>OZ025289.1:307261173-309661173 GCA_964019185.1 Maratus speculifer
TGGCAATTTCTGGACCTCCGCTACCCCTTACGATATCATACGTTATCATTCCTCAATAACATTCAATTTTCTTTATTGGTAAACACAAGTATTATTTCAAACATACTTTACACCTGTTTTATTAAACGCAGATTATATAATATGCATACACATAAGACAGAAGAATAGGAATACCAAACATTGAGATATTCAATATTTTGAAAATAAATAATTTTATAGTGATTTAATTATTTTAATTTTCATAAAAATAGTTAACAAACTAATATATATATATATATATATATATATATGTATATTATATATATATATATATTGCAGATTATTTTGATGTAACGAACAAGTTATAAATAAAAAAAAACTACATAAAAAAAAGAAAAAATTGGAAACAGAAAGAAAAAATTTTGGTTGGATAATTCAAAAATGAGAAATATATCAAGACACATCCCATCCCTCACTAGAGATATCTTCCGATATCATATGCTAGATTCTCCCCCTCTCCTTTCTGCTGAAGTAATAACGTTATGTATGCATAGCCAGTGCAGGGCCTAAAATCGGGTTTTGAGTTGTTTTCTACCAAAATAAGACTTGGCAGACCGATTGCGTTTTAATAAGTGAATCTAATTTTAACTAATTCTGAAATTTAAATCGTGGATTCAATGAGGCGATTGTCTGTGTTGCTGCTTCACGTAATTTTTATAGGGAGAGAAATAAAAGGAGAAACTACGATAAATAAGGGAGTGAAAACAGCATGCACTCAAAAAGAATAAAACGTTAGTTTCAATGATCTTTAACTTTGAATTAAGTTCAATTGTTAAATATATTACTAAGGATTCGGCAAAAGTTTTCTGTCTGCTTTATTTTCAATGGGTGCAGACAGGCAAAATTAAGCACCAGATACTTTTTCTGCGAATCCATAAGATGTGTAAAACATTGAACTGATTTAAGTCTGTCGCGCCATTTCCATGGCATTTGAGTTCATTGTCATTGCTATTGCAGACAAGCATCATGCAGTCCAAAACTTTTTGATATTTTTACATTGTTTAAAATTTGACATGTGAGCAATAAATAATAAGAAACCACGAATAGTGAAACATTTTTTTTTCATTTAAGTCGGAGATTTAATTTTTCTATTTATCTTATTTATTGTACAATAAATTTCCATAAAACCTAGTTGTTTTTCATTATTGTTTTTATCCCAATATACAAAGTTTTTTAATTGTACTAATAAAAATGTACTTTTTGGCGTTTGTTAAATAATATTAACCCTCTTAGTGCGGTAGTCGACTAATGTCGGCATCTAGGAGTTGGATGCTACAGTAAGCGTCGACAAAAGTCGCCTAGGCGTTCACGGCGTGTATTGTACTCATGTAGTGCGTCATATACGTCGCAGTGATAACGTATTGCGCCTGCGTCGTGCAGTAATTTGGCTATAACCAAAACCAGCAGAGTGCTTTTTGTATAACCATGCGATATGATTTTTAGTTTTGCCTTGAGTCATTCGGAAAGTCGTGTCTGTTTGAGAAAATCAATTCGTACCGGAAATTTCTACCTGGCAATCAGATGTAATGTTTAATAATCAGACGTTAGAATTTTTCGCTTGCCTTGCATGTACCATTGTTTTTGTGGTTATGTGTCATTTTATTGATTATTTTAATCTTTTGAAATCAAGATAATTATTATGGCTTCATTTCGTACTGGACCTGACGAACGTCAAAAACGATACCGTCTAAAAGATGCACTGCGTATTATTGCGGATTCTGATTCAGACCTGTCAGACTGTGAATTTAGTCTAAACGATGACACCGAAAACCAGTCAGGTGAGGATTCACAAAGTGTCAATGATTCCATTATTTAAGATTGGCAGGATTATCCGGATATTGACCCATGGATTCCGGGCTTTACCAAACGCGGCGGGGTGCTTGTAGACACTACTGATTTCGATTCGAACGACTATTTCAAGTTTTTTTTTTCCGACAGTATCTTTGAACTGATGAGTAACGAAACCAACCGGTATGTAGAACTTTTTTTTTATTCACTGGTTGAACTCGAGCTCATTTGCGTTTTCACCAGTGTAAACCAATAACCAAGGATGAAATGAAGGAGTTTGTGGCTCTTCAGATTGGAAACGGGAATGAATTGGCGTTATGACTACATGATGCACTGGACGATATGTGACGTATCTCCAGGTGTCGAATGATGTCACGGAATCAATTCGTGTTGCTGCAAAGTTTTGTTAATTTTTGTGACACTTAAAAACAATTCGACAGGGGCCAGGCTGGATATAGCCCTCTATTCAAAGTGCAGCAGCTGTTTGATCTTACACTGCCGACGTATCAACTATGCTATCAGACTGACCGCGACCTCTCTGTTGTTGAGTCGATGATGAAGTACAAAGGACGATTATTATTTCGTCAGTATATGCCAGCAAAACCGACCAAATACGAAATAAAGGAATTCGTCCTAGCCGAAGCAAATACCGAATATTGTTTAAATGTAATAACATACACTGGGAAAGGCACATTTGCTAGGCAGGCCTACCCGTTGATTTCACAGGTGGTGCTGCAGTTACTGGACGGTTTTGACAATGCTGGTCACATCACCTACATGGATATTTTTTACTCATCTCCAGATCTGTTTGTCCAGTTGCAGAGAAAGGGGATTGATGCATGCGAGACAGTTCGCACGAACCGTAAAAAAATGCCGGAACAGCTGAAACCAGAAAATATGAAACTGAAACGCGGCGACGATCCTGTTTTCATGCTTTCAGACAACATCGTAGCAGTAGTGTGGCAAGATCTAAAACACGTAACCTGCTTGTCCACAGCCCACACGAACAACTCATGTGTCAAGGTTATTCGGCAGAAAGGCCATCCGGGTGGAAGAATGCTTGACAAGCCTTTACTAGCGGAAGACTACAATGCCAAGGTGGGTTGTGTCGACCAACTGAACTAAATGTTCGTCTCCTACACCTACCCTCACAAGTCTACTAAATGCCATGCACCATAGAGTCCGGCATATTGCATTCCCTAACGGCTTCATCATCTATAAACAGGATCATTCAGACAGTAGGATGACTACGGCACAGTTTCGCGAAGCAGTCGTTGACGGCTTATGAGCTGAATAAGTTCCAGTTCATGTTCCAAGACTTGGCCGGCCATCGCTGGACGAATCCCGAAGAGCTTACAGAACGGCACTTTTCTGTCGTGTACGGTGACAAAAAATATAAACCGGACTGCAAAGTCTGTAGCAATCGATTTGAACATCCTCGTCACCAGTGCAATACCTACTGTAAACAGTGACAGAAGCCGATACACGCTTCGGTCTGTTTCGAGCGTTTCCACATGTTGAAGGACTACCGTATGAAATGAAACGGCGAATAATAAAGAAACGTCGTGTCCCCCACAGATTACATTGTTGATATTGTATCCTTATGTTGTTTTAGCATTCTATAAAAATACTTATTTTGTAATTTTGACAATGTTTAACTTTCGGTAAAATTTTCGTGAAGTGAGTGAAATATTTTAAAATGAGTAGTATATAAGTCTGCCAGAGGTAAAACTAGAGATGGGAATGCTCGGAAAAAACCCGGAAAAATTGGGAAAAAAACTGGTTTTTTTTCGGTTTTTTTCCGAAGGCTTATTTTTCAATTTTTCCGAACTGGAAAAATTGAAATTTCATTTTTGAAATAATATAGTGAAAATTTTGTAATAGTTACATTCTCATACTTTTTATTTTATTTATTTTAATGTTGAGTGTCTCACATGAAAATTTTAATGTGGATAATCTGATCTCTGAGCTGAAATCTGTTTGAAAGGATCCTTCACATTTTTTTCTTGTTTGAAACACAAGACCCTTTGCAAAATTTCTCTTGAAAGTAGACATTTCAGAAAAAGTTTAATAAACAAATTGAATCTTTCGCAAGTGCAATGATTGAAGAAAAAAAAATCTCATGCCATACAACAACTGAATCTTATTAAGTTGCATATGTAAATAACCTTATTAAAAATGTCTAAATAGGAACCTAAATATAGTAATAATTTCTTATTCAAAAATTCTGAATATATTTTGTACAAGTATATACAAAAAGTTCACAATTTCACAAAAACTTGATTACATGAAAAAAATCTAAATATGTAATTAAATGCAACTTCTCTTTTTTTGCAATAATATGCCGATTAATGGAAATGATAAAATTAAAAATTCAACATAAAATTTTGAAGTATGCATTTATTACTTTAATCTATCTTTTCAAGAAGTAAGTATTGAATTCGTGAAAAATTTGACTTTCAGTTTTTGGTGTATTTAAACGTTTTAGAAGGTCCTGAACACGTTTTGATGGTTTTTGGAAAATATCTGTCACTCTGTGAGTCTGTATGTGACAAATTTTATGGGCACTCTATCTCAAGAACTGATGCACATAATTTCACAAAACTTTAGATTCAGCTACACCTTGACATAAACTCGAGATGTTTAGTTATTAGTGTATATCGCCAAACCGATGGCACTGCTATGCTGCATTATTCATAATTTCCACAATAGTTCTATCTCAAACTAACGTATGTATTTATATAAAATTTCAGATTAATTTAATCTTTGACATAACTTTGTGCTCATTACTTTTTGGTGTAAATTGTTCATCAGATGACGCTGCTATTCTGTATTATTCATGATTATCGCAATAGCTTTACCTCAAGGACAATTTTTTTTTTTTTTTAATCAAACTACAGCTTCAGACAGTTTCTGATATATATTAATGTTTAGTTATTGCCCTATAGGTGGCACTACTATGCTGCATCTTTCAAGGTGTTGAATCTGAAATTGACCTCCATTTTACCTGCATAATGTACAGTAATGTTGCAAAAACATGGGCAGTTTGCATTAGAAAAGTACAACTGCAATGAAAAAAAAAACCCCATATTTTATTACAAGTAACTATGTTCCAAATTATACTTTTCCTCTTGATTAAACTTTGAATTTTTGTAGATTTCTAAAGTACAGTAGAAGTTTATCTCTGTATGTAACTGCTCTTGTTAATTCCTCAAATAGTGAGCATTTTCTATTTGTAGTGTTCTGTTTTCATAACTTTTGAGTTCCACTCTTAAAAATATAAAATTACCATGTGGAAACATTATTGAATATGGTTTCTTACTCAAGAATAGAATACCAGATTTCAGGGTTAAAAAGAAAAAAATTACATTTAATTAAACTTATATATATGCAGACCTGAGTAAGCCAAAGTAAAACTTAGCTTTGTTTGAATTTAGATTATAAAACTAAATCAAAACTTTTTTGAGTTGAGATTGGAAAGCTATACCGAAACTAAACATATTTTATAAAAGAAATAAAATTAAGATTCTAAGAAAAAAAAGTAATAATGTAAAAATATACATTTTTTAAACAAACAATGGAATTTTTTAATACTGATATTCATAATAATGATAAAACTGCAATAATTTCTTTAAACTAGTATCATTTACTTAAAAACTATACTTATACTTATGTAAATGGAATGCATAATTTATTTCATTCCAAACTGCAGACATATTGGTTCAGGTTTTTACATTAGGTCATTTGGTAGTTAAACTGTTAAACATGTAATTGAAAAATCTCTTCATCAGAGATATGATATAACAAACAATAGCATTTAATAAAAATTCTTAGGCTGTGGAAAAAAAAAAAACTAAACTTTTAAAAGCAGGCTTTGCTACTTTCTTTTTATTTTGTAATATAAAGTGAAAATAATTTTCATTTAATACATATAAATGGGAAAAATGTTTATTATTTAATATTCTCTAAGAAAATATAATTTATTTGGGAGAAACAGTCATGAAAAATCAATTTTTCCGTTTTTTCCCGAAAAAAACCGGTAAAAAACCAGTTTTTTTCCGCCACTTATATTTTTCCGGAAAATTTACATCTCTAGGTAAAACATTTGAGAAAATCTTGTTATTTTGTGTTTTCCAATTACTGTGAGTAAAACAGAAACGTTTTCTGTTGTTTTTGTATAAATCGCTTTTTCGGTCAAAATATTCCGCATAGGGCATTAACTCTAAAACAAATTCCGCACTTAAAAAGTTAAATCAAGAATATAAATATATAAACAACTCTATGGGCGTTAAACTCAAATCTGTAACACAAAATCATTAATGACAGTAAAGTTTTTTTTTATATTGTAATTTCATAGTTACTATTACACAGTGAAAACTGTCAAAGAGAATTGTAGAAGCATTTATATGTAACTAGTATAATAACCCCGTCAAAAATGACGGAATTTTCATTTTCATTTTATTTTCATAATAATACAAACATAATGAAGATTTTAGTATTGAAGAGTTTGTATTGTAGAAAAGCACATTCTAAAAATAACAATAGATTTCTACAAATACAAATGATAAAGGTTTTTTTTTTTTTTTTTTACTTGATATTTAGTTTTTGAACAAATTTTAATTTCAAAACAAAGAGCAGTATTTATTACAATAACGATAATAATAATTAGCAAAATGAAACTCAATTTCTGAAGATTTCACAAAGCATTAATTAAATATTGAAGTTTTTAACTTTTAAAATACATTATTTTTATTAAAAGTATGATTCGGTAATGGCTTTAATTATGGGCATATGATAGACTTTTAGTTCGATGCTTTTAGGCATGAATTAAGAAGCTTTGTGTTTTGTTTTTTAAATTTGGATTTGGCGCTATCTATACGCAGTTAATATAAACAAAACAACCTTTTTTTAAAAATAGCAGTTTTATTTTGAAAATAGCAAGTTTTTCAAGAAAATTCGCGTATTTTCGACTATCTTTCGAGAAAATTCATTTATTTCCCTTGACTTTTCGAGAAAATTTTTTTATTTCCCTTGATTTTTCGAGAAAATTCGCATATTTTCCGCGATTTTTTCGACAAAATTTGCGTATTTTCCGCGATTTTTCGACAAATTTCGTGTATTTTCCCCGAATTTTCGTCAAAATTCTCGTATTTTCCGCGATTTTTTGACAGAATTCGCATATTTTCCTTGATCTTTCGTCAAAATTCTCGTATTTCTCACGATCTTTCGTTAAGATTCGCCTATTTTTCGCTATTTTTTGACAAAATGGGCGTATTTTCCCGATTTTTCTACAAAATTTTGATATTTTCCCGGATTTTTCTTCAAAATTCGCGTATTTTCGGACGATTTTTCTCCAAAATTTGAGTATTTTACACGATTTTTCGATTAAATTCGAGTATTTTTCACGATCCTTTGATGAAATTCGAGTATTTTTCCGCAACCTGTTCATGGAAATCGCGTTTTCCCTGCAATCTTTTGACTAAAATCGCGCCTTGTTCGTGATTCTTTAACAATAATCCTGTCTTTTCCTGCAATCCTTTAACGGAATTTTTTTTCTTTTTTTTCTGCAATCCTTTGATGGAAATCGCATTATCTCCCGCGATTCTCTGAAAAAAATAATATTTTTTTCAACCTTTTTTTTTTTTTTTTTTTTTTTTTTTTTTTTTTTGTGTGTGTGTGTGTGTGTGTGTGTGTGTGTGTGTGTGTGTGATCATTTGCAGAAATTTGCTTAATTTGGTGCAGTTCGTACTGGCTTTTTTGTTCTATTTCATCCGTCATGTCCACCCCCCTTAAAATATCAATATAGTTTAATGTATTTTTACATCGATCACAGGGGTAGTAAAATTCGTCGCCGAAAAAGGGGAGTTTCGCGTTTCCGCGGAAAAGTAGAAGGTCTCTTCAAAAACAGGTTTGCGAGTCCTTTGCCAGTTCGTAGATGGCAGCACTGAAAAGTGTTAGATGATAGGAAGACGTCGGTAGTCTTCTCCATAAAATGAAATCGTACTAACGATAAAAAAACTTATCAGTTCAAACTTCCGCTGATATCTTTATGTATTGTAATTGGGTATCATAAACATGTTTTATATGAAAATATGCTGAACAAACATTATTTCAAGTGGAAGAAATTTAAAAGCATCATTTTAGCACCAATTTTCAGCTAAGCCTAACATGGCGTTGATCTTCAGTGGATTCCCGAGTGGTACGACCTGGAACCGTTCTTACACTTCCTAAACACGCAAATTATTAATAAGTAGATGGAATTGTATAATGTGCATATAAATTTGTATTTTAAATTCATATACATAGTGTGTGAATAGGATTTATTTACATATATTCATTTCAGTAGGCGTAACATGTAGCAAACACAAAAATCGTAAATATATTGGCTTAAAACATCCAGTCTCATCTTATGTGTTTCATAAGTGCATACTGAATTATTGTTTTGCATTATTCTGGTTTGCTTCTATATTACTAATAATTTTTAGCGATGTTATGTATTTAATAAATGTATATTAAATTACTGTCTTAAAACTGTAATAAAGTTTGGCAATGATAATCATAATTGGTGGTATATTTTCCTTTCACGAATAATATGTAAGTGCCAAAAAGGCTCAGTCAGCATGTTTGCTAATTGTCCTTAAAGTCCACAATTTGAAATATAAGACCGCAAATAAACATTTATTTTCAGAATAAGGAAAAGAAACAGAGGGTAAACTGAGTTTCAACCCACTTCTTGGCGACTTGTTTTCTACCGCGCGATAACTACGCCGCGCCTTGCTTACCTTTACTTTTAGCTATCGCTCTTCTCGGCAACCCCGGAGAGAAGAAACGATTTTTCTCTCCTTCGTTTGCCGGAGCTTGGGCATGCTCTGTTCGTTCTTTCTTTTCTTGGTTTCTTATTGGACAAGAAAGGAGAAACATTTAAAAGTTTGAAGTCCCGCGCCTTGAAATTAAATTTCTTGTGTCTCATTAGAGGCCGTTGGATTTCGAAGAGTATCATCGAGTGAGTAAACTTTTTACGGGGAATATACGAGTGATTTTTTTTAATTAGAAACCTTTGTTTTGTATTTAAAAGGAAGTATTTTCTACATTTCTACCGTAATATGGGGTGAATAGGAACAGCGGGGTGAATAGGAACGAAATTTCCCGGCCATACAAATAAATTCATTATAAATATATGTGATGATATTTTTAGTTGCCAATTTTTTTTTATAAGAAGATTATAACATTAAGAGTTGGGAAATTCAGTTCTGACATATTGGTACCACTACTGGGGTATATAAAAAATTTCAAGAGGATCCTCAAAAACCTCATTTTTTCAACGTCTTCAAAACTTTCTATGTAACTACAGTATTTTTCGTATTCTAAACCTAAGAGAGGGGATTTTTAATTAATGATAAACCTGTACACGATATGCTGTATTAAATTCTACTATAATATACTTAAATTCTACATAATTACATAATGAAAAAATGAAAAATAGCTTACAAAATCAGAAGTTTAAGATTTACGGGGTGAATCGGAACACGTTTTGTCCCATGGTTTATTTTTATATGCAGTAATAGTTTCATGTAATATATGAAAAAATATGTATTAATATGTATTGTAACAATATTTTGTTTGTTCTAATTACTTGAAGAGTTTAAAGGTGCCAAGAAATTACTAGGATAAACAACAAAGTCTACGCCTAATCCAACAGACACGGAACACGCAATAAAATAATTTAAAAATAGCCAATTACTAAGAAAAATTGCACATAATTATTCTCTTATATCCACAACATTACACAAATATCTCAAAATGAAAAACCAATTAAAAAATAGAGGGATGCAAACAGTACTAAGGACTGAGGATGAGGACGTATTAGTAGATCGTATTAATACATGCAGCGATTGGGGCTACTCAATATATTCACTTTCCCAATGACTACTAGTAAAGAATAACACAGAACAGGGCTGTGTGCAGAACATTTTTTATTAAATTCTACTTTTGCAATTCGAATATAATTTCTTAAAATAAATTTTAATTTTTCTTGATTTCAAAGTTGTTTTCTAATTTTTAAAAAGGCATATCTTTACTTGTATATAAAATGAAGTCTTGGTTTCACAATAACTACGTGTTAATATTCCTCCCTTATCATTATTACATGTTTTTATTAACTCTATTAAAGTTTGAATCCGAACAAATAAAGATTATAAAATTTGTTCCGATTCACCCCTATCTGCGGGGTGAATCGGAACACCATTAAAAAAGTAAATAATATATACAGCTCGTATTCAAAATATTAGAATAATTGAGAAAAAGTAATAAGAAAAAATTATTTGTCATTTATTTATTTTTTATACTAAGTAAATGCAATTAAATTTCTTATAAATTAAATCTGGAATGTTTAGATAAGATTTTAACATTTATAAAATATAAAATACAGCACAATAAATTAGGTATACAGCTTCCTTAAACACACCAGAATATTAGAATAAAATTTAGATTGGTTCAAAATATTAGAATATTTTATTTTACGCAACAATATTACCTTATGAATATGAAGTAAATGGTAGTTAATATTTTGTAGCATCCCCTTTAGCTTTCATAACAGCGTACAATCGATCTTGCATACTATATACAAGGTGTTTACAAACATTTCTATCAATATTAGCCCAAATAGACTTTATACGTGCCACTAACTCAGTTTTACTTGAAGGAGGATTTTCTTGAAGTTTTTTCTTCATTATACACCATAAGTTTTCGATGGGATTAAGATCTGGTGAATTGGGTGGCCAAGGAAGTACCTTAATGTTGCGTTGGGGGAACCAATTCTTAGTTGACACCGAGGTATGCGGGGACGCTAAATCTTGTTGAAAGATGAAATCATCTTCAAATAAATTTTCTGATGATGGAATCATGTAATATTCTAAAATTTCTTGATATATCAGAGAGTTAAACT
Organism: Maratus speculifer; assembly: GCA_964019185.1. Classification (NCBI taxonomy): domain Eukaryota; kingdom Metazoa; phylum Arthropoda; class Arachnida; order Araneae; family Salticidae; genus Maratus; species Maratus speculifer. The sequence goes on from OZ025289.1 coordinate 307,271,945, forward strand.
TTTCGTAGACGATGCATAACTTTCCAGGTCCTTCTGCACTCATACAACCCCAAACCATGACACTAGCAGCAAATTTTACGGAACGTTTAAGGCATTCTTTATCAAATGCTTCTTGCTTCATTCTCCAAACTCGAATACCTTGATTACCATATGAAACACAAAACATACTTTCATTACTAAATAATATATTTTTCCAATCTTCATTGCTCCATAAACGTCTTGATTTACACCAATTCAATCTTATACGCTTTTGTCTTGCAGTCATGAGAGGTTTTGTTTTCGGTACACGAGATTAAAATTTAAATTTATGGAGACGTCTTAATGTTGTCGATGTAGAAACTTCAACTCCTTCTTCTTTCCATTTTCGGTGCAAGAATCGCACACTTTTAAAACGGTTTTTCTTACGCTTCAGTTTCCTGTCATTTCTAGCAGATGTTTTTGGTTTTCGGCCACCATTTCGGCGATTATTTTGAAATTTTCCAATTTTTGAATATTGTGTTAGTATTTTACTAACGCTCGATTGCGAACAATGTAAATAATTCGCTATAAAACATTGATTTTTACCGTGCCGATACAAATCAACCATACGAAGTTTAGTAGATTCAGGAATATCACTCACATGGCCCATTTTAAGACGAAAAAGAAACAAACTGCAAAAAAGAATACTGATTTTAAATAAAATAGTCTGAATTTAATCAATGATGCCACCAGTTAAGAATTGGTAATAATTAAAGGAGAATTAATGTGAAATATTCTAATATTTTGAACCACTTGAATAAATATTCTAATATTTTGACTTTTCAAAATAATTTTTTTTGCAATTAATCTTTTCAAAAATGATATTAAATTTAAGATAACAAGTAAGTTTAATCAGCAATAAGTTCTTAATAAAAATATCGTTTGCATATTTTCATTAAAAGACATTAAATTACCAAACGATATTTTTAATTTCTAAAAAAAAGGTAATTATTCTAATATTTTGAATATGAGCTGTATATAAACAGTAAAAATTTTTCGTTTTTGCTTAAAAAGTAAAGAGCAAAACAAGACCGAAGTTTCTAGTAGAAGAATAAAAAAATTAAAAAATTAGTTGTTGCTTTTTTTAAACGTTAAAGTTGAAAATTGTTCCGATTCACCCCATTTTAAGGTATTGTTTTTTTAATGTACAGACCGTGCTTTGTAGTTAAAAGCAAGTGTTTTAGGCCTTGCTTTAGTATTTTAGATGTTTTGAATCTTAATGTTATTTAGTTTCATATGAAATATAAAAGGAAAACATTATTTGACTTCAAAGCTTAGTATATTTCTTTAGAAAATCCATTATTAATTTCTTTTTTATTTAAAAAAAGGCTGGTTTTGTTTTTAAAAGAAGGTATGTACACAATTTCTTTGCTTCTTGAACGGAATTGTTTTGCATGTTTTGATGTTATACATGTTAGCCGGGGGGGTTCGGGGGGGGGGGGGGGCGGAGCCCCCTGAGAAAGAATTTTTTTCTTTTAAAAGCTTTGTATTGCGTAGTGTCTCCTGGAACTAAATCCCGCTCCGGGAGACAAAACGCAAAAGCACGCCAACGTGGCGATATTTCGGAAGCGCGCCAAGAAGGGGGTTAAAACTCAGTCGCGTCGAAACAGATTTTTGCAAGATCATTTTTACGGAAAATGGAGCATAGTCTCTCTTACAATTATTTTAAACACTAAAGGTCTCTGCCCCTAGTATGTAGAATCCCATTCACAGATCCCAGATTCTAAAAACTCACTAATTTCATCTGTTTAAAAAAAAAAATTAAATTTTAATTTTAAAGAACAATTGCGATCTTAAACGTATTTCAATTTATTTTCCTTCGATTGGAGATTTTACAGGATAAATCAGCCGCTGTATAGGAATAAAATAGCTATTTTTGTCTTTGATTAAAAAAAAAAAATAGTTAAAAATTCGGAAAAAAAAAAAAAAAAAAAACGAATGTAAAAGGAATTAAGTAAACTTAGTCTTTGTCTCTTGGTAGTTTTTAACAACGCTTTAAGATTTTTTTTTTTTTAAATAAGACATTTGAAATGCATCGTTTTAAATCTGACGTAATTTTCCTCAAAGTTTTGTTACTCTTTTTAATATTCACGTGAAAATACTTTTGTTGTTGGAAATGAAATACTATTTGCGCTCACTGTTAAAAATAAATCTGTAAATTCCAGGTGAAACTACCGGCAGCAATGTAGCCGAACTTTTACCGTTCCGTTAGTAGATTTTCCGTTGTGGGAAATACAAGAAGGGAAAACTCCGGTGTAAGAATCAGTAACTTTCCGTTACAAGGTTTGATTTATAATAGTAATAATTTAATATAATTTTTAAAAATGATTTACCGATTAATCTTCAAAGAATTCGAAATCACCCAGGGATTTTAAGCTGCTATGTTATTTTACTTAATTGTTATTTTGGATAATTTAGTTCACGCCGTCCTCAGGATCGAACTCGGGACCTTCAGATTGCGGAACAAATTCTTACGAACTGAGCCAAAGTTGCTGATACCAAACGGTCCAAAGTATGTCTTTTATGAGTTAGTGGGAAAATCTGTTGCGTTTTTCAAAGATTTCCTTTCAAATATATTCCTTAGAATGTTTGTAAACGGATTATTTTAGACTGATGCATAATACTTATTATTTTTTAAAATAATTTTTAATTATTTAAATAGTTTAAATTTAAAAATATCACTGTTTAAAACCACTGTTTTTTTTTAATAAAATTTTTTTTATTAAAAATTTTTTTACAAATATATATATATATAGATATTTTTTTGAAATTGTCGTATACTATTTATTTTTTTATTTATTTATTTTTCGGTTAATAAATTAAAAGATATTTAATAAGAAAAAAAAGAGAAAAATAAACAGAAAAAATGTAATTTAAAAGGAATTTTTTATGTTTCATTATTCCATGGCGCCAATGGGACTCGAACCCACAATCTGCGTTCGCAGGCGATTAGCGGCGTGGTGCCTTGACCACTCGGCCATGGAGCTCCCCACAGAACGCAGTGTCTCCGTTTTTTTGTTTTTATTTCCATCCGTTTCGTTATTTTCAGGAAATATGATGGAATTTTGTGATTTGTAACGGAAAATACTCTTTTGTTGTTAAAAGGGAGCTTTTCTGTGAAATTCAGAAAAAAAAATTTCGTGAATTTTTTTAACAGTGCTGTTTTAGAATTCACAAAAATAGATTAAAATGCTATCTCAAAATATAAAATAAATGTCTCGAGCAAATATGCTTTTAAAATTTAAAGTGTTTTGCCAACTGTTAATTTTAAATATGATGTAATTCTCTCCAATTAAGACTTTTAACGCATAATAATGAATTTATTATTTAAAAAACTTTCTTTCTCTATTATATTCACTTGGAAATATAGTTTTTATGACGTAATATTCACTATTTTTCTGTGTATTTTTAATTCGAATTTAAAAGATTTTCTTCTTTATAATTGCCATGTATCAATAATTTTTTTTTTTTTTTTTAAAGAAAGTTTTTTAAAATTTATAATAGCCATATATCAATACATTTTTAATTTAAAAGAAATATTATTCTTTGTGCTATTTTTAAAATTGGCAAAAATTTGAAATAATACCCTTCTCTAAAATTATATATATATATATCACGAAATGCTTAAAAAATGAGAGTTTAAAAAAAAATAAATCCTCAAAAATGAGTCGATTAAAAGAGTAAATGCAGTCTGTATACCGGGAATTTCTAATATTTAATGATCTTAAAATGTTTAAATTCTTATGTACAGATTTTTCTTCTATAAAATTATTTTAATACAATGATTTTGATCAACTTTAACATTAAATTAGCTCTTAATATTAATAATAGTTCTTAATATTAACGAAGAAATATCCTGGATCACAAAAAATTCATTGCCAGCCGTCGTAATTGCATTAGTTACATTTTTTTCCCTTTAAGAATAGAGAAGTATACATTTAGAATAGAGAAATGCATTTTAAAGTTTAACTTCATTTTTGGATGCTGCGTGGTGTGTATAAATATTGTATTTTTTTATTTTTTTATTATTTTTTTTTAAACTATGCATTTTGAAGCTGAACTCTAATTTAATATGTTAAAAATGCTTGCAAAATATGGATAAAATCATATACAGGGTCACGCAAATAATCAGATACATGGCTATAACAGTATATTCTGAATGTGTTGAAAATTGCTTCATAATCTATGCTTAACATATAATTGTTCGTTTTTTTCACATAGGTAATCCTTTAGAATGCTTGCATACAGCAAAATTGATATAACAATGGGATCTCTTTATTTATAGGCCTCTCTCATCCGTCCGACTTTTTTCTCCGGTCTTTTAAGAGGCGGATAAACGAGAGATCTGTATTTATTAAACATTTATTTTGCATATACAGGGTGATTCTAAATTCATCATCAATATTTGGTGGGGAGGTAGGGAATAGGAAAAGAACACTATTTCACATAGGAAACCAAGGGTCCCAAAGTCTTCCGAAGGAGATAGGCGCCATTAAAGTTTAGGGTCCAAAAATTCAAATGATTATAAAAAACAGAAAAATTGATCGATTCGTTTGCGGTTTTCACTAAAATTATTCTTTATGTCAGTATTGTCTTGAAAATAAATTATAAAGATAAATTTCAAAAAATGACGATAGAGGGCGCTTTAGACTTTAGAGTAACGAACAACTATTTTTTACCGTTATTTTTTGCATCTCATTAAAGGTTTCGTAAGCGTAGACTTAAACTTAAATTTTGAGCTCAAAATCTGAATAGTTGGAAGCGGTTAAGTAGCACAAACTTAACTGTGTTCAGAGGATTTTAAATTCAAATGATTATAAAAAACGGAAAAATTGGTCGATTGATTTGCGATTTTCACTAAAACTATTCTTTATGTCGGTATTTCCTTGAAAATAAAATTTAAAGATTAATTTCAAAAAATACCGACAGAGGGCGCATTAAACTTTAGAGTAACCAACAACTATTTTTAAGCGCTATTTTTTGTATCTAATTAAATGCTTGCAAATGCTTAGATTTAAATTTTGAGCTCAAATTCTAAATCGATGGAGGGGTTAAGAAGCGGAAACTGAACAGTGTTCAGGAGTTAAAATGTTACCCTCCCCACCCCTCGAACACATTTCAAATTTCCGCACTTAATTACTCAAAACGATGCAGATTTTGAGCTCAAAATTTAAGTTCGAACTTTTACAAGCATTTAATTAGATTCAAAAAATAACGGTTAAAAATAGTTGTTGGTTACTCCAAAGTTTAATTTTAAAAATTCCGTTAGAGGGCGCCTTAATCTTTAAAATTTATTTTCAAGGAAATATTGACATAAAGAATAGTTTTAGCGAAAACGGCAAACGAATCGAACAATTTTTCCGTTTTTTATAATCATTTGAAATTTGAACCTCCCCACCCCCATTGAACACAGTTCAGTTTGCGCTACTTAATTACTCCCAACGATTCAGATTTTCATCTCGAAATTTAAGTTTATGTCTAAGCTTCTAAAAAAATTTTATGAGATGCAAAAAATAATGGTAAAATATAGTTGTACGTTACTCCAAAGTCTAAAGCGCCCTCTATCGGCATTTTTTGAAATTTATCTTTATAATTCATTTTCAATAAAATACCGACATAAAGAATAGTTTTAGTGAAAATCGCAAATCAATCGACCAATTTTTCCGTTTTTTACAATCATTTGAATTTAAAACCCTCTGAACACAGTTAAGTTTGTGCTAATTAACTGCTTCCAACTATTCAGATTTTGAGCTCAAAATTTAAGTTTAAGTCTACGCTTACGAAACCTTTAATGAGATGCAAAAAATAACGGTAAAAAATAGTTGTTCATTACTCTAAAATCTAAAGCGCCCTCTATCGTCATTTTTTGAAATTTTTCTTTATAATTTATTTTCAAGACAATACTGACATAAAGAATAATTTTAGTGAAAACCGCAAACGAATCGATCAATTTTTCTGTTTTTTATAATCATTTGAATTTTTGGACCCTAAACTTTAATGGCGACTATCTAATTCGGAAGACTTTGGGACCCTTGGTTTCCTATGTGAAATAGTGTTCTTTTCCTATTCCCTACCTCCCCACTAAATATTGATGATGAATTCATAATCACCCTGTATATTATCACATTAGTCTTAAATGGACTTTTATTCTATTTCGTTTCGCTGTTTTAATCAACACTGTGGAGAGATTATTCAGTGAACAACAGCACGCGAAACATTTTATTCGCCCGATCATGAAAACGCAATAAATGACCTAACGGAATTATCCGAATGCATTAAATAAGGCTTATTTTCTAATACTTCTGTCAAAATTTGAAATAATTTTCGGCGAGTAAAATTTAATGATATAAACAAGGAGATACTTGCCCGAACGGTACGGTAACCACAGCAACCCGTTTATGACGTCATTCCCGTATACTCCAAAATCGCTACATGAACATGGCGGATTTTTGATTGAAAATTATTACTCCTGCAAAAAGCACGTAGCTGTTTTGTTTTTGAAAATAAATAAATAAAACAAAATGCGATTTGACTTTAACCTTCAATTTAGTAGCAACAGGAGTAGAATAAAAATACAGAGTAGGTGTTGCGATTAAAAGTTGCACATAGGAGCAATTATTTTAAACATTGTATAGATAGAAATACTATAATAGTTTCGAAATTTATATTGACTAAATTAACATTACTGCAGGAGAGGTATTTTTTATTAGACGCGTTCCTAATTATGTAAATACGTAGCACCTGTAGTTGTCATTCAGTCCGTCCGTCCGTCCGTAAGAATATATCAACGCAAAAACTACCCAACCGAAATCATTTGAAATTTAAAATATATAATTATTACATAATTTTGTCGAGTCATTTCAAATTGTATGAAAATCGGATACATAGATCAATTACAGGGACAATCAAAAGTATACCGTTACATAACGGTCAATGGGGAAAAAAGTTTCAAATGCATTTTAATCGTTTTAAATTTAAAATACATAATTATTACATAATTTTGTCGAGTCATTTCAAATTTTATGAAAATCGGATGCATGGATAAATTACAGGGGAAATCAAAAGTGTTCCGTTACATTACGGTCAATGGCATAAAATGTTTCAAATGTATTTTAATGGTGTTACACTCATTCGAACATAGTAAAATTGATATGCATCTATAAAGTACATATTATAATATACATTTTGCACAATCTGTGGTGCAAAGAGCATTTGTTATTGATTTACAAGGCCACACAAAAGTATTCCATTACATAATGGAGAACATTGTTTGGCGCGCATTTTAATTGCAATTAACTATTTACAATTTTATGAGAGTGATATATGAGAGTGATATTTTTAAAACTTCGTGCAAACGAATCTCATTTGCTACGCTTCACTTGCAATTTCCAACTTGTTAAATTTAAATTCGTCTAATATGTGGGTGAAAAAAAATATATACAGGGTATAAAGGATATTTTTATACGTTGCTGTGCATAAGTAATGTTATCATTTTACTGTGGAGGAGGACTAGCATATGATATCGTAGAGTATCTCTATGGTAAGGAAACTTCTCTTTTGATATCGTCATCATTTTTGATTTAGGCAAAATTTTTTCTTTTTATTTATAACTTGTACTTTACACTAAAAGCGTATGTAATCTTTTTAGGTGCATTCGTAATTATGTAAATACGAGCACCTATTGTTGTCGCTCAGTCCGTCCGTCTGTCTGTCCGTCTGTCCGCATATAACAACGCAAAAACTACCCAACCGAATCATTTGAAATTTAAAATACATAATTATAACATAATTTTGTCGAGCCATTTCAAATTTTATGAAAATCGGATGGATAGATCAATTACAGGGACAATCAAAACGATTCCATTACATTACGGTCAATGGGGAAAAAGTTTCAACTGCATTTTAATGATGTTACACCCATTCGAACATAATACAATTAGCATGAATCTATGAAATATATACTAAAATATGCATTCTGTACAATCTGTGATGCAAAGAATTTTTATTATTAAATTACAGGGCCACACAAAAGTATTCCACTATATAATGCTATACGGGGAAACATGGTTTGGTACGTGTTTTAATTATATTCAACTATTTCACATTTTATGAATAAGATATACGTTGCTGAGGTGTAATAAAAATTACTTCCTGCATATTTACAGAAACGTAAAGATTTCGACTACTATACTGTATCCGGAGTACGCTCTACTATATCAGCAAGATCTGAATATTTTTAAAACTTCGTTATCGTACGAACGCACCTCATTTGCTACGTTCACGTGCAATTTCCAACTTGTTTTTTTTTTAGCCTGTTATCGATTCTTATGAAAATACAATGTTATTATTAAAATCATTAAATGATTATAAAACTATTTAATTTATTAGTAGAACGCACTGCTAATTACAGATTGAATCAAAACCTTTATTGTGAGCTGTGGACTAAAGACCGGGAAGCACAGCACTGTCAATCACCTCATCCAGTTCACGGTTCCAGAATTAGTTATAACATAAAATATAATCCAGAATCATATTTTATGTTATAACTAATATAACATATAAATATAACATATAATCCAGAATTAGTTATAACTGGATTCGTATATTAAAACGCAATCGGTCTGCAAAGTCTCACTTTTCTGGAAAACACTTGAAAATCCGATTTTTGCGGATGACACGTAGATTTACCATTGTGTTTTCCTGATCGCAGTTCTCCATATTTTCATATCTTTGGGAGCAGGAAAACGCAATGGTAAATTTAGATTATTCAAGGTAGATTATTATTTTTTACAAGTATTATTTTTTACAAGTCAACCGCTAAAATCGGACTTTCAAGTGTTTTCCAGAAAGGTGAGACTTTGCAGACTGATTGCATTTTAATATACGAATCAAATTTTAATTAATTCTGGACGTTCAGCCTTGAACTCGATGAGGTGACTGGCTGTGCTGCCCCCTCCAGATCTACTTGTTACATTTTACAAACGAGCAGCAATTACCGTATTTTCGGGTGTATAGTCCGCGGCTTATACAAGAAATAAACCTTCGAAAAAGCCGCTGCAGCTTATACACGGTGCGGGTTATACAAAGATTTTTTTAAAAAAATTGGAAATCGTGATATTTTTTCTACAATTTTTAAGCCTCAAAAAATTTGAAAAAAAAAAAAAAAAACATCGAAATTTGTAAATTTTTTTCGCTATGCCGCGAAATATAAAGTTTGTCTCATGTTTGTAAAAGCTTTTTATTATTGTCATTATTATTATTATTATTGTTTAAATACAGTTATTTCTGGGTTTGGAAGAACTGTCGCAACTATCGCCAATATTGCACTAACCGACAGCGAGAAATAATGATGCTCGAACGCAGTTTGCTCTTGATTTGAGAGGGTAAAAACAATAGCATAACATGTTATTTTTTTTAAACTTACTTTTTGCTGAATAAGTCGTTTTAACCTTAACTGAAATCAGTTTTAAAGTAAAGTATGTAAATATGTAGTAAAGATGTGTCATTTGTTGAGGAACGATTCAAAAGGAGCGATTTCAGCAGTGGAACTAAACAAACGATTCAAAAAGGAAACGAAATTACGGAATCGGTCCGAAACTCCGAAAAGGGCAAAATCCTCGGACTCGTTCCGAAAGGAAACAACTCCGAAAAGGTTTGATTCCTCGGACTTGTTCCTAAAAGTAGCAATTCCTATGACTCGTTACAGTCTTGTGTACGAGGCATAGAATTTATACACAACGAGTAGCATGCAAAAGGCAAAATAAATTTAAAAGCGCATACCGATAATGAAAACGCACTTCTTTCAATTATTGCTCAACGACAGAGTACTGTAACTGATTTGTTTTCGGTGCCTCTTTCAATAAACGACCAATGTTATAAATCTTCTTATTCTATCGTAATCATCTTTCTGTGAAATATACTGATTTATGTCAGTTTCAATACTTTTGAAATGGTATAATGCCATTAAAGTACTCTGCAAATGTTTTCGATCCATATACCATAATGTAATGGAATTTTTTGGGTACCCCTGTAAATGAACTATTAATGCGAAATACTTCATATGCAATACAGAACATGCTATAGAAAACTTCATTAATATATTTCAAATGATGGAAATACGAATACTTTACGCCAACTACAGCATGGATAGACGCATCTAATTAACAGATGATTAGACAAGCTTAACGCATAAACACTTTTTAACTTCGTTGGAAAATGCTAAAAATCAAGAAGAGCTCGTTGATTCATATTTTAACATAAAGTTTTTAATTAAAGGAATTTCCTGTAAACATTTCAGAGCAGACATCCTAATGATAGCATTTATATTTTTAACACTTTCCAACACAGTTGAAAAGAGTTTATGATTTCCGTTTGTCTAACCGTTTGATCAGCGCCGTGCGAAACGGGGGGCAAAGGGGGCGGTTGCCCCGGGTGCAAAAATTTAGGGAACGCCAAATTTATACTACAAACGTCATTTTTAGCCTGTCACAAGAAAAAAATTGGGGAGGGGACGTCAACTTGAGACTTGCCCCGGGCGCAGTTTTCTCTTCGCACGCCCCTGCGTCTGATCGTCAGATACGTCTGCCTGATCTCCAACTCAGATAAATATACTAGGATTGCCTTGAGATTTTTCTATGGGATTTTGTCGCTATTCAATCGTTATTGAAAATGAAGCATATAGCATTTATAGTCTATTTACAACGACACTGAAAAGTACTCCGTTACATTACAATCAATAGAAAAAAATCATTTCAGATCATTTTAATAATCTGACACCATTTCGAAAATAATGAAATTGATTCGCATTAGTGAAGTGCACTAAACTATGCATTCTATAGAATATGAGGTGCAAAGAATTTAGTGTGCATTTACAGAGCCACGCAAAATAATTATGTTACATAATGATATAGGGGAAATGGGAAACTGTTTTCAGCACATTTTATTTGTGTCACACAATTTCAAACAGAATGAAATTGATATACGTTACTGAAGTTCACTACAAGTTATCTCCTGTAGAACAGGGCCGGATTAAGGGGGGGGGCTATGGGGGCTGCAGCCCCGGGCCCCAACAAGCCAGGGGCCCCCAAAAGTGGCTTAAGTTGTACCAAAATTTTGTTAAAAAAAATTTTTTTTTTGTATTTTTTAAAGAAAAAACGGGAAAAAAATTATTTCTAAAATAATTAAACTACAATTAAATGACGAGAAAAAAAAAGTTGTGTTTCAATATCACTCTTTCCCTTTGCAATATTGAAGCTTCGGAAGTCCATTATAACTGTTGCTAACGTTGTTTTTACCCTCTTCTCCGAGACTTAAAGAAGAAAAACACCTTATTCTATTTCTCACTTCTACTTCCTAATCCCAAAGTTTTCCCAAGAAACTGATAACGAGGAGAGGACTATGACCCCCTGCTGTCGACACTTCCGAACTTGCGAATGACATCAACAAGTATCTTTAAACATTTAGCATTATTTTCGTAAGTGACTACATCGAATCGCAGGGCCGTAGCGACATTCCCCTATACCCCCCATTTGGGGGGGCCGACGAAGCCAGGGGGCCCCCTAATCGATTCTATCGACCTTTTTACCGAAGTTTAATTGTTTTGAAAATGTAAGAAAATACTTCTTTTAAATGTTTTTATTTTTTCAAATTCTTCTTTTCTTATTCAGGGACATTCCAGACAATTCCCCCAGGTGCCTCTTTTTTAAGCTGCCCCCCCCCCCCCCCAATAATCAGGATTTTCATTAAAAGGTGTCAAATGCTTAAAATGTGCTAAAAGTGACCGAAATTCATACGTTTTCAAACACTTACGATGGAAGTGTGGTTCCCCTTTTCCTCTCTGCTTCTCCCTCCACATGCGCAGACAGGGCCTGACTAGACTAAGGCAGGAGCATGAGGGGCAATTGCCCCGGGCCCCCGGCTTAAGGGGGCCCCCCAAGGACAGATAAGTTTTTCGTTAAAGCAGTGTCAAATGATAAAAAGTCCTTCCGGCAATGCCGGGAGGAAGAGGTAGCTTTCATATACTTATATATTTATTTATTTATTTTAAAGTAAGTTACATTGTTCAAAAATACTAAGCTCAAATTAGTGGAAATAATCTTATAAAATTAGTGATTTTATAAGATTGAAAACTAGTTTTTGTCAAGACTGAATATTAATAGGAATATTTAGATATTAGTCATCTTTGCTTCAACCTGGTTTTATTTTAAGCGATTTAGAGAGTCACCAAATTCCACGATATCATAAAGTGTATGCCATTTTAAAGCGACATGATGGATCGTTCAGATCAGACCGTTTCAAAATGTCAGCCATAAGCAAAATTCAAAGTGCTATAACTCAATCATTTTTTAAGATATAGACAAAACAAAAAGTGTTCTGGAATCATTGTTTTAAGTTTTAATACGCAAAAGAAAAATATTTTTCAACTTTTAATTTTTTCGCATTTAATTTTAAATTTTAAATTTCTTAAAAAATTTAAAATGGCCACTATTTTGAAACAAAATGGTGTGTGATGCTGGCCAACGAACTCGGTCGAGACATTTGTATGTACTATGTACATACCAAGTTCCATTGAAATTGGTTCATAAATACGCGTGTTATCACGTGACAAAATCAGATCATTTCAAAATGTCAGCCATAAGCAAAATTCAAAGTGCTATAACTCAATCATTTTGTAAGATATAGACAAAATAAAAAGTGTTCTGGAATCATTGTTTTAAGTTCTAACACGTAAAAGAAAAATATTTTTCAAGTTATGATTTTTTCGCGTTTAATTTTAAACTTTAAATTTTTTAAAAAATTTAAAATGGCCACCATTTTGAAACAAAATGGCGGATGATGCTGGCCAACGAACTCGGTCGAGACATTTGTATGTACTATGTACATACCAAGTTTCATTGAAATCGGTTCATAAATGCGCGTGTTATTACGTGACAAAAATCAGATCCTTTCAAAATGTCAGCCATAAGAAAAATTCAAAGTGCTATAGCTCAATCATTTTTTAAGATATAGACAAAATAAAAAGTGTTCTGGAATCTTTGTTTTAAGTTCTAACACGTAAAAGAAAAATATTTTTCAACTTTTAATTTTTTCGCATTTAATTTTAAATTTTAAATTTTTAAAAAAATTTAAAATGGCCGCCATTTTGAAACAAAATGGCGGATGATTCTGGCCAACGAACTCGGTCGAGACATTCGTATGTACTATGTATATACCAAGTTTCATTCAAATCGGTTCATAAATACGTTAGTTATCGCATGACAAAAATCAGATATATATATATATATATATATATGGTTATATATATATATATATATATATATGTCAACATTTGAACGGAGGGTAGTTTTGGGGTCTGGGGGTCATGATCGGTGAAAATATACCAAAATTTTCCGGAAGTGCTTTCCTCCGGACGGCTGCAATAGGTAGCTTTTTACTTTTTGTAATGAAAGCTACCTAAAAATGGTCAAAAGTGACCAAAATTCTTTTTTTTTTTTTTTTCAATTTTAAGGTTCTTTCTTCTCCTACCCACTCTGTTTCTGTACACAATGCCTCCTTAAGGCCTCACATTTATCCTCATATTCATATAATCTATAATTTCTTGAAGTTGTCTTTCTTCTGCTTTTATGTATATAGATGTGAATAGTACTTGGTACGAAATTTATGTACACATACATACAATAGTTATGAATTTCAGTTTTAGTCACGTGAGTATAATTTACGAACAATTTTAAGATAGAAGGGGGTCCACTAAAAGTGTTTGCCCCAGGGCCCCCCACTGTCTAAGTCGGGCCCTGTACGCAGAAAATAAACTATATCATCAGAAAACAAATTATTAAAATTTTATTACAACCAGGGCCCGACTTAGATTGTGGGGGGCCCCTTTCTACCTTTTGAATTTTCTCTTGAATTATACTGAAGTGTCTAAAACTAACTTTATACTAATTGTCTATTCGCATTTGTGTGCAGAATAACTCAAAAAAGATAACTTTAAGAAATTATCGAATAAATTTTTTTCTTCTGTTATAGAAACATAAGGTTAAATGTAAACCATTAAAATATAAATACAACTCTGATGTAGCTGTTACATCCAGGGGAGGGGGGGGGGGAAGGAGAGATGAGAAAAGAGCAACAATAAACCTAAAAATAAATAAATAAATAAAGAAGAAATTTTGGTCACTTTTGGCTATTTTTTATTATTTAGCCTTAACAAAAAAATTATATTTGTCCTTGGGGGCCCCGGCGTCCGATGCCCTACATGCCCGTGATTTAGACTGGCCCTGATTACAACAACATTGTATCCTATAGCTTTTAAAAGAAATTTTTTATTAAGGGTGTATTTCGATTCAAGCTGCTTAATTTCCGATTTATTTTTACATTCATTTTCGCTCTCGAATGCATCAAACTGGCAAATTGTCTTATTCATAAAGTGCACAAGGTGCCGTGATTGTCAATTCTTCGATAAATGGAGAAAATGTTGCAAAAAAAAGTAATAAAAAACGGCATTTTTAACCGATTTTTCCGAAGTGGGAGATTTGGAAACGAAAAAAAGAGTCATACAGAAAAGGTAATTGTTTATAAATCAAATTCTAGTGAATTGAGTGTAAAAAGACATCACACGGCACCTTATACGTCTCTTCAAAAATCCCCTCAGCAAGATTCATGTTTCTACTTTTAAAAATGCGTCTAAAATTGTATCGGAAAATTTCGAGCTGTTGAAAATGGAAAAGCGTTTTTTCGAATACACCCTTAATGTTTCCTCATAACTTAAAATCGTTAATTATGTCCAATTTTGAGCCTTCTTTTTTAGACATCTTGTAATGTCAACCTTAGGTAAGCAAAGTAAAAATTTGCAAAGAAATGCTTATTTCAATCAATCTATCATTTTTTCTATAATTATCAAATTAATATTTTTAATTAAAGTTGTGACCAATTTTTTGGGATATCTTGTATATAGATGTGAGCCGTATAATGTACAAAATTTATGCCTGTGTACAATATCTTTTTTATTTTTTATTTTTAGTGCTTGCCACTTCTACATTATTAAAAAAAAGGAAAGAAAAAAAATCTACAGATAGATAGAAGAGGGGGTGTCCAGAATGATGTTTGTTCCGGGGCTTCCCGTAGCCTTAACTGGGCCCTGTTCTTATTAAAAATCTTATTTAGATTTCAAAAACGCAGAAACTGAAAATCCTTATTTTCTTACTGGTTTTTCCCCCCTCTCTTTTTGTCCATGGGTTTTTGACCTAGCGACTCTTTTGACCTTTAAGGACCAGGTTCATAGCACTCTTGTGGTCAAGCGTCACTCTCTCTGATCTTTCTTGTCGGCGCTTTGATGTATAAATTGCTTTTTCAGTGCGCTGAATTTGAACTTCAAGTGAGAAATCGCACGCGAAATCAGTTGACAGCTTCACGACTGAAGAGAAAAACTTTCCCTTCCTTTGTCAATTAGATAGGCTTCGGACCTCAAAAATCATTTAAAGGGGTTTTAAAACTAGCATCCTTTTGTTCTCCTCCCACCGATAGTCGGAAACTGCATCTTCAAAGATAGATTTATTGCTCTTTTTGTGTAACTGGAAAGTAGTGATATTTGCGCGTAGCCTTAGCGACAAAAGTATGTTTTCTTTTGAAACATCGGGATATTATGTTCTTAGAAGATAGGTCATTTTTCACACCGATTTCACTATGTGGGTGACACAAATCACATCTAGAAAATCACCTTAAAATGTTAACAGCTTAATTAGCAACCGGATTCCTTGACCTTGAAGGGAGTATATATACTCGCTTTGATACTAGGTACTGGCCTATTCAAGTACTAAGCAGCCAGCTAATGCATACAAGTACATGTTTGTAGACAACACAGATGTGGATTTTTGTATAATTTTTTTTTTCTGATTTAGTAATACGCATAATATAGTATTTATAAAATTAAGTGTATATCTAGAGGAAAAAGATCTACTCTTATACTAATCTGATAAGTCATATTTATTACTTTATGTAATTTATATTGCTATTATTAAAAATTTTAAGTATTGGAAAATTTTACACAACTTGGAAAAATATATGTATACTAATAGAGCATATTTTAATAACACACATTTCTCATTTACATGTTTTTCATTTAAGCGTTTCATTAGAGCTCCTTCACAAATTTTTTTTTAATAGAACACACCATTCACAAAATTCTATTCCATAAAAATATACTCTAATTAATTTTATAGTGTTAGGTTTTAAAATATGTGTTTTGCAAAGGAAACAAGTTCACCAGAAATGAAAAATTTAGCATATAGACTTAAATAAGTTATTACTAATAAATGTTTGATGCGAATTTCAATAACTGGAATAAATTTCATAAAAATAACTTTATTTTTCACAAAATGGGATCCAAGAAAAAATTCCTGCATCAACCTCCGATTCCATTGCATTCATATGTTAAACTATTTCGTTTGTTAACAAGTAATAAGTAAATTCTAATTTAATTTATACTCTTATTTCCTTGGAAAATCTAGTGTTCTAAATTCATGTCACAATAAGAAATTGTGCTATTTTAAAATTTCCTATACTCTTTCTTTCTTTTTTTCCCGCGATGTTAAATAATCTCACAGGCCCATAAAGCCCATCCATGCTTACCCACTAAAATACAAAGGGCCCCCCAAATTTATTTTTCAAACCTAATTTTTAATTCAATAAATTCAATCAGAGTAAAAACATATATAGTTTTTTTTTTTTTTTTTTTTTATGAAATATTTTTTTCTTACTATGCTGCAATTTGTAAAACATAAAAAATATTTTGAAGTTCAAATATTCTCAACTGTAATTCCATATTTGTCTTTTACAAAATTAATTGGTTATGTATAATTATGTGTTTAATAAAATCTTATACTATAATGCGAGCAAAAATTGTGTGTGTGTGTGTGTGTGGGTAAATTTTATCTCAAAAACGGCTCTAACGATTTTCACAAAAATTTGGATTTTACCATTTTCGGGCACGAGAAGACCATTGGGCTAGGTCACATGTTCGAGAAAATTCGATTATTGGGTCATTTTGGGTCATAATGGGTCAGGATCAAGCTATTTATATCTAGAGAACGGCTGGATCGATTTTAAGGAAATTTTGTATCCAATCGTTTTTTGGCACGAGAAAACTATTGGGCTGGGTCACATGTTCGAAAAATTTCGATTATTGGGTCATTTTTGGGTCATTATGGGTCAAGCCATTTTTATCTAAAAAACGGCTCTAACGATTTCGACCAAATTTTACATTTTATCGTTTTGGATTACCAGAAGACCATTGGGTTAGGTAACATGTTCGAGAAAATTCGGTTAGTGGGTCATTTTTGGGGTCATTGTGGGTCATGCTATTTTTATCTAGAGATTTTCTCACGCAATTTTGACTAAAAATTGCATTCTATGGTTTTCGGGCACGAAAAAAACATTGGGCTAGGTTACATGCTCGAGAAAAAATTTTAATGGGTCATATTGGGTCATTAAGAGTCTGGGTCAAGCTATTTATATTTAAAGAACCGCAGAATCAATTTCATCGAAATTTTGCCTGTAATAGTTTTTTGACACGAGAAAGCTAATGGGCTCACACGATCGAGAGATTTCGATTATAAGAGTCATTTGTGGGTCATGATGGGTCATAATGGGTCATAGTCAAGCTATAGCTAAAGAACAGGTGGATCGATTTTAACGAAATTTTGTATACAACATTTTTTTGGCACGAGAAAATTATTGGGCTAGGTCTCAGTTCGAGAAATTTCGATTACTGGGTCATTTTGGGTCATAAAAGGTCTGGGTCAAGCTATTGATATGTAAACTACGACAGTATCAAATTTAATGAAATTTTGTATGTAAGTTTTTTGACACGAGAAAATTAATGGGCTATCTCACATGTTTGAAAGATTTCGATTATAAGAGGTTATGGGTCATTATATTATGAGTCATGATGGGTCATAACGGGTCATGTCAAGCTATATCTAAAGAACACGTGGATCAGTTTTAACGAAATTTTGTATACAGCATTTTTTGGCACGAGAAAATCATTGGGCTAGGTCACATGATCGAGAAATTTCGATTAATGGGTCATAAAGGGTCATAAAGGGTCTGGGTCAAGTTATTTATATTTAAAGAACGGCAGGATCGAGTTTAACGAAATTTTGAGTGTAACAATATTTATACACGAGAAAACTGGGCTAAGTCACATGTTCGAGAGATTTCGATTATAAGGGTCATTTGTGGGTCATGATGGGTCATGGTCAAGCTATATCTAAAGAATGGGTGAATCGATTTTAACGAAATTTTGTATACAGCATATTTTTGGCACGAGAAAATCATTGGGCTATGTCACATGTTCGAGACATTTCGATCAATGGGTCACTTTTGGGTTATTCTAATTTTATCTAGACAATGTCTCGCGCGAATTTGACTGAATTTTATATTCTATCGTTTTCGGACACAAGAAAATCATTGGGTTAGGTGAGATGTTTCAGAAAACTCAATGAGTCATTTTGGGTCATAATGGGTCAAGGTCAAACTATTTATACCTAAAAATTGGCTCAATCGATTTTATCTAAATTTTGTATTTAACGTTTTTCGGCACGCAAAAATTAATGAACTAAGTCACATTTTCGAGAGATTTCGATATAAGGGTCATTTGTGGGTCATGCTAATTTTATCTAGAAAATTGTTCTCACCATTTTCAGTATATTTTCTATTATATCGTTTTCGGGCAAAAGAAAACCATTGAGATAGGACACATGCACGTAACAATTCAGTTAGTGGGTCGTTTTAGGTCTTAATGGGTTCGGGTCATTCTAATTATATATAACAACGGCTCAGTCAATTTTACCTAAATTTTGCAATGGAACGTCTTTTGTCACGAGAAGACTATTGAGCTGAGTTGCATATTAAACAAAATTATATTAGTGGGTCATATCGTTTCATTGCTGAATGCTGTCATGCTAATTTTACTTAAGAAATGGCTTAAACGATTTTGATTCATTTTATACTCTACTGTTTTTGATTACCTGAAGACCATTGAGCTAAGTCACATGTTTGATCATATGTGATTAGTGGATCATTTGGGTAAAAAAGGGTCAGGATCACGAGACTATGGCAAAAGCCAATAAGTTGGCGATATTTGACAAAATACTGACGAAATTTGGCCGAAAAATCGACTATTAAGGTTACGAAACCAAAACACATATTTGGCGCCAAATGAAAGAATGTGTCCAAATTTGGTTATATCTGGCAAAAAATATTGTCTTTCAGAATGTGAAGAAATTTCTTATACATTCTTAACAGTCTTCGAAATGCATAGTTAAACTAATCAGAGTCGAGCTATAAAAGTGATTTGGATTGATGTCCTTTCATTGTAAATTTTAAAATAAAGTAAAATTTATGAACATGTGCATACAAACATAGTTGATTGTTTTTATAAATAATACTATTATTAATAACATGTTTTACAGTAATAATACTATATCGAGTTGAACACAAAGTTAATTTTGACCGAGCTGAGCTCGGTCACTCCTGCTAGTATTTTTTAATGTGTATAATATATAGATGGTCAGTTTTAATTTAATACAGTCAAAGATCTGTAATCCGCACACCCATAATCCACTGTTTTCTATAATTCACGTTATTTTACGAATGTAAACAATGAAATAAACAGTTAAAAAATTTACAAATTAGTGATCCAAAAAACGTTTTTTTAGAAAAATTAAAAAAAAAATGAAAAAACAATGAGGAAACAGTGAATTATGGGTGTGCGGATTATAGATCTTTGACTGTAGTAAAAACTTTATTTACTCGAAATTTCCATGGTAAAATTTCGAATAATTTTAGCATACGGAAAATGGATTTAGTAAATGAAAAAACAAGTGATAGGATAATAGCCCTCCCCCCCCCTGCCCCGTGACGTCAGGCTTCCTCTACTTCTAATCCTTAAGCGGGCTCTGAAACTAACAAGGCACAGTCCTCGAGCCTGTTAAAGTGTTGCGGGGATTACGTCTTTACGCACAATTCGAAATCTTTTGTCTTTATATAGAAACTTCAATATAAATATTTTTCAAAAAACTCAGTTGAAAGTGTGGGAGAGGGGAGGGGGCCCAAAGTTAATTTTTTTTTTGGGGGGGGGGGCAAAACACCTTGCTACGGACCTGTCGAATCGTCTTATCTTGTTCCTCAGCAGAAAATCAATGTAAAACAAAGAATCTAGTGGTAAGTTTTTTTCATAAATACTTATTTTAATATTACAAGAAATTATTATTTTTTTGTAATTATTTGTTTTGTATTTATTTTCTTACAAAAAGATTTTAGGAAATGTGAAATTGCTTTACTTTTTTTATTATCTTTTAATAAATGTTTTTTTTTTTTTTTTTTAAGTAAAGAGGAACCTTTATCTGTATATTTAATGGCTTTAAAATAGCTTTAAAAAATACACATTGTATATATAAATTTCCGTCTGTACAATTTACTAAAAATCGATATTTATGAGTTGCATTGTTTAAAACACTGTCATTAATTTATTTTACCCCTCCCGCCCTGAATTTTTTTCCAACTTTGGGAAAAAAATACTTTTACGCTAATAAAATTAAAAGTATCTATTGAAATCAAGGAAGTTGCGGTTTACTGAAATTCAACGAATGTGTTCTTCATTGAAGCCTAATGAATGTAGTTAATTTGCGTGTTTTTCATATAACAATAGACTAAGGAAGAATTTTTTTAGGACGTTTGGAAAATGTCCGATTACTACCGGATAAAATAAACATAAAAATTGAGTAGTATTTTTTACCTTCTATCATAAATTACTAATTTGGAAAAGGAGTACCTAATTTAAATTTAAAGAGTAAAGCATATGATTGAATTAAAAGAAACGCCAATGAATAAATGAATTGCTAATAATTAATAAATATATATATATTTTTTTAAATGCTGAAACACAGATGAAGTCATAGTAGTAAATGTATCAGTATATGCTATCATTATTAGGTGCTGGAATTAAATAAAATAGTCTTTAAGACAAAATAATACTCAATAAAAGATATGTCCTATTAATAGGACGTCAGGGCCAAAGGGGTTAAAGTGGTTTCAAATTCCCAGCTCAATGAAGTGAAATTTTCTGAAGCATTTTCTGACAAAATTTTAAACGGGCATAAAATTGACCAAAAGGCATAAAATTGACAGCCTGACTGTTGAAGCGATTTGAAATAGAATAGCACTTTCCATTTTTGATAAAAAATGTCTTTTCTTTAATTTGTTTTCTTTCTTTCTTTAATTTGTTTATTTTTAAAATTTATAAAATATGTTTGAACTGTACGTGTTTAAACAATATAATTATTGCACTGTTAAAAATAACAATGAAATAAAATAAAATAATTTAAAAAAATGCATATTTAATTTGGGATAAAAACAAGTCGTATGGGGGGGGGGGCAAATTTTTCAGTAGCTGGGGAAGAGGAGGGGGGGGGGCAAAATTTCCCGTAGCCCCGGGCCCCAGAAATGCTTGATCCGGCCCTGCTGTAGAATATTACTTGCATTCATTTGCTGGATCTCAAAGCAAAATATTTTGCATACAGAACTAAATCCGAAATACTATATATATTATCTACCAATAAGTATCTGCTGTGATCGAAAAAAACAACAACATTTATTCACATTCAATAGTTAGTAGAACCCCCACGCAATGTAATTACAGCCACAATCCTTCTGGGAATGTTTTCTTCATTTGCTTATATGATAACTAGCTGTATTTTTTCCATTCGACCTAAAGAAGACAGTAAGATCTTTTACTGATTTTGGACGGTTGTTGCACCCTTAATTCGAAGATCAAACTCGTCCCATAGGTTTTCGGTTGGATTTGGGTCTGGACTTAGGGCAGTTAAATCGATTAACGCCATTGTCACTGTACCAATCCATGGTGGAAGCCGCAACATGACAGCTGGATGATTGCATGAATAAAAATGCTCGATTTCTTTAAATTTTATTTTACGCATTACAGTTGAGAATGTTGCTCATGCATTGAAAGTCTCGTATGGCTCTGCTAAAGGAGTAATTGCTGACTTCGAGTGTTCCAAAATGTGTGCTTTGGCCACAAAATTTGTGCAAGTGGTTCCCAATCATTTGACTGGGGATATCAGAAGAGGTGACTGAAAGTTTAAGAGCTCCATGACGCATTTGAAGCGAATCACAGGACTTCTACTTTAATGAATGTGGTCACCTGAAATGAGACCTGGAAGTATCTGTATGATCCAGAGAGTACAATGTCATCCAAGGAATAGCGACACAGTGGTGCTCCACGTACCAAAAAATTTAAATCTACCAGTTCAGCACAGAAGGTTATAATAACAGCATTGTGGGACTCAAATTATGTTATTTTTGTTGTCTTTCTGCAATCTCGTGTCATTATCACCTGCAAAAACTATGAAACTACACTTAAGAAACTTAAAATCACTTCACCAGCGATAGCTATCAGAGAAACAGTGCTTTTAACCCCGACATACCTCGGGGCAAACGGTGAAGAGGTTAAGGAGGCAATAACAAACAAGAGACTACTAAAAAATGTTCGTTCCATTAAGTTTAATCACGGTAATGCACGCGCACAACGAAGGAGATTGAATAAATGGGCTGGTCAGTAATAACTCACCAATCTTACAGCTGATTTAGTCCCTTCTGACTTTTAATGTTTGAACCTAGAAAAGACAAACTGTCAAGGTTTCAGGTTCAATGACTTGGATGACATTAAAATAGTTTTAAAATCTTGGGTCAAGAAGCAAAACCTTGAATTTTTTCGGAATGGTTTTTGATGTTTGGATTAAACAAATGCGCAAATGCATGGTCACTATGCTAACGCTTAACATTGGAAGACAATTCAGGCTATGATCAATAATAACTTCTGTTATATGTTATATGTTATGAGTATATGTTATATATTATAGACTTATGAGGTATTACTTATTGATCGATTCTTGTTATATACCTTACAAGGAAAAAAAAATTCTTTGTTGTCATTTTTATAATAAGTGTCTGAAACTTTCCGGAATAATTCTTGCTTACGTCATTTTTTATTAATTTTACAACTGTCGTTCTTCATGTATTTAACCCAGTTGTTAATAGTAATACAACCTAATATTGAAACTTAAACTGAAGTTATAAGAATTATAGATATTTTTTGGCTTCTATCGAGGTTATACAAAATTGACTTCTTCAGTTTCAAAAATATTTTTTCGGAAAAATAATTCTCTATATTAACTACGAACTTACATTATTCTTCATTGTCTGTAAACACTTCTTTTACATGCCAATCTTGTTTGCGTGGAGAGCTTTGTTTCACAAATTGTATCTCTATTTTCACTTTCATTGCAAAACTATCATTCTAAACAAAAATTGTAATATTTTACCTATAAAACGTTGCATATAATAATGTTATTTGAAAAAAAAAAAAAAAAAAAAAAAAAAGGCTTCGGGGTTTTGTCCTATATGAGTCACGCTCGTCAACCCCCGTTCAAACACAACAGACTCTCAAAATATGCTACTTTGATTGGCTTTAAAAAAATTTCCGAAGATAGAATTATAATTAAAAACCCAGTGGCGATCTTCTTGTAAACGGGTTTACACTCATTTTCTTTTGATTGGGGGATTTTAATATCGAATTAGTTTCTGCTTCAGAAATCCAATGGTTGTTTTCGTCTTTGATTAAATAAGATCAGTTAAACGTTTGCAAATAAGTTAATATAGAATGAACTATGTAAACAGAATCTTTGAGCCCCAGCCTATTTGAACAACGCTATAAAAAAGCTGTTTTAAATGTATCATTTTAAGTTTGACGTAATGACTCCCAAAGTTTTCTTTATTTTTTTAATATTTACGCCAAAATGATTTTCTTTCTAGAAAGGGAACATTATTTGTGCTGTCTTGGAACTCACAGGAAATTGTTAAAATGACCATCTCAAAATAGGAAATAAATGTCTCGTATAAATACATTTTTTAATTTAATTAATTTTGCAATATTATTGTTTGGTCATTTTAAATATGACGTAATTTCTCTTATTTATTGCTATTTGAAGCACATTGATTTTATTTATTTTTTTCTCTCTTTTAAATTTCACATGAAAACAATTTTGCACATGTGAAAATAATTGCTAGAAAGGAAATATTTTTATTTGCAGTTTCTCAAAGCTGGAAACATTAGGTCAAAAGATTATACATGAATGTGAAATAAATGTGTCATGTAAATATGTTTTTAAATTCAAACTGTTTGGCAAGATTATTGCATGTCATATGATATAACTCCATTTAAGACTTTTAATGCATATTAATGCATTTATTATTTTAATGTTTTCTTTCTCTTTTAAAACTCACATATAAATATAGTTTTTATGACGTTAATACAATATATTCTGGCTTTTATATGTAATCGTTTTCTAATTTGTGAGGTTTTTATTCTGTAGTCACAAACAAATAACTTTTTTATTTAAAGGAAATATTATTCTTACGTCTGTTTTTACAAATTGGCAACAACTTTAAATGATAATTTTTTCTAAAATGCATGAAAAATATCTCTCGAAATGCTGAAAATTTGAATTTAAAAGGAAAATAAAACGTAAAAGTATCAATCAGATTTAAAAAAATAATTGCAATCTGCACACTGGGAACTTCTAATGCATAAAATGGCATAGAAATGATTAAATTCCTATGTATAGTTTTTGCACGTTTTTAATGGAACGATTTTGAACAATTTTAGCATTAAATATCTCTTAAAATAATTGTTCGATTTAAAAACTGTCTTCATCGGCGTGTTTATGCAACATTTTTCTATTACACTACTTATTTTCAATTTTTGTGTGCAGTAGCTTTCTTAATATTAACGAAGAAATACTCCCGGTCACGAAAAATTCAATGTCGGCGGCGATAACAGCTTTAATTACTTCTTCACCTTGTGATTCTAATTTCTTCATAATTAATTGCATCGCGCCATATTAAAATCACATTCTATCAAATTTTTGAAAGTGTTTTACATAAAGTTCTTCTACACTTTGTTAAAATAAAAAAAGTTTAGAATTTCTTCGCTGCTAAGACGACAATTTATTTAATGTGAAGCGAATTTTCCCTCTCATTAAACTCAGAACGTCGCGTCGGCAACATAAAAATAATACCGTTTTATTTCTTTTTCGACGAAATTACATGGAGTTTCACTGTAATTAAAATTTTATACGTTTCCAAAATACACAATAGGAGCTTTAAAAAGCTCACTATTTTATTTAAAAGGCAACTAAAATAATAATATAAATGTTAGATGTTAAATATATATAAATATATATATATATATATTTATTATTTAAAATTTCTTAGTATTTTTCGCTTACACTTCCCAAAGCTAACGTCAGAGTGTGTTTTTATAATTACTGTTTAATCCATTTGCCATTCCATTGCATTTTGTCTTACGATTTTATTCACCCTATAAATTTATTTTCAATGGGTCTAAAATTTATATTACCGTATTTTCGGGTGTATAGCCTGCACTCTTAAATCGAGCAGTGCAGTAAAAAAAGTTCGTGTATAAGCCGCGGAGATGCATCGGTGTATAGTCCGCGGGCTATACACCATTTATGAACGTATATTTCGATCAAGGTTCGAAGTTAGAAGCCATTAAAGTATATACGCGCGTATAAGTCGAGAAATTTTAGACAAAAAAATAATTTCAAAGTGGAGGGGGGTCGATTTATACGCGAGAGCTTAAAAAAAATCTATGAATAAAATATCGGAAAATAGTTTGCTAGTGAATCGGTGCTGCAGCACCCCTTTGTGTTTGTAGAGTACAAAATACAAAATCTGGAACCTTTCCTACCTTGACAGTTTTTAGTTTAAGATCGTTTTTAGTTTATTTAAAAAAAAAAAATACTAATCTACCCTGCCCTGTTGCAAAGAAAAAGAAAAAAAAGGTGTGATTTACGTCATTTCGGAACGATTCCAAGAAAACCTTCTTTTTCAGAGTCGTTTCATTATGGAAAAAAAAGAATCGACGTATTATTCTTCTTATGAGCAGAAATTACTGAAAAAGTATGTATTTTTGTTAAATTTTTCCATGCATGTAGATAACATATATATCTTTATTTCCATTACATACCTGAGCAAACTAATCTGATAGTTTTCCGATTGTAGATGGGAACTTCTAAAATTGAATTTTTAGTTGTTTTATGCGTTTCCATATGATTGAATTAGACACAACATTTTAACTTATTAAGCGGTGCAAACTTTGTTACATAGTATTCTGAAGGTGATGGAAAATATTTCATAATCTATAGGGGAGAGGGGGGCACCTTTGAACAATTTTTCAGAAATTAAATATATTTCTTACTTGAATTATATTTATTGAGCTTTAAATATTACACAATAAAAACAACGCATTTCTTCATCATATGAACCATAAATTAAACATTTCCCACCGAAATTAAATAAATTGTGAAGATTTAAAAAGTTGAAAAATTTTTGTTCAATCCTGCCCAATGTAGGGGTACCTTTGAACAAGCAAGGGGCATCTTTGAACAAATGAATAAAATATTAAAATTTTGAGAATTTTTATAAAAAGTTGCATATGTTACAGAAATATAAAGTAATAGGACTAAAAAAACTACATTTTGTTGAAATTACTATTTTTTTTTTGTTATCTAACCAAACTTAAATCCATCAAAATTGTTGTCCCCCAGGGGAATACCTACTTTAGGTACTTACGGGTTTCGCGACCCCGGGTTCTCGAGCGATCTTTCTCCTTTCCTTTTTTCTTCTCTTTTTTAGTTGTCTATCCTTTTCTCTTTGTTTCACACTTTTTAATCTTCTCTTTTCAGTTTGTTATCCCCCTCTATTCTTGTTCATGTTTGATATTTATACTAACTTTTTAGTTAACATGGTTCTTTGTTCTACTAACTTTGTTATTGTTCGTTTGTTGGAAAAAAAATAAATAAAATGTTTAAAGACAAAAAAGACACCATTTTTTAAGCTCCCTCTTATATTACTTTTTCTACAATAGTGGTTTTTTTTATACACGTGAGACACTCTGGGTGTTGAGGTTTCTTTTAACCTCATCGCCTCGGATCTTTCTTTTTAGGTTGATCTCGAGTTCCAGGCTGCAGGGCATCACTGAACTCTGGTTCCGAGTACGGGGGGCGCCATGCTTGCATGGTGGTGGTTAGGAGTAACACCAGAAGACTGGTGCCTTTCGACGTAAGGGCCGGCTGTAGGTTGGACAGAGCTGTAAAGGCTTACCTACGGCTACCCATTCTCCCTGGAAAAGAACCGGAGCTTCAGAGATGCTATTGAGTTTAACCCAATGTTCGAAAAACGTGGGAGTCTGTTGAAAATAGTTTTCACCCTTTTGAGACCTGCACCAGACGTAACGGTAAGAAGAAGGGTCGGTGACCAGGCCCGATGCCTGGCGATTTCAAATTTATAAATTTAATTATGGCTACAAACTCAAGGGATAAGACATGCGAAGTGGAAGCCCCACACCAAAAGGTGATTAATGATTTAATGATCTGCGAATCAAATCGAAGTGATAATGTGGAACATAAAAAATCTTGGGCAGATAGAGTGGAGGACTTTACTTCCAATATGGAATGTAAAAATACCAATTCTAACACAAGCAAAACTCAAGAAAGATTCTTTGTGGTACAACGTCAGGAAGGGATATTTGATAAAACATCACCCTTTTTAATTAATAAAGCCATCCAAGGATTAGTTGGAGAACCAAAAACTATAAAAAAAAACACGTAAAGGAGAATTGTTAATTTAAGTATATAATGATCATCAAGCAACCAACTTAAAAAAATGTACACACTTTGCTAATATTGCTGTCACTGTATCACCACACAGAACTTTAAACACATGTCGTGGAGTCATCTCAGAATCCGACCTTATATACGTCTCTGAAACTGAACTCTTAGAAAACCTAAAAGATCAAAACGTTATTGAAGCTAGGAGGATACAAATCTACCGTCGCGATGAACAGATACTACCTAATCAAACCAAGATACCCACCAAGCACATAATACTTACTTTTAATACACCTACACTGCCTAGATACATAAAAGCTAGATATTTGTCATGCTCTGTAAGACCATATATCACAAATCCACTGCGTTGTTTTAAGTGTCAACACTTCGGGCACTCAAAAACTAATTGTCGAGGTAAACTTGTCTGTGGTCGGTGCAGTGAACGCGACCACGATAGTACTCAATGTAATGCTACCCCACGCTGTGTTAACTGTAAAAAAGACCACCCGTCATATTCAAAATCCTGCGAAAAGTGGAAAATCGAAAAAGAAATACAAACAATACGCACTAAAGATAATATCCCATACCCCGAAGCTAGAAAAACAGTCGAATCCAGGACACCTAAAGTTGGTGTATCCTATTCTGCTGCCTTATCTAAAATAAACCAAAAAACTTATCAAACGACTGCAACTCAGACTAAATTCCCTGCTGAAATAAAAAGCCAAACAAAGCAAAAAGAAACCAGCCTCTCTAATAATCCTGGAAAAACTACAAGATCGACACAATCAACCTCAACTAAATCTCTAAATCTTGCTCCTTCCAATTTGCCACAAAAGGCTTCTCCAAAGTCATCAAATACTCCAATTCCTAAACATCCACTCCTTAAAAGATCCCCTCAAAATATAACCAAATCCGTACCTCCAAAACCTAACCATAGACTTGAAGCACCTGAAAATAAAACTAAAAAGAAAAAAAAACTGTAACATCTAAAAATGAAACACATCAAAAACAGAAAAATAGACAAGACGAAACGTATATGGATGTTGATGCTCTAAACCTTCATCCTGAGCGGGATGAACAGTTAGACGATGGAGATAGTAGCATCGCTACTACCTCCGAAACAAATGACATAGATATACATATCTAACATCTTTCTTCATGACTAATATTATTTCGTGGAACTGCCGTGGTTATTACAATAAACATGACGAAATCCGTATTCTCCTCTCTGATCATCAACCTTTATGCCTAGCTCTGCAAGAAACTCATTTAAAGCCCAAAGACAAAACAAAACTACGTAATTATGCTACATACAGATATGATTTTATAGGTAGTGATAGAGCCACTGGTGGAGTGGCTCTCTTCATCTCTCGTAGTTTACCTCACTCTCATCTCCCATTAAACACTAATTTACAAGCTGTTGCAGTCCGTGTCCACATAAAATGTCTCATTACAATCTGTACTATATATTTACCGCCTAACCAAACTATTCAATCAGCACATCTTAATGATCTTATTTTCCAACTCCCCACGCCTTTTATTATCCTAGGAGATTTTAATGCTCACAGTTAACTGTGGGGTAATTCTAACAGTAACCCGCGTGGTGATACAATAGAGAAACTCATATCAGACAATGGCTTATGCCTGCTAAATAACGGTGATTACACATACTTTCACGAATTAGCCCGTACTTTTCATGCAATAGATCTTACAATTTCTTCCCCTTCTCTCTATCCATTCTGGAACTTCTGGGTCTCAAATGACCTGCACGGCAGTGACCACTTTCCGACTTTTATCTCGTTGACTACTCCAGATGGAGATTCTAATAACTATCCCAAAAAATATATTTATGACAGAGCCAATTGGTCAACTTTTACTGCATTAGCAAATATAACAAATAACATGATAATGAGTGACATAGACAAAGCACTTGATAATATAACTGATTGTATTATCAATGCTGCTGATGCTAGCATTCCAAAAACTTGTACCACACATAAACACAGAAAACCATGGTGGAATAACGACTGCCAAATGGCAAAGAAAAAACAGCAAAAAGCTTGGGTCTATTTCGAAGATATCCAAGTAACAATAACTATATTGTATATACAAAAGCAAGGGCTGAGGCTAGAAAAGTGCGACGCAAAAGCCAGCGTGACTCCTGGACTGATTATGTCTCAAGCATTAACTCCAATACATCTAGTAAAGAACTCTGAACAAAAGTAAAAAAATGTATAGGCATTTATTCTGAAAGTCATATATCCATTTTAAAATATAACGGTCGTACTGTCACATCTCTTAAGAATATAGCTGAGACAATAGGATCTACCCTAGCTTCAATTTCAAAATCAGATGCATATCCAGAACCGTTTTTAACATATAAAAGACAAACTGAAATGATAAGGGTTAATTTTGATACTCATAACACATTTTCATACAATCATCCTTTTATTATATCTGAGCTAAAAAAGTGTTTGAAAGAGTCATTTATCTGCCCCTGGACATGATGGTATCACCTACATCATGATCAAGCATCTATCTGACCTCTCTCTTGACAACCTCCTCTCTTTTTTCAATAGAATCTGGATGGAACACCTTTTTCCTCGTGCTTGGTGTAGGGCTATCGTTATTCCTTTTCCTAAATCAGGAAAAGATGCAACGAACCCAAATAATTACAGACCTATCGCACTTTCTAGCAGCTTTTGCAAACTACTTGAAAAAATGGTTAATTGCCGCCTAGTTCATGTTTTAGAAAAAAATAATTGCCTTGCTGCATTTCAAAGCGGATTTCGACGTGGTAGATCAACTATCGATAATTTAATTCATCTTGAACATAACGGTGAATAATTAGTACTAATAAAATTAGGACAGCTTTTCTTAAACGCAGCCATTTGGTCTCAGTATTTTTTGACATGGCGAAAGCCTATGACAGAACATGGCGCTATGGGATCCTTCGTGACCTTTTTAACTTGAACTTTCGCGGGAACCTTCCAATTTTTATAAAAAACTTTCTTGCTGTGCGACTTTCCAAGTTCGCGTAGGGGAATTCTTTCTAGTTTCTATATACAAGAAGAGGGTGTACCCCAGGACAGTGTCCTGAGTGTCACCCTCTTTGCTATAAAAATAAGTGACATTCTCAGCCAACTCACTCCTTCAGTGAAAGGAGATTTATATGTTGATGACTTTAGAATTATGTGTATCGGACAGGATATTCGTTTCATTGAAAGACAATTGCAAATAGCAATCAATCGTATAATCATTTGGACTAATAAAAATGGTTTTATAATTTCTCAAGACAAAACTTCTTGTGTGCATTTCTGTAGACGAAGGGATCTACATCCAGATCCAGAAATTTTTATTGGTTCATCCAAAATTCCAGTTGTGGACAACGTTCGATATCTGGAGCTGATTTTTGACAGGAAACTTACCTTTTTACCTCATATCTTACATCTGCGGACTAAATGTGAAAAATCATTGAATTTACTTAAGGTGCTTTCAAATACTTCATGGGGAGCAGATAGAACATCTCTACTTAAGATATATCGTGTTGTGATGCGTGCAAAAATAGACTATGCCTGCCAGGTCTACGGTTCCGCATCTAAGTCTGTTCTTAAGAAGCTTGACACTGTGCACCATAGCGCACTTCGTGTTTGCTCTGGTGCTTTCCGCACTTCTCCAGTTTTAAGCTTGTATGTTGATTGCAACGAGCCATCACTATACAACATTCGTGAAAAACTCTTCATTAAACCTTTATTATCGTATCCTTTCACATCATGGTCATCCACTTAATACCTACATCTTAAATACCAACAATGATATGCTTTATCAGCATCGCCCATCCTGCATCCCATCTTTTGGTGTTAGAATAAGAAAGCTTATTGACAATAGCCCTCTTAATAATATAGAGATAAGTTCTAGTCATCCACATACTATTCTTCCCTGGCATCCTCCTAGTATCACTTTTCTTCATCCTTTTAAAGGATATGATAAAAACAACTTGGACCCTTCTGTCTTTCAACAGCTTTTTGCAGCACACCGTACAAATTATCAAAATTGTACTGGTGTTTACACTGATGGCTCCAAGAGAGGGGATGTTGTTGGCTGTGGAATTTTTTCTGATAATACATGTTTAAGTTATAGGCTTAATTCTTGTATTTCTGTTTTTGCTGCGGAATTGATTGCAATAGAGAGAGCCATGATACATATATCTCATCATCGTAACACATCATTCATCATCTCTACAGACTCTAATAGTTCTATTTATGCAATTAAATATCTTAAAAAGCATCCTTATGTATCATCCATATTGGACCGTTATAATAATTTGACAAATCGTGGCTATAATATTTTATTTTGCTGGGTACCGGGAAACATGGGTATCCCTGGTAATGAGAAAGCAGATGAGGCGGCAAAGCGTGCTTTAATTCCATTATATCATACTGTCCCACTCTCAGACGTTAAACTACTTATCAATAATTTTATTCTGAATAACTGGCAACAAAGTTGGGACCTGGAATACACCAATAAACTGCATCATGTAAAACCAACAATCATGACCTGGCCTACCATATATCCTAGGAAATCCGATGTTATTCTGACTCGTCTGAGAGTTGGACATTCAAGAATCACTCATAAGCATCTTTTACTTCGGGAGGATGCACCCATGTGTCCTCACTGACATTTTGATTACCTTACTATTCACCATGTGTTAACTGACTGTCCGGGCCTCCGGCACTTGTATAGAATCCATTTTAACTCTTCATCGCCTATCTTGACAAACCTAATTGGGGAAACACCTCATGGGGCGCTTTTTGATTTTTTAAAACAGACTAGCTTTTATTTAGAGGTTTAGGTTTTATAGCCTTTATATGTTTGTATTCCCTATTTGACATCTGGATGGGTACCTTTTACATTGTTGTTTTATTAATTTCATATTTGTTACTTTTTACTCCTTGATTGGCGCAGCATGTCCTTTGAGAGATTTTGTGCCATAAAAATCAATACAACCAACCAACCAACCAACCAACCAACCAACCAACCAACCATCAAAGTTGATGTCAAAACTTATTGTTGATAAAACACAAAATGTCCCTCCAGTTGTGTTTGGTTGTGAAAACTTTTTTACAATATTCTTGAAATACACCAATGGGATATCTGATGCTTCTGGAAAATAAAATTTTTCATTACCAATTTTTTTTTTTTTTTTTTTTTTTTTTTTTTTCAAGAGACCTGATATAAAATTCCGATTTATCCGATACGGAAACCTGAAATAATGTTTGGAAACCTGTTAAATCATGAATCATTATTTTGTATCCAGGATTTGCAATTATCAAATAAATAAACTTAGATTTGAAACTTCCCATCACTGATACATACAGAAGTTGGAACCTATGTGTGCAGTAAGGGAAATTGTTAGCAATATAAGTCCATGTTCTTTGACATTCTTTATTAACCTCTTTTTACATTAAAAAAAATTTCAGAAATAATAATATTTAGATACATTAACAACTGTATACTTCATATTTTTAAGTGTTTTCTTTAGATTATTTCAAATATTGTTTATCACCAGTTTATTTATACGGTGTTTTTTCGCTGTTTAATGGTGCCCCATCACATGGAGTTCAACATTACAACAGTTTATTCAAATCGGCTAAAGAATTTGAATAAAACAAAGCTTATAAACTAAAGCTAACATCTTTGTCTAAGCATTGAACGATACATTAAAATTTTAGGGATAGAAGTTCGTAAACAAACATCTTACAACTTTTTTTTTCTTAAATTCATATTCAAGATGGAGAAAAATACACATCTTGTTTGGACAGTACTGTTCGTAAAAAATGATACAGCTTTGTATAATTATTCCCTTGAAGCAGCAGTAATGTATTGTCATATACATTTTTTTAAAATAATTTATTTGAAGGAAAATATTTGGGGTGTTCAAAGGTGCCCCCAGTTCAAACATGCCCCCCCCTCTTCCCTACTTGACGCATGATTTTTTTTCTTTCTTCTTAGTCACTAAATTCGAATTTTTTGTTTTTCATTTAATGGTTAAAGCAATTGCAATGAAAGAAACTACATCCAATACTTCTTCGCATCGTACTATTGGATTTAAATTCGGCCGAATTTATTAAAGAGAATGCATTCTCTCGAAACAGATATCGATTTCAAACCTTGACCCGATTATAGGAACTAACTTTCTGCGAAACGTAGTCCCATTTATCATTCGAAATTCAAAAATACATGTTACATGTATATTTGCGAAAACTAAAGTGCTTCTATGAAACAAAATAGCTTCATGGAAGCGATGCCATTACCTTATTCTGTGCCAGTCAAATGCTGTACCGAGAAAATAATATTCTCTTGCTTATTTTATTTCGGATTATTGTCCGGGACCGAGGAGAAATCTTGGAATTCATCGATTGCTTAACGACTTAATTAGAGATTTACTACTGTAAATGGTTACTTCGGTAGAAAAATGAGCTGAATCTGATACTTGCAGAAGTGATTTATTAAATTGCTGGGTGAGAGCCCTCAAATATAATGGTTGAAAAGAAAAGATAATCCCTTATAACTTATAAGAAATTATTTCTCCTTTTTTAACCATTATTATTTCATCCATACTTATAAATTATAAGTAGCCTTTTGTTCTACCGCACACATAGAAACACTCATACAAAATAAAAGAAAATACAGTCGAGCCTCTATATAACGAAATCCATCGTTCCAGTAAAAAATTCGTTATATAGAGAAATTCGATGTATAGAGTATGATGTTAAAAATAGTATTTAATGTGTAAATTTTGAACAAATATTATTTTTGATCTTTTTAATTAAGAATTTGAAATGTTTAAAAGTATATATTAACCTAACATTTTATTTCTTACTTATTTAAGCAGTTTCAAAAAGAGAAAAGACAGTTATTTGAAAGCTTAATGAAAATCAAATGAGGAAGACTTACATAAATTTCAGAGGAAGAAATCTGTAATTTTTTGTTGTTTTGATTTTAAAATTACAATTGTTACGCTCTCAAAAAAAATTCTCAAATTTTAGCAAGGAATGAAAAATTGTAGTTGATATTTTCCTCCATTTGAAGGTCTCTCTTATGTGCTCTCATTGATTCCTCTCTTATATGTGTAACAACTCAATTGACTGTGTTTTGAGAAGGATGTTGAAAGGTGTGTGGAAGGTGGGATGAACTTGTTAGATTTAAAGAATAAGGAGAGAAGTAATATTTATAAAAAAAAAAAAAAAACCTCTCCACTGAACGATAAATCAAAAATAAGTGATGGAAAATTGATTCCATATGATTTCGAAGCTTTTTTAAAACTGAATAAATTAAGATCAATTTATGAAAAAATTCGTTATATGGAGATAGATATTTCGCTGTATAGAGTCTGTTTTTAATGTAATCATGCGAAAAGGGGACCGTTCTTACTAAAAATTCGTTATATGGAGAAATTCGATGTATGGAGTTTCGTTATATAGAGGTTCGGCTGTAGTTGCGGGATGTCAGCAAGAGTAATTAGGAAATAAGAATGAAGGACATATTTTTTCTTTAGCCAGGCACAGATAAATTGCCGAATATTGTTCACACCATTCTTATTGCATTAATGTCATGTTTGATAAAAGCTGTTCACACAATTCATTTAAAATAGATGGGTAACATAACTTAAAGTACATGCTTTTACTCATTTAAATAAATAAGAAGAAAAATATGAAATAATAAATGATATCATAAAATGTTTGATTTCACCATCAATATACAGGGTGTCCCATAATTATTCCTCGTTGGGAGAACATAAAAAATGCTCAAGCAACTATACCTGTACGATTCATAGTTTACGAGAAAAATACGAAAAACAAAGTATGGCGTCACAGCCGGCGTAAGAAAAAACAATACTTTATTTAACACATCAACAGCGGTATTTGCAAATTATAAAGGCAGATGTTAAAAGTATCTGCCGTGGAATATATAAATGCACAAGTCCCAACAGCGCAGTGTCAACCGAATATCATGCAGCATGCGCAGGAACAACATGCGCAAGTCCAATGGTGTAATCACTAAGCCGCAATATACCAATTCCTTGAGATGGCCCTAGAGAAAAAAATCCAACGTTGTAAGATTAATTGCTATTGTCTGGAAAGAAATGCAATTACTGCTGGTGATGTTTCCAATACGGTTTTTTTCCTTGCACCGGCAAGGAAATACCGCCAGATTTTATTTTTCATATTTTTGTTGTGAATTATAGATCATACTGGTGGAGTTCTTTGGTGATTTTTTATGCACACCAACGAGGAATCTGGCTGTGCAGAGTTTGGACGCTACTTATGGGATACCCTGTATTGTTTCGAATTTACACACGCGAAAAACAAAAGAACTTGCTGAAGTAAAAGAAATTTTGCGACTGGTTAAGACAAAAGTTCCGAATTGTGATTGTAGACAAAAACAATAATTCTTTTTTCATTAAAATTAGAAAAAAAGGCTCACTTTCTTTCACTGTTTTCTAGTAATTCTGGGAAAAGGCTTCAAATAAAAAACGTTTATAGAGAAAAGAGACCTTCCGACTTTTTTACGTTACTAACATTGAACGCACTAGTCAAACGGTGGTAATAGTGTTGGGAAAAGGTGAATAAAGGAAAAAGAGACGAGATAAAACTTATTTTAAACGAATATATAGATTACCGCTTCTATAAGTCATTTAGTGTTTGACTGAATCAGATTTTGAAACTGAAACCGCATTGCGATAATCTTCTTAGTTTCTGCTGAAAACAAAAATAAAATTGTCCAAAATTTTTTTAAAAATAAATATTAAATGCACAAATACATAACTATTAATTAATATTGCGTACACAGAAATTCATTTCTAACAAACTAACATACATATATAAACGAGGGAGTATCGATAAGTTTTTGTCCTCACATAAAAATAATTGAGTGGAATTTATGGAATTAATACATTTTATTAGTCTTTTCTATACAGTCACAGTTCATAGTAAAGCTTTTCAGAAAACTGTATTTCAAAGAGAGGGGGGATGGGGGTGTAATCCAGGATGGGCGATAGTAGACCCAAAAGGGGGAACGTTTCTAATTTTTGCCGACAACCCTTATGCGAAATGTTGTTGGAAAGGTCTGTGATCACTTATTCATGCTATGCAACTTCTGAGCAACCCCTTTCCATTTCTCTCCCAGATGGGGAGTGAGGGTGTCTGCAAAATTTAGACAAATTCCCCTCTTCCGAAAGGCAAATTGAGGGGAGAAGCAACGTACTTATATAATTACTAATGCAATATGAAAAAGAATTAATACATTTTGTAACATGTATTTAAAAATAATGAGACAAAGAAAAATGTACAAAAATATTCTTTCATAAATTTTACCCTGAAATTCTCTTTTAACTGCATTCAATCTGTCACGCGAATACAAGAAATGACGAAATTTAATACTACTACTAATAACAAAGTATATTGAAAGTCAGATGAATGAAAAATACGAGTGCTCTTTCTAACATTATATTACAGATGATAAAGTATGATTTGTGGCTCGATCGTCTTTGAATAAGGAAATAACGATAGCGAAATTAAATGACATTTTATTCTCGAAAAAAACCTTTAAAGATGTCTTTTTTATTTCAAAATCGGAATTCACTTTGTAATTTATTTGATATTTTTTATGCCAGATCTTTTGAATCCTGGTTATTTTAATATTCAAGAAGTACAAGCAGGGCCGTAGCTAGAAGGGAATAATAGGGGAGGGGGGTGGGCTCATATTTTCTCTCTCTCCCTGATGTAGAAAGATAAAATAAAGCATATTCACACTGTAGATATTATGTTTCGAATTAAAATGTTACATTAACTTCATTTTATGCTATGAAAAGATTAGAATGATGATAAATTAGTGCATATTCACACTGTAGATACTATGTTTCTTTTTAAACTGTTGTACCAACTTCATTTTATGCTAAGAAAAGAATAGGATGATGAAAAATTCGAATGCATAATTAGTGCAATATTAAACGCCATGCTAATTTCATATGTGCAAATAAGATAAGCAAATGTTGAAACACTTATTTTAGCAACAATTTAATATTTTTGCAAAATTGTGAAAATGCCTCAAAACTAAATTAGATTTTTGA
This sequence comes from Maratus speculifer, assembly GCA_964019185.1. Taxonomy (NCBI): domain Eukaryota; kingdom Metazoa; phylum Arthropoda; class Arachnida; order Araneae; family Salticidae; genus Maratus; species Maratus speculifer. Next base: position 307,309,862 of record OZ025289.1, read on the forward strand.
ACAGAATTTTATTTGGATTTTCGGAAAAAAATTCATTTAGTGACTTGGAATCTTTTCAGTAAAGGTTCAAAATGTTTTAGGGGGGACTGAGCCGGCCCTAGTACTCTTCTTAGCTATGGCCCTGAGTACAAGTCAATGCTTTGTGACGGATTAAGGACATAGAATTTGCATAGTACAATAAACTGATCACTATGCAAATGGTATCAGGGATGTAAGATTACCAGATTGTATACTTTTCTCATAAATTGCACGTTTTTATGCCTCAGGTGTCCAAAACTGGATATTAAGGAATTTAAAAATAGAGCAATTTAATTTTTAAAACTTCAAGACTTGAAATTAATAAATTAATATTGTAAATAATTTATCTTTAATATATAGTATATACATTTTCTTCTTAGTTATTTTAATCGATATTACAATAGAAGACTTTAATCAAGTTTTAGTGATTACTGGATTCATTTAGAATTTTGTGCAATATTTTCCAAAGAATACTAGACATCCAAGATGACCGCTAACCAGGATGTTAATAGAAATTCAAAACAGGTAGGTTACATATTAGTTAATTAATTGTTCTCGAAAAAGTTTGATCTTGATTTAAAATTGAACTATAGTGTTATTAGGTGCTACTTTGTAAAAAAAGCAGACGTTTCAAGTTACAAAAATGTACTACAATCACAAACGAAAATGTACTACAATTATGAACGAAAATGTTCCATAACCACTTCCAAATCATCTGTTATTCAGAAAAGCATTCCTTTATCGTTAAAAACTTCAGAAAACAATTTATTTTTTTGTAAAATTTAAAGACGATTTGAAAAAAAAAATTACTTCTATCAATTCTTTTTTTTTTTTTTTAATTTAGAAAATAAATTCTTTTCTGATGTTTCTAACGATAAAAGAATGCTTTTCGGAATACACTATTTGGCCAAAGATGACCGGCCACTTACGATTTTTGACGTTTTGTTAAACAACTAGAAAAGTAATGAAAGTCCAGGTGTGTAGACAGAAAAGTACAGGTCCTATATTTCGCGAAGGTTTTTTTCCCCAAAGCCCCATTGGGGATCGCCAATAAATTAAAAAAAAAAATGAATATCTTTTAAATAACCCTGTCAAAACCAATGTAGCAATAGCGTTCACTGTAGATTATGATTAAATTGCTTATTGTAACTAAGTGGGTTCATTTTTATGAGAATAGCATTTATATTCGAAGAGAAAATAATATTTTCAGAAAAACAGTCCCAAATTTTGTCAAGATTTTTGCTTATATTTTGCAAAATTCTTACATAAAAAATTTTTGTTTTTCAAAAACATGACAAATAATGTTATACAAAATATTCTGCAATCAGAATTAAAAAAAAAAAATAATTGTATGAATATTGAGCTGCTTTACTAAATAATATTTCACTGAACATGGGTCAAAGCAATCAAAACATAATTTGCACAATGTGTTAGCTAAATGAATAGAGCAACTTTTGTGAAAGTCTCAAAAACATAGCTTGAAAGTTCTAAAAATTATCGTCGATAGAATAAGCTGAAAATCCGTTGTTCCCCAAAAGTAGCAAATTGATGAGGGGATGTATCCATATATCGATTGATTAGTGTCAATACAGCATACATTGCGCGTATTGCATATTTGAATAAAAAGTTGCTTTATACATTTATCTAACACACTATGCAAATTATATTTTGATTTCTTCGATGCATGCACAGTGGAAAATTATCTAATAAACCTGCGCATTATTCCTAAAATTTTAATTATTTTTTAATTCTGACTAGGGGGGCTCCTCCTCCCTGCTCGCTACGCTCGCCAACCCCCCGCGTAATCGCTCGCAATTCCAAGTTGTAGGCTACCCCTGCTTGCTGCGCTCGCCAATACCCCATGGAATCGCATCGTGATTCCATTCGGTATTGCTTTGCAATTCCGATTTGAATCGCTTCGCGATACCTTATTTTCCTTACACTCAATTCTGGAATCTTTTCTAATTGGTCTATTCGACTCATGGAAGGTGTGGTCTACCCGGACGCGTTATTTCCGGAAGCCTTACATATCAGCATCATTTCAGGAGTCATTTCTTGAGATTTGTTTTAGGGTTGTTTTTTTTTTACTATAGAAGGAGATTAAACAAGTGCATATAAATATAGTATTTCAATAATATTCGATTAAGCGGGAACATATAAATGTGGTATTTCAATGATATTCGATTAAGCGGGAAGCATATAAAAATAGTATTTCAATAATATTCGATTAAACGGAAAAGCATTTAAATGTAGTATTCCAATAATATTCGATTAAACGGAAAAGCATATAAATGTTGTATTTCAATAATATTCGATTAAGCGGGCAAGCATATAAATGTAGTATTTTAGTAATATTCGGTTAAGCGGGCAAGCATATAAATGTAGTATTTCAATAATATTCGATTAAGCGGGCAAGCATATAAATGTAGTATTTCAGTAATATTCGATTAAGCGGGCAAGCATATAAATGTAGTATTTCAGTGACATTCGATTAAGCGAGCAAGCATATAAATGTAGTATTTCAATAATATTCGATTAAGCGAGCAAGCATATAAATGTGGTATTTCAATAATATTCGATTAAGCGGGCAAGTATATAAATGTAGTATTACAATAATATTCGATTTAGCGGGAGCATATAAAGGTGGTATTTCAATAATATTTGATTAAGCGGGAAGCATATAAAAATAGTATTTCAATAATATTCGGTTAAATGGAAAAGCATTTAAATGCAGTATTCCAATAATATTCGATTAAGCGGGCAAGCATATAAATGTAGTATTCCAATAATATTCGATTAAGCGGCAAGCATATAAATGTAGTATTTCAGTAATATTCGATTAAGCGGGCAAGCATATAAATGTAGTATTTCAGTAACATTCGATTAAGCGGGCAAGCATATAAATGTAGTATTTCAGTAGTATTCGATTAAGCGGGCAGGCATATGAATGTAGTATTTCAGTAGTATTCGATTAAGCGGGCAGGCATATAAATGTAGTATTTCAGTAATATTCAATTAACCGGGCAAGCATATAAATGTAGTATTTCAGTAATATTCGATTAAGCGGGCAAGCATATAAATGTAGTATTTTAATAATATTCGATTAAGCGGGAAAGCATATAAATGCAGTATTTCAGTAATATTCGAGTAAGCGGGCAAGCATGTAACACTCTGCTGCAGTATTGCTTTGCAATCCCGGTTGGCATCGCTTCGCGATGCATAGACGGAGCCCTTTCCTGATTGGTCTATTCGACTCATGCAAGGAGTGGTCCACCCGGAACCGTTATTTCCGGAAATCTTACACATCAGCATCATTCCAGGAGTCATTCCTTTTAAGGCTAGTTTTTTTTTACTATAGAAAGATTACAAAGTATTGTGTACAATGTTGTTTGTAGTAATTTCTGAAGAGTACATTTTTTTATTTCAAAAATATGCATTAAAATATTTAATTGCTATAAAAGATGTCAAATATTAATAAAAACATTAAACGATCTTAATAATTTTTACATGTTTCGATTGAATTTACTCAATCATCATCAGAAAAACAAAATACAAATAAACACAAAGATGGAAAATGACAATAAACTATTACAAATGAAATTTAAAAATTTTTTAAAAAAATAAAAATTACGCGCGTAATATTTGAATTATTATATTGGCATGACTCAAAGAAAATTCAAAGTAAGATGTAAAGAACACATTGCAGACATAAAATTTAATAGAGGTAAAACCTTATTAACAAGGCTAAATCAAATAGAAAACATAGATATTTTGTTTAATGAAAGTAGATTAATTTATAGGTCAGATTTTTATTTGCAACTTTTTATTAGAGAGAGTATTGAAATTTACGTCAGAAGCTCAATGGTCTGCAATGATTCCTTATCATTTCAAATCCCAAATATTTGGATTGAATTGTTAAATAATTTAAAAATTAAGCAACGTAATACATAATTAACATATAACGCGCGTGATTTTTATTTTAAAATTTTTTAAATTTCATTTGTAATAGTTTACTGTCATTTTCCATCTTTGTGTTTATTTGTATTTTGTTTTTCTGATGATGATTGAGTAAATTCAATCGGAACATGTAAAAATTATTAAGATCGTTTAATGTTTTTATTAATATTTGACGTCCTTTATAGCAATTAAATATTTTAATGCATATTTTTGAAATGTTTTTAATGGACGTATAAGAAAACTTCTATTTATAATTAATGTCTTTTGCATCTACATTTTTTTATGTAAAGAATTCTACAAATTATAAGCAAAAAAACCTGACAAAATGTAGGATTGTTTTTATTAAAACCGTAATTTCTCTACGAGTATGCATGCTATCCTCAGAAAATGGAACACAGTGTATTACAACAAGCTATTTAATCATAATGTGCAGTTTGAACACTTTTACTACATTAGTTTTGATAGGGTTATCAAAAGATATTCGTTCTTTTTGAGCTTCTTAACGGTCCCCTATGGGGTTTCGGGAAAAGAAAATTCCCTGAAATATATGATTTGTACTATTCTGTTTATATCCTAGAGTTTCAGGAAAATTCCTCATGTATTTTTCTAGATATTTAACAGAACATCAAAAACCGTAAGTGACCGATCACCTTTGGTCGTATACTGTATTAAGGTGCCTTGGAAGCGGTTATCGAATATTTTCGTCATTATAGTACATTTTCAAAGCTTGAAACATGGGCTTTTTTCACAGTGTAGCAGTTAATAATATTACTGTTCAATTTAAAATCAAACTTTTTCGAGAAGAATTAATTATAACAGATTTAAACTTTTCGAGTGGGTGAAAAAAGTCCGAAACCAGGATTCGAAGCAAGGGATATACTGGCTGAAACTGCCAATGCTGCTGTTCCATAGATCAGACCAGATTATTTGATTATTAAGGTTATTTGGTTGAAATAACCGTCCAGTATTCGTCCGGGATGGCTCAGTTGGAAGAGCATTGGCGGTTTCAGTCAATACGTCCCTGGTTCGAATCCTGGCCTGGACTTTTTTCACCCATTTAGAAATTTTACATCTGTTATAATTGATTTACTGATTGAAGAGTAGAGTTATAAATTTGTCTTAAGAATTATTTAACTAATGTTTTCCTAAGTGTTTTGGATTTCTATGAATAGCCTGGTTAGCGGTCATCTTGGATATCTGGTGTTCTTTTGAAAATATTGCATAAAATTCTAAACAAATCCAATAAACACTAAAACTTGATAAAAGTCTTCTATTGTAATATCGATTAAAATAACTATCAAGAAAATTGATATATTATATATTAAATCTAAATTATTTACAATATTAATTTGCAAATTTCTAGTCTAAGTAATGATTGCTGAAAATTAATGAGCTCCGTATACTACACTGCAAATATGTGAAACGCTTATACAACACTAACTGAGCATAATGATTAACCCTTCTGACTGAAATCGTTTTTGATTGTGTTGCGAATGTGTTGTGCCGGGAAAATTATTGTGCAAAAAGTGCAGTTACAAATTACATATTTTTTCCCAGAAATATAGTTATTCATAATTATTTATATAATGTTATATGTGATATATTAAAAATAAAAATACATTTTAATTTTACATGTTTCGTTTGCTCTTCGTCGGCAACTTCTTCAAAAACAAAAATGATAAAAGAAAATTTTGTTTTTGAAAAAGTGCAATGCATTTTATAATTAGTTTACGCATATTTTATTTTCATATATTATATTATGCATATCCATGATGGGTAAGTATTACGGTGGACCCCCAACGACTAGTTTCATATTAACAACTGCACACATTTTCTCTCACCTGTTTTTAAAAATTCAGCAAAAAGCGGTTTGGAAGGTGCATTTATAATTTAGGACATAAAAATTTACTATAATTAGAAGTGATAAAAGAATAAGATACATTTTCCCATATTTTATTTGAAAGTTATCTTTTAACGCCATTTAATTTGCCTTATTTTATCAAAAGAACTCCAATAAAAAGTCATATTAAAAAAAATAATAATAAAGAATCATAACCAGATGAATAAAAAATAATATGGATTACTTTTTCATATTTTTTTTCTTAAACGAATCATCAAGTTTGATTTATGGTTCTATCTCCTTGTGAATAAGGAAACATCGACAGTAAAATGAAGCGACATTTTTTTTCCTTGAGAAAATCTTTAAAAGATGTCTTTTTCTATCGGATTGCACTTTGAAATATCTGATTTTATGTTTTTATGCTTCTTTCTCCATGACACTTCAGTACTCGAGAAACGTAAGTTATGGGTCGCAAAAAGAATGAATATTAAAATGTAATATTACTGTAAATTTCTTACAGATAATGGAAATGTAGTAATAGAATATTTAATTTTAAATATATACAATGTAATGGAAAAAATGGGAGCAATAGAATTAACAAAAGCGAAATTCTTAATAGGAAAGTAAAACTCCAAATATCACAACTTCAGCCATCCAAATAGTCAAATATCGATAAATAATATAAATTTAAGTAAATAGGTGTTTACATATAGAAATACATAACGATTAATGAAGAATGAGTTTGCAATTTGTGATTTTTCTTTCATGTATATTTATAATGTCTTTTACAACATGATTTTATTATTAAAATTTTCCGATCTTAAAAAAATTATTGTTTTTATGGGATAACATTTCAATTACGATTGCGTTTGCATATTAATATAAATATTAAAAACTGAATTGATATCAAGTATTCCTTTATTAAATTTATTCATGAAATTTAGCTTTAAAAATTATCTTATCTACGCTATATATGTAAAATCCTAATAAAACGAATTTATGAAGCAATTTTAGGAAATCACTGATTATATATCACGAATAGCTCTCCTAAAATATAGAATCTTACGCGGTTAAATTAACACTAATTATACGTATTGATCCGCGTATATCTTAAATGGTTTTACAATTTTTAAATATAAATTAGTTTTCGAGATATTCATTTTTTTGTTTTTTAAATTTTAGAAACATATTTGTAATAATGACAACTAGAGGATTGTACTTTGGTGGAAAAAAGGAAGCAAAGGAAAAATATGGGGATTCACAGCTTTCTTTTCATACTAATGACTTTTAGATACTATTAACTGCACAAATTTTTAACGTATTTTCAAAAATTCAAGAAAAGTGTTTTGGAAAGTACATTTATAATTTGGGACATAAATGATTATTATAATTAAAAGTGTTAAAAGTGATAAAAGAAAATGTATTTTTCGCCATAAGTTATTTGAAAATTCTCTTTTAACTACATTTAATCTGTCCTTACTTTATCAAATGAACTCCAGTATATGGCCATACTAAAAAAATAAAAATAAAGAATCATAACCAGATGAATAAAAAAATAACATTAATTACTTTTTTCAAACTTCTTTTTCTTTTACGAATCATCAAGTTTGATTTATGGTTCTATCTCCTTGTGAATAAGAAAACATCAAAATTTTTTTCTTCCTTTGAGAAAATCTTTAAAAGATGTCTTTTTGCATCGGATTACACTTTGAAATATCTGATTTCATGTTTTTATGCTTCTTTCTCGATGACACTTCAGAAATCGAGAAATGTAAGTTATGGCTCGCAAAAGGAAGGAATTTTTAAATTTAATATTGCTGTAAAATTCTTACAGATAATGGAAATTTGATAATAGAACTAGCGGCCTTCGCTCGCTACGCTGGTCAGTTTAGACGCACAGACGGGCATTAAATAGTTTAATTGTTAGTTTTAAATAGTCTAATACTGTTAAAATGCATGCCAAACAATGTCTCAATATATAAGTATGCAATGGAGCAATGGAATACTTTTGTGTGGCCTTGTAAATCAATAAGAAATATTATTTGCACCACAGATTGTACAGAATGTATATTATGGTATATACTTCATAGATGCATATCAATTTTATTATGTTCGAAAGAGTGTAAGACCATTAAAATGCACTTGAAACTTTTTTCCCCCATTGGTCGTAATGTATCGGAATAATTTTGATTGTCCATATAATTGAACTATGCTTCCGATTTTTTAAAATTTGAAATTACTCGACAAAATTATCTAATAATTATATATTTTAAATTTCAAACGATTCGGTTGTGTAGTATTTGAGTTGTTATGTGCGGACAGACGGACAGACAAATGGGCAACTCGGGTTTTTTCCCTTCAATTCAAAACAAACGCGACGTTTCTCCGTTTCCAGGAGAGGAGAAGATAGCGTCACATACCTACATACGTACGGTCGGATTTTAATAGTGTAGATATTAAATTTTAAGTATATAATACAATGTAATGAAAATAAAAAAATAAAGTGGGAGCTAGAGAATAAACAATTTGAATCTTCACAACAGGAAAGTAAAACTCCAAATACCAGAACTTCAACAACCCAAACAGCGAAATATAAATATGGATAAATACTATACATTTAAGTAGGGTCAGGAGGGGTAATTATGACAATTTTATACATTTACTATATTGTTATTACTATTATTATTTTCTCTCTTTTTTTTTTTTTATTAGAAAAGGAATATTTTTAGTACATACTAAGTAACTTTAACCCTTTAAGAACATCTCTTTAAAGTTTAAATTCTCATAGCTGATTTTTTTTTTTCAGTTAAAAGGAGGGTTAAAATTATCCCATCAAAATCTCACAATCACAGAAGTTTGGGGTAATTAAGACCTCTAGTGGGGAAACTATGACTTTTTTATTTTCTCTTTATACTTCCTTATGCACAATTGTTTTGGGAGTAATTGTGACCATTTGAACTGCAAACTGACAAATCCATTTATGAAAAAGTTTAGTAGATTTTGTTTCAAATAGCTATTTGGATATCAAAATGCTTCAGACTAGTGATAAAAAAAAGACCTAAAACGAAAAATACATTATGAGGTCAATATCTAAGCATGAAATAAAATTTTACACAGTTTTCTTCAATTAGGAAGTGGCCATAATTACTCCAGCTGACCTTAATTTGGTATTTATATACAGAAATACCGGATGATCCAAAAGTCAGGATGAACTTTAAAAATGAATAATTCGAAAATGAATCAAGATAAAAAGATACGGTTTGCACCAAACGGATGCTAAAGAAACTGGGTTTCGTGTAATTATGAAAAAAATAGCTCTGTTGGCGGCCAACAGATAACTCGATAGTGTTTTATTGAATTAAAAGATACTTTACAAATGAAAAAAATGTTGACAACTTACAAATCAGCTTAATTACAGTTAATTAGTTCTGCAATAAAAGATCAATGTTATGTCCATAAATCAAAAGTACACCTGTGAGACGAGGTACCACACCGTTCACAGCAAATAATAGCATTTCTTGCGTTATGGCAGACACATTTTGGTGGATGGCATCTTTCAGTGCAGCTGGTGATTCCGGTCGGTCTTGGTAAATTTTTGATTTCAACAATCTCCACAGTCAAAAGTCACAGAGTGTGAAACCTGTCTGTGTGACTTCCTCGAAAAAAAATGGACCATTCATGAAATCTGCAGTGAAGCCACACCAGACAGTCACTTTTACCTGTTGCAAGGTACCTCAACAAATTGCAACAGAACTATTTTTTTCGATGCCACACAAAACTCGGTTTCTTTTACATCCGTTTGGTGCAAACCGTACCTTTGTTTCTTAATTCGTTTTCAAATTATTCATTTTTAAAGTTCGTCCTGACTTTTGGATCACCCGGTATATAAAGACTTGTGGAGGCTGCATTCGTGATTTGTATGTTTTCTTATATGTGTATTTATTATGTTTTTTATATAATATGATTTTATTATTAAAATTTTTGATTGTTAATAAATTTATCATTTTTATGTGTTACAAGTATAATTGCATTTATCTATACTAATATTATAAAGAGGAAAGATTTGATTGTTTGTTTGTTTGTTTGTTTGAATTGAATAGGCTCCGAAACTACTTGACGGTTTTGAAAAATTCTTTCACCGTTGGAAAGCTACACTATTTCCGGTGAACATAGGCTAATTTTTAATTGATTTATTCAAATAATTTCCTTAATAATTCAAAATTTCATTATTTTTCATACAGAATCAATTAAAATTTTTCCGATAAAAAATAACCATTTTCTTTCCCGTTGCCAAAAAAATCAAAATATGGAAAATAATTTCTCCTCGGCAATTAATTTTTAGTTGAACAGTATCCACGTAAAAAATTAAAATTAAAAAAAAAAAAAAAAATCAAAGGAAAATAAATATGACGTCATTTATTATATTATCGGAAGTTTCATTTGCACAGATATCATATAAACACCGAGGTAACTAATGGACACTAAATTGATGTTATTTTGCCTGGCATGGCAACCCGACTATTGTTATTTAATTATTAATAAAATGTTTTTTTTATTTCCTTTCTCTTCTTTAAAATTATGTAAACTGTTTTATTCTATACTTATTATTTAAATACTATTTGTTATTATTTTTTAAATAATAGGAAATAATTTAAATATATATATGAAACTGGTATTCGAAAACGATTTTTCCGCCAAATTAGTGTAAAAAATTATCAGTACATGACAACTGCACTGTTTTGTTTATGTATTAAGGATACTTTTAGATCATAAATCCGATTACAGAAAATTAGTCAGATTATTTAATTAGAAGTTATTAAATTTAGGTTTTTTTTTATTATGAAACAGACGAAGAAAAGAAAATTTACTATTGCTGCCCGACTGGAGAATTAACCTTGATGTTATTTTGAAAAACTATCGAAATGGCGAATTTTTAATTATTTGTTTACGTTTTTTTATTTATATTATTGCAAACATTTTTCCACTTTTATACACGCATCACTTTGGCGTGATTTTTTTTTATGATGCCAATTTGGAGAACACTGTGTTTTTAAATAAAATTACATTTATATTACTTTTATTTATTTTCTATTATTTTAAAAGGAAATAATAATAATAAACTAAGTCAATAAATAATTATGGAACAAAACAATTTATATAATTTTAAAGGAGAAAAGAAAAATAATGAAATAATTTACTCAAAAATAATCAACTATTACCGGATTACCACGTGAGGCATAAAATCGCAATTTGCTGCAATCGCGCCAACGGGATCCGTAGATGACACCTGCACCTACATATTATTGGCAATATTATTGTTTATACAATTTGTTTATGTAATTTGGTAATACTTGATAATCCCATCGACCAAAAAACTATTGCCAAAGTATAAGGTTAAATGTCAATGGATGATCGTAAATGTCACATTCATTTGACATTAAATTTGTTATACGTAATTGTTACTTCATCAACCAATTTTAATTCGATGTTTATTTGTATTTCTATTAACATTTTAGTAATTTATTGATTCTTTGGTTATTTAAAATAAAAATTATGTCCATTTGTATAATTTGGCGAAATTGATCGACGGAATAATCAAGTAGTCGAACAGAAAACTATCATCAAGCTATAATATTAAATGCCAATAATGGATTATCGTAAATTTCACATTTATTTGAGGACAAACATGAAATAAGTCTGGTACATTTGTAACAATATCGTTTCTAGCACTTCTAATGTTTGACACTAAAAATCATAATAGAATCGATTACAGAAGGTAGAAAGATTTTATTAGATGCAAACTAAAGACTTATTTTTCTACAAAATTTAGTCATCAAGATTATTCTGATTTAACGGCTACATGTTAGCAACTGTTTTATAAAAGGAAGAGGCAGTGAAACTGATGTAATTTTAATGTTATTCAAATAATACAGCTTTAAAACACACTTTTTATGCTTCATTGTTCTACTAAATATATAAGTGAAACACCCTTCTTCGTCTGCCACCCCCACGGAGGGCATCCTTTTCTTAGGGCCTATATCCCACGTGTAGATAAATGGCCGTCATAAACACGAACAAACAAAAACTCTTCTTTATCTGTCAATAATTCTTTAAATTTTTTAATCTATGTATTCTTGCTGGAACAGATTAAGGTAGATAGGAATCTACAGTAGACCTGCTAAAAGAGGACGTTTATTAAAAAATGTAACGTGACATGACATTGTATGTAGGCTACCAGAACTACACATAGTGCAAGTTCAGATGTCGGGATTTTAAGAACTAAGAAATGATAATGTACAATCCGAAAGTTAATAGAGTTTGATAATCAATCTCACTAATCATTGCAATGCCCTCTAATGTAATAGTGTGATGACTCGAGAACATTTTGATTCCTGTTGTCATAACGGTCTCATGTTCATACGGAACTCTACTATAAATGAAAAAATAAAAGAGATGGTGCTTAATTGCCCAAAGACTTACAATAGTACAATATTGCAATGGCGTTGGCGTGATTTTCAGCAATACGGATGAACATTCCAGGGTCGTCTATACTGCTTTAAAATAAAAATAATAAATTTTTAAATCACCATTTTTTTTTTTTTTTTTTTTTTTAGTCAAGGTTCGTTTTCAAATATGGACCAGCGAAGCGGGCATAGTCTGCTAGTATGTTAATATAAATATTAAAAACTTAATTGATCCAAAATAAATAAAAAGCAAAGGTTTTTCTTCGTTTCAGTTAACACCTGTAATTACAGTTATATATCTATATATTTACCGATTATTTCAGGTATTATATAATTTGAAATCGAGGTCAATTATCTATGCCTGTTTCCATTGACAGCTTTTAAAGAGTCTTAAAAAGTTTTTTAAATGCTATAAAGTTAAACAATTTTAAATAAAAATTCTGATGTGAAATATTTTTTTTATAAAACTTGACTAAAATTTCTGGCTTTTCTAGTTTAAATACTTCAAAATTCACAATCACAGTGCCAAAATTAAATGGCAGTTTAGATTCATTATGAAGATTGTAAAGGTATAGGTTTGCTGAACTATGTGTTTTTAAAAAGGAAATAGAAGCATCGAATGTTTAAACTAATTTTTGACGTTTAAGTCGCTATGTTTTCACGAATTTTGCATTTTAATCGCTATCATTTGACGAATATCGCGTTTTTTCGCAATTCTTTGACGAGACACCCATGTTTTTTTACATTCCTCTGACGAAAATCGCGTTTTTTTCCAGCGGTTTTTTGACGAAATTCTTCTTTTTTCTTTTTTTTCATAGAGATCCTTTTACGAAATTCCCGTTCTTTTCGCTTTTACAAAAGTCGAGCCTTTTTTGGCAATTCTGTGACGATTTTTTTTCAATCTTTGATAAAATTTGCGTTTTTTTTTCTTTTTTTGCAACTTTTTGATGAATTTTGCATTATTTCTCCGATCCTTTAACAAAACTAGCGTTTTTTCTGCGAGTCTTTGACACACATGTATATATATTTATCTCTATCTTACCTAACTTTATTCTCTAATTATATACATAGCTTAAGATTTATATTACACTTAATTCATATCCACATTAAAAAAATCGTGTGAATAAATGAAATATACACATTTGATGTAATTAGTCTGTATTTCTTTTGTACAGTGGTAGATTATTTTTCACTTTGGATTTCTGAATTTTTTGCCGATAGAAATGCTATTACTTTCATGCATTTACTACCTCTGACAATAAAGTTCGGTGAATAGTCCTGTAACATTAATGTAGATGAAATACTAACTAAAGTTACCATACCATCCTTCGAAATAGTCATCTTCCATAACTATGCACCGCTGAAATCTGCTATATATGTCCTGGAAAATTCGCAAGGTCTTCTTTTGAGATTGAGTTCAAAAGCTTCGTCACGTTTCGTTGAGTGTCAACAATAGGGTCAAATTTCTTTCAAAGAGAGTTTGAGTGGTGGAAATATGAAGAAGTCTGGGGGATTGAGATCTGGCGAGTATGGTGGATATTCACTTTGCATAATCCCACATGAATGTCTTTCGGTGTCTTGCAAAGCTCAAAACCAAACTTTAACCCGATCTTTTGTTCGCTCATTTTCCTGTTCTCAGTTAAGAACCAACACACTGAACAAGCACGTAGTAAAGCACGTCTTACACAGAACATAAACGACGCTCAACTGAACAACGGTGGGGGAAGATGGTCAACACTTGCCTCTATGCAGGTGCAGCATTTTGTTTCCCCAGTGTTGCCAGATCGATCGTTCTGAATTCATTCACCGAATTATTATCAGAGGTAGTATTTTACAATGTGGCGACTGGATTATTTGAATTTAGCAGCTACGGCTTCTTAAGAATTTTGGGAATCTGCACCTATATTTTCTTGATGTTGAAAGATTGTGAGAGGAAAGTTCCATATCGGAATTATTCCTATATTTTTATTGTAAAAAAATCCTATTTGTGCATTTCCTAATTCTATATAATTCTTTAAAAAACTTGAATAAATAAAAGATTTGAGTACAGTTATAAATATTGCCCAACATCCCTATAAATTCAAATTAATTTTAATTGGCAAAATACTTCTAAAATTTACTAAATGATTGTGAAACTCTTATAATGCCGTTTTAAAAACTTACGAAAAAATACTTTAAAAGATTAAATTTTCATGATTTCATAATTTGGGACCTAAAGATTAAATGCCTTAAAGGAAAATTCTTAACTCAAAGGATTATAGTATCTCTTATCCAAAGAGCATAAATGCGACCCTTCTAGCGTTATACATAACTAAGCTTATTAAGGACCTATTAAAATATTTTGATTTATTATTTTGATTTTATAGTTTTATTTCTTTTTTACTATGTTTTTGATACTATTTCCACCTAATAAGGATCTATTTATGTGAAAATGTAAGAGAACATGAAGTTTGATTAACTCCATTAATTTCTGATTTACAGCTACCGTGGAAATCGTGAAAAAATGCAAACTAGCAGCTTCACGTGTTTCTAAGATTTGCATAAACTTCTAATCAGAACTAACTTATGTCAAATCCTAACAAAATATGAAATGTGATTGAAATCCCGTACATCAGTTCTTGAAATACAACTATTGATAAAATCGTGTAAATTTTAAGAAATGCTGTCGAGCAGCGTCATCTATTGGACAATTTACATCAAAACCTAATCAACAAACAACTTTTGTCAACTTCAAACTGAGTCTGAAATTTGATGAATATCCGAGAATTAGTCCTTGAGATACAGTTATTGCAAAATTCGGAGGAAATGCAGCGTAGCAGCGCCACCTAATGAGCGATTTTTGCCAAAAAAGTAATCAGCACCAACTTATACTAAGGAATACTGAATATTAAAGTGTTATTAAATTACATGCATTAGTTCTTCAGATAGAGCTACGACGGAAATCGTGAGAAATGCAGCATTAGCATCGCCACCTATTGGGTGATTAACACCAAAAACTAATGAGCGCGAAGTTATATCAATGTGTAACTGAATTTCATGTTTGGTGAAAATCCATGCATTTAGTTTCTCGAAATATATAGCTATTGCAGAAATCGATAAATCGCAGCATAGCATGGGCACTTTTAGTAGATTTACACTAAAAATTAACAAAATATAATTGAATCTAAAGCTTTGTTAAATTTCGTGGGTACTTCTTGAGATAGCGCGCACAGAAAAGTTTTGTCACAAATAGACAGACAGAGAGTTTCTAAAATCCATTAAATCATGTTCACGATTTTCTAAACGTTTAAATTCATCCAAAACTAAAAGTCTAATTTTTTTCACGAATCAAATGCTTTCTTCCTGTAAAAATAAGAAAGTAAAAAATCATAACCGCCAATTTTTTTTATGAATGCATTTTAAACAGTTTCACGTGTTGAATTATCTATTTATCTATCTATATATTATAAAGGCCAAACGTATCTGTGCGTAACGCATACGTCATTTTGCGAATGGCAACACTTTCCGATGAATTCTCGCTTTTGTATTTTTCGCTACTGTAAATTCGCTAATGTAAAAATACTGTACTTCTAAACATCGCACATTTTCAATCTTTGCACCGTTGTATAAGGAAAAAAATGTACTTTTAAATGCAATTTGTTTGAAAACTGTATCTATATATATATTTTTTTGATAGATTAATTTTTTTTAGTTTTTAATTCAATCTTTCTAAAGGTGCAACTTGAGTATTACATTTCTGTGTGAAGTAAAGTGAAAATAGCCATAAAAAAAGAAAGAATCGACAGGAATTATAGTGGCTGGGAGTCCATCTATCTTTTTCCTCCATAGAAAATAGCAGATTACCACATATTTTGTTCTTATTTTTTCAATACAAATTAAAAAAAAAAATTGTAATTAAAATACCGCTACCTCAAGAATATCGTCTACTATAAAACCCGGCGTATTTCGGTTTTATTTCATTTTTATACATCAATTAAATCATTTTTAGTTTATTGCAAACATACTTTACATAAGATACATTAATTTCTCTTTACAAAAGTGTATTAAGCTATTGCATAGCTTTTATCGCGGGCTTTGAGCGCGGTGACCGAATCCAAAAATTCCGTAACGCGAAAAATCCTAACACATCGGTAACGAAAAAACCTAACACTCGGCTAACGTCGTTTCCTTTCGGAAAACTTCGGAACGGTATCCTTCGGTAGACTTCGGCAGACATTGACGCGGTATTTTTCAGATATTAGAATATCAAGTCTCAAACTTATGTTTCTTATGATCTAATTTTCATAGCGCGGCCAAATTTTGTTTGGTAATTTATTATGAGACAGTGTTTATTTTGGTGGTCTTATTTATTTTGGTGACAAGAGACCCCCCCCCCCCCCCACCGTGAGGGTCGAAAAATTTAAAATGCTTATAACTCGCGATCTAACTTTCGTAGCGCGGAAAAAATTTGTTTGGTAATTTATTATGAGACATTGTTAATTGTTGGTGACAGAAGACACCCTACAGTGAGGGTCGAAAAATTAAAAATGCTTATAACTCGCGATCTAATTTTGGTAGCTTGGCAAAATATTGTTTGGTAATTTATTATGAGTCAGTGTTAAGTTTTGGTGACAGGAGACCCTCACGGTGAGGGTCGAAAAATTTAAAATGCTTATAACTCGCGATCTAATTTTCGTAGCGCGGCCAAATTTTGTTTGGTAATTTATTTTGAGACTGTTAATTTTTGGTGACAGGAGAACCCCCACGGTGAGGGTCGAAAAATTTAAAATGCTTATAACTCACGATCTAATTTTCGTAGCGCGGCCAAATTTTGTTTATTCATTTATTATGAGTCAGTGTTAAGTTTTTGTGACAGGAGACCCTCACGGTGAGGGTCGAAAAATTTAAAATGCTTATAACTCGCGATCTAATTTTCGTAGCGCGGCCAAATTTTGTTTGGTTATTTATTATGGGACAGTGTTGATTGTTGGTGACAGAAGACACCCCACGGTGAGGGTCGAAAAATTAAAAATGCTTATAACTCGCGATCTAATTTTGGTAGCTTGGCAAAATATTGTTTGGTAATTTATTATAAGACAGTGTTAATTTTTGGAGACAGGAGACCCCCCACGGTGAGGGTCGAAAAATTTAAAATGCTTATAACTCGCGATCTAATTTTCGTAGCACGGCCAAATTTTGTTTGGTAATTTATTATGGGACAGTGTTGATTTTTGGTGACAGGAGATCCTCCAAGGTGAGGGTCGAAAAATTTAAAATGCTTATAACTCGCGATCTAATTTTTGTAGCGCGGCCAAATTTTGTTTGGTAATTTATTATGAGGCAGTGTTAATTTTTGGGGAAATTAGACCCCCCCACGATGAGGGTCGAAAAATTTTAAATGCTTATAACTCACGATCTAATTTTCGTAGCGCGGCCAAATTTTGTTTGCTAATTTAATATGAGACTGTTAATTTATGGTGACAGGAGAGCCCCCACGGTGAGGGTCGAAAAATTTAAAATGCTTGTAACTCACGATCTAATTTTCGTAGCGCGGCCAAATTTTGTTTGGTAATTTATTATGAGACAGTGTTAATTTTTGGTGACAGGAGACCCCCCATGGTGAGGGTCGAAAAATTTAAAATGCTTATAACTCACGATCTAATTTTCGTAGCGCGGCCAAATTTTGTTTATTCATTTATTATGAGTCAGTGTTAAGTTTTGGTGACAGGAGACCCTCACGGTGAGGGTCGAAAAATTTAAAATGCTTATGACTCGCGATCTAATTTTCGTAGCGCGGGCAAATTTTGTTTGGTAATTTTTTATGAGACATTGTTAATTGTTGGTGACAGAAGACCCCTCCCCCCATGGTGAGGGTCGAAAAATTTAAAATGCTTATAACTCGCGATCTAATTTTCGTATCGCGGCCAAATTTTGTTTGGTAATTTATTATGAGACATTGTTAATTTCTAGTGACAGGAGACACCCCACGGTGAGGGTCGAAAAATTTGAAATGCTCATAACTCGCGATCTAATTTTCGTAGCGCGGAAAAATTTTGTTTGGTAATTTATTATGAGACATTGTTAATTGTTGGTGACAGAAGACACCCTACAGTGAGGGTCGAAAAATTAAAAATGCTTATAACTCGCGATCTAATTTTGGTAGCTTGGCAAAATATTGTTTGGTAATTTATTATGAGTCAGTGTTAAGTTTTGGTGACAGGAGACCCTCACGGTGAGGGTCGAAAAATTTAAAATGCTTATAACTCGCGATCTAATTTTCGTAGCGCGGCCAAATTTTGTTTGGTAATTTATTTTGAGACTGTTAATTTTTGGTGACAGGAGACCCCCCACGGTGAGGGTCGAAAAATTTAAAATGCTTATAACTCACGATCTAATTTTCGTAGCGCGGCCAAATTTTGTTTATTCATTTATTATGAGTCAGTGTTAAGTTTTTGTGACAGGAGACCCTCACGGTGAGGGTCGAAAAATTTAAAATGCTTATAACTCGCGATCTAATTTTCGTAGCGCGGCCAAATTTTGTTTGGTAATTTATTTTGAGACTGTTAATTTTTGGTGACAGGAGACCCCCCACGGTGAGGGTCGAAAAATTTAAAATGCTTATAACTCACGATCTAATTTTCGTAGCGCGGCCAAATTTTGTTTGGTAATTTAATATGAGACTGTTAATTTTTGGTGACAGGATACAACCCACGGTGAGGGTCGAAAAATTTAAAATGCTTATAACTCGCGATCTAATCTTCGTAGCGCGGCCAAACTTGTTTGGTAATTTATTAGGAGACAGTGTTAATGTTTGGTGACAGGAGACCCCAGACGGTGAGGATCGAAAAATTTAAAATGCTCATAACTCGCGATCTAATTTTCGTAGCGCGGCCAAATTTTGTTTGGTTATTTATTATGGGACAGTGTTGATTGTTGGTGACAGAAGACACCCCATGGTGAGGGTCGAAAAATTAAAAATGCTTATAACTCGCGATCTAATTTTGGTAGCTTGGCAAAATATTGTTTGGTAATTTATTATAAGACAGTGTTAATTTTTGGAGACAGGAGACCCCCCCACTGTGAGGGTCGAAAAATTTAAAATGCTTATAACTCGCGATCTAATTTTCGTAGCGCGGCCAAATTTTGTTTGGTAATTTATTATGGGACAGTGTTGATTTTTGGTGACAGGAGATCCTCCAAGGTGAGGGTCGAAAAATTTAAAATGCTTATAACTCGCGATCTAATTTTTGTAGCGCGGCCAAATTTTGTTTGGTAATTTATTATGAGGCAGTGTTAATTTTTGGGGAAATTAGACCCCCCACGATGAGGGTCGAAAAATTTTAAATGCTTATAACTCACGATCTAATTTTCGTAGCGCGGCCAAATTTTGTTTGCTAATTTATTATGAGACAGTGTTAATTTTTGGTGACAGGAGACCCCCCATGGTGAGGGTCGAAAAATTTAAAATGCTTATAACTCACGATCTAATTTTCGTTGCGCGGCCAAATTTTGTTTATTCATTTATTATGAGTCAGTGTTAAGTTTTGGTGACAGGAGACCCTCACGGTGAGGGTCGAAAAATTTAAAATGCTTATGACTCGCGATCTAATTTTCGTAGCGCGGGCAAATTTTGTTTGGTAATTTTTTATGAGACATTGTTAATTGTTGGTGACAAAAGACCCCCCCCCCATGGTGAGGGTCGAAAAATTTAAAATGTTTATAACTCGCGATCTAATTTTCGTAGCGCGGCCAAATTTTGTTTGGTAATTTATTATGAGACATTGTTAATTTCTAGTGACAGGAGACACCCCACGGTGAGGGTCGAAAAATTTGAAATGCTCATAACTCGCGATCTAATTTTCGTAGTGCGGAAAAATTTTGTTTGGTAATTTATTATGAGACATTGTTAATTGTTGGTGACAGAAGACACCCTACAGTGAGGGCCGAAAAATTAAAAATGCTTATAACTCGCGATCTAATTTTGGTAGCTTGGCAAAATATTGTTTGGTAATTTATTATGAGTCAGTGTTAAGTTTTGGTGACAGGAGACCCTCACGGTGAGGGTCGAAAAATTTAAAATGCTTATAACTCGCGATCTAATTTTCGTAGCGCGGCCAAATTTTGTTTGGTAATTTTTTATGAGACATTGTTAATTGTTGGTGACAAAAGACCCCCCCCCCCCATGGTGAGGGTCGAAAAATTTAAAATGTTTATAACTCGCGATCTAATTTTCGTAGCGCGGCCAAATTTTGTTTGGTAATTTATTATGAGACATTGTTAATTTCTAGTGACAGGAGACACCCCACGGTGAGGGTCGAAAAATTTGAAATGCTCATAACTCGCGATCTAATTTTCGTAGTGCGGAAAAATTTTGTTTGGTAATTTATTATGAGTCAGTGTTAATTTTTGGTGACAGGAGAACCCCCACGGTGAGGGTCGAAAAATTTAAAATGCTTATAACTCACGATCTAATTTTCGTAGCGCGGCCAAATTTTGTTTATTCATTTATTATGAGTCAGTGTTAAGTTTTGGTGACAGGAGACCCTCACGGTGAGGGTCGAAAAATTTAAAATGCTTATAACTCGCGATCTAATTTTCGTAGCGCGGCCAAATTTTGTTTGGTAATTTATTTTGAGACTGTTAATTTTTGATGACAGGAGACCCCCCACGGTGAGGGTCGAAAAATTTAAAATGCTTATAACTCACGATCTAATTTTCGTAGCGCGGCCAAATTTTGTTTATTCATTTATTATGAGTCAGTGTTAAGTTTTTGTGACAGGAGACCCTCACGGTGAGGGTCGAAAAATTTAAAATGCTTATAACTCGCGATCTAATTTTCGTAGCGCGGCCAAATTTTGTTTGGTAATTTATTTTGAGACTGTTAATTTTTGGTGACAGGAGACACCCCACGGTGAGGGTCGAAAAATTTGAAATGCTTATAACTCGCGATCTAATTTTCGTATCGCGGCCAAATTTTGTTTGGTAATTTATTATGAGACATTGTTAATTTCTGGTGACAGGAGACACCCCACGGTGAGGATAGAAAAATTTAAAATGCTCATAACTCGCGATCTAATTTTCGTAGCGCGGCCAAATTTTGTTTGGTAATTTATTATGAGACATTGTTAATTGTTGGTGACAGAAGACACCCCACGGCGAGGGTCGAAAAATTAAAAATGCTTATAACTCGCGATCTAATTTTGGTAGCTTGGCAAAATATTGTTTGGTAATTTATTATAAGACAGTGTTAATTTTTGGTGACAGGAGACCCCCACCACGGTGAGAGTCGAAAAATTTAAAATGCTTATAACTCGCGATCTAATTTTCGTAGCGCGGCCAAATTTTGTTTGGTAATTTATTATGAGATTTTGTTAATTTTTGGTGACAGGAGACCCCCACGGTGAGGGTCGAAAAATTTAAAATATTTATAACTCGCGATCTAATTTTCGTAGCGCGGCCAAATTCTGTTTGGTAATTTTTTATGAGACAGTGTTAATTTTTGGTGACAGGAGACCCCCCCACCGTGAGGGTCGAAAAATTTAAAATGCTTATAACTCGCGATCTAATTTTCGTAGCGCGACCAAATTTTGTTTGGTAATTTATTAAGCTATTGCATAGCTTTTATCGCGGGCTTTGAGCGCGGCGACCGAATTTAAGAATTCCGCAACGAGAAAAATTCCTAACAATCCGGCTAACGAACTTTCAGTTTGGCAGACTTCGGGAAGGTATCCTTCGATAGACTTCAGCAGACATTGACGCGGTATTTTTGCATAAGTTGATAAAAAATGCTATGCAATAGCTTTACCGCGGCAGTCCCCGAGTGGCACACATATTTTTTTTTTTTTTTAAATTTGTGATTTATTTGCTCGGCATTCGCTTAATTCACATAAAAAATCTGAAAGAATATAATTTGATTAACCCGTTAACTGGTTTGCCCAAACGGCGTTCGGGCAAGACTAATTTGCATGTTTCATCATTTAAAGCTTTTTGACACCACTATTATTTTAAAGAAAATTTTCACACAATTGAAAGGCGGAAATGTTTGCACTAAATTTTATGAATATTTTATTTAAATAATAGTGGTGTGAGTCCGCTATTTTCAGTTTATTGAACGGTAAAGAATTAATCATTTAAGGGGTTAATATCTGTGAAATAGAATTTTTCGAATTTTGAAAAAAATCTAATGATATCTGTAAACACATGGAGCTGAAAAAATTGAAAGCATACGAATCATTATATTACCAATATGTCTTGCTAAGTTTCTTAAATGACGAAATCGCTTTCTTGTACGGTTCTGACGTCAAATGCGCATTTTTCCTTACAATTTGCATAAGACTTGATCGTAAAAGTCGAATACTTTACAGGATGCAAATGACTTCATTATATATATATATACACAGGGTGTCCAGTAAATGATTGACCCATTTTGAATGTAAATAATAATAATAATAAAAAAAAATGGTTTAAGATAAAAAAAAAAAGTGCGGTTTGCAGCATTGTTATCAGAAAATCAATAATTTTTTAGATATGCACTTCCTTAAAATAGCTCGAATTTTGTACAACAGGTGGCGCTGACGGCGGCAACAGGCTGTTGAAATTCAGATATTACTCTAGTTTTTATACGTTTAAATTTTTCGGCTTATTTCGCGGAGTCGAATGTCAATCGACATGTTAAATCGACATTCCACTCACCTGCAGAAATAGAGTTTGTTGGATGGAAAGTGATTTAAGGGGTCAGGTACCCTTTAAAGAATCCAAAAATCGATTTTTTAAAAAATATCTTAAAATTAAATATGATTCATTAGGAATGGTTTTAAGCAAACTGCTTTAAAAAATTCGCATTAGAAAAAGAGTTATGTCTAAAAAACTTTGCGCTTTTCCTATACGATCAATGGGGGATTTAAACTTTAACGTCAATTTTCTCAAAACAGCGATTTTGATCATTGCGCGCACGATTTCTAAAAAATGGTTGTGTAGAATTTCACAAAATTTTCGCTGAATGTATTAAATGCATATAGGCACAAAATGACCTATTATTATATTCCTCAAGTTAGAAGTTTAGAATTCACGACTACTTTTGTGTAAAAAACATCTCGATATTTCGTATTTCTTTAAAAAATATTTTTTTTCTCTGGATCTATAAGTTTTATTTTTTTCATCGTAGGTCATTTTGAAAACACATTATATCTCTACTTATAAAAAAAATCTTGGCTTGTTTTAGCTATTCAAATTTGAAAAAGCATGCGCGCAAGGCATGCAAGGATTATTCCTTCGTAAAAATTGCTTTATCTTTTAAAATAATTTAAAAATCATTGTATACGTTTATAATTTTTTTTAACAACTTTAACTAATAAAATTAACCCTTCTTAATATATATTTTCAATTTTATAGTTAAAAGTTAATTAGATATAGAGTGACTGCAATTCTTATAGAGGTCACTTTTTCCCGTATTTTGTTAGTTCAAAGAATACCTGACCCCTTAAAATAATATTTATGGTTGAATAATGCCCATTATACTTAATAAAATCAACAAAATATTCATTGACTTTTCATACATTTACATAAGTAAATTGTATTCAAAAAATGTTTTTGTAATCGGTTAACTGATTTTCTTTTTACATACAATAAATTGAAAATATGGGATAGTTTAAAAAAAATCGTAATATTTAATCTAAACATTTCTTCCATTAAATAGAATGAAATTCTATTAAAAAAATTAGTGGTGTTTAAAAATTTTAAGTTATTGATCAAGCAAACTCTTCTTGCCTATGTCGTGCAGTGAAATCAGTTAAGTGGCCAAAACATTGGTACGGAAACAGTGTTGGGGGGCAAGTTCCCTGTCTGATGAAAAGCTGGGCAGTGATTTATAAATTGGCACATAATATAATATAACATATATAATATTGGCACAAAATATAATAAACCTCAGAAAAAGGAAACCATTTATAACAAATCCTGTTTTAAATGTAAAATAATATTGATTTCGACGGAGAAAGTAACATACAAAACTATCTGTTAGGACGGAAACCTGCCTAAAACGAAATATTGTTCATTTTTCCGAAAACCGAATTCGCCCCTACATTATATTTATATTTTGACATTTAACACATCTGAAAATTTTATTACGAAAGACACGAGAGATTTTAAGATGACTTAATAATACACCCACGTTTCCCTCCCCCCCTCCCTCCCAACTAAAAACATATCTACGCTGAAATGGAAGGATGTTTAAAAAGAAAAAAAAGCATTGTATCTGTTTTATATCCTGCGAGTTACCTCATTTCAAAATTTCCTTACAAAGAGCATCATAGATCCTGTAATAAATTTTTTGTCCTCCCCCTCCCCTTTCCTTATTCATACTTCATGAGCAAAAGAAGGGAAAGAAAAATTCTAAAAATTCCTCTTGTATCTGATTTGAAATAAAGAACATTATTTTAAAAAAATGATTCTAAAAACCTTTAAAAATTATATATGAAAAATACTAATGTTCCATGAATTTGATAATATTTATATTTATAAAATTGAACTAAAATAAGTAGACCTATGATGATTCTATGATGTAGTCAGGATCTATAATGCCTTCTATAATGAAATTATGAAAAGGGGTGACTCGCAAGATATAAAAATAAGTAAGTCGCTTTTTTTTCTTTTTAAGCATCCTTCTATTTCAGCGTAGATATGTTTGCAATCAGGGGAAGAAGAGGGAAGAGTTGTGTGTAAAAAGTATTTTAAAATCTGTCGTGGTTTTCGTAATAAAATTTTCAGATATGTTAAACCTCAAAATATAAATATAACATAGGAATGAATTCGGTTTGCGGAAAAATGAAAAATATTTCGTTTTAGACAGGTTTTTGTCTTAGCCGGTAGTTTTGTTTGTTACTTTCTCCGTCGCGATTAATAATTTTTTGTGTTTAAGACAGAATTTTTATAGACGAAATATAGACGAACCTTTATTCTAAAATTTAATGCATTTTTATGTGCCGATTTATAAGTCACTGTCCGGTTTTATTTTAGACAGGGAACTTGCCACCACTATTTGCATACTACTGTTTTAACTTCTGATTTTCCTGCATGTCGTATAGCCAAGAAGAGTTTACTTGTTCCACCTCTTAAAGCTTTTTGACATCGCAAATATTTTTATATACAATTTCAATACTGTTTAATGGAAAAAATATTTAGATTAAATATTAAGATTTTTTTAACTTAAAAAAGCGGTGTTTATCCCATATTTTCAATTTATTGTACGTAAAAAGAGAATCAGTTAACCGGTCACGAAAACATTTTTTGAATACAATTTACTTATGGTAAATGTGTGAAAAGTCAATGAATATTTTTTTTTTTTTTTGGTTTTTATTAAATAAATAGACATTATTCAATCATAAATATTATTTTAAATCTCTGTCCATCCAACAAATTATATTTATGAAGGTGAATGGAGTGTCAATTTAACATGTCGACTGAGATTCGACTTTGTGAAATCAGACGAATAGCTCATGCGTATGAAAACTAGAGTAATGTCTAAATTTCGACAGCCTGTTGCCGCCGCCAGTGCCATCTGTTTGCCGAATTTCGAACTATTTTAAGAAAGTGTATATCTAAAAATTTATTGATTTTCTAATAACAATGCAGCAAACCGCGCATTTTTATCTCAAGCCGTTTTTTTGTTATTTACATTCGAAATGGGTCAGTCATTTACTGGACAACCTAAAGTCTTAAAACTGAAATATATTTTGTAGAAGTGTGTCACTTTCACTCCAGTGATTTTGACATTCTTCACAGGTGGAAATGCTTTACTTTTGAAAATAACATAATTGAAATCATATACTGATTAAACTCAATGTTTTAATAGCTAGCCCGTCTTTATGGAAAAGCAATAACATGCAGTGTGCGTCATCAGATTAAAACTCTTTGTCCAAAATATTGCAATTTATTCTGTTTCTTTCCAGGTTGAATTTTCTTCGCCGATTTAGACAAGCAAAGATGATCTTGATTCCAGGCTTAAAATAATATGAGGTTCCTCAAATTTTTGTCCGAAAGCTTCTCAACTATAATATAATTTTATTGTTATTTTTTAAGACATTCTACTGTAATTTTATCAAAATAACATAATTTGCTTGATGTAATATTTTATAATTTTCAGTTAAACTTTCTAGAACAGACGATTTTTTTAGTTCTTTTTTGTTACCTGTCATTTTACCAGAAGTAAAATGCAAAACAAAATTATTTAATCTTGCTTTCTTTTTGGAATAACTATATTTTTTATGTAATTTATTTATTTATTTTTTTATTTGTAGCACCATTTTTATTTTCCAAACATTTCTGCAGAAAAGAAAAAAAAAATACGTTCATTTTTTTACATAGAAAATTGATCCGAAATGGAAAAAGAAAGATGTAAATAGCGAAATGAGATTTTATAATTCACCAATATCTAAGGTTTAAAATGCAATTGATTATTTGGTTTGGCAGCATATATAAAAATCAAGATACGCATGTTATACGAAAATAAGAAATCTTCTTTGTACGTTGAAGTGTCGTCAGCCATTGTTTGTATAGTTTATTATAAAAGACAAATTTTAAATTTGTCATTGAGTTAACTTTGAAACAAACTGTCTTTGAAAAAGTACATGTGCTGTTGTTTCTTTACTTTTGCATTTTACTGAGCGCGTAAGATTTTTCAAAAGCGCAAAACATCTATCTATATTATAACGAACAAATGGGTTCGTGTGTAGTGCTAGTGCCATTATGTGAAAGGCAACATTTCACGATGAAAGGACTTTTTGCAATTTTTGTTACTACAATTTTTCAATTTTCTAATCATTGCACATTTTCAATTTTTATTTCGTCGAATAGGAAAATAAATCTATTTTCAAATGCAATTTGATTGAAAATTGTATCTCATTTGACTCATTTATAACGACTTTATATTTTTCAAGCATTTCATTTTAATCTCTATGACGTATCTCCATTAAGAAATATTGATACACAATTTACACTATAAGTCTATAAATATTGAACCGGATAATTTTCCATAATGAAATTAAAACTGCATGAATGTAATGTATCTGTAAAAGAATGCCGAAAAACACAGATAAAATGATTAAAAAATACAAAATTAACATGTAAACAAACAATTTAAATTTTTACATTACGAAATAAGAAAAAGATACCTTGAAATATAATTTGTTTGAAAACTGTATTTCAGTTTACTTATTGGCTGTAGTTTTAAAAAAATCAGGTGTGAATTATTTTTAAATTTATCTGTACTGCGTGAAACTCAAATATAAAAGATTAATCTATTTGCCCTTAAAACAGAGTGAAGAGTTCAAAATAATTTTCCGGCTAATATATTATAGCAAAATTAAAACGTCCTCGATAAATAATCAAACAAAATAATATAAATAAAAACAAGTTTAACAGACTAGCGTCTATACCCCGCCCCAAACTTTGGCTCTTATCACAAATGCACCCAA
This sequence comes from Maratus speculifer, assembly GCA_964019185.1. NCBI lineage: Eukaryota > Metazoa > Arthropoda > Arachnida > Araneae > Salticidae > Maratus > Maratus speculifer. The sequence goes on from OZ025289.1 coordinate 307,337,590, forward strand.
GAAATTCCCCATGCTGCCGATAATTTCCCTTTTTTAAACGGAAGATATGATTTCTTGACGATATGGTTTCTTGATTTCCGTTTTTTCACGATACTACAAATAAACAAACAAACAGGCAGAGAGACAAACAAACAAACCGACAAACAAACATACAAACAGACAAACAAACAGACAGAAAAACAAACAAACAAATAAACAAACAAACAAACTGACAAACAAGCAAACAAACAAACAGACTAATAAAAAAACTGACAAACTAAAAGACAAACCGACAAACAAATAGACAAACAAACAAACAAACAAACTGATAAACAGATAAACCGACAAACAAACAGACGTAAAAACAAACAAACCGACAAACAATTAAACCGACAAACAAACAAATCGACAAACGAACAAACAAACAAACAAACAAACAAACAGACAGACAGACAAAAACAAGCAAACAAACAGACAGACAGACGAACAAACAGACAGACAGACATACAAAACAAACAAACAAACAGACAAACAAACAAACAAACGAACAAACAGACAGACGAACAGACAAACAGACAGACAGACAAATAAACAAACAAATCAACAAACAAACACACAGACAAACAAGCCAACAGACAGACAGACAAACATCACTGGATCCCCGAAACTTGCTGTGCAGGAAACACTAAAATGCACGAAACTCGCCAACGCCGCAATCACTAACGCGTGTATGAGCGCTGCGTGCCCATTAAAACCAAAAAAACCTCACTGGATCCACGAAACTCGCTGCGCAGGAATCACTAAAATGTACGAAACTCGCCAACGCCGCAATCACAAACGCGTGTATGAGCGCTGCGCGCATCACTGGATCCACGAAACTTGCTGTGCAGGAATCATAAAAATGTATGAAACTCATCAACACTGGAATCACTAACGCGTGTATCAGGGCTACGCCCCCATTTAAATAAATAAATAAATCCATTTAAATAAATAAAATTTAAATAAATAAATTTAATTTTATTTAAATAAATAAATTAATAAAATAAATTTAAATAAATAAATAAATTAAATTAAATAAATCCATTTAAATAAATAAATCCATTTAAATAAATAAATTTCTAAAATGAGCAAAATTGTTGTTATTAACGAAGGTATCAAACTATAAATCCCCTTTTCGGCAGCATGGGGAATTTCTTGGGTGCATTTGTGATAAGAGCCAAAGTTTGGGGCGGGGTATAGACGCTACTGTTTAACAGACATGTGACTGAAATACTTGCTCGAAGCACTGAAATGATCAGAAACAAAAATACTGCCGTACGTAACAAAATCTTCTTCTGATAACTTCTGACATGCATCTAATACCGAAATATGACTTTTGACTAATTAAAAGCTTTATTTAATTCCATAATTAATATTTTTCGTTTAACCTTTTAAGCGACCTAGCCGTGTTTTCCCGTCGTGTAGTTTTTAATTCAAAGACTGATTTAAAAGAAGATAGACATTAATGTCAATTTTTTGAATAGTATGAGATAAAAAGGTATGTAAAGTTATCAAATACAAATCTTCATATCAATGTTTTTCACAGTTATTATTTTATGAATTAAACATGAATGAAAAAATCGGCAGGACGCTTAAAGGATTAAAAATGCTTTTTTACTGTTAGTTGGCAATCTAAAAAGCATATTACATGTAGAAAATTTATTAGAGTTTTCAATTTTAAATTTACAAAGATTAAATTTACAAGAGTATTATTAAGTAGATTGCAGTTTCTTTTGTGCGAGTGGCAACATGACTTTTTTGTTTCTATAAAATGTTACTTTAAAATATTGTGTAGAATAAATTTTAGGTTTGAAATATTGTAAATAAATATAGAATAAATAAGTGTAGTAGGACTAAATATTAACATAAAATATACTAAGATGAAATATCATTTAATTATGCGATACAAATATCGCTGATTTAAATATGTTCGATTTTAACTATGTTTTTAATGTAATGAAAAATGACTCGTTAAATTTAGTAAGTAGTTAAATATGTTAAGGCAGAATTTTGTACTAGTGTCATTCTTTACTAAATTCCTGATGAGCTAAATTTCCTATGACAATAGAATGCAATGTTTAGAATATGTATAGAATTTAATGCTAAATAAAATATTCAACTTTAGCTCCTTTTTTTTTCATTTACCGATTGCAGACGATAAAAATCCAATGTTTTCTTGGTCGTATCGACTTTTATTATTTAACTTTCAAACATTTCATTCTTTTAATTAAAAACCTATTTCATTATACGTATATTCGGAATAACTTTAATTTTAAATGAATCTATTAACCACTTAACGGTTTCATTAAATTACGGTTTGAAAATTCAAATTCATTAGTGTCACCACTTTTTAGAAAAAAAAAATATTCATCATATTTAATGACAAGTAAAATGATACCAGAATAAAAACAATTATGCTATTTTATAAAACTGGTGGGGATCAAACAATTCTGAATAAAAGTCGTGAAGCTCGCATCCCGTGAATGTCTCGGGCTCGACGATAAAGTGGTTAAATGTTGTTTTGTTAAACAAAAAAATATTATTCATTTATTTGCTTAAATATTTTGCAGTTCTAGACAATAATTTTCCTAAAATCGTAAATTAGACTCTCTCTCTCTCTTTTTTTTTTTTTTTTCAGACAAAGCTATTTCGAGAATTTATATTAAAAATTTAATCATAAATTTCAAGCTTTTCTCTCAATCATGACAGATTAATCAAATCTACCAGATTTATTGCAAAATATTTGTCGCAGATTTTTTGATTAAAAATATGTGTATTTAAAAAAAGTCGCATTGTCATTTTAATTTTTGGGTAAAAGTCAATATTTTTCATAGCATTAGTACTTTTTCTCCTGAAATTAAAATTATATTGTGACTATTTTTTTAAATGTACATGATTTTATCAAAACAAACTGTAACAAAAATATTTTACAATATATCTGTTAGATTTTAATAATCTGTCATGATTGAGTAAAAATTCAGAAAATATTCACAAGAGATGGGGAGGTAATAGACATCAGCGCATATACGACGTCATACCCGCGCATTCATTAGCATCCCTGCCACCAGCTAGCGCAGCTATGTTAATTTACCACAGATTCCAGCATTGTCTTGGAACGCTTGATATGTATGCAGTTTTGCTTCACACCGAACCAACATATTTGTCTATCTTTCTCTGAACTCTGTTGTTTGTTATGCGGTTGATATGTGGAGTTGAGTAGCCTGTGACATCATCACTGATCTATTTCTTGTGATGAAAATTAATAGAATTTTATCCGTATTAAATTTTCTAAATTTTTAATATTCTGAAATTTTGTTAAATGTTTAATGAATTTTATGCGAAATAATATTGCACAACGGGTAAGTATGTTTGAATATTAGTTTAGTACAAACTTAAATATTTGTTTTTATTAAAAAACAAAATATCGGAAATTAACTTTGAAGTTGATTTATTTGAGTACTATAATTTTAGTTGGAAAATTTTCTTTAACTTGGAAAATTTTCTTTGGCACAAACTTGGCGCATTTTGGTGCAATATTCATTGAATTGAGGTAATATAGAGATTTATTGGTACAACTTGGTTATCCCGACGACCAATTTCGTCACATTACACAAATCGCCAAACTAAAAGCAAATTATAAATTTTGACATAATTTTTATTTTAAATAACGAAAAAAACAAATAATATTAAAAAAAATACAAAAAAAGTCGAAATAAAAATACTTAATGAAGTTATAAACATCTTTATCGTATTTAATGTCATTGAATGTGACATTTACGGTCATCCATTATTGACATTGAATCTTTCGGTTTGGCGATAATTTTTTCGGTCGACGGAATAAACCAAGTAGTAACGATATATTTTGTGAATGTGGACGAAAAATCACGGGAAGTTTTACTGAAAATCATAGACGAGAGTAACACGATTGTGGCTAATATGAGTTTTAACAGATCTTGAAATATTTATTTATTTTACTTTTATTTTTATTTTTATTTTTTTGCACTTATCCGCTATAATCTTCCGCGATTGCTTTTGGACAATTATTGCACATTAAAAGTTAAGAAACAGTTGCTATATACGTACCACATTGATGCGATTTTTTCCTGACGCCAATTTGGTGAAAATTTAGTTTTCAAATACCAATTACATATGCATTGTTCAATTATTTTATATATTTTTAAGGCAATAATAATCCATAAAATTTCATTAATAACTATAGAACAAAACAATTTATATCATTTAAAAAAGAAAATAAATGTAAATAAACAGTTTATTAATAAATAATGAACGATAAAATTCATAATAAACAATAGCCGAGTAATTATGTGAGGTACAAAATAAACATTTACTTGCAGTTGCTCTAATATGGTGCGTATATGACATCTGTGTCAAAATTAAACTCTATGAAAGATGCTTATCCATTTTCCAAACTAAAATTTGCTTTTTTTTTTTTTTTTTTAGAGATTTTTTTTAAGGACAAATCATGGCGATTTTTCCACTTCTGCAGATGATTTTTCCACTTTTTCCGATTTTTATGGATTGCGCCAATTTATTTGCATTAAAACGTGCCTTCTGGCGGAGTATCTGATTATAGTAGACTAACAGCAAAATATTTAAGAAAATTTCATTTACAATTTTTTTTAAATCTACCGATTACATCCACCAAAAATATGGATAGATATCCATATCTTCACAATCCATATCTGTTTATTTATTGCTTCAACTGTTGTTTCTTTTTTATGCTACTTGATTATCCCGTAGACCAAAAATCTATCGCGAAATTATAAGATTAAATGCCAATAATGGATGATCGTGAATGTCACATTCAATGATATTAAATACGATACACGTGTTTAAAACGCCATTAAATGATTTTTGTTTCGATACAAGCGTCTGGGGAGAGAACGGCTGCTAATGGTACATTAGCGTCTAGACCCAGCCCCAAACGTTGGCTCTTATCACAAATGCACCCAAGAAATTCCGCATGCTGCCGATAATTTCCCTTTTTTAAACGGAAGATATGCTTTCTTGACGATATGGTTTCTTGATTTCCGTTTTTTGACGATAGTACAAATAAACAAACAAACAGGCAGAGAGACAAACAAACAAACCGAAAAACATGTAAACAGACAAACAAACAGACAGAAAAACAAACAAATAAATAAACAAACAAACAAACCGACAAACAGGCAAACAAACAAACAGACAAATAAAAAAACAAACTGACAAACTAAAAGACAAACAAACAGATGTAAAAACAAACAAACCGACAAACAGACAAACAAGCAAACAGACAAATAAAAAAATAAACTGACAAACTAAAAGACAAACAAACAAACAGACGTAAAAAAAACAAACCGACAAACAGACAAAAAACAAACAGACAAATAAAAAAACAAACTGACAAACTAAAAGACAAACAGACGTAAAAACAAACAAACCGACAAACCGACAAACAGAGAAACAAACTGACAAACAAACAAACAGGCGTAAAAACAAACAAACCGACAAACGGAAAAACAAACACACAAACAAATAAACCGACAAACAAACAAACCGAAAAACAAACAAACAAACAAACAAACAAAGAGACAGACAAAAACAAACAAACACTCAAACAAACAGACAGACGAACAAACAAACCGACAAACATGCACACAGACAGACATACAAAAACAAACAAACCGACAAACAGACAGACAGGCAGACAAATAAACAAAAAAATCAACAAACAAACAGACAGACAAACAAACCAACAGACATACAGACAGACAAACATCGCTGGATCCCCGAAACTTGCTGTGCAGGAAACACTAAAATGCACGAAACTCGCCAACGCCGTAATCACTAATGTGTGTATGAGCGCTGCGCGCACATTAAAACCAAAAAAAAAAAAAAAAATCGCTGGATCCACCAAACTCGCTGTGCAGGAATCACTAAAATGTATGAGACTCATCAACACCGGAATCACTAACGCGTGTATGAGCGCTACATCCCCATTTAAATAAATAAATAAATAAATAAACACAGGATTCAAGAAACCATATCTTCCGTTTAGAAAAGGAAAATTATCGGCAGCGTGGGGAATTTCGTGGCTGCATTTGTGATAAGAGTCAAAGTTTGGGACGGGGTCTAGACGCTACTAAATTTTCAAAGTCCTACCATTAGCAACCGTTCTCTCCCCAGTCGCTTGTTGTTTCGATTTCTTATTTTTATTTTTATAGATATTCTACTAGATACTAAATGTTTGATTTTTCGTTATTTAAAATAAAAAGTACATCAATATGTATAATTTGTCGATTTGAGTTTGGCGATTTGTAGAATTTGGCGAAGTTGATCGACGAGATAATCAAGTACAGGGATGTAGTGGAGGGTATACGAGGGTATACGCCGTATATCTTCTGGATATTTTTAAGGAATACCGTATACCCTCTGTTTCTCATGAAAACCATAGCATATACTCTCTGCCTTGAGCGTAAACCATCTGCGTCGATCGTATTACTTCTGGTTTTTTTTACGACTACACCCCTGATCAAGTAGTACACTTTTTTTAATAAACTGTTGAAATTAAAGGTACTTCTAGGTTATCCCGTTCACCAACTTCGCCAAATTATACAAATCGCCAAACTAATAGCCAAATTATACATGTTGACATAATTTTTATTTTAAATAACGAAAAAACAAATAATCCTTCTATAGTAAAAAAAATTAGCCTTAAAAGGAATGACTCCTAGAACGATGCTGATGTGTAAGATTTCCGGAAATAACGAGTCCGGGCGGACTACTCCTTCCATGAGTCGAATAGACCAATCAGGAAAGGCCTCCGTCTATGCATCGCCGTATGGGTTACCATAAAGAGGGAAAGGTTACCATCGCCAACAATCGCCAAATTTGTCGCCAACTTGGCCATATATCGCGAAATTTGGCGACCAAAATTAGTCGTCAAAAATGACGCCAACTTGATAACTGTAATATTTCGCCAAATTTTTAATTTCTTTACAACACCAGTCGTGTGACACATGATTTGAAAGATCTGGAACAGCTTATTCATATTATAGATGTCTTCTGTGTCACCCCCACACTCTGCTCTTCCCAGGGGGGGGGCACATTTTTAATTTCTTTACAACACCAGTTGTGTGACACATCATTTGAAAGATCTGCAACTGCTTATTCATATTATGGATGTCTTGTGTGTCAACCCCCCACTCTGTCACCCAGGGGGGGCACATTTTTAATTTCTTTAGAACACCAGTTGTGTGACACATCATTTGAGAGTTCTGCAACTGCTTATTCATATTATGGATGTCTTGTGTGTCCCCCCCCACTCTGCCCCCGCCAGGGGGGCACATTTTTAATTTCTTTACACCACGAGTCGTGTGACACATCATTTGAAAGATCTGCAACTGCTTATTCATATTATGGATGTCTTGTGTATCCCCCCCTCTGCCCCCAGGGGGAGCACATTTTTAATTTCTTTACAACACCAGTCGTGTGACACATCATTTGAAAGATCTGCAACTGCTTACTCGTATTATGGATGTCTTGTGTGTCACTCTCCCTCTGCCCCCCCAGGGGGAGCACATTTTTATTTTTTTACAACACCAGTCGTGTGACACATCATTTGAAAGGTCTGCAACTGCTTATTCATACCATGGGGTATTGGCGAGCGCAGCAAGCAGGGGTAGCCTACAACTTGGAATCGCGAAGCGATTACGTGGGGTGTTGGCGAACGTAGCGAGCAGGGGGGCGGAGCCCCCCTAGTTAGTAAAATATTAATAAAAATATTAATAAAAAGTCGAAATAAAAATCACTTAATGACATTTTAAACACGTATCGCATTTAATGTCATTGAATGTGACATTCATGATGATCCATTATTGGCGTTTAATCTTATAGTTTGGCGATAATTTCTTGGTCGACGGGATAACCTAGAAGTACCAAATAAAATAACCGGGTTACCATGTGATGCATAAAATCGGCATTTTGTGGTAATCGCGCCAATGTGGTGCATATATGACATCTGTTCCCCAATTTCATATTTTGAGTTTTTTGATCTATTGAGTTTTCAAAAGCTCATCTGTAAGAAAGAACCAATTGAGAACAAACAGAAAAAACACTCTGCTTTTGGTGTTTTGAATTTTATATGCATGGGAAGCAGTTATAGTGTTGCTTACACCTAGTATTTGTGCGTTTTAAAGCCCCATATTACGAAATTGGAGAATCGATAGAATTTTTTTTATTAAAATTATATTGCTTGATTTTACAGCCGCATAGCTTTCTGGAAATGCAATTTTCGAGACCAATTTTCGGAGTGTTAACACTAAAGTTTTTTTTTCTTTTTTTTCTTTTTTTTCTTTTTTTTTTTTTTTTCCCTTGAAGAAAAGAATTTAAAAATACGTGTAAAATATTGATACTACTTGGCTATCCCGTCGACCAATTTCGCCAATTTATACAAATCGCCAAACTAATAGTCAAATTATACATATTGACATATTTTTTATTTTAAATAACGAAAGAAGAATTAAATTAGTAAAACATTAATAAAAATACAAGGTACTACTCTTGTCCATCTACTCGGCCGTCGACCAATATCTCCAAATTGTGCAAATCGCCAAACTCATTACCAAACTATGCATATTGACATAATTTTTAATTTAAATAAGGAAAGAAACAAATAATTAGTAGAATATTAATAAAAATACAAATATAAATTGAAATATAAATCACTTTATGGCATTTTAAAAATGTGTATCGTATTTAATGTCATTGAATGTGACATTTACGATCATCCATTATTGGCATTTAATCTTACAGTTTGGCGATAGATTTCGGTCGACGGGATAACCTAGTAGTACCAAATACAAAGTCAAAATAAGAATCACTTGATGACTTTTTAAACTGTATTTCGTGTTTAATGTCACTGCATGTGATATTCACGATCATCCATTATTGGCATTTAATTGTGTAGTTTGGCGATAGTTTTTAAGTCGACGGGATAACCAAATAATACCAAAATGCTTTTAAAAAGGTTTAAAAATTCCTTCAAGAACCTACGAATTTGATTTTGAAAAATTACAACCTTCACTGTTTGGCGAGGAAAACCTGGTGTTTTTTTTTTCAAAAGTTGAGCTTTCCGGCATCCTAGCTGAATGACATAGCTGTTTGTTTTGTGTGAGAAGTGGTTTTAGTACGAGATCCGGCTGCAGAATCAGTGTACTCCTAATCATAAATATGTGTAAAAATTTGGTTTTCAGCAAACACTCGATGGGTACACTGATTCTGCAGCCGGATCTTAGACTATTTGGTCAATATGTATAATTTAGCTATTAGTTTGGCGATTTGTATAATTTGACGAAATTGGTCAACGGGATAACTAAGTAATACCGAATTACATTATCTTGTGCGGATAATTGTAGCATCATAGGGAACGCTGGTAGTACTGGCTACAAACGGCATTCGAATAACGCTGTGCTAGGTGCTCCAGTTTTAAAATGTGACAAACACAACTACCCTGCAACTATCTGAATTATTTTGCATACACTGCACTTCTCGTGATGTTGTTCTATTTCATATAAAGCCTGATAAATGTGCTGAGAATATCGTTATGACATTTTCGTTACTGTTACAGCTATGAATTAAATTTTGGATTCAGTTTGGAAGAAACAGCCTGTATTTTTGGTTGGATAAGTCGGATTTAATTTTAGGTTCCAAAAGAAATTTTTGATACATTTCCAGCATAAGGGCGCAGTCGAAATAATGATGAAGGGCTTGGTGATAGAATAAATTTTTTGCATATTTTTTCAGCAATCTCACTTTCAAAAATCTGCTTCACTTTGTTGCATACGCACTCTACCGCTTGTATAGGAAAAGGTTACTTGACTGTATTATGGAGGATTCTTACTGGTCGAAATAGAGATATACATACAAGAGGCGGATTGCGTATGCAGCAAAATGCAGCAGATTTTTTACAGTGCATTTACTATTTCATATACGTAATGATTTTTTTTCAACATTTATGCAATTTATTTAAATTAAATAAACCATTTATTTAATTCCATATATAAACAGAAATAAACTGTATATAGAAAGCAATAATAATAATATATATGAATAAAATATATGTATAGAAAGAAATATATATACAGATAAACACAAAATTTCTTCAGGTTTGTTTTTATAGCAGTTTATATCATTTGGCAGCAAATCTTGTATTTTAAAGTCTGAATTGTGCAAAGATTTTTTTAAAAAATACAATGCGTTTATCTTTGCACAATTTAAACGTTTTCTTTCTGTGTTTTTAAAAGAGATAAGTTTGTGCGCAGGTTTATCTTTGGGTTAGTCTTGCATGGCCGGTTGTTTTCCTCGAGAGTGTGATCATCATTGTGCGAGAGTGTGCCGACAGTATGCCTGCACATGCGATTACCATCCCGGTTATAGGAACAGCCCACAAGACCAAAGGATATGCTGCCAGTGGGAACTTATTCACAAACCAAGGTAATATTAGATTTGTTACCCTTATTTACATTTAGAGAATCTCTTTAACTGTTATCATACAACTAGCAGGGGAGACCGAGCTTAGCTCGGTCAAAATTAACTTTGTGTTCAACTCGATATAGTATTTTCACTGTATCATTAACTCTGTATTATTACTGTAAAACATGTTTATAATAGTATTATTTAGAAAAACAATCCATAAGAAAACTATGTTTTTATGCGCATGTTTATAAATTTTACTTTATTTTAAAATTTACAACGAAAGGACATTGATCTAAATCACTTTTTTAGCTTGACTCTATTTGGTTTAACCATGCATCTCGAATCCTCTTAAAAATGTATAAAAAAATTCTTTACATTTTGAAAGACAATATTTTTTGCTAGATATAGCCAAATTTGGAGACATTCTTTTATTTGGCTCCAAATACGTGTTTTGGTTTTCGTAATTTTTATAGTCGATTTTTTGGCCATATGTCGCCAATATTTTGTCAAATATCACCAAGTTATTGGCTTTTGCCATATTCTCGTGACCCTGACCCGTATTACCCAAAATGAGCCACTAATCAAATTTGATCAAGCATGTGACATAGCTCAATCGTCTTCAGGTAATCAAAAACAGTAGAATATAAAATTGAATCAAAATCGTTTAAGCCATTTTTAGGTAAAATTAGCTTGGCAGCATTCAGCAATGAAGCGAAATGACCCACTAATATAATTTTGTTTAACATGCGACTCAGCCCAATAGTCTTCTCGTGACAAAAAACGTTTTGTTTCAAAATTTAGGTAAAATTGATTGAGTCGTTTTTATATATAATTAGAATGACCCTAGCTCATTAAGACCCAAAATGACCCACTAATCGAATTTTTGCGAGCATGTGTCCAAGCCAAATGGTTTTCTCTTGCTCAAAAACGATATAATACAAAGAATAGTCAAAATGGTGAGTACCATTTTCTATATAAAATTAGCATGACCCATCATGACCAACAAATGACCCTTATAATCGAAATCTCTCGAACGCGTGGCCTAGCTCATTAGCTTTAGCATGCCGAAAAACATTAAATACAAAATTTAGATAAAATCGATTGAGCCGTTTTTTAGATATAGTTAGTGTGACCCTGACCCCTTATGATCCAAAATGACCCATTGATCGAATTTTCTCAAAAATCTGTCATAACCCAGTGATTTTCTTGTGCCCGAAAACGATAAAATACAAAATTTAGTCAAAATTGCGCGAAACGTTGTCTAGATAAAATTAGAATGACCCAAAAATGGCCCACTAATCGAAATTTCTCGAACATGTGACCTACCCCAATGATTTTCTCATGCCAAAAATATGTTGTATACAAAATTTCGTTAAAATCGACCCACCCATTCTTTAGATATAGCTTGACCTTGACCTTTTAAGACCCACAAATGACCCTTATAATCGAAAGCTCTCGAATATGTGACTTAGTCCATTAGTTTTCTCGTTTCTAAAAATTGTTACATACAGAATTTCGTTAAAATTGATCCTGCCGTTCTTTAATTATATATAGCTTGACCCAGACCCTTTATGATCCAAAATGACCCATTAATCGAAATTTTTCGAACATGTAACCTAGTCCAATGATTTTATCGTGCCAAAAAAATGTTGCATACAAAATTTCATTAAAATCGATCCACCTGTTCTTTAGATATAGCTTGACCATGACCCATTATGACCCATCATGACCTACAAATGACCCTCATAGTCGAAATCTCTCAAAAATGTGATTTAGCCCATGAGTTTTCTCATGTCAAAAAACTGTTACATGCAAAATTTCGTTATAATCCATCACGCCGTTCTTTAAATATAAATAGCTTGACCCAGACTCTTAATGACTCAAAATGACCCATTAATCGAAATTTTTCGAACATGTAACCTAGTCCAATGATTTTATCGTGCCAAAAAAATGTTGCATACAAAATTTCATTAAAATCGATCCACCTGTTCTTTAGATATAGCTTGACCATGACCCATTATGACCCATCATGACCTACAAATGACCCTCATAGTCGAAATCTCTCAAAAATGTGATTTAGCCCATGAGTTTTCTCATGTCAAAAAACTGTTACATACAAAATTTCGTTATAATCCATCACGCCGTTCTTTAAATATAAATAGCTTGACCCAGACTCTTAATGACCCAATATGACCCATTAAAATTTTTTCTCGAACATGTAACCTAGCCCAATGTTTTTCTCGTGCCCGAAAACCATAGAATGCAATTTTTAGTCAAAATTGCGTGAGAAAATCTCTAGATAAGAATAGCATGACCCACAATGACCCCAAAAATGACCCACTAACCGAATTTTCTCGAACATGTTACCTAACCCAATGGTCTTCTTGTAATCCAAAACGATAAAATATAAAAATTTGTCGAAATCGTTAGAGCCGTTTTTTAAATAAAAATGGCTTAACCCACAATGACCCAAAAATGACCCACTAATCAAAATTTTTAGAGCATTTGACTCAGCTTTATTGTTTTCTCGTGCCAAAAAACGATTGGATACAAAATTTCCTTAAAATCGATCCAGCCGTTCTCTAGATATAAATAGATTGATCCTAACCCATTATGACCCAAAATGACCCAATAATCGAATTTTCTCGAACATGTGACCTAGCCCAAAGGTCTTCTCGTGCCCGAAAATGGTAAAATCCAAATTTTTGCGAAAATCGTTAGAGCCGTTTTTGAGATAAAATTTACCCACACACACACACACACACACAAAATTTTTGCTCGCATTATAGTACAGTAAAACCTCTAAATAACGGACAGCTCGGGAGCGAGAAAATTGTCCGCTATTCGGAGGTGTCCGCTATTGGGAAAACCTCAGAGATTCAAAAATTGCTAAGAGCTGCTTAATGTTTCATTAATTGACTTTTGTATGTCCTAAAACAGCTATTATTGATTAATCAAAAATGCAAAATAAATTTTTTTAAGCATTAAAACTGAAATAAAATTTGGTGCATACCGTTATCCATTATTTATTACATTCTTAGGGGAAAAAATCTGTTACGAAACTTTGTATTTGCTTGTGATTGCACGTAATTTGTTTTTCAATGTGATGTTTTAACAACTCTGTCAATAGTTTTAATCCTTCTAAATCATCTTTTTTCCCCCCAAATATCTGTGTAATTAATTGCACATTCTATTTTGACGCTTCTTGGAAATTCTTGATATTGCAAGACATTTCTCCAGTTTCAATATCTATTTCATCATCACTGATAGAGTCAGATTTGGTCGAAAATTCTGAAGGAATATAATCGCATACATCAATTGATTCTTCTTCAGCAGATGACTCATCAACAATATTAGTGCAACATTTGGCAATTTCTACACTCCTGATGCATTTCATTTATTCACTTATTTCGCATAATTTGTAATTTGTGTCGGAAATGTGCTTTTCATTTTCTCAAGCCCACTATTTGCGTTTATCTGATCACAAAATTTGTAACACATTTTCTGATAAGTTTAAGGGCCTTTTTATCTTATTTTTCTTCTCATTAAAAAGTAATTTCTTATCCTTTATCGCCAAAATTACTGTCCGCTATTCGGAATGTCCGTTATTCAGAGGTTAAACATACAAAAATTTAGGTTTTGGGAGTGGGGATTGGAAAACTGTCCGTTAAATAGAGGTGTCCGCTATTCGGGAGTGTCCGTTATGGAGGTTTTACTGTATACGATAACAAATTCGCTATCACTCTATGACTTGTCTCAACATATAGAAAGGAATGACATTTTATAGAGAATTTTGGCCATTCTGGCGCTGTTTACTACCATCAAAATAATTCGATTAGATATTATTGTATGCCGATTATTTAAAAACCATTTCCGTCATTTCCATATGTTGATAACAAATGCGGCATTGTAACAAAGTTTCTTGTAATGCAACAACTAAGAAATCCAACCAGCTCCTGTTATGCACTTTCTGGGATCTCAGTAACATTTCCTGGCTGTCCTGCCATGAGCTACACCAGTCCTAAAACATGCATACTGTTCATGTTCATGGCTCCGAAAACATGGTTTTAGAATGTTCCATTGTCACGGTAGTGCTTTAAATCTGCTGTTTTATTCGAACAGAAGTACTTTACAGAAAAAACAAAATGGGGGGAAGAGTTCTGTCTATCTTCAGCCGTGCAGAGTTATCAATTATATCTATTCTAGGATTAAGTGTTTGAAGACGGTCTTACCTTGACATTCTTTCCATATCATGTGTATTGTTCTATATGATTCTGTGAGCATTGAATATCATTAAATACACATTATTTATTTTATTTTATTAAATGAAATTTTCTACATTGGTATAATACTGTAGTTCACGGCACTAAAGCTGTTACTGGAAGCTACATCAATCCGGCGTCAGTTCGTCACAAGCTTGTCTATTCGAGATGGTAGGAGAGCTTACAATGATCTCTGCTCCAATGTACAGCAGATACAAATTTTTATGCTGCCCACAAAAAGAAACCTTTCTCAGATGTTATGTATTTAAATCAGCATTATCTGAGCGGAGTACCTGTGAAAACTCTTTAGTATTTTTCTAACACAAAACTTCATTTTCCAGTTAAAAATCCTTCTTGACGGCATCCTTGTTACATCAGTAAATAAAGCTTGCTGATTACATTGTATCGTTTCATGTAAAAGAGAGACGATAACTACAGAGCAAATGATGAATTGAAATGATTCAAATAGAAATTTTTGTCCAAATTAGGATAACGCACTTGTAATTTGGCAATACTCGCTTGGACGGTTTGATTAGATGAGTGAGAGAAATCAACATACGAGGCGTTTAGAACTAAACTGGATGAAGTCCACTCTTGATCTAAATTTGGATGATTGTTTTCTTGAATTGCTTTGGTACTATATTTTCAGATCGTATTTGGATCAAGTCCATAGCTGTGATGCTATCCAAAAATGGCAGTAGTAAATTTTAGTCAAATGGAAATTGAACTTTAACTCTATGTATCTCGAAAGCGTAAAAAATGTATTTGATCCACTTCAGTTCTGAACGCATCATACACTCTCAGAAATAAAACTCTCAATTTTAACGATACAGGAATCCTTGGGCTATATTTCGTCGTTTTTGACGATAATTTTGTATCAAAATCACATGACTTTTAACGAAACATAAACCCTCAAATATTTGACGAAACTGTTGTGTCAATCATGGCCGGATTCAATGCACTTTAAAGAAACAGTTGTGGTAAGTTGTTTGTCAAAGGACGCACTACTTATTTCCGCAATTCTTGCGATTTTAGCAAGTAGATATTTGGTTGTTTATGTCAGTCTTGTAATAATTTATTTTAAAACAGTACTTCTTAGCGCTTTTCAAAAAATACTGAAATATGGAAAGTTATTGTTTCTGAAATAGTTATTTTTTAGCTGTTAACATTTTTAGAAATGTTTATTTATTTATTGTTGCTGTTGATATTCGGTATGGTTTAATTCGGAAAGAACTAACTTGTTGTGTTATGCAAAATCGTTCTAAAAGAAAATTTGGTCCCTTACATTTCAAAATTCTAGTATCTCTTCTATCCATCCAAGAAATAAATCAAATGAAAACGTGCATAACTCATCCCTCTCCCTTTTATAAAGAGTAGTGTTAAAATCTTAGCTTTATCTTATGAATTATCTTATAGCATATAAAAAACTTCCCAATATGCACATCAAAATTCGTTATTTCAGAGCAATAAATTAACCAGGCCATATTTTGACCATTCATTGAGGAAAGAAAATTTCTCTAATAAATTATATTAATTAAGACATATTATAATTATTCGTTAACCAGAAGAAAACCATAACAATAAATTAGCCTTATTTATTAAAACTTAAAAGATATATAACAACATGGATAAAATTACAAACTACTTTAAAAAATATAAACACGCAGTCAAATCCATTATATCTCTTTCAAAACAGAATTATTCAAGGTCCCTACGGCGTAATGGATAAGACAGCGCGCTGTCATACCGAAGGCTGTTAGTTCGAATCCCCTCGATGACGCTTTTTTTCCCCACTGTCAAAAATTACGGGTGCTTCTAAATTTTTCGATAGATGGCATCACCAGCGCTGTTTTGACGAAACTTTTTAAGAAATTACTATCGTCAAATAAGCAAAGAAACTCATTTCGTCTTTCTGACGAAATATTCGCTCGGAGCATTTCCCAGGAAACGGTTTCGTCAAAAACGAAGAAAATTTCCTGAAATCTGAGTATCCATTTCTGAGAGTGTATGTTATTTTGACGATAGTCCGAGGCTTGCCAATTCGACAATAATGACAGTTCCCTAAAATATTTATTTGAATTGGTCTCGACCAATCAAATTTTATTTCCTTTATGTCGCCACTCTCTTACATACATATAAAATTACATATGGTCACAGAAGTTAAAACTTCTAATTAGCTCATAACTATATATACTATGTTTATTAGAAACGGTACCAGGTACCAAAAGCTTTAGGCAATTTTTATGTTAACGTATGATTTTTGGCACTTCAGTGTACATTACCTCTTCTATTATGTATCCATTACAGATCCCAAACTTACGCCTATACAGATAACGATGCACGGATAGACACTCTCACTCGCTATTTTCGCCTCCACCGATCTCTCAGAGATCCGCACGATCCGGTGAGGTTCACTGGTATCAATCACGTCCCCGGATGGTTGCATGCCGACTTGTCGTCTCTGGACATGGACTATACCAACATCCTCAAGGAAAGGGAGATCACGGCGGCCAGCAGATATTTTGGTCCCATGGAGTACCGTCCTCTCAAAAGCATCCGTCCCTACAACACATCCGACACCCTAGGAGCGGACGAGCGTTATCGTGGATCCGAGATGAGCAAGAAAGATGAAGAGGAAATACGCAGAGGCCACGTGAAAGGAAAGATTTCATCTCAGGGTTTGCGTAACGGGCAAATGCCCTTCTTGGACTAAATGAATTACTATTCGTGTGATTGGATTTCCGTTGCTGTAGGTAAACGAATACTGATTAAACCTGTGTTAAAGGGATACTTTTTTTTCTTGTTTGAAAGTCGTTTTTTTAAAATACTATTTGGGAAAATAGTTGTTGTTTTCGGTAGAAAATTGGGAAATCTGAAATATATCTGAATCTTTTTATTGGTTGAATTCTGCAACTTATTTTATTTTATTTGTTTTCTGTGATTGGTCCGTCCTTAATGTCTAGAAATGAAATACTTCTGTTTTTTTATTTTATTCGTTTTCTGATTAGTCCAGGTTTAATGTCTAAAAATGGAATACTTCTGTTGCCACAATGACAAAAAAGTATTAAAAACTACAAAAAAATAAAAATAATAATAATTTAAAAACAAATTTACATACAAGTTTCAAACAAATTGCATTTAAAAGTAAATTTTTTTCTTTATACGACGGTGTAAGAATTGAAGATGTGCGATGTTTAGAAGTTTTAAAATTTGCAGTTCCGAAAATCTTTAATTGAAATTTCATTTAACATTGGTTTATGATTGTTCCAGGAATATTAACGTATCTCTAAAAGTTCAGGCATATTAATATGACTCTCTTATTATATAAGCTATGTTTTGATTATCATAAAAATAATGTTATTATTATTATTATTATTATTATTTTTTTTTTATATATATAGAAATCATTTATAAGTCTAAAATTTTAGTCTTTGAAAATATAATTTTTCAAATGTCGTTATAATTTGTTAATTACAGTTTTTAATTTTTTCTTAATAAAATGTTTATTTACTTTCATTTTTTTTTAAATTCGGGACAAAGGCCACGCTTCTACTAATATTCACATTCCAAATTCTCTGATTAATTTATAGAACAAAACGATACAGCACTGCAATTATCCATTAATTATACGACGCAAATTATTAGCTGCTGGAGTCCAAGCTATCTGTATATCATAACGGTTAATATAAAGCCGACTTCGAGTAGAAGAACGTTATAATTTTACACTGTCTTTTAACTCAACCTGGTTTCTATACATAAAGATCGAAATTTGAATTCGATTTTTAACCTATTTTCTGATATGCTAGAATTATAATAATTACATCCATGTGTATGTTTTTAATGGCAATACAACAGTTTACTATTTATATTAGCATTTATACGAGTAATTTATATAAATTTCATTATGTTTGCAACGCTCCAAACATTTATTCCATTATGCAAGCGAATACGTGATATGTGCTTGTAGAACATATTACACAGAAAACATGTCATAGCGCACTTCATAAATGCATATTAACTTCATTACGTTTCTAATGTGCAGTACTATTTATTTACAACGCAAGCGATTTTCCCTATAGACCATAATGTAAAGAAATGCTTTTGTGTGTTTTTGTAAACAAACTATAAATATTACACTCTTCATTTTCAATATCGAACATTTTATAGTAGACATCAATATATAAAAGTTTCATTGCAACCTAAATATACAGGGTGATCCAAAAGAGGACGAACTTTCAAAATGAATAATTCAAAAATGAATCAAGAGACAAAGATACGGTTTAGCACCAAACGGATGGAAACGAAACCGGATTTTTTATGGCAACGAAAAAAAATTGTTCTGTTTTCGATCAACAAATGGCACTGTCGGATATCTGATAAAGGATTTTGAAAAGCAACAAGCGATATATAAAAAAGACCAGGTAATTGCAGTCGAAACTTGTATGCATCGAAATGCTGCCATAGTTGAGGAAGCCCTCTTAGTTAAACTGTGTCTTAAGAATTAGGAAATTGTCACTGTGGCATTCCGAGCATATCGCTACATGAAGGATATGCAGAGATAGCAAAGACCAATAACGTCTTTCTACATTGAACAAAATGATGAAGAAATTTGAAACTACAGGTTCTTTGGCGTCACTTCAAAGAAGTGGACATCCTTCAACAGTCGCTCCCACGACAGTGGAGCAGATGGTGCAATCCATATTGGTAGATATTGCATATGGAGAATGCAATGCTCCAGAAGTTTCGAGGCGGACAGGAATGTCGTACGGAAGTATCTGAGGAGCACCGTGAATAACTTTGCAACGGTTGGTTGGTTGGTTGATTTTTGTCGTCCGATTATCTACGCTAATGGGATATAGGACCAGGGGGAGTGCCCTCCGTGGGGGTCTTTCTAAGGGAACCTAACCCGTATTTACGCAAGGTTCGAAGAAAACCACGGAAAACTCCGAACGGTTAGGCCGACAGCCGCGATTGGGTTCGAACCCAGCACCTGCCGTCTACCAGTTGAGAGGTTCGAACCTCTCGGCCACTGGTGGGGCAACTTTGCAACGGTATCTATACAAATTGCAACATAACCAAGAACTGAAACCTCCTGACTTCGACTCTCTTCGAGATTTTGCAAATTTGGTATTCAATAGGATGGATGAGCAGCACGACTGGCTTCACACTGTGCTTTGGATAGATGAAGCGCATTTCACACTCTCTGGCGCTGTTAACATCCACAATTGTCGAGTGTGGGATTGTGGACTACAGAAAACGATATGCATTTGTTGAAGTACGACTGCAATAGCCTAAAATGATAGCCTGGTGTGGCTTCACTGCTAATTTCATAATTGGTCCATTTTTTTCCGAGGAAGTCACCCAGACGGGTTTCAAAACATTTTCTGTCACTAGTCAGCGATATGTACATTGTTACAAAACAATATTATTCCTGAACTGCAAGCGCGGCAGGCACTCCAAAAAGTCTTCTTTATGCAAGATGGAGCACCACCTCATATAGCTCTGCCAGTGCAACACCTCCCGCGCTCTACATTTGGAGAGGATCGCATTATCAGTCGTTATTTCAATCACGCACGGTCTCCAAGATCTCACGATCTGACACCCTGTGACTTTTGGCTGTGGGTATTCTTGAAGTCTAAAGTGTACTGCGACCAACCGACATCACTAGCAGTATTGACAGATGCCATCCGCCAAAATGTGTCTGCCATAACGCAAAAAATGCTACTAAATGCTGTGAACGGTGTGGTGCCTCGTCTTACAGCTGTACTTTAGAATGATGGGCAGCCCATTGAACATATACTGTAGTACTAATTAACTGTAACTAAGCTGACTTGTAAGTTGTCAGCATTTTTTCATTTGTAAATTATATTTTGGTGCAATAAAACACTATAGCGCCATCTGTTGGTCGCCAACAGAACTATTGTTTTCGTTGGCATACGAAACCCGGTTCTTTTTCCATCCATTTGGTGTAAACCGTATCCTTGTATCTTGATTTGTTTTCGAATTATTCATTTTTAAAGTTTGTTCTGACTTTTTGGATCACCCGGTATTTACTGTGTACTTTATTTGCAGTTACAGCACGGACAGGCATGCGGCAAATAGATGGCAGACAAACAGCATACAGATAAATTAAATTCATAAATACTTTTCAACACGATTACTTGGTGTTAAAAAATATAGTAAATGTAAAAAAAAAAAAAAAAAAAAAAAAAACTATTAAAATTTTTAAATAAAAACGACTTTTATCTGAATTTTAACCCTGGTTGTTAAAAGTTCAATTCCCTGGGTATAAATAAAATAAATTTTTGATACTTTAACACTCATTCCAATATGCTCATGTCACAAATATTGTTCCATTCTACTGCATATAAGCAAATTTTGCACAGTTTCACAGGGAGTATAATGGGACATTAATACAAGTCGAGCTGTCGCGTAATGACGCTGCCGTAACCCGTTGCGCTGCTTGTTATTATGGAGCTAATGTTGCGGGAGAGAGCGGTCAGCGTTGAAGCCCGACGAGGGCGTCGGCGGTCATTTAATTTCGATTACAAATGAGAGAGACGGAGCCACAGAGACCGAGCTTTGGAGAGAATAATTGTCAGAGAAAACAGATGCCTTTGTAGAGGAAAAATAGAGACTGTAATAGAAGCTATATATGTCATTGGTCGCAATCCGTACAAAATATAAACAAAAGAGAAAATCATTCGTAAAGCATAGATTATGATACTCTTAAAATACATTCAGAACAATGTAACAAAACTTCACCGTTTCCTAAGGGAAAAAATCATGCCTAAATTTACCCCCCATAATAAATCGATCCCCCCTCCAATTCTTAAGGAAAATTTCGTGTACATTTCTGGTGGTATGTTGAAAAGTGATTTATAATTGAGGATTAAAATAATAATAATAATAATAATTAATTTGAATTAAATTAGTAAACATTTTTCCCCTACGTTTCTAATTAGACTTTTTTTAAACTGCATAATTGTGTAATACCGCAGAAGCTTAAACTATTTTGCATAAACTATTCACATCAATTTAATGGTACTTAAAACGAAAAAATATATTTATAAAATCTATTCAAATCTTATTTACAAGGGTAAACAATTAAAATCGTCTGCAACTAAAATTAAATGACAAACTATTTGTTCTTTAGATAGAGCTATAGCGAAAATCGCGTGCTCATTCGACTGCACATGCATACGCGCACACACTTCTGAAATTGTCGTCCAACAAAGCGATATTAGGTGGAATATCGTCAAGTTATTTAAAATCTTTAACAAAACACCTATTTTAAACAGACTATTTTATTCATCGTTTAAAGAAAATAGAAATTGGGTTTACAAAAGGTTGGATAAAAACACGAATAACTGAAGCACAAAAACATTTTAAATATAAAAAAGTTCTATGGAATTAACAAGATATAAATAGAATGAATACGTTATTTCCACTTTTGCTTCATTTAAAGAGCACTACAATAAAGTGCAGCGTTTAATCAGACGCGTCCGAAATTTTAGAAATCAAACTTTTTTTTTTAATACTTTTCTAAATTAAAAAGAACAGCTCGGAATTCGCCTGAGATAACACCGCCTAAAAGTTAGCCCCCCCTTGACGGAAAATGAAAAAGTGAGATATGCATTTCGTTTGATCATCGTTTGATCAGATTTGATCAACAATTTTCATCGTTTGATCAACATTATTTTACGAGTTATGATTAAAAATAACCAGGGGGGGCTAACTTTTAGGATTTTTCAAAATGCTCAAAATTAAAAAAAAATTAGCGATTCTTATCAGAAATCAATCGTAGAGATTTGATCAACTATTTTTAGCGTTTGATCAAACCCGGAAGTGCCCCCAAAATCGATATTTTTAATTCCAGACACCTAAAAGTTAGCCCCCCCATGACGGAATTTCGAGACAAAAATGGTGTCATCTAACGTAAAATTACCTCTAGAGATTTGATCAACCATTTTTAGCGTTTGATCAAACCCGGAAGTGCCCCCAAAATCGATATTTTTAACTCCAGACCCCTAAAAGTTAGCCCCCCCATGACGGAATTTTGAGACAAAAACGGTGTCATCTAACGTAAAATTACCTCTAGAGATTTGATCAACCATTTTTAGCATTTGATCAAATCCGGAAATGCCCCAAAAATCGATATTTTTAGTAATAGACCCCTAAGGGGTTTAGCTCCCCCACCACCTCCATGATGGAATTTCGAGACAAAAATGGTGCCATCTAACGTAAAATCATCTGTAGAGATTTGATCAACCATTTTTAGCATTTGATCAAACCCGGAAGTGCCCCCAAAATCAATATTTTTAGTAATAAACCCCTAAAATTTAGCCCCCCCCACCTCCATAATGGAATTTCGAAACAAAAATGGTGTCATCTAACGTAAAATTACCTCTAGAGATTTGATCAACCATTTTTATCGTTTGATCAAACTCGGAAATGCCCTCAAAATCGATATTTTTAACTCCAGACCCCTAAAAGTTAGCCCCCCCCCATGACGGAATTTCGAGACAAAAACGGTGTCATCTAATGTAAAATTACCTCTAGAGATTTTATCAACCATTTTTAGCATTTGATCAAACCCGGAAATGCCCCCAAAATCGATATTTCTAGTAATAGACCCCTAAGGGGTTTAGCTGCCCCCCCCCCCCACCTCCATGACGGAATTTCGAGACAAAAATAGTGCCATCTAACGTAAAATTACCTCTAGAGATTTGATCAAACATTTTTAGCATTTGATCAAACCCGAAAGTGCCCCCAAAATCGATATTTTAAACTCCAGACCCTTAAAAGTTAGCCCCCCCATGACGGAATTTCGAGACAAAAACGGTGTCATCTAACGTAAAATTACCTCTAGAGATTTGATCAACCATTTTTAGCATTTGATCAAACCCGGAAATACCCCCAAAATCGATATTTTTAGTAATAGACCCCTGAGGGGTTTAGCTCCCCCCCCACCTCCATGACGGAATTTCGAGACAAAAATGGTGCCATCTAACGTAAAATCATCTGTAGAGATTTGATCAACCTTTTTTAGCATTTGATCACACCCGGAAGTCTTCTCTGAATCAATATTTTTAGCATTAGACATATAAATTATCTCCTCCATGATATTCGAGACAAAAAATTAACACGAAACTAACACGAAATTATCGATATGTATATATATCTAGAGAGAGAGAGAGAGAGAGAGAGACATACACTAGAGTACCCTCTGGCCTTGCCCGGGATGAGTGACCCTTAAATGAACTTTAATCTCGTATGACTTTATATGTTTAACTCCGCTTTGTCTGAATTTATAGTTTTGAATGTAAAAATCGCGAAAATGATATTAAAGAACATGCTATTCTGCGTTTCATTTTTATAGTCCATGTGTATAGTCCATCCAAAAAAAGCGAAACAGTGAGAAAACATGTTTTTTCAAATTATTCAATTAGTTAGTTTTCCAAATGTTAACAAATTTGCGTTCATTATGCGTTCAGAAAACCATTTCTTTTTTCTTTTCTAAAATCGATCATTTTATAAAACAAAGTTCTGAATCTACTTTTTTTTCATTTACATATTCTGAATAAATGTCCCAACGTAAACTGTGATGTGTAAATTTAATATCTCAAAACGCTACATTGTTATAAATTTGGTACCTTACAAAAGGATGCTAATCTAAAAATTATTTATCTTTTTTTATTATAAAGTTAAATGACTGTAAATGATTATAAAATTATTTAATTCATAAATATGGAATACTCCAATATGTGGCATTTCTATTTTGTCGTAATGTATATCCATACATTATCCACTGTTCCGAAAGCTTTTTCCGAAGTACAGTCGACTCTCGTTAATTCGAACTCGTCGGGACCACAAATGTTCGAATTATCCGAAGTTCGAATTATGGAAAACATGCTTAATATGGTACTATTACAAAGGAATTAATTTTATAGTCTTTTTTAAACTTATTTCGTCTGTTATCATTAGAATATGACTTAATATTAAATTAGAATGTATAAATACATAAACTAATTAAAAGATTAGAAACAAGCACGAAGGAAGAAAAATTTATAGCGTCACTGATGGACAGACGGGGCTCTAAGTGGATATCAAGCTCTAAGTGGCATTGTATTATATGTATACTCGTTCGGAACAATTTTCACAAAAATCAAAGAAAGAAAGTTATTCAAATGATCTGAAATTCGTGAAAAAGAAAAGAAAAATGAAAAATCGGAATTCTCGTTAGTTCGAATTAAACGAAGTCAAGAGAAAATGAAATCGAATTAATGAAAAATTTTAACGTTATTCTGCCATTGAAAATTTCGGGACTTAATGTATAGTTCGAATTAAGCGAAGATTCGAATTATCCGATTTCGAATTAACGAGAGTCGACTGTATGTTTGAAATGATATTTGCGTTTACCGTCAAAGAAAAGTGAAATAGCGTTGTCCACCTGTTTTTTTGAGAAGAAATTCTGCCAATGCTCTCTCTTCTCCTCCCTCCTTCCTCACCGGGCTCGGCAAGTGCACGATGATACATTATTACTGAATGTATTATGTAACAAGAAGCTAATTATCAATTATTTTTATGTAGCAGTTATTTCTTGTAAGTGTTATTTGATACAAACTTATTTCATTAGTAATATTTTATTCACTCCTCTTCATTTGAATAAAATAATCGTGCAAATAATCAGTGTGTAACCATATCTGTATGTCACTGCAAACTAAAGAAACAATTGAAAAAAAAAATAGACCTGGATAACTGTATTATTAAGGAAGTTGTGGTTTTACGGTTTAAAAAATAACGTATGATATCGTAATGAAAGGGGGAGGGGAGTTCAAAATTCTGTGCCTTTTATTAGCACAACTTCAAATCTATAGTTGCCTTTACGAGATCATCTGAAATAATTTCAAATACAGAAATAGAGAACACCGCATCGCATCGTAGGTACTCAATCATTAACATAATATTTTTCTGTTTTTGTGGATATCATTTGTTTCCAAAATAAATACATAGGCTTTTTAAACGCTGGATTGTGAACCCACACCTGCAATTTGTTTGCCCTAATTCGTATATTATTATTTATCTTTCGTCAGACAGACGATTTTTCGATGCTTTGGTTTTCCGATGAAAAAATAAACATCTGCTCTGCTATAACATATACATTCAGGGAACTTCACACTTCCGTCAAAATAAGCAGACGATCTATTGACACTAGCCATATTAGAAAACTTTCAATCTCTTGTTTTTCATTTAAACAAGATGAATCTTTTGCGGAAAAATAAAATATTCTGTAATTTTGTATCAGTTATTCTAGAAATTAGAAAAAAAAATATGTACATACACAAGTGGTACTGGGCTCATCCTATGATAAGTAGATGAAACTGCATGCATCTGATGTTAATTGAAAAATCAACCACATTTAAAGAAATACAAATTACTCCACAAATTACCGTTTTGAAATATACTATACAGTGTCTCACAAAAGTAATGGGACACTTGTGCTTTATAAATAGAAACTGCAATAAAATAAATAAACAAACATGTGCAAAAATTTTTTGGGTGTGTTTCATATTTAAAGTTAGTAACAATTATTACATAACATACATTTTGTCAAAATATTAAAATATTAATTTAGTAAAAATATAATTGTTCAAAACGGAGCAAAAAATGGCTCACATAAGTGATGGGACACTTACTTTTCCATCAAATATTTATCCAAAAATTTTACTTTTTAAAAGGTTTTAATATTTTGCTTGATTTCCTTTTACTTTTAAAACATGATTTATTCTTTTTGGGATGGATTCGACTAATTTTTTTGTGATTTCTGGAGTGATTTTACCCCATTCTTCTTGAAGCACCGATTTTAGTTGTTGTTTTGAAGAAATGGTGTGTTTGCTAATTCTCGATTCCAATTCTTGCCAAATATTCTCTATGGGATTTAAGTGTGTGGTGTTTTGTGGTGGTTAAGTGTGTGTAAGATTGTGGTGGTGTTTTTATTATTTCAGGACAGTTATATAGCAGACAGAGTCTAACGTTCACAGCAGTGTGCTTGGGGTCATTGTCCTGGTAGAATTTAAAATCGTTATGAAGGTTCAATTTTCGTGCTGAAGATTTCAAATTTTACTTTAAAATATCAATATACTTGTACTGATCCATTATACTGTCAATAAAAACAAGATTACCAACTCCAGCGGACGAAATACACTCCAACCATAACTCCTCCTCCACCATGTTTTACTGTTGGTACCAAGTTCTGTTTGCGAAATTCTTCTCTGGGTTTTCTCCACACCAAGATTCTACCGTCAGAACCAAATATATTAAATTTACTGTCATCAGCAAATATAACTTTATTCCAGTAATCAGAATTCTTATTTATGTTTGATTTTGTGAAAGCTAGTCTGAGTTTTCTATTCTTTTCACTTACGAAGAATTTTTCCTGGCTACTCTACTGTGATATCCAGCAGATCGAATTACCCTTCTATTAGTTCCAGCATTAACAATTATTCCATATAATGCTTGTAAATCAGCAGAAACTTTTGAAGCACTATTTCTTGGATTTTTTTTAATATTTCGAACGATAATTCGCTTTATTCCATTGGATAGCTTTGATGGTCGGCCATGTCTTCTTTTATCCTGAATCATATGATTCTTTTTATATCGTTTAATGATATTGAAAACTGTTGAACGACTCAAGTTAACTGTTTCAGCAGTTTTTCTAATAGATTTTCCACGTTCAATATGCAAATTAATAACTAATTTTCGAATTTCAGGCAAAGTTTCTTTTCGTTTAGCATTCATGGCTACACAGAGCTAAAAAACACAAAAATTCCAAAACAAACTGGAGAGAAATACTGCAGACGATTTTATAAATTATTGCCAATTGCTTTTAAGTAAAAATAAAACCCCAAGAAAAAATTTTTATTGCTTATTTCAGACGATTTTTGTTGCCTATATAATGGTGTCCCATCACTTATATGAGCTATTTTTTGCTTCGTTCTAAACATTTGTATTTTTATTAAATTAATATTTTAATATTTTGACAAAATGTATGTTATGTAATAATCTTTACTAAATTTAAGTATGAAAACACCCACAAAAAAATGTGTACATGTTTTTTTTTAATTTATTTGATTAGTTTCCTTTTGTAAAGCACAAGTGTCCCATCACTTATGTGAGACACTGTATGAAATATATAATAATTATTAAACTCAAGCTGCAACCTATTATTTTTACATAGCAATACATTATTTGAGCTGAAAAATGAAAAAAAAAACATCTTCGCAAGAAATTGACTATTCCATGATTAATGAACAAAACATAAGTGCAAACTGCATACAGCAAAATTTAATTGGCAGCACCAGTCAGGCCCAAGCATATTTTTCATTGGATTTCGATTTTCCAAAACTGTTTACTATAAAATAAATTTTGTGATTTACATTAAACCCTTTTAATGTAAATGTCACACTATATTTGCAATTATTTACCCATAGTTCTAAGAATTAAATATGAATTGTCATTTTGAAAACATGTAACATCCCTCCCTCACATGGGACTCATTAGTGGTGTGAGTTAGAGGGAGCTCCCTTTACGTTAGATGACACCATTTTTGTCTCGAAATTCCATCATGGAGGTGGGGGCTAAATTTTAGAGGTCTATTACTCAAAATATCGATTTTGGGGGCACTTCCGGGTTTGATCAAATGCTAAAAATGGTTGATCAAATCTCTAGAGGTAATTTTACGTTAGATGACGCCGTTTCTGTCTCGAAATCCCATCATGGGGGGGCTAACTTTTAGGGGTCTGGAGTTAAAAATATCGATTTTGGGGGCACTTCCGGGTTTGATCAAACGCTAAAAATGGTTGATCAAATCTCTAGAGGTAATTTTTCGTTAGATGACACCATTTTTGTCTCGAAATTCCGTCATGTAGGGGCTAACTTTTAGGTGTCTGGAATTAAAAATATTGATTTTGGGGGCACTTCCGGGTTTGATCAAACGCTAAAAATGGTTGATCAAATCTCTAGAGGTAATTTTACGTTAGATGACACCATTTTTGTCTCGAAATTCCGTCATGGGGGGGGGCTAACTTTTAGGGGTCTGGAGTTAAAAATATCTATTTTGGGATTACTTCTGGGTTTGATCAAACGCTAAAAATGGTTGATCAAATATCTACAAATGATTTCACGTTAGATGGCACATTTTTGACTCGAAATTCCGTCATGGAGGTGGGGGGGGGATGCAAAAACCCTTAGGGGTCTATTACTAAAAATATCGATTTTGGGGGCATTTCCGAGTTTGATCAAATGCTAAAAATGGTTGATGAAATCTCTAGAGGTAATTTTACGTTAGATGACACCGTTTTTGTCTCGAAATTCCGTCATAGGGGGGGGGGGTAACTTTTAGGGGTCTGGAGTTAAAAATATCGATTTTGAGGGCATTTCGGGGTTTGATCAAACGCTAAAAATGGTTGATCAAATCTCTAGAGGTAATTTTACGTTAGATGACATTGTTTTTGTCTCGAAATTCTGTCATGGGGTGGCTAACTTTAAGGGGTCTGGAGTTAAAAATATCGATTTTGGGGGCACTCCCGGGTTTGATCAAACGCTAAAAATGTTTGACCAAATCTCTAGAGGTAATTTTACGTTAGATGGCACTAATTTTGTCACAAATTCCGTCATGGAGGGGGGGGGAGCTAAACCCCTTAGGGGTCTATTACTAAAAATATCGATTTTGGGGGCATTTCCGGGTTTGATCAAATGTTAAAAATGGTTGATCAAATCTCTAGAGGTAATTTTACGTTAGATGACACCGTTTTTTCTCGTAATTCCGTCATGGAGGGGCTAACTTTCAGGGGTCTGGAGTTAAAAATATCGATTTTGAGGGCATTTCCGGGTTTGATCAAACGATAAAAATGGTTGATCAAATCTCTAGAGGTAATTTTACGTTAGATGAGACCATTTTTGTTTCGAAATTCCATTATGGAGGTGGAGGGGGCTAAATTTTAGGGGTTTATTACTAAAAATATTGATTTTTGGGGCACTTCCGGGTTTGATCAAATGCTAAAAATGGTTGATCAAATCTCTACAGATGATTTTACGTTAGATGGCACCATTTTTGTCTCGAAATTCCATCATGGAGGTGGTGGGGGAGCTAAACCCCTTAGGGGTCTATTACTAAAAATATCGATTTTGGGGGCGTTTCCGGGTTTGATCAAATGCTAAAAATGGTTGATCAAATCTCTAGAGGTAATTTTACGTTAGATGACACCGTTTTTGTCTCGAAATTCCGTCATGGGGGGGGGGTAACTTTTAGGGGTCTGGAGTTAAAAATATCGATTTTGGGGGCACTTCCGGGTTTGATAAAACGCTAAAAATGTTTGACCAAATCTCTAGAGGTAATTTTACGTTAGATGGCACTATTTTTGTCACGAAATTCCGTCATGGAGGGGGGGGAGCTAAACCCCTTAGGGGTCTATTACTAAAAATATCGATTTTGGGGGCATTTCCGCGTTTGATCAAATGCTAAAAATGGTTGATCAAATCTCTAGAGGTAATTTTACGTTAGATGACACCGTTTTTTCTCGTAATTCCGTCATGGGGGGGCTAACTTTTAGGGGTCTGGAGTTAAAAATATCGATTTTGAGGGCATTTCCGGGTTTGATCAAACGATAAAAATGGTTGATCAAATCTCTAGAGGTAATTTTACATTAGATGACACCATTTTTGTTTCGAAATTCCATTATGGAGGTGGAGGGGGCTAAATTTTAGGGGTTTATTACTAAAAATATTGATTTTTGGGGCACTTCCGGGTTTGATCAAATGCTAAAAATGGTTGATCAAATCTCTACAGATGATTTTACGTTAGATGGCACCATTTTTGTCTCGAAATTCCATCATGGAGGTGGTGGGGGAGCTAAACCCCTTAGGGGTCTATTGCTAAAAATATCGATTTTTGGGGCATTTCCGGGTTTGATCAAATGCTAAAAATGGTTGATCAAATCTCTAGAGGTAATTTTACGTTGGATGACACCGTTTTTGTCTCGAAATTCCGTCATGGGGGGGCTAACTTTTAGGTGTCTGGAATTAAAAATATCGATTTTGGGGGCACTTCCGGGTTTGATCAAACGCTAAAAATGGTTGATCAAATCTCTAGAGGTAATTTTACGTTAGATGATACCATTTTTGACTCGAAATACCGTCATGGGGGGGCTAACTTTTAGGTGTCTGGAATTAAAAATATCGATTTTGGGGGCACTTCCGGGTTTGATCAAACGCTAAAAATAGTTGATCAAATCTCTACGATCGATTTCTGATAAGAATCACTAATTTTTTTTTTAATTTTGAGCATTTTGAAAAATCCTAAAAGTTAGCCCCCCCTGATTATTTTTAATCATAACTCGTAAAATAATGTTGATCAAACGATGAAAATTGTTGATCAAATCTGATCAAACGATGATCAAACGAAATGCATATCTCACTTTTTCATTTTCCGTCAAGGGGGGGCTAACTTTTAGGCGGTTGAGATAACAGGTAATTTAGAGAAAAAAAATCTGCGAAAGTTAATGGAATAGCTCGAGGAGCAAAGCGTTAAATTTAAGCTCCAAGCAGGTTATTTCGAATTAAGTAATTCCCAATAGTATACCCACACAGATTGTGTTTCAGACGGTGACAATGTGACCTGCAGCTTTTCAACTTCGGTTGATTATTCAGTTTAAAATAAATTTAAAGAAAATATTGCACTTTCAAGAAGAAATTCGACTCAGAATTTAGAATGTCAGGAAGAAAGAACGAAGTACAAGGAGTCCCTAACACGTTTTAAAATTCAACATAAAATCTAGTAATTGTCGTAGAGGAATTCAGTTTTGGATTAACTCTTTTCGGTATAGACAAATTCTGTTCATAAAGGGAGAAATTATTGACTGGCACCGGAATTTACAAACGGTTTTTTAAGAAAATGAAACTCCTTAATTTAAGTTTTCATTGTAAAAGCAAAATTTTATTAAAATATTCGTAGTGCCGTTTGCAAGTTTGTATTTGAAATTTAGTGTGCTCGAAGGGGGACCAGTGAGTAGGTCCCACGATGCGCCTTAAAATGCCTCTCACGATGAGAAGTTTTCTTCAAAAGAATGAAAATAATTAGTTCCAAACGCCCGCCGATCGTAGAATAGATCCACGAAATCCACGAACGTAGATCCACGAATGTTGTGTTTCTGACGTTTTTCCTTGTTTTCAGATTAGTTTTGACACTGTGATACAGATATGACGAATTCCTGCGAAAAAAATACTTGTGTAGATTGGTACTTCGAGACTAATCCGGAAATCAGAAAAAAAAAAAAAAAACCTTGCATGTTTAAAGCCAAATATACGTACGAATGGCGCCATCGATGATTGAAGTTTGGAACTAATATTTTTATTTCTTTGAAGAATATATTTGATCGCGAGAAGCATTTTAACCCAAATCACACTCCTATACAACAGCTATACTTGATTTTTTATTGAATTTTAAAATGTGTCAAGAACTTTAGTAACATATATTGATTAAATTGAACTTCTAATTCTGCTGAAAAAGATACTATGCTCCACTGTGGAAATTACTCACAGAATATAGAGATCCTTTCTTTTATGTTGATATTAATTTTCATGTTGTAATTGCTTGAACAGTACCATCAGAATAGGCTTTTTTAACACTTTCTAATTGAAATGTGTTTACGAATTTCGGTTTCCCTCTCTGTCTGACTTTCCATTTTTCAACTTCAAAAATAGATTAGGATTGACATGAAAGTTTTATATATTACTGGTTTTATCTTATACTATAATGCGAGCAAAAATTGTGTGTGTGTGTGTGTGTGTGTGGGTAAATTTTATCTCAAAAACGGCTCTAACGATTTTCGCAAAAATTTGGATTTTACCATTTTCGGGCACGAGAAGACCTTTGGGCTAGGTCACATGTTCGAGAAAATTCGATTATTGGGTCATTTTGGGTCATAATGGGTTAGGATCAATCTATTTATATCTAGAGAACGGCTGGATCGATTTTAAGGAAATTTTGTATCCAATCGTTTTTTGGCACGAGAAAACAATAAAGCTGAGTCAAATGCTCTAAAAATTTTGATTAGTGGGTCATTTTTGGGTCATTGTGGGTTAAGCCATTTTTATTTAAAAAACGGCTCTAACGATTTCGACAAATTTTTATATTTTATCGTTTTGGATTACAAGAAGACCATTGGGTTAGGTAACATGTTCGAGAAAATTCGGTTAGTGGGTCATTTTTGGGGTCATTGTGGGTCATGCTATTCTTATCTAGAGATTTTCTCACGCAATTTTGACTAAAAATTGCATTCTATGGTTTTCGGGCACGAGAAAAACATTGGGCTAGGTTACATGTTCGAGAAAAAATTTTAATGGGTCATATTGGGTCATTAAGAGTCTGGGTCAAGCTATTTGTATTTAAAGAACGGCGTGATGGATTATAACGAAATTTTGTATGTAACAGTTTTTTGACATGAGAAAACTCATGGGCTAAATCACATTTTTGAGAGATTTCGACTATGAGGGTCATTTGTAGGTCATGATGGGTCATAATGGGTCATGGTCAAGCTATATCTAAAGAACAGGTGGATCGATTTTAATGAAATTTTGTATGCAACATTTTTTTGGCACGATAAAATCATTGGACTAGGTTACATGTTCGAAAAATTTCGATTAATGGGTCATTTTGGATCATAAAGGGTCTGGGTCAAGCTATATATAATTAAAGAACGGCAGGATCAATTTTAACGAAATTCTGTATGTAACAATTTTTAGAAACGAGAAAACTAATGGACTAAGTCACATATTCGAGAACTTTCGATTATAAGGGTCATTTGTGGGTCTTAAAAGGTCAAGGTCAAGCTATATCTAAAGAATGGGTGGGTCGATTTTAACGAAATTTTGTATACAACATATTTTTGGCATGAGAAAATCATTGGGGTAGGTCACATGTTCGAGAAATTTCGATTAGTGGGCCATTTTTGGGTCATTCTAATTTTATCTAGACAACGTTTCGCGCAATTTTGACTAAATTTTGTATTTTATCGTTTTCGGGCACAAGAAAATCACTGGGTTATGACAGATTTTTGAGAAAATTCGATCAATGGGTCATTTTGGATCATAAGGGGTCAGGGTCACACTAACTATATCTAAAAAACGGCTCAATCGATTTTATCTAAATTTTGTATTTAATGTTTTTCGGCATGCTAAAGCTAATGAGCTAGGCCACGCGTTCGAGAGATTTCGATTATAAGGGTCATTTGTTGGTCATGATGGGTCATGCTAATTTTATATAGAAAATGGTACTCACCATTTTGACTATTCTTTGTATTATATCGTTTTTGAGCAAGAGAAAACCATTTGGCTTGGACACATGCTCGCAAAAATTCGATTAGTGGGTCATTTTGGGTCTTAATGAGCTAGGGTCATTCTAATTATATATAAAAACGACTCAATCAATTTTACCTAAATTTTGAAACAAAACGTTTTTTGTCACGAGAAGACTATTGGGCTGAGTCGCATGTTAAACAAAATTATATTAGTGGGTCATTTCGCTTCATTGCTGAATGCTGCCAAGCTAATTTTACCTAAAAATGGCTTAAACGATTTTGATTCAATTTTATATTCTACTGTTTTTGATTACCTGAAGACGATTGAGCTATGTCACATGCTTGATCAAATTTGATTAGTGGCTCATTTTGGGTAATACGGGTCAGGGTCACGAGAATATGGCAAAAGCCAATAACTTGGTGATATTTGACAAAATATTGGCGACATATGGCCAAAAAATCGACTATAAAAATTACGAAAACCAAAACACGTATTTGGAGCCAAATAAAAGAATGTCTCCAAATTTGGCTATATCTAGCAAAAAATATTGTCTTTCAAAATGTAAAGAATTTTTTTATACATTTTTAAGAGGATTCGAGATGCATGGTTAAACCAAATAGAGTCAAGCTAAAAAAGTGATTTAGATCAATGTCCTTTCGTTGTAAATTTTAAAATAAAGTAAAATTTATAAACATGCGCATAAAAACATAGTTTTCTTATGGATTGTTTTTCTAAATAATACTATTATAAACATGTTTTACAGTAATAATACAGAGTTAATGATACAGTGAAAATACTATATCGAGTTGAACACAAAGTTAATTTTGACCGAGCTAAGCTCGGTCTCCCCTGCTAGTATATTATTATACTATACATTATTATATTATGTATTATTATTATTTATATTATTATTTACTCAGGAATGTTTGGTTCAGTGTTATAGTCGTAAAAAAAGCAGAAAGTATATACAGTGTCTCACAAAAGTGATGGGACACTTGTGATTTACAAAAGGAAACTAATCAAATAAATTAAAAAAACATGTACACATCTTTTTGTGGGTGTGTTTCATACTTAAATTTAGTAAAGATTATTACATAACATACATTTTGTCAAAATATTAAAATATTAATTTAATAAAAATACAAATGTTCAGAACGGAGCAAAAAATAGCTCACATAAGTGATGGGACACCAATATATATGCAACAAAAATCGTCTGAAATAAGCAATAAAAATATTTTTTGGGGTTTTATTTTTACTTAAAAGCAATTGGCAATAATTTATAAAATCGTCTGCAGTATTTCTCTCCAGTTTGTTTTAGAAATTTTGTGTTTTTTAGCTCTGTGTAGCCATGAATGCTAAACGAAAAGAAACTTCGCCTGAAACTCGAAAATTAGTTATTAATTTGCATATTGAACGTGGAAAATCTATTAGAAAAACTGCTGAAACAGTTAACTTGAGTCGTTCAACAGTTTTCAATATCATTAAACGATATAAAAAGAATCATATGATTCAGGATAAAAGAAGACCTGGCCGACCATCAAAGCTATGCAATGGAATAAAGCGAATTATCGTTCGAAATATTAAAAAAAATCCAAGAAATAGTGCTTCAAAAGTTGCTGCTGATTTACAAGCAATATATGGAATAATTGTTAATCCTGAAACTATTAGAAGGGTAATTCGATCTGCTGGATATCACGGTAGAGTAGCCAGGAAAAAATTCTTCGTAAGTGAAAAGAATAGAAAACTCAGACTAGCTTTCGCAAAATCCAACATAAATAAGAATTCTGATTACTGGAATAAAGTTATATTTGCTGATGAAAGTAAATTTAATATATTTGGTTCTGACGGTAGAATGTTGGCGTGGAGAAAACCCAGGGAAGAATTTCGCAAACAGAACTTGGTACCAACAGTAAAACATGGTGGAGGAGGAGTTATGGTATGGGGGTGTATGCCGTCCGCTGGAGTTGGTAATCTTGTTTTATTGACAGTATAATGGATCAGTACAAGTATATTGATATTTTAAAGCAAAATTTGAAATCTTCAGTTCAAATCTTCAGTTAAAATCAGAATTGAACCTTCATAACGATTTTAAATTCTACCAGGACAATGACCCCAAGCACACTGCTCTGAACGTTAGACTCTGGCTGCTATATAACTATCCTGAAATAATAAAAACACCACCACAATCTCCAGACTTAAATCCCATAGAGAATATTTGGCAAGAATTGGAATCAAGAATTCGCAAACACACCATTTCTTCAAAACAACAACTAAAATCGGTGCTTCAAGAAGAATGGGATAAAATCACTCCAGAAATCACAAAAAAATTAGTCGAATCCATCCCAAAAAGATTAAATCATGTTTTAAAAGTAAAAGGAAATCCAAAAAAATATTAAAACCTTTTAAAAAGTAAAACTTTTGGATAAATATTTGATGGAAAAGTAAGTGTCCCATCACTCATGTGAGCCATTTTTTGCTCCGTTCTGAACAATTGTATTTTTACTAAATTAATATTTTAATATTTTGACAAAACGTATGTTATGTAATAATTGTTACTAACTTTAAATATGAAACACACCCAAAAAATTTTTGCACATATTTTTTTTTTTTTTTTTTTTTTTTTTTTTTTATAAAGCACAAGTGTCCCATCACTTTTGTGAGACACTGTAGGTAGAGGTTATACGTTGTCATCATGAACGTTCATAGATAGGGTATATGCTAATGCTTTATTTGAGAAACAGCGGGTTTGAAACACATCTTTGAAAAATCCAGAAGTATAGGACGTATACCCCCGTGTACCCTATACTACAGGCCTTGTTGAAAATGTATGGCATTTATAGTTCGTTTGCAGGGACATACAGATAATTCCGTTGGATTATAGTCCATGGAGAAAAATTTCTGCAATGGATTTTAACAGGGTTGTTTGGTTTAAACCACGCTGGTTTAAACCGTGGTTTAAACCAAGTGGTTTTTTAAAAAAAACCATGCTGGTTTTTTTTATTTGGTTTTTTTCCCTTTTCCCTAATGTTTTCATTTATTTTACACATTATTAAAATGTGCAAAATCAAAGTTATGGAGTAACTACAAGCAAAGCTAAAGACAAATTAAATTTTTAAAGTGACAAACATCTTTAATCAATCTAATTTTTCTTACTAGCTATAAATTGACATAGCAAAATATTTTTCTACAGTGAACTGTGGAGGATAAAAAAAAGGTAGTTAGTTTTAATTCTTTTTTAAACCTTTTATTTTTTAAAAAATGCAAAAGTGGCATATGCCAGCCAAAAATGCAATTTTACTGCTTAGATAGCTTGATTATGATTTACTAAGGATTGCATCATGCATCAATGCATCAATAATGACATAATCATAAGTCATTCTTTCCATTGGTTATTCTTGTTCTGTATGCTAATGAATGATTGGCTATGAATTTTCTCTGTTCCATAGCTATTGGTTTTAGTAAGCTTGTTTTTCTTGGATTGGATTTGCAGTTTTTACATTATTTTTTTCTGTTTCTAGTTACTTTGTACTGTATTTTATTTTAAGAAAGCTACTTATATATATATTGAAATAAAAGAATGTCTAAAACTAGAAGAAAGGAAAATATAATCTGGTTTTCATTCGAGGGAATAAGAAATACATCAAAAACATGTTTAAGAGCCAAATGTAAAAATTGCATGCAATGTAAATGCTGTCAAATTAGCTCTTCCTTATAATACTAGGTGTGATTCATTTTCAGATGCTTTTGATGTTTACCTTAAAAATTGCCCCACTTTACTTAAAATTTGTGTAGAAAATAGGAATGTTATTGATAAAAATATTCAAAAGCTCGTATCTGTCTAATTTTTATTTTAAAAGAAATGTTGAAGATATGTTTAAACTGTTAAATTCTATTGCAGTTGCCCTGGATAATATCTAAAGTAATAAGTTTCATTACTAATGCAGTTTATAATTGGGCAGGTCTTCAAAAAATATTAAGAGAAAAAAATGTAAATAAAGAAGTCCCATAGTTTTTTAGTCCAGGTATAAAATAGCCCTAACACCCATGCCCTTTTAGGTATACATGCTTGAACTACAATACAGTCAAAGTGAACTATGTGAACAAGAAAAAAAGGATACATTAAATTTTACAAAACAAAAATATCCATGTAACTCGATGCTTGCACAGATAATAAAATTTAATGCTAAATCTTCACCTTTTGAAGAACAAAGAAACAGAAAAAAAAAGTTTGTATTTAAAAAATAATAATAATAATAATTTTTCTAAGCCTATGTCTCAATTTGTGTAAGCATTACATTCGTTGATGTATCAAGTAAGTCAATACACATGTATTTTTTAGCATTAATAAAATGCATATTGATATTTTTTAAGTAAATATATGTAGTAAGAGATTAATAATCATTTGTTGATGTTAATACTGTAAATAATTTCTAAATTATGCACAAGAAAATGTTTTCTATTTCGGCTTATTTCTGTTAATTTAGTAAAATATGTTTGTTTGCCCTTTACTATGTTCTTCATTATCAACCTGCATATAATTATTTCTTAAATTATTATCTAAAAGGTTTATATAAGTATACTAATAAATTAATAGTTTTTTTTTTTCACACAATGAATATTTCCCTATAGAAACCTAAACTTATAAGATAATTTAATTATAAATTTTTATGCTTTAGTTATTTAATTATAAAAAAAAATAAATACTAATGTGAATGTTTAACATTAATTAACTATTAATTACAAAAAATCCTCATGACTTTCTAAAACTCAAGTTATTTTTCTTGCAAATGCTATTTAAATAATGATTTGAAAAAAACCCGGTTTAAACCAAAAAAACCTGGTTTAAACCAAAAAAACCCGGTTTTTTGGGTTTTTTTTCAAAAAAACCAGTTTTTATACCAACCCTGGATTTTAATGAGGTTGTTGTATTTCATACACATTGATGTTTTTTAGAAGCATAGAATAAATGACATTTATAATTCGTTCACACGAACGTACAAAGGACATTATAATGTAAAGGGGGAAAATCATTTATGGTACGTTTTAACTCCTTCGTGACGGGAGCCTTTTACGAAATTTTTTATGTTTTGTTACAGGTTTTTAAAAACAGAAATTTGTGCCTTATTAATTCGAGAAAATGCTCCGATTAAATAAGGCAAATTTTACAGTTAACTTTACGGGTGGGGATAAACAAAGATTATTTAGCCTTTTTGCGGCATGTATACGTGTCGCTTCGTACAAAAAAAAAACATTATGAAGATTTCATTATTGAAATATTTGTAATGTTACAAAATTCATTTTAAAAATGATAAAAACTATCTACACATACAAATAA
Organism: Maratus speculifer; assembly: GCA_964019185.1. Taxonomy (NCBI): domain Eukaryota; kingdom Metazoa; phylum Arthropoda; class Arachnida; order Araneae; family Salticidae; genus Maratus; species Maratus speculifer. The sequence goes on from OZ025289.1 coordinate 307,377,042, forward strand.
GTTTTTTGGCATTTAATCTTATAATTTAACGATAATCTTTTGGCCGACGAGAAAGTCAAATAGTATCGCATTGCGTAAAAAAAACACCCTTAAAAGAAAGGAAAAGTAAAAGTTTCCGTAATAGAAACACCTGGAGTCATAACTCCAAAAATGATAATCATATAAATTAAAAATTTACGCGTCGGATTAAGTGTCTCATTTTCAATTAAAATATACCTTTGAATTCACATTTGAGAGAAATGCAGGGTTATAAAAAATCGAAGAGTGTGGAAAATAAGGTTACAAATATCTCGGAAACTAAAAAAAATCCGACCAAATTTATTCTTTGTGCAAAATGTATGGTTTTTTATTGTTTTTTGCAACCACTTTTAAAATTAAAAAAATTGAAAATTTTTATGCATCTTTCATCAAAACGAATATTTCGAGAGTCCGAAAAAAAAAAACTCCGGATAATTGAGGTTACTGATATTCAATAAGATTCTTCCGATTATTGCACGCTAAGGGCATACAAAAGTTTAAGTCTCTATTTCAATTTGATCGGGAGATAAAGCGTTTACGGACATACAGACAGACGCACGAAAAAACTTTTTTTTCCTAAAAATAAGATTTTCGGAATTTCTAGTATGTCTGGAGCGTGTAAATCCGCCAATTTTCTTTTTCGAAAAGCGATTGGAGGATCGCTTTCCAAAGCGATTGGAAGACTTACCATTATACTCCATATGATGGATAAGTAAAAAAGTCACTTTCAGATACAAATTGTATCTTTTTTAACCGATTTATTATATCTTTTAAAATAATATTTAAGCATGAATCTATATGTCCATCGCTTGCAGGTTCCATTGCGAAATAATCCATTTGCACTTAAAACAATTTAAATAGTTTAGCATTTGTCTCTGACAAATTTTCATAATGAAATCAATGCTTCATCTTATCTGTTTTAAAATTGACTTTATGTTTGTGTTTCAAATAAGCAAAGACTATGCTTATACTAAACATCTTGTAGTCCATCTTAGTGATACATAATTCAATTTCTTTTATATAATGTAATAGTGTGGAAAATTCCCCTTCAGCAATTTCTGCTCATAATAAAAATTGTACGGGAATTATCTTGTACAGCCCTGCATTCGAAGTAATAGAATTTATACAAAATGAGTGACATTCAAAAAATTAGTTCAATTTTAAACAGCATATCGAAATTGAAAACGCACTCTTAGCAAGTACTGTAACCGATATCTTTTGTATGCCCCTGTAAATGAACGATAATTGCTATGAATGCCCAATTCTATAGTAATCATCTTGAAGTGAAATTAATTGATTTATATCAATTCAAATATCTTTGAAATAACGTAATGTGTTTAAAATACGCTGCAAAATATTACTCCTCATTCCCTTTTACAAGAACAAGACTGTAATGTAACTATAATGAATTCGTTTGAAGGCTCCTGTAAAAGAAGTAGATAAACAAAATACCCCGTTCAATTCATTTTTTATAACGAACATGTCATGTTATACCTCATTAACATACTTCAATTTCACGGCAATTCAAATATATTTACTCAAGTTCAAACGCGGACAGACTGATAGACGGCAAACAAACAGACGGATCGAATTCACAAATGCCTTCTAATTTTGTTAGGAAGAAAAATATCATATTTATATTAAAGAAAGACAGAAGTTTAATAGAAATAATATCATGTATATAATCAGTTTCTTCTCCTGGCCACTAGCAGAACTTTATCATTCCCTGCAAACAGCGTTCTCACTGACGTTTGGCCAACGTTAGTAATTTGGCTAATTAAAAATAAAAATCATTCGCTAAATGGAAAAAGTAATTAGCAAAATAGATTCGCCGTGTAGCACACAAATATATATATATAGTTAATCCTTTAATGTACCTCCTTTTTTTTTCAATATGTTCTAAAATAACCTAAATTTTTACAACTGCGACAACGATTTTTAGTAATCTAATTTCAACTATCCGCTACAGATATATTAAAAATATGTATATACATATACATACATATGTATGAAAAGCGAAAAAGAAAAGAAAGAATAAGCAAAAATTCAGCGCTAGCAATTTGGCGAATCTAATCGCTTGTTTACTAGCCAAATGAAGAATTTAGTAGCAATTTGGCGCAATGGCGAGCGACAGCAAGAACCCTACCAGCAAATCACCGTGTTCTATGTCGTTGATTAATTTATGGCAACTTTAAAACGCTTGTCTTTAGACCGGGAGGCGACAGCACAGACAATCACCTCATCGAGTTCACGGATGAAAATCTAGGATTAGTTAGATTCGATTCACATATTAACCCTTTATCTACCGAATTATGAATTCAAGAAAGTTTTACAGTCTAAAGCATTTTACGTAAACTGTTTAAACTAAATTAAAGGATTTACACAATCATTTAATAAATTTTTGAAGGATTTTGGAAGTATTGAAGTATTTAGAAGGAATAATTAAATTTGAATTTACAGGGATTTTGTGCAATATTTATAACCCCACTCAAATTTTTTATTTTAAATTGTTTTCTTAGTATTTTGTAGAATTATAAAATGCACAAATACTATGTTCTTACAATATAAACATAGAAATATTTCCGAATTGAAAAATCCCCAACCCCTCCCTCAGCGCCAAGAAAGTTGAAAAGATGCAAAGACAAAAGAAATCATCCTTTTAAAAATATTTTTGTTTTCTGTTAGCAATAAAATTTTTCGAACAAGATAAAGTAATGTATCTGTAACTCATTCTAAATAGTATTACAACTAACTGATGTATTAAAAGAATTTCATATTAAGTAATTTTAATGGTTATTATAAGTACCGTCCGTAGATAAAGGGTTAAAACGCTACCGGACTGACAAATTCTATATTAGTGGAAAACTCCTGAAAATCTGATTTTAAGGGTTGAGTCGTAGGTTTACCATTATGCTTTCCTGCACCCAAAAATATATAAATATGGAGAAGTGAATGCAGGAAAACATAATGGTAAACCTACGAGTCAACCCCTAAAATAAAAGTTTTAGATGTTTTCCACCATGATATGACTTGGCAGACCGATTGCGTTTTAATTGGTGAATCGAAATTTAATTAATCCTAGATTTTCATCCGTGAACCCCATGAGGTGCACCTCCCGGTCTACTTATTTTAATTAAAAGAAATGCGTAAATTTAAGTTATTTCCGCATTTTATGAGGAGTAAACTTCTTTAAAAATTACTTCTTTTTTTACATTCTTTTAGAATTTTTCTTTTTATATCAAAATAGGACAATTATGAGACTATGAGGAAATCACGTCGTATTTTGCCCTACTTATATTAGAAAACAGAAGAAATTGCTGCACACTTAAAAAAGAATTTTAATTAATATGAATAAGATTCTTTTTTTTCTTAGTAATAAGTCTGATAAAAAAAGAGCGGTCATTAATTCTTTTATTTTGGATGAAATTATTTTCCTTTTAATTATTTATTCGAGAAATTTAATCAATGTGGAATGCAGAAGATGATTGCGTTAGGAATTCGTCCGCCCTTTTAATTTTCGATGTCATTTTTAATTTCTTCTATCTTTACAAGAAGAAAGTGTTGGATTCGTGAAAATTTTCGAGATCCGGTTTTCGAAGGATTTATAAGTTTTAGGGGGTCAGCGAGCCCGAAAAACATGTTTTTTACAATATGTCTGTCTGTCAATCTGTCTGTATGTGACAAAAATTATGTGGGCGCTCTATCTCAAGAACTAATGCAGGGAATTCCACAAAACTTTAGATTCTGTTAGACCATGATATAAACTAGATCTGATTAGTTTTTGGTGTCTATCACTCAACAGGTGGCGCTGTTATGCTGCATCATTTACAATTTCCACAATAGCCATATCTCAAGAACTAGAGAATGGATTTATATAAAAGTTTATACTTAATTAGTACTTGATATAACGTGGTGCTGATTATATTTTGGTGCAAATTGCTCAATAGGTGGCGCTACTAAGATGCCTTATTCATGATAATTGCAAAAGTTCTATCTCAAACATTAATGCACGAAACTTTCTAAAAGTCCAGATTCAGTTAGCTCTTGATACTGATTAGTGCTGTTTTGTTTTTGGTGTAAATTGCTCTACAGATGGCGCTGCTATGCTGTACTTTTTTACGATTTCGCAATAAATGTATCTCAAGATCTAATGAATGGATTTTCATCAATATTTAGATTCAGTTGGTACCTAAAAATTGATCCTGATTAATTTTTGATGTGCACCACCCAACATGTGGCGCTGTTATGGAGATTTTCATTAAAGATTATGCAATAGCTCTAACTCAAAAACTAATGCACTGATTTTCATCAAACAATAGATTCAGTAATAAGCTGACATAAGTTGTTGCTGACAAGATTTTGATTTAAACACCTAACTGTTGACGCTGCTGTGCTGCATTTTTCAGGAAGCATTAGCATGCATAAGATAGAAGAAAGTTTTGGGATTGCCCAATCGGACTAGATTGCTTTAAATTCAAAATATCCTATTGCTTTCATCCCGCTTATAGTTATTAACCGCTTCCCTTACTATCCCTACTTATTTCGGATTCGTATGTAGTGCAAATAATTATTATACCGAGATAACTCGAGCATAAAGAATTGTTAAAGGCGAATATTTTTCTATTTTACTCGCGCCAATACTTCAAAAAATATTTTTTTAGTATATTTCTCTTGCAAATGTTGGCAAAATTAATGTCAAAGATTTTTGTTTTCAGAAAGGGATGCGAGATAGGATTAAATAATAAGTAATAAACATAATGAAAAACAACAAGAACAACAAAAACATACAATAATTTTTTTTTCAAAAAAAAAAAAAAAAAAAAAAATGGCAAGAGAAGCGGTTAAGTTTTTTGTACATCTCGTTTTTAGGTGCGTTCGTAATTATGTAAATACGTAGCACCTATTGTTGTCGCTCAGTCCGTCCGTCTGTCCTTCTGTCCGTCTGTCTGTCCGTCTGTCCGCATATAACAACGCAAAAACTACCCAACCGAATCGTTTGAAATTTAAAATACATAATTATAACATAATTTTGTCGAGTCATTTCAAATTTTATGAAAATCGGATGGATAGATCAATTACAGGGACAATCAAAAGGATTCCGTTACATTACGGTCAATAGGGAAAAAAGTTTCAAATGCATTTTAATCGTTTGAAATTTAAAATACATAATTATAACATAATTTTGTCGAGTCATTTCAAATTTTATGAAAATCGGATGGGTAGATCAATTACAGGGACAATCAAAAGGATTCCGTTACATTACGGTCAATGGGGAAAAAAGTTTCAAGTGCATTTTAATCGTTTGAAATTTAAAACACATAATTATTGAGTAATTTTGTCAAGTCATTTCAATTTTATGAAAATCGGATGCATAGATCATTTACAGAGACAATCAAAAGTATTCCATTACATTACGGTCAATGGGGAAAAAGTTTCAAATGCATTTTAAGGATGTTACACTCATTCGAACATAATAGAATTGGCATGAATCTATGAAATATTTACTAAAATATGCATTCTGTACAATCTGTGATGCAAAGAATTTTTATTATTATATTACAGGGCCACACAAAAGTATTCCACTACATAATGCTATACGGGGAAACATTGTTTGGGACGAGTTTTAATTATATTCAACTATTTCACATTTTATGAATAAGATATACGTTTCTGAGGTGTAATAAAAATTACTTCCTGCATATTTACAGAAACGTAAAGATTTCGACTACTGTACTGTATCCAGAGTACGCTCTACTATATCAGCAAGATCTGAATATTTTTAAAACTTCGTTATCGTACGAACGCACCTCATTTGCTACGTTCACGTGCAATTTCCAACTTGTTCAATTTAAAGGCAACAATTATTATTTTTTTAAATAAAAAAATAAAAGTTTTAAATAAAAGGTGTGTATGCAAGCATAGTAGTACGTGCCATATTTTGTACTCTATACTGACACTAATAAATGTATAAATGTACACAGCTCCTCATTTTTTTTGCTTCATTTTGGGAATAACGGATTTTTAGCTTATTCTGTAGATGTAGAAGATCACTTTCAGAATTTTCAAGTTAAGATTTTGAAGCTTTCAGAAACGTTGCTCTATACATTTAGCAAGCAATAATGCTTGAAATTTTAATAAACTGTGTTCATTTTTATGTGGATAGTATGTATATTTGTAGAGAAACTAAGGATTTTATAAAAACAGTCCCAAAAGTTTTCAAGTTTTTTGCTTATAATTTGCAGAGTTCTTAATATAAAATAATGTTTCTTACTGAAAATATGACAAACTATATTGTACATAATACTTTGTAATCAGAACTAAAAAATTAATAAAAATTGTGTGAAAATGAGCGAAATATTTTTTTCACTGCGCATGCGTCAAATCTATCAACATTTTATTTGCGTATTGTGTTACCGAAATATATAGAGCAACTTTTGAGAATGTCCCAAAAACATAGCTTGAAAATTCTGAAAGTACTTGTCGAGAAAAAGCAAAATACACCCAAAATGAAGCAAAAAGATAGAAGGTTGTATCCATATAGCCATTGATTAGTGCGCAATATGGCACGTAATACTATATTTGAATACAACACCTTATTAGTTACCCATCATACGTAGTATAGGGTAAGTCTTGCAATCGTTTTGAAAATCGAAAAAAATTTTTTGACGGATTTACACGTTTTAGATAGTGGAGATTCCGAACAACATATTTTTAGAAAAAAATTTTTGCCGTCCGTCTGTCTGTCTGTCTGTAAACGCTCTATCTCCCGAACAAATTGAGATAGAGACTTGAAATTTTGTATGTAGTTAGTATGTAAGAATGGGACGAAGCCTATTTAATATCAGCAACCTCGATTATCCGGAACTATTTTTTTCGGGCTCTCGAAAAATTCGTTCTGATGAAAGGTATATAAAAATTTTCGAATTTTTTTGTGCTAAGGAATGGACGTAAAAGACAATAAAATAACACACATTTTACATATAGAACGAAGTCGATCGAATTATTAGTTGCCGAGATATTTGTAATCCTGTTTTCCACATTCTTCGATTTTTCATGACCCTGTATTTCATTCAAATTTCAATTCAGAGGTATATTTTAATTGGAAATGAGACGCTTAATCCGACGCAATTAATTGTTAGTTAATAGAATTATTATTTTTGGAGTTATAAGGATGTTTCTTTTACGCAGTTCGGTACTACTTGAGTAGTTTGGCGTTTTATATAATTTGTCGCAATTGGTACATCAGCAGTTCTTTAATATAGCATTACTATGTATATTAACAATATTTAAATTTTGTTTATGAATTGCAATGCATTGTATAAATAGTTTTCACATGTTTTATTTTCATATACATTATACATATCCATGATGGGTAAGTATTACGGTGGCACCCAACGACTAGTTTTTCTGCTCCATTTTGGGAACAACGGATTTTGAGTTTATTCTTTCAACGATCACTTCCAGAATTTTCAAGCTATGTTTTTGAGACTTTCACAAAAGTTGCTCTATACATTTAACTAACACAATGCACAAATGAAATTTTGATAGCGTTGACGCATTTGCAGTGAAAAATTATTTCATAAACCTGCTCATTTTTCACATCATTTTTATTATTTTTAAATTTTGATTACAGTATATTGTGTATGATGTTGTTTGTCATATTTTCTGGAAAGAACATTTGTTTATATTAAAAACTCTGCAAATTATAAGTAAAAAACTTGACTAAACATAGTTTATTACAATAAGCCACTTAATTAGAATCTACAATTTGAACACTTTTGGAACATTAGTTTTGACAGGGTTATCCAAAAGATATTCTCTCTTTTTCCATTTGTTGACGATCACCTATGGAGTTTTGGATTAAAATCTTCATGGTAATATATGACCTGTATTTTTATACTTATACACCTGAATTTTCAGGAAAATTCCCCGTGTATTTTTCTAGATATTTAACAAAATGTCTAAAATCGCAAGCGTATTTCAACCTTTGGCCATATAATGTATTGTATATTATAGTATATATATATATCATTTCAGAGAAATCTTTAATTTCATATACCGTTTTGTCCAATACGATGAAAATTAAACTTAAAACAATATATTAATAGTAAATTGAATAAATATCTCTTCTACAGGTTTAATTGGCGCACAGATTTGTAAAAAATTATCTCTTTAATTAATTGAAAACTACTGAATGCATTTTTAAAATTCGACATTCGGATGCACCAATGACGTCCGCCCGTTACTCAAGATACTGTTATTTTCTTACTGCTTACATACTAAAAATTATCTTACATTATTTCTTAGAATTGATTAAAATGACCTTGTTCGTATTCAAGTAAATTATTACTAAAATACGAATAGTTATAATTTTAATTAATGGTTAAGACTTGTAACATGAAATATCCATAACTTTTTAACAAATTTAAAGCTTTCAGGTTTTTCTTATTTGTCTCCTGATTGATTATTGCACAGACATTATTGTCATTGTTTAAGCCCCATTCATTCTTCTTAATAAATATCTGCAGTCGAAAAATCACTGTTCACTGACCTGCATTTCGGAATAACCATTTGCTTTTATGACGCTTTGAGGTAATTCTTTATCTCCCGTAGAGACAAAAAAAAAAAAAAAAAAGATATCTTAAATGTGTCGTTCTTGAATCGTGTCCTTTCAAAGAAAATGCTTATTTCTTTGGCTCCTTGCCTAGAAAGTCTCTTTCAAACTAAATCCATTTTCAAATAACCCAGAAAACTTTTATTTCATTTTTTAGCACCTTGTTTCCTAGAATCAGAACTTGATATTTTTTTCTTTTTTAGTGTGTGAAATTCGGAGGAAATGAAATGTGTCATCTTTAAATGAAGTATTATCTCAGAAATTTTAAAGGGCTGTAGATCACGGGAAATACGGAAAAAAAATCTGTTGGGTATGATAAATGAAACAACACATCGATTGATTTCTTCGTATTTTGGCGAATTGAAAATTCTCAGTTTCTGCGGAAGAACTTAGTGTTTCAATAGTAGGAAATGAAAATTTTTACTGAAACTCATATTTCAGGTTCTCTGTCAAGATCAAATTATGTACAAAATGATTATATTATTAAGCCTTTGTGACTAAACAACTTGTTACTTGTTTTATTTCTAAACTATTTTTTCTTTTTAACACTCAAATGTAATACACAACTATTAAAAATGAAAAAAAAAAACGATTTTTTTAATCAAGGTTGGAGTAGCATAAATAAAATTCATTTCAAGACGACGAAAAATGCCCTAGCAAGGATTGGACCATGTGTACGCCTTCGCTTGCCGCACCCGCCCATGCTCTTTTGCAGGGACATGCGAAGAAAAAATTGCGCCCGGGGCAAAGTTAGAATTTTGCGCCCCCCCCCCCTCCCTCAACTTTTTCTTCTGACAGGCCGAAAATGACGTTGGTAATATAAATTTGGCGCCCCCTTTGCCCCCCCCCCATTTTGCACGGCGCTGCTCTTTTGACCGAACTATTCGTATGTAACCTAACTACAATACCAGAAAAAAATGACATTTAAGCCAGAATCTCAATGTTCAAATGTTTAATTTTATTTTTTCCAGTTTTAAATTGAAGAGGCAGGTGAGATTTTCTATTACGTGTTAAAAAGAGGGATATTTTCAATTCAATTAGGTTTGCCGAAACTTTCGTGAATGTTGAGACTATCCTTCCGCGCTTAAAAAGGGGATAGGTTTTATGACTTTTTTAAATGCTAAAATAGAAATAAAACGTAAAGCCAGGGCCGTAGCTGAGGGCGCGCAATGGGCGGCTCAGCCCCTCCTAAAATATTTTATGCCATCCTCCCCCCTGGAAAAGATTCCAAGGTCACTCAATGAATTTATGTTCCGAAAATCCAAATTAAATTCTGTATAAAAATATAATTTAGTTATGAGACCCTTACACAGTTTAGCAAAATTACTAAATTGCATATAAAACAAGTGTTTCAACACTGCCTCTTCCTATTTGTACATAGGAAGCTAACATGATGTTTAATTTTGCACCAGTTATTCATTCAAAATTTTCATCATCCTATACTTTTCTTAGCATAAAATGAAGTTATTACAACAGTTTAATAAGAAACATAGTACCTGCAATGTGAATATGCACTAATTTATCTTTCTGCGTCAGAGAGAGAGAGATAAAAATTATGATCCCCCCCCCCTCTATTGTTCACTTCTAGCTACGGCCCTGCGTAAAGCTATATTTAATATGCATTAAAAAATACATACTGTAAATAAATTTGAATATTTATAAAGTTTAGATGCCAGGTAAGGGCTGAAATAATTCATTGATATATGATTATTCAGAAGAATAGTTCTTTTGCTTATTAATTTCCATGTAAAAAAAAAAATTCCTGTCTCAATTTTTTCTTTTAAATTTAAGACTCCTACCTAATAAAGGATTGCATTCTATTGCTTTCTTAACAAGCTGTTGATGAAGCCTTAAAATTTCGCATTTAATTTTTACAGAAAAATTTTCACCCCCTTTAAAAATTTTGGATATTCTAAAATATAGGATTTTTAATTTCTTGTATCTTTACAAAAAGAAAGTGTTAGATTCGTGAAAATTTTCGAATTCCGGTTTCCAACGGATTTACACGTTTTAGGAGTCAGAGATTCCAAAAACATGGTTTTACAAAATGTCTACTTGTGAGTCTGTCTGTCTGTCAGTGGCGTACCTAGGGGGGTGACACCCGGGGCGGATGTAAATTGCGTTCTTCCCCCCTCCCCTCCGATCCATCATATTTTTCAATCACAATTCTACGTTATTATGACACATGACTAGCGAATTTAAGTTTTTAAAAGTGTGTTAAAAAAGTGTTTATCGCTTTACGTTAATTCACAATCATTTCAACTTACTTTCTTTGACCACACCATTCCTTATTTATCTTTTGTCATCCTGCATAAAAAAAAACTAACAGGAGCGTTTATTATTCAACCCATAGTCCGCATAAGTCAATGTGGTGTCTATATGTAGAAGAAGATTCTTTCTTTTTTAAGTTTACTTTTCCTTCCCACTCGTTGGATAAGTTGGTTTTTGTTCTCTGGTGCATATCTTATTTGGACACACCATTCTGAATAAAATTTTACATTCTCAAAGAAAAGAAAATTAATTCTATTGCGTAGTGCGCTAGAAATTTCATTTTTTTCCGAATTCTTTTCCAAAATGTTATTGGGTGTCACCCCTTAACCCCTTAACGCGCAGTGTTGCCGGGTCGTCAACACCTAAAGATCCCCCTGTTTAGAGACACAAAAACTCCGTGAATATTTCAAAAACTACTTTAATGGCTACTTTAAATCTTTCTTATGAGTTCTAGATGGCAACACCACAGAGATCAAACTCTACTGTTTTTAAATAATAGGTAAAATGTTTTACTGTAATACGCGCTTCACAGCAATGCTCTTCTCACTGCGCTTATCAATGCTTTACTTATGGGAGGTTGCCACTTCAGCAACAGCTGTATAATTAAAATGGTTAGTGCAATCTTTACAAAAATATACCTGTGTACTCCTCTAGGCATAAATAGATTGCCTAATTTTTTTTTCTTTAAATTCCAACTTTAAAGAGTAGTGCGCCGGAAAGGGTTAAGGGTGACATATGGGGCGGATCGACCCTCCGCCCGCCGCTTGCTACGCTCGTGTCTGACAGTCAGTCTGTGACATAAATTTTGTAGGCACTCTATCTCAAGAACTAATGTACGGAGCTACACAGAACTTTAGATTATGTTATACCTTCATATAAATTGGATCTGATTAGTGTATAGTGCCTAACAGGTGGCACTGTTATGCTGCCTTTTTCTCGATTTCCACAATGGCTATATCTCATGAACTATGGACCGATTTCCATAAAACTTCAGATTCCGTTAATCCTTGATATAATATGGTGCCTATTTCGTTTTATTTTAATCGTCCAACAGGTGTCGCCGTATGCAGCTTTATTCATGGTTATCGTAATAGCGCTATCTCAGGAACTAATACACGAATTTTCATCTAACTTCAGATTCAGATAGTCCCTGGATATAAATGAGCATTCTCTAGTTTTTGTAGTAAATGGTTCAACAGCTGGCGTTTTAGTCCACTTTTTTATGATTTCTGGCTCAAATACTAATACATGGACATTCATCAAATTTCAGTTCAGATAGAACTTGAAATAACTTGTTGCATATTAGATTTTGGTGTAAATTACCTAACCGGTGACGCTGATATCTTTTATTGTTTTGGTCGTAACATGTATGAAACAGAAGAAAATTTTCGGACTGCTACATTCGACAAGATTTATTTTTAGCATCAAGTCATGTTTAAGATTTCTTGGAATTTTTGATTGATATTTTCTTCTCAATGCAAGCGTGAAAATCGCGGAAACTAGGCTATACAGTATTTATTCAGGCTGTCCAATGCCAAATAGTTTTTGGAATTAGTAAAACAAAACGAGTTTATTTTGAAAAAATATTCTTTATAGAACAAATTTCGCGAATAGCCAAGTTAAGTATTCGCCGAATGTTGAAACGTTGTTCATTTTTAAGTTCTTTCGTAATTATCTAAATACATAATAGCACCTATAGTCGTCGTTCAGTCACTCCGTATGTCTGCATACAACGGAGACATAAACTAAAGATAACTCGATGTGCACTTTATGTGTATAGCACTTCGATGTATAGCACTTTTTAATGAAATTTCTTTGAAATCTCTATCACAATATGTTTTTTTAATTAATATATATTTTTTAAGTTTTTATAACTCTTTTTCTCATCGTCGCAACAGAAGTATTCCATTTTTGGACGATAAACTTGGACCAATCAGAAAACGAATAAAATAAACCGAAATATTCCATTTTTGGACATTAAACTTGGGCCAATCAGAAAAGGAATAAAATAAAAACAGAAGTATTCTATTTTTGGACATTAAATTTGGACCAATCAGAATACGAATAAAATTAAATAAGTTGCGGAATTCAACCTATAAAAAGATTCAGATATACTTTAGATTTCCAAATTCTCTACCGAGAACAACAATTATGTTTTCCAAATAGTTAATAGATTTCAATGAACTCTCTTATGAAATTAGACCTGTAAATTAATCTACTCTCATTAAAAATATGCTAATGTTCTTTTTTTTTTTCATTCAGTATGGATAAAGCAATTTTATCCAAAAACTGCTGTATAAATATACATTTTATGTTTTTCTATTATATATATATTATATTATATATATATTTAAAATATATAATTGGTGATAACTTTGGAGAATCATTTCAAATTTTATGAAAATTGGATGTATAGTTTAATTACAGTGGCAATCAAATGTGCACCATTACATTACGACCAATGGGGAAAAATAGTTTCAAGTGCATTTTAATGATTTTAAACTCTTTCTAACATAATAAAATTGATATGCATCTATGAAGTATATACTAGAATATATATTATGTACTATCTATGATACAAAGAACATTTGTCATTTATTTCCATGGCCACACAAAAGTATTCAATTGCATAATGATATAGGCGGAACATTGTTTGGGGCGCGTTTTAACTACATTAAACTACTTCACATTTTAGGAAATTAATATACATTGCTGAAGTTTACTAGAAGTTACTTCTTGTATAATAGAAAGCAGATACCATTGGGACACACGAAAGATTTCAGCTACTATACTGTATCCGAAATATGATATACCGTTACACCAAGATCAGAATATTTTTAAAACTTCGTTATAGTGCGAACCCACTTCATTTGATATGCTTGATGTACAATTTCCGACTTGTTTATTTTGCGAATAATCAAAACTTGCTAATGTTAAATTCGCTAATGTTAACGGACTACTGTACTTTAGTCATTCAAGTTTATAGTATCATTTCTCTTCGTTCACAAATACACCTATAAATGTTTCTGGCATTCTGTTTTCGAGTAATAATGACATGTGACTGTGACTTTATTTAACATAAGCTCGTGACCTCTGTGACAAATGGTTCTGTTTTCGAAAAATTATTCTTTGTCTAACAAGACGAACAGGAGAAAAAAATCAATAACCTGTCTCGAAGACATATTTTCCGTTCTTCTAAAAGTCCAAGGAACATTATGCGCGGAAAATATTTTGCCCGAAGTCTATTTCTCTTTTATCGAGTTTTTGGTTTTTTTTTTTTTTTTATCTCGCATCCTGAAAATTACATTTTTCTATGTCGTAAGTTAAGTCAGAAACAAATATTGGTCAATATTATAACTTGCTGAGAGTTACAAGTTTTACATAGCCATTTATTTTCCTTGCGAAATGACAAAAATTTCCAATACAAAATATTTCTTCGAATAATATATGCGATATTTATCAGCAGTAAATTCAGAAAAATGACAATTAAAGCAGGGTTTTCAACTTTCTAGACATCATGACCACCAATTATGACCACCAATATTACTTCAATTTCTAGTGCAAAATTTTGCACAATACTAACACGAATGGTTAAAACAGAACCGAAAAATCGTGTATCGTAATAATAATAATATATATTCTACAACGAAAAGTAAAAACTTATATTATAAATAACAATTTTGCTTATAAGACGTCACTTTAATAAAAAAAAAAAAAAAAAAAAAAAAAAAAAAAAAAACGTTTAAAATATATTCAAAGTTGACATATTTCAATTCATTTTCATCGAGTCATTTTCAGAATGTAAATAGAAAATTACAAATACAATAAACGTGAAAAAACTGGAATAAATAATTATTGAATTCAGATACAGTCAAACCTCATTAACATGAACCTCAAGTGGAAAAAAAAATTTTTACATGTTAACAGCAATTCATGTTATCAGTATCAAGTATTTGTTTTCGTCTTTATAGGGGACTGTGAAAATAATTCATGTTTAAAAGTAATTCACGTTAATTTTGAACGTGTTCATGTTAACGAGGTTTGACTGTAACGCCTTCTATATATTCGACACCGTCCGTGTCTCTACTATGTAATTATCCAGCAAAACGTCCAAACATTCAATCTACATACCCGAAATGCGAAAAGATAACGTATCGTTTCAAACACGGGAACTTAAAAAACTACCTTTTAACTTCTCCGCTTGCGTTATGCCCATACATTCTTTGACAGAATTTGTTCGTATAGCTGCGCTCTAACACTTTGTAAAGTTTTGCCCCCTTTTCACATACACCCTGTATACAGCTATTGAAAATTATATGAATTTTGCCTGTAAGAAATAAAGTTAAGGTTCCTCTCCCTGCCGATGAAGCCCACCAGTGGCCGAGAGGTTCGGACCTCTCAACTGGTAGACGGCAGGTGCTGGGTTCGAACCCAATCGCGGCTGTCGGCCTAACCGTTCGGAGTTTTCGTGGTTTTCTTCGAACCTTGCGTAAATACGGGTTAGGTTCCCTTAGAAAGACCCCCACGAAGGGCACTCCCCCCTGGTCCTATATCCCTAGCGTAGATAATCGGACGTCAAAAAATCAACCAACCAACCCTGCCGATGAAGACGCTCACGAACTAATGCTAATCCTGTGGCGAAGGATTTTTCTAAAATCTCATTTGTATTTCAATATTTTTAAATAACAAAATTGTAATTTAACAAATTGCTACGACTATTTGGAAAATGGTATTTCAAAAAACACAAATTTTAAAGACTTATAAATAAATTCTATATTTAAATGAATTATAATAATAAACATCATTTTTGAGATGATTATAACGAGTCATATATATTACGTACGCCGTACATGAAACATTAATATTCCTATACCAATGGAAAAAAAAAGCAGTATATTAAAGATAGACAACTTTAATTGTTTAAAATGTGCATTTTTATTGGATGGAGTTAATTAGATTGATTTCTGAATGCCTCATATTATGTACGACATTGTTTAAACATTAATATTCCTAGATCCATCACAAACAAATTTTATATGAAATTTGTTTTACAATTTTCAGAACTGCAAATTTTTAAATTTCCAAATATCGCCCATTTAAAATTTTTACACCGTTGCGTAGAGAAAAAAAAATGCACTTTTTAATGAAATTTCTTTGAAATCTCTATCACAATATGTTTTTTAATTAATATATATTTTTTAAGTTTTTATAACTCTTTTTCTCATCGTCGCAACAGAAGTATTCCATTTTTGGACGATAAACTTGGACCAATCAGAAAACGAATAAAATAAACCGAAATATTCCATTTTTGGACATTAAACTTGGGCCAATCAGAAAAGGAATAAAATAAAAAACAGAAGTATTCTATTTTTGGACATTAAATTTGGACCAATCAGAATACGAATAAAATTAAATAAGTTGCGGAATTCAACCTATAAAAAGATTCAGATATACTTTAGATTTCCAAATTCTCTACCGAGAACAACAATTATGTTTTCCAAATAGTTAATAGATTTCAATGAACTCTCTTATGAAATTAGACCTGTAAATTAATCTACTCTCATTAAAAATATGCTAATGTTCTTTTTTTTTTTTCATTCAGTATGGATAAAGCAATTTTATCCAAAAACTGCTGTATAAATATACATTTTATGTTTTTCTATTATATATTTTCTTTAATATTAATTTCTTTCTTTCATTACATTAAAATGTATAGCATACGTTTTAAAACAACAAAAATTATATTATTTAAAATAATGTTTTTTAAGGTTTTGGAAGCTAAAACAACATTTCAAAAATTAAACTCACAGCGCATTACGTAATACTGAATGATTTATTAATCCAATAATGTATTTTAAAGGTTAAAAAAAATTATATCATTATTAGTTAATCAAAAAGCCACTCAAACGAATTTTCACCCAATTTTCGTCGAAAAATTGCAGGGTTTTTTTTTTTTTTTTTTTTTTTAAGCAGTTTTTACATCAATTAAAATTAGATTAAAAGAGAAAACATTTTCTGTTATGTTTAAAAGCATGAAGTAGGAAAGAACTACAAGCTTCTGTATTATGCAGTCTTCCCTCATTAGCGAATGTTTCTCTTTTTACATTATGACGTAGACAAATTTAATATGTTGCATTTTACCTCATTTAGTTATCTCATCTTGCGGAATTATGAAAGTCTCAATAACTCGATAATTACTCCTCTCCCCCCCCCTCCCCACACATACATCTTCTTTTTTAATCAGAAACGCTTTATGACTTACTTATATTTGAAAAAAAAATATTTAACGTTGCATTATGGCATTATGAGATAGACCTGAAGAATGTAAGTACGCCTTGAGATAGCATTTTTATTAAAGTTTGCAACACAATCTTTCTTATCTCGATTAGGAAAGATTATTACTCATCCATCATACGTAGTACAGGGTAAGTATTGCAATCGTTTTCAAAAAATCGAAAAAATTTTTTGACGGATTTACACGCTTCAGATACTGGAGATTCCAAAAGATATATATATATATATGTATTTTAAAAATTTTGCCGTCCGTCCGTCTGTGTGTGTCTGCCTGTAACCACTCTATCTCCCGAACAAATTGAGATAGCGACTTGAAACTTTGTATGTGTTTAGTATGTAGGAATGGGACGAAGCCTATTTAATATCAATAACCCCGATTATTCGGAGCTATTTCTTTCGGACTCTCGAAAAATTCGTTCTGATGAAAGGTATACAAAAATTTTCGAAATGTTTTATTTTAAGGCGTGGTCGTAAAAGGCAATAAAATAACACAAATTTTGCATAAAGAACGAAGTCGACCGGATTATTAGATACTGAGATATATGTAACCTTCTTTTCCACATTCTTCGATTTTTCATGACCCTGTATTTCATTCAAATTTCAATTCAGAGGTATATTTTAATTGGAGATGAGACGCTTAATCCGACTCAGTAAATTATTAGTTAATATGATTATTATTTTTGGAGTTATAAGGATGTTTCTTTTACGCAATCCGTTACTACATGTGTATTGTAAGCGTTTTATATAGTTTGTCGAAATTGGTTCATCAGCAATTCATTGATAGAGCATTACTATGTATATTAAAACTATTTAAATATGCGTTTAAATTTTATTTTGGAATGGCGATGCATTTTATAAATAGATTACATATGTTTTATTTTCATATTATGTATATCCATGATGGGTAAGTATTACGGTGTCCAATACATTACCTATATAAAAAATGCTCTTTGCTGAACTATTCCTTCCCGTTTGATAGGCGAAAAACTCTTAGACAAAATCTCCTGCAAACTTTATTTAAACCAGAAAATTTCACAAAATTAAAAGACAATTACAATCAATTGAATAAACTGTTTTCTTGTATTAAGAAAGACATTTAACTATAGACTTTCACTTAAGTTGAAATTTAACATATATAATTGTCTGTCGACAATTTAACGTACGTAGCTTCAATTTTTAGTTTGTATGAAATTCTGTAATCAGCATATTGAATTATTCGCATCATTTGTCAGTACTCACAATTTCCAACTCTAAGTTATTTTCAGAGGAAAAAAAATCCTCAATTAACTTCTATTAACTATATTTATGTATTCAAATTCTAATTTAAATTGGAAATTGTCAGTCATTCCCATATTTGTCTAAATGTATTCATATATATATATTTGCGATTAAGCATCTATGAAATGTATAATACCAGGTTCGCCCTGAAAAAATAGGGTAACCTATTGTGAATTAATTGTATATATATTTTTTTTCTTTAAATTAAAAAAAAAAAGTGGGTTAGGGTTGTTTGGATGGATGTTTCCCCTCGTGGGCATTAAGTTCCTATACCGAAAGGTTGGCTGTCCACGAGTGGGTGATTTCAAAGCCTTTCAAAGCCCAACGACTAGTTATTTCTTTTTCTGTGTAGCATTTTATATAATTAAAATTCAATAGCTGTTATACCATAGCTTAGTATATTTTAACCGAAGTAAGATTTACAACTATCATCTAATAGAAACAAAAAAGTTTGTTTTTAAAAATCCTTCTAATTTTACCCAAACTCACGAAACTAAAATGCATGATTATAAAAGATTCATTCGCACTTTATGTCAATATCGAATTTGAATAAGAATTTCACCAAATTAATCACAGAGTTGATCATTTTTAAAAATACACGTATTTAAAATGCGTTTTCAAAATACATTTGTATTTTGTATTTTAAACCGACAAAATAAAAGTACAGTGACAGTATCAATTCGAATATCATTATGACAGTAAGCAGTAGGCGACCAGCTTTGGGCTCATGGCCAGAATAAACCCCTAAGTCCAGGCAGGGATGATAATTCTACCATCCAGCTTTTATTTAAAACTTTTTTTTTTTTTTTCAAATGACATGTACAGTTTAATGTTGCTCTAAGTGGGCGTGCTAATTTCAAAGTAGTAATAGATAATTTTTGGGATTTGTAAAGTCTCTGCCCAATTTTACCACAAGGCTGGGCAAGCAGCTGTTGGGCAATTTGAGATAATTTGAGACTTTCTAAGTTATAATGGGCATTATAAGTTCATTAATTTAAATATATATTATATGATAGAAATTAAAATATAACACAAAAAAATAAAATATATTAAAATATATTTAAAATACATTAAAATATATTAAATTATTAAAATAAAAATGAGAAAATATGAGTTCTGCTTTTTTCAAATTTTAGTGTCGATTCAAATGATAAAGAACTTTGTATATAAATATAGATAGTACAAAATATATTTCAGCTTTAAAACTTAAAACACATGCTTTTATTTTACACTAAATGATGTCATTCACATCAGCTTAAGATCCAGACTTTAAACAACATCTACAGAAAAGAATACTTATGACATCACTATCGCAGAATAATACAGAAATCGAGTAAAATGCTATCTCGTAATTGAAGAAACTTAAAATTGAACAAATAAATAAATAAAATTTTAAAAAATCATCTATCTAATGATTCACATGCCTTCATTTGTTTAAAAGATTAGTTTAGACTTAGGCAGCTCTGCCCTCTACCAGCTACGCTCGTCAACCCCCGTCACGATTCTGAAAATCAGTTTATTTGATCGGCTTTAAAAAAATTACAAAAGATTAAGTTAAAATTAAAATACAACAAGAACAAAAAGAAAACAGTGGCGATCGCCTTATAAATATGTATTCTTTTGAGTTTTGCGGAGGGAGTTTAAGGCCTATTGAGCTGTTGTTAATGGCTGTGTTCGCGTTTGAATAAATAGGATTATTTAAACATTTCAGAATCAACTAATTAAAATGAGTTTTAGCTTCTCAGTATTTTTTAAACAATGCTATAGGATATTGATTTTAAATAAGTGATTCTTAAAGGTAATGTTTTAAATCTGACTTAATTTTCATCAAACTTTGTTTTTCTTTTTGTAATATTTACGCGAAAATATCTTTATTGTTAGAAAGGAAATATTATTATTTGAACTGTCGTATTTTGTTTTTTAAATCAGACATTTTTTTTATGTACGATTTTTAACACACATTAATGAATTTATTGTTTTACAATTTTCTTTCTCTTTTAAAATTCACCTGCAAATATAGTTTTTATGCCATAATTTTCAATATTTTCCTGCTTTTAAAATGTACTATTCATTTAATTTTAATTTGAAAGTTTTTTCTATTAATAATTGTCTCATGACAATAAATTTTTAATTTGAAGAAACTTTTATTCTTTGCGCTGTTTTAATAGCTGGTAACAATTTAAAATAATTTTCTTTTCTAAAATATGAAAAAAAATACCTCTCGAAATGCTGAAAAATTGAATTTAAAATGGAAATAAATCCTCAAAAAATGAGTCAAATTAAAAAAAAATCCCTGTCGGCTGGGCCTATAGGCGGAGGTAGATTTCGAAGAGTGCTCAATTCAACAAAAAAAAAAAATATATATATATGATTAGAGATAAACCCAGTTTAATAACTTCATTTGGCCGTTTATGAAAAATTTTTAATTTCATTTTTCTGAAAAAACTGGTTTTATCAGAATTATCTTAAGAAAAATTCAGCTCAAATGCCCGTTTTGACAACATATTTTGAAATAGATTCTGAATTTATTAAAAAAATCGACCAAAACAGTACATTATACAGCTCCTAAATAACAAAAAACTGTCAGTTGAATGCATTTGAGAAAAAAATTGAATTTAAAAATGAGTCATAAAATAACCTATTTGTTGTTTGAATACATACTTAATTCTTTATTCATGATTGCTCGAAAAATTTTGTGCAAAATACTCACTTTGACAGCATTTTAAAAAATATATTCTATCTTTATCAAAAAACTGGCCAATGCGTCACAGTATATAGTTCCTAAATAAGAGGATCTGTAAATTGGATGCGTTTGAGAGCGAAAATGGATTTTAAAACGAGTCATAAAAAACGCAATTTGCTATGTGAAAACTTCCTTAAATTTTCAAATCACAAAGACTTCGGGAAATTCTGTTCAAAATACCCTTTTTGGTAGCCTTTTTTAAAATATATTCTGTCTTTATAAAAAAAACCGATCAATGCATCACATTATATAGTTCCTAAATAAGAGGATCTGTAAATTGGATGCATTTGAGAGCAAAAATGGATTTAAAAACGAGTCAGAAAAAAACGCAATTTCTTATTTGAATACTTCTTTCAATTTTCAGTCCGGATGACTTTCGGAAATTCTGTTCAAAATACCCTTTTTGGTAGTCTTTTTTGAAATATATTCTGTCTTTATCAGAAAATTGACCAATGCGTCACTTTATACAGTTTCTAAATAAGAGGATCTACCATTTGGATCCGTTTAGAATCAAAAATGAATTTAAAAATGAGTCAGAATATAAGAAGTTTGGATTTGAGGTTTTTTCTCCAACTCCTATTTTTGTTTAATTTCTTTTTGCTATACGAATTGATCCTATGAAAAACTTTTCAATATAATAGTTGTAGATATTTTTAAGAAGATGTAAAATAAATTTAATCAGATTTGATAACTTAAAAATTGACGGAGTTATGGATTTTTCTCTTTTTTCAGCGCCCTTTTTCTTTTCGTTTTTAATTTTTTTCGTCGGTAAAAGTTGGTCCTATCAAAAACTTGTAAATACAAAAGTTTTAGATAATTTTAAGAACATTTACAAAAAATTTAGTTGGACTTGATATCTTGAAAATTGACGAAGTTATGAATTTTTTTCTCTCAAAATCCCTGTTTTTTTCGCCCCTTGAGCCCACTTCTAAATTTATCAAAAATCTGTCATGCATATACTTTTGGCCCATTTTTAAGAAGTAATATAAACTTTAAACCGATTCGATATCTACTTTAATTAAGAAGTTATGGCGTTTTTTCGGTTTTCACAAAAACGCCCCCTATTCGGACCCCCTTGGTCCGATTTTGCCCATTAACGAAGTTAGCCAAGATTTTATCCCCTTTGATTTTATGTACAAGTTTGGTGGAGATTGGTGAAAAATTATAGAAGTTATTGTGTCCATAAAAAAGTGAGATTATATATATATATATATATATATATATATATATATATATAACTGGTGCGATTGCAATAGGTAGTATTTCTTACGAAATCTACCTAATAAATAAGTAAACGCGGTGTGCACAGTGCGAACTGCTATAAAAGGATCTAAAAATGATTAAATTCCTATATATAATTTTTGCTGTAATAAAACGTTTAACCTTCCGTCTACCAGACGGGTCCATTGGACCCGACAGCAATATTTCTGGTGTCAATGGTAAAATGAGAAAATGTCGATTTACACCGGAATTTATAAAGGACTTGTCTAGATATTACGAATTCCTTAATTTAAGCTTTCATTGTAAAAGCAAAATTATATTAAAATCTTACTGGTGTCGTTTGCAAGTTTGGAATTAAAATTAGGT
Source organism: Maratus speculifer (assembly GCA_964019185.1). Lineage (NCBI taxonomy): Eukaryota > Metazoa > Arthropoda > Arachnida > Araneae > Salticidae > Maratus > Maratus speculifer. Next base: position 307,399,847 of record OZ025289.1, read on the forward strand.
GTTGCCGTAGATAAATGGGTGTTTTGTCTGGTAGACGGAAGGTTAATGGAACGATTTTGACCAACTTTAACATTAAATATCTTTCAAACATTTCTCTATAATGCTAGACAATATTAGTCCTAAGAAGGTAATTGCGCGAGACAGTCCTCAATTATTTGTTATATAAATTGAATAAGAGTAGATAGGTAAGATTGTCTTACCTTCATATTCTTTTATATCTGCACAGGCCATCAATTCGATGTATCCATATAAAGGCATTTGCTGATGCTTAAGGTTTATCCTTTAAAGATGACACACACACACAATTAACACATTACACTGTTTTGAAATGAAAAATAACTGTAATTTGGGATAAATAAGCGGAGCTCACATAAAAAGCTCCCTTTCTACATCACTACTTATCTATATCTATGAAACTAGTGAAAAATGCTCCAAGGAGCAGTGCAAAAGCAGAATATGATTTTAATTGAGCATTAAAAAGTAATAGACAAGTTTATTTTTTGGAAAAAGTACACAAACATTTAAAAGTAATGAACAAGTTTATTTTATTGAAAAAATGCCCAAACATTTAAAAGTGATGGACAAGACTTGAAACTGAGTCAAGAACTAGTAAATAATTTCCTCAAGACTTGAAAATGGCTGATCATGCTCTTATGTGACAAGCAACGTATATTTGAAATTCCCTCAGATAAGCACTATCAAAGAGACAGTGCAGTAATCAGTCAAAGAAGACTGACAGAAAATTATCATCATCGGGAATTCTGAGACAGCAAAACTGCCCTCAGCTGAGACGAAGATCACTACATTTTTAGGCAAAAATGTAGGTAACTGCACTCAGAACTTTGGTTAGCTCCATTAATGGCAACTAGGATACCCATAGCCATACCCATGTTACAGTTACACCCCATAATGAGCATGTAAAAGTAGAGTATAAGTACCACTACCAAGGTGATTTCCATCAGGTGCCCTATAATAGCAACACCATCAGGGATCCTTCAGGTGTCCTTCTAGAAGCAACACCATCAGGAATTTAAACCCCCACATGGGGGAAGGAAGCCTCTACATAGAGGCAAAAAGACCTTCACAATGAAGGCCAGTAAGAGCAGCCGTGCCTCATGACCGGCACCCAGTCTGTGTACTCTTTGGTCCATGAGTGACTCTTGGTACACTCCTTTGAATTATTGTAAACAGGCATGCACAGTAAAAATTTTCCAGGGGAATGTCTCAGCAAAAAGTCTATAGATAAGTTTAATTTAGAAAAATTTGAAATCTACGAAATACTTAAAAATAAACAAAAATATGTATAAAATTTGAAAAGAAAAACATAAAAGTTTGTTCCCAAAACAGTCTAGAACATTTTTGGTGGCAAGGGGTGGTAGAATCTCCATGGTGCAGGGTTTACTTCTAAGACTCCTACGTGCATGTATGCTTGTAATCCAGTCATGCCCATCTTAGAGGCAAATGGGCCTTCTTAATGAAGGCCAGTAAGAGTGGCTGTGCCTAATTGCTGACACCCACCCAATGAACACTTTGGTCTGTGAGTGACTCAAGGTACACTCCTTTAAAATGTTGTCCTTTATTTCTAATGCAGAACTTTATTACCTATAATTTTTGCAGTTAGAGTGCTCTGCTAGATGAAAAAAGAAAAGTACCATATTTTGCTGAAAATTTTTATGTAAAAAGCAAATATATGTACTGTACTGCCCAATTGTTCATTGTTCTTCAATCGACGCTTTTAACTGTCTAAAACAACAAAACATCATTTAAAGTTTTTGTAAAAATAACAAATAAACATCTTTTAAGCTAGGTACAAAACGCGTTCTGTACTGAATGTCATCATAATTAAGATCATTAATGTGAATTCATCTATTATCTGAACATCTGACTAAGCATGTATAATGACCACTTTGAGGTGAATTGCCACTGTGTAAAATTGCACCAACACATTTGTAATTTTTACCACCAATAGAAACTTTATTTGCATTAAATCCTGATATAGCACGATTACATTTTCTTTGTACATTATCATCAAACAACTGTAGCATAACAACTAAATAATGCTGATCATTCACACTAAAATCATAGGTATTCTGCTCAACTACCAGCGATTGTTGTTGACATTCATTACAAAAAGACATACTTATCTGTTCTTTAAATAAGCTACTAAATGTGCAAGGGCCATCAGGAGGCGATAAAATAATTTCCATCCATCCTTCCTGCTGAAGGTGTTTCTCGAATCAAGTGGTTTCGTTCTCTACAAAATACTCTAGTGGACACAACAAATTTCTACAGACAATAACTTCATCCAACTTGTTTATAAATGTACTATAAAATTCATGAGCATCTTGCTGTGCTCGTTGATTAAATGGATCACCAACCAATGATCGTAAATGAGACAATGTTGTCACTTTGTTCGACTGACTGCTATATAAATTAAATAACTGATGAACTTCATTATAAAAGGCATTGTTGCCAGTGTAATTCATTACTTTATTGTGCAAAGTGGTTATTGGTAATAAAATGTGTAAAACTGAATTTGCATAGCATGATACAAAATCATTGTTTAACAACTTCAAACATTTGAATTCAGTATTAGTACCATCATTTATAGAATACCTCTTTTATGACCAATGAGAATGCTCCATAACACAGTAAAATAACCGTTTTCTATAAAAGCGGTGGAGTGACGATGCAGCAAATGCGTCAAATTTTTAACAGTTGAAGCCAATTTCTACACTTTACACTGTTTACAATTTGACCCATTTTCTGCGGCGTCACTCCACAGTTTTTATAGAAACCTCTTTTATGACCAATGAGAATGCTCCATAACACTGTAAAACAACCGTTTTCTATAAAAGCGGTGGAGTGACGATGCAGAAAATGGATAAAATTTTTAAAAGTGTAGCCAATTTTTACACTATACACAGTTAAAAAAACTAACCGATTTGGTGCAGCGCCACTCCACCGCTTTTATAGGAAACGATTGCTTTACTGTGTTATGGAGCATTTTCATTGGCCATAAAGAGATATTCTATAAAAGCTGTGGAGTGACTCTGCAACAAATGGGTCAAATTTTTAACAGTGCACTGTTAAAAATCTGCTGCATTTTGCTGCAACGCCCTCCACCACTTGTACATAATATCTCTATTCCAACCAATGAGAAAGCGCCATTTCACGGCCAAGTAACCGTTTTCTATACAAGCAGGGGAGTGCGTTGCAGCAAAATGCAGCAGATTTTTAACAGTGTGCATATCCTTGGCGCTATAGTTTACAGGAGTGGTACATTGTTCAAAATTTGAAACTTTTGCTGCATCGCCACTCCATCGCTTTGATTGAATATCTCTATTTTGATCGATGAGAATCCTCGATAATGCATTTAAGTAATCGTTTTCTACTTATCTACTATATCGTTTCCGTATATTTATTTTTTCAATTAGCACCAAGGTGCGCACTTTATTAGAAGACGCGCTCTATTAGAGGGCGCATTCTATTAGAATAAATACGGTATATACTTATAGTAAATACACTTTGTTAAAGTACAGGGCCCCAATATTTGACAGGTATGCCAGGCATTTTTGCCATTGATGCCATTGTGCTAAAAACAAAATATAAATAAATGAAAAAAATGGATAAAATATAAATTTGGCATGGTGCAAAAAATTGCCTAATTTAAAATTAAAAATCAAATTTGACAGCCACCAGGGCTAGACACCGTGCATAATTATTCAGTAAATGATTCATTAAAAAATGACAAAAATCAGCATGTCAAAAATTTCAAAAAAATTCATAATTCGTTAAAAAATTAAGTTAAAAATAAGAGAAAAAAAAAGCATTCTGTATTTTTTTATGCTTAATCGAATGGTGTAACTGGGTTTTCTCTCCGATGATCAGAAGTACCTTAGATTGATGACTGCAATTCTTTTATTTCATCTTGTAAAAAAACTGTTTAACGTAAAGCTATGAATTTTTGCAGGATTAATTAGCATCGCAAAATCTTTAAAATAAACTTTACCGCAACATTCTATCTGCAATAGAACGTTAGATATACCCATTTATGACCAAGTTTGGAAAATACGCAATTTCAGAAAAACCGCCCAGCGAAATAACGTTTTCTCGATGACTAACCCGGGATAAAAAGTTTGTCTTTTGTTTAAAAAAAAAATTAAGTTTTTATCTTTAGTAGTTTTCGAGAAAAATGCTGTGACACAAAATTTTTGTCCGATTTTCAGAATACTCTACAGTACACCTACAGTATGCCATAAAAAAAAATAATTTTTGTGCTATGTTGTGCTTCTTGGTCAGACGAACATTTAAAAAAAAAATCATCAAAATTGGATAAGTATTTAGTTAGTTATTGCAAAAAAAAAAATTGAAAAATCCGTGTTTTTACTAATCCGTGTTTAAACTAAAACTACTGAAATCACATTCTCAGAAATTACCATTCATAGGCGTCTATTTATCCAATTCTTTGCGTGACCCTGTATATCATTTTATTTATATTCTAGAAACATTTCTTAGTAAACTTATTGCAGTTGAGCGTAAAAATGCATAACTTATTTCAAGTAAGAAAAATCATGCGCTCAGCATAGATTATGAAACACTTTCCAACACTTCCTGAAATTTTAACAAAACTTTGTTATTTATGGAAATAAGATGCTACTGTCCATAACGAAATAAGAATTCCAATACTTTTGAACAGTCCTGTATTTGATCCGTCGGTTGATATGTGTATATATACTAAATAATAGGAAAATTTTGTTTAGTAAGAAAATGCCTAATTGGTTGAAATTTCTCTTTCAGCATTTTAGTCTAATAAATGCAAAATACTTAAATACTTTTGTTCAGCCCTGTAATTTACCTAGTACCTTTATTATCCGCCAGTACTTTGTCAAAATTTAATTCAAACAAAAACACTTTTAAAACTACTTAAATCACATTTCCAGAAATTATCATTAATGGGAGACTATGTAGATTATTTTTTGCGTGACCCTGTATATATCATTTATCTATATTCTACAAACGTTTATTAGAAAACTGAAAGCAGTTTAACGTAAAAATCCATAACTTATTTAAAAACCACCTTTAAGTTAATTACCCTCACATTCAGTAACCTTTGAGAGCTCTTTTGTGTAACCCTGTATATCAACTATAACATTAATACACACCATATAATTTGCAGACATTTAGTAAAACTTAAAAACGCATATCATAAATGAAAATGTATTTCATCTATCCATCAGCTATCATCAATAATATATATAGTACTTCGGATAAGAATATATGATTTAAAATATTTTGTGTGTCCCTGTAAATGCAATACACTTCATATTATGCTTTAAATATTAAGTCTCAGCGGTGCATATCAATTTTATGATACTTGAAATCTTTAACATAATTAAAATGTGTTGCAAACAATTCCCCTCTTTATTATTATGTAATGGAATTCTTTTGAGTTATTCTGTAAATAAATAGCAGCTATTATTTTCACTGCATATTTTACAGAATGTACTTTGCAAATTCATATAAATCTGAATATGTTTGATGCACCTTTAAAATTCATTTGAAGCGATTTTTTTCCCATAAGCTGTAGTGTATCGGAAAACTTTTGACTATCCCTGTAAATAAACTAATCATAGTAGAAACTTCATTTTCAATAGGATTCGTGCTAGGGTAAACATCAATAACATATAAAAATCTCATAGCAATCCGAATATATTTATGGGAGTTAGTGCGCGGACAGACGACCATCCTGCCAGACGGACAGAAAAACCATAAACACTTTTCAACTTTTTGGAAAGTGTTAAAAACCACCTTCAAGTAATTTACACTCAGATTCAACAACGTTTGCCCGCTCTTTTGTGTAATCCTATATATGAACTATAGCATTTATACACACTATATAATCTACTTAAATTGTTGAAAATAAAAGCAATATATAATTGATTATATAATAATTAAAATGCATTTCATCCATTCATCAGCCATCATTGGACATCGGATTCATATACAGTACTTCGGAAAGAATATATATTTGAAATATTTTGTGTGTCCCTGTGAATGCTATGCACTTCGTAATATACACGACTATATTGTATAACTTATATTAAACCTCAGAAATTTATATCAACTTTATTATTTATAAAATGAGTTATATAATTAAAATATGTCGTACACAATTACCCCTTTTACCATTATGTAATGGAATTCATTTTTGTGGCCATGTAAATGAATAATTTTAAATTTTTATTGCATATTTTAGTGCAATTCGTCAATGCATATAAATTTTAATATGTTTGTCAGGGTATAACATCTTTAAAATTTATTTGAAACGATTTTTTTTCCTTTTGACTGTAAACTTAGGCTGTAGTTAGGGTAAACGTGAACAAAGTCCAAAAATTTCAGGATAATCCGAGAATAATTACGGGAGTTAGAGCGCGACAGACGACCAGATGGTCAGAAAAACCGAAATAATAAACATTTTTCAACTTTGTTGGAAGTAATAACTTAAATAATTAAATACTTAAGTGTACCATTTAGCAATCTGTATTTATTTTAATACATATTTTTAGTGTAATTTATCGTGCAATTGTCTAATTCATAATTCAAAGTATTCAAGTTCAAATTGTCTTCAATAGTAACAATCCTACTGTATCCCACTCTACCCTCCACCCGCCTATGTATGTTTCACATATTATTTGGGGGGGGGGGGGACAATTTCGTCAAAAGAACAGCAGTCAGTTTTGGCAATCCCAAAACTTTCTTCTACCTCATGCATATAATTACTACGAAATTCTCTATCACAGTACCAAAATGAAATAACAATTTATGTTCATCATGAGGACATTAAAGGTATGATATTCCGTTCATTACTTTTTGAGCTATAACTATCGCTAAAATCGTTCAGGCCTCAAAAAATATACAGTTGGATGAAATTCTGCGCATTAGTTCTTGAGGTAGAATGGACACAAAACGGGTGCAGCATGAATGCATACAGACAGACATTTTCCAAAATAGGCAAATCGTTTTAAGGGTATCACAAAAATGCAAATTAATTTAAAAACGAAACTCGAAAAATTTCACGATTTGAATATGTAAAGAAATGTAAAGATATTTGTTTTGGTGTCTGGAATCTATGCGTTATATTACATTTACTAGCTATGATTCACAGAAATTTTTTTAAACTAAAAATTATATAAATCTATATAAATCTATACAATTCTATATAAATCTATATACAGTCTGTTACAAAATTATAAGACCACAACATATTTTGCTATTTAGGTAATTAAAGAAATATTTCAATCAAAATAAAGAATACTGTACGTTAGTACATCAAGCTTTTAGTACAATGCAGCAATTTACACAAATGAAATTAATTCGAAAAAAAAAAATAAAACATCAATATAACAAAAAAGTGTCAAAAAGAACTGTTACAAAATTATAGGACCACCAATGGGAAAGGCAATTTTCTGAAATTTTTAGTAAGTTATTGCTCCACAATTTCTCTGAATAACTCCAAACACACAATTTGGCAAAGAGTTGATTAACTTTTTAAGGAACGGTTCGGACATATTGTCCCATTTCTCCGTAATGGCCATTTCTAATTCATATGTTGAATGATATTGCTTGTTATTTTCATACAATTGGCGTGATAAATAACCCCACATATTTTCTATGGGGTTTAAGTCAGGGTTTCGACTTGGCCAAGGTAAAACATCAATTTTTTTTCTTATAAGCCGTTCTTTTGTTGATTTCGATGAATGATTGGGAGCATTATGTTGTTGAAACTTCCATTTTGCTCCTCCTAAAAGTGTTCGGTATGGTATCAGACTTCGAAACAGCATCCATTGGTAGCTGCCCGAGTTCATTTTCCCTTTAACTCTTTTGAAATTGCATTTTCCTGCATATGAAAATGCGCTCCACACCATAACGGAACCGCCTCCCATCTGCCTACTGATGAATTCGCGAAATTTTTGCCTTAAATCATGCCAATAGTAATTATTGCCGTCTGGACCATCAAGATTGAAATTTTTCTTGTCTGAAAACAATATATTTCTCCATTCGGAGTTCCGGGACATGACATTCTTTGCCCACTTAAGATGAGCTTCTTTGTGACATTTTAGCAGCAGTGGTTTACTGTTTAACTTGCGATAAATAACACTAGAATTAGATTTCAAACTTCACCACATGGTTGCATGTGATACCCTTTTAGTTATCAGTTGTGCTATTTTACGCGTTAACTGGTATTTTTTCGTTGGCAGTTTGACAATTTGCCTATTATCACGATCTGATAACTTCGTTTTACGACCAGATCGTTTATGTGTTCCATACAATTCTTTATTATTTAAAACATTATGAATCGCAGACTTAGAACGATTAAGAATCTTACTTATATTACGTTCAAACTTTTTTTTTTTTTCCTTTGTAGAACCACACTCTTCTCACTTCCATTTCAGACAGCTCACTCCGACGAGGCATTTTACTAATAAATTCAAAGAATCAGATACAATTCAGATTTTTTGCATTTAATTCTTCTTTTTAAATTTTACAGAGTGTTTAGGTTACAGTTAAACTCTGAGTTCAAAAGAAAATCGTCTGCTTTATTAATAGTATGAGAGTGGTCTAATATTTATGAAACAGCTGATTTGTGTAAAATCGTTTGGCATTAAACAAAAAATAATTCTAACTTTTTATCCCTGAGCTAAAAAACATTCTAGAGTCAGTGTTGCCAGATTGGGGATTTTGTCCCCATTTTGGGGAATTTTGAACCTCCAGGGGAATTTTTTGGGGACAAGTAAATCTTGGGGACTATGAACATATTTGGAGAAAAACTTGGGGAATTGTTATCACTATTTCAGTTTTTACTTTCAGATATTCGCCAATACTGGATCTGTTTCGAATTCGATTTTGGTTTGGAAAACGAAAATAAAATGCAGAAATAATAGATATAAATTATTCTCGTGGTCGTGCTCACCGTTTACATGTACAACAGATTCACATGATCTGTACTGGGCTATCCCCCATCAGCATTTTTAGATAAGTGATTCAGATTTTCCTGCCGTCGTGGACAGAAACACAAGCACAGAAATGCATTTCATTTAATAGTATAGATTTATACAACAAAAATAAAAACAATATTATAACTTTTTTTGTTGTTGTTTTTAGCTTTGAATACACAAGCTATGTTATATATTATATATTATGTTGAAATTAAAAGTTTTTTTTTTTCTTTTTTCAAAAATGGGAATTTTTTCTAAAAAATGCTCGATTTGGGGAAAAAGTTGAGTTTAAACTTGCTAAAAAATTTTTATAAAGGAAAATTGAAAATTGAGAACTTGCCTTTTTGAGTAGAAATTGCGTTGGGGACTTTTTCTGAAAAAAGCCCTTATTTGGAGAAAATTTCAGATATTTTGGGGAAATTGGCTTTCTACAATCTGGCAACACTGTCTAGAGTTATTTCTTTTCATACAACTGCATTTAAATTCAAACTAATATTTTCTTTGTTGAATAAACTTTTCTACCAAAAATCGAACCGACTTCAAAAACTACTGCAAAGTGAAAAATAATTTTTTTACATAATAGTAATAAGAAATTAAATTAAGAGCGTAGTATTTACCATGCGCATTATTATATTTATGTACATTAATTTGATTTTTTGGAGTCGGTGCCAGCCAAGCCTTTATTCTTTTAGGAATTGAATTGGATATTTAATTTTAATTTTGAAATTGGCTTGGCTGGCACCGACTCCAAAAAATCAAATTAATGTACATAAATATAATAATGCGCATGGCAAATACTACGCTCTTAATTTAATTTCTTATTACTATTATGTAAAAAAATTATTTTTCACTTTGCAGTAGTTTTTGAAGTCGGTTCAATTTTTGGTAGAAAAGTTTATTTTTTTCTTTTTAGTTAAAAGTTAACGATTTTTTGAAGTCAGTTAATAAAAATTATAATACGTAAAAAAATTTGTAAACTATACTTGGATTTAAATTTTGTCAGAAATAGGGTTCGAACGCACGCTCTCTTTCCAGCATCAGAGCTTAATTCTGGCTCCTTAAATCGCTGGGTCATCCTGACTGCGCTCCAGTCGGTGAGTTTATTCAAAGTCCATGTTATTTTTAATTTGCGAAAAATCATCAATTTTATTAATTTTGCCTAATTACTAAAAAAGTACTAAACCAATTTCCATGAAATGGAAGTGGTACCAATTCGAGAGTAGCCTCTTTTATTACAAAACAAAACTAATCGGTTGGATAGTTTCGGAGTAATCAGTGAACATACTTAGAAAAAAATACATACGCTTCGAATTGATAACTTCCTCTTCCTTTTCTGAAGTCAGTTAATATGAATATTATAATACGGAAAAAAATGTTATAAATTATACATGGATGTAAGTTATGTCAGGAGCGGGGTTTGAACCCTTGCTTTCTTCCGAGATCAAGTGCCTAAGTCTGGCGCCTTACACCGCTTGACCACCCTGATAACGCTACAGCCTGCGAGCTTATTCAAAGTCCATGTTACTTTTAATTTGCGAGAAATCACAAATATTATTAAATTTTGCCTAATTACTAAAAAAGTACTGAACCAATTTCAATGAAATGGAAGTGGTACCTAGAGGTCTGCACGGGCCCGGGCCTGGCCCGTGGCCCGTACCCGGCCCGGCTGAATCGTTTCGGATTTTCTAACGGGCCGGGCCGGGCCGGGCCGGCAGATTTAGAATAGTTTTTTCAACGGGCCGGGCCGGGCCGACAAACAACATAAACGGGCCGGGCCGGGCCGGAAAAAAATTGAACGGGCCAGACGGGCCGGGCCGATAAAAAAAAATTTCGGGCCTGCCGGCCCGTTCTGAAGATTTAAGCAGAAACGATAAAATATGAGCTATTTTCAACGAAAATGGTTTTAACGAGAATAAGTATAAATGTGGCCATACTAGTTTGACAGCGTCAGTATAAAAATGCACAGTGTATCGGCATCGGAGAATTACATTATGTGTAACCCGTTTTAATATTTTTTTAGCTGACTCATGCCGGTCCGAGATCACGCTTACATTATTTTTCTACAAATAGACTGGCCGAACCGGTGCTAGACTTAATTATTGGCAGAAAATATGATTTGTAAAATTATTAACAGCCATAAAGAACTTATGTTAGCTTAGTCTTCGGATATATACTTCTTGATGATTTTTAAATTAATTTCTCAATAATGCGAAAGTTTGACACATTTTCTGATTAATTTTAAATTGTAAAAGTATAAAAGTGACAAGCCTAACTATTGAAGGGATTTGGAATCGAATAGCGTTTTTCATTTTTGGTAAATAAAATACTTGTATAACCTTGTTGAGATATAATAGTTTCTCAAATGATTGCAGGTTTTCTCCCTTCCCTTGCTATTGCTTCCGGAAATTCTATTCAAAACGCTAATTAAGACAGTATTTTATTTGTTTACAGTATTCTTAAATTGTTTGTATCAAAAATTGGATAACGCCATTTGATTATATAGTTTCTGAATAAAGATATCTGCTAATCTTATGCGTTTCTGAGGAAAAAAAAAATGAATTTAGAAATGTATCAGAAAGGAGCTTCTTTGAATTTAAGAGTGAATTTGGATTTGAAATCTATAATAAAATAATATAGAAATATATTTATAAATCTTCTTTAATTAAACAGCTTCAAAATTAACGATGTTTTTAGCTTTCTTTCTTTTTTCTTTTATTCTAAGCCATATTAATTTTTTAATGAATCTTTCTTTATTCGAATGTTGAAAGCCTAAGAATCTAAGTAATCATTAATGTTGTTAATGTGTATTTGCTGTAAAATATACTGTAAAATCATTCCATAGGTATGTATGCAGTATTCTTTAAAGAAATCTTTGTTATATGATAAAAATCTGAACTTTTTAGAAATCGTAGAAATTGTAACGGGCCAAAACGGGCCGGGCCTGTTTTCGCTGATTTTTGTACGGGCCGGGCCGGGCCTAAAATGCAAAAATTTAAACGGGCCGGGCCGGGCCCGGGCCGAACTTTTGAGTTTTACAACGGGCCGGGCCTGAAAATTCCGGCCCGAGCAGACCTCTAGTGGTACCAATTGGAGAGTAGCCTCTTTTATTTAATACCAAAAACCAAATTAATCGGTTGGATAGTTTCAGAGTAATTGGTGAAAATATATATAGAAAAAAAAAATACATACGCGTCGAATTGGAAACTTCCTCTTCCTTTTCTGAAGCCGGTTAAAAATAAAAATTGTAATACGTAAAAAAAAATATGTAAATTTTACATAGATGTAAATAATGTCAGGAGTGGGGGTCGAACCCATGATCTCTTTCGATAAACAGAGCTTCAATCTGGCGCCTTAGACCGCTCGGCCATGCTGTCGACACGTCATTTAGCGAACGTATTCAATACTTTTAATTAGCGAAAAATCACTAATTTTATTAGTTTTTGCCTAATTACTAAAAAAGTACTGAACCAATTTTGATGAAACTGAAGTGGTACCTGTTCGAGAGCATAGCCTTTCATTTAACACCAAAACCAAGTTAATCGGCTGCATGGTTTCGGAGTAATCGGTGAACATACATTAAAAAAAAAAAAAAAAAAAAATACATACGCGTCGAATTGATAACCTCCTCTCCTTTTTGGAAGTCGGTTAAAAAAGATGATATTTTGAGTGGTCTTATAGTTTTGTAACAGACTGTAAATCTACATAAATCTATATAAATCTTGTCATTGAGGGCCACTGTAATACTTACCCACCATGGATATGCAAATTAAATTATGCATAAAATATGAAAATTAAACTTGTAAACTATTTATAAAATGTATTGTAATTCCGAAATAAAGTTTTAAACTATATTTAAAGATTTTTAATACGTAAAAATATTCTATTACGGAACTGCGGGTACTACTTCGACTCATTTCGACAAATTACATAAATCGCCAAACTACTCGCAAATTTATACAGTTTGGCATAATTTTTTATTTTAAATAAGAAAAGAACAAATAAATTAGTAAAAGATTAATAAAAATACAAATAAGATGCCGAATTAAAAGTCACTTGATGACATACAAACACGTGTAACTTGCTAATGCCAAAAAAATGTGATATTTTCGATAAATCTATATTAGCATTTAATCTTATAGTTTGGCGATAGTTTTTTTGGTTGATAGGTTAATCAAGAAGTACTGAACTGCGTAAAAGAATCATCCTTATAACTACAAATTTTTAATCATATTAACAAACAGTTTATTAAATCGGATTAAGCTTCTCATTTCCAATTAAAATAGATCTTTGTCTTTGAAATGAAGCTTGAATGAAATACGGGATCATGAAAAATCGGATACTGTGGAAAATAAGATTACAAATACCTCTGCTACTCATTATTCGATCGACTTCATTATTTATGCAAAATTTATGTGTTTTTTTTTATTGTCTTTTATATCAACTCTTAAAAAATTCGAATGTACCTTTTATTAGAACGAATATTTTGAGAGTTTGAATAAACTAGTTCCGAATAATCGAGGTTATTGACATTCAATAGACTCCTTTCCACTATTACATACTAAAAACAAGTAAAATTTCAAGTCTCTATCTCAATTTGTTCGGGAGATAGAGCATTTATTACAGATAGACACAGACAAACGGACGGCATTTTTTTTTTTTTTTTTTTTTTTCTAAAAATATGTTTTTCGGACTCTTTAGTGTCTGAAACGTGTAAATCCGTCAAAATTGTATTTTTCGATTTACAAAACGATTGCAAGATTTACCCCCAGTAAGTAATAAAACTATTCTTTCTTGTTCCATGCCTCGTGGCAAACATTTCGATGAAAAAATGCATTGAGATTATGGAAATATGCAAAAAATATCGACATTTTTATTTCCCGTTATGACTGTAACAACAGTCTTAGCAGCTGTCATGAAGTCTAACTCAGTAATGGCTTGCCATTATAGGACAATAGAGCGAGAGCAGCGAGGGAAAAATGATGCTTCCATCTGCTATTATCTGTTTCCACTAAAATTTTGCCGCAGGAGAATCAATCGATCGCGGTCAAGATGCGACCGACGCAACAGGCTTGTACTATGAAAACTGAGCTTGCATGAATGGGGGGAAAGCAAAAAAGAAGGGAGCTTAAAAATAGTTTTACTGGGAAACAGAAAGCCCCCGTGTTGAGTTTCAGAAATTCTCTTTGTTTGTGTAATAGAATTCCTATATATAATATATTTTTTTCCGCGAATTTCTTTTTAAGTGCGTTCGTAATTATGTAAATATGTAGCACCAATAGTTGTCGTTCAATCCGTCCGTCTGTCCGTCTGTCCGCCCGCATATAACAACGCAAAAGCTATCCAAGTGAATAGTTTGAAATTTAAAATATATAATTACTAGCAGCCTTCGCCCGCTACGCTGGTCAGTTTTTTTTAAGAAACTTTGAATCAAACGAAATTTTTATATCATAGTAATTTTTAGTTTTATATCGTACTTTAGACTGTCTGTCATCGATGAAAAATCAGTCATCTAAACGGAAAGTTCAATGTTAGTCACCAATGAATGACGTAGCGCTCAACATGTTAACAATTTTAATCACATAAAAATTCATTCAGCGGAATTTTTAAAATAAAACCAAACTTTTGTAATTGGGTTCATCTGATAAAAAAACATTTCCTAAGTATTCAATTAAACAACGTAGAATGCTATATTTCATTTGTTACAAAATTTCTAAAAAATTATCCAACTAACAATGTAAAATCCATTAAAATCTATCTTGTAGAACTTAAGTTATAAGCGGCCAAATGAAATTTCACTTTGCGTTTTATTGAGATAATTAAATATAGCTTACATAATCTTGTTAACCTGATAATAGAACTCTCTTTCAAAATTATAGGTTCAATAGATTTTTTTGTGCTGTGATTAATACGAAATCCAGACTTTCTTTTATATATATAGATAAGGATTGAAATTTTCAGGTTTTTGCGCCGAAGACACCGCCAAATCAGGAAAATGTGAAGTATCTCGCGAACTATTGAACTTAAAAGAATTTGCTTGGTACCATTCGATTCAGCATGCAAAAATACACTAAAATATGTTATCAGTTGAAAAATAACTACAAAAGCCGATTTTTAAGGATTTTTTTAAAAGTTCGTTCCTTTTTATAACCCCCTTAGGGGTGGAATTTTCGAAAATCCCTTCTTAGCGGCACTCGATGTTATCAGAAGTATTTTTACTCCAATTTTCAAGATTTTAGGTTCGGCAGATTTTTTTGTGCTGTGATTAATACGAAATCCAGACTTTCTTTTATATATATAGATTGCATAATTTTGTCGAGTCATTTCAAATTTTATGAAAATCGGAGGCATAGATCAATAACAGAGACAATCAAAATTATTCCATTACATTACGGTCAATGGGGAAGAAAGTTTAGTTTCAAATGCATTTTAATAGTGTTACACTCATTCGACCATAATAAAATTGATGTGAATCTATGAAGCACATATTATAGTATACATTTTGCACAAACTGTGGTGCAAAGAACATTTGTTATTGATTTACAAGGCCATACATATTATTCCATTACATAATACTAT
The DNA here is from genome assembly GCA_964019185.1 of Maratus speculifer. Classification (NCBI taxonomy): domain Eukaryota; kingdom Metazoa; phylum Arthropoda; class Arachnida; order Araneae; family Salticidae; genus Maratus; species Maratus speculifer. Next base: position 307,415,422 of record OZ025289.1, read on the forward strand.
AGGCAGAACATTGTTTTGTGCGTGTTTTAACTATATTAAACTGTTTCACATGTAATGAATATGATATACGTTGCTGAGATGTAATAAGATTCTATTCCTGTATATTTACAGGGACACAAAAAAGTTTTCGACCACTACACTGTATCCGAAGTGCTGTTTGTTATAACAGCAAGATCTGAATACTTTTAAAACTTCGTTATCATACGAACGCACATCATTTGCTATGCTTTACGTGCAAATTTTCAACTTATTCCCTTTGTTTTCTGACTCGTATGTTTACATTTTACAGAGTGATACTTTAAATAAATTGCACAATTCAAAAAACTGTTTCTGTATGGAAAACTCAAGTTCTCAATCTATTTTCTCATCCAGAAACACAGGGTTTTTCACTAGAATCAGAATTTAGAGAGACAAATCTACATTTGCAAAAGTTTGTTAGATACGCAGTTAGTGCAACCCATATTAAGAGTAATCTTTACACATATTTTATCAATTTAGAAGTTACTTCACTCCCTAATTTTATCTAAATTTTGAGGAATCGAAAACCCTTTATCTAGAATTTGATTTTTTTTTTTAACCATCTGGAAAATGGTTGTTGCTCTCAGTCGAGAATAAAGATATCTGAGACATATCTGAACCTTGTGATGTACGCATTTTATTCGTTTTCTGACTGATCCAGGAATATTAATTTTCAATCCATGATGTACGTAATATATGCCTCTGTTATTACGTACCCGTGTCTTGATTTGTATTAGTTCAATGGGAAGCATTCAAACATTTTGCTTTGAGCAATGGATGTCCCCATTTTAATTTAATTTATTTATTTTGATATTTTTCCACCTAGATTGACTGTAACCCAATATCAGAATTAATTTAATTTATTGGGGATGAGTTACACATGATTAAAAATTGATTTCTTTTTGTATATAAGAATTATACAAAGTTAAAAATATCGTGAAAAAATTACCTCTCATTTTAAAGACTATCCATTTTCTGATAAATAAGAACGCCAGATAAACGCCTATAGAGCGTTCTGATTGGTCAGAAAATAGATTGTCTTTAAAATGAGAGGTAATTTTTTCACGGTATACATTTATTTTTTTCTTGGCAATCTGCATTCTTTTCATGGACAAAAGTTTAAGCTCCTAGTTAATCTTACGATTAGTTTAAAAGTGTTTTCCAAATAATCGTCGTAATTTGTTAAATTATTATTATTATTATTATTATTATTTCACCTTTGTGCAGTTGGACTGTACACTCCGTAAAATGTAAACATTTCTGGAAAGCGTTTCATAAGCTATACATGAATGATTTTTCTTTCCTGTTTCATTATTTCATTAACAAATTAAACAAATAAATGTAGATGCGGAGTAAATTTTATTTAGGTTTCAAGATCAGCTAGCTATTCATGGTATTTCAAATCGCTGGTATCCATAGTAACGAGGGATGCTGCAACTCTTCATTAACTGGCCACGATCATTAAGAAAAGACAAAAATTCAAATGCATGTAGGGGTATGAGTGGACTTGAAAACAAGATGTCCTTTACACTGCATGCTTTTTTTTTTTTTTAATAAGCATCATTACATTTAAAAACTAAAAAAAAAAAAAAAATGTATACAATTATGTTAATCAAGGTTAATAACCTTGAAAAATAATCAATACAGTAAAAATATTTTCGTAACGTAGCGATTTCATAATATTATTTGATAATGAAATTTCTATCATATATATTATAAAGCAGAAGTTCTGAAACTTCCAAACGAGTGTTTTCAAAAACTACCCGATAAATCTTTTTGCAGATTATATCATTCGATAGGAAATATTTTTGCGGAGGTTTATGATACAAATATACAGGGATAACTCTGATTTTTCGTACTAAATTTCTTATTTTTCGGTAATTTTTGACGGAAGGGTTGCAACAACTAATTTTTTGGCGATAATTATATTTCAAAAAAGAAATGAAATGCTTTCTCTAATGAAAAATAACATAAACATTTCGAAAAAAAAACCTGTTAATTCATTGATTTAAAATAAATAATGATAAAAAGAAAAAAATCCATTTAATGCAAAATATTATTATGAAAGGAAAATATTTATCTTTAACGAAAAAAAAAGAATTTTTATAATATTTAAAAAGTAACTCAATGTGAAAGAAAATTTTGAAGTGACACAATATTTGGCTATTTATTTCTTTCGAGCCAGATTAAAAGAAAACAACATCTCAAAAATTTCATTAGGTAAATGATAAGTATTTTTTTTTCTTTCTTTTTTTAAAAATATTTTAAAATTTAATTTTCCCGTGATGTATTTTACAGAAGAAACTCGCAGAATTATTTTTTAAAAAAAGTCTCTAATTGTATTTGTATGTTGTTTGTTCAATTGGGTGTTTCAATCTACTTTTGTCGCCAATCAATGCGATTCTAAACCAAAAAAAGCACAAGATGGAGCGATGTTATCAAGAACTATTTTCTCTCTCTGTCTCTTTTAATGAGTGCGAGCATTTTTAGGAAAAAATTTTGCATTTAACTTAAATAAATATGTAGCAGTTAATACCACAAAAATGAATAATATTTAAATTTTAGGGTAAATGTCTTTCCACATACATAGATATTGTAAAATAATTTAACTGCAACTTAAAAAAAAATTTTTGGCACAGATATCTCATACGAACTACATTGGTGCCGTTTGTTTCTTACGCCAATACCATATATACATCTGGGTAATTACCTGACGCCAAAGTGTCATTATTTTGCTTGATATGGCAACCCGGATGTTATTGTCTATTTATTAATAAATTGTCTATTGATAATTTTTTTCCTTTTTTTCCCAATTATATAAACTATTTTAATCTAGGCACATTTGTCATACATGCGCCACATTTGCGCGACTGCAATTAAATGGCGATTTTATGCCTCATTTGGTAACCTGGCTGTTTATTTATTAATAAATTTTTATTTTCTTTTATTTTATTTTTTAAAGGATATAAATAGTTTTGTTTTATAATTATTAACTAAACTTTTTAAAATTTATTGTTATTTTCTATTTAAAATAACAGAAAATAATTGTAAACTATATATATAATTGGTATTTAAAAACAAAATTTTCTTCAAATCGGCATCAGAAAAAAAAAAAAAAAAAACGCGCCAATGTGGTGCGTATATGTCATGTATACATTTTTTCACTATACTACAGTATTTAAACATGCTGTATAAATAACGATTATTGTTTATTCCAAACATGTTTGGCACAGATATTATGTACACACTGAGGTATCTGACTATCGCCAAAACGGTGTTATTTTGCCTGAAATGGTAACTCAGCAATAGTTGTTTCTGTATTAATAAATTGTTTATTTACTTTCAATTTCTTTTTAGAAATTCTATAAATTGTTTTGTGCTTCGTTTTAAAATAAAGAAAATAATTTTTAAAAATGAACATTTCTTCGCTATTCTAAAACGAGGATTTTGCCGCATTGGTATTGGAAGGAAAGCTTGCAAATCCGGGTTTGTGCCGGAGTTTTTTGTGAAATATGGTATTTTCAAATGTAAATTGAATGCTACTTGATTAACACGTCGGCCAGTGTCGCCAAACTATTCAAATTTACATAAATTCATTTTAAATAACGAAAGAACAATAAACATAAATAAAAAATACAAATTAAAAGTCGAATTAAAAAGCACTTATGACGTAAAAAAATACGTGTATCACGTGTAATATCAATTGCTATCATACTTACGATCATCGCTTATTGACATTTATTCCTATAATCTGCTATTAATTTTTTTCTCGACAGAATAATCAAGCAGTATCGTACACTGTACAAACTCCAGTTAATATTGCAAAAATAGAGCTAAATAACTAAATTTAGGTGCAAATGCACACACCCATGTTGTAAGAAAGAGGCTCAAATGTCATATAAGCACCATGTTGGGGTGATACATTTCTGGCGTCACTTTAACGGAAACTTCATTTTCAAATGACAGATACATTTCTATTTTCTATTTTACTTTTCTATGTATGGAGCAAAACATTTTGTATCATTTTAAAATGCAAATGAAAGTAAATAAATAGTTCATTAATAAATTAAAAACAAAGCTGGATTACCATAAGAGGCATAAAATGTTCATTTTGTTTCAATCGCGTCAACGAGATGCGTATATGACATCTGTATCAAAAAATGACTTTCACACATTCAAAAAACATTCACCATTTTTCTAAGGAAAATTTTATTTAACTTTATTTATTCTGCTGCATTCCAAAAACGGAACACTGTAATAGATTTGTTAAGAGCAGATGTACGTTGCGAAATATAATATAATACTGATAGAGGATGTATTAAGGTTTCCACAGATACCCATATCCTCAAGTTGAGAGGTTTAGAGTTCAAAAACTATCAAATGAAAATGAATCACTTGAAAATTGTTTAAATTCAGTGGTCAAACTTTGCGATCATAATGCTCACTATTTTAGAAGTATGGTGAATAGAGAATATTCAAATTGCTCTTTTCATAATTGCTACATTTATCTATCAAACTCTACAATAAATGGTCAACTGAAATATTTTTTTTCTTAAAAGCCCGAATTTTATCGAATGCATAAGCTGATACAACAACATAATATTTTATTATTATTTTAATATATTTTGGCGTCAACGGGCCTTGATTCCATTGTTGTTGTTTTTATTTTTGGCTCAGTTTTGCTTTTTTCTAGCTCACTGAGTTTTGCACTGATGAAGAATCTCGACAGTAGATTCGCAACAGCTGTTTGCTAACTTTTAATGCATTTTTGGTGCATTTATAATCGTTGGTTTTCTATCTTTAAATACAAAGGCGTTTTGTATGATTTTCAGAAATGTGAAAGAGCATTCGAGGGGAAGTTGCTTTAAAAAACACAATCATAATCAATATTTTTAACCGACTTCAAAGAGGAGGTTATGATTTCGACCTGTATGTATTTGTTGTTCACGCATAACTTTTGCAAATATGAACCGATTTTGATAATTCTTTTTTTGTTTGAAAGCGCATGAGGCCCATGTGGTCCCATTCGAATTTCATAAAAATCTGATAATTAGAACTTTTTTAAAAATAAAAACTTTAAATTTCAAATTCATTTTGTAGCAATCGACCAATTAGAAGTGTTCATTTTGCATGCTTTTCTGTTACATTTACATAGACACACGATCTTTTCACTGTTAAAAGGTTGAAGTTTTTTCTGCATCGTCACTCCACCGCTTTTATGGAATATCTCTATTTTGACCAATGAGAATTCACCATAATACAATGAAGTAATCATTTTCTATAAAAGCGATGGATTGACGATAAAGTAAAAGTTTCAAATTTTTAACAGTGTTCAAAGTGCAAAATCCTAACTGGACGAGGGCCAGGATTCACATAAATTTTGCGCTGTTTGCGAAACGAGATTTATTAACAAGAAAATTTATTTAAAACATTGAAAAATTTGCTAAAATTCAGGCTTCTGATTCGTTAATCTGGTTTCGCTAACAGTGCAAATTCTACCTGGATTCCGGACAAGTTCTTTTATGCAAGAAACCGGAAATATAGCATCTAGGGGATATAATGTGGAAATCGGCTATCTCGGGGCGTGTTCAGAGCAACTTACAAAAGTAACCAATGTTACCGACCGATTGTAGGGCAGTACGAAAGCAAATTGTGGCATCAATGAAAACTATTCTGTTGAATTGTAGCTGACGTCACACTTCGCTTTGATTTTCATTTCGTACTTGTCTACACTGTTAAAAATCTGCTGCATTTTGCTGCAACGCACTCCCCTGCTTGTACAGAAAACGGTTACTTGGCCGTGAAATGGCGCTTTCTCATTGGTTGGAATAGAGATATTATATACAAGTGGTGGAGGGCGTTGCAGCAAAATGCAGCAGATTTTTAACAGTGTACAATCGGTAAGTGGTCGGTAAGTAACCGGTAAGTTGTGTTGAACACGCCCTCTGTAACACTTAAAAAAGCGCTAAAATGTTCTATTCTTTAAATGTGCAACAATGCTAATGAAATTTAAAGATAGGCGCGACATCTGCAGGACATTTTCTAAAAATGCAAGAATTATTGCTAGTCTAGATAATGTATCACGAAAATGCCGCAGATGTTGCTGTGATCGACACTTTGGAATTCAGTAGCATCGTTGCACATTTAAAGGATATAAATTTTTAGCACTGCTTGCATTGTAAAAAATTGAACCCTTTTTCTGCGTCGTCACCCCATCGCTTTTATAGGAAACGATTACTTCGCTCTATTATGGAGCATTCTCATTGGTCAAAACAAAGAAATTCTATAAAAGCGATGGAGTAACGATGCAGCAAAAGGGTCAAATTTTTTACAGTGTCGATAGCAGATTTTCACTCCATGTATTCCAGACTCTCTCCTTCGAACAATGAAAAGTTCTCAAAAATGAAGGCTTATGATTGGTCAACCTTGTTTTGCTTAACAGCGAATAATCCTTCTGGATCCTAACCACTGTTGCAGAGATGCTAGTTTTTTTCCAAACTACGAAATCTTAGCTGGAACAATTCTCGTATCCACCAAAGTGAAAGATCCACATCGATCCAGACATGAGAATTCGATATCGAAAAGCTGAAAATTCATCTCTAAAGAGCCTTACACGTTAAAGCAAGAGTGCCTGTGTATCAGGGTGCTTGTTATGCCGGATTCACAAAGTGATTAAAGTACATTGCTATGTGCTAGATTTACATTTAGACAAATATAAATGACGAAAAATTTTGATAAGCTTACCATTAAAGTTAAGCTATTTAACATCTTTCACCCATAAAACAAACTCGTTCAGGCGACTACCGCCAAGTTCTGGAATAAAAATTATTAAATTTTCTGTATTTTGGAAAACCGCGTTTATCAAAGAAAATTCTTAACTTCAAATATTACTACTTTCATATAGACGCATGCTGAATCATGGTGTGATTTTGATAATATCTTCCTTTTTAGTTTTTATGACTGAAAAGAGTATTTTAATACATACGAACATTTAGAATTACCTTGCTATGCATTGAATCATAGAAGCAACTTGACGCGCTCTGATTGTGTACGCGTACTTTAAACTGTAAAAAATCTGACCCTTTTGCTGCATCGTCACTACCCCGCTTTTATAGAATATCTCACTTTTGATCCATGAGAATGCTCCATAATAGGCTGAAGTAATCGTTTTCTGTATTAACGGTGGAGGAACGATGCAGCAAAAGGGTCAAATTTTTAACAGTGTACCCTGTTTAAAATATCTTGAAAAATTACGTCTGTTTTTAAAGACTATCTATTTTCTGACCAATGAAAACGCTCCATAGACGTTTTTAGATCGCTCTCATTAGTCAGAAAATAGATAGCTTTAAAAACAAAGGTAATTTTTCACAATGATTTAAACGTGTACTGATGAATTGTCAGCTTTTGAATGCCCAATTACGAAGTCTGTAGAATTCAATGTGGACCTTAAGGCACTACACTAGTCTCAGAAAAAGACCCTGATGTTAGTGTAAAGACTATGGAGGCGTTCTTTTCTCGCGTATCTCGTCAAATTTTAATATATTTACATGATTATTTTTTCATAGGTTAGCCGAGGATGATCTACAACCTTCCTAGTTTTTACTTCTTCGATTTTGCTTATGTATGTTTTATATAATGATAGTTTCAATTTCAGAACCGTTTAAACCGGTTTTGAAATTTAAAATATATTTTTTTTTAATCTGAAACCAAAATTGAAAAAGTAAAAACTAGGCCGATTGTGGAATATCCTCAACTATTCTATGGAAAAAAATCACGTAAAAAATTTGAAATTTTATCGAGATATTTGAAAAGAACGCCCCCATAGACTTCACATTATCATCCGGGTCTTTTTCTGTGCCTACACTGTTAAAAATCTGCTGCATTATGCTGCAACGCCCTCCACCACTTGTATATAATATCTCTATTGCAACCAATGAGCAAGCGCCATTTCACGGCCAAGTAACCGTTTTCTATACAAGCAGGGGAGTGCGTTGCAGCAAAATGCAGCAGATTTTTAACAGTGTAGTGTACGGCCTTAAAGTTTGCTGGATGCGATAAATTTCCTAAATGTTAAAGCTTAAATGGACAAGTTCTCGCATCCACTAAAGCGGAAATAGACATCGATACCAATCGACATCCTTAAGTTGTTGAAAAGATGAAAATCCTTTAGTATATATTTTGCTCCGGAGGAAAAAAATATCTCTACATATCAATGCAAAATAAAGTGCATAGATATGTGCAACAAAATTATCTTTAGATTCAGATTTGGTTACATGATTAGACACCAAAATGATTTCAGATTTTGTTCATGTAGGATTCCTCAATGTGAATATGACGTCACATGGAGCACATATACGATTGATTGAAATGATTCTGGACAAAAATGAGTCATCAAGGGGGTCCTTGTGGCCGAGTGGTTAAGACACCACGCTGCTAATCTCTTGAGAGCGTAGGAGATTGTGGGTTCGAATCCCACTGGCTCCGTTGCACACACTCTTTATGTGTAGCTCCCGGTTGTACTTATCTTGTGACGTAATATTTCCTTGTGCTATCTTGTCCTTGTATTTCCACGAATTTGTAAAATAATATGGATTATGCATTTATGTCTGTGTAGAAATAAAGGATCATTCGGCGTACAATCGAATTCTACCAGGAAATCATCATCAAATTTTATAATAGAAAATGCCTAGCATTGCGATACATTGTTAAAAATTTAACTTTTGCTGCATCATCACTCCATCCCTTATTTTGCTGCATCGTCACTCCCCCGCTTTAATAAAATATTTGTCTTTTGACCCATGAGAATGCTCCATGATAGGCTGAAATAATCGTTTTCCATAAAAGTGGTGGAGTAACGATGCAGTAAAAGGGTGAAATTTTTAACAGTTTAGTTGGGACAAAAACGTCCGTGAAAAAAGTATTTGGGGTTTGAATGCTGTCACTCTCTTATAGATGCAGCCAAGTACAGGTTATGATTTTCGGATTCCTCGTCGAATCATCACCGCTCATTTCCGATGCCTTTACTGCATTTATAGGAATTAGATTGTTGCTGTTTATGTATTGAATCATAGAGAGATTTTTGTTAAAATCTTTCTTTTTGCTTTTTCTGACTGAAGAGGGAGCACTTTTGACTACACTAGAAAAGCATTTTACTATTCATTGATACATGGAGTCATTTTGCTGTTTACTCATATATGGAAGCGCTTTGCCGCGCGCTTATGTGTAAGGACACATTACTTGAGTCATTGTCACCTTTCGATAACCACTTCCGATGTCCGTACGATTAGATGTTGACTTTAAGATTTCATGAATGCGGTAGCTTTTCGTCGTGCCATATCTGAAGAAGTTACCACATCCAGAAAACCTAAAGATTCACAACGATACTAACCAATATTGTAAGTGTCTTTTGAAAACTTGACAATCAAACAGTGACAAGTAAAGCGAATACATCAGAACTCAGCAAAGTGCGTTCATTAGTAAAGCGTTGCAAAGAGCCATCATATGTCAGTACACATAATTATGTATTACGGTATAAATAACTAAAAAGTAGGAAATAAATTTAAATTTTTCAAAAAAATGTGTAACCGACTCCAAAGAATAATAATGTATTACGGTATAAATAACTAAAAAGTAGGAAATAAATTTAACTTTTTCAAAAAAATGTATAACCGACTCCAAAGAAAAGCGCTAAAAAGAATTAAATAATTCTATAAAATTCTCTAATGACAAATCGTTATCCAATAACCACACATTGACTATCATGTACAGGTATAAAACGGTTAAATTTAATGTATAGAATTTAATATCCACCAAACATAGATTTTCCAGAGAATATTTTTTACAAGAGATTAATTTACATATTTTTTATTTAATTTTTGAATAGATACATATAAAAAGTAATGAATTACTTTTTGAAGTTGGTGCCAAACTGTCTTAAGTATAGTAAGAATTGTGGATATATTATGTCTAGTACCATAAATAAAATGGGGAAATCATTATCGATTATGATTTTTTGGCACCAACATCAAAAAGTAATTCATTACTTTTTATATGTATATATTCAAAAATTAAATAAAAAATATGTAAATTAATCTCTTGTAAAAAATATTCTCTGGAAAATCTATGTTTGGTGGATATTAAATTCTATACATTAAATTTAACCGTTTTATACCTGTACATGATAGTCAATGTGTGGTTATTGGATAACGATTTGTCATTAGAGAATTTTATAGAATTATTTAATTCTTTTTAGCGCTTTTCTTTGGAGTCGGTTATACATTTTTTTGAAAAAGTTAAATTTATGTTTGATTCATGTTTTGTTTTGAAAAATAGACCAGCGCAGCGGGCTTAGCCTGCTAGTTTCTGTTATAAATTTCGATTGTGTGTAGTTAAAATTTTATTTTTCATTAGTAGACTATTGAAATTTTATTAAATAATCTATCTTATACTATAATGCGAGCAAAAAATGTGTGTGTGTAAACTTTTTTAACGGCTCTAATGATTCCGACAAAACTTTGCATTTTACCATTTTCGAGCACGAAAATATTGGTTTATAATAAATCTGCAAAATTAGTTGCATTAAAAAATGTATCTTATGTTGGCCAGTCTCTCAAACTAATATTATTTTAAGCTAAAATTAGCAAAATACTATAAAACTCAACTATCCAAATTTTTATACGAAATAAAACCGAAATTCACCGGATTTTATAACAGACGATATTTTAAAAATAGTACTCACATTTTAATTTATTTTATTTTTTATTTTTTTTTTTTAATTTTAAAAGAAAATGGAGTGATTCCGTTGCCACAAATACAAAATTGGTACCAAAACTATATAAAAAAATAATAATAACATCTAGAAAATAAACTGAGGTACAGCTTTGAAATAAATTTCGTTTAAAAGTACATTTTTTCCTTTATACAACGGTGTAAAAATTTAAAATGCACGATGCTTGGAAGTGTAAAATTTGCAATAGTGAAAATCGCAAAACAGGAATTGCATGGAAAAGTGTTGCGCATTTTATTTATTTATTTATTTTTCAGTTTTAAGAGGAAATGGAGTGATTCTGTTGCCACAATTACAAAATTGATACTAAAAACTATTAAAAAAAATTAATATCTCAAAAATAAATTGAAATACAGATTTCAAACAAATTGCATTAAAGGTACATTTTTTTTTCTCTATACGACGGTGCAAAAAAATAAATTATCCGATCTTTAGAAGCATAAAATTTGCAGTAGAGAAAATTGCAAAACCTAAATTTCTAGGGAAAGTGTTGCCATTCGCAAAATGACGTATGCGTTGCGCACAAATACGTTTGGCCTTTATAATACAGGGTGTTTCGCTACCAGACCGACAAACTTTGAGGGATGATAGTAGACATGAAAACAAACATTTTTAAATAGGGAACAATGGGGCGCAAACGTCTTCTGTAGGAGCTAACGGCCATTAAAGTTTGAGGTCCAAAATTTCAAACGATGATAAAAAACGGAAAAAAGGGTCGATTCGTTTGCGGTTTTCACTAAAACATTCTTTATATCACGTTTTTCTTAGAAAAAAATTTCAAAGTTTATGTTCAAAAATTGTCGATAGAGGGCGCTTTTGACTTTAGAGTAACGAACAGTTACTTTTTACCGCTATTTTGTGTATGGGGTTGAAATTATTCTAAAGTTTAGACTTTAACTTAAATTTTAAGCCCAAAATCGGAAACATTGGTATCGGGTAACTAGCAAATATTAAACTGTGAACAGAGGGGGAAATTTTAAACGCTCATAAATATTGGACAAACAAATCGATTTTGTTGCAGTTTGCGTATAAGTCATTAACTTGGTAATTATTTTATTGAAAATGATGTACAGCTTTGGTGATTTTTTGATAGAGGGCGTTTCCGATACATCTCTGACATTTCAAAGGCATTACTCCTGGGTGTTTTACTACCAGACCATCATACTTCCAGGAAGTGTTAGGGATACAAAGATGACTTGGAATCGCATAGAAATGTAACGTTGGAAATGCATTTTTTGCAAGTTACGGTTAAAGGAAGCAGAGAAAAAAGTAACAGAAACAGAGAGACACGTTAGTGCGAGAAAAGCGACTCTTTAATGTCACAGAAACCAGTTTATTTAAAGGTTTTACTAGAAAAGGTGTTTGAAATTACTACCAGAAGTAGTCCGGCAAGTTTGACAGCGACGGTAGATGGCGCTAAACGGTAATGCGCCTCCGCAAAGATCACTTTGAAGTGATCATTCGCGAACCGGTTCCAAAGGTAGCAGAATGAAGTATTTGAACGATGAACAGCACGATAGGGCTCCTCCACATTTTACCAATGACGTTTACCGACAGTTCAAAGTAACATATGGACAGTGGTGGATAGGTCGTGGTAGCCGGTTCATTGGCCTGCCAGATCGCCGGATCTAGCATGTATGGACTTCTTTTGCTGTGGTCAAATAGAAAATTGGGTGTATAAGACTCCCGTATCATCAGTTGAAGACCTCGCAGCTGGTATTTCTGTAGCTGCCAGAAAACTATCAGAGATGCCAGGAAACTTTCAAAGTGTGAGGAATTCCACGTGACGCCGCTGTCAAGCATACCGGACTACTTCTGGTTGTAATTTTGAACACCTTTTCTCGTAAAACCTTTAAATAAACTGTTTTCTGTCACATTAACGTGTCGTTCTTTCTCTGCAGTTTCTGTTACTTTTTTCTCTGCTTCCTTTAACCGTAACTTGCAAAAAATGCATTTCCAACGTTACATTCCTATGTGATTCCAAGACGTCTTTGTATCCCTAACACTTCTTGGAAGTATGATGGTCTGGTAGTAAAACACGCAGGGGTAATGCCACTGAAATGTCAGAGATGTGTCGGAAGCGCCCTCTATCAAAATATGAGGGCACCAAAGCTGTACATCATTTTGAATAAAATAATTACCAAGGGAATGACTTACACGCAAACTGCAACAAAATCGATTTGTTTGTCCAATATTTATGAGCGTTTAAAATTTCCCCCTCTGTTCACAATTTAATTTTCGCTAGTTATCCAATCCCAATGTTTCCGATTTTGGGCTTAAAATTTAAGTTAAAGTCTAAACTTTAGAATAATTTCAACCCCAAACACAAAAAAGCGGTAAAAAGTAACTGTTCGTTACTCTAAAGTCTAAAGCGCCCTCTATCGACAATTTTTGAACATAACCTTTGAAATTTTTTTCTAAGAAAAACGTGATATAAAGAATGCTTTAGTGAAAACCGCAAACGAATCGACCCTTTTTTCCGTTTTTTATCATCGTTTGAAATTTTGGACCTCAAACTTTAATGGCCGCTAGCTCCTACAGAAGACGTTTGCGCCCCATGGTTCCCTATTTAATAATGTTTGTTTTCATGTTTACTATCATCCCTCAAAGTTTGTCGGTCTGGTAGCGAAACACCCTGTATAGATAGATATGTGTGTAACTTTAAAAGTTTTTTTAAGTTTTTTTATACAATAAAACATTGTTTTTATATAGAAATTTTTTTTATGTTTGCACTTCATTTTCTACTTTTGTTCGGGTTATCCGCGATGCTAGCTAATTTCGTGGATAATCGGAACTGTACTGTAAAAAAATAAGTTAATATATGGAATTATATAAAAATAAAAACTTTTCATAAGGTTATTCTTCAACTTCAAATAATACTTTTTTGACTTGGGGAGAAAAACGTGGAATTTTGGCAACTATGACATAACCACAGTTATTAACTTCCAGAAGCAAGTACAGCATTTGAGGAATTCCTAAATATAAAAAGTTGAAATACTTACGTTGAACATATTAGTAATACAGATTGTATTAATAAAATTACAATCGTCGTTTTTTTTTTTTTTTTTTTTTTTTTTGGTAACTATCGAACTTAAAAATGTTTAATAAAATGTGAATGTTAAATAATTAATCATTCAATTAATTGAATTATTAGACATTAATTAATTAATACCTAAATAATGCAGTTAAGTCTTAAAAATATTTATTGTTGATTGCATTATTTGGTACTTTAAAAAATGCATAAATAAACTAATAAAGGCGCCCCAGTGGCATGATCAGTAGAGGTAGCTACTGACACGCCGCAGCCGAGGGATCCTGGTAAGACATGGATGGTGTGTTTCCCTTTGTAGTATAATAAGTATGTAATGGATATGCGAAATAAATTGTTCTGAATTGTCTTTGTTTCTGTGTATAATGGATCATTTGAGGAGGGAGCCATAGCTGCTATAGGCCTCAAAGCACTTCCACATCAAACTAAATTAATAAAAATTAAGATGAACTGATATGCATAAAATATATTGTCACATTTAGGTACTTTGGACATGTAATGCATATTTTGAATATTGTAAATATGACAAAAAATATCTAAATGAGACAATGATATTTTTTTGTTTAGATCACAGAATTCAATTTTTTAGAATTCGACTTTTATTGATTACAAAATTCAATTTTTTAAATGCATTTTTTAAAAATTAGAATTCATTTTTTTCAAAATAATTATTTTCCTCTAAAATGTATAATATTTTTTCTCTTTTTATTCTGCTTTTTTTATTTAAATGAAATTCGGAAATTAATCTCCGTTTCACTGTAAATAAATAAATAAATAATAATAATAATAAAACACATGTATTGAACAATTTTTTTATTTACGTTTGAAAGCTAAATCTGTTATCTAATTTTTTCAACATATTCATCATGTACATTCTAGCATTTTTCATAGAGTTTTACCAACTTACCAACTGCTTTTTATACTATTAGTTTTTAACACAATCAACTTTGATTGTGTTAAAAACTAATAGTATATCTATGTACCCATCGTTATATGAAGTTCCTTTATCTGCGGTTTATTTTGTTGAGCTGTCTAAACGACAAACCAGATGTTGTAACCAATAGGGTTATCTGAGCGAGAAAAGCTCGCCGGGTGTCGTGACCGGTTAACTTAAACGGTAAAGTATTGGCCTTATAAGCCAAGGATCTGGGTTCGATTGCCGGCATGGGCAATTTTTTGCTCAGTTGGAAATATTCAATTCAATTGTTTTTTGTATAACCCTCGCGAAGACTTTTTATTGGTGGGGACAGAGTGTTAAATTGCCAAGTCAAAATTCAATATTTGCCAACTGAATGAAAAGCAAACATAAATAGTTCTTGGCGTTTGCCAACTAGTTTTGTAATTTTACCACAATATCATAATTAGAAAATGTAATATAGTTTTTATTTGTAAAAAGCTTAATACTTCTAATTATATTGGTAACTTTCGTCAAATCTATCAGAAAGAGAAAGTGTATTACAGTTTTTAGCTCACAGGCTATCATAGCCTGAGAGCTTATGTGCCCGTCAGTACTGTATGTACGTGCGTAACGCGATAACTCATGATAAAAATATCCGATCCACATAAAATTTTGGGTTCACGACATTTCGGTCCCGCCATTTCGGTCCCGCCGTTTCGGTCCCGAGACATTTCGGTCCCTGGCCATTTCGGTCCCGAGACATTTCGGTCCCGAGACATTTCGGTCCCTGGCCATTTCGGTCCTTAGTCATTTCGGTCCCTTGCCATTTCGGTCCCTTGTTATTTCTTTACCGGCCACCTTATAACTTGGTTTCTGATTGATGAAGGCCCACTAAACGCTGTAAGCTCGACATTGTTCGGGCTTTTTTTAATATTTTTATTCTCTTGCACCCCCCGCCCTTCCCTCAAATTTTATACAAAGCTGAGTAAAATAGTCCAATAAGTTTAATCTACTGTAACTCGTGATAATAAAACCACAGCGAGTTGAAAATCTGATTAAATAATGTTATAAAATTTTAAACTGTCTTTATTATTATTATTTAATAGAATGATTATTTTAAGTTTTATCATATATTCTTTGTATTAGGTATTTTATCTATACTATAAACTAAAATACATATTTTATTGAATGTTTTCGCACACTTTCTTAGAATCTTTAAATTAGTGATTTCGTAACTAGCCGTGCTACGAAATTTTTTTGTTTAAAAAAATTAAAATGCTCCAACGATCTTTTTTTTATGTAATAATTATTGGTTGCAATTTTTTTTCTTTTTTACAGTTTTCTCACTTTATGAAGACAATTTTTGTGAGTTAATTTTATTGAAAGTGGGCCTATTTCTTTGTAATAAAATGATTATTTTTTAATTTTATATAATAATGTGACTATAATTTTAAATAATTTTATTTTCAATTTTTAACTGACAAAACTAAGCTTTTTTAATTTATCGTTTATTTATTTACTTATTTATTTGCATTACCTTTTCGCTCCCACTTTCACAGAGAAAAAAATTGATAATTCTTGTTTTAATTTTATTATTAATTGAATTAATAGTTTTAAATTTCAGTAATTTTAAATATAAAATAAATAAACTGGTAAACAATAAATTTCAGTTTATAACTACTACAAAACATGATGATAAATAGAATATAAAACAGATTATTTATTGAGTTTATTTAAAGTAAAATTCGAAATGCATATTAATAATTTCACCAATTTTATTAAATAAAGATTCATTAAATTAAAAATACATGTATTTAATAAAATATTAATTTAATTTTCATTTTAAAATCACTAACTGTTCTGAGATTTAATTTATAGCAATTATTCATCACCATAAGTTCTTATTCAAAAATTGTTAATTATTTCAAAAAAGGAAATTATTATTATTATTATTATTATTATTTGAAAAATCAGTTAATAACGTAACGTAATAATTAATTAAACACAATAATGCAACACTGTAACAATGCGTAAAAATATTCTTAACAGTGTTAGGTAACATTATTATCCAGATGCAGATTTAAATTTTCTGAAACAAAGTTATAATTTACAGTTCGCAAAAACAATCATATATTAATTAATTACATTTAAAGAGTAAGAAAAATATTATAAACTAACCAATAAATGAATAAATAACATATTTATTTTGAGAATCCTTATCATTTTTATACATCCTAATGAACTTAATAACATTGTAGTAGCTGAAATTTAAAAAATATGTTTTCTCATTTTTGCTATAATAACTTCTATATAGTTCTTGTACTAGATTTTAAACAAGTAATTGATAAATAAGTCACTTAAACAATTAATAGTTGAAATAATTTTGAATTCTTATTAATAAATATGTTTGATAAAAAGAATTTAATTTTTGAGAGTTTTTTAATTTAACAAACTAATTATTAATGCTTTCAAATTTTCTAAGCTGATGTTAATCATTTATTAAAATAATGTATAACATTAAGTAAATAACAAATCAAAACCGTGTGCCGGGAATTTTTAAACACTTATAATTTTTTATGTTGGTGTTCCTATAAAATTTGAAATCTAAGCATATAAGTACCAGCTAAGTACTACTATTAACCTCTTTTAAGCAAAAATTCTGCATGTCAATCAATTGTCAACGCCCATCTGAACAAATGGTCATCTTTATACAAGATAGCTAGAAGAGCTAGGTAGTTAGCTTTATTCTACTTATCTTGATCTTTATACACTTGTCAGATGAAATCCCTCATTCTATTTTCTATACAATGTCCTTTTCACTCTGGAGTTCAAATGCAGACGAACCTCCGACATAGTCGCTCGCATTTTTTAGAAGAAATATGAATGTTTTGAAAAGAACAGCATTTTTCGGTGTTTTTTATTCCTCTCGCTGTTATCTTCATTTCAAACGTTTTTAGTATCAATTAAACCAGTATAAAAAGTAGAATGGAGTATTTTTTATCCTGATTATTACAGCTTATGAATGACATTGAAATCTCAAAACTTATAAGATAACTAAATAAGATTGATAGATAAGATATTTACCACCTAGAAATAATATTTTAAGTTACTTTTTAATTTAACTTACTTTGACAGAAGGCTTTTTTTTCATATTTTGTATGCGAGTTTTTATATTTTAATGTTAAAAATAATTATTTTATATAATAATATTAGTTTTAAATGAACTGGCAAATTTCGATACGCATTACATTAATAATTTTGTAATTAACTTCATTAAGCTGGTTTTAGAAAATATAACAGATGTATGCTAAACACATATGGTCTCTAAGTGACAAGATTTCTTTATTAAAATAAAATTATAATTTTTCTCCATTTTAAATGGAATTTTACATAAAAATGATTCACTACACATTAATGTTTTGAGATTCTATATTATTTATTATATTTTAATTTTAGCTTTTTATTTATCATATTAAAACAGGTAGGCTATTTAAATTTATTACGTATTTAAGTCAAATAAAGAATAAGGGAATATTTGAAATATAGAATTTTAAAAGCGAAAAGAACAGTTTATGTTTATTAGAAATTTTAACTTTTGTATCCCAATTTAAGAGGCTACTTCAGTGAAGTTTAAAGACCCTTTCGCAAATGTTAATCCTATGGAAGAAATTTATAAAGATTTCTTTGTTGCTTTCAATATTTTTAAACAATTTTTTTTGCATTGAATAGCTGAGATCGATTTGTATGCCGACCGTTTTTTACTTTTTAACTTTGATTGCAGGCTATTTTTGTGGGGATGTTTTCATTTTCGAAACCAGTTCCGAGAATGAAAGTGTCTTCATTAAAAATATCGGAAAAAAAATAAAAAAATAGTATTTGTACAAATTTATTTTAGCTATACATTGAAAAAAAAAATCATTCCAAAATATTGAAATGCAGCAAATTTGCCTTCAAAGATTTCTACCAAAGGATTAGCGGGCCTTTTTGTTTGACTGAAGTAGCCTCTTTACAGATAAATCATTTGTTTAACACTATTTCTAGTGGTGTCAAATGATACTTTTTTTTAAAGATTTGACTTGTGTTTATTTCGCTCGTAGTTTTTGAAAGTAATAAGCATAAAAAGTCTTTAATGTATTAAAAATTATTTGTAATACCTGCATTGTTATATGTAAAAAGGTTGTTACACGTAAAAAGTTATTTCGTAGCAATAATTGTTATATGTAAAAAGATTAACGCAAACTTTTAAATAGTTTTTTAATAGCGAAATAAAATAATTATTTAAAAAATAAAAAAGTTTTAGTCAGTCCCTATGCAGAATTAAAAAAATAATGTGGCTTTATCACAATTCTATGTTAAGATCTCTTAAAAAAAAAAAAAAAAAAAAAAAAAGATCTTTATGATAGAGGAATTTTTATATAAATCCACAAAACACTACTTCTGCCATATGAAATTTGCATGGCGTTTGGATCCGCTGCAATATGTTTGAGTTTGGATCCGAGTTATACGTGTAAGTGGTTTTTCGGTACTTGTTACTTCTAATTAATCGTATTACACTAAAACTTTATGTGGCTTTCAGTTAAAAAACCATTGTTGAATTCACACACTTTTCTCCGGGAGGGACTTCTGTGGCTCAGGGGGGGATTACCCTTTTTTACCACTGAAAGCACAAAATCTCAAAATTTCCGGGGGGGGGGGAGATTTGATAGCTCCGGGGGGGATGACCCGCTCCTGAATTCAACACTTTAAAATGTTCCCTATAAAATTATGTCAGATATTTCCCGTGCACAAAATTTCAGTTTGCTGGAGAAGGGACGGAAATGTCTGAGGACCGAAAAGTCCAGGGACCGAAACGTCTCGGGACCGAAACGTCTCGGGACCGAAATGTCTCGGGACCGAAGCGGCGCGACCGAAACGACGGGACCGAAATGGCGGGACCGAAACGTCCTGCTTCCTAAAATTTTGTATATGAATATATCTCGATAAGCCGCTTCCTTGATTAGATTTTGGAGTTCATTTGATATGTATAACAGGGGGGACGGGGGGTCGTGCCCCTCCGTTTAATTGATATAAATGGGTTTTCATGCAGAATTATCAGTTTTAGATATAGGATCATTCTGGTTGGGCGCCTCCGTGATTGGTATTAGGTTTTCATTGAATTAGTATATACAGGGGGAACGGGGGTTCTAATGCCCCTCCCTTTAATTTATATAAATGGATTTTTCATGCAGAATTATCAGATTTCGTTCAAATCTCTAAATAGTTTTGGAAGTTTAACGGTTGAGTATAAAAAAGGGGGATAGCTCCTCTTAAATTGTATAAATGGGTTTTTATTAAGAATTTTCCAATTTGCTCTTAATTTTGGATATAGATTTTTTATATGATAAAGTATACCCTGATTAGTTTAATGGGTTCAAAAATTAAGTATAAAATGGGAAAGGGGAGTTATTTTCCCTCCTTTAATTTTTTTTCCGAACGGAATTAACCCTTGAAAATATAAGGCTGTAATGTACAATTAGTATGCGTACCCAGTGAGCTCAATGACATCAATTTTACTGGGCAGTATTTTTTTTTTTTATTTATTAAAGTTTTGAACTAAATTGCCAGTTCAGTTTGTAAATTTGCCAACTGAAAAAGCATGTGCAAATGTTTGGGAGGGGGGAGGCTTCCCATCTGTCTCTTCCCCTTAGCGAGGCCCCTGCTCAATCGTCTTCGAATTCAAGCAACTTGTCACATTGGTTTCAAGTTCTTCATCGTCAGCGAAATGCTGTGACCCAACCCATTTAATTTCAGTGAACAGGCTTATTTACGAGCAGAAAGAACCAAGTCTGGTCTGTAGGGCAGCTGGATAATTAAACATGTCCTATTTGAACTGGCGCAAAAGATCGTGTCTTCACTGAGCACTGTGATGGTGAGTATTATCGTGCAGGAAAACAACCTCCTGATGTCTGCTGTTAATTTTTTCCCCCAAAGAAGTGCTAAGGTTCATGTTCCTGCAAGTGAAGGCACTTGCGAGCTTATTCTATTCCTATGGTGAGGTTATTTTCTGATAACTCGTTCGCATTTCGACATTTTTATTTTTTTTCATTGGATAGCTGAGGTCGCTCTCTACATATTTCCTTTTTCACATTTTCGAGTTTGGTTGCAGATATCTTTTTATAATAACACTTTCCTTTTCGGAACTGGTTTTTAAACCGAAATTAATTTTATAAAAAATACCTGCGATCAAAATCGAAAAGTAAAAATGGAGCAATGTAGAAAGAGACCTCAGCTATCTAAAGCAAAAAAAAATAAATAAATAAATAAATAAAAATAAAAATAAAATAAAATAAAATAAAATAAAATAAAATAAATAAATAAATAAAAATGTGGAAATGCAAACGAGTTATCAGAAAATCACCTCCCCTAAGAATAGCATTTGCTCACGAGTGTCTTCGTCAGCAGGGACAGGAGCCTTAATACTTCTCGTACCTCGTATTTCATGAAGTTTTCAATGTCAGTCCACATTTTGTGATGTTGTAACTAGAAAAAGCGTAGCATTAGGGCACTCTCTCTAGAACAGCTTGAAGCATCTGAAACATAGATTGATGGATGTAACTAATGCTTGTATTTCGCCCACAACTGCAAGCACCACGCCACAGTTAGTTTACGAATTGCCCTCGTATTATGAAATACGAAGCATTCTTTAAGCATGATGAACCTATGAGAAATCACAATTCACGACATTACAAAAAGATTTCAAAGCAATATACATTTTATGTATAGTCTATGCACAAACTTCAAAGCCATTTCCATAAGATTTAAAAAAAAAAAAATCTTTCTTTACCATAATCTTCATTAATTCGCATTCCATTTTAAATCTTTTGGCATCGCATTTGATATTTCAGCGTCGTAAATATTATAATTTCAACGCAGATTCTGGCTGGCAGCAGAAAATTGAAAGACCGTCTTACAGATTAAGAAGTTAATTATACATGTTAAAATCGATAGAAAGACGCAGGTGTGATCTGGCGAAAACGGATCATTAAATTATAGATGAGCGCATCGAAGAGATACGTGGTAATGAATTTGTTTTGGGAGCATTTAATCCCGTTTTATAATGATTATTTTGTAATGGCATTTTTTCGTGTCGAATACATAAGGAATAAAACTGGTATAAGTCCCAGCATGTTTAAGTTCGAGAAATTTTGAAGTAAAGAAATGTGAAATTATGTACAATTGTTTTAGAAATCCCAGAAACCATGTTAATGGAGAGTGAAGTTCCTGCAGCTCTAAGGAACAACTAGCCGGATGTGTGAATCCCAAAACTTTTTTTTTTATCTCATACATATTAATAATTCAAAATTCGCTATCACAGTGCAAAAAATAAACGGTAATCTGCCCATCATGAAGATTCTAAAAATATAAAATTCCGTTCATTAGTTCTTGAGATAGGATTATCAGTAAAATCGTAAAAACCTGAAAAATACATCTCAAAACAACTACTGGGTACTTTACATTAAAACTTAATCAGCAAAAACTTATGTAGATGTCTAACTGAATTTGAAAGTTGATGAAAATCCGCACATTAGTTTTTGAGATTTTACTGCTGACGAAATCGTGAAAAATGGAGCATAGCAGAGCCATCTACTGGGCGATTAACACCAAATCCTTATATGCACCAATTCATATCAAGGTCTACCTGAATATGAAGTTTTATGGAAATCTGTGCGTTAATTCTTAAGATAGATCTATTGCGGAAATCAAGAAAAATACAACATAACAGCGCTACCTGTTGCGCGATATAACCAAAAACTAATCATCAGCAGTTTACATCAAGGTCTAACTGAATATAAAATTTTGTAAAATTCCCGTATATTAATTCTTGAAATAGAGAGCCGTCAAAATTAGAATTATTTATTTTGAGAAAAAAAGTTATGTTGCATAAAAAGTATTGAAACAAAAATAACAATTTTATTTTTCCTTAAACAACATATATGATTTTAACTGTATTTATTTGCGGAATCCTTCTTTTTCAACTTTTTCATCATCATCAAAGTCATTATTTTCCTCATCTGTGTTACTTTTCGAAGCTGCCTCATCAATCCCGTTTTTATCTTTATCTATTATTTTATTTATATCCGTCATTCGTTTTCTTACTTCGTACATTTTATTTGACATGTCAGTAACTGAGTCTGTGGCTTCAATAACTACAGTTGTGGCGTTTCTTATTGCGTCTTTCAACTCATTAATCACGCTTATTTCATTGTTTGTTTCGGCAGCATTCGGTGTTTTATCAAGAGATTTGCTGCTATTAATATCGTTTTGTGCTTTAGTTTCAACATCATTGTCACTTGTATCAACTTTTGAAATTGTGTTTTCAGTCAAAACCAATAGCTTTTTAATTTCGTTCATTTTATTTGACATATCAATTACTGTGCCTGTCGCTTCCGTTACTGAATTTGTGGCTTCAGTTGCTGCTTCTTTCACCTCAGCGTTATTCTTTACGTTTACTTGATCGTCCACAATTGTTTCTTTTTCCTTTGATATATCTCCATTTTCAGAGATATCTTCATTTCTACTTGTTTGTGTTTCACTTGCCAAATCTTCATTTTTACCAATATCTTTAGCAGCCACATTCTCGTCCACAGTTTTATCTGCTGTGACTGTTGCATTTCTGTCTTCAACAGTATCCTTGACACCAGTTTTAACATTATTTGTTTCCATATCTTCATCTTCAACAATAGCCGTTTGTGTTTCACTTGCCAAATCTCCATTTTTACCAATATCTTTAACAGCCACATTGTCGTCGACAGTTTTGCCTGCTGTGTTTGTGACATCTTTGTCTTCAACATGATCCTTGACAGCAGTTTTAACGTTTTCTGTTTCCGTATCTTCATCTTCAACAATAATTGTTTGTGTTTCACTTGCCAAATCTCCACTTTTACCAATATCTTTAGCAGCCACATTGTCGTCCACAGCTTTGTCTGCTGTGCTTGTGACATCTCTGTCTTCAACATGATCCTTGGCAGCAGTTTTAGCATTATCTGTTTCCGTATCTTCATCTCCAACAACACTTGTTTTTATCTTACTTGCGAAACCTCCATTTTTACCAATATCTTTAACAGCTAGATTGTCGTCCACAGTTTTGACTACCGTGATTGTCACATCTTTGTCTTCAATTTGATCCTTAACAGCAGTTTTAATATTTTCTGTTTCCGTATCTTCATCTTCAACAGTACTTGTTTGCGTTTCACTTGCCAAATCTCCATTTTTACCAATATCTTTAACAGCCATATTGCCAGCCACACTTATGTCTGTCGTGATTGTCACATCTTTGTCTTCAATTTGATCCTTGACAGCAGTTTTAGCATTATCTGTTTCCGTATGTTCATCTTCAACAGTACTTGTTTGCGTTTCACTTGCCAAATCTGCATTTTTACCAATATCTTTAACAGCCACATTGTCGTCCATAGCTTTGTCTGCTGTGATTGTTACATCTCTGTCTTCAACATTATCCTTTATAGCAGTTTTAACGTTTTCTGTTTCTATAGCGTCATCATCAGCGCTATTTTCGTCAATACTTGTTTGTATTTCACTTTCGAAATCTCCATTTTTACTAACATCTTTAACAGTGACATTATTATCCACAGTTTTCTTTGCTTTCATTGTCACATCTCTATCTTCAGCATCTTTGACAGCAGTCTCATCCTCAGTACTTCTTTGCGTTTCGCGTAAGATATCTCCAATTTTACCGTTATCTGTAATAACAGTTTTGCACTGAGTATTCTTTTTGACTTTAGTTGTCATAACCTTGCCATCTCGTTTACCTTTCGAATCTTTTATTTCGGCCTTGTCTTTTGAATCTTTTTTCTTCAGATCTATCCTCGATAAATACTTTTCTCTTGGCAATTTTCGTTTTAAAATTCTTTTCATGTTTTCATCATACTCTTTGTAATGGTGCATAATTAGTTTCTTTCTCGCATTTTCCATGTCACTCATGCGATCTGTATAAAATGGAAACGAAACAATATATAAAAACTCTTATAACAGAAATTATGTAAAATGTGTTTGTTTTATAGGAACTGAGAAATTAAATTTTAAAATGTAGCAGATAATAGATAAATTTCTCCGAGTATTCAGTTCATTTATTTTATTTTTGTCAGTGTGTTCCTTTGTTTGAATTTTCTACCCTCATCATGATTTTAGTATATAAGGAAGGAATTTTGTATTATAATTTTTAACCACTTCCTGATATCCTCTGTTATCCCCTTTCCAGTATTATACCCAGTATCCTTCACTTGTTTTGTTCATAAGAACTTCTATCTACCCCACCGCCCACCTCGACTTCTCGTGCGTTCGGAGCAACTGTAACTAGACTTTATTATTGTTGAATGCATTATGTAACAAAAAGCTATTATAAAATACTTTTTTATAATAACAATTTCTTTTAAGTATTTTTCAATATAAATTTATATTTTATTGACATCTCAGCATTTTGAATAATTATAGCATGCAAAAAATAAATGTAACCAGTTCTATATATCCCTCCAAACAAAAAAATAAATTCTAAAAATCATTTTGTTAATGATATTATTGCCGGGGGGGGGGGATTCACCCACCCGGGGCACCCACCAAAAACTTGGCATAGGTGTTTAATCCCCGGAGGAAATCTTCCACTACCAACCATCCAAATCACAAACAACGGGCCATTCCTTAACATAAGTAAAATATATAGCAATAATGTGGAATAGCACTAAAATACACAAAATGATAAAAATGAAAAACATCTGTTAACAATTTGACAAATCTGCCTGTCGGAACAAAGAAAAAATAATCAACAAACTTTACAAAAGGGGAGGGGTCCAAAATTATGAAAAAATTCATAACATTATATTTGCACAGTCCCTTAAAAAAGATCATAACAAAGAATAGGGAAGATGCCTTCCCCTTCCGGTACGGGGCGGGTGGACTTTTTCCTTTCTAAATGAGAGTTATGTATCTAAATTCGGTAAAAAAAGAAGTAAATGTGAAAAGCACACTATGACATAGCAGCTTTTGACTTTTAAAGGTAGAAAAAGCTCTGCAGAAAAGAATTATAATATCACCTAATCGAGATAAAAGAAAAGATAGTGTTGCAAACCTTAATAAAAATGTTATCTCAAGGCGTCCTTATGTTCCTCTCGCCTGTCCCCTAATCCCATAATGCATTATGTTAAGTACTTTTTTCAAGTATAAGTAAGCCATAAAGCATTTCTGATTAAAAAAGAAGGTATGTGTGTGTGGGGGGGGGGAGGGGAAAGATGCTCATTATCGATTTATCGAGTTTTTCATAATTCCGCAAGATGCGATTACTAAAAGAGATAAAACGCAACATATTAAATTTTTCTAAGTCATAACATAAAAAGAGTAACATTTGTTAATGAGATAAGATTGTATAACGTAAAAAGTTTGTAGCTGTTTTCCAATTTATGTTGTTAAATATAAAAGAAATGTTTTCTTATTTTAATGTAATTTTAATTAAAGTAAAAACTGTGTATAAATCTTAATTTTTAGTGAAAACTCTTTTGAGTAGCTTTTTAACTAACTAATAATGGTATTAGCTTTGTTTTGTCTTTGAAGTAGGATTAATAATAATAATAATAAAATTAATAAATTGTTCAGCATTACGTAATGCCAAGTGAGTTTAATTTCGGCAATATTGTTTTAAATCTCTCAGCACCTAAAAACGTTATTTTAATCAATTTGATTTATGTGAAAACAAATCGTGAAGTTGCTATCTCCGATATTTTAAACAAAGATGTAAAAATTCAAGTCACAAAAATAAAAATTACATTCGACGTTTTGGTTTATCTTTGAAACCGCCTATCATGGTTTTAAAATAAAAATTCTAAATGGGGAAAAAAAACGCACACACATTTTTTATTAGCAATTGCGTTTTAGAAGTTATTTTCCTGCCAAATTTAATCTCCTAGGCTGACACATCCAAAGAAATCATAGTAAAAACATAACTGCAGAATGTTTTCTTTGAACTTTTCTTTGGAGGAATCACACATCTTACAAGGAAGGTCTCCATACGGGCATACTCAGAAAATTCTGAAAAAATTACAGAATGTTCTTCTCATGTGGATGTATATGTTTGTAAAAAAAATTTGGCGGAACCCCGATAGAACGTTCGTAAAAAAATAATTAACATTTCTTTTATTTGGCGATTTACCATCGGTTGGCGAAAAATAACATTTCGAAAAATACTTTTTTATGTCAAATTCTTTTTAAGGTAAAAATGTTTCATCTTGAACTTGTTTAAAGAAATTTTATTTATATATCATTAGTTTTGTCAGCTTTAGTTCGTTTTAACTATATTTTTGTCATAATGTATTTAGAAGGAAAATTAACTGTGAAATTTTATGAATTAAAACTAAATTAAAATTGTTTCAATCTCAAAATTAACTCCAATCTAATTGAGCTCTGTTCATTTCATTCAATTTTGTTGCTATGGAAACAAAAACTTCTCCAATATTAAAAAACATTACTGCAGCATTCTTCATCTGGCCTTTATTTTGTCATACGCTTAAATATATGAAAAAATACTTTTCAATATGAAAGTATTTTTTATATAAGAAATTATTTTCAAGGTGATAAAATTAAATAACTGCAGCAAAAGCAACAGTAATATATAATATAAAATACATCTATATGTCTAACTCTCTCATTGTTCAAATTCAAATTCATTAAATACTATTTTCACGTATTCTAAAATTTAGTTGACAAGAAATTTTCAGGTGCATTAAAATCGTTTGCTTTTAGCGAGGGAAAATGCTGCTCGCCAAATCGCGGGACGCTTTCGTCTTTTCGCTCCAAATACTCGAAAGCATTTTATTTTTTTACTCAGTTTCTTCTATACAATTCCGCCGCTAAATTTGACTGAACCTTTATTACATACATGAGTAGTTTAATCAGTATTTTTTTCAAAAAATTCTGAGTATGCCCAGTGTCAGGTCCCTAGAAGACATCTGCCCTGAATTAGAAAGGAATGACATTTCCTTATCTGAATATTTTATGTATTGTGGGTTGTGTATCCGTGAAGCTCGAAATACCTTTCTTTCTTTTCTATAATAACGAATGACAGATGTTGACACAGGTGTGCAGATGACGCACTCGTTGATGAATGAAAGTGATGGCCGCGGGGCGTGCCTCAGCTGTCATCTAGCTATTGGAGTGATGTGTAAACAGGAGATGTCATGACTCAAGGTTGGAGTGCGGGATTGAACCAATGGATGAGCTCTAAGGAGTCCTGCATGGGGGAAGGAAGATCTCGGAAGGTCAACTCTGGACTGAGAGGTTGGAGACAGTTCTCGCTTGGCGTTGAGACCGATAGGTCGCTCAGGATTTGTGGTCCTGTTGGATAGTGTATATTTTGAGCGTGGGACAAGGCGTCCCGGTGGATAGTGTTATAGGCCGAGAAGTGAGGCCTAGTACCCTTGTGTATTGAGATTCTGCAGTAATCTCTGATAAAGCGTATCGAACGGGCGTTGAGTGTGTGGAAGAAAGTGTAAGCTGAACGGTACACAACCAACGTTTAGTGTAGTTAATTTAATGTTGAACCGGATCATCTATATCCGAGTTGTGATTGTAGATAGCTGTAAATATTGTTTCTTGTGTACATATCTATATCTTAAATAAACTGTTAGTTCAGTTCATTAACAGCGTCAGTGTTATTTTAACCAATCCTCACAGCAGGTGACCGATATCACCCATTAATATCGGTGGTGGCAGCTAAAACTACCTAGGACATTCTTCAAAGTTTTGTGGACTGAGAGGAGCGTCCGACAAATTGTTGGCAGCGTCGGGATAGAATCGCCTGAAACCAGTGACCAGCGAGCCGTGTTGCAGTCTGTTAATGCCAGAGTATCCAGTGGAATTCTCGTGTGGTCGTGCCATATCGTCGAGTATGTGCTAAAGCATCGTGTCGGATCGTCGATTGTATGCTAAAGTGTCGTGCCGTATCGTCGAATGTGTGTAAAGTGTCGTGCCGTAGCGTCGAATGTGTGTAAAGTGTTGTGCCGTATCGTCGAGTATGTGCTAAAGTATCGTGCCGGATCGTCAAGTGTGTGATAAAGTATCGTGCCATATCGTCTAGTGTGGACTAAAGTGTTGTGCGTATCTTTATTAGAAAGAACTAAAGTGAACTGTGTTGTGCCTGATTATCGCTACATCGTGGAGCTATCTGTGAATAGAAGAGTACCCCACCAAATAAAGTATAAGGTAAGGTGTTTTGATCATTCATTTCTTCTGACATCTCGAACCAAATTGTATTGTTGTATAATTAATAGTAATTTAAGTAAATTGTCTACGTAATTTATGTGCAATGAAATAATTGTGTTCAGATAGGTGTAAAAAATTAGTAACCATATTGCTATTGTTTTAAAGAAAGGTCATAATAATTTGAGATGATAATGATATGCTATTTATAATGATATTAGTGAACTAAATTAATGCATTAAATCTAAATTATTGTTAAAGTAATTGTTAAATGAAGCAATACTGTTTAAATTTTAAGAGTTGCATTATCAAAATTCTAAGCAAATGAAAATTTTAATTGGCCAATACTAGTGAGAAAAAAAAAAAAAAAGGCCCAAAAGAGAGCCATAGTGAAAAAAAAAAAAGGCCCAAAAGAGAGCCATAGTGAAAAAAAAGGCTCAAAAGAGAGCCATAGTGAGTAAAAATAAAAGTAAAGATTTTCAGTATATTTGTTTTAAGTGTAAGAACCAGTATTGAGTTCGGAAATATTTTATGAGGATAATTGTAGAAATTTATATATGCATGTTGTACAATTTTTCTTTATGTGGATTTTTTGATTGACATCAATACTTCTATTCAATTTCAACGTATCAGTATTATTATATAAATTGTAGGTTGTTATCTAAGTGTATATATTGGAATCTATATTGCATAGCAGTCAAATCGAATTATTGTTTTACTTTTTTGTTTTATTGGAAGTATATTGTGTGATATCAATGGTTGAGAAAAATTAGAGTATTCAGTAGGTTAATTAGAAATGAAATGCATGGATTATCTGAAATGGTATTAATTAGTATAATAAGTGGAGAAATATCTGTACTAAGTTAGAAATTTAGGAAATATTAATTTGGTAGGTTTAACTATTCTTGTGGGGTGGTTATAACAATCGGTGAAGGTATGGCTTTCTTATTGAAACTAAAAAAGGTTGATCTTCAGGTGATAGCTGAAGAATTGGGTGTTGAATTCGCGGAAGATGATACCAGAATTCAGCTTAAGAAAAAGATAATGGACAGTGATGAGTACGACGAGGGGGTTATTAAGGAATTGACCACTAGCACGGGGCGGAGTTTCCAATGTTTCCCACAAGCGTTGCGGTATTTGATTGGCTTTTGGTGAACGCTTGTGGGATAACTAGAGAAGCTGCTTAGCTGAAATCTGTTGTGACGTTCTTTGACGTCAGAAATGCTAGTGGTCCATTATCTGACACTATTGTTGCAGAACGATTAGAACAAGAAAAATTAGAGCGTGAAGAAAAACAGGAAAAGTTAGAGCGCGAAGAAAAACACGAAAGGTTAGAAAGAGAAGAGAGGATAGAAAAATTAAGGATGGAACATGAATTAGAAATGGAGAGACTAAGGGTTCAAGGTTTAGCAAATAATTCTAATGTTAGGGAATCTAATAATGAAAGTAATATAGAAAAATTGATCAAAAGTGTTAAAACTCTATCTATCAAAGTACCAGAAGGGACTGAGGGATGGAATTTATTTTTCAACAGTTTAGAAAGGGCATTCCAAACTAAAGATGTACCGGAAAACCAGCAGGCCGAAATTCTACTAAATATGTTAGGAGATAAGGCGGATAATTTGTTAATTTATACCACTAAGGAACAAATGGAGAATTATGAGGAATTAAAGGAGTTAGTCCTAAGGGAACATGAGCCAACCCCGAAGGCATGTTTAGAAAATTTCCGGAAAGCTAGGAGAAATCCGAACGAAACCCATGTATTATTTGTATCGCGTTTAATAGCTACGTGGGAAAATTATTGTAAAATTAGAGGTGCGGACACTTATGAAAAGGTCAACCAGTTAATAGTTACTGATAAGCTAATGAGTACGCTAGATGAGGATACTGCAGCATATATTAGTTTAACTCACCAGGGTAAATGGTTAGAAGCTCGTAAAATTGCTAAAGAGTGTGATAATTATTTTGATGCTAAACATAAGTCTTATGCGGTTACGCATAAAAGCTTTAAAGGTAAAGATAAGTACGTAAACAATGAAAAAATGAGACCGAGGGAGGATAATAAATTTAGTGGTAGTTGGAGGCAAAATGGTAGTAATGAGTGTAATTCTTTTCCGGATAGGAAAACAGAGTTTAAGAAGACGAATGATGCTTCAGGGCCTAAATGTTTTAAGTGTGGTTTGAGAGGTCATTACCAACGTTTTTGTAATAAAGTGGGTAATGAGGGAACTAATAATGGCAATAAAGGGCGATACCAGAAAGCAGGTGTTCATAAGATTATGGTGAAAGAAAATAAAGAGTTACCTAATGGGGCTGTTGTGGCTAGAATATCGGCAAAGGCCGAGCAGAAAACTAATGTTATTGGTGAGAAATTAAATAAACTTGAGAAAATTGAAGTTAGTGTTAATGGGCAAAAAGCAAAGGGATTGGTTGATTCTGGATGTGAGATTAGTGTTGTTCATAAAGATTTAGTCCCGGAAGAGAAATTAAAGGGAGCGGGTAGTATTTATTTACAAGGGTTATTTGGTGAAGCTGTTAAATCACCGTTAGTTAAACTACCGCTAGCTATTCCGCAATTCGGGCAAACTAATATTATTCATCAGGAAGTACTTTGCGCAGTAACTGATAATATTAATGAGCAAGTAATTTTACATCCCGAGGTGATTAATGAGTTGTCAGGTCACAATCTTGAGGAGCCATTGATAGAGTCCGAAGAATTAAAAAGTTCCGAAATTATTATTGATAACTCGAATGAAAAGGAAGATGTAAGTAACGATAGCTGTAATGTTTACGTAATAGACGCGAGATCGCAAAATGTACAAAGTCAGGATCCAGAAAAAACTGAAACGGAGGAAAATAATGAATCTATTGTTAGTAACTCAGATATGTTTAAGAAATCCCAGTTGGAATGTAAAGAATTAGAGAAAGCTTGGGAATTAGCTAAAAAGGAAAAAGGGGATTATTATATTGTAAACGGATTATTGTATCATAAAGAGAAATTGTTAGGCGAAACTATAGCGCAATTAGTAGTACCCAAGGTAAGAAGGGAAGAAATCTTAAAATTAGCGCATTCATCGGTATTTGGAGGGCATCATGCAGCCAAGAAAACGTTGCAGAGAATAAGGTATTCTTTTTATTGGGAGGGAATGGCAAAAGAAGCTAAACAGTTTTGTGAATCATGTTTAGAGTGCCAATTGACTAGAGGGGTTAAAGTAAATGATAGAGCTCCTATTTCCCCAGTGTCGCGGCCGGAACTTCCATTTCAGGTTGTTAATGTTGATTTAATTGGGCCTATTGATCCTAAAAGTTCACAAGGGCATCGGTATATACTGACTTTAATTGATCAGCATACCAGATGGGCGGATGCGATCCCTCTAAAAAGTTTAACTGCTAAAACCGCGTGTGAGGCGTTACTTCAAATATTTATGAGAACAGGAATTCCTAATGTAATTGCCTGCGACAATGGAACCAATTTTACTGCCGACTTAACGAAAGAATTTGAGAAAAGGTTAGGTGCTAGTCCAAGATTTTCGACTCCACAGTATCCACAGTCCAACGGACTTGTGGAACGATTTAATCAGACTCTTAAACGTATGCTACATCATACGATTAGGGAAGAAGGAAAAAAATGGCATGAACAAATACCATTTATATTATGGGCGTATAGGGAAGTCCCAAATTCTACGACGGGAATCGCACCTTTCCAGTTATTATATGGTAGAGCGCCGGAGGGTCCGTTATCGATTCTTAAGTCGTCATGGGCAGGAGAAAATAAGGGAGCGCAGTTAGATACTACGCCGATTCATGAGTACTTGGATAAACTTAAGAACCGCTTAGAAAGAGCCGCAAATGAGGCAAAATTGTCGTCTGAGGTTCAACAAAATAGAATGGCGTATCATTATAATTTAAGGTCAAAAGAAAAAACGTTTGAGGTAGGCGATAAAGTTATACTGTTAATCCCCGATTCGACTAATAAGTTATATTCTAGGTGGCAAGGGCCGGCAACTATTGTAGAAAAACGAAACCAGCATTCGTTTATTGTTGAGTTAGCCGACGGGAGTAGGAAGCATGTGCACCAAAATAAGATAAGAGAATTTATCGCTAAATGTAATATAGCTAATATTGTTTTCGAAGGTGATGAGGAATTTGGAGAAGTTGGGGAAATTCCTATTTTGAACCGGGATCAAGAGATAGAACGGGATATTGAGAGGTTTGAAATAAAAGGGCTATCTAATAGTCAAGTCAAAGATTTAAAGTCCATTTTGAGGGAAAATAAAGAAGTGTTTATGGGTCCTGTACGACCAGCGGAAGTAGGGGAACATCGTATTGATCCGAAACCGGGTGTAGAAAGGAAAAAACCAAAGTTATATAGCTAGGGGCGTAGCTACTGGGGGGGCGTAGGGGGGCGTCTCGTCCCCCTAATGTCGGCAACTTCGATGACAGTCGGCAAATTTTAGGTAGTCAGTATCAATCGATACAACTGTAAAACACCCGTTTTTTTCCAATTTTACATGTTTTTACTTAAAACATACACTAACAAACACCAATCCTTAGTATTTTTCTAAAGGATTTCTTCCGAAAATCCAAAGTTTGCCTCACCATTTTTCGACTTCTCGTGACTGCTGAAAATAATTTGAAAAAAAAAAAAATCGGGAAAGACTAGTTTTTCTGAGAATTTGCAGTAGGTGAGTAGAGTTCTAGTAAATCAACTAGCATTAAAGATGATGACGACTTCG
Source organism: Maratus speculifer (assembly GCA_964019185.1). Lineage (NCBI taxonomy): Eukaryota > Metazoa > Arthropoda > Arachnida > Araneae > Salticidae > Maratus > Maratus speculifer. The sequence goes on from OZ025289.1 coordinate 307,449,147, forward strand.
GTGAAGATATTCATATTTTTTCGTGTTCATGGACTTAACCCAGAAGTGGCAACAATCATACTTCGGCGACTATGTACTGTCCGAAAAAGACTGTTTATTGGACGAAAGGAAAGTTGAGTAAAAATGTTCTTCATTCTTATTGGACAGGAAAGCCACTATATAGGCCTCATTGAGTTTGTGGCTAAAATTCTAGGATTGGACAGAACTCGATTATCATATTAAAATGCAACTGATCTGCCAAAGCCATAACTTAGTGGAAACAACTGTCAAAAACTCTATTTTAGTGGTCAATTGGAAGGTTTATCACTGTGTTTTCCTGCTCTCAGTCGTCTATGTTTTTCATATCTTAGGGTAGAAGATAGGGACTTGCACGGGCCCGGGCTTCATCCGAGGCCCGCAGTCAACCAGTCGAAATAAAGACAATTTTCAAACGGGTCGAGTCGGCAGAATTACGACATTTTTATCAACGGGCTGATAAACGAAAAATACGGGCCATGCCAGCAAATAAATTAAATGGACCAGCTAGGCCGGTAAAAAAAAAAATTAGTGGGCCTGCCGGCCCGATCTAAAAGAGTAAGCAAAACCGGTAAAATATTGGATAGTTTCAATGAATATGATTTTCGGGAGAATAAGTGTAAATGTTCGTCATGAACCGATGCTAGTTTGATAAATCAATACAGAAATGTTGCATGTCCATCATAGAAGTCGGCATCAGGCATGGTGTCTGAGCTGAGTTTCTTTTTTCTTTAGCAGACTCGTGCAGTGCTGAAATCAAGCTTGCTTTTTTTCTCAGTGAAGTCGAGACGGGCTGGAACTGTACTTAATTGTTCTCAGGATGTATAGCGCAGACAACATGTTTTGTAAAAATATTAAAAACGATAATGTTCTGTTAAAGTAATCTTTGGAAATATATCGTAAGGTGGTCAAATGTACAGCACATTTTTAAACTACTTTTAACTGTAAAGGCTTAAAACTAACAAGCCTGACTATTGAAGCGATTTTGAATCCAATAGTAATTTATATATATATATATATATAAGGTTGACAATAAAAGATTCTTGTTACGGCTTCAGATTTTTCTTCTTTTTCGTGATGTCGGAACTGGAAATTCGTTTCAAAACGCTTTCTTTAAGATGCATTGCCTTTATCAAAAAATAAATAACGTCATTCGATTGAATAGTTTCTAATGAGAACACCTGCCAATCTTATGCATTTCCGAAAATAAATGAATTGAGAAGTGTGTCCAAAAATAGCCCTTTTGTTTTGGGAAAACTTTAATAAATGTCGGAGAAATATTTTCACAAATCTACTTTTTATTAGACAGCTTCAAAAGTATTCTAAACTAAATTATTATTATTATTATTATTATTTATTATGAATCCTTATTTGAATGTTGAAACGTCTGGGAAAAGTAGTCATTAATGTTGCTTTTATGTACTTTCTGTCGTGCGAACGCATCGTAATCGTTGCATATACTGTAAGATATACTGTAAATTTATTATATAAATATGCATACAATATTTTTAAAGGAATCTTAATTGTAGTTAAGACAAAATTGTGATTTTTTTTCCTTACAGAAATTGAATTGGGCCAGATCGCGCAGGGCGGGACTGTGTACTATAAATATAAACGGACCAAACTTACAATTTTTACATTGGATAGGCCGGTCCAAGATAACTATCATTCGAGTCGGGACTGGGCCTGAAAATTCTGGCCCATAGTGAAATTCTGGCTCTAATACAGGAAAATTTGATAATAAACCTATCGATCATTGACGAAAATCAGGTCTGCAGGAGGCACTAAGAATGACTTTGGCAGACCAGTTGCATTTAAAAATGCGAATATTGAAAATTCAGCCGTCAATTCTATGTGGTGATGATCCGTGCAGCTGATTCTCAGTCTGATGGTGTTTGTTTATCTTCTAGATATCCGCAGCTGATGTGACATAGGTAAAGTTCAATGAAATGGGTTGAATAATTGAATCATTTAGTCGATTATTTACGTCTAAAGCCGATTATTGAAAAATTGACCTGTCTGTTGGATAAAATGTTTTTTTTTATCCCTTTTAGAGACTAGAGATAGAGATCCACACGGGCCATAATTTTCAGGCTCGACCTGTTTGAAAAAATCTTGGCCCGGCCCTAAAAAGAAGTTGGAATTTCACCCGAAACCGGCCCGCAAAATTCCAACTCAGTCCGATTGAATTTCTACTAAATAGTGATTTTTACTCGTATGGAGAAGTTCTGATTAAAAAAAAAATACCTTAGAATTTTTCTAACATTTATGATCTTCATTTATATAGAAATGACGTAGTTTATGTTTAAAATGAACCGCTGTTTCTTGTATGTAAATGTTTCAGTTATCCTTAATACTATTAATCCGTATTCATGTATTGGAGATATAAATATCTTAAAAATGGTATACAGTAAAATCTTCTAAAACGGAATCGCATAGGAAAGAAAAAAATCGTTATAGACATGTTTCCTTCTTAGCAGGTATAAAAATGTATTATATTTTACCCTCACATATTATTGCATTGATTTTGTATGGATGAAACGCAATTTTCAATTTAAAACATTATTCCGCCATAGGCAAATACTTTTTTATTCATTTTACTACATTTTAATGAGCTTAGAAATCTACGATTCTTTAAAAAGAATATTTTTTTTATATTTAATTGAAGAAATAAAGGCGATTTTAAACTGTATGCTTTTTTTGCAAAAATTTTTGGCTCAGACCAAATTTTACTGATCTTTCAACAGACCTGGCTACGCCGAGACAATGATTTTCATATAGGCTGGCTCAAAACTGGGACAAAATATTTTGGCCCGTGAAGGCTAAGAAGAATGAAATCAGTCCCGGCTCGGTACGGAAAAAATAAATTAGGCCCGGCCTGATCCGATCTTTCAGGAAAAAAGTAAGTTCCTATCCCAGCCCGACCTAGGGAGAGTAATAAAATAAATTTCGATTTAATCCTTTTTAATATAAATAAGTTTACTGTAAATAAATTCCAAGTAACTTCTTACTAAAAATTTCAACTTGTTTAATTAATTTGGATTCGAATTTCCTGCTGTACTATCAGTAATAAAATAAACAAATTTTCATTAATATGAAAATACGCAACTGGAATATTTATAGCAATATAACGTAAGGGGTAGTATAGAATGTCCGTCTTTAAATCTATCTTATAGTCTCCTCAATAAATGTAAAATATTCGATTTTTTAAAGTGAAAAATTTAACCCATTAATGCCCAAATTATTTTCTTCAATAAAAATGAAATTTTTGGGTTTCCCACCACTTTTAAAAGAAGAATAACTTTGATCTCAATTTATTGTGGTCTCTTAAAAAATAGTACTTATTTATCTTTCTATTTACTGGTGTGAAAAGTGCTTTTTTGTCTTTTTTGTAATTGTCCCTAAAAAGGGACTCTAGGCACTAATGAGTTAATCTCGGTGGGTTAATAATGTTGAATTTTGTATAGAACATACAGGGTGTCTTAAAATGAATTAACTGATTTAAAAATTCAATAACTTAAATTCAATAACTTATTCAATATTGAATTCAATAACTTATTCAATGGTCGCAGCTATTTAAAAAATATTTGCAGAAGGGTTAGGTAAGATGTGAGAAGTGTTTTTTACAGCGTTTCTCGACTTAAGTTTAAAATAAAAGAAATACATCACATTGCTAGCAATGGTTGTTAAATTGGGGGCCGATATTTTGTTTCTCTTCACTCTCAGTCTTGTTGCGACAAAAGGAGATTAAATATATGAAATGACTCTCAGTTACCAATGTAATTTTGTTATTAGGAGTCTACTGCATATATTTAATCTTTTTCTTTCACACCAGAATTGAGAAAAGAGGCCAAAAGGGCTCAGATTTAGCGCCTGTTGCTAACAGTACCATCTATCCCCGCTATTTTAAATTAAAATCGAGAATCGCGGTAAAAAACTCTTGCTATCTTACATTCTTACATAACACTCTTGTAGGAATTTCATTTTACAGCTACCACAATTTGCAAATTACTGAGTTTTAAAATCAGTCAGTCAATTTTAGGACATCCAGTAGATGCATATATACAAATACAGAAACATACTTTTAAAGATATAAACATATATATTTTAAGTTAGTCGGCAAAATCGTCATTTACGCCCCCCTAATGAATTCTACTTAAATACGCCCCTGTATATAGCGTGCCGGTAGCTTATAAAGAGGAAGTGGATAGGCAGATTCAGGAGTTATTAGAATTAAATCTAATCGAACCGTCGAATGCTGAAATTAGCCATCCAATTGTTTGCGTTGCGAAAAAAGATGCAACTGTCAGAATGTGTATTGATTACAGAGCTTTAAATTCTGTAACGCAGGTTCCCACCTTCCCGATGAAAGATTCCCAAGAAATTATGTATACCGCAGGGGCGGCTAAATATTTATCTTCAATAGATTTATTGAGGGGTTATTGGCAAATTAAAATGGCTGAGGATTGTAAACCTCTGACAGCTTTTACGACGCATAACGGAACTTATCAGTGGCGTACAATGCCTTTTGGATTATCAGGGGCTGCTGCTACGTTTCAAAAAGACATGAATGAGGTTCTCCAAGGTCATCGGAGGTATGCAGAAGCATATATTGATGATGTCATCATTTTCTCCGATACCTGGGAAGAGCATTGTGAGCATGTCAGGGCTGTCATTGAAGAGTTGAAAAATAGAAATTTTACGATTAGACTAGACAAATGTAAATTTGGAGAGAAATTGACTAAGTTTTTAGGTCATGTTATTGGGGGTGGAACTCATGCACCTGATGAGGAGAAAATCGGAGCAATAAGGGACTTAAAGAGACCAAAGACTAAAAAGGAAGTTAGATCAGTTTTGGGATTAATGGGATTCTACCGATCTTTTATTCCAAATTATGCTGAGATAGCTATACCTTTAACCGAATTAACCAAAGGAAATGTCAAAAATAATGTACCATCGGATGAAAGGGCAGAAAAAGCATTTAATACTCTTAAAGATGAGTTGTGTAAAGTGACGAGTTTGGCTACACCTATCGTAGGCCGGGAATATCAGCTTCACGCCGATGCTTCCGACCTTGCAGTAGGATGTTGTCTTACTCAAAAAGATGAAAAAGGTCAGTTTAAACCTATAGCTTTTGCCAGTCAGAAATTGTCAGGGGCTCAGCGTGCTTGGCCGAGTATAGAGAAAGAGGCTTGGAGTGTTCTCTTCGGGTTGCGGAAGTTTGAAAAGTGGACTTATGGATCTCAAATTGAGGTCATTACCGATCATAATCCATTAAAATTTCTCACGGAAACAACCCCAAGGTCGCCCAAACTCACTAGGTGGGCTCTAACCTTGCAACGCTGGAACCTGAGCATTTCTCATCGTCCCGGAGTTCAACATTTGAATGCTGATGCAATTTCGAGGCTACAGAGAAAGAGCTGGGAAGAACAACCAGTTACTAGCCCATCAGTACCAATGTCAAAATAGTAGACAACTTTAAAGGATGTCATCACATGTCTAATTTTTTTGTGTGTGTGTGTAAATATCTTTTTTTAAGTTTTGTGTTTATAATAGTAAATTAGCATGTGTATTGTTTATGCAATAGTAGTATTAGTATAAGGTTCAGTAGAGATGTCAGTAGAGAATGTTCAGACACCTGAAAATGCTTATGTAATATTTAGAATGAAGAAATCTGCAAAGAGACTATTGAACTCTTCCGTAATATTATTATATGTTTGGGGAAAATTAGCCCCTAAGAGGCATATTTTCCGCTAAGGTGAGGGGTGTCAGGTCCCTAGAAGACATCTGCCCTGAATTAGAAAGGAATGACATTTCCTTATCTGAATATTTTATGTATTGTGGGTTGTGTATCCGTGAAGCTCGAAATACCTTTCTTTCTTTTCTATAATAACGAATGACAGATGTTGACACAGGTGTGCAGATGACGCACTCGTTGATGAATGAAAGTGATGGCCGCGGGGCGTGCCTCAGCTGTCATCTAGCTATTGGAGTGATGTGTAAACAGGAGATGTCATGACTCAAGGTTGGAGTGCGGGATTGAACCAATGGATGAGCTCTAAGGAGTCCTGCATGGGGGAAGGAAGATCTCGGAAGGTCAACTCTGGACTGAGAGGTTGGAGACAGTTCTCGCTTGGCGTTGAGACCGATAGGTCGCTCAGGATTTGTGGTCCTGTTGGATAGTGTATATTTTGAGCGTGGGACAAGGCGTCCCGGTGGATAGTGTTATAGGCCGAGAAGTGAGGCCTAGTACCCTTGTGTATTGAGATTCTGCAGTAATCTCTGATAAAGCGTATCGAACGGGCGTTGAGTGTGAGGAAGAAAGTGTAAGCTGAACGGTACACAAACAACGTTTAGTGTAGTTAATTTAATGTTGAACCGGATCATCTATATCCGAGTTGTGATTGTAGATAGCTGTAAATATTGTTTCTTGTGTACATATATATATCTTAAATAAACTGTTAGTTCAGTTCATTAACAGCGTCAGTGTTATTTTAACCAGTCCTCACAGCAGGTGACCGATATCACCCATTAATATCGGTGGTGGCAGCTAAAACTACCTAGGACATTCTTCAAAGTTTTGTGGACTGAGAGGAGCGTCCGACACCCAGTATGGAGACCTTCCTTGTTAGTAGAAACCTAGGGAATATTCATGATTCTAAAGTGTTTTCTAATCATTTCATCATTTTAAAGCTCAACGATTTAAAAAAATCTTTTTACCGAGCATTAGACTTAAGGGGACTTAGTACCTTTGAATTTAAACATTTTAATGAACAGTTTATATTACTTGAGTGAAGTATTACAAGAAAAAATAAATAAATAAATAAAAACAAATAACATTGGCATGTTTTGGCTCCAATCACATAAGAACCATTATCATAATCTCTATAAATAAAAGGAATTCCGAGGATAATTAATTGAGGCACAGGAAAATCGTCTGCTAAGAAAATCTTTTTTCATTTTGAACTCTATAAATAAAAGGAATAAAGCAGAAGAAATATAAAACAGATAATGTATTTATCACAAAAAATCGTCTGCTAAGAAAATCTTTTTTCATTTTGAATAAAATTTCAAACTAAAAATTGTATTACTAAAAGTTTTCTTTTTTTTTCAGAACCTTTTAATACTTTATAACGATGAAAATGACGTATTTCAGACAATGCATTTCTGCATGCTTCCAGTTATTGATAAAATCATACAAATTTCAAGTTCGTTTAATATTGCTAATACGGACCCGGGCAACGCCGGGCGGGTCAGCTAGTCATAATAAAAATACAAATCGTCTCACGGTCAATACAAATGACACGCGACAATGAGGTGTAAACAAAAATCACGCGTTCGATTGAAAGAAAAGAAAGAAAAAAAACGCGGTTTATTCTAACAATGGCAACGCGGTTCATTTTAATGCCTACCATGGACACTGGATGCAAGTCACATGGTTTCAGCAAGATGGAGATCCTCGCATTCAAAGGCTGCCGCAAACCCATTTTGTTTCGAGTTATTAGTACCCAGTTCAGCATGAATCTACCGCGTCGGAGCGTAACCCTCGAAAATTCTGGAGGTTACGGTCGGAGCTGGGGTTACCAAATGGTGGAAATTAGCTTGGTTTTTCGACTGGGTACCAATTCGGGTACCAAATCCGAAAGAATGCGTCAGCTCCTATTATAGAAGTCTTAAATTCAACAGGAGGCATCCTGGGCTTTCTTAGACGTCACTATGACAACCGTGTCACCGAAGGTGGCGAAACACTTTGGCTGTAGATTTTTTAGCACTCCTATACTCCTGACTTATCATCACTAGACTTTCTTTTTATGTGCTATGTTAAAGATAAAGTCTACAGAAATCGGTCGAAAACCACAGAAAAGCTGAAAACAGCGACAACAAACGTGATCAGGTGGATTTCAACAGACCAGCTCAAGCAAAAAATCGCGAATTTTCAACAGAGACTTCATTTCGTTGTCACTTCAGACAGCTCTAATTTTGGAAACTTCATCTTTTAATTTCCTTCAATTTAATTTTCCTCTCTTTTTTTTTTTTTTTAATATCCTATGTTTTTGCGTGTAAATGCTGAAATTTTGAAATAAAAACCTTTTCTGTTCAAAAGTTATTCTGAGTTTTCTTTTTCTATACTCTCTGAAGCACCTTTTTGCGTTTTTTATAGATAGAATTCAGGTCCTGACTATCGCACAGGTACCTGGGGCCTTTACCCTGGGCACAAAATTACTAAGGGGCACAACATTTTTCATCTAAACTTCTATTATGAAAATCATAATTCTGGAAACAAATGTGATATTAATACGATGAAATGACAAAAATATATTTCAATATGTGTTTAAAAGCACATTTCAATAAATTATTTATTTATTTATTTATTTATTTAAATTTCTGGAACCATTTTTCGATTTTCTAGGAAATAAAATTTTTTTGAATTCACATTTTTCAAATAAGTGTGTAATATCTGAAGAAAAAAAAAAAAAAAAAAAAAAAAAAAAACAGTAAATTGACCGATTTAAGGAAGCACGAAAAAATGAAAGTGCCCTGGGCACAAAAACTTGCTAGTCGAGTCCTTGTAGAATTATGTTTTTAATGCGTGAAATAATCTTACTTGCAGTTCTTTGTCTGTATTTTTTTCCAGACTCTTTATAATCTACCAGATGTTCCCCCTGATCCTTCGAAGGTTTCGAAACTGCTATTTGCTCCAACCAATCGTCAAGCTTTTTCAAATCTTGTTTTAATACCTGCAAAGAAAATAGAACCGATTAATAGAATTGAAACAATAAAATGCAACATCAATCCAGATTCCTCAAGAGACTCGGCATTTATCAGATCATGAAGAAAATACAGGGTCATTCTCTCAAAACAGGAAAAACACACGTAACAGCTTTATATAACTTAAAAAATTAAAAGTATTTTAATAACTTTTTCATCTTCTATGCTGATTTATTGTCACATAAAATATTAATAAAAGAAATCAATAAACTTATTAAAAAAATAAATTATTATTTTTTTTCAAAATTCAATATCCTGGCTTGTAACTGAAGCCTCTGTTCTAAATGTTAAATAAAGTAGTGATAAGTAGTTTCCTAATAAGAATTAATTTAATACATTTATAATAAAGAATTGTATGCGAAGGAAAATAATGTAAGATAATTTAAGGATTTTTTCGTAATTAAAAACAAACAGACCAGTCTATAATATAAAATGTGTGTAACACTAAAAAAAAAAAAAAAATCATTGTCCTAGCTGGTTGTATTACTGGTTAGTTACTGGTTGATTACAGCAATACTTTCTCTAAATTTCTATTTTAAGAGTCTATTGCAACAATTTAACTTTTTTTTAGTAAACTTTGTATGTAGATATTCTCAGTTGGTGCCATTTTTTTTCTTTTTTGAAGAGTTCTTTGTCTTCCTTTTTTTAAATTAATAAAGATTACCTTCTCAGCTTTTACATGTGCTTCGATCCTTCTTTCAAAAACCGATTTCGCTGGTTTTTTTGGACCTAAATACCGCTCTGGTGGCTTCCTTGGTTCTTTTAAGCTCAGTAACCCCGCTTCGTCGAACTCCAGATATAGCCTATAGACAATCAGAAGAAATGCAATACATATATTATAGTTTGATATTTTAAAACATCTAATCCAAATTAACACCTGGATATAAATATTAACCTTGTGTTTCATAATGTAAATCTCCTTTATTTGAACTTGTTTCACCAGGTCAATTGAACAATCAAACAGATGATGTACAAAAGAGGACTTAAAGCGTTTTTCTTGTGAAACTTTCGAAATAAAGTAATTTTGGAAGCTCTTTTTTTGTACAATACATAAGAAGAAGAAAATTTAACAATGGCAACAAATATATTTACAATAGTCAAGGTAAAGCTCTTCAATCTCAAAACAAAATTAATCAGAAAACGTAAATATTTCTGGGAGAAAGCTGCTGTATACACTCTCAAAAAAACTTTTGTCATTTCACAGAAACTCTATTGGCAGCAGTGCTGCTGGAACATTTCCGTGAACTGATGAATATACGTTCTTTTTTTTTCCTCCGCAAGAGATAAAATATCCGTCAATTGAAGAATGTTGGGAAAAAGCAAAAATGACAGACGTGGGATTCTAATGAACCATCGCAGTAATGCGAGACGAGCACGATAGCACTGACAAGGAAGGTCTCCATACTGGGCATACTCAGAATTTTTTGAAAGAAATACTGATTAAACTACTCATGTATGTAATAAAGGATTAGTAAAATTTAGCGGCGGAATTACAGAAGAAACGCAGTAAAAAAATAAAATACTTTCGAGTATTTGGCGCGAAAAGACGAAAGCGTCACGCGATTTGGGCGAGCAGCATTTTCCCTCGCCATAAGCAAACGATTATGCACCTGGAAATTTCTTGTCAATTAAATTTTAGAATAAGTGTAAATAGTATTTAATGAACACAACGAGAGAGTTTGACATATAGATGTGTTTTATATTGTATATTTCTGTTGCTTTTGCTGCAATTATTTACTTTTATCACTTTAAAAATAATTTCTTATATAAAAAAATACTTTCATATTGAAAAGTATTTTTTCATTTATTTAAGCGTATGACAAAATAAAGGCCAGATGAAGAATGCCGCAGTAATACATTTCAATATCGGAGAAGTTTTAGTTTCCATAGCAACAAAATTGAATCGACAGAGCTCAATTAGATTGGATTTAATTTTGAGATTGAAACAATTTTAATTAATCAAAATTTTGCTTTAATTCATAAAATTTCACAGTTAATTTTCATTCTAAATACATTATGACAAAAATAAGATTAAAATAAACTAAAGTTGACAAAACTAACACTATATAAATAAAATTTCTTTAAACAAATTCAAGATGAAACATTTTTACCTTAAAAAGAATTTGACATAAAAAAAAAGTATTTTTCGAAATTTTATTCTGTCGCCAACCGATGATAAATCGCCAAATAAAAGAAATGTTCATTATTTTTTTATGAACGTTCTATCGGGGTTCCGCCAATTTTTTTTTTTTTTTTTTTTTTTTACAAACATATATATCCACATACGAAGAACATTCTGTAATTTTTTCAGAGTTTTCTGAGTATGCCCGTATGTAGACCTTCCTTGTGAGCTATAGTTGTACAGCATCGAAATGTTTTGAAGTGAATATATTTGCTTCAGATGGGTATGACTTGATCAATTTCTTTAAAACGTTTTTAATTTTGAAGTTAATTTCGGGAACGATTTCACATTTAATCAGATTGTGGCTGGAGGTTTTATATTTTGGTAATAATATAGGACAAAAATATGAATTTTAATGTAGATTGCTTGGCGCAAAATATAAATGTTATATTTTCATTCGATAATTTTTTTTTTTTTTTTTTTTTTGAGTAATATTGATTTTTTTCCATTTAATTTTTTTAATTAAAATATCTTTTAAATGTATTCATTTAAAATATATTTCTAATACGAATATTTATTTATAAAAGACTTTGTAAATTCAACTTTATTAAACTTATCCAACTTTAAAAATATATGTATTTTTGTACGTCTGAATGAAACACAAAAAAGAATGCATCTTGATATCTGCAAAACTCACAAAAAAATTAAAAGCCAAAATTCGTAATTTGCCCCATTTACGCATATCTCTGAGCGACATGATATGGATGCATTTCGAATGCAACATAGGGATCATCCACAAAATTATACGTTATTTAAATGGGCATTCTCTGACTTTTTCGGATATCAAGTTGAAATTAATTTCAGTTTCATTCAGGAAGTGATAACAAAAATCTTCCTTATTTTAAATTTTACTCTGCGAGGACAGTTAAAAAATAGTTTCTGTATTTTCTCAAATGAACCTTCCGGGGGGTTTCAACTTATGCCGTGAAATTTTGCATCATTTTAATTGATAGGCTATCAAAGACTGAGATTTAATGTGCTGCTGGTCCTGTATGAACGTATGTATGCATGCACTTAACATGATAGCACCTAATAAAAATGTCCGATTTGCTTCAAATTTTGTAAATAGATTTATTCTTATAAAGCGCATTCCTGATTAGTTTTGGAGATTCATTGGTTAAGTATAAAAGGAAGAAATGCGGTGCTATCCCTCTATTAATTTATCTAAACGGGTAAATCATGTAGAGTTATACGATTCGCTTCAATTTGGTGTACAGGTTCATTCTGATAAGGCACTTTCCCGATTCGTTTTGAAGGTTCCTTCTTTATATCATTTGAACTACATTGTTTTGTATATAAGAAAAAACGTTGTTTCCTTATGATTTTTTATTTTTACCGAAATTATCCATTTCTTATTGCCGATCTCTTTATTTTTCGAAGGGTATTATTCTTTGAAATAAAAATATATTATACAGTAGTGTGAATAGCCTATGACCTATATGCCATCACTTTAAACTGGGCACTTTCATTTTTATCTATGATACTTTTTTAATTGAAAATATGCGTATAGGGTCAAAATTTAAGGAAACAGGCTATTGACTCCATCTTTATGAGTCAGCTTGTAGTATTGCTAAGAATAAAAGTATTGATATTTACTCTTTTACGAGCTCCTTCTGCAGCTTCTTTTCTTCTTCGGTTCGACTGTCCAATCTCAGAAGCTCTTCGACATCGTTCACCACATTTTTCTTCAAAGAGCAAATAAAATTATCATTTTAAATTTATCAGCAGGTTAAACTACACTTTATAAAGTTAGTAACACAATAGTGTTTTATGTTAATTACATTATAAAGCACAAAAATGTCTATTAGTAAAGCTGACTTATTTATGATATTAGCAGCAATCTGATCCAACTGCACAAATGTTGGAACAATGGAATATCTATGTGTCAAAGTATTGTCGTTAAAATATGTCAATTAAATGTAGACCTGACTGTAAAACATTTTTTTTAACATGTGTGCATCAAGATCAGTTGTCTGAAATATCGCATTACAAGTAGTAGAATTACAGTAATCACGACTTGTTACTGTAATTTGTAGCGTAGCGCAATAGATTATATAAAAATGCGACGTAACGAGTAGCGAGATACCAAAAATAAGTAGTTTCTAGCGAACACTACTTTTAATACTATTTTCCAGGAATAAATGTGCCATTTTTCTAATCAAATAATCGTAATTGGCTTGTTCAAAATGTGTTCTGCGCTATGACATGCGAATGTTATTAGCTAAGCTGCAATATAGAATTGCTTTATTTACAGATTGTTGCTTTTTAGGTGCCTTCGTAATTATGTAAATATGTAGCACCTATAGCTGATATAGTCCATTCGTCTGTCCGAATATAAAGAAGCAAAAACTGCCCAACCGAATCGTTTGAAATTTAAAATATATAATTGCTGCATAGTTTTGTCGAGTTATTTCAAATTTTATGAAAATCGGATGCGGAGTTTAATTACAGGAATAATCAAAAGTATTCCATTATATTTCGGCCAATGTGAAAAAATAGTTTCAAGCGCATTTTATTGATCTTCCATTTTTTCTAACATAATAAAATTGATATGCATCTGAGAAGTACATATTAAAATAGACATTCTGTACAATCTGTGTGCAAAGAATATTTGTTAGTAATTTACAGGCCCGCACAAAAGTATTCCGTTACATAATGGTCTAGTGAAAATAATGTTTGAGGCCGTTTTTATTATATTAATCTATTTCACATTTTATCAAATTGATACACTTTGCTGAGGTTTACTAAAAGTTATTGCCTGTATAATGTAAAATGAGTAGTATTTACTGGGACACACAAAATATTTTATACTATACTATATATCATTACACCAAAATCTCAATATTTTTAAAAGTTTGTTATAGTACGAAGCAGTAGCGTAGCTATGTTTTTTGGAGCCCGGGGCCAGCAAGAAATTTTGCGCCCCCACCCCCAATATAGATATATAACAATTTCTCTCAATTTGGCGCCCCTAGACCTCGGCGCCCGGGGCGGACACCCCCCCTGCCCCCCCTTAGCTACGCCACTGGTACGAAGTACCTCATTATGTACGTTTGACGTGCAATTTTTGACTTGTTGATATATGACAGTAAAATTAATATTGAGCCGATATCACCCCTCGTTATTCATAATAATTTAATTTTTTTCAGTAAATGCAATAGAAAATGAAAATGTAATTTATTTTTAAATATACACGAGTATTTTCACCCCTTATTCTAGGCGGTATTCGAGCAAATGCTGGCTTATTTTACTAAGCATAAAAAAAAAAAAAAAAAAAAAAAAAAAAAAAAAACATGAATTTTACATTAAATGAAATCGACAAAAACAGTGTTTGACATTTTTGTGAGTGATACTTCATGAAGTTTCATCTCATAGGGTAGATTGATAGAAAACCTTCAAGCAAAAACATGAGCATGATAAATTGAGACAGCCAGAACGATCGACCTGTAGTCCATAAACAAGTTTTGATTGATCGTTCACATTTCATTCTACTAAAGGACTGTGAAGTTTTTTCCGATCAAATTTTCAAGTCATGAAAATAGGGAATTCACCGAAATTCAACCGAGTTTCGGTCGATCTTTCGATAAAAGAATTGAAAGGACAATCACTGCCGTGCTGACCGCAAATGTTAACAGTTTTCTTTTCGGGAGAAAAAAATGATCAATTACACTGTACCCAATATGTATACAGCTTACAATAATATGACTGAATATTTGTATGCTGATCAAACGATATTGGTTTTAGTACCGAAATAATTAAATTGATTAACAGTAAATTTTACTAAATAGTAAATGAGCTGGACATTTTTTAAACTTTTTACTTAACTATTTGGAAAAAATAGTTGTTCTCGGTAGAGAATTGGGGAATCTAAAATATATCTGAATCTTTTTATTGGTTGAATTCCGCAACCTATTTAATTTTATTCGTTTCCTGATTAGTCCAAGATGTCAAAAATGGAATGCGTCTGTTTTTTATTTTATTCATTTTGTGATTGATCCAAGTTTAATGTCCAAAAATGGAATACTTCTGTTGCCACAATGACAAAAATAGTTATAAAAACTATAAAAAAAATAATAATTTTAAAACAAGTTGTGATAAAGATTTAAAAAATTTTTCATTAAAAAGTGCATTTTTCTTGCTCTGCATCGGTGTAAAAATTTAAAATGGGCGATATTTGGAAGTTTAAAAAATTGCAGTTCCGAAAATTGTAGAACTGAAATTTCATTTAAAATTTGTTTGTGATGGGTCTAGGAATATTAATGTTTAATCCATGTCGTACGTAATATGAACATTGAGAAGTCAATCTGATTAACTCCATCAAATAAAAATGCACATTTTAAACAGTGAAAGTTGGTATGTCCGTCTGTCCATGCTCTAACTCCCGTAAATATTCTCGGATTGCTATGAAATTTTTATATGTTATTGATGTTTACCCTAGCACGAAACCTATTAAAAATGAAGTTTCTACTATGATTAGTTTATACACAGGGATAGTCAAAAGCTATCCGATGGATTACAGCCAATGGGAAAAAATCGTTTAAAATGAATTTTAAAGGTGTTACACCTTATCAAACATATTCAAATTTGTATGGATTCGCAAAGTGCACTCCGTAAAATATTCAATCTGTAAAATATGCAATGAAAATAATATGCTATTCATTTACAGGAAAAGTTAAAATAATTCCATTACACACTAATAAAGGGGAGAATTGTTTGCGACATATTTTAATTATGTTAAACGATTTCATATATCATAAAATTGATATACGCCGCTGAGACTTAGTATTTAGCTTATAATATGACATGCATAGCATTTACAGGGACACACAAAATATTTCAAATCTTATATTCTTATCCGAAGTACTGTATATTATCGATTATAGCTGATGGATGGTTGAAATGCATTTTTAATTATGATATGCGCTTTTAAGTTTTACTAAATGTTCTGCAAATTAGATGGCGTATATAAAGGTTATAGTTTGTATACAAGGTTACACATAAGAGCTCATAAAGGTTACTGAATATGAGAGTAATTAACTTAAAGGTAGTTTGAACGTTGAACTGCTTTCAGTTTACTAATAAATGTTTGTAGAATATAGATAAAATGATATACAGGGTCACGCAAAGAATTAGCTACATGGTCACCCATAGATGATAATTTCTGGAAATGTGATTTAAGTAGTTTTAAGAGTGCGTTTGTACGAAATAAATTTCAACAAAATACCGGCATGTAATAAAGATACTAGTTAAATTACAGGGCTAAACAAAAGTACTAAACTATTTTCCATCTATTAGAATTAAGTGCTGAAAGAGAAATTTCAACCAGTTTGGCATTTTCTCGCTAAACTAAATTTTCCCATTATATAGTATGTATACAAACCGACGGATCAAATATAGGGCTGTTCAAAAAGTATTGGAATACATATTTGGCTATGGACAGAAGAATCATCTCAATTTCAATTACACAAAATAACAAAGTTTTGTTAAATATTTCAGGAAGTGTTGGAAAGTATTTCATAATCTATGCTTAACGCATGATTTCTAGAATTTCATTTATCATTGGTCTAGGAATATTAATGCTTAATGCACGGCGTACATAATATATGACTTGTTACATTCATCCAAAAATGGATGTTTATTATTATTATTAATTTAAATACAGAATTTATTTATAAGTATTTAAAATTTGAGTCTTTTGAAATATCCTTTTCCGAGTCGTTGTAATTTGTTAAATTACAATTTTTTTTTTTTTTTTTTTTTTTTTTTTTTTACTTAATATATATATATATATATATATATACAGGGTTGGCAAGTTTTTGACAGTGCGCGGTTTTATCCGGTTTAAACCATGGTTTAAACCGTCATGTCAAAAACCTCTTGTCAAAAACTCCGTCAGAAACCTCAAATAATACAAACACAGCAAAAAAAAAAAAAAAAAAAAAGACATTTGCGATTTTAGACGTTTTGTTAAATATCAAGAAATATAGATAAGGAATGACTCTGAATCTCCAGATGTATAAACAAAATAGTAGAGGTCATTTATTTTCGAGAAGATTTTTTTCCAAAATCCAATCGGGGACTGTCAACAATTTGAAAAAGAACGGATATCTTTTGAAAAACCCTGTCAAAACTAAAGTATCAAAAGCGTTCAAACTGCAAATTATGATTAAGTGGCTTATGGTAATAAACTGCGTTCATTTTTATGCAGATAACATGTATACTCAAAGAGAAATTAAGGGGTTTTTTTGACTGGGTTATTCAAAAGATATTCCTTCTTTTTCAATTTATTTACGGTCCCCTATTGGATTTTGGAAAAACATCTTTTTGAAAATGTATGACCTGTACTATTTTGTTTATACATCTGGAGTTTAAGAGTCTTTCTTCTTGTATATTTCTAGGTATTTAACAAAACGTCTGAAATCGCAAATGCCATGATTTCTTTTGCTATGACTGTACACTGATCTGTAAAATTTTACATTAAATATCTGTCACACATAAACAACATTAGATGTAATATTAAAAATTCACTATTGTATTGTAAAATATAATTTCCCGGAAAAAAAAAAAAAACATAATTCTGAAAATTTGGCCTGCCTCCAAACTTGCTCAACTAGCAATACTTCTGCTGTCAAGCCCTGCCAACACCCCCTATAGTCATATGTGATATATGACTATAGGGGGTGTTGGCCCTGCTCGCTCAGCATCAATTCGGAGAGTATTTCCTAACATTGACACCATACACTCTAAACTCAGAAATCATTTGAATGTAAATAAATAAGCTAAATTGGTTATGTGCTATAGGATACTGCGGGATAAAATTGATCCAGATTATTAACTGTATAAAATTCTTTTCTTCTGTATGAAGATTCTAAAAACAAAAATGTTTTATTGCAATTAAAATAATTTAATTTTTTTGTAATTATTATGTTACAGTAATTAATGTTAAATGACAAATTACTTAAATCATTAAGACTAATTCAATGTTTTCCTCTTGTTCTTAAAATGTTTTAAGGCACATTACATGTTTTTGACGGTTTAAGCCAGTTTCTGACGGTTTAAACCAGTTTTTGACGGTTTAAACCACTTTTTGACGCTTGTCATGTAAAAACCAGTTTCTGACGTCAGAAACCCAACCCTGTATATATATATTGTTTTTTTTTACCAACACCCTGTAAAAGTGTGGTTTCGGACCATTTTTTTTTCGTCTTTTTGTATGCGTAATAAGAATTCTTTTTTCGTTTGTTTGTCTTTATGTTGCAACTTATGTTTAAAACGAACAAGTTTATAGCCGCCTTACTTCTCATATTAAATGAATTTAATGGAATATGAAAATATAATAATCCTAAGTTACAAAATTCTGAAATACCGTAAAACCTGCATAAGCGGAAACAGTCCGTAACAGAATCCCGTGTTCAATAAAAAGATTTCATGATCGTCAGTTGGTTCAGTAAAAAAGTGGTATTCATAAGTACCGTACTTACTTGTGTATAACCGAGCACGCGTGTATAACGCGTTCCCTGAACTTTATAAGAAAAAATGGTGATTTTTAGGTGCGTTCGTAATTATCTAAATACGTAGCACCTATTGTTGTCGCTCAGTCCGTCCGTCTGTCTGTCCGTCTGTCTGTCCGTCTGTCCGTCTGTCTGTCCGTCCGTCTATCCGCATATAACAACGCAAAAACTACCCAACCGAATCGTTTGAAATTTAAAATACATAATTATAACATAATTTTGTCGAGTCATTTCAAATTTTATGAAAATCGGATGGATAGATCAATTACAGGGACATTCAAAAGGATTCCATTACATTACGGTCAATAGGGAAAAAAGTTTTAAATGCATTTTAATCGTTTGAAATTTAAAACATATAATTATTGCGTAATTTTGTCGAGTCATTTCAAATGTTATGAAAATCGGATGCATAGATCAATTACAGGGACAATCAAAAGGATTCCGTTACATTACGGTCAATGGGGAAAAGGTTCCAAATGCATTTTAATGATGTTACACTCATTCGTACATAATAGAATCGGCATGAATCTATGAAATATATACTTAAAAATTTGCATTCTGTACACTGTGATGCAAAGAATTTTTATTATTAAATTACAGGGCCACACAAAGGTATTCCACTATATAATGCTATACGGGGAAACATAGTTTGGTACGTGTTTTAATTATATTCAACTATTTCACATTTTATGAATAAGATATACGTTGGTGTAATAAAAATTACTTCCTGCATATTTACAGAAACGTAAAGATTTCGACTACTATACGCTCTACTATATCAGCAAGATCTGAATATTTTTAAAACTGCATTATCGTACGAACGCACCTCATTTGCTACGTTCACGTGCAATTTCCAAATTGTTTTAAAATCTCGTATGTAACGCCATCGTAAATTTGATATGCAAATGAATAAATGACTAAATGAATTTCAGTAAAGAAAGTCGATAAAAACATTATATCAGGTCAAAAACAAGGCAAAAATACACTTTTAGACTTCGGGTAAGGAGTGAATGACGGCAGTGAGAATTGGTAATTAGCCTTTATAAAATATTAAGGTATAAAATAGTGCAAGGAGTGAAATAAAGATGCAGTAATATTTCAATTAAATAAGATTTTCCCAGTAATTATGTCTTCTTTGGATACATTTCTTGATTCATATGTATATCGTGTGATTACATCCATCAGCAAAAATTTATATGTCGTGTATAACGCGCACTTATGAGTTTTTGCTCTAATTTTTTGGAAAAAATGTGTGGCTTACACAGGAGTAAATACGGTAATTTTGTTTAAAAGTATGATACAATTAATATTGCGTACTCTGTCGGCATACAGGCGTGTCACCTTGTCTTTGGACTGCTTTGTCAGAAAGGCCGAGTAGTCTCGGAGCTGCTGTTCATTGGCAATAATGCGACCATCAGGCGACACCAAATTGTGCTGAAAAAGTTCAGCATAAAGGGATGCACTCAAAAGATGATTCGAACTCATTTCTGTTTGAAATGCAACGACTTGCGATCTCTTAGACAAACGCTAAATCTACAAAAAACAGAGAAAATAGTTAATATTATTATTTTTTACTGCTATTGTAACTGTTTTAACCATTTTATTGATCAATATTTTTGAAAAAAAAAAAAACTTTCAAATAATAACTATTTTTTGACTTTTACAGAATTTTTAATATTTTATCATCAGTTTTTCACAACAGAAATTTTAGTTTAACTAAATGAGAAAAATGCTCGGATTAAATAAGACAAAATATACAATACAATTTTACTGGCGAGAATAATAAATTATGATTGGAGTACGTGGTATGGGCAAATCAAGATTGACAAAATACGTTGCGCAAAACAGGAAAGCGATTATAGCGTTTCTCGATATGATAAATTAAAGCTAGTCTTACGAGATGGTACCCACCGAAATTCGACGTTAATTTTTTTTAGGTAGTTCGTAATTATGTAAATACGTAGCACCTATAGTGGTGGTTCAGTCCGTCCGTTTGTCTGTCTGTCTATCTATCTGTCTGTCCGCATACAACAACGCAAAAACTACCCAATCGAATCTTTAGAAATTTAAAATATATAATTATTACATAATTTTGTCGAGCCATTTCAAATTTTATGAGAATCGGATGGATAGATCAATTACAGGGACGATCAAAAGTATTCCGTTACATTACGGTCAATGGGGGGAAATGTTGCAATTGTATTTTAAGCGTTTGAAATTTAAATTACATGCTCATTACATAATTTTGTCTAGTCATTTCAATTTTTTTGAAAATAGGATGCATAGATCAAATACAGGGACAATCAAAAGTACTCCATTGCATTACAGTCAATGGAAAAAAAAAAGATTCAAATGCATTTTAATAATATTACACTCATTTGAACATAATAATATTGACATGCATCATAAAGTACATATTATAATACAGATTTTGCATAATCTGTTGTGCAAAGAACTTTTGTTATTGATTTAGAAGGCCACAAAAAAGTATTCCATTACATAATGAGAATAGAGAGAATATTGTTTGGTGCGCATTTTAATTGTAATTAACTATTTACCATTTTATGAGATTGATATCTGAGAGTGATATTTTTAAAACTTCATTATCGTACGAATGCACCACATTTGCTAAGCTTCACGTGCAATTTCCAACTTGTTTTTTTTACATGCCTTTATGAATCATTCTTCGTTTCAATTTCATTTCTTGTAAAACACATCCAATATTTAAAGCTAATTAATTTTTATGTAAAAATGGAAAAATATTTTTCAATAACATTAGGACAATTTGCAGATGAAACAGAATTTTGCTGCTTTCGGCTGATAAATCCTTTGCATGGTTTCTTCGTTCCTAAGTAGTAGTATCTTTTATATGTATCTTATTAAATTTATGATATTAAATATTTTTATTTATACATAAAACAATATCTTAAAAGATAATTTAAATTCTTAAGTTATTCTTAGCATTATTTGGCCAAAATCATTTCAGTGAATCAAATTTTATGTCATTGTCACCACTATTACGTAAAGGCACCCTATTCTTCAGTGACTTTTTTTTAAATCTCTAGATTCATTAACTTGGCCACATGCAATTGTTTGAAAATTCAGAATGGCAACATTTTTTATTTGTTTACCGGGGTTACACTTTGAAAAATGTAAACAAACAATTAAGATTTCGCCAAATTATCAATTTTTTGAAATCATGCCGAGAAAGGCTAAATTCTCCTTTAGCACCCCAATTTTTATGAATTACACATAACCCTATATTTGATGATCTGATGCACTTTGTAATAGTCCAAGAGCCGATGGCACAAAAACCTAATGTATCGAGCAGAAGAAATAAAACCTTTATATGTAAGAGTAGAAATAAAGGCATCTAATGATTCATGTCTGCCGGAAATGAAGTAGTTCACAAGCCAAAAATTAATACCAGCAGTTGTTCACTCGTAAATTTATTATTGTGTTTGTCTCACAATCAAAGGTATGAAAACATGGAAAACTGGGAGCAGGAAAACACAGTGATAAATCTACGAGTGAACCATTAGTGTTATTAATTTTTGGCTTATGCACTATTTCTCTTCTGGCAAACATGGATCATTAGATTCCCCTATTTCTGCTCTTATTTAAAATAAAGTTTTCTTTCTTGGATTCGATACCTTAGGTTTTTGCACAACCAGCTCTTGGATTATAATAACAAAACTTCTTTAAAACAATAGGTAAAACAAAACTAAAATGCTTAACTTCCATAAACGGGGTATTAGCCAATGATTTGGCGTGAATGAAGTCTTTCAAGTCAATTGATGCAATTTTATCCTCAAACTTATCCCAAATAGTAAAGATTAATCACAAAAAGTGACAAGAGACATATAATGTGATGTTAGCATTAATGCGGTTTAAAATGTAGCCAGCCAAGACCAATGTATCATTACTTGTTTCTCATTAATAATAATAATAATAATAATAATAAAATTAATAGCTCAATTATAAGCCTGTTACCAATTTTACGCAACACAAATTTACTGAAACTTTTCAAAGAATCCCTTTTTCCTGCCCACTAGCTTGATTTACTTTTAGAATAATTTTGTGATCAACGTAACGGACACTCTGTAAGAGCGGACATCTGTAATTAGAAATCCACCAAAAAACAATTTTTCAAAAGTAAAAATAAGTGGGTAAGTGTGATCGTAGATCGCACAGAGGGTTTCTTATAATATCTCTTTTAAAGTACTTTATCATTAAATTAACAAACGAAAAACAGTTTTACGGTGCTATTTTGGGATTTCTTTGCCAATTGCGCAAACCGGAACAAAATATTGAATTTTTCATCTAAATGTTTTCTTAATCGCATAGATTTCTTGATTTCTCTATCAAAATCTGCAGACTCAGTGAAGCTACGCAAGTAATTAAAATTATGAATAAAAGTAAAATATTGAAAAGCTTAGCATAAATTTAAGGGCGACAAAACTTGTCACCAGAGGCGGCTAGTAATTTAAATGAATAAGAATTTAATACATAAATAAAATATTTCACTTCGCGTGTCAAAATAGATGATAAATAGCATGGCCAACTATATACTACCGGCCGAGTCATTTCACTAAAAACCGCCGAAAAAGTGAAGTCAGATTCAGCTTCAAATCCTGAACCATTTCATTGGTTCACGTGGCGCAAACCCTGCCCAAATTAGCATTGAATAAGCTGATTTCTGTTCTGTGCACATGGTCATTGTTTTGGTTCAGGTTTTGCACGATTGGTGAGAATAATTTGGGCAATGTATCAGAGTCCTCTGGCGGGAGACTTCACACATTAATCTCAAATAGATGGGCCGAAAGATCTAGTTGGCTATGTAAATAGGATGTAATAGAATAAAAAAAAAGCACATTTTTCACGTGATTTTTTAATCCATTAATTTATGTTACATACATAATAATTTTATTTAAACATGGTTGCAACAATTAGAAGAAATGAAATTTCAATTTTGAAGTATACGTTATTGAAAATTTTTAAACTTAAATATATTGCCTATTTTCAATTTTTATACCGTCATATAGGGGGAAAAATGTACTTTTAAATGCAGTTTGTTTAAAAGCTGTATCTCAATTAATTTTTGCGATATTAATTTTTTGTAATTTTTATACCAATTTTGTAATTGTGGCAACAAGAATACTCCACTTCTTTAAAAATTTTAAAAAAATGTAATAATTAGAAAAGAAAAATAACAAAATATGAAATAATGATATTAAAAAAAATTTTAATTACAATAATAGTCTTTTTCGAAATTTTATGATTTGTTGTGTAACAAGAAGTATTCAGCTATAAGTGCACAACATTTGAATTCTCTGATTTACATAGTTTTTATGTACGGACTTTGTGAAAAACAGACAGACAGAAGACAGAAGAATGATTTGGGGTTTCGTCAGATGAACAAAACCGTAAAAAAAAGAAAAGCTTTTTTTTTTTTTTTTTTTTTTTTTTAAGATTGAAGTTGTGGCTAAAAAATGGTGTGATATCAAATTTTCAAGCTTATATTATAATTCTTATTTAACATTTTCCATTTAAAAATATTACCATTTGTAAGTCGAGTGCCTTCATATATGTTGATAGAAATCTTTTTCTCCTATACTAAATACATCATAACGTGTTTCTGAAAATTAAAATTTTTAAAAATTATGCATGATAGGCTTGACGATCATCTTCCCATATTTTACTCAAATATCTAAGCCCCCAAGCTCATAAGAAAAGCGTAATAATTTTGCGTTAACCGCAAATTAGAACTTCTGATAGACAAGATTTTTAATTTTAGAAAGGAAGTTGATTTTTACTGCTTTTAAATGTTTAGTTACTCTGAAAAAGTAATCATAAGAGGAATCGTGAATATATATCACGATTATCTTAACACAGAAATTTGTAAGCATACAATTCCATAAAGAAAAGGCATAAAATGTTTTCTTTAGTAAAATCTCGAAATTTTATTTTCAATTGCAAACAGACAAATTGAAAAAGACTGATAATTTCAGAAAAGAAATTGATTTCCTTTGTTTTTATATAACTAATTACTCTATGAAATAAAGTAGAAGGTCAATCCTTCAGATAAATCATTATTGTTTTATGAGAAAAAGTTCTTTAAATAAAATTCTGTCAAGAAAAAGCTTAAAATGTCTGCTTAAGTAGCAATTTTGAATTTCCGATTCGGACCAAGGATTTGGGTAGATAGAAATTTGTGTAAAATGTGAAAAGATGACCGGCAAGCCCATCATGCATAATTTTAAAGCCTTTGAATTTTCAGAAACCCGTTATGATGTATTTAGAATAGGAGAAAAGGATTCCTATCAACATATACGAAGGCACTCGAATTACAAATAGTATTTTTTTTAAATGGAAAATGTTAAATGAGAACCATAATATAAGCTTGGAAATTTGATATCACACCATTTTTTAGCCACAACTTATTTTATTTTTTTTTTTTTTTTAATTTGGCTCTATTTTCTCTCTATCTATCTTTTTAAATTTGGCTTTAATTAGTTGTTTTTTGGTGGATATCATTTCTTTTTTTTTAAACAGATTACATATGAGGACCGCAGAAGCCAAGATTGTATAAGTGACAAAATTGAAAAAAAATAAACTAAATACACAGACGACTTAAAAATATGCTTTTTTTCATTTCGGGTAAAGAAATATAAGTGATTTTCTTATTATTTGCTGAGTTATAGAGGCAAACCACTTTTTTCGAAAAACAAACAATATTGATTAATTATGCATTTAAAGAAAATTGTACTTTATTTTTTAACAGTTATTGAAATAAGAGTTCAAAAACCAGAATGCAACAAGCAGAAATTTCCTATTTCAATCACTCAATTGTTATTGATGTTCCAATTTAACATCAATTATCTTTTAACTCAATTTACTCCAAATCGAAATTTTGTCACTTGTACCCCTTGGCTTCTGGGGTCCTCATATAATCTAAACAGTTCTACTCATTCTAATTGTTATCTCATTATTTATTACAAAAGAATTCCATTACATAATGGCATAGGGGGAATTGTGTGCGACATATTTTAGTTATATTGAACTATTTCATATATAATAAAATTGATGTATATCGCTGAGGCTTAATATAAATTACACGATACAGCCATGCATAATATGAAATACATAGCATTTACAGGCGCACACAAAAGATTCCAAACAGCATATTCTTCCCGAAGGATTATATATGTATCCGATGGTGGCTGATGGATAAATGAAATGCATTTTAATTAGGATATATGCATTTAAGTTTCACTAAAATCAATGTACATAATATAGCGTGTATAAATGCTACAGTTGATATATAGGGCTACATGAAAGAGCTCGCAAACGTTACTGAATATGAGCGTAAATTACTTAAAGGTGGTTTTTAAATAACTTATGCATTTTTACGCTGAATTGCATTCAATTTACGAAGAAATGTTTGCAAAATATGAATATAATGGTATACAGGGTCACGCAAAGAACTAGATGCATAAATGCTTTTGAATGATAATTTCTGAGAATGTGATTTCAGTAATTTTCAGTGAGTTTAAAATAAATTTTAGCAATACTCATGAGTAATAAAAGTATAAGGTAAACTACAGGGCTGAACAAAAGTATTTAAGTACGTTTCCATATATTAGTGCAAATTGCTGAAAGAGAAATTTCAACCTGCTAGGGATTTTCTTGGAAAGTAAATTTTCCCATTATATAGTATATATATATCAACCGACAGATCTAATACAGGGCTTTTCAGAAGTATTGGAATACATATTTGGCTATTTACAGAAATCCTATTTCTCTAAATAAAAAAATTTTGTTAAAGATTTCATGAAGTGTTGGAAAGTGCTTCATAATATATGCTTAACGCATCATTTTTCTTACTTGTTTACCACTGGAATGGATTTTAAAACTATGTTTTTTCTGTAATTTCTTTTTTTGTTTCTCAAAAAACTATAATGTTTGTTTAATTTGACATATATAATAAATATATGAAATATATAAAATTACATAAAAGTATATAATATTTATTTATAGGTGAATATTTATGTATTTTCTAATGCACATCTGTATACATAATTACATATATACAGAAATATATATACACATAAAAAATAAAAATATTTGTATATTCATAGTATTTATATTTATAACATATGTGACATATATATTGTACAAAACATTTTTTAAATATAAATATGTTTATAAATATTTAACAGTCCATGTTTTTACGCGATCTTTGAAACTTTTATCAGAATTTTGGATTCCTTCGCCAATCGCACCAACCAGAACAGGTTATAGAACTTTTCCCGTAATTGTTGGCCGGATGTTTATTATTTTAAGGCTAGAAGTAGCAACAGATTTCTTAATTGAACTAATTTCATTTTCAAAAATCACGTATTTAATATGGCTCATCCCTGTTTCAGGGCACCCTCTTCAGAATCAATATACGTGATTATTTAAATATCTACTTATGCTTACTAAGAATCAATAAGTATACTTGCTTTTTAAAAAACGCTGAAATTGAAATTCACAATTTTTCTTCATTGAACGAATCTTCGCCAGCTTGTCCACAATTGAATTAAAATACGCGTGCAAAGTGTTGCTTGTGCAAAATTTGAAACAAGTCATGGCTTCACGAAACGTGTTTTCACTTCATATAAAATACTTTATAAAATCCTATAAAAAACTGGTGGAATCAGAGAGAAAAGTAGATCTCGATCTAAAAAAATGTTACAGTAAAAATTGTGAAATATTTTCAATCTAAAAATGTGCGTAGAAAAGAAATGGAATCAGATGATCTGTAAAGCTCATGAAATAACCCAGCTGAAAATGAGGATTGAGCTTTACTGGAGCCTTAAAATCAATCAGGGAAAAAGAGGCATTTTTAACTCATTTCGTATTTCAATCATCCATGACCATTTTAAATATTTGGGTTGATAACTATATGTTACAGGCTGATGTAATGAAGTATGAGAACGGTTCGTTCAGTACAAAGTGGGGACACAATTCCATACCAGCGGTTTTGATAAATGGAAGATCAAAGCTCCAAGTTAACTGAAAACCTTGAAGCGATACGATTCAAACATATACTAAATATTTGTGTTCAGACATATTTATCTACATCAATTCCTCAACAACCTGATTATATTAATGTTATACTTTAATTAATACTTCATGGTTTATATTCGTTTAGTGTTGTGGAGCTGAATTGATTTGAGACAACATAACAATATATTCTATTGGCTACTTTGCTCAGTAATGATTTTGAGTGAATAATAGTATAGTTCTGAATATAAGGCACCAGTAAAGCTCAGTCTACATTTTCAGCTATTTCAGCTATTATTCAAAAATTTGGGTTATTTTATGAGCTTAAAGATCATCTGATTCCATTTCTTTTCTACGCACATTTTTAGATTGAAAATATTTCACAATTTTTACTGTAACATTTTTTTTAGATAGAGTTCTACTTTTCTTTCTGGTTCCACCACTTTTTTATGGGATTTCATAGCTTTTTCAGATCCTTTCAGGAACTTTATCAATCACCTTCAGCTAACAAATCTAAACTATTATTAGTATTAGTTTAAAGTTATTAATAGACATATTAGTTTGGCAAAATACGGGAAATAATGCCAAGCTGGCTTCATTTTTGGCGAGTAATTTTCGGCGCCAGATTTGGCGATATATCGCCAAGTTGGCGAAAACTTGGCGACATTTGGCGACAGAACTGCCCTTTTTCAGATGGTAGTCCCACTGCAGTTTTTCGGTACCTACACAGATTTTCTTATGGTCATAGGTATCTACACAGATTTTCATAGCTTCATTTTCAAATCGCTATTTTTGTAAATATAGAAGAATTTTCTTTCTAAATTATCCTTTTTTAATTGAAATATATGTACTGTAATAAAGGTTTTGACGTTGAAATCACTCAAATAAAGGTGCGATGTTGTTATAATACATATTTAGTTTCAGTTTTATATATATTTTTATGAAAAATATGTATTTTCTGTTTCGAATGACGTCAGTTTCAAACATTGAAAAATCTATCAGGAGAATCAGAATTTTTATTTATCTATATAAAAAAGAACGAGTGTTATCATTTCGTTTTTAGGTGCTTTCGTAATTATGTAAATACGTAGCACCTATTGTTGTCGCTCAGTCCGTCCGTCTGTCTGTCTGTCCGTCTGTCATTCCGCATATAACAACGCAAAAACTACCCAACCGAATCGTTTGAAATTTAAAATACATAATTATAACATAATTTTGTCGAGTCATTTCAAATTTTATGAAAATCGGATGGATAGATCAATTACAGGGACATTCAAAAGGATTCCGTTACATTACGGTCAATAGGGAAAAAAGTTTTAAATGCATTTTAATCGTTTGAAATTTAAAACATATAATTATTGCGGAATTTTGTCGAGTCATTTCAAATGTTATGAAAATCGGATGCATAGATCAATTACCGGGACAATCAAAAGGATTCCGTTACATTACGGTCAATGGGGAAAAAGTTTCAAATGCATTTTAATGATGTTACACTCATTCGAACATAATAGAATCGGCATGAATCTATGAAATATATACTAAAATATACATTCTGTACAATCTGTGATGCAAAGAATTTTTATTATTAAATTACAGGGCCACACAAAAGTATTCCACTAACATAATGCTATCCGGGCAAACATTGTTTGGGGCGTGTTTTAATTATATTCAAATATTTCACATTTTATGAATAAGATATACGTAGGTTTAATAAAAATTACTTCTAGCATATTTACAGAAACGTAAAGATTTCGACTACTATACTGTATCCGGAGTACGCTCTACTATATCAGCAAGATCTGAATATTTTTAAAACTTCGTTATCGTACGAACGCACCTCATTTGCTACGTTCACGTGCAATTTCCAACTTGTTAAATTATTGAACTGTTTTTTAGTTGGTGGCAACTGAAAAGAAATAATTGAATTAGCAATTAAAAAGGAGAGATTTCTATAATGTTAAATTATGGAAAATATAGCGTTATGTAAATTTTAAATGGGTGCCATATCCTTGATTTTTGATATTTTTTTTACTGGACCTTCGAAAGGTACATCCCTAAATTAAAAGCTTTCGAACAAGCTATTACACGTCGCTGAATGTTTCCTGGTTCGGGTTATAATTGAGTTGTTTGTCTTATTTTCTTGTTTCACGCGCAAAAAGTGACAAAACAGGGGTTCTGGATCTCCGAAACTAATCGGTGGATCTGATGAATTTTTGTAAACTTTGAGATCTAGAGTAGGACACTTCTCCTTTTCAATTTCGTCGCGATTCGATGATTAGTTCTAGAGTTATTAAGAGGCAAACTTTGGACTTTAACATTAGAGATGCATCTGAGCTCTACTATACAGAACTATCGTGCTGCATGATATTTAATGCCGTCAGAGATGTTTTCTGATTGAGGCACGTATATACCGTTCGCTTTTACCCAAAGAGTTAATGAATACAAGTTAAAATATACCTCTTGTCCCATATTTTTTTCATTTAAGATTTTTCTAGCCGTGTAACTTTTATGCAGTTTTATAAGAAAAAATAATGTAGAGAAAAAAAGGGTGACTGGCAGATTTAAAACCGAAGTGTTCATCCCATCTCTAATTTCTGTTATTTATAGAACTCCATTTTTGTCTAATATAATAAGCAGTTAAGCGGTCGTTATTTTCATTGGCGTATTTTGTTTGCTGGTCATACTTTTTTATAGCTTTTCTTGGCATATCGATCACGCCTGTTTGATTAAAAGTACTAACAATCCATGCCAAATTTCAAGTTCATGCCCTAGCGATTTTATTGATATAGTAATTTAGAGTTTTTTTAGAAAGTTCTCAGCTCGTTTCGCATTTTAATTTTAATTTTTTACATTATTTTCTTTTTTTCTTATTTATTTATTTATTTTGAAAATTTTTTAAAGATATATTTATATTTTAAAAATAACCACTATACCAAATAACAGGTTTTTATCTCGAACTTCTCTCAATAATAGTTATTTAGAGCTTTTTATGTCGTGGGGTTTCTTAGTAAATTTCGAATTTTTTTAACTCTTCTGAGTAAACATTTACGTTTTAAAATTCCCAACCATGTTAAAATTCAACTTCTTACTTCTAAAACTTCCAAACATCTCATAACTTATACAGTTTTTGTATACAATTGTTTCATACATTTAAATTTCGATTTAAAAAAAAAAAAAAAAACAATGAACATTTGCATTTTAAAACTAAAATTATGCCAAATTCTAGGATTATTCCTCAAAGGTATTACACTAATTAGAATTTTAGATCGTTTTTTACTCATGCATGTGTCCGGGATATAGTACTGACATAAAACAAAGCCTATGTTTGAGCAGAGTCGGTCATAATCATTTTGCCTCTTTTAATTTTCAAATTGGTTCGGTACTTCCAGTGATTAATTTCTATAAATAAACATTTTATGGTAAAATCGTATTTCATCATACATTGACGACAAAGTTATCCGTGTTGATTCTTTGCTCACGCACAAAGTGAATATTGTTGATTAATTTTTTAATTAATTAACAGTTTTTTGCTTATTAAGTATAAAAATTTTATTTTTTAAACTGAATTTTGCATAAGCGCGTAGATTGAATAATTACCTGTCCGAAAAGGCACTTTATACGTTTTTCTGTCCCTCATTTAAGTCTGTGATTGAAATAAAAAATGTTTGACCAAGAAAAAAATTATCATTTTCAGTATCTCGACGTTTTTTTAAAAAATTCTGTATCTCCGTTTATAATTATTTTATAAAGATGAGTTTGGTCGCAAATTAAACCTTTTCTTCTTTAGATTATTCTAGTTATCGTTTTGTTTTTCTGTGATACTTAATTTCATAAATATCCGAAATTTTAAAATGCCATGTTTGGTCGATTTAACAAGGAGAAGTTGTCTCGAGTATATTAAGCAGTTACAGGGGCGTCGCCATGGGGGGGTATGGGGGGGGAGCCTCCCCCCCCAATATATGTGAAGTTGGGAAATTTGAGCTTAGAGTTGGGAAAATTTAGATTTTTGAAAGACTTTCTTTTTTTTTTTTAATAATTACAAGAAATATATGAACTTTTTATTCTTTCGGTGACAATGGTTTAGCAAACAAGTTAAATTATCAAAAGAAATCAACCAGACTCAATTTGTCATTGTATTTCTCTGTTCTATGAAAACATCATACACTTATTAGACCTAAATGTCTCTCTCTGCTCCTGTGTATCAATATCTGACTCTAAACAGCTTTCTCCACTCCTTTGTTTCCTCCAAAACTTTCATTTCTGAAAAATTTCAAATTATAGTCCGTGACTTTTATGTTACTTTCGTATGAAAATCCATAATGGCTCATATACTAGAAGTCTGTCCGGGCCTGGGCTTGGTCCAAGGTACTGGCATGGCCCGTGGGCCGAGCAGGCAAACTTTCAAACAGAGTGCTTCCACCATTCTGATATAAAAATTTAAAAGAAGCTCATAAAATTTGAATTATTTTCAATAAATATGAGTTTCACAAGAATGCGTATAAATGTGCTGCATAAGCCGATTTTATTTTAACAACACTAATGCAAAAATATATTTTGTCCAAAATGTAGAGAACGTCATCGGATAGTTAATCATGTTTGAGCCTGAGCTTAGCTTTTTTTGCAGACTCGGGCAGGAGCACCGTCAGTTTATTACCCCTCCCCCTTTTTAATCCTCAAACCAGAAAAATTATCAAATCATAGATGCAAAAAAAGTAAAAATGTCGAATATGAAGTCGCAAAGGACTGATGAAAACTTTCACTTTAGACAGATTTTTATCTTTGGCGGGAAATTTTCAAGCAATTTTTACGTCAGGAGTATGAAAGGAGGACACTGTGCAACATCAAACACCCTACAGTTGGCGGGGGATTCCCCTCACATCGCCAGGTCCCCCAAAATGGCTTTCCAGATTGTTTATTACCTTGTTCATAGTCATATAATAACAAACATCTTCATTAATCTCTCACATTTTCTTCCGGAAGTTTTTTTTTTTTTTTTGTAATAGAGGCTGCGATCAAAAATGTCTGTTTTCTTGTTGGGGGGGGGGGGATGTCTCCCCTGCCCTCCCCAAATGGCTCTCCTGGACTCGGGTTAGGCCGAGGTAAGGATTATTTTTTTCTGCATAGTTGAGTCGGGACGGAACTGGACTTGGTTGCTCTTGGCATGTGTTGGGCGGACAGTTTTGCTTTGCAAAATAAGTAATAATGATAACGAACTTTTGGTAAGGGGAATCATCGGAAATGTATCTTGAGGTGGTTCTCAAATTTCCTGTTGAATAACACAAAACTTTCTGAAACATTTTCTGACTCATTTTTAAAAGAAAATGCATAACATTGACAGGCCTGAAGTGATTGGATTGAAACGATTTCGAATTGAATAGCGTTTTCCATTTTTCGATAAATAAATTACTTATCCAATTACAGGCGATTATTGTCACACAACGACAGTTTTCTCTTCTTTACTTGCTATGACGTTTTGAAAATCGAATCAAAAACTAATATTTGACAGCCTTTTCTGAAATATATGTTGCTTTCATTCCAAGAAAAAAGAAAGCGCCATTCGATAACATTTTTTCTAAATAAGAACATCTGCCAATTTTATGCGTTTCCGAACAAAAGTGAATTGAGAAATGCGCAAAAAAATAATTATTTTAGATTCTTTTTATCAGCATTCTTTAGAAGAATCTTAATTGTACGTTAAGAAAAATCCGAATTTTTTGTAGCTATCAAATTGGGCCGGATCGGGCCTGGTTTAATTGTTTTTTACGCAAGCTGTTCCTGTTTTCAAAGATTTTTGTTCAGGCCGGCCCCTGAACTGTGAAAATATAGATCCGGCTCGAGCCAAAGTTTTAATTTTCAAATCGGGCCGTGCTGGGCCAAAATAGCTTATATGTAGTCGGGACCGTGCTCTGATCTGGAAATTCCAGCCGGAAAAGACATGTATAGCAAAGACAGTAAACAAAAAAGGGAATTTTTAAACTAATGATGGTTGACGAAAGAAAAGAAATCGCAATAGATCTTTAAAAATAAAATTAATAATTCCAATTATAACATATTCTACTGTCAAAATGAAAATAAAACAAGAAAATATTCACATCTTTTCATTTTTTACCCGTCGTCGTCGCGTCGGAGAATTTATACAACGGCTTTAGTCGTCGAGTCAATCTAAGCTTAAAAATCTGTAAATTTTATTTCAAAATAGCAATCTATTCTAATATTGTAAAACAAAAATGCAATTTGTATTTCCGTTTCATGCTAATCTCAAATAGTATTAAAAGAACTTGGAATAAGTAACTTTGAAAAAAAAAAAATATTAAAAATATTTATTCAGGCGCCAAAAGAAAAAAAAAAAAAAAAGAAAGGCTGGAGTCCTAATTTCTATAATAGTAGCTACACCTGCTATATTACGTAACTGGGCAACAATATCCAATGAGTTTTCGCCAGAAAAAATACTGGTAACCCTTTGTCGTCAAGAAAAAATAATCATAAAAGCAAATGTGATTTCAAAAAATTATTGATTCTGATAAATGTGTTCCTTTTTACTTTGTTTGTGTGCGGATAAAAAAACTGCTATATTTTTACCGGTTTATAAAATATGAAACCAAAGCGATATAAAGTTCAATGTTGTAATTGTAAAGCAGTATTTAATAATGACTATAAATCTCAGCATGAAAAAAACAATCATAATGGGAATAGAGTTTCTGTGCAGGAAATTGGAGCCCCTAAAAATCCATTCGATGCTTCAGTACGTAAAAGGAAAAAAGTGGACGATGTGAAATCGGAACAAATATATGGATATGACAGCAGTCCGTCAAATGAAGAAATAATCAGCATAAGTTGTAATACTAATGTGTTGAACTTAAATAAAAAGTCTGAAGAAATAAAAGATTTTTCTTTTCCTATAAACAACACCGAGAGCGAAGATCAACTTCTTCAACAGTGTAATTTGGATTTTTCAAAAGAAAGTGAATTTCTACATGAGGCTACGAATTCCAAAACTCAAAACCAATCTGAAATGGATAATGAATTTCAAAACGAGACTGCAAGCTTCACAAATGAAAACCAAACTAAAGAAGAAAATGAAAATAAGTCGGACTGGGTGTCTTTTATGGGAAAATTTTCTTTTATTCTCAAAAAATTAACTGAGAGCAAAACTATTTTTTCTCAATATAATGAATCTGACATAGTTAACGAGAAATTGGCAATAACTGAGATTGTTAACTTTATCTCTTCAATTAAAGAAACCTGTGATATAGTTCTTGAAGAGGGGTGCAGAGTATTGAATAAACTGAATAATGAGTTAGAATTTTCAATTGAAGACAGTGGAAGTGCCTCTGAAATAGTAAATCATGATCCTGGTCTACGTCCAGATACTTTAAATGAAAATCAGAAAAATTATTTAATTCAGTTAGGTCCACATCAACCTAAATTAGCATGTTTTCCTTCTGATGGAAAAAACCGGTTTAATCCCCACTGGTACACAGAATTTGAATATTTAGAGTACAGTACAGCAAAGCATGCTGCTTTTTGCTTTGTATGTTGTCTTTTTCCTGTTGGTATAGGTCGTGAAAAAAGAGAAGATGCTTGGACTTCAACCGGAGTAAAAGCATGGGGTAAAATGAAAAGTTGCGGAAAAGATAAATTAGGGAAGCTCCAACAACATTTCTCATCTCAAGCTCATAAGTCTGCTCTATATGATTTTTGTAATTTTCTTGTAAAGAAAAAACATATTGATGTCTTAATTGACAAATCAAAAAGACAAGTTTTAATTCAGGAAGAAAAAGTTCGAATGCACAACAGAGAAGTTATCAAAATTTTAATGGATACTTGTAAAACATTCGGAAAGCAAGGATTAGCATTTCGAGAGTCAAACACCGATGATATTAATAAAGGAAATTTTTGCGAAGTGATACAGCTTATCTCAAGGCACAATACTACAATGAAATGTTGGTTTGAAGATAAAAAATTGAGACCATATCATGTTACATATATGAGTCCAGAATCTCAAAATGAAATGATAAATTTAATAGCATCTGAAATTCGTCAGGTAATCACTTCTGAAATAAAAAATAGTTTATGTTTTGCAGTTTTGGCCGACACAACTCCAGATCTGTCACACAAAGATACAGCTCATATTCAAAATATTAGAATAATTGAGAAAAAGTAATAAGAAAAATTTTTTTGTCATTTATTTATTTTTTATACTAAGTAAATGCAATTAAATTTCTTATAAATTAAATCTGGAATGTTTAGATAAGATTTTAACATTTATAAAATATAAAATACAGCACAATAAATTAGGTATACAGCTTCCTTAAACACACCAGAATATTAGAATAAAATTTAGATTGGTTCAAAATATTAGAATATTTTATTTTACGATACAATATTACCTTATGAATATGAAGTAAATTATAGTTAATATTTTGTAGCATCCCCTTTAGCTTTCATAACAGCGTACAATCGATCTTGCATACTATATACAAGGTGTTTACAAACATTTCTATCAATATTAGCCCAAATAGACTTTATACGTGCCACTAACTCAGTTTTACTTGAAGGAGTATTTTCTTGAAGTTTTTTCTTCATTATACACCATAAGTTTTCGATGGGATTAAGATCTGGTGAATTGGGTGGCCAAGGAAGTACCTTAATGTTGCGTTGGCGGAACCAATTCTTAGTTGACACCGAGGTATGCGGGGACGCTAAATCTTGTTGAAAGATGAAATCATCTTCAAATAAATCTTCTGATGATGGAATCATGTAATATTCTAAAATTTCTTGATATATCAGAGAGTTAACCTTTTCGTAGACGATGCATAACTTTCCAGGTCCTTCTGCACTCATACAACCCCAAACCATGACACTAGCAGCAAATTTTACGGAACGTTTAAGGCATTCTTTATCAAATGCTTCTTGCTTCATTCTCCAAACTCGAATACCTTGATTACCATATGAAACACAAAACATACTTTCATCACTAAATAATATATTTTTCCAATCTTCATTGCTCCATAAACGTCTTGATTTACACCAATTCAATCTTATACGCTTTTGTCTTGCAGTCATGAGAGGTTTTGTTTTCGGTACACGAGATTCAAATTTAAATTTATGGAGACGTCTTAATGTTGTCGATGAAGAAACTTCAACTCCTTCTTCTTTCCATTTTCGGTGCAAGAATCGCACACTTTTAAAACGGTTTTTCTTAACTATACGCTTCAGTTTCCTGTCATCTCTAGCAGATGTTTTTGGTTTTCGGCCACCATTTCGGCGATTATTTTGAAATTTTCCAATTTTTTAATATTGTGTTAGTATTTTACTAACGCTCGATTGCGAACAATGTAAATAATTCGCTATAAAACATTGATTTTTACCGTGCCGATACAAATCAACCATACGAAGTTTAGTAGATTCAGGAATATCACTCACACGGCCCATTTTAAGACGAAAAAGAAACAAACTGTAAAAAAGAATACTGATTTTAAATAAAATAGTCTGAATTTAATCAATGATGCCACCAGTTAAGAATTGGTAATAATTAAAGGAGAATTAATGTGAAATATTCTAATATTTTGAACCACTTGAATAAATATTCTAATATTTTGACTTTTCAAAATAATTTTTTTTGCAATTAATCTTTTCAAAAATGATATTAAATTTAAGATAACAAGTAAGTTTAATCAACAATAAGTTCTTAATAAAAATATCGTTTGCATATTTTCATTAAAAAACATTAAATTGCCAAACGATATTTTCAATTTCTAAAAAAAAGGTAATTATTCTAATATTTTGAATATGAGCTGTATAATGTCTATTGTTATCCGAAGTGTAAGTAATGAAGGTGAAATTAGGGAAAGATTGGTCAAAACAATTGAATGTAGTGACAAAACTGGAAAGGGAATGGCAGATTTAATTTTACAGTGCTTAAATGAAATAGAAATTGATTATTCGAAGCTTGCATTCCAGTCTTATGATTTTGCTCAAAATATGTCCGGGAGGTTCAATGGTGTACAAAAACATATATCTGAGATTGTCGGTCACAGTGTTCCTTACATACCTTGTCAAGATCACCGCACTAATACTGCTCTAGAACATGCTTGCAACGTTAGCATATTAATTCAAGATTTGTTTAACATCCTTGAAAAGCTCTATGTCTTTTTCACATCAAGTACAAAAAGATTTAAGCATTATCAGTCAAGTGTAGAGAACATTGATAAAGTAATTCAACTTAAAAATCTATCAAAAACCAGATGGACCGCAAGAGCTGAATCGGTCAAAGCCTTAACTCAATCGTTTGAAATGGTAATAGAACTATTAGAAAATATTTTCAATGAAAAGACTTTTGATTCCTTTACTAGAACAAAAGCATTTGGAATTTATAAAAAAATGAAAACTTTTGATTTTATTGCATCATTTTTTTTCATGAAAAACATCTTAAGCAAAATAAAAATTTTAACTTAAATTCTGGAGACACCTGATTTTAACGTCATTGACTGCATTACGATAATAAAAAGTTCTGTCCAAAGCTTACAAGCAATTAGTGATGATTCCACTGGAATGAATAATCTTATAAAAAGTTCAATTGTATTCGCTGAAAAAATGGGGATAGATGTTGAATCAGACTTCCGAAAACACCATAGAAAAAGGGTTCCACCTAAAAAAATTGATGAAAACAATAGAACAGCAATGGACATAGATTTAAATACTTTTTACAGGAAAGAATTCAAAGAAGTTTTGGACACATTAATAATGGGTTTCAATGACAATGTTTTATATATCAAAGATACTATTGAACCGATACATTCGATTTTTAAGCTACCATTCACCAAAGCAAATTTGAGCATAAGTAATCTAGAAAAAGTTATTAACATGTTTCCTCCTGGATCTGATAAACCTGACATACACGACTTGCAGAGTCAAATGGAAATACTTTTTGACTTGTGTTCAAACAATAATGTTGACTCTCTTAACGGACTTTTCGTTCATGCCAAAAAATTCAAAAATTATTTAGGTCAAGCCTTCAAACTGTGCATTTTAACATTCACAGCAGCTTATGGTGTTGCGTCAAATGAAAGGACATTTAGTCAGCTAAAAATTATAAAAAATGAATTACGAACTACTATGAGCGATGACAGACTGGGATAGCTTAATGCTTTTGAAATGTGAAAATAAAATAGCGGACTTACTTAAACTGGACGATGTGATCATTAGGTAGGCTTCTTTGAAGAACAGAAGGATCAGTGTTAAATGAAAAAGATTACAATGTAAGTGTTCATTAGCAATCGTTACAATTTTTCTTTATGTAACATTTTTTGTTTCATATTTCATATATTTATATAATTTTTTTTGAATGTATGCAATGTCTCTAACTTTGAATCTTACATTTATTGCATTATTTGAAATTGTTTCTTTAACCTTTGTGGTAAAAGTATAATCTTTATCTCTTTTTCTTCTGATCTTTATTTTCATGCTGAAAAAATAGCAATAAATCTAGTTTTTTTTTTTTTTTTTTTTTTTTGGAAAAGAAATTATTTTTAATGCATAAGTATTGTTATCATTATAAGCACATTGCATTGTATAATTTTAATTGGAAATTAGAACAATATTTTTCAAGTTGGGAAATTTTTAAATTCTCCCCCCCAAAAAAATATCTGTAGCTACGCCTCTGAGCAGTTAAACGGTTGTTATGTTCTTGGCGTTTTTTCGTTTGGCGGTCATATTTTTTTTTCTGGCTTGGCTTAGCAAAACGACCGTCCTGCTTGATACCTTTTCAATCATCAACATAGATAGATTTGCATGTTTTTATCTATAAAAAGCCTAAATCTCCAAATAGCAATCAAATTACGCACTCCCGAAGTGTTCGTTATTCAGAAGTTTTATTCCATCTGTACATGCATGTTAAATAAAACACATTTTTACATTTTCAGATGAAATTTCTTATGATTTTCTTGTAAATTGCTTGGCACAGATGTCATATACAAACCACATTTAGCACAATTTCTTTTTTATTAGCATTTTCCAACAAAATTGAAAAGTGCTTATGCATTCGGTTTATCTGTCCGTCTGTCCGCGCTCTAACTCACGTAAATATACTCGGATTGCCACGAAATTTTACGACGTTATTGACGTTTACCCTAGCACAA
The DNA here is from genome assembly GCA_964019185.1 of Maratus speculifer. Classification (NCBI taxonomy): domain Eukaryota; kingdom Metazoa; phylum Arthropoda; class Arachnida; order Araneae; family Salticidae; genus Maratus; species Maratus speculifer. Next base: position 307,488,815 of record OZ025289.1, read on the forward strand.
ATCCTATTGAAAATGAAGTTTCTACCATGATTAGTTTATCTACAGGGATAATCAAAAGTTTCCCATTTCATTACGACCTATGGGGAAAATTGTTTCAAATCAATTTGAAAGATGTTATACCCTGTCAAACATATTAAAATTTATATGCTTTTACGAGGTGCATTAAAGTATGCATTCTATAAAATATAAGGTGAAAATGTAGCTATTATTCATTTCCAGGGCCACACAAAAGAATTCCATTAGATAATGGTAAAAGGGGGGGGGGTTGTGTGTGACATATTTTAAATATATTAAACTGTTTCATGCAGTGGCGCAGCCAAGGGGGTGGTTTTAGGGTTAAAACCCCTCCCAGCGCTAAGAAAAATCGATATAATTGCCGCTTATATGAATCAAAGCCAAACTTTTGCGTATTTCTTTGGCACATTTAGGAATTCGCCGCTTTATTGAATCATTTAATAAAGTGATTCAATTAAATGGCGAAAATTCTACTTAAAATTGTGAAAGTGCATACCGTATTTACTCGTGTATAAGGTGCACTTTTTTCCAAAAAATTAGGGCAAAACTCCTAGGTGCGCCTTATACACGGAATAATTTTTTACTGTTGAATGCAATCGGGCGAAATACATATGAAACAAGAAATTATTCAAAGAAGAAATTAAAACTCGGAAAATTTTGCTTAATTGAAGAAATACTGCATATTTATTTCATTCCTTGCAGTTTTTTATACAACAGAGCTAAGGACATTATCTAAACGCTAATTAGCAAATTAGCAATTCTCTTTACTGTCACACATTTCTATTTCCCGTCATTCTCTTACAACCCGAAGTCTAAAAATGCATTTTCGTCTTATTTTCTGGTCTTGTGTAATGTTTGTTTCAACTTTTTTTTTTTTTTCCTTATTGAAATTCATTTGGTCATTCTTCATTAGCGTATCAAATTTATGGTGCGCGTTATATACGAGATTTTCAGAAATCGCCATTTTTACTTGTAAAGCAGGGGTGCGCCTTATACACGCGTGCGCCCTATACACGAGTAAATACGGTATTACATGGATTAGTTAAGTAAGAATTAGTTATTTGAACTAAATCACTTTTCTGAGACGTATCATTCTAAAAAATATGATGATTCCTGCCATACAGATGCTCTTTGAATTTAAGCATTGTACAGTGAATATTCTAATTAGTACTGATTCCATTAACCTGCGATTCTAGTAACCGGCAATCATCTTTATCAGAAACTCACCCCCCCCCCCCTCCTTAGAACCGAATTCTGGCTGCGCCACTGGTTTCATGTATAATAAAATAAATGTATGTCAATGAGGCTTAGTATAAATTATACGATACTGCCTTCCCTAATATAAAGTACATAGTATTTACAGGGACACACAAAAGATTTCAAATAGTACATTCTTTCCGAGGTACTGTATATGTATCCGATGATAGCTGATGGATGGATGAAATGCTTTTTAATTATGATATGCGCGTATAAGTTTCACTAAATTTATGCATATTATATGGTGTGTATAAATGCTATATTGGGAGTACAAATTAATTCGGTCCGTTTTTTTTTTTCGTTAAAAAAACATTTTATTTATTATCAAAATGAAAAAACATGTTATTCAAAGTATTGTCCATCGTTAGCCACAATCTTTGTCCACCTTTCTGGCAATTTTCGGATTCCATCTCTGAAAAATGAGTCCTCTCTGGACGCAAACCATGAATCGAGCCATTCTTGAATTTCTTCGGAAGAAGTGAAGCGGTGTCCAGCCAAATCGTGATGCATCCGTCGGAACAACCAATAATCAGAAGGAGCAATGTCTGGCGAATACGGCGGGTGGGGTAGGACCTCCCATTTCAACGTTTCCAAGTAATTTTTAACGACAATTGCCACATGGGGCCGGGCATTGTCATGTAACAAAATTACCTTGTCGTGCCTTTCGATGGTTTCTGGCCGTTTTTCACGCAATGCTCGGCTCAAACGCATTAATTGCAGTCGGTAGCGTTGGCCAGTAACTGTTTCGCCAGGTTTTAGCAGCTCATAGTACACTATCCCTTTCTGATCCCACCAAACGCACAGCATTACCTTCAGACCATGAATATTCGACTTTGGCGTTGATGTTGACGTCGATGGCAATGATTCACCAGGCCGAGCATAGTATTTTCTCTTCTTGGGGTTATCGTAGTGTATCCACTTTTCGTCTCCGGTAACAACTCGATGCAAAAAACCTTTCCTTTGTTGTCGTTCGAGCAGCAGTCCACAGATGAAAAATCGCTTTTCAACGTCGCGCGGTTTCAACTCGTATGGGACCCAATTTCCTTGCTTTTGAACCATTCCCATGTTTTTTAAGCGCACGGAAATTGCTTGCTGAGTGACTCCCAACGATCCTGCAAGCTCTTGTTGCGTTTGGCACGGATCTTGATCGAGCAATTCCTCCAATTCGGCGTCTTCGAACTTTTTCGGCTGGCCCGGGCGCTCCTTGTCTTCGACACTAAAATCACCATTTTTGAAGCGTCGAAACCACACTCTACATGATTTATCAGATGGCGCAGATTCACCATATACTTCCACAAGCGATCGATGCGCTTCAGCGGCACTTTTCTTCCAATTAAAAAAGAAAATCAAAACTTCCCGCAAATGTTGTTTATTTAGCACAAAACTCGACATATTGAATGCTCAGAAAACCAATGTTGTTTTATAAAACTCGAAGCTTCGTTGACTGAATATGGTTGACAAAGGTCAAACCTTTCTAACAATGCCAAAAACATCTATCATTATTCAGTAAACAAATCAGCCAGAGCCATCTATTGAAAACGGACCGAATTAATTTGTACTCCCAATAGTTAATATACAGGGCTACCCAAAGAGCTCGCCAACGTTACTGAATATGAGCATAAATTACTAAAAGGTGATTCTTAAATAAATTATGCATTTTTACGCTGAACTGCATTAAATTTACTCAGAAATGTTTGCAGAATATAGATAAAATGATATATAAGGCCATGTAAAGAATTGGGTACATGGAGCCTATGAATGATAATGGTACTACTAGGTTATCCCGTCGACCATTTTCGCCAAATTATAAAAATCGCCAAACTAATAGCCAAGTTATATTTGTTGGCATAATTTTTATTCTAAATAACGAAAGAACAAAAAAATAAGTAACACGTGAATAAAAGTACAGCTAAAAGGTGAATTTGAAACCACTTGATGACGTTTTAAACATGTGTGTCGTGTTTAATGTGACCTTCACAACCATCCATTATTGGCATTTAATCTGATAACTTCGCAATAGATTTTTGGTCGACGGGATAACCTAGTAGTACCATGATAATTTATGAAAAAGTGATTTCAGTTTTTTAAGAGTGTTTTAGTTTAAAATAAATTTTATCTTAACACCGACTTGTAATGAAGTTACCAGGCAAACTACAAGGCTTAACAAAGTATTCAAGTATATGTTTCCATCTATTAGTATAAATTGCTGAAAGAGAAATTTCAAGCTGCTAGGAATTTTTTACTAAACTAAATTTTCCCGTTGTAGAATGCATATTAGCTGAGAGATCAAATACAGGGTTGTTTAGTAGTACTGAAATACATATTTCGCTATGTTTGGCTTTATAGATTTCATGAAGCGTTGGAAAGTGCTTCATAATCTATGCTTAACGCATGATTTTTCTTACTTGTTTCGTCAAATTTGAGAAAATCTCGCTTCCGCTTATCAGTTAGAGCTATATTTTCAAATTATTTTTTATTGATTTTAAAAGGAAATAATAAATTATAAAAAATATTAATAACTATAGAATAAAAGGGAAGAGTTCCATATTCTGTTCTGGTTGGCGTGATTGGCGAAAAAAAATCGAAATTGGCTATAACAAGACATTTTAGCACCTTATTAGTTTTCTCAGAATGGTGGAAAAACATGATTTTTAAATGATTTATAAAAATATATTTATTTAATAAACGTTATAAAAGTCACATGTTGAAAAAATTACGATCTTCATAGAAATATTTGGCGCGACTGAGTTTTAACCCCCTTCTTGGCGCGTTTTCAAAAAATAGCCATATTGGCGCGTTTTTGCGTTTTATCTCCCGGATGTGATTACCAGGAGATATCACGCAAAAGCGCACAATTTAAAAAGGCGATAATGAAAATACAACAGAAATACACATTTTAAAAGATACAAAATGCTATCATTTTAAAGAAAATGACTGAAAATACAAAAGAAATACACATTTTAAAATATTGAAAATCCAAAAATTGCAAATACGGCATATTAAAAAAAAAATCCCCATGCAATCTTCATGAAAATCCCCAAGCTGCCGATATTTTCCCTTTTTAAACTGAAAATATGGTTTCTTGCTTTCCCTTTTTCATACGGAAAATATGGTTTTTTGCCATTTCTTGACGATACTACAAAACAAAGAAACAGACAGAGAGATAAACAGACAAACAAGCAGACAGAAAACAAACAAACAAACCGACGAAAAGCCAAAGAAATAAACAAACAAACAGACAAATAAAAAAACAAACTGACAAACAAACTAAAAGACAAACAAACAAGCAAACATAAAACAAACAAACCGACAAACAGACAAAAAAATAAACCGACAAAAAACAAACAGACGTAAAAACAAACAAACAAACAAACCGACAAACAGAGAAACAAACAAGCAAACAAACAAAAACAAACAAACAAACAGACAGACGAACAAACAAACTGACAAATAGACAGACAAACATACAGACAAACAAACAAACAGACAGAAGAACAAACCGATAGACAGACAAACAAACAGAAAGAGAGACAGACAAACATCACTGGATCCCTGAAACTCGCTGTGCAGGAAACACTAAAATGCACGAAACTCGCCAACGCCGCAATCACAAACTTGTATATGAGCGCTGCGCGCCCATTTAAACCAAAAAGAAACATCACTGGATCCACGAAACTCGCCAACGCCGCAATCACAAACTTGTGTATGAGCGCTGCGCGCCCATTTAAACCAAAAAAAAAACATCACTGGATCCACGAAACTCGCTGTGCAGGAATCACTAAAATGTACGAAACTCGCCAACGCCGCAATCACAAACTTGTGTATGAGCGCTGCGCGCCCATTTAAACCAAAAAAAAATCACTGGATCCACGAAACTCGCTGTGCAGGAATCACTAAAATGTACGAAACTCGCCAACGCCGCAATCACAAGCTTGTGTATGAGCGCTGTGCGCCCATTTAAACCAAAAAAAAACATCACTGGATCCACGAAACTCGCTGTGCAGGAATCACTAAAATGTACGAAACTCGCCAACGCTGCAATCACTAACGCGTGTATGAGCGCTGCGTGCCCATTTAAACCAAAAAAAGTCACTGGATCCACGAAACTCGCTGTGCAGGAATCACTAAAATGTACGAAACTCGCCAACGCCGCAATCACAAACTTGTGTATGAGCGCTGCGCGCTCATTTAAACCAAAAAAAAACATCACTGGATCCACGAAACTCGCTGTGCAGGAATCACTAAAATGTACGAAACTCGCCAACGCCGCAATCACTAACGCGTGTATGAGCGCTGCGTGCCCATTTAAACCAAAAAAAAAAAGTCACTGGATCCACGAAACTCGCTGTGCAGGAATCACTAAAATGTACGAAACTCGATAACGCCGCAATCACAAACTTGTGTATGAGCGCTGCGCGCCCATTTAAACAACAAAAAAAATCACTGGATCCACGAAACTCGCTGTGCAGGAATAACTAAAATGTACGAAACTCATCAACACCGGAATCACTAACGCGTGTATGAGTGCTGCACCCCCATTTAAACAAGCAAAAAAAAAAAAAAAAGAAAAAGAAAAATAACACTGGATTCTCGAAACTCGCGGTGCAGGAATCACTAAAATGTACAAAACTCGCCAAACCCTCGTTAACTAACGACATTAAAACCGAAAAATTAATCACTATATGCACGAAAGTCGCATGGAAGAAATTTCTAAAATAAGCAATTCAGAATTGTTGTTGTTAACGGAGATATCAAACTATTAAATCCCATTATCGCAGCATGGGGATTTTCTTGGGTGCATTTGTGATATGTGCCAAAGTTTGGGGCGGGGTTGCTAGGAGAAGCGGCACCTGAAAGTAATAGAAAATAAGGCTTGGCGCAGTCATCGCGCGTCAGAAAAAACGCCGCCAGAAGTGGGTTAAAACTCAGTTTACCCAAATATTTTTATTATATTCATTTTAGATGTATTTCTATGCATACGTAATTATATATAGCGATAAAAACATAAGGTACTGCTTGGTTATCCCGTCGACCAAAAAATTATTGCCAAACCGTAAGATTAAATGCCAATAATGGATGACCGTGAATGTCACATTCAATGACATTAAATACGATAAAGTTGTTTAAAACGTCATTAATGATTTTATTTCGATTTTTTATTTGTATTTTTATTAATATTTTACTAATTATTTGTTTTTTCGTTATTTAAAATAAAAATTATGTCAGTATGCATAATTTGGCTACGAGTTTGGCGATTTGTATAATATGGCAAAATTGGTCGACAGGACCAATTCATTTAATTATCAAATTAAAAATTTCAATCAAATTAACCAAGTAGTACCAAACAATAATATATACACTTATAAATAAATATTATGTACTTATATAATTTTTTTTATAATTTTATATATTTCATATACATATTATGTATGTTAAATTTAAACAAAAGCTACTTTTTTTTTTTTTTTTTTTTTGAAAAAAAAAAGGCTAAAGGTTATCCCAGTAGTAAAAAAGCGACTCCAAAGGTAACCATATATCAATTCATTTAACGCCAGAAAAAAAAAAAAAAAAAAAAAAAAAAAAAAAACAGGATATGGAAAGAAAATAAAAGTAAATAAACGATTTATCAATAAAGAAATAACAATATCTGTATTACCATGTCAGCCAAAATAATGCTATTTTAGCTCCAATTGTCTAGCCCAGTGCGTATATGTCCTCTGTGCCAAATATTTTATGCCCTTTTTTTTTTAAATATACAAATAAAAACTTAAAAGGTTTATTTGTACATTTTAATATTAATAACAAGGTGTAAATTCCGTCAAGACACTAGTATTAATACAATGATTTGACTCATTGTGAAATTTTCTTAAACTAATTCAGATTACTAAAAATCAAACCAATACCATCGAAGGCATTTTCAACTGTAAATTTTTGTTACAAACATAATTTCTGAGAAACGAAATCGTACGATAAGGTAAGCTGCAAATTGGCTGCTTATTTAGAATTGTATAATTTGCTGCAAAATTAAAATATTTTTGGTATTCATAAAACCAAAGAGATGATTATAAAAATTAAATTATATTTCTTACAATGAACAATTTTTTACTGAAAAAACAATGAGTTTATGTTTACAGTTAGGAGCTTAGTCAATGAATAATGACAACTTTCTGATACTGGAAATTAAGCTTTATTATTGTGTTTTTAAATGTCATTTTCACTGATAAAATTTTACTACAACTGGCATCATAATGACACGTTGTTATTTGAATTATCATTCTGATTGCTATGCAATTTTGCTATTCAACTGGTTTTTATATTAGCCCAGCAGTCCGTGTGAACCAATAAGAATATGACACAAAAATTGCTATTACAACGCCACCTTCCGGCGGCATATTTTCAAATTGAAGGAACCGGTTGGCCATGGTCAAAAATATGCAGTAAAACTTCAAATGCGTAAATAGATCCGAAAAACTTCGATTATAATATTTTCTGCTATTGACCATAGAATAATAACTAAAAATGGAAAACACTATTCGATTACGTAGTTTTTTAATAAAATCACCTGCCATTTGCATGCGTTTTCGAATAATAATGAATTAAAAAATGTCAATGTGTCATAAAATGACTCCTTTAGATTTGAGAATAGCCTTAAGGCTGCTGGTCACTCATTTTTCGTATTCCCCTCCGTAATATTCAAGTCTATGGGCATTTGATGGAGCCTCCTCAGGAAATTAATATTTTTAACTGTGCTGTGTATAGCGATATTAGAGTAAGAAATAACACATAATTAACTTGAGGTGGACGATTTCACACACAAAACATATTTAATAATACGGACTGTCACTACACACGACATACAAAACAAAAACATAGAACATGTAATCTGGAACTCAGGTACATTTATGTTCCTTACATAATTCCATGGAAACAGACAAGGGACGCCATCTACAGTTTTACCTGAAAAGTAAAAGTATAAAATACCACAGCTCTTCCCCACTTAATATTGCAGTCGTTCAGGAGCTCTTCTATGTCTACTGGATCGTCTAAGTACCTGTGGAGAAGAAGAAGAATTAGTTTTGACATGTTCAGGAGCATCAACTGTAGCACTAGTGGAAACCGACGGTTTTGGGAGAATGTTATCAGAGTTAGTTGAATCAGGATCACTCGAAGAATCAGGATCATGAAAGTCAGTTGGCGTAGGACCTGAAGCAATTGGAACATGAGAGGCAACTGGTTGTGGATCTGTGGAACTTGACTGCAAGGGTGGAAAATCATTTTGCTTCACATTTGCATTTTCACTTCTGAAATTTTCTGTAACATTTTCTTCCGAATCTGGATCATTAGTTAAAGAAATATCTTTCCCTACATTAGTTATTTGATCAACATGCCTTTTCCAAATATTCGAACCAACTTGAACTCTATAATGTAATTTTCCTTCTCTTGCTACGATTCGACCAATTTTCCATTTGGCTTCTGGAGTATAATTTCTTACAGCTACTTTCTGGTTGATTTCAAATTCTTTTACTTTAACTTTAGATTTCCTTGCAGTTTGTTTTTCATGAACGAAATTTGCAGCTTTCGGCACTATCAAATCTATGTTTGTTCTTATGTGACTTTTAGAAATAAAGATGCAGGACTTTCCTCCGTTGTAACATGTGGCATCTTCCTGTACTGCAAAAGAAAGTTATTCAACTTCATTTGTAAAGTACCTGGTTCAGAAGCTAAGGCTTTTAATCCATGTTTGACCGTTTGCACATACCTCTCAGCCTGTCCATTTGTAGATGGATGATACGGTGCACTAAACTTATGTTTACACCATGACTTCTCAAATATCTCAAAATAGCTTCAAAAATATTTTAAATTCTTCAGATGTAAATTGCTTAGCATTATCTGATACTAAAGAAATAGGAAAACCGTATCGTGCAAAGAGAGAAGAAAGACAAATAATTGTATTTTCCGAAGTTGTACTAGGAACTATGAATATTTCTGGCCATTTACTATAAGCATCAACCACTAACAAAAGCATCTTTCCATTAACAGGACCAAAATAATCAATATGAATTCTCTGCCATGGAGCTGTAGGCCATTCCCAATGATGTGTATCAACTTTGGGAGGATTATTTTTCAAATTTACACAAATAGAGCAATTTCTTGCAATATCTTCAATATCATGGTCTATTCCTGGCCACCATACAAAACTACGGGCTAAAGATTTCATTTTCACTATACCAAAATGACCAAAATGTAATTCCTTGAATATTTGTTGTCGATGAATTTCTGGGATAACTACCCTACAACCTTTTAAAATACAACCATGCTGAAGAGTAAATTCTTCTTGTTTACCGCCAAAAATGAATTTTTTGGAATTTCTGAACCAGAAATGAGATGATGAAAAATTTGACGCAAAAGAGGATCAGTTTTTGTAGCTGAAGCAATAGATTTAGCATTTAAAGGTAAAACAGAAAGCTGATTTATTTGAATGATTTCAGATTCATCAAGTCCCTCATTTGAATTATATTTGTGGGGTAAATCTTCACTACGTAATGGAAGACGTGAAAGTGCATCGACATTTCCGTGTTCAGTAATTTTCTTATAACGAATGTCATACTGGAACGTTTGTAAATATATGGTATATCTTTGCATTCTAGCAGCTGACAAAACAGGAATATTTTTAGAAGGTGAAAAAATTGAAACTAGTGGTTTACTATCAGTAAACAAAGTAAATCTGTTACTGTACAAATATTGAAAAAAATTCTTAACACCAAATATAATTGCTAATGCCTTCTTATCTACCTGACTATACCGTTTTTCGGCATTATTCAAGGTTCTGGATACAAATCCAATAGGCTTTTCAGTATTGTCTGGCATTACATGCGAAAGAACTGCAGAGATGCCATATGGAGAAGCATCAGTAGCTAAGATTAAAGGTAATTTCGGATTGAAATGAGTAAGCACTCTGTCAGAAGTAATTTCTCTTTTTATTCTTTTAAACGCTAGATCACATTTCTAAGACCAATTAAACGTCACATTCTTTTTAAGCAAATTATTCAAAGGATGTGCAATTGTTGGCACAAATTTAGCATAATAAGTTACAAGACTAAGAAATGCTTTTACCTGGGATACATTTACTGGCCTAGGGGCATTTACAATTGCTTCTATTTTATCTGGTGTTTTATGAATACCATGCTTATCCACTTTATACCTACAATAAGTAATTTCATCTGCCATTGAAGAATGATTTTTCCTTATTTATCCGAATATTATAATTTCTCAATCTTTCTAATACTTGCTTTAACCTTTGTAAATGAATTTCATCTGTTTCCCCAGTTATTCCTATATCATCAATAAAAATTGTAATTTCCTCAATTCCACTTAAAATTTGCTCGATTTTTCTTTGCCATATAGCAGGAGAACTACTAAGACCCATTGGTAATTTAAGAAACTGAAATAATCCTTTAGGCGTATTAATGGTTAATAATTCTCGGGATTCCTCATCTACTGGTAATTGGAGATACGCTTGATTCAAATCAATTTTTGTAAAATGAACACCACCACTTAAAGTAGCTAATATATCTTCTATTTTAGGCAAGGGATATTTTTCTACTTTCAGATGTTTATTTAATGTAACTTTAAAGTCTCCGCATAAACGTATTTTTCCATTAGATTTTACCACTGAAACAATAGGGGTTGCCCACTTGCTATTTGTAACTGGTTTAATTATACCAGCATCTTGTAATATTTGTAACCCCTCATTGACTGCAGCACGTGGTGCATAAGTAACAGTCCTAGTTTTACAAAATATGGGTGTAGCATCCTTTTCAAGATAAAGCTCTGCCTTTAATCCTTTATTTTCCCCTAACAAATCAGAAAATAAATCTGAAAAATCATTTAACAACTCTTGTAATTTATGAGAATAATTTACAGTCTCATTAACATAGACAGATCTTAAATTATGTGGAAAAATATCGAATACAGAAGCCCAGTCTCTTCCAAATAACAATGGAAAACTATCTTCTTTTATTAAATACAATTTTACCTTTTCTGTTTTATTTTCATAAGTAACATTTACTTCAACATAGCATACAGGTTTAAAAATTTCACCACTTACAGTTTTTAACTGAACATCTGGGAGAAAATTTTTATAATCAGGAAAAATTCTGCGAAATATTTTTAAAGGAACAGCAGAAATTCCCGAACTTGTGTCCAATTCCATATCAGCTCTTGCTTTATTTTCAAATAACACAGATAATTTAATAGGATTTGCACCTGTATTTTTTACAGTTAACACATTTACCGTATCTACAGAATTTACGAGTTTTTGGAAAGTTTTACTTCTACATACGTTTCCAATATGGCAAATACTACATATACTACTAATAATACTTAAAAATTTTACAAGTAAAACTAATAAATCTACATGAATTGGCTAGATGAGAAGTATTACCACATCTATAACATTTCAATTTATTTTTATTTGCTTCAGAATTTGTATTATTTACGTGATTGTTGACATTCTGTTTCTGACAATCGTTCGACAATTTCTTTGGGTAAGTAAGTCGAATGGCCTCTTAAGTAAGAATCTCAACAGTATTCCCATTCTCAACTCCATGCTATCCTGTAATCCAAGCCACGAAAATCTCGCTCCATTTAGTATCTTACCCCAGAGAGACATAAAGCGCTTAGCTGGCAACACTGTGCTCCTTGTACAATTATTATTCTGGCTGCCTGTTGCGTCACTCCTTGACCCTGGATCAATAATTTAGTTGTAGCTGAAGAGTGCTTGCTTGCTCTCTTCTTTCCTGTTTTATCCTTTTTTTCCTCTTCTCCGTGTTTTCGTCCTTTTATATTTTATCGCAGCCTTGAGTGCCGTAGTGTGATAGAAAGCAATTATATCGCGTCACGCACTTATATGCAAATATAATTGTATTTCGCATCGAATTTTTTAGGATGGAATTCCCAGGAAATTATATCGGAAATGCTTTGAATTTTCGTAAATATTATTTTAGCTTTGGATAATTGAAATACTCATAAATTTATTACAAATAAATGTATTACTTTAGAAATATGCAGGAAGCTTTGAAGTCTTGAAAAAAAAAAAAAAAAAAAAAGAAAAAAAAAGGAAATTGTTTGCCAAACGCTACAAATGAGATGCGTTCGTATTATAACTGGTTTTATAAACATTCAGAACTTGGAACGGCAGCAGTAGCATTCCTTTGCAAAAATTAATTACGATTTTTTACAAAACTTATCACAATTTCACGCTTTACAAAATTTATTACGATTATATATATTAAATTGAGCAATGCAGAAATAATATGACCTTCATCTTAAATGTGACATAATTGCCATCACAACCTAGAATCATTACATATTATGAGATACAATTTGTTAGGCATAATAAGATTAAAAAAATAAAGAAAACTTTTATTAATTTTTTTAAAAAGTTTTGATTAAATTTTCATAAAATTGGAAATGTCTAACGAAAAATCTGCAACCAGTATCTATATTAAATTTGAAACTATTCGGTTGCATAATTTTTGCACTGTTATGCGCAAACAGACTGACAAACTGAAGGACCAGATGACGACTATAAGTAATGCCCCCTTCCCTCTATATCATATTGCGACGGAACTCATTTGAGTGACACAGTAAATGAATAATAAATATTGTTTGGACGGCATAGTCTATAAAATGTATATTTTAGTGCTCTTCATAAATGCATATCAATTTCATTATATTCATGCGGGTGTAACATCATTAAAAAGCAGCTGAAACAGTTTTTTCCCTTAAGTGAAAATCTCAACAGTTTCAATTCCATGTTAGTATTCTATATCCCAGCCACGAAAATCTCGCTCCATTTAGTATCTTACCCCAGAGAGACATAAAGCATTTAGCTTGCAACACTGTGCTCCTTGTACAATTCTTATTTGGCTGCCTGTTTCGTCACTCCTTGACCCTGGATCAATAACTTAGTTGTAGCTGAAGAGTGCTTGCTTGCTCTCTTTTTTTTTCTTCCTGTTTTATCCCTTTTTCCTCTTCTCCGTGTTTTCGTCCTTTTATATTTTATCGCAGCCTTGAGTGCCGTAGTGTGATAGAAAGGCAATTATAGCGTGTCACGCATTTATACAAATATAATTGTATTTCGCATCGATTTTTTAAAAATGCAATTTCCCTGAAATCTGGGAAAATATCTCGAAAATGCTTTAAATTTTCTTGAATTATTTTTCTGCTTTGGATAACTGAAATACGCATAAATTTATTACCAATATATTACTTTAGAAATATATAGCAAGTCTTGAACTTTTGCGATAAAAACAAATTGGAAATTGTTTCATCAAACGTAACAAATGAGGTGCGTTCGTATTACGACTAGTTTCTTAAATATTCAGGCCCCACCAGTGGCCGAGAGGTTCAGACCTCTCAACTGGTAGACGGCAGGTGCTGGGTTCGAACCCAATCGCGGCTGTCGGCCTAACCGTTCGGAGTTTTCGTGGTTTTCTTCGAACCTTGCGTGAATACGGGTTAGGTTCCATTAGAAAGACCCCCACGAAGGGCACTCCCCCCCTGGTCCTATATCCCATTAGTGTAGATAATCGGACGACAAAAGTAAACCAAACCAAACTTAAATATTCAAAACTTTGTGCATTAGCTGGTGAACTCTTTTGCAAAAATGCCTGACTACAAAATTTACTACGATTACATATATTACATTGAGCAATATAGGAAAATATGACCTCCATCTTAAATGTAGCATAATTAAAATGACACCCTTGAATCATTACCTATCATGTCATGAGATATCATTGAATTAGTTATGCATAATAGGATTTAGTAATAGAATTAAAAAAAACTGTTATTAAGTTATTTTTAAAGTTTTGATTTGATTTTCATAACATTTGAAATGTTTAACGAAATTCTGCAATGAGCATGCAGATTAAATTTGAAACTATTAGGTTGCGTAGATTTTGTGCTGTTATTTGAAGACAGACAAACAAACGGACAGACCAGATAACGATTATAAATAATGTCCTCTCTCTCCTATACCATTAAGCAACAGAACTCATTTGAGTGGTCCAGTAAATAAATAATAAATATTATTTGGGTGGAATAGTTCATAAAATGTCTATTTTAGAGCACTTCATAAATTCATATCAAGTTCATTATGTTCGAGCGGGTGTAATATCATTAAAAGCACTTGAAACTGTTTTAAGAGGAAATCTCGACAGTACGCCCAGTTTCAATTCCATGCTATTTTGTGTCCAAGCCACGAAAAATCTCGCTCCATTTAGTATCTTACTCCAGAGAGACATAAAGCGCTTAGCTGGCAACACTGCGCTCTCTGTACAATTCTTATTTGGCTGCCTGTTGCGTCACTCCTTGACCCTGGATCAATAACTTAGTTGTAGCTGAAGAGTGCCTTGCTTGCTCTCTTTTTTCCTGTTTTATCCGTTTTTTTCCTTTTCTCTGTGTTTTCGCCCTTTTATATTTTATCGCAGCCTTGAGTGTCGTAGTGTGATAGAAAGCAATTATATCGCGTCACGCACTTATATGCAAATATAATTGTATTTCGCATCAATTTTTTTAAGATGCAATTTTCAGGAAATTATATCGGAAACGCTTTGAATTTTCGTGAATATTATTTCAGTTTTGGATAACTGAAAAACTCATAAATTTATTACAAATGTATTACTTTAGAAATATATAGGAAGTCTTGAAGTCTTGAAATAAAAGAAAAAAAAAAAGGAAATTGTTTGCCAAACGTTACAAATGAGATGCATTCGTATTATAACTGGTTTTATAAACATTCAGAACTTGGAACGGCAGCAGTAGCATTCCTTTGCAAAAATTAATTACGATTTTTTACAAAACTTATTACAATTTCACGCTTTACAAAATTTATTACGATTATATATATTAAATTAAGCAATGCAGAAATAATATGACCATCATCTTAAATGTGACATAATTACCATCACAACCTAGAATCATTACATATTATGAGATACAATTTCTTAAGCATAATAAAATTAAATAGAATAAAGAAAACTTTTATTATTATTTTTTTTTAAGTTTTGATTCAATTTTCATAAAATTTGAAATGACTAACGAAAAATCTGCAACCGGTATATATAATAAATTTTAAACTATTCGGTTTCATAATTTTTGCGCTGTTATGCGCAAACAGACTGACAAACGGATGGACCAGATGACGACTATTAATGCCCCCTTCCCTCTATACCATAATGCGACGGAACTCATTTGAGTGACACATTAAATGAATAATAAATATTATTTGAATGGCATGGTCTATAAAATGTATATTTTAGTACTCTTCGTAAATGCATATCAATTTCATTACGTTCAAGCAGGTGTAACATCATTAAAAAGCAGTTGAAACTGTTTTTTCCCTTAAGTAAAAATCTCAACAGTTTCAATTCCGTGATAGTATTCTGTATCCAAGCCACGAAAAATCTCGCTCCATTTAGTATCTTACCCCAGAGAGACATAAAGCGCTTAGCTGGCAACACTGCGCTCCCTGTACAATTATTATTTGGCTGCCTGTTGCGTCACTCCTCGACCCTGGATCAATAACTTAGTTGTAGCTGAAGAGTGCTTGCTTGCTCTCTTTTTTTTTTCTTCCTGTTTTATCCCTTTATTCCTATTCTCCGTGTTATCGTCCTTTTATATTTTATCGCAGCCTTGATTGCCGTAGTGTGATAAAAAGGCAACTATATCGCGTCACACTTATACAAATATAATTCTATTTCGCATCGATTTTTTAAAAATGCATTTTCCCTGAAATCTGGGAAAATATCTCGAAAATGCTTTAAATTTTCTTGAATAATTTTTCTGCTTTGGATAACTGAAATACTCATAAATTTATTACCAATATATTACTTTAGAAATATATAGCAAGTCTTGAACTCTTGCGATAAAAACAAATTGGAAATTGTTTCATCAAACGTAACAAATGAGGTGCGTCCGCATTACGACTAGTTTTTTAAATATCAAAACTTTGTGCATTAGCTGGTGAATTCTTTTGCAAAAATGCCTGAATAAAAAAGTTACTACGATTACATGTATTACATTGAGCAACATAGAAATAATATGACCTCCATCTTAAATGTAGCATAATTAAAATGACAACTTTGAATCATTACCTATCATGAGATATCATTGAATTAGTTACGCAGAATAGGATTTAGTAGCATTAAAAAAAACTGTTATTAATTTATTTTTAAAGTTTTGATTCGATTTTCATAACATTTAAAATGATTAACGAAATTCTGCAACGAGCGTGCAGATTAAATTTGAAACTATTAGGTTGCGTAGATTTTGTGTTGTTATTTGCAGACTGACAAACAAACGGACAGACCAGATAACGATTATAAATAATGTCCTCTGTCTCCTATACCGTTATGCAACAGAACTCATTTGAGTGGTCCTGTAAATGAATAATAAATATTACTTGGGTGGAACAGTCCATAAAATGTGTATTTTAATGCACTTCATAAATTCATATCAATTTCATTATGTTCAAGCGGGTGTAACACCATTAAAAAGCACTTGAAACTGTTTTAAGTGAAAATATCGACAGTACTCCCAGTTTCAACTCCATGCTATTCTGTATCCAAGCCACGAAAATCTCGCTCCATTTAGTATCTCACCCCAGAGAGACATAAAGCGCTTAGCTGGCAACACGGTGCTCCTTGTACAGTTATTATTCTGGCTGCCTGTTGCATCACTCTCTGACCCTGGATCAATAACTTAGTTGTAGCTGAAGAGTGCTTGCTTGCTCTCTTTTTTTTCCTGTTTTATCCCTTTTTTCCTCTTCTCCGTGTTTTCGTCCTTTTATATTTTATCGCAGCCTTGAGTGCCGTAGTGTGATATAAAGCAATTATATTGCTGCACGCACTTCTAATATACAAATATAATTGTATTTCGCATCGATTTTTTAAAGATGCAATTTTTATGAAATGTGGGAAAATATATCGGAAATGCCTTAAGTTTTCGTGAATATTATTTCAGCTTTGGATAATTGAAGTACGCATAAATTTATTACCAATATATTACTTTAGAAATGTATAGCAAGCCTTGAAATCTTGCAATAAAAAAAAACAAGTTGGAAATTGTTTCATCAAACGTGACAAATGAGGTACGTTTGTACTACAATTGGTTTTGTAAATATTCAGAACTTGGTTTATTCTTTTGCGAAATATTATTAAGATTTTTTTTTTTTTTTTTTACAAAATTTATTACGATTTTACAGTTTATAAAATTTATTACAATAGTATATATTAAATTCAGCAATATAGAAATAATAACACTTCCATCTTAAGTGTGACGTAATGACCATGGCAACCTGAAATCCTTACCTATTACTGGGGTTCCCTGTTATAGTGGTTTCATCTTGTGGGGCCTGCCGTATAGCAAATTTGCGTCCGTCGTCCCATGACAATGGGTCACTGGTCTCGGCGCTGTTGTGGGCGTCGTCATCCTGGGGCTCGTCATGGTTCAATGGGTGCAAATCCCAGGTGTCCGACTCGCCTTTTAGTCCAGGCATTACGTGCTCAAAAAGGACAAATAAATGCAAGTTTTGGTGTAGTTTTGATTTTTGGTTCCCTTTATGTTTTTTGGGTCGCTGAACACGAATCCGGCATTATCCAACAAAATTTCTCCCCGGAAACACGTTTTTTTGGCAAAAAACGTGCAAAAAACGTGGCTTTTTTTCGTTTTTTCTAAATAACTTTAAAATTATTTATTTTACATAAAAGTCATCAATACATAAATTAAAGAGCACTACATTTCCTACATTTTATGTATTAACCATTTGAAAAATGGTTGTTGTTTTCGGGAGAATGGACCCGATGATGTTACCACTTTTGAATGATGTTACCACTTTTGAATGATGTGGTCACTTTTGAATTTAAATTAATTTCTTTACTTTTAGAAGAGTTTTTATTTGAATTTAAATTAAATTCTTTACTTTTAGAAGAATTTTTATTTGAATAGTAAATTAAAATGGTTAAAATCATTGTAATAAAGGAGAAAACTAACAAATTTAAAAATGGGTAGACGGAAATTAACAGATACGGAAAAAGCCGAAGCCAAAGAAATGAATGAACGTGAATATCGCATTCAATGATATTAAACACAATACGCGTACTTAAACAATCATAAAGTGATTTTTATTTCTTCTTTTGCTATTTAAAATAAAAATTTAGTCAACATGTATAAGTTGCTTATTAGTTTGGCGATTCGTATCATTTGGCGAAATTGGTCGACGGGATAACTGAGTAATACTGTATTTGGTTTGGCGCAAAAACGTCTTTCAATGCAGAAAATGATAAAATCAAAAGATTATTGAGCCGCTGAAAACCAATTACGTGTTGAAAGGCGATCACGAAAAAGGAAGCAATTTAATGCCGAACCGATTAATTGTAAAACATCATGTCGCCAGGGCGACCAATCCACTAGCCATGGCGTTTTACTATCGGTCGGTTCTAACCAGGAAAATTTGAGTGCCAATAGTGATTCTAACAAGCCGGAAAATGTTATAGCTATTACTCTTGATTTTCCACCACCTAAAAAGAAAACTAAAAAGCAATCGGCTTGGGAAAAACTGGGAAAAAACTTTTTTGATTCGATGTCTGATGGACCCATTCACAGATGCATGTGCTGCGATCGATTTTGGTTTAAAACCTCCATCACCAAAATTCTGCTCTGTAAAATCAAACAATATATGCCAAAGTCTTACAAGTATAACAGTATATGCCAAAGCTGTATTTTAATAATGATTACTTTTGCACCAACAATGTTAAATAGTTTGAAATGTTTCTTTCGTCGCCAACTTTTATGCTTGGCGACAATAGAGTGATATAACTTAAACGAACCGTACCTTCAAATTGCAGCATGTATAAAGTCATTTATAGCAGTGGCACGGATAATACACAATAAAACAACTGGTATTTAGCTTAAAATGATAGATGAATGTATCGAGTGAAACATTTTTCAAATGGTTGGGGTAATTTCTTAAATTACAATTTTTTTTTTTTTTAAGTTTTTTTCTCTGATCAATGGTTTAGCCGTGAGAGAGCCGCAAAAATGGGTGTGAAAAGCAGAAAATTCTGAAAAACGTGAATTACAGTACCGTACGTCGATAATACATGAAAAACAACCATTTTACGCAAATTTTTCCCACTTAATAATACTAAGTATATTATTATTGACTATATTTTATTAATCTGATGTTCATTGTTTCTTTCATAACTAAAAAATAAATAAAAATGAGCATATTTGTGATCGAAATCTTCATTTGCTATTACAAAATAATAATAGTAATAATTTCTTAATTTATTTTTAAATAATGTAAATAAAATAACTAAAACAGACTTTAACATATAAAAGCTGACAGATTCTAGTTCTTAAAATTCTAGAGGTTCAAAATGTGGGTGTGAAAATTAAAAAAATCCGGAAAATACGAATTATGGCACTGTACATAGATTTAACAGGAAAAATGATGATTTTTTAGCAAAAATTGACTTTAAATGATACTGAAGATATTATGATCGACTATATTTTACAATGAAGTTGCTAACAATAAAAACGATGACTCATTATGAATTATTATTTAATAATAAATAATTATGTACATTAGTAAGTACTTTTACTTAAAAAACAAAGTTCTATTTTCGCTTTCTTTTATTTGAGGATCCCTGCTTTTCACCTACATCTACAAAATAGAAAATAGACGAATGGAATTAGTGGGTGTTTTTATAACTATCAATATTATAAATAAAAGTTTTTTTAATAGTAAATATTTGATACCTTGCGACATAACTATTTCCCCTTCCATTCGGTCCTCTGATTCATTGTGTGGGCAATCCATTTCCAGATCGGTTTCAAAGTCTAGTTCATCCTATTCGTCTTGGCACACAACTGCGATATTTTTGCAGTTTCCCGAAGCAAATCTTCTATCTGATATCTTCGCAAATAATTTTTGCTGCTGTTTCAAGCACTCGCAGTCTCTCATCTCGATCAGATTTACATGTTTGCTGATACCATGCATTAGTCAGTATCTTCCCTCCTATATTCTTGAAGCACACAATAGACTTTTTTCTGATTCTTTGTGATCAGTATGTCTAATCCATATCTCTCAATGAGGTTAAACTTTATAGTTCTCATATTAGGTTGATAACTCCCAATAACCTGTTTCATTTGATCTTTCATGGAGAATTGACACTCGTCATCATGATTTTCCAGAAAATCGGATGTACTTTGCATTGCTCTGTCGATTTCCTCGGCAAACGGACCACGTTTCTTCTGTTCTTGGACCTTCGGCCTACTATAAACATATTTAAAACATTTGATGTTGTATTGAGCATCTGCTGCGATCAAATCATTCATTGGTTTGATGCGCTGAATTATAGCCTGCCCATAATCATCATTGCGAGCTCTTGCTGCTTTCAGAATTGTACTCCCATGTGTCGCACACTGTATACAGTATTGCGTTCGCTTGGTGGATTTTTCCCTTGTGTTGCAATGAACTCTTTCGAAATGCACAGTCCACATATAAAACAATTAGTTCGAAAATTAAACTGAGGAGTTGATGATCTTAAAATTTGAGAAGTGCTAGCACTTTGTTCCTCAACTGTCTTCACATAAGCAGTAATCATCCGTTCATTTACGTATGCTTTTCTACACTTAACATGTATATCTACTGAGGTTTTCCCCTTTAGGAAAACTGTCTTTCCATCCTTTCTTTCTGTATTTGCCTTGATTAACGCTGAAATACCTTTACTAACTTTCACTGACGGCCCCTCTTCTAAAGGAGAGTCACAAATAAAACACAGCGCCATCGCGCAAAATCACTTTAGCTGTTCATTATATTCACGAAGACACAAACAGTGAATTACTAAATTATAAGTATGTAGTTGCATATGGAAACTGAGAGTAATGTGTCCTCCTGATAAGCTAGTGATCTGTGCGACGCATATTTCTAACAGAGGCGAGACTGGCGGGAAAGGGGGGGGGGATTAGTATTCCACTGAACGTGGACATGGGATGCGGAGTTGGACGCTTGACCAACGTACCCCTTCAATCAAGAGGGAAAGTGCAGATGGAATCAGTTAAAGCCTGTTTTAGTTATTTTATTTACATTATTTAAAAGTCAGATTAAGAAATTATTACTATTATTATTTTGTAATAGCAAATGAAGATTTTGATCACAGATATACTCATTTTTATTTATTTTTTTAGTTATGAAAGAAACGATGAACATCAGATTAATAAAATATAGTCAATAGTAATATATTTAGTATTATTAAGTGGGGAAAATGTGCGTAAAATGGTTGTTTTTCGTGTTTCATCGACGTACGGTGCTGTAATTCACGTTTTTCAGGATTTTTTGCTTTTCACACCCATTTTCGCGGCTCTCTCACGGCTAAACCATTGATCATAGAAAAAAACTTTAAATATATAAAATGTAGAAAATTTTGTGCTCTTTAATTTATGTATTGATGACTTTTGTGTAAAATGCATAATCTTGAAGTTATTTAGAAAAAACGAAAAAAAGCCACGTTTTTTACACGTTTTTTGCCCAAAAAACGTATTTCCGGGGAGAAATTTTGTTGGATAATGCCAGATTCGTGTTCAGCGACCCAAAAAACATAAAGGGAACCAAAAATCAAAACTACACCAAAACTTGCATTTATTTTTTACCAAATGCCTGGACTATTTGAGGTTACTCAGTGGGCAGGGGAGCTGTCGTACTCGACCGCTTTCATCAGACTTGGGAACGTGGCTGGCCTCCGGGCTGGCTACTAGACCGTAGGCATCGGACGGTGAGGTGTGCGGATGGGGACCCGGAGTAGTAGCCGCATGCAGTTTGCGAATCCCGACCCCAGTCGATGCCCCTCGTCGGAAGAGCCGCAAGGGCCTGACACGGCCTAGAGACGGAATGATGCATCGTACCATTACCTATTACTGGGAAGATCCCTAAGTATTGAGGAGTATTATCGTAAAAAAAGAATACCTGGTTAGATATCGGCTGTATAACCGGTGATTATACATAAAACAATTATCAAAAATAAAGAGACATCGCGTTGCGTGATTTTAGTAGATGTCTAACCTCAAGATTTGAAAGGAAAAGAAAATGAGAAACTCTTCCCTTTAACAAATTTACCCTGAGGGACAAATTTAATATACTACTTTTTTTTTAAAAGGAGTTTAATTAAATTATTATATAATCATTTTAAATAACCTAACTTTAAAATAAACCTTAAAATAACACTTATATAAAGAAAACAAGTAAAAATTTTGAAAATTATTAAAATGTTTATTTACAAAAAGCGCATGTTAATCCCCCCTCCCCCCCCCATAGTAAAGAAAAAAAACAACAAACAACAACATCCTAAAATCCATTTCGTTTTATGGTTGTTTCTCGTTATGACACGTTCATCGGGGAGACCGAAAATGCACAAAGAGCATAAATAAGTGGAACACACGAATATAAGAATGAGGATCTCTAAGAACTACAATCACAGGAGCAAGGGCACTCTGTTCTCAGGCCAACACGATGCATGCAAAGCACTATTTACGTATCTAAAGAAAAATGTAGAAAAAAGCTTTTTAACTAAGATAAGCATCACCAACTCCAATTCTATATGTATATTTTAAAACATCCCCTGCTCCACCTTTTTCCTTCTTTTTTCCGAATTTCACAAAAAGGTCGATGTCTCATGAATTTGCATAAATGGTTCTTAGTGGTGGACACAAAGTTAACATACAACCACATAATTCTGTATCCAGTCATTCATAGAGACTGGAGTCTTGCCTCCCTGAAATTCAGTGGAGGGGCCTGGGGCTCAACACCTCTTGTTGATTTAGAGAACATATTTTCATGGGATCATCTGATATTGGACCCCACACGACGCCCTAGGAATTGGAACCTCCATAAAATCTGACATTGTAAATTTTACCTTTTCTGTGAGGAGTGTCCAATTTGGACGTAACTAATAAATCAGAGTCAGCCACTAACTTTATTATCTGTCCTCTAGCCCCTGAGAAAATCACACTTATGGAAAAGTTATGCATAAAAATAGCTAAAATACATATAAACATACATACATAAACATTCAATATTCTATTAAATGAAAAGGGAAGTATACATATTTTTAAAAAAAATTTGCCAAAATCATGTATGGTGAAATAACATGCCACCACCTATCATGAGGTATCATTGAATTAGTTACGCATAATAGGATTTAATAGAATGAAAAAAAAAAACTTTTATTAATATCTTCATAAATTTTGATTCGATTTTCACAAAATTTGAACTGACTAACAAAATTTCTGCAAAATATAGAAATATATTAAATTTGAAACTATTCGGTTGTGTAGTTTTTGCGCTGTTATGTGCAGACAGACAAATAAATGGACAGACTAAATGACGACTATAGTTGCTACACATTCATGTCATTACGAAATTTCCTCATAGACCATAATGTAATGGAATACTTTTGAGTGTCCCTGGAAATCAACTATGCACTCTACATATTTTATTATAAATAATCGATTTAAAAGCTGCCTACACCAGCGTGTTTATCAAACATTTCTTTATAAAACCAACAGTTTTCATATTTTTGTATGCATCAGCTCTGTTAATTTTATCGAAAATAAATAAATAAATAAATAAAAAATACCCTAAGTTACAAAAAAAAAAAATATTATCAGCGGGGGACACAGTGTTAATTATTATTATTATTTTTTTTTTTTTTTTTTTTTTTTTTTTTTTAGAATAGAGAGATACAATCTTAAAACCTAACTTCCTTTAATGCACGGAAATATAATCTTAACATTCGAGATTTCGTGGAGATTTTCATGAACCTAACCTTCGCGAATGTTAAGGGATTACTGTATTAAAAGGAAAATACTAACATAATCCCTAGTTTTAATTCTGAACTCAATGTTACGTTTTTCCCAGAAGGGGATGCAAAATCCATTGCTGGTGAGATCCATGATTCCTGTGCAATAATTTGACTGCCTGTTGCGTCACTCGATAAGCCTGGGATCGATAATTTCATTGTAGCTTGAGTAGAGTCGAGTGCCTCCACTCTTTTTCCCATTTTAACTATTTAATCATATTTTTATTTCTCCGTATTTTCGTCTTTATTGCATATTTCAGTGTCGCAATGTGAGAGAAAGCAATACTATTGCCTCACGCACTTCTGCATAAATTTAATGGCTTTCTTATAGATTTTTAGGGAAGAAAATTCATGAAATATCGGAAACTATTCGGAATTTAGTATTGGAAAAGATGTTATACAGACGGACAGAATATGGAAAATTGTGGGATGAGTGAAGTAGAGGCGGAGGACAGAGGTGAATGGCGAAAAAAAAAATTACATATGACTTTTGGTTGATGAAAATATCACATGTGGGGAATATCCTGAAGAAGAAGAAACAAAAGAAAAACCATGCGTTAAGATTAGATTATGAAGCACTTTCCAACACTTCATGAAATCCTAAACAAAGCTTCGTCATTTAGGACAATAAGGTTTGCTGTATATATCCAAATATGTATTCCAATACAGTTGAACAGCCCTGTATTTGATCTATCGGTTGATATACTAAATATTATATAATGAGAAAGCTTAGTTTAGTAAGAAAATGTCTATCAAGTTGAAATTTTTCTTTCAGAAATTCATACTAATCGATGGAAACATACTTGAATTCTTTTGTTCAACTCTGTAGTTTACCTTGTACCTTTATTATACGTCAGTATTAAGCTAAAATTTATTTTAAACTAAAACATTCTTAAAACTACTGAAATCACATTCTCAGAAATTATCATTCATAAGCGTCTATGTATTCAATTCTTTGCGTGGACCTGTATAACGTTTTATCTATATTCTGCAAACATTTCTTAGTAAAGTGAATGCAGTTCAGCGTAAAAATGCATAACTTATTTAAAAGCCACCTTTAAGTAATTTAAGCTCATATTCAGTAACATTTGCAACTTCTTTTAGGTAGCCCTGTATATCAACTATAGTATTTATACACAACATATAATATGCATAAATTTAGTGAAACTTAAACGCACATACCAAAATTAAAATGCATTTCATCATCCATGAGCCAACATCGCATATATGTGCAGTACTTCGGAAACAGTATACTATTTGAAATCTTTTGTGACCCTGTAAATGCTATGTACTTCATATTATATATAACTGTATCGTATAATTTATATTAAGCCTCAACTATATATATATCAATTTTATTATACATGAAATAGTTTAATATAGTTAAAATATGTCGCACACAATCCCCCTCTTACCATTATGCAATGGAATTCTTTTGCGTGACCCTGTGAATGAATAATAGCTAATTTTTCACAGCATTTTTTACAGAATGCATATTTTAATATGTTTTGTAAATGCATATAAATTTTAATATGTTTGACAGGGTGTAACATCTTTAAAATTCATTTGAAACGATTTTTAAAGGTAAACTTTTGACTACCCCTGTAAATAAACTAATCATCATCTAATTACTAAACTTCATTTTGAATAGGGTTCGTGCTAGAGTAAATGTCAATAACCGCCAAAAATTTCATGGCGATCCGAGTATATTTACGAGAGTTAGAGCGCGGGAAGACGGACAGACAAACCGAATGCATAAGCACTTTTCAACTTTGTTGGAAAGTGCTAATAAAAATGCTACAGTAGACTTCCTCAAATCCGAACAGCTTGGACACAGAATCTGCGTGGATTTTAGAATTTTGTGGATTTCTGGTCATTGCTTCGTTTACATTTTTTAAACAGTAATTTGAATATAAATAATATTGCAATCGAAACTATAATGAATGCTTACAATATAATAAAACATAAAAATGAGTAATATTTTTTTTTTCGATTAAATTTTTTTTATTTTAAATTATTACTTGATTTAATTTAAATTTTATTTTCACGATTTCCACAATAGCTATTCGAAAGAACTAATGGACGGATTTTCATAAAACTTCAGATTTATTTAATCCTTGATATAAAATGGCTCTTTTTAAGTTTTGGTTTAAATCACCCAACAGGTGGCGTTGTTATGTGACATAATTCATGATTTTCGCAATAGCTCTGTCTCAGGAACTAATGCAAGAATTTTCATCAAACTTCACATTCAGTTGGTACCCGATATAAATTAGTATTCTTTAGATTTTAGAATACATCACTCGACAGCTACCGCTGCTATGCAACATTATTCATGATTATCGCAGTAGATCTATCTTAGGAACTAAGGCAAGAATTTTCATCAAATTTCAAATTCAGTTATAAATTAGTATTCTTTCGTTTTTGGGTCAATCGTTCAGTAAGTGGCACTTCTGTCCAATTTTTTTATGATTTCTGCGATGATTCTATCTCAGATACTAATACACGAATTTTTATCAAATTTTAGATTAGCTTAGAATTTGAAATAAATTGTTGCCGATTACATTGTGATGTAAATTACGTAACCAGTATGCTGCTATATTTCATTTTTCTGGAAGTATAAGCATCTATGAGGTAGAAGAAAGTTTTTGGGATTGCCATATGCGACTAATTTTGAGGTAGATTTCGTATGAAATACTACCTATTGCGATCGCACCAATGTTGGAATTTCTGAATTTTTTTTGTGTGTGTACATTTAATCTCAAAAACGGCTCTAACGATTTTCGCAAAAATTTGGCTTCACCATTTTCGGGCACGAGAAGTCCATTCGGTTAGGTCACGTGTTCGAGCAAATTCGATTATTGGGTCATAATGGGTCAGGATCAAGCTATTTATATCTAGAGAACGGCAGGATCGATTTTAAGGAAATTTTGTATCCAATCGTTTTTTGGCACGAGAAAACTATTGGGTTGGGTCACATGTTCGAAAAATTTCGACTAGTGGGTCCTTATGGGACAAGCCATTTTTATTTAAAAAACGACTCTAACGATTTTGACCACATTTTATATTTTATCGTTTTGGATTACAAAAAGACCATTGGGTTAGGTAACATGTTCGAGAAAATTCTGTTGGTGGGTCATTTTTGCGGTCATTGTGGGTCATGCTATTTTTATCTAGAGATTTTCTCAGGCAATTTTGACTAAAAATTGCATTCTATGGTTTTCGGGTACGAGAAAAACATTGGGCTAGGTTACATGTTCGAGAAAAAATTTTAATGGGTCATATTGGATCATTAAGGGTCTGGGTCAAGCTATTTATATTTAAAGAACGGCGTGATCGATTATAACGAAATTTTGTATGTAACAGTTTTTTGACATGAGAAAACTAATGGACTCACATGTTTGAGAGATTTCGACTATAAGGATAATTTGTGAGTCATGATGGGTCATAATGAATCATGTCAAGCTATATCTAAAGAACAGGTGGATCGATTTCAACGAAATTTTGTATATAGCATTTTTTTTTTTTTTTTTTTTTTTTTTTTTTTTTTTTGCACGAGAAAATTTTTGGCCTAGGTCACACGTTCGAGAAATTTCGATTAATGGGTCATGAAGGGTCTGGGTCAAGCTATTTATATTTAAAGAACGGCTAGATCGTTTTTAACGAACTTTTATATGTAACAATTTTTAGACACGAGAAAACTAATGGGCTAAGTCACATGTTCGAGAGATTTCGATTATAAGGGTCATTTGTGGGTCATTGATGGGTCATGCTAATTTTGTGTAGAAAGTGGCTCTCACCATTTTGACTATATTTTGTATTATGATGTTTTCAGGCAAGAGAAAACCATTGGACCAGGATACATGCTCGCGAAAATTCGATTAATGGGTCATTTTGGGTCATAATGGGTTAGGGTTATTCTAATTATTATAGCATAGCACGGTAGTGCTATGCTATATTTATTTCCAATGCGACTCCGTAATGTTATTTTAATAGGGAATTTAACATTGAACGAGTTATTTACTAGACATTTTCCCACCTTTTGTACGCGCTGCCACAGATTTTCTTCGAAGCACCTAATTGAGTAAAAAAAATTCCTCCAATCAAAAAAAAAAAAAAAAAAAAAAAAAAAAAAAAAAAAGAAAAGAAAAAAGAAAATGAAAATCTTAGTGATCAATGGACATATTTCCTGTAGTATTTAATAATTTTTACGTGATTTAAAAAGAATTGTTTTTTTTTGTAAGAATTAAAAACGGCATATTTAAGACTTCATATTGGAAGTGAAACGGAGATTTTTAAACATTTGGTACCAGGAAAAAGAAATATTTTCAGAAAATAATAAATATGAAGCATGATTTTTGTAATAAAGAGATATTTTCTAATATTAATTGATGGATCAAGGCGATTTTTAATTGAAGAAATATAGAAAATTAGTAAATTAAGCTTTTTTCTATTTATTGTTTTTTCAAAATAATAGAAAATAACTTAAAAATATATATGTAAATAATGGTATTTGAAAGTGGGGTTTCTGACACCTTGGCATCTGAAAAAAATCGCGCCAAAGCCAGTATATGATATTTGTGCTGGAATTTTGTACCTATACCACAATTTTTATAATGTCTTCGCCTTATACGTTCGAAGAAAATCAAAATAAATTAAGGTAAATAAAAGTCTCCAAAAATAATAGTATTAAAAAATAATAGTAAAAAATAATAGTATATCATCCTTGGTACGTAATGAAATTAGTAAATCTGCAGAACTAGGCCTTCAAACTCAATTCCTGGCAATTTTTTTAAGGCTAAACCGCAGAATTAACGACTAATTGGCGTAAGACTTTTCGGCACTGCAATAAATTAGCCAATTCTATCAACCTAATCATTCAAATATTTTTTTTAATTTCCAATTTGGCGATTTTTTAAAATCGCTCCTCAACTTGTAACATTACAAATAATTAATCATTGAATAAAATTTAGTTTTGAATTAATTTGTATTAAATTTATTATTCCTATGATTGTCAAAATGATAAGAAACTTACACGATTTAATTTTTAAAACATCACAAAGAGTTTCTGTTGAAAAGTAGCTGTTTTTTTTATATTTCAAGTTAATATTTTTATAAAACTCTTTTGATGCATTATTTGTATGAAATTATAAAATGTAAACTCATTTGAAATATTCATAACGCTCTGTCCTTTGGCACAGATGTCTAATACTTATCACGTTGGCGCAATTTTTGCGAAAATTGATGGTGAAAATTTCGTTTTCAATAGAACAAAACAATTTATATCATTTTAAGGTACTTCTAGGTTATCCCGTCGACCAATTTCGCCAAATTATACAAATCACCAAACTATAATAGTCAAATTATATATGTTGACATAATTTTTATTTTAAATAACGAAAAAATAAATAATTAGTAGAATATTAATAAAAATATTAATAAAAAGTCGAAATAAAAATCACTTAATGACATTTTAAACACGTGAATCGCATTAATGTCATTGAATGTGACATTCACGATCATCCATTATTGGCATTTAATCTTATAGTTTGGCGATAATTTTTTGGTCGACGGGATAACCTAGAAGTACCCATTTTAAAAAAGAAAGTACAAGAAAATAATTTATTAATAAGTATACAATGATAGCCGGGTTAGCATGTGAGACACATAATCGCCATTTTGTTCCAATCATGCCAACGTGTTGCATGCACAGTGTATGCCGCTGAATGCCCCTTAGGCATTCTCTTGAGCTCACCCAGCCCTCCACCCCCATAGTTCACTTCTAGCTATGGCCCTGGGTGAATTACATCAGTAATTGTGACACGATACCGCATAAAGAAGTCCTGAAGATGATACCCTCAGTTAATTTTGAAATGAGTTCACCTGAATGCAATAGTTGAGTAACTTGAAATAGTAAACTTGAGATATTAAACAAAAACATAATTTGCAGAACAAATTAAAAAAACCAAGATTTATTTCCTACACTCTTTAAGCCCGAGAAGGGACAGATATTAAGATAATTGATTTATTCATTTCGACATTTAATATTAAATTTTGGTAACAAATAAGTTAAACAAAGTGAACATGAAAAAATAAAAATGCAATTCAAACAATATGATACTTAACCACCCTAAATCTTAGATACCGTTCAAATGAAATCGAAATAAATCTAAGACTTTTTTTCCAAACTCAACTTGCAAATTTGTATTGCAGATTTTGTATTATGTTTACGGTAAGTGTAAACAAAATGAATAGGCAATCAAAAAAGTAAATGTTCAGAAAAAGTCGGAGATTTATTTCGATTTCATTTGAACGGAATCTAAGATTTAGGGTGGTTAAGTATCATATTGTTTGAATTGCATTTTTATTTTTTCATGTTCACTTGGTTTAACTTATTTGTTACCAAAATTTAATATTAAATGTCGAAATGAATAAATCGATTATCTTAATATCTGTCCCTTCTCGGGCTTAAAGAGTGTAGGAAATAAATCTTGGTTTTTTTAATTTGTTCTGCAAATTATGTTTTTGTTTAATATATAACAATGATTCAATCAATTTTACCAAAATTTTGTAACGAAACGTCTTTTGTCACGAGAAGACTATTTATTGGACAGAGTCGCAAGTTAAACAAAATTATATTAGGGGCCATTTCGCTTTATTGATGAATGCTATCAAGCTAATTTTATCTAAGAAATGACTTAAACGATTTTGATTCATTTTATATTCTACTGTTTTTGATTACCCGAAGACCATTGAGCTAAGTCACATGTTTGATCAAATTTGATTAGTGGGTCATTTTGGGTAATACGGGTTAGGGTCATGAGAAAATGGCAGCAACCAATAAGTTGGCGATATTTGACAAAATATTGGCGACATTTGGTCGAAAAATTGACTATTAAGATTACGAAAGCCACAACACATATTTGGGTCCAAATGAAAAAATGTCTCCAAATTTGGCTACATCTGGCAAAAAAATGTTGTCTTTCAGAATGTGAAGAATTTTTTTATACATTCTTAATAGGATTCGATATGCATGATTAAACCAATCAGAGTCGAGCTAAAAAAGGTGATTTGCATCGATATCCTTTCGTTTTAAATTTTAAAATAAAGTAAAATGTATGAACATGTGCATACAAACATAGTTTTCTTATTGATTGTTTTTGTAATAACATGTTTTACAGTAATAATAGAGAGTGAATGATACAGTGAAAATACTACATAGAGTTGAATATAAAGTTAATTTTGACCGAGCTTAGCTCGGTCACCCCTGCTAGTATATATATCACTTTCTTACGGACACGATAACTTCTATAGTTTTTCTTCAATCACTTCCAAACTGA
Organism: Maratus speculifer; assembly: GCA_964019185.1. NCBI lineage: Eukaryota > Metazoa > Arthropoda > Arachnida > Araneae > Salticidae > Maratus > Maratus speculifer. The sequence goes on from OZ025289.1 coordinate 307,520,352, forward strand.
TACATAAAATCAAGGGGCATAAAATCTCGGCTAAGTTCGTTAATGGGCAAAATCGGTCCAAGGGGATGGAAATAGGGAGGGTTTTAGTAAAAATCGAAAAAACGCCATAACTTCTTAAATAAAATAGATATCGAATCGGTTTACAGTTCATATTACTTCTTAAAAATGGGCCAAAAGTTTATACGTGACAGATTTTTGATAAATTTAGAAATGGGCTCAAGGAGCGAAAAAAACAGGGTTTTTGGCAGAAAAAAATTCATAACTTCATCAATTCTCAAGATATTAAGTCCAACTAAATTTTGTATAAATGTCCTCAAAATTATCTAAAACTTTTGTATTTACAAGTTTTTGATAGGACCAACTTTTACCGATGACAAAAAATTAAAAATTAAAAGAAAAAGGGGGGTGAAAAAAGAAAAAAAAATGCATAACTCCGTCAATTTTTAAGCTCTCAAATCTAATTAAATTTATTTTACATCTTCTTAATAATATCTACAACTTTTATACTGACAAGTTTTTCATAGGACCAATTCGTATAGCAAAAATAAATTAAACAAAAATAGCAATAGGAGAAAGAACCTCTAATCCAAACTGCTTATATTCTTACTCATTTTTAAATTCATTTTTTATTTTAAACGTATCCAAATAGTAGATCCTCTTATTTAGAAACTGTATAAAGTGACACATTGGTCAGTTTTTTGATAAAGACAAAATATATTTCAAAAAAGGTTGCCAAAAAGGGTATTTTGAACAGAATTTCCCGAAGTCATCATGACTGGAAATTTAAGGAAGTATTCAAATAAGAAATTGCGTTTTTTTTTCTGACTCGTTTTTAAATCCATTTTTGCTCTCAAATGCATCCAATTTATAAATCCTCTTATTTAGAAACTATATAGTGTGACGCATTGACCATTTTTTTGATAAAGACAGAATATATTTCAAAAAAGGTTGCCAAGAAGGGTATTTTGAACAGAATTTCCCGAAGTCATCGTGACTGAAAATTTGAGGAAGTATTCAAATAACAAATTGCTTTTTTTCTGACTCGTTTTTAAATCCGTTTTCGCTCTCAAACTCATCCAATTTACAGATCCTCTTATTTAGGAACTATATAATGTGACGCATTGGCCAGTTTTTTAATAAAGATAGAATATATTTTTTTAAATGCTGTCAAAGTGGGCATTTCGCACAAAATATTCCGGAGCTATCATGATTAAAGAATTAAGGATATATTCAAATAACTAATCGGTTATTTAATGACTCATTTTTAAATTCAATTTTGCTATCAAACGCATTCACTTGACAGTTTTCTGTTATTTAGGAACTATATAATGTACTGTTTTGGTTTATTTTTTAATAAATTCAGAATATATTTCAAAATATGTTGTCAAAATGGGCATTTAAGCTTAATTTTTTTAATCCAATTTTGCTCTCAAACGCATTCAATTGAAAGTTTTTTGTTATTTGAGATCTATATAAAATTTACGTGTTCGTCGATTTTTTCATAAAGGCTAAATATATATTTTTAAAAACGCTGTCAAACTGGGCACTCCGCAAAAAGAAAAAAAAAAAAAAAAAAAAAAAAAAACCTAAAGCGATTAAAGAAATTGAGGATATATTAAAATAACAAATTGGTTATTTTATGACTCATTTTTAAATTCAATTTTGCTCCCAAGCGCATTCAATTTGCAGTTTTTAGAATTTATTTTGTTTAGTTATTTAGAAACTGTTTAATGTGCCGTATCAGTTTTCTGATAAAGGCTAAATATATATTTATAAAAAGCTGTCAAATTGGGCACTTTGCACAAAATTTCCCAAAGCGATCTTGATTAAAGAATTGTGGATGTATTCAAATAACAAATTGGTTATTTTATGACTCATTTTTAAATCCAATTTTGTTCTCAAACGCATTCAATTGACAGTTTTTGTTATTTAGGACTACATAATGTGCGTATTCGACGATTTTTTGATAAAGGCTAAATATATATCTTTTAAAAAGCTGTCAAAGTGGGCACATCGCAAGAAAATTTCCCAAAGCGTTCGTGATTAAAGAATTGAGGATGCATTCAAATAACAAATTGTTTATTTTATGACTCATTTTAAAAATTCAATTTTGCTCTCAACGCATTCAATTGGCAGTTATTTGTTATTTAGGAACTGTGTAATGTGTGCCGTATTGGTCAGGTTTTTGATAAAGTCTAAATATGTATTTTTTAAAAAGCTGTCAAAATAGGCACTTTGCACAAAATTTACCAAAGTGATCTTGATTAAAGAATTATGGATGTATTCAAATAACAAATTGGTTATTTTATGACTCATTTTTAAATTCAATTTTGCTCTCAAACACATTCAATTCACAGTTTTTTTTGTTATTTAGGAACTATATACTGAGCATATTGGTCGATTTTTTTTATAAAGTCAGAATATAATTCAAAATATGTTGTCAAAATGGGCATTTGAGTCGAATTTCGTTTAAGATGATTTTGATAAAGCCAGTTCTTGCAGAAAAATTAAATATTTTTTTTTTTTTTTCAAAAGCGGCAAAATAAAGTTGTTAAACTGGGTTTATCTCAATCATATTTTATTTTTTGTAGTTGGAATCAAAACTCTTCGAAATCTACCTCCGCCTATCGGCCATGCCGACAGGGATTTTTTAATTTAAATTTCTCGAGTTTGAAAATTTATTTAGATCGATAAAAATTCATTTTAAATACATGCGTTATTGAGCTTGTTGAAGCTAATTTAAAATTCGAATTTTTGACTAGAAAGAGAAATTCAAATACATAACGATATTTCTTAGCTAAAATAACAACATTAAAATTTGCTTTTACTTCTTTCGAGGCCATTCTGGTGTATACTCTTTAAAGCTGATACTTTTATGAAGCGAACAAAGCCCGGTGACACTTCATGATTAATGAGATAACGCCCTTCTTTCACTAAAATAATTAACTTTCGGAAGCGCGGTTTTCTATTTTTTCTTAAATCTAGTATTAACTTGAGAAATTGATTTAGGAATTCTCATTATTTCATCCGTAAATCCATAGGAAATTTTCGCAGTATCCGAACATATTTCTAATTGAATAGAATAAATACCGCAACTTAAAATTCGACATTTATTCAACACTGAATATTCAAGATTTCATACGTTTTATTTAACCCGTTCAAGGCCAGAATCTTTTACACGAATTTTATTCATTTGGCCCCACTTTTTGTTAATTATTTCACTGAAAAAAATGAAGTACTCAAAAATGAGTAAGTCGATGTACTCAATTTTGTACCCAGTATTGGTTTATCGCATTCATGGAGGCATAAAAGATGCTTATTAATGTAAATATTAAATTATTCACAGTATTTTTTAATAATTTAAAAAGTATACTTGCAAATAATGCTCTTGTCATAAAAATGTTCGATTTCGGTATTTTACTTATAATTTTGCTATTTCTCTTAATAAATAATCAATTATATGTTTATTGTTCATAATTTTGAGCAAGAAATAAATACCAGCATGTTTTCACTTTCATATGTAAATTCAGGGAGCAGATAATAGTGATTTATATTTGAACACAATCATGGAATCAAAAATGAGTACGTGTGTTTCTCAGTTTTGAGAACTTTTGAATGGAAGCTATTTTGAGTATGTGAAGTACTTAAAATTGAGTACTTTTTTCTTAATTTTGAGAAACCATTTTTTTCAGCGTTGACTTAACTTTAAGAATCACGAAAATCTCGTAGTTTAAATAAAATTAATTTTCTTTTCTTTTTTACTTGTATTAATTAATCTTTTCAGTCCCTGGGTCGCCATTTTGGACCTCTGTTCCTTTATTTATAAAAACTAATATGTCTGATTTATTTTTTTGCATTTTTTACATCATTTAAAGGGTGTATTCCGATCCAAACTGCCTTTTTTTCAGATTTATTTTTAGAATCATTTTTACTCTCAAATGCACCAAACTTTCGAATTCTCTTATTTAGAAACTATACAAGGTGCCGTGATTATCAATTCCTTGATAAATGCAGAAAATGTTGCAAAAAAATGCTGTCAAAAACGGCTTTTTGGACGAAATTTTCCGAAGCGGGAGGTCTGCGAACAAAAAAAAGGGTCACGCTGAAAAAATAATTGCTTATAAATCAATTTCTAATTCAATCAGCGAAAAATTACATCACACGGCACCTTGTACGTCACTTCAAAAATCCCCTCAGCAAGTTCCGTGCTTCTACTTTTAAAAATGTGTCCAAAATTGTATCTCAAAATTTCGAGCTGTTGAAGGTGGTAAATCATTTTTTCGAATACACCCTTAATAAGACAGTCGGCTCTCGTTAATTCGAACTCGTTGGGACCACAAGAAATATTCGAATTATTCGAAGTTCGAATTATGGAAAGTATGAGAGAAAACGCGCTTAAAATGGTACTATAACAAAGGAATTAATGTTGTACTGTTAAAAAAATTTATTTCATCTGTTATCATTAGAATATAACTTAATATTAAGTTTATTAATATTAAATTAAAATATATACATACATAAACTAATTAAGGGTTTAGGAACAAGCACAATAGAAGAAAAATTTAAAGCGTCACTGACGGTCAGACGGGGCACTAAGAAATTGGATTAAAGGTCTGCACGGGCCGAAATTTCCAGGCCCGAGCCCGGCCCGAAAGTTAAAATTTTGGCCTGATCTAAATGATTTGGCCCAATCGAAAGAAATATTGGCCCGACCCGGTCCGGCCCGAAAGTTAAAATTTCGGCCAGAACCCGGCCCGGATCTGGTGAATTTCTACAGAACATTGATCTTTACTCTAACGGAAGAGTTCAAACCAAAAAAACTTATATCTTTTTTTTTCTTTCATGTTTATAATCTCAATTTATGCAGACGTGCCACAGGCTGCGATTTTTACGCTTTTAATGAACCTTTGTTTGTTATATGTAAATGTTTCAGTTATCATTAATATTATTAATACATAAAAAAAATTATAAAAAATGGTATATGGTAAAAATAAAATCTTTTAAGACATTGGAAAGAAAAAAATACATTTCCTTCTTAGCAGATGTAAATGTTTAATATATATATTTTTTCGCGTATTGTTGTATTCATTTTGCATGAATGAACAGTTTAAAAGAAATTTGCAGTTTTCAGTTTAAACAAAAATTCCATCATAATCATGTTTTTTTTTTTTATGTGTTTAATTCTATTTTAAGACGCCTAGTAATCTACTGTTCTTTAAAAACAATAAATTCTAATGTTTAATTGTAGAATAATGACGACTTAAAAGTATATGTCTATTTTGCAAAAATTTTTGGACCAAGCCAAACTTTACTGATTTATGAACAGACTTTTCCACGTCGAGAAAAGGATTTTCATACGGGAAGATTCAACAGGAATGGATTATTTTCGTCCGTGAAGACTAGGAAGAACGAAATTAGTCTCGGCTTCGTACGGAAAAAATAAGTTAAGCTCGGCTCGTCCCGGCCCGATACTCCAGAAAAAAAAAATTAATGCCCGAGCCCGGCCCGGCCCGAACGCCGTTAATGAAAATTGGCCCGAACCTGGGCCGGGCCAGGCTCGGGCTTCGAGCGGAGGCCCGGCCCGTGCAGACCTCTAAAATGGGTAGCAAATGCATGGGATTTTATATATACTCGTTCGGAATAATTCTCACAAAAATCAAAAAAAGAAAATTATTCAAAAGATCGGAAGTCCGTGAGAAAGAAAGAAAAAATGAAAAATTGGAATTCTCGTTAGTTCGAATTAAATGAAGTCAAGAGAAAATGAGTTCGATTAAAGGAAAATTTTTAACGTTATTCTGCCTTTGAAAATTTCGTTACTTCATGTTTAGTTCGAATTACGAAGATTCGATTTATCCAGTTTCGAATTAACGAGAGTCGACTTGCTGAATGTTTTTGCGTTAAAAGCAAACAAATAAATTTCTATGCATGTAACTTAAATATCTCATAAAATAAATGTCATTTTCATTTGAGTTTGCAAAATGCCTAAAAATGTCTACAAGACAGCGAGACTGAAAAAGTGATAAATTTCCATAAATATTTAATTTAAGTTTTTTTCAAAAGATTTTTTGAGCCTTTGTAGGTTTTTTTGTTGTTTAAAGCTCTTAAATTTATAATATCGTTAATTTAGGTTAATATTGGTTAAATTGATGTTTTAAAGGAGATTTGTAGCTTTAGATCCACATTTTTTAACTTAACCCTTTTGGGTCTGAATTTTTTTTTCAATTTTTAGGAAAAAATCACTTTTACATTAATAGCATTAACACTAGCTATCCAAATAGATCAATTAGTATTTAGAGAATATTTCATTGTCTAAAAGAAAACGAATGTTGTTGTTTTGGACTCGATTCAATTCATATTCATATGACAATGGGCCGAGGAAAAATTTTTGGAGATGTTTAGAAAATGTTGTATTACAATAAGATTTAACTTATATTACAAATTTCTAACACTTTTTGCGCTTTATTACACATGACTCTTTCAGGAAAATAACTTTTATTTTAAATTTAAAGAGTGAAATATGTGTTTAAAATAAAAGAATCGCAAACGGCACAAAGAGAATTAAACAAATAATAATAATTACTACCTTTGACAATAAATTTCGATAAATAGTCCTGTAACATTAATGTAGATGAAATATTAACAAAAATTACCATACCATTCTTCAAAATAGTCTTCTCCCATAACTATGCACCGCTTCGATTTGCTATACATGTCCTGAGAAATTTGCAAGAAGTCTTCTTTTGGGATGGAGTTCAAAAGCTTCGTCACGTTTCGTTGGATGTCAGCAATGTGGTCAAATCTCTTTCAAAGAGAATTTGAATTGTGAAAATAGTAAGAAATCTGGAGGACTAAAGTCTGGCGAGTATGGTAGATGTTCAGTTTGCACCACCCCTCATGAATTTCCTTTTTGGCGGTCTTGCAAAGCTTAAAACTTAAACTGATCTTTTGTTCGTTCATTTTCCTGTTCACAGTTAAGAACCAACACACTGAACAAGCACTTAGTAAAGCACATCTTACACAGAACATAAATGACGCTCAACTAAACAACGATGGGGAAAGATGGTCAACACTTGCCTCTATGCAGGTGCAGCGTTTTGTTTCCCCAGTGTTGCCAGATCGGTCATTCTAAATTCATTCACCGAACTTTATTGTCAGAGGTAGTATTATTATTACTAAATGCCTAAACATGAAAGCAGTCATATAATAAATGCATAGACATATATTAACATTACTACATGTAAATAATAGCAAAAGTATTTCTTAAAACAAAATAATACTCCCTTAACCTCCTGACTGCCGCGACCGGATTTTTTTCGCACACTAAGCTGTAGGTTTCACTGCAACATAAGCAATATTTAAATTAATATAATTCTACAAATAAAACCCAGTTTTGAAAAATTAAGTTAGGATTAATACTCTCAAAGATTATACACCTATATGTAATAACATATTTTGTATCAGGTTGGAAAAAACATCTTTTTTAAATATTTTTAATAAGTTGCAGAGAAAACAACATTACAATTTTACCCTTTCGCTGATCAGTCAGGGGGTTATAAGTCATGTACTATTAATAGTACACCAGACCCGAAAGGTTTAAATTACTAAATGTCCAAAGAAGGAATTTCAGAAAAGATAGTCTTTCTGTTATTTACAATGTTTTTCATTTTGTAGGAAAAACCAATGAATAAGTATTTGTGTCATTATTTTAGCTTCGGAACTGAAAAGGATAAACTGAACCGCTATAAGCACTTTTTGAGGGTGCATATGTGCACACATGGACACGAACAGGTTAGACAGCATCAAATGAAGTGAAATTTGTGCCTTCAAACGCAGTGTTCTCGCTGGCTTTTGACCAACATTAGCGATTTGGCGAATAAGAAAAAAAAATAGTCGCCAAAAGAAAAGAAATAAGGTACCCTGGGGTAATAACGCCAGGCGGGGTAATAACGCCAAATGCTTATATTTTGCATAATTATGAAATAATTAGGTAAATGACACCCATCTGCTCTGCGCAGAAGGGTTTTGAGTCATATAAATCGGAAAAAACAGCTTCAAGTAAATTTGTTTCATTTTTAGGTCTTATTGTTTTTACAAGCAACTAAAATTAACGCTTGATCTAAAATTTGCGAGATAAGGTTTTTGATCTGAAGACTATATTTTTTATCCAGAAATACTTTGTTTATTACATAAATTTGTAGTGTATTTCATGTACTTTCAAACTGTTGTAGAAGATTTTGGATATCTTCTCGAGATAATTTGTAGTTTAGGATTTACTGCGCAATAAGTATCCCGGGGTAATAACGCCAGGGATTGGCGTTATTACCCCCGCTTGATTCCCAACAGTGGCCGAACTATATCCGAAGGGGGTTTATATATTAATATGGAACAGCCTTATCATCATTGTTGAAATGGTAAGATTAAGAAGGGGGGAGAAGGCAATACTTAAAAATAATCTCTCTATTTTATTTTTTATTATATTATTATTATTATTTTTTTACTAATGTAAAACATAATTTTTTACACTTGTAAATAAAACTATATCAAAATGTTTTCGAGATTCAAATTCGAACATCTTCAAAATCAGGTTTCTATTAATTTTCCACTGGATTGTTCAATTGAGTTCGAAATTTTAACTGTCCGCTTTCTCAGCGTTCAGTTTTTCAAAACTTTATAAATTTAACCTTTAACTGATGTGACAGAAATTGTAACGTATGAATGTGATGCGTTTTGTGAGACCACAAAATTGAAAGATGAATAAAAGGCGGGAATAACTCATAGGATTGTGTTTTTGTACTAAACATTTTATACAAGAGTATTATACTTAATATTCACCTATTTAGTCTCTGGTGATAGCACTAAAATTCCAAATGAAACAAAATTTCGGTAGTGTTTGCAGTTAAACTGAAAATTACAAGTTAAACTAAAAAATTAAAAGAAAAATAGTGGTCTACGAGACCGGTAACATTAGTTAAAGGTTAAAATGCGACCCATGATTAAAAATCATGGAATATTGTTCCTGCGCTAAACTTTTTGTACAGAATTAATTCTAATTAAATTTAATCAACTCAGATATTTCTAATAATATTACGAGAACTCCAAACAAAAGGTAATTTCAGTTGTAACTATAGTTAAACTGGAAAATACAAGTTAAACGCTATTTTTTTTTGGGGGGGGGGAGGGGGTACAGTGTTCAGTCAGATTGCTAACAGCAGTTAAAGGTTAATTTTGTTGCTAATATAGAGATAATGACATAACCATATGAATTATGTATAAAATTGAATAAGAGATCTCTTTGGGACAATATTTTTTAATCAAATACTTTATTCAATTTATTAAAAATTTATTAAAGCATGCTCTTTAAAACGTCGACAATTTAACTGTAGGTTTGGAGAATCCGCATTAGTGTGGAGTTATGGGTTAAAAACTATTAACTAGATTACTATAATAGTATTAACCCTTAACTGCAGTGACAAAAATTGTCGCATAACTTACTGTGAGCGGCCTGTCAGACCGCTTAATCTAACGATGAATAAAATGTGAAATTAACTTTTAGAATATTATTTTTGTATTGAACCTCATATACAGGACTATTATAAATAAAATTCAGCTATTCAAAAGTCTCTAGAGATAGTAATAGGACTCCAAATGAAACAAAAATTTCCCGGTATCTATAGTTAAACTAAAAATTGCAAGTTAAACTCTGAAACTTGAAAAACTCAGCGGTATGTGAGATGCTAACAGCAGTTAAGGTTTAACAAAAATATTTATTACATATAACTCTAGTTATTATAAAACTTCACATGATTAAAATATTACATTATGAATGGTTAAAACCATGCAATGTTTCTTATAATCATATTTAAGCGGGACTTTTTAAGCAAAGAGGGACACGGGGTGTTATATTCTGTTGAAGCTCCCCCTAACTCCTTTTTCTTTCACTTTCACAAAAAAATCAATATTTTCTATCGCATAGAATGCATAAATACTGGTTCAAATAATCCGTACAATGTTTCTAATAATTCTATTTAAACGGTCATTTTTAAGCAAAGCGTAGCTTAGAATCCGATATTCTTTTGCCTCCTTCCCCCGCCACCACCACAGCTTTCTTTTTCTTTCAGAGTCACAAAAAATTGTACATTTTCAATAGCTTAGATTGCAAATTGTCAATTTCTAGAGCTTTAGAGCTTGTATTTTTAGAATTGGGCAATCTACATGCCATTATTCCATCTTATTTTATAGTTTTGTTTGCATGGCGTTATTACCCATATAGGCTGGTATTAACGCCAAATAGCATTGGTTAAGAAAAAACGCCATTACATTTTATGAAAACATATCTGTTAAATTATTTTATTTTATATAGATAGTCAATGAGTTGCTGTATCAGATCCTATATTTGTTTGAAAAATACAATCTAAAACTAAACCGTGAAAATTGGTAGAACCTTAACGTGGCGTTATTACCCCAGGGTACCTTATTAGTAAAATAGATTATCTCGGAAACACTGAAAAATATACCTTTATTGCATCCCCCTTTTTTTCAAATGTTCTATTTCTTTTCCTTATAAAATAGAAATTCGACTAAAAACATTCTCACTGTCTCATCAAAGTTTAAAAGTTTCAGACATTCTTTTAGCAGTCTAAATTAAAATTAAAAATAGCTATCGTTGATTGATCATTGTGAAAATGTACACTAAAAATTTCTTAGAGATTTCGACTGTTAATTGATAGAAAGAAATTGAAAAAATTGACAGACCAATGACTACTTTACATTGAAATAATAAATAGTTCATAGATAGAGTGCTTAACTGTCAATAGATAAGTATATATCGCATAATCATTTTTGTCTTTAGCCATTGCTAAGCTGAATTGATGTTAAGTCAGTATCTTTATAAATAAAATTATGTAAAGTGCATGCTATGATTGAACATGTTAAGTAACATCCAATCGTTGAGCAACTTGGATGAGAATCTTCACCAAATTGGCACACACATACAAAAAAAAGAGCAGTCGCAATTTGGCGAGTCTGATTGTTCTTTTACTCGCCAAATGGAGTATTTAGTCGCAATTTGGCGCAAAGGCGAGCGGCAGCGAGAACCCTGCTTCAAAGACAAACAAATATTCTAATTAACGGTTAACATAATTTCAGAAAGTTTTCATTATAAAAATGTAATAAGCTACCTATTGCAACCATGCAGACCTTGGAAAATCTAACAAATTTTCAGTTTAACCATAAGGTTAAATAAAGTCTCGACCCAATTCATTGACCAGCTTCATTCACCATTTTGTTTCAAGATGGTCAGTTTACGGAGCATATTTTGTTTTACCTGACGCTTAGAAAATGGCTGAGATATAGCAGTTTAAATTTCTAGGATGTCTGACATTTTGAAACAATAAAACAGAGATTCCTTCCATAAACAGGTTTAGAGGAAAATGAGGCACCTGCGATCTTCCATAATCATAAGCGGCAACATAACGTAACCATTGCAAAAGTTGGCTTTTTTTATGGTAGAAAAAGTGACCAAAAGCATAATCACGACTTTTTTTCTGATGTCTCAAATCAATATGCAACTCTTAAAGAAAAAAAATAACAAAAACATGTTATGTATGATACAAAATAAACGTAATAGAGGCCATTTCTTAAGCTGCTAGAATTTCAAAAATCATAGGGATAAAAATTTACTACAAAGTGATTAAATCAGGCATCCGTTTACGAATGTCGAAAAATCATCGCGAAAGTATCTTTCTATTGAATAAAGAATTTGCAAAAATTACAAAAATCATTGCACGAGTTCGGAATAAACTTTATTGAAAAGAGAATAATAATTATTATTTTAATTTGGGTTTTTATCTTAATAGTGAAGTTATTATTGTTAATGATAAATCTGATTCTAAAACACTTTCCGTAGCCTGGAAAAACCTTTCCAACACTACCATATAATTAATTGTTTCTATTAATTATATATACAGGGTGAGTCATAATTATCGAAACAATAGACTATCTCCTTAAATATTGCCCTTAGGCACATACTTCCAATAGCAATATTTCATAAAAAAACTTGATGATATAAATCTCAACTCACGGGGGGGGGGGGGGGGTCTATTTGAAAAAATATAAAAATTACATTTTTATACAGCCTCCGTTGGGCAAAATTCCTAATTTTGAAATTATTCCTTATCAATTCCTTAATTAAACAAAAAAAAATCATCTCCATTATCTAAAAATTTCATAGATATACACTATATTGCCATTCATTATGGGACACTTGCGATTTTAGACATTTTACTAAATATCTAGAAAAATACATGAGGAATCATCTCGAAACTCTTAGTGTATAAATATAATAGTATACATCATACATTTCCGTGAAGATTTTTTACCGAAACTCCATAGGGGACCGTCAACAAATTAAAAAAGAATGAATATCTTTTGAATAACCCTGTCAAAACTAATGTAGCAAAAGCGCTCAAACTCCAGATTATGATTGAATACCTTATTGTAATACACTGTGTTCATTTTTATGCAAATAGCATGCATACTCGCAGAGTAATTAAGGTTTTTATAAAAATGGTCCCAAATTTTTCTAAGTTTTTCCCTTATAATTTTCAGAGTTCTTAATATAAAATATTTTTTTCAGAAAATATGATAAACAACATTGCACACAGTACCCTGTAATCAGAATTAAAAAATAATAATAATTGTATGAAAAATGAGTAGGTTTACTAAATAATTTTTTACTGCGCATGCGTCAAAGATGTCAAAATTTCATTTGCATATTATGTTAGCTAAATGTATAGAGCAACTTTTGTAAAAGTCTCAAAATTATGGCTTGAAAATTCTGAAAGTAATCGCCTACAGAAAAAGGACAAAATCCATTGTTTCCAAAATGAAGCAAAAAAATGAGGGATTTTATCCAAAAGTAGTCGTAACATCCCGTATTGTGTATTCTATATTGACATTAATCAATGAATATATGGATACAACCCCTCTTGTTTTTGCTTCATTTTGAGAATAACGGATTTTCAACTTATTCAATTGACGATTATTTTCAGAATTTTCAAGTTATGATTTTGTGACTTTCACAAAAGTTGCTCTATACATTTAGCTAACATAATATGCAAATGAAATTTTGATATCGTTGACGCATGCGCAGTAAAAAATTATTTAGTAAACCAGCTCATTTTGTATACAATTTTCATTATTTTTTAATTCTGATTACAGGGTACTGTGTGCAATGTTGTTTGTCATATTTCCTGAAAAAAATATTATTTTATATTAAGAACTCTGAAAATTATAAGGAAAAAACTTTAAAAAATTTGGGACCATTTTTATAAAAACCTTAATTACTCTGCGAGTAGGCATGCTATTTACATAAAAATAAACACAGTGTATTACAATAACGCATTCAATCATAATCTAGTTTTTGAGCCCTTTTGCTACATTAGTTTTGACAGGGTTATTCAAAAGATATTCATTCTTTTTTAATTTGTTGACGGTTCCCTATGGAGTTTCGGTAAAAAATCTTCACGGAGATGTATGACGTATACTATTATATTTATACACTAAGAGTTTCGAGATGATTCCTCATGTATTTTTCTAGAAATTTTGTAAAATGTCTAAAATCGCAAGTGTCCAATAATCAATGGCAATATAGTGTATTAAAATCCAAAATTCTCCAAATTTCGTGACCAACACCACTTAACAGTGTCTGTAAGCGAAGAGTTTTTGATTTAGTTTGAAAGCAAGATAGAGGTTATTAACAAATTGTGACAGTGCCTCGTATTTGGACATAAAAAAACAGCATACAGATTTTAGGCTAAACCTAGTTTCAAAATATGCTGGTAGTCTGCTCTAGACATCTGTTCGGGCTGAAATATCTAGGTCCGGTCCGGAACCGACCCATAGGAATAAGTTCGACACGGTCTTAAAACGTTAAAATCATAGACCGGCCCTGCTTAACTGAATTTCTACATTTTTTTTTTTTTTTTTTTTTTTTTTTTTTTTTTTTTTTTTTATCGATATGGGTAAAAAATGTTTTGTATGGGTGAGTTATAAACCAAAAATACTTATTATGGCTTTTTCTTTTTTCATGTTTATAAAATTTTTACTTTTAAAGGAGCGTAAAAAGCTTCGATATACTTGTTTTATTAATGAATCTCTATTTATACGTAAATGTTTCACCTTTCCTTTAATATCGTTTGCTATACAGTAAAATTTTTCAAGATGGTATCTCATAGGAAAGAAAAATGTGATATAGACAAATTCCTTTCTTAGGAAGAATTGGTGCAATCTATATTTTTCTCAGATGTTATCATATTCGCTTTGTATGGATCTTTTCCGCTTAAAACAGGATTGCGTCATAAGCAGATTCGTTTTCAAAGAATTTACCGTATTTTAATTTTCTTTTCCCTTAAAAAAAATGGATTTTAAAGTTATTATTGTAAAATAATATCGATTTAAAAATCTATGCAATTTTCGTAAAAATTGTTAGGCTGAGTAAATTTTACTTATTTTTGCACGCTTAAGACCAGTCAAAAACAATGATTTTAATATGGGTTGTGTCGAGACCGGAACTGAAAACTTAGTCCCGTGCAGGGTTCGTGATTTTTTTGATTTTTTTAATAAAAATCAAAACAATCGGATTTTTTTGATTTAAATCGGATTTTTTTGATTTAAATCAGATTTTTTTGATTTTTTTAAAAATTGCCACACATTATTATTATTTTATGACTTTTTGTTTAATTTAAATAATATAAAGTTTACATACATAGACATGCATATTATAAGTATTATCTATTACTAATATTACACAATTTACATAAATGATTCATATTATTTCAAGGTAAAATTTTAGGCTATGAAAAAAATCTTGACTACACAAAATGCATGAAAAACTACAAATCAGATGTCAAAAATTAATTCAACCTTCAATAGTTTAATTAAAATAAAATACATTTGCAACACATAAAAAATTTAAACAAAATTGGAATTTTTTAACTTTTTTTTTTAAGTGTTGACTGAGAAAAATGAGTTCAGTTGCTGCCATCAACAAAATACTTAAGGCCAGAGGACACAAAATGAGATGTCAACCCTAATCGACTGACTTCTCAGTAGTGTTGGAATTTACACAAGAAAATTTTGAATAGCAATTTTATTTTACTTGTGGAATATTTATCATCTTATAAAACAATAACTATTTAAACTCACTAATAAGAACTTGGAATCCCTAAATAAAAATTCAGCCAGAGAAGGAATGCTACAGTGTTGCCGCATCTGGATATTTTTTTATTGGGGGATTCCAAATTCTCATGTGTATGTTTAAGTTTAAAAAGTAATTAATCATAAGTTAATCAGTATGTTCAGTGTTTTATACGATGATTGGTACTCCACAAATAAAATAAAAGTAAATTGTTATTCAAATTTTCTAGTGTGAATTCCAACATAATTGAGAAGTAAGTTAATTAGTGAATACCTCACAATTTGTGTCCTCTGGCCTTGAACATTTCGATGGCAGTGGTTTAACAGTTTTATCTGTTGATTTCTAATTTCTGAAAGTATCAAACCAAAGGCAAAAAACATTTGTTTGATTGAAGCAGATAAATCTATTGCAGTAAAAAGCTAGTTGATCATTAATTCTCTTTTTAGTATGAGCTTTTTCGATAACTGCAACAAAAATACCTTCCACCATTCTAAAGGGCTGAGATCAATTATATTAAATTAAATAAATAAATCAATTGCTGATTCAGATTTTGCTCAAATCCTTATATAAGCAGGCTTCACCAAAGTACAGCACATAAAGTCATACAATTTTATTTTACCTCAACTTGCAAAAGTTTTTCTAAATACTAATGAGTAAATATTCAAATATTTAGTATATTTTTGTTTAGATTTCTTTACCGTTGCAAGATTATTTTATAATTTGATTCAAATGAAATTTGAAAACATTTTTTTTCTAAACTTTACATTTATTTTACTTTTTTCACTAAGCTTAAGCTTTATCTTTCTGAAAGTTGTTTGATTATATATGGTATATAAAACTAAATTATATTAAAGCACATTATTATGTTTGATTCATTATTATGTTTGTTGTCATCTGAAATTTATTAAAAAATAACTTAAAAGAAAAACTGATTTAAATCAATGATTTTTTTAAAAAAATCAGTTGATTTAAATCGTGATTTAAATCATGATTAAAATCAACCCGATTTAAATCAACGAACCCTGGTCCCGTGCAAACTAGAAAGAAGGAAGACAGTCTGGGTTCTGAATGAAATAGCATGTTAGGCCTGGCCAAGTCTTTGGAAAAAAGTAAGGTCCCGGATCTGATCCGGCGGGCCCCAAAATACAGACTTTTTTTAATGGTTTCAACGGGACAATAAAAAGTCTGAAGTTGTAAGGGTTAAAGTTATAAAAACTCTTAATCGACATGTTAGAAAAAGCATTGTTTTAAATAATTGATGGACATTTAAATACTACAGAAAGGAGGTGAAAAAAGCAAATTCAAACTTAATCGGAAGTTTAAGTAACAGAAATAAAAAAAAATTCATTTGCATTTTTTAAAAATACACTTAAATATTTTATTAGAAACCAATCTTTGTTTAAAACTTTATTTAATTTTATTTTTTTATTTATTTTTTTCCCACCATTTTTTGTCTTTAAATTGTTGACTCAAGAATTGTTAAAGAAAAAAGATGCAAACTCGGAACTTGTCTTTTTTTAAATTTACATTAATTTTATTTCGGCAAATTTGAAAGAAATATTTACTTTTGAACATACGATTTTTGAAAAAATAAATTACATCATTTAAAAATAAATATTGTTAATATTAAAATAAATATTTAAAAACATCTTGAAACATATCTGAAATTATATGTTTCTCTTTAATTAAATGAAAAAAAAATTGAAATCCGATGAGTAATGTTTCTAGTTCTAACGATTTTAAATTATTGTACTTAAAAATATGCTAACGAATTAACATTTTTTAAAACTTTATGAGAAAATTTAGGATGTGATTTTATTTGCAAAATATATTGTTTACCATCACGAAAAGGGAAAAAAAAAAAAAATTCTAAGAACTCTTAAAGCAACATTTTTCTTGAATTGCATGCATTTCAATTTGTGTCTAATCCCTTAAAACCTGGCGAATTATTTAAACAGACATATACTCTGAGAGTTTTGCAATATGAAAATGCAATTTTTTGTGTTTAATTCAGGAATGGACCAGGAAAGTTTTCCTAATTGGAATTTTTACTCTATGGGGTGGGGGGGGGGGGCTGTATAGAAATTTAATTTTCGTATTTTTACAAAAGACCCTCCTCCCCCCTCCCACGCAGTTGCAATTTACATCATTATATTCTGCATCTTTTTTTATGAATTCTTACAATTGGAAATATGGGTCTGAAGGCAATATTTAAGGCAATAGCCTATCGTTTCGCTAATTTTGAGTCACCCTGTATATGTGATAAATATACGCACGAAATTAGCTTTTAGTACTTTTTTTAAAATAAAAGTACATGAAAATGTGTTAGATTTCACAGATTTGTACTACAATTATCAGTAAAAAGCTTTATTTAAATACAATATTAGGCATATCTAAAAAACGATGCGCAGTCTTGCGTGATATACAATTAAAAAAAAATCATTATTTAAAAATGTAGTTAAGATTTTTAAAAATTCAAAAAATTAAATTAAATATGTAGTTATTTTTTTTCAAAATGTACTTTTAATTGAAAATTGAAATGCAAGGAGTTGAATTGAAATGCAAGCATTTTAACCCTTTATCTACCGAATTATGAACTCAAGAAAATTTTACATTCTAAGGCATTTTATGTAAATTGTTTAAGCTAAATTAAAAGATTTACATAATCATTTAATAAATTTTTGAAGTATTGAAGAATTTAGAAGGATTAATTAAATTAGAATTAACAGGAATATTCTGCAATATTTATTACCCGATCTCAAATCTTTTTCTTAGTACTTTGTAGAACCATAAAATGTACAAATATGATGCTCTTACAATATATATATATATAGAAATATTTCCGAATTGAAAAATTCCCATACCCCTCACTGAGCGCCAAGAAAGCTGAAAAGGTACAAAGGCAAAAGAAATCATCCTTTTAAAAATATTTTTGGTTTCTGTAACCAATAATGACTTACGAACAACATAAAGTAATGTATCTGTAACTCATTCTAAACAATAATAGAACTCAAAGACGCATTAAAAGAATATCATAAGAAGTAATTTTAATGGTACTTATAAGTACCGTCGGTTTATAAAGGGTTAAACAAGCTCTTTTGTTAATTGAAAAAATTGAAAAAGGTAAACTGCCCCTCAAAAGTTGGAAATGGGCATACTCTGATGTGCTACATACTTTTGCCTTATTTCTAGAGGTAAAACTAGCTAGATGCGGCAACTCCAAAACTTTCTTCTATATTATACATGCTACTACTTCCTGGAAAATGCAACATAGCCACGCAGCTGGTTAGATAGTTTACACTAAAATCTAGTCTGCAACAACTTATTTATATTTCTAAGTGAATCTGAACTTTGATAAAAATCCGTGCATTAGTTTTTCAGAAAGAGATATCGCAAAACCTTAAAATAAATCTGTATAACAGCACCGCCTCTTGGGTGATGTATACCAAAAACTAACCAGGATCAATTTTTATCAAATACTAAATGAATCTGAAATTTGGTGAAAATAATGCATTTGTTCTTGAGATACAGCTATTGCGAAATCGTGAGAAATGCAATATTGCAGCGCCATCTGTAGGGATATTTACACCAAAAACTAAACAATCTAATCTTTAATAAACTGATATAAAGTTTGGCGAAAATTTCAGCATTATCTCTCGAGATAGAGCTATTGTAATAATCATGAATAATAAAGCATTAAAGCGCCATCTGTCGTACGATTTGCACCCAAACGTAGTCAGCACCAAATTATTTCAAAGACAAGCTGAATTAAAGTTTTTGTGAAAATCCGTACATTAATTCTTGAGATAGTGCTATTCTGGAAGTTGTGAATAAGGCAGAAGAACAGCGTCACCTGTTGAGCGATAAACATGAAAAGCTAATCAGTTCCAGCTTATATCAAGGACTAACTGAATCTAAAGTTTTATGAGATTCTGTGCATCAACAGGGCCCGACTAAGGCTATGGGGGGCGGGCAAACATCATTCCGTGGGTCCCTTCTATATAGAATTTTTTTATGAATAATGTGGACGTGATTAGTATTAAACTTCATACATATTTTATGCATACATAAAATTTGTACTTGGTACTGCTCACATCTGTACACAAGGTATCTCAAAAAGGTGGTCACATTGTTAAGAAAAAACACGACTTTGATAATAATCGAAAAAATATGATAAATTGGTTGACACGAATATTAATTTGCAAATTTTTACTTTGCTTGTCTATGTATATTTTAAGATATCTAAACGATAATTCTTAAAAGCGGTCAGAATTAATTATTTTAATTTGTTACGTTGCGAAGAAAAATTAATTATGAATTCATTTCAAAAGATAGTTGTTGTAACAAAACTTTAATCATTAGTTTTCTAATGATAAAATTTGTTTTTTCCATGTGTGGAGGGAGTATTTGAAGCGGTGAGGGAAAAGGGGACCAAACTCCATTGCTAAATATCTGGTTTTCTTCGAACCTTAGATTTCCTTGCGTAAGTACGGGTTAGGTTCTCTTGGAAAGACCCCCACGGAGGGTACTTCCCCCTTTGGGCCTATATCCCTCGTGTTGATAATCGGCCGTCATAAAATAATTCAAACCAAACCATTCTTAAATGCTTGAAAACATATTGCCCCCCTCTCCCTCTATAATTCCTTGAGTCTCCCTTATTATTTATTTCTAGCTATGCTCAAGGCCGTAGCTAAGAAGGTACTATGGACGGCTCAGCCCCCCTAAAATTTTTTGAGCCCCCCCCCCCCCCCTCCTTGGAAAAGATTTCAAAGTTACTAAATAAATTTCTCTTCCAAAAATCCAAATTAAATTATGTTCAAAAATCTAATTTAGTTTTGAGAACCTTTCACAATTTTACAGAATTACTAAATTGTATCTAAAATTAGCGTTTCAACACTCCCTCATCCTATTTTTACATATGATGCTAACATTATATTGAATTTTGCACCAGTTATGCACTCAAAATTTTTATCATCATATACTTTTCTTAGTATAAAAGGAAGTTATTACAACAGTTTAATAAGAAACATAGTACCTACAATATGAATATCCACTAATTTATCTTTCTGCGTCAGAGAGAGAGAGAAAAAATTATGAGCCCCCCCCCCCCCCCATTGTTCCCTGTTCCCTTCTATCTACGGTCCTGATTTGAAATCTTTCCTAAGTAAAAATCAAGACTGTGCTGCTGAGGAAAATGTATAAACGGTGTTCCGCTCGCTTCCTTTAGCCGGGCGAGAGGCTGACAAGTAATTATCCCGCACAAACAGATAACGGTCGGCAGAGGGCGGCACTGCAACTCGGCTCTGTTGGAAAATAAATAGCGGGCTCCTTCCTCTGTCCGGAGCAAAACAAACCCCCGATAACCGGAGAGCGGTCGCGATGGCAGTCACCAAAAACCGGAGTTCCGGGATAAGCGATGCGCCTGGATCTACTTTGCACAAAGTGGCACCTGTTCCCGGTGAGTGGGCCTTTCATTGTTGTTGTGTGCACGAAAGGGAAAAAAAAAATATCTTAAATGCTATGCGGAATTTTGGAAAATATGTGATCTTGCATTTCTATTATTTTACTAAAGCAACAGGTATACACATATAAACAAATCGGAAATTTCATGCCAGACGTAACAAATGAGGTGCTTTCGTACTATAGCTAAGTTTTAAAAATATACTGTACTTCGGAAGCAATGCAGTATCCAAAATCTTTTGTGCCTTCCTGTAAATAGTAAATGCTTTCTATTATACAGGAAATAACTTGTAATAAACCTCTGCCACGTATATCAATCTCATAAAATGAGAAATAGTTTAATGTAACTAAAACGCACCCCAAACAATGTTTCCTCTATATCATTATGTAATAGAATACTTTTGCGTGGCGCTGTATATTATTAAAATGTATTCTTTGCACCACAGATTGTACACAGGTGTACAGAATGTATATATTTGTACATATTTCATATATATGCATATGAACTGCATTATGTTCGAAATAGTGTAACATCATTAAAATGCACTTAAAATTTTTTTTTTCCTATTGACTGTCATGTGACAGAAAACTTTTGTTTGTCCGTGTAATTGGGGAATATTTCCCATTTTCATAAAATTAGAAATGAATCGACAAAATTATGCAACAATTATTTATTTTAAATTTCAAACTATTCGGTGCGTAGTTTTTGCGTTGTTATGTGTGGACAGACGGACGGATTGAACGACAACTAAGTATTTACATAATTGCGGATGCACCTAAAACAAAGCGAGGGATTTATTATAGTGAATTGAATTCTTCTATCTTTGAATTATTTTGAATGCATTATGTGACTTTTTGAGAGAAGTCTAAGTTTAGAACTTCGGATAAAATTGAATTAAATTCTGTAAAAATTTCTGTTTTTTTTTTTTTTTTTTTTTTTTTTTTTTTTTTTTTTTAAATAAACAACATTGATGGGGTTTTATAATGCAGTATAGTGATTGGGACAGTTATTTTTTAAATGCACTTCATTTTAGTAATTTATTTGTTGTAAAAAATACATTTTTTAAAATGTAGAATAATTTAAATATCCAATTTAAAATTTGAATCCTATACAAATTCGTATTATTTTGAAAAACAATGTGTATTTGTGCCCGATTAGTGATTTTATTACAGTGTAGACATTCAAACAAGTGGGTAAGTGTGATCGCAGATCACATAAAGGGTTTCGTTTAATATCTCCTTCAAAACACATTTTTCCCTTAAATTAACAATTGGAAAACGGTTTTTCGGCGCTATTTTGGCTTTTCTTCGCCAATCGCTTCATTCAAAACAGAATATATAATTTTTCCCCTAAATGCTGCCTTGATCGCATTGATTTCTTGATTTCTCTATTAGAATTTGCAGACTCAGTGAAGCCACGTAAGTAAATAAAATTATGGATGAATGTAAAATATTGCAAAGCTTAGCATAAATTCAAGAGAGACAAAACTGGTTATCAGAGGCGGCTAGT
The DNA here is from genome assembly GCA_964019185.1 of Maratus speculifer. Taxonomy (NCBI): domain Eukaryota; kingdom Metazoa; phylum Arthropoda; class Arachnida; order Araneae; family Salticidae; genus Maratus; species Maratus speculifer. Next base: position 307,542,518 of record OZ025289.1, read on the forward strand.
AATTTAAATGAATAGGAATTTAATAAATAAATAAAATTTTTCACTTCGCGTGTCAAAATAGATCATAAATCGGATGAAAAAAAATAACCACATGATTTATTTAATCCATTAATTTATCTTGCATACACAATAATTTTATTTAAATTTGCTTGCAACAATTGAAGAAATGAAATTTCAATTTTAAAATTTACGCTATTGCAAATTTTTAAACTTGTAAAAAAATCAGATTTTCAACTTTTACACCATCGTATTTGAAAAAAAAAAAAATGTTTTTTTTAAATGCAGTTTGTTTGAAAGCTGCGCCTCAATTTATTTTTGAGGTATTAACTTTTTTGTAGTTTTTAATGTCAATTTTGTAATTGTGGCAAGAGAAGTACTCTGTTTCTTTTAAAAGTGAAAGAAATGGAGTAATTAGAAGAGAGAAAAAAAACCGTGAACTGGTGATATTAAAATTAATATTGTAATAACTCCTCTTACTTATTTACAAGAAGAAAGAGAAGCATCACTTATCTAAATATGGATATCTCGCGGCTACAGTCTTCTTTAAATACTTTTTATTTCTTGGAAGACAGCACTAACATTTAAAAATAATCAAACACACATAAACAATTTAAAAATAAAGCTTTTTTTTACATAATTCTCCTTGCGCACACCACCAACACAAGATAGGAACTCACTGTTCACAACCAACTTTCGAATTTTCTAACATCTCTAAGAATAGAATGTTTTTAATAGAAAAATAGTGTTGCCAGATTTTTTAAAGACGAAAATTATTACAACTACATTTTTAATTAAGCAGAGTTCTGGTCAAATGACGAGTGGCAGCCTATTTTTTCTTTTTTTTTTCAGTTTGAATGCGCGTGTTACAATATTTTAATTAAAATAATAGTCTTTTTCAAAATTTTATGATTTGTTGTGTGAGAACAGGTATTCAGCTATAAGTACACAAAATTTGAATTCTCTTGCATATATAGTTTTTGTGTATGGACGCTGTGACAGACAGACTGAAGACAGAGACGAATAGGGTATCGCCAGATGAACGAAACTCTAAAAAGGAAACAATAAAATCATGGCTTTGTGCGATTATTTATTTTTAGGCATTTAGGCAAATTTTAATTTACGTAATTTCTTACAAAAGAAAATATTAAAAAAATAGAAATATTATTATGAGTGCACTGAATGCTGCAATGATTGTTATGCACTTTGTGACGTCCTGTGTAATATGTAATTTTTGGAATTAATCCTTCTGGATCAGAATTTTTTTTCAGTTTTTAGAAAAAATTACTTTTAGGTTAATAACTTTAACACTAGCTATCCATATAGATTGATTAGTGTTTAACAAATATTACATTGTCTGAAAGATAACGTATGTTGTTGTTTTGCGTACTATTAAATTCATATTCATATGACAATAGGCTAAGGAAGAATTTTTGGAGATGTTTAGAAAATATTGTATCACTATAAGATTTAACTTATATTACAACTTTCTAATACTTTTTGCTATTTATTACATACGATTCTTTCAGGAAAGTAACTTTTATTTTAAATTTAAAGAATGAAATATATTTTTAAAATAAAAGAATCGCAAACGGCTCAAAGAGAATTCGAAAAATAATAATTACTAATAATAACACATTGCTCAGTGGTGCACAAAACAGGAATTTTAATATACATTAGTACATATTAAAATAAAAAAAACTTTCAACGTTTCGCGCCGTCTTCTGCGGGCGTCTTCAGGAAAATAACTACATTTGCATCTTGTACGAGAGATAATATCATATCATATATATTATAAAGCAGAAGTTCTGAAACTTCCAAACGGGTGTTTTCAAAAACTACCCGATGGATTTTTTTGCCGATTGTATCATTCGATAGGAAATATTTTTCCGAAGGTTTAAAATTCAAATTTACAGGGATAACTCTGATTTTTCGTAGTAAATTTTGTATTTTTCGGTTATTTTTGATAAAAGGGTTGCCAGTAGTTATTTTTTGGCGAAAATTATCATTACCAAACAAATTAAAAATGATATATCTGTTTGAAATATTACAAACATCTTGCAAATAAAAGCAGAAAATAACTATTGATAATAATAATAATAATAATAATAATAATAATAATAATAATAATAATAATAAATAAAACCATTTAATGAGGCATAATATTATAAAAAAAATATTTAACTTAAAAATAAATGTTTGTAACGCTTAAAAAATAACGTGAAATATTACATTTGATGCAACATTTGGCAAGTTATCCTTGCGTTAGAATAAAAAAAAATAACTTGAAAATTTGATTAAATGAATTTTGAACGATATATATTTTCCTTTCTATTATTTTCTTTCTCTTTTTTATCAAATTTCGATAGTATATAACTTACTCCAGAAAAAGGCAGATCTAATTATAAAAGTAATTGTGAGTTATATATTTGTTTCTTTGAGATTTTTTTTTTACTTTTGTCGGCAAAGAAGTAAGCCAAAAATGAATATGTCTAACATTAGGTCGCAATAATGTTGTTTTTTCCAAAAGAAGATCATTTTTGGAGTACATTTTAGTATTCAATTGTAAATTCAATAAAAATAAGTTAATATTTTAAAAATTGTAATCAAATATTTAAATTTTATCTTTAGTGTGAAATTCTGCCACACACATATATATTGTAAAATAATGTCATTATTTTTCAAAAGTTTTTCACCACAATTTTGAAAATTGTAATCAACAAACATACTTTTTTGCGCCATTTTGTCAAATTCTCTTCCAGCGAAAATTAGTTTTAAAATTTACAAACTGAACAAGGAAATCTATGCAATTTAAATTAAATATATGCAATGTCGCGTTATTACTATCAATAATTTAAACATTTTGAAATAAAAATTGCCTGCTGAAAAAAAATGGCACAGATGTCATATATGCACCACATTGGCGCGATTGCAACAAAACGTCTATTTTATGTTCATATGGTAGCTCGGCTATTGTATATTTATTAATAAACTATTTACTCTTATTTATTTTTTTAAATGATGTAAATTGTTTTATTTTACAATTATTAACAAAACATTATTTATTTATTTTTATTTCCTTAAAATAATAGAAAACAATTTAAATATATATATGTAACTGATATTTTAAAATGAAGTTTTCGCCAAATTGGCGTAATAAAGGGAAAAAATGCACAAATGTGGTGCACATAAGGCATTTATGCCAAAATATTTTACAAGTTTGTTTTAATTAGCCATTTCTTCTTCAATTTTCTTCATATTTTTCCTGTGTTAGATAATATTTAAAATGATATTGGACTAATCTTCAATAATTGAGCACCGCCAAATAGCATATTTACTATATTGTTGAAAGTTTTATTGGCACAGATATTATATATCACCGAGGTAACTAATAGACTTTAAATTGGCATTATTTTGTCTGAGATATATTAACCCGACTATTAATATTTATTTATAAATAAAATGCTTATTTACTTTATAAATTATATAAATTGTTTTGTTATATACTTATTAATTAAACTTTTTTCATAAATTTTTATTACTATTTAAATAATAGAAAATAATTTAAATATACACATGTAACTGGTATTCGAAAACAATGTTTCCGCCAAATTAGCATAAAAAATTATCGCGCCAAACTTGGCGCATATGACATCTTTGCCTTTTTGTTTATGTAATAAGGAGATTTCTAGATCATCAACGAGATCATAGAAAATTTGTCAGATTATTTTATTTGAGATTATTAAATTTATGGTTTTTCATTATGAAACAAACGAAGAAAAGAAAATTTACTATTGATGCAACTACAGAATTAATGACTGCTTGGCGTTATTTTTTTTTTAAATCGAAAAGGCGATTTTTTAATTATATGTTTACTTTTTTTGTTTACATTATTATAAGCATTTTTCCATTTTTATATACGCATCACCTTGGCGCGTTTTTTTTTAATCTGACATCAGTTTGGCAAACACTGCGCTTTCAAATACCAGTTACATGTTATATTATTTTTAATTATTTTCTATTATTTTAAAAAGGAAACAATAATAAATAAGTGAAATTTAATTAATAATTATAGAACAAAACAATAAAGATAGAAAAAAATAAAGAAAAGTGAAGAAACAAAGTTTATTAGTAAATGAACAACAACAACCAGATTACCAAGCAATCCATAAAATCACAATTTTGTTGCAATCGCACCAACGTGATCCATACATGACACCTGACCAAAATATTATTGGCTATATTATTATTTATATTTTTTTTACATTATTTAGTACTACTTGATTATCCCTTCGACCAAAAAACTGCCGCCAAAATAAAAGATTAAATGTCAATAATGGATGATCGTAAATGCCACATTCATTTGAAATGAAACATGTTACATGCGTTTGTTACGTCATTAACTACTTTTTAATTCGACGTTTTATTTGTATTTCTATTAATATTTTCGTAATTTATTGATTCTTTGGTTATTTAAAATAAAAGTTATGTTCATTTGTATAATATGCTGAATCGTTTTGCAATATGTATAATTTGGCGAAATTGATCTATGGAATAATAAAGTAGTACCTATTATTTATTAAAATTCTATTTGGATATTTAAGTTGACAGAACTGGCGTACTTTTCAAGTCTCCGTAGAGACATTCGCCAAGTTGTCGTTAATTCTGTGTTTTAATCTTATTATGTATTTTTCATCTGTAGTTATTTTACTATCCCTAAAAAGCAATATTTGCAATATGCAGGAAAAATATTCGGAATATCAATGATATAGAATTGTTACAGTTTTTTTTGATTACTGCTTCTCTTTAAAATTTTAATTATTCAAAATTCAAAACACCTCTTTCCTTTTTTTTTCTAGATACGCACAGGCCTTAATACTCCTGTGATTCCTTTTTCCGTTCCCACGCCTTCGCAAGCGTTGGTGAATGTTAGAAAGAAAAGCACACCCCCTCCCCTTAAGACTCGCATAAAATCCCTGCTCGGCAGAGAAATGCAGTAATTGCTAAAAGCCCTTTTGTTAAGATTAAAGATGTGTGTGCTTCCCAAGCTATGAGTTGTCAGACAATAAATAGCGTACCCTATAATAATTGGCCACACACACAGTTTTTTAAGCCCTGGGTAAAATTGCTAAAAGTACACTCCTTTTTTTATGACCCATAAAAAATTGTATAGTGTCATTTCAGAGAGAGAGCGAGATACATTTTCGACCATAAAAATATCCCCGTGCCTGTTACTCCTTTTGTGTGCAATACTTGGAATCCCAGCTGAAGATTTCATGGGAACGGGAGCTGAAAAACACCTGCCTGTGAAAAACCTCATGTAAGTCACGTGATTGAGATATAGAAACATGTCCTTATATGGACTTTGGATATGGTACTTGCGCGCTGACCAACGAGAAGTCACCCTTTTGGTTGGGGAAAGTGGGGGATGCGTCCGTGTTCCCAGAAAAAGTACCCCGTATGTTAGAGGCTTACATGCAATTGGTTTTTTGAAAAAAAGGTCAGTCCTGGTGATAGGAGTCGTACAGAGAGCATCTGGTGGAAGAGATGCAAAAGTTCTGTCCCCCCCCTCCCCTGTTTTTGATCTGGGAGAGGGGAGGCCAAAAAAAGAATTCTACGATTTTTTTCGACATTACTCCCAGAGATACGCTAAGTGGAAGTCGCAGAAGTGTTGCCTGCCAAATATAACTGAGAGTTTGCTGAAGAAATATGTCCCTTCCGAACTATTGGTCTAGAAAAAAGGGATCGGAGCCCCTCGTTTTAATTTGAAATATCCTATATGTTGCAGTTGAGTATACCAGAAGTACAGTTGATTTCCCGAGCTCCCGCACTCATAAGGCTTATTTAGATACCCGCCTAACGGAAGCCTTTACCGAGAGCAGCGGAATAAATGGCCCTTGGCGGCAAATGACTGTTAGCATGTGGCAGTGAACGTCCAAGATTGTTTTTGTTGTTTCAAATATTTCTCAGGGTAAAATGTGGATACCCAAGAGCCGAAAAATCTCAGCCTAACGATTCGTGTCGCTGATGGATGATAGGCGATTATGTCGCAAAGCCCTCATGAAGTTACCGTAGCTCAGAGTACTGTTTCAGACGAAGGGAAGTTAGAGCAGAAACTGTTTTCAAAGATTACTCCAAGTCTAATTTGGGCAACAGAAACGCCATAAATTAGTATAAAAAAGTGCTCTGGTGCAAGGAAAATTTGTGATCCACGTTAATAATACATATGAAAATACCCTAAATGGGTGAATGGTAGAAATAGCTGTAGGTAAGAAATGTATTTTGTATTTGTTCTTAAAATACTTTTATCCTAGTGAATATTCTTGTTATGAATTAATATTTCCATATGTTTGCAACAAAATTTGTGTTAGTGAATTCAGATGCCTTTTTTTTATTATGTTAAATTAAATAAAGGAGAATGTATTTAAAGGATATGCTTTAGTATAGTTCTATAGTTTTTTTTTTATTTATCCTACCTTGATATTAGTTTGTTTGAATTTTAATCTCAATAGTGTCAAAATAACTATACTAAATTTTGTAATACCATGAAATTAAAGTAGTTTCTTTGAATGTTTAAAAGTAAAAATAGTTTTCAACCATTTCTTTTTTATTCAGAATTTTAAAGTAACTTATCAGGCTGGAAATCATATAAGCATTGATTAATTAATATACTTTTATCTTAAACTGAGTAAAGATATTTAGCTAATTAATAGAATTTTTAAAGCAAAACTGTTGAGAAGTTCACATGATTTAAAATGAATTAACTTATCTTATAAAAAAAAAAAAAAAAATGGAGAAATTAAAATAGATGTACTAACACTATACTTTTTTGGCCACAATGTCATTGTTGTATTATGGGATGCTTGTGTTTATATTGTAGAAATCTTATTGCTTGTAAAAAAAATTTTTCTTTCTTTGCTCCCCACAAATAGATGGGAGATTCCAGGGTCTTTCTTCTATCTTTTGAAATTTTAACAAAGGTCTTGAGCTTTAAAGTTATCTATTCGAGTTTGATATCCCATAAAACAACATTGGCAAAATATTGGGTTCACTGCTACAGATCCTTATATGCTACATCTGAGATCTAGACAGATTGAGAATTTTGTTGTGTTATCATTATTACTTACTGGAAATCATTAATATGTATAGAAACTTAATGAATATGTATTTTTTTTTATTAGTTTTAAATTTTATCTTGGTAATCTTTCTTATTTCTGTACTTTCTTAACTTAACTTGTGTTATCTAATAGTATTTATCCTTATGAAATTTCCTTTTGTTTTGATTATCTTAAATTACAACAAAATTCATATAGAAGGTAGTCTAGTCCGGATCTCAGCTAACTCATTAGTAAAGTAGATGAAATATTTGAACTAATTAAGAAATTGAGTTTAGAAATGATTGTTTATATAGTAATGTTTATATGAAAAAACAATTTTATTGAACGAACCTTTTTTTAATTAATTAATTTATGGTCTGTAGTAGTAAAAAAAAAAAGGACCCAATAGAATTAAAAATATATATATTTGCAATTAATTTATCAATCATTCAGGTTAAAAAAAAATACTTTAAAATCGGCTAAGAAAAAAATATACATTAAATACCGACAGTAGAAAATTTTGTTTATGATGTTTATGTTGCAGTTTTAATTAACATTAAGCCCTATCAACAGAATTTTATCAAAAATTAACTATTAAGTACTACTTCAATACCCCGTCAAACAAAAAAAAAAAACTATCGCCAAGATATAAGATTAAATGCCAATAATAGATGATTGTAAACTTCACTTTCATTTGACAATAAACACGAAATAAGTCTGATACATTTGTAACAAATCGTTATAAGCAATACTAATGTTTGACGCCAAAAATCATAATGGAATTGATTACAAGCTGGAGGTTTATTTTTCTACAAAATTTAGCATCAAGATTATTCCCGATTTAACCGCTACATGTTTGCAACTGCAAGGCTGCCACAGGCGACTATTTTTTAACTCTAACTGGCACCACTTTCTTTAAACAGAAATCCTTAACATACACTTTGACAACACTTGCAAGAAAAATTTATTTTGAAATTTATATTAGAAAAATAGTGGTGAGAACGGATTATAAAAACAGTCGCCTGTAGCAGCCCTGCAACTGGTTTAAAAAAAATGAAGAGGCTGAAATGGTGAAACTGATATAATTTTAATTTTACCCAAATAATTCAGCTTTAAAACACACCTTTTATGCTTCATTGTTCTAATAAATATATAAGTTAAACACTATTTTATACATTTTTTTGCTATGCACTTTGCTGGAACAGAACAAGATAGATAGAAAACTGTAGTAGAGTTGCCAGAAGAGGTCGGTTATTAAAAAATGTAATGCAACATGTAATGAGATTGTATTTAGGCTTCCAGATCTGCACATAGTGCAAGTTCAGATTCAGGAGTTTAAGAACTAACAAATGATAATATGATATTTGAAAATTAATAGAATTTGATAATCATTGCAATGCTTTCTGACAAAATAATGTGATGAGTAGAGAACATTTTGATTCCTACTGTCACAACGGTCTCATTTTCACATCAAACTCTACTATAAATGATCTAATAAGAGAGATGGTACTTAATTACCCAAATTTTGTCCAAGGTATACAATAGTGCAATATCGCAATGACATTGGCATTGGCATCGTTTTCAGCATTGCGGAAGGACATTCCAAGTGATGGTCTACACTGCTTTAAAAAAGAAATTTCAAATCACCATTTTGTTTGAATCAAGATTTGTTAGGAAAAATGGACCAGCGCAGCGGGCATAGCCTGCTAGTATATTATAAAGCAGAAATTCTGAAACTTCCAAACGGGTGTTTTCAAAAACTACCCGATGGATTTTTTTGCCGATTGTATCATTCGATAGGAAATATTTTTCCGAAGGTTTATGATTCAAATTTACAGGGATAACTCTGATTTTTCGTAGTAAATTTTGTATTTTTCGGGGTTTTTTTTATGAAAGGGTTGCCAGTAGTTATTTTTTTGGCGAAAATTATCATTACTAAACAAATTAAAAATGACACATCTGTTAGAAATATTGCAAACATCTTGCAAATAAAAGCAGAAAATAACTATTGATAATAATAATAATAAAGAAAAACCATTTAATAAGGCAGGATATTATAAAAAAAATATTTATCTTAAAAATAAAAGAAATATTTGTAACGCTTAAAAAATAACATGAAATATTACATTTGATGCAATATTTGGCGACTTATCCTTGCGTTAGAATAAAAAAAAATAACTTGAAAATTTGATTAAATGAATTTTGAACGATATTTATTTTCCTTTCTATTATTTTCTTTCCCTTTTTTATCAAATTTCGTTAGTATATAACTTACTCCAGAAAAAGACAGATCTAATTATAAAAGTAATTGAGAGTTATATATTTGTTTCTTTGAGATTTTTTTTACTTTTGTCGGCAAAGAATTAAGGCAAAAATGCATATGTCTAACATTAGTTCGCAATAATGTTGTTTTTTCCAAAAGAAGATAATTTTTGGAGTATATTTTATTATTCTATTGTAAATTCAATAAACATAAGTTAATATTTTAAAAATTGTGATCAAATATTTAAATTTTAGCTTTAGTGTGAAATTCTGCCACACACATATATATATATATATTGTAAAATAATGTCATTCTTTTTCAAAAGTTTTTCACCGCAATTTTGAAAATTGTAATCAACAAACATACTTTTTTTTGCGCTATTTTGTCAAATTCTCTTCCAGGGAAAATTAGTTTTAAAATTTACAAACTGAACAAAGAAATCTATGCAATTTAAATGAAATTTATGTAATTTCGCGCTATCGATAAATTCAACATTTTGAAATAAAAATTGCCTGCTGAAAAAAATGGCACAGATGTCATACGCACCACATTGGCGCGATTGCAACAAAACGTCGATTTTATGTTCATATGGTAGCTCGGCTATTGTATATTTATTAATAAACTATTTACTCTTATTTATTTTTTTTAATGATGTAAATTGTTTTATTTTATAATTATTAACAAAGCATTATTTATTTATTTTTATTTCTTTTTTAAAATAATAGAAAACAATTAAAAAATATATATGTAACTGATATTTTATAATGTAGTTTTCGCCAAATTGGCTTAAAAAAAGGAAAAAATATGCACAAATGTGGTGCACATAAGGCATTTGTGCCAAAATATTTTACAAGTTTTTTTAATTAGCCATTTCTTCTTCAATTTTCTTCATATTTTTCCCGTGTTAGATAATGTTTAAAATGATATTGGACTAATTTTCAATAATTGAGCACCACCAAATGGCATATTTACTATATTATTGAAATTTTATTGGCACAGATATTATATATCACCGAGGTAACTAATAGACTTTAAATTGGCATTATTTTGTCTGAGATATATTAACCCGACTATTAATATTTATTTATAAATAACATGCTTATTTACTTTATAAATTGTATAAATTGTTTTGTTATATACTTATTAATTAAACTTTTTTCATAAATTTTTATTACTTTTTAAATAATAGAAAATAATTTAAATATACGCATGTAACTGGTATTCGAAAACAATTTTTCCGCCAAATTAGCATAAAAAATTATCGCGCCAAACACGGCGCATATGACATCTTTGCCTTTTTGTTTATGTATTAAGGAGATTTCTAGATCATCAACGAGATAATAGAAAATTTGTCAGATTATTTTATTTGAGATTATTAAATTTATGGTTTTTCATTATGAAACAAACGAAGAAAAGAAAATTTACTATTGATGCAACTACAAAATTAACGACTCCTTGGCATTATTTAAAAAAAAATCGAAAAGGCGATTTTTTAATTATTTGTTTACTTTTTTGTTTACATTATTATAAACATTTTTCCATTTTTATATACGCATCACCTTGGCGCGTTTTTTTTTTTTTTTTTTTAAATCTGACATCAGTTTGGCAAACACTGCGTTTTCAAATACCAGTTACATGTTATATTATTTTTAATTATTTTCCATTATTTTAAAAAGGAAACAATAATAAATAAGTGAAGTTTAATTGATAATTATAGAACAAAACAATAAAGAAAGAGAAAATAAAGAAAAGCAAAGAAACAAAGTTTATTAGTAAATAAACAACAACAACCAGATTAACACGCAATCCATAAAATCACAATTTTGTTGCAATCGCACCAACGTGATCCATACATGACAGCTGACCAAAATATTATTGGCTATATTATTATTTATATTTTTTTATATTATTTGGTACTACTTGATTATCCCTTTGACCAAAAAACTGCCGCCAAAATAAAAGATTAAATGTCAATAATGTTAGATCGTAAATGCCACATTCATTTGAAATTAAACATGTTACATGCGTTTGTTACGTCATTAACTACTTTTTAATTCGACGTTTTATTTGTATTTCAATTAATATTTTCGTAATTTATTGATTCTTTGGTTATTTAAAATAAAAGTTATATTCGTTTGTATAATATGGTGAATCGTTTTGCAATATGTATAATTTGACGAAACTGATCTATGGAATAATAAAGTAGTACCTATTATTTATTTAAATTCTATCTGGATATTTAAGTTTACAGAACTGAAGTAATTTTCAAGTCTCCGTAGAGGCATTCGCCAAGTTGTCGTTAATTCTGTGTTTTAGCCTTATTATGTATTTTTCATCTGTAGTTATTTTACTATCCCTAAAAAAGCAATATTTGCAATGTGCAGGAAAAATATTCGGAATATCGATGATATAGAATTAAAAAAAATATTTGCAATTAATTTATTAACCATTCAGAGGTTAAAAAAATACTTTAAAATTGGCTAAGAAAAAAATATACATTAAATACCGACAGTAGAAAATTTTGTTTATGATGTTTATGTTGCAGGTTTAATTAACATTAAGCCCTATCAACAGAATTTTATCAAAAATTAACTATTAAATACTGCTTCATTACTCCGTCAAACCAAAAAAAAAAAAAAAAATTGCCAAGATATAAGATTAAATGCCAATAATAGATGATTGTAAACTCCACTTTCATTTGACAATAAACTCGAAATAAGTCTGATACATTTGTAACAAATCGTTATAAGCAATACTAATGTTTGACGCCAAAAATCATAATGGAATTTATTACAAGATGAAGGTTTATTTTTCTACAAAATTTAGCATCAAGATTATTCCCGATTTAACAGCTACATGTTTGCAACTGCAGGGCTGCCACAGGCGACTATTTTTTAACTCTAACTGGCACCACTTTCTTTAAACAGAAATCCTTAACATTCACTTTGACAACACTTGCAAGAAAAATATATTTTGAAATTTATATTAGAAAAATAGTGGTGCAAACGGAATATAAAAATAGTCGCCTGTGGCAGCCCTGCAACTGGTTTAAAAAAATGAAGAGGCAGTGAAACTGATGTAATTTTAATTTTACCCAAATAATTCAGCTTTAAAACACACCTTTTATGCTTCATTGTTCTAATAAATATATAAGTTAAACACTCTTTTTTACATTTTTTTGCTATGTATTTTGTTGGAACAGACCAAGGTAGATAGAAAACTGTAGTAGAGTTGCCAGAAGAGGACGGTTATTAAAAAATGTAATGCAACATGTAATGAGATTGTATTTAGGCTACCAGATCTGCACATCTTGCAAGTTCAGATTCGGGAGTTTAAGAATTAACAAATGATAATGTGCTATTTGAAAATTAATAGAGTTTGATAATCATTGCAATGCTTTCTGACAAAATAATGTGATGAGTAGAGAACATAGTGATTCCTGCTGTCACAACGGTCTCATTTTCATATCAAACTCTACTACAAATGATCAAATAAGAGAGATGGTACTTAACTACCCAAATTTTGTCCAAGGCATACAATAGTGCAATATCGCAATGACATTGGCACTGGCTTCGTTTTCAGCATTGCGGAAGGACATTCCAGGTGATGGTCTACACTGCTTTAAAAGAAATTTCAAATCACTATCTTGTTTGAGTCAAGATTTGTTTGGAAAAATGGACCAGCGCAGCGGGAATAGCCTGCTAGTTTCTACTAAATTAAAAACTAAATGAATTAAAATTTTAAAAAAATGTTGCCAATTACACGTGAGTAAAAACTCACGTTTACTCACGTGTAACTCACTCGCGTGTTTTTACTCACGTGTAATTGGCAACATTTTTTTTTTTAAATTTTAATTCATTTAGTTTTTAATTTAGTAGAAATATTATCTCTCGTACAAGATGCAAACGTAGTCCTTCCATTTCATATTTTCCTGAAGACGCCCGCAGAAGACGGCGCGAAACGTTGAAAGTTTTATTTATTTTTTTTATTTTAATATGTACTAATGTATATTAAAATTCCTGTTTTGTGCACCACTGAGCAAGGTGTTATTATTAGTTAAATTTTATGGTGCAACTGTCCTATATATATTTATAATAATTACTATTGCTATTACTAAATGCTGAAACAATAAATGAAATCATTTAATAAATGCATAGATATATACTAATATTACTACATGTAGATAGTAGCAGAAGTATTTCTTAGAACAAAATAATACTCCATTAAAAGACATGTACTATTAATAGTACACGACACCCGAAAGGGTTAAAGTAAATATAATTTAAATCCTACATCAATTCATACTATTTTCTAAAGCAACAGATGAAAAAGCAGTTATTAAGTAACGCGATATAGTGAATACTGCTGTGATTATTTTAAATGCACTATGTAATGTTTATTGTGATGTTAAGTTTTTAGAACTTACTGAATATTTAACTGCAATCAATTTATATCATTTTCAAAAATGAAAAATATAAAAGCGAGAATCTGATTTTTGGCAAGTTCATATTTTTAAAGATTTTTTTGTTTTAATCTTCTGTGAATTAAAAAAAAAAAAAATACTGTTTTTGAAGATTTTTAAAAAATCTTCTGTGAATTTAAAAAAATTAACTAAATTTGAATAAAATCCTCTTATAATTTATATTCTTTTTGAAACAACATAAAAAAGAAGTCTGAAATTACAGGTCAAGTGTAGCAAATGAAGTGCGTTTGTACTATAACGAAGTATTAAAAATGTTCAGATCTTGGTGTAATAGTATATAATACTTCGGATACAGTATAGTGGCCGAAATCTTTTGTCTATCTCTGTAAATACTATCTGATTTATATTATACAGGAAATAACCTGTAGTAAACCTCAACAACGTACATTAATTTTGTAAAATGTAAGCTAGTTTAATGTAATTAAATGTAAAGGAATAATTTTGCGTGGCCCTGTAAATAAATAACAAATATTCTTTGCACCACAGATTGTACAGAATTTACATTTTAGAACATACTTCATAGATGCATATCAGTTTTATTATGTTTGAAAGAATGTAACATCATAAACTTGAAACTATTTTTTTCCAACTGGACGTAATTTTTTTAACGTAACTGGACGTAAATTTAAGGCAGTATTTTTTATTATCCCTGTAATTAAGTTATACATCCTATTTTCACAAAATTTGAAACGACTCGACAAAATTATACAATAATTAAATATTTTAAATTTCAAACGATTCAGTTCGGCAGTTTTTCCTATGTTATATGCGGACTTAGGACAAACGTACGGACCGTATGACGTCTGTAGATGCTACATATTTACATAATTACGAATGCACCTAAAAAAGGGGAATCGTTATGTAGTACAATTGGTTCTGAAATGCATTATATGAATGCAATGCATATGCATTTATTTATGTACACTATTTGAATGCAGTACGCGATGCAATGCTTCATTTCAGTATACTCCCTCTCTCTCTTAAAACAAGTAAGAAAAATCATGCGTTAAGCATAGATTATGAAGCACTTTCCAACGCTTCATGAAATCTTTAACAAAAGTTCGTTATTTAGGTAAATAAGGATATAAAGCCAAATATAGCCAAATATATATTCAAGTACTATTGAATAGCCCTGCATTTGATCTGTCAGCCAATATACATACTATATAATGGAAAAATTTAGTTTAGCAAAAAATGCTTAGTAGCTTGAAATTTCTCTTTCAGCAATTTATACTGCCGTATTTTCAGGTGTATAGCCCGCACCCTGTGTATAACCCGCACCCCTAAATTGAACAGTGCAGTAAAAAAAGTTCGTGTATAACCCGCGGAGATGCATCGGTGTATAGTCCGCGGGCTATACACCATTTACGAACGTATATTTCGACCAGAGTTCGAAATTAGAAGCCATTAGTCATATTTTTTAACACAAATTACCAAATTTTTTCGTGATACATAATATCTACAGTAATTGGGCTAAAAAATTAAGATTATCAGTACCGTAATTTTCGGAAAAAACGTCTCGGCGTTTACGTGTTTTAAGATAAAATTTCAAGCGATGCGGCGTTTACGCGTATTTTTTTTTTTTTTTTTTTTTTTTTTTTTTTTTTTTTAAACAAGCGTGATATATTTTTTTTAATTTTCCGAAAATTAAAAAACAAATTATTGATAAATTCAAAATTTCGGACATAAAATGTATACGTATCTTAGGTCATTGGTTCCCAAAAGGATCGAATCTTCGGAATTGATCCGAAATGCACCAACTCCGAAAAGGAACGATTCTTCGGACTCTATCTGAAATGAAACGACTCTGGAAAAGTTCGATTCCTAGAACTCGTTCCGTAATTAAACGACTCTGTAAAGCAATGATTCCTCGGAATCGTTTTGAAAAAGACTAACTGCTCTGAATCGTTCCGAAATGACATAAATCACGCACTTTTTTAATTCTTTGCGACAGGGCAATGACCTAAGATATCTAGACACCACAACGGTAACCTTTTCTTAGACCGACATCTTTGCCTTCCGTCACGTGACGGAGGGCAGATTTAGCGCGCCAAACCGGTTTTTCTCCCGCCGAAACTCATATTGTTATATTTGTCTTGAGTTGACCGCGCTTCTGCTTTTCTCTTTGTAAAATCTGAAAGATGCCAATAAAGCAATAACTTCCAAAAAACGGCATATTTTCGCCAAAGATGTTGAATTCGAAACCATGCCGAGAGAACAATGGGATGTGGCATCTATGTATATTAAAAAGTCAATGCAACTGGCAAGGAAGGTCTCCATACGGGCATACTCAGAAAAATCTGAAAAAATTACAGAATGTTCTTCTCATATATTTATATATGTTTATAAAAAAAATTTCGGCGGAATCTCCTTATAACGTCCGTAAAAAAATAATATAAATTTCGTTTATTTGGCGATTTATCTCTGTTTCGCGAAAAAACGAAATTTTGAAAAATACGTTTTTACGCTTCGAATACTTTTTAAAGAAAAAACTTTCTATGTTCAATTTATTTAAATAAGTTTAGTTTAAGTAATTTTAGTTTTGCATTTTTCCTTTACTTTAAGTGTTATTTTGTCATATACGTTTATATGTACTTATAACAAAATGAAATTAATATATTTTATCATTTAAAACACAATTTAAATTGATTAAAATTGTTCCAAATTGAAAAATACACTGTTAAAAATCTGCTGCATTTTGTTGCAACGCATTCCCTTGCTTGTATAGAAAACGGTTACTTGGCCGTGAAATGGAGCTTTCTCATTGGTTGGAAGAGAGATATTATATACAAGCGGTGGAGTGCGTTGCAACAAAATGCAGCAGATTTTTAACAGTGTATGACACGGTTCACCGTGCTATGGAGCATTCTCATTGGTCAGAAGAGAGATATTCTATAAAAGTAGTGGAGTGACGTTGCAGTAAATGCTGCAGATTTTTAACAGTGAAGTGAATTAAAATCAATTTTCAGATTCGTTAAAATCGTCTGCTTTTGGCGAGGAAATGCACTGCTCGCCAAATTCCGCGTCGCTTTCATCTTTTCACGCCAATTATTCCAAACTATTTTATTTTTTTACATATCTAATAATGTAATTCCGCCGCTATTTTTCACTGATCCTTTATTACCTACATGAGTAGTTTAATTCGTATTTTTTTCAAAAAATTCTGAGTATGCCCCCAATGGAGACCTTCCTTGTGGGTAAGGTACCAACTCCGAAAAGGAGCGATTCCTCGGACTCTATCTGAATTGAAACGACTCCGGAAAAGTTCGATTCCTTGTACTCCTTCCGAAATAAAACTACTCTGTAAAGGAACGATTCCTCGGAATCGTTTCGAAAAAGAACGACTACTCTGAATCGTTCCGAAATGATATAAATCACGCACTTTTTTTTTGTTCTTTGCAGCAGGGTCGGTAGATTATTATTATTATTATTATTATTATTATTTATTTATTTATTTATTTATTTTTTTTTGAAAAATAAACTAAAAATGATCTTAAATTCAGAATTGTCGAGATTGGAAGGGTTCTGGATTTTGGATTCTGTACTCTACAAACACAATGGCTATTATACATCTATCAGTGCAATACTTGGCAATAGTTGCGACAGTTCTTCAAAATCCAAAAATAACTGTATTTAAGCAGTAAAAAAAAAAAAAAAAGCCTTTACAAACATGGGAGAACTCTCTAAATTTCGCGGCATAGCGAAAAAAATTTACAAATTTCGATGGGTTTTTTTTTCAAATTTTTTAAGGTTTAAAAATTGTAGAAAAAATATCAAGATTTACAATTTAAAAAAAATCTTTGTATAACCCGCACCGTGTATAAGCCGCAGCAGCTTTTTGGAAGGTTTTTTTTCTTGTAACCCGCGGACTATACACCCGAAAATACGGTAATAGATGGAAACATACTTGAATACTTTGTTCAGCCTTGTAGTTTGCCTGGTACCTTTATTACACATCAGTGTTCAGATAAAATTTATTTTAATCTAAAACACTCTTAAAATAACTGAAATCACTTTCTCATAAATTATCATTTATAGGCTCCATGTACCCAGTTCTTTGCGTGGCCCTGTATATCATATTATTTATATTCTGGAAAATTTCTCAGTAAATTTAATGCAGTTCAGCGTAAAAATGCATAATTTATTTAAGAATCACCTTTTAATAAATTATGCTCATATTCAGTAACGTTGGCGAGTTCTTTTGAGTAGCCCTGTATATTAACTATAGCATTTATACACACCATATAATATGCATAAATTTAGTGAAACTTATACGCGCATATCATAATTAAAAAGCATTTCATCCATCCATCAGCTATCATCAAATACATATACAGTACTTCGGAAAGAATATACTATTTGAAATCTTTTGTGTGTCCCTGTAAATACTATGTACTTTATATTGGGGAAACAGTATCGTATAATTTATACTAAACTTCATTGACATACATGAATTTTATTACACATGAAACAGTTTAATATATTTAAAATATGTCACACACAATTTCCCTTTTTACCATTATCTAATGGAATTCTTTTGTGTGGCCCTGTAAATGAATAATAGCTACATTTTCTCCTTATATTTTGTAGAATGCATATTTTAATGTACCTCGTAAAAGCATATAAATTTTAATATGTTTGACAGGTTATAACATCTTTAAAATTCCTTTGAAATGATTTTTCCCCGTAGGCCGTAATGTAATGGGAAACTTTTGATTCTCCCTGTAGGTAAACTAATCATGGTAGAAACTTCATTTTCATTAAGATTCGTGCTAGAGTAAACATCAATAACGTCCTAAAATTCCATGGCAATCCGAGTATATTTACGTGTGTTAGAGCGCGGCCAGACGGCCAGACAAACCGAATGCATATATAAGCACTTTTCAACTTTGTTGGAAAATGCTAAAAAGCATCCAAAACTATAACGTAGTTATATATATAAATGCTATATTCTATGTTTTCATCCCCTTCAAAAATTTAACATTTTCATTAGAAAAAGCCGTATCTATATAAATCATTTCTGCTTTATTTTATTAAATATTATGATCTTACTAATTTGTTATCTGTCAGATTCACTAAATAATAAAAATATACGAAATAACGTAATGCATTTAAAAATCATTTTCAATTATACTTCCTTTCTTCTTTTCTTTATTCGCAGATATTCTGACCAGAATTTAAATTAATGACTGATTTATGTTTTACGATTATATACGGTGATCTAGTTATAACACTTAAATTAGTTGGATAAATGCAATAGCAGATATAATTTTCTAAAATAATGTAAACAATCATCTTTATTTTGTAGTCTGTGCGGAGTCAACCTTGACAGGGTTATAATATTAAAAATACAGATTAATTTCGTGAACTGCGCTCCTTTTCATAGGTCCTTTTGATATTTTTGGCATATAAATGTACTGCTGTTGGTCGGGACTTCTGCCTTTACAGTTGTATTAAAATTATGGGACCATCCCATTCCTTGCGGAGCTTATGTTATTTTTCGTATTTTGCAAAATTTCCTTTCAATTTAAATTAAAGATTATATGCACAGAATTTTCTTCGTATTTTTGCTACAGTGTTTTTGTGTTCATCAGTTCCTCTAGATTACGATTCCTTCGGTTATGTGCAACAACAATCCTGTAATGTGCAACCGCTATTCTTTTTGCATCCAGACTTACTCCATTAAAACCACAACTAGTCGAAAATAGCACGTCAAACATGGCAAATGAGGTACATCCTTTTTAGCTAATTTTACAAATATTCAGACCTTGGTACAATATAATGGCATTCTTGTGCAAACATATATGAATACGGAATTTATTACGATTATATGTATATTAAATTCAATAATCCGGAAAGAACATGGCTCCATCTTAATTGCGATGTCATCATCCTGCCAACCTGTAAATCTCCAAAAATCCGGAATTCTAAAATTTTCACGAATCCAATACTTCTTGTAAAGATAAGAGAATGTAAAAATGAAAATTGGCGTATTATAGAGAAATGTTTGACTTATCAGTATTTTTTTTTTAATTCAGAGCATGTTCAGTATGAAGACCTTTCTTGTAAGAATAATATATCCTTCAAATTAAAATTTTTTTGACACGTAGCTATTACAAAAGAAAAAAAAACCTTTCAAATTATAATTAAATGATTTTATGATAAAAGCATGAAAATATTGGAAATTATGTCATGAAAATTATGTTTACCCATGAATTTTAAAAGAGAAAAGAAATTAAAAAAAAATTAAATTCATTATTATGCATGAAAAGTCGTAAATAAAAGAAGTTACGTCATATTTGAAATGGTTAAATTATAATAATGCCAAACAGTTTAAAAATATATTTGCGCGAGATATTTGTTTCATATTTTGAGAGAATGTTAAAATTGTTATTGTGAATTCTTATGACAGCGCAATTAATATTTTCTTTCTAACAACAAAAGTATTTTCGAGTGAATATTACAAGCAGAAAGAAAACTTTGGGGAAAATTATGTCAGATTTTAAACGATACATTTCAAATATCTTTTAAAATAACTTAAGCTCTGTAAAAAAATACAAAGAGACAACGATTCTGTTTACTTATTTCATTTTAGATTAGCTTATTTTAAAATTGTTGACTATTTATTTTTTTTTTAATCAAAGATGAAAATAACCATTGTACCTCTTAACAGCGGCTAATTTTTCCTTAAAAATCTCAAATCAAAGGAAAATGAATGGAAACTCGCTTACAGAGAGATCGACATTATTCTTTTAAATTATAATTCAATTTTTTAAAGCCAATGAAATTAGTATGCTATTAAAATCTGCGGCGTGTGAACGGGGTTTGGCGATCGTAGCTCGTAGATTGCAGAGTTCCATAGTCTTTTATAAAAAAAAAAAGAATTTTTTTTATTAATTTCTGAGATAAATAAATGTAAATTGTTCAACATTTGTCTTGGTTAATTTTTTATAACGAAATTAAAACTCATCTATCAATTTTATTAAAAAAGTAACCGCCCATCTATATTTTGTAGCTACTGCTCTTGGAATATGGAAGGTTGGATGATCCGAAAGCAGGACGTTTCGGTCCCGCCGTTTCGGTCCCGCCGTTTCGGTCCCGCCGTTTCGGTCCCATGCTCAGGGCCGTAGCTAAGGGGGTGCTATGGGCTGCTCAATGAATTTCTGTTCCGAAAATCCAAATTAAATTCTGTTCAAAAATTTAATTTCGTTTTGAGCACCTTTCACAGTTTTCCAAAAATACTAAATTGATACTAAAATAAGTGTTTTAACACTTGCTCATTCTATTTGCAAGCTTACATGATGTTTAACATTGCACTAGTTAATCACTCGAATTTTTCATCATTCTATTACTTTCTTATCATAAAACGAAGCTATTACAACAGTTTAATGAGAGACCATAGTAACTACAGTGTGAATATACACTAATTTATCTTTCTGCATGAAAGAAAATATGAGCCCCCTATATTTTTTGACACCCCCCTTCAATTTCTTGACGCCCCCCCCCCCTCCCTGTGTTATTCACTTCTAGCCCATGCCATTTCGATCCTTCCTCCAGCAAGCTGAAATTTTATGCACGTGAAATATGGGACATATTTTTATAGGGAACATTGTAGAGTTTTTTAAATGAAGGAAATCAAATTTTAATATAGTGCAATTTTAAGTGCCCGAAAACCGTTTGCACTATAGCTCGGATCCAAACAATTACAACCCGCACAGATTTCGTATGGTAATCGTAATCGTTTTAAAAAACAGGGTGTGTGTGTGTGTGGGGGGGGGGGGGTTCTGTTGACTTTTTCTATATTTTAGTGTATCATAAGTATGAGGTTTAATTTGTTTTATATCATACTGTATTTTATTGAATGACTAATATCATCTTAGAAAAAAATTAAACATTCATAGTTATGTTAAATTAAAAAATTCTCAAAAAAAAAAAAAATTGTTTTTGTTAAATGTATTTTTTAATAACAATTCAAAATTATTTTAATTATTAATTGTTTATGTGACTATTTTATCAATTACTTGTTTAAAAACTATTACATGAACTATATAATAGTTAATATAGGAGAAATGAAAGCATATGTGTATCTATATATATATATTTATTTATTTCAGTTACGATAACATTACTAAATTCATTAGAATATATAAAAATAATAAGGATTCTTAAGATAAATATTTTGTTTATTCACATTTTAGTTAGTTTATTATATTTTTCTTGCTCTTTAAACATAGTTAATTAATACACTGCTTTTTGCGAATTGCAAACTATATCTTTACTTAAAAAAGAAATTAAAGTCTGCATCTGGATAATAATGTCACTAAAAATATTTTTTACGCATTTGTACAATGTTCCATCATTATTATTATAATTATGTTTAATAATTCATTACTTAAACGTTATGTTTTTGACTGATTTTTTTAAAATTCTATTTTATTTTTTGGATATAATAAATCAAAAATTTTGAATAAAAACATTAGGTGATGGAGAATATCTATTAATTAATTCTTAAAACAGTTAGTTATCTTAATATAAAAATCAATTAATATTTTATTTAAAATATTCTTTTTAATTTAATGTATGCTTATATTATTAAATTAATAACATTATTAATATAAATTTCGAATTTTACTTTAAAATAGATTTAACACATAGCTATTTTATATTCAATGCACCATTATATTTTATAGTCTTTATAAACTAAAATTTATCCCTTATAAACTAATTATAAACTAAAATTATTATAAACTATTATTTATCGCTTCTTTACTTATTAGATAGCTTTCATTACAAAAGTAAAAAGCTACCTATTGCAGTCGTCCGGAGGAAAGTACTTCCAGAAAGTTTTGGTATATTTTCATCGATCCCCCAGACCCCAAAACCACCACCTTCCGTTCAAATGTTGATATACATACATACATATATATATATATATATATAAATATATATATATTTATTTATTTTACTTTTCATGGCTAATACGGAGACACACTTCATTTGTAGTTCCAAAGTATTTGGAGCTTGATAATTCTGCTTTGGTTCTACAAATTTCTATTATATTCATTTTATTTATTTATTTAAAATTTTCCTCATGTTCAGTTTGGTTTATGGATAAATTCAACTGGTTAATATTGTTTACTATTAATGGTCTTATATATACATCTGATTTTTATCATGCTGTAACTAACGTATTTATGAACCGATTTGAATGAAACTTGGTATATACATAGTACATACAAATGTCTCGACCGAGTTTGTTGGCCAGCATCATCTACCATTTTGTTTAAAAATGGCGGCCATTTAAAAAAATTAAAAAAATTTAAAATTTAAAATTCAATGTGAAAAAAATTAAAAGTTAAAAAAAAAAAATTTATTTTATGTGTTAGAACGTAAAACAAAGATTCTAGAACACTCTTTATTTTGTCTATATCTTAAAAAATAATTGAGTTATAGCATTTTGAATTTTTCTTATGACTGACATTTAAAACCATCCGATTTTTGTTACGTGATAACACACATATTTATGAATCGATTTGGATGTAACTTGGTGTGTACCTAGTACATAATAAAGCGTGGACAGAGTTCGTTAGCCAGTTCCATCCGCCAACTTGTTTCAAATTGCGGCCATTTAAAAAATTTTAAAAAATAAAAAATTAGGTACAAAAAAGTAAGAAATTGAAAAAGATTTTTCTTTTATGCATTTGACCTTGGCACAAAGATTCCAGAGCATTTTTTGTTTTGACTGTATATTAAAAATGGCTGAGTTATAGTACTTTTAATTTCTAGTGTTGCTCACATTTCGTCACGTGATAACATGCGCATTTATGAACCGATTTGAATGAAACTTGGCGCGTACATCATGCATACCGATGTCTGGACCGAGTTCGTTGGCCAATTCCATCCGCCATCTTGTTTAAAAATGGCGGAATATTAAATTTCTTGAAAAATTTAAATTTTAAATTAAGTGCAAAAAAGTAAGGAATTAAAAAAGATTTTTCTTCTGTGTGTTTGATCTTGAACAAAGATTCCAGAGCATTTTTTGTTTCACCTATATCTTAAAAAATAGCTGAGTTATAGCACTTTCAATTTCCAGTGTGGTTGAAATTTTGAAACGGTCTGAATTTTGTCACACGATAATACGCATATTTGGATATAACTCCGTGTGTACATTGTACCTAACAATGTCTTGACCGAGTTCACCTACCAACTTACTCCGCCCTCTTGTTTCAAAATGGCGGCCATTTAAGTTTGTCAAAAATCTTTTAAATATATAATGATGTACATACAAAAAATTAGCAATTGAAAAAAGGTTCTTTCTAAAGTATTTATCTTAATAATGAATTCCGGAGTATTTTTTGCTTTGTCTTTACCTTAAAAAACGCCTGAGATGTATAAAAGTTTAAATTTCTAATTTGGGTGACATTTTTTTAAAAAAATCAATTTGCCCGCGACAGCACTCGTATATATTAATCGATTTCAACATGAGTGTGCATGTGCACATGAATTAAGATTTCGTCTAAGCTCACTGATTTGTTTTATCCACCATGTTGCTTTAAAATGGCATATACTTCTTGATATCGTGGAATTTGGCGACTCTCTATATCGCTTAAAATAAATCCAGGTTGAATAAAAGATGACTAATTTCTAAAAATTCCTATTAATATTCAATATTGACAAAAACTAGTATTCAATCTTATAAAATTGGGTTTCACAAATTTCAGCTTCGTATGTTTGAATAATATAATTTAATTTAAAATAAATAAATAAATAAATAAATAAATACATGAAAGCTATTTCTTCCTCCCGGCACTGCCGGTAGGACTTTTTTATATTTAAAGTTACCGAAATATAAAACTATTTATATAATTAATAATAAAACTAAAATAAGAATTATTATTATTATTATTTTACTGGGAAAGTGGGAGCGAAAAGATAATGCAAAATAAATAAATAAATAAACGTTAAAAAAGTTTAGTTTTATCAATTAAAATTTGAGAATAATATTATGTAAAGTAGTTATAACATTATTATATAAAATTAAAAAAAAATAATCATCTTATTACAAAGAAATAGATCTAGTTTCAATAAAATTAGCTCACAGGGTAAGAAAACTGTTACAAAATGCAATCAATAATAATAATAATAATAATAATAATAATAATAATAATAATAATAATAATAATAATAATAATAATAACTAGCTGCACCCGTCGAAACTCGACGGAAAAGAATATATATTAGGTATGATATATATCAATCTTATATAGACAGTAAAATACTGAGCGAAATAAACAATTGCCACTTCTTAAAATATTGATAACATAGCTTTTCATGATGACGATACACAAACTTCAGAAAATAACAAAAAATAAGGAAAACAACTCATAAATTATTATGTTGGACTTAACTTCAGCTACAAATCTTTTTTTTAATGCGGTTTCTAAACCTTAAATATTATTTAAATGCCAAATTATTTAGGAAGTTAATATTATATCCCGGAAGACGAATTCAAAAATATCTGCATAGTTTTTTTTTCTCCGTTTAAATATCGCTTGATAACTGTACAATAATTATAATATGAATGAAACATTTTAATTATAATAGAAACAGGGACTTACTAAACTGCCTAACCAACCCACTACACTTTACAGCACTCGCAATAAATTTAATTTATTTATTGGTGTGAAGAATGTGTGAAAATGTGAAGAAATATAAATTTATTTTCACATATTCAAGTTTCAGGAATCAGTTTATTTTAGAAAGCGAAAAATCGTCTGTCGACTGGAACATTGAGTTAAATTCATTGACATATAAAGGAAAAATAAATCCATTGAATTTTTTAAATTTAATTTAAAATAAAAAATCAGATTTTCAACTATATCCTTAAGTTGACATTTAGAACTTTTCACAAGGATGTTAAAAATAAAATATTTTAGCTAGAAAAATTATATTTCTCTAAAAATTTACTTTAATTCATAAATATAAAATGCTTCTGAAAAAATTCGCAAAAACAAAATCATTTTTGTATAAGTTCGTCCAGATGTCACATCATTTCTACCAGGTCTTAAATTAGAAATCTGATTTTGGAAGAACAAAAATACTTTGACGAATAAAGCTATAGAATATGTTGATTTTTATTCGGAAAATTTTGGACTTAAATTGCAAACATAATTTATTATTTGAAATGCTGTATTCAATAAAACTATGCTGTAATTGCCTTTAAAATGTACGATAGAGCTAGATTTTATATTCTTCAAAAGAATGGAATGATCGCATTCAAATCAAAAGCAACACATCGGGTCGCTACGTAATTAGTATATAGATAACCTCTCTAATTTTTATTCACCGTCGTAAACATCATCAGTGGCGCCAACTTATAGGGGTCCGTGGGGCTTGAGCCCACCCAATAATTTTAATTCTAGCGTGTCCAATTTTCATTGTTCTATTTCGTTGTTTTCGTGTTCGTATTTCATTGACAAAATTTATTTTGTCAATGACCGCACGAATTAATTCTTTAACTGACACCCATAAATCTAAAATGACTGAAATGCAAATGTTTAACTTTCTGCTGTTTCAATTTGTAGTCATATTCATGATATGATGATATTACAATAAATATTACCCTAATTATTACAATAATTATTACAATAAATCATATTCTCATATAGAATAGGATTTTAAAAACTTGCAACTATCTTAAAACATGATGGCTGGATTTAAAAGTCTCATCTTT
Source organism: Maratus speculifer (assembly GCA_964019185.1). Lineage (NCBI taxonomy): Eukaryota > Metazoa > Arthropoda > Arachnida > Araneae > Salticidae > Maratus > Maratus speculifer. The sequence continues at coordinate 307,569,091 of OZ025289.1, forward strand.
CACCAACTGTCCATCCTTCAAAGAAAAACAAACTAATTGTATCATGTTACCAAGATATCTTTGAGCCCACCCAATATTTTTGAGCCAACTCAATATTTTTCAAAAGTTGGCGCCACTGTACATCATATCAGTGTCGCATGTTTTGTAGTTCTCATCATAACTCTTGGACATTGCAGTGAAGACATAACAAAAAAATTCTTGTCACTACGTTTCGCCCTATGGACATTTTCGTGTTAAAAAACGTATCATTGTCTTTAATTAAAAGCTTGCTGACGACTGGCTTTTTTCTAATCGTTTTCAAAGATTAATCTCGGAAAATGAAACATTTGAAATTAGTGAAAAAATTAGTAGCTCGAAAAGTATCTCTCTATTTTAAAAATAAAATAACTAGCGCTGTTATCGCATCTGACAATGAATTTTTTGTGTTCCGAGAACTTTCTTCATTAGTGTTAAGGGAGTTGTTGCACAAAAACATATGAAAATTGGTTGTGTCCTAGAAAAATTTTTGATAAACAAGCTGGTTCAGACAAATTTTAAATAGAATAGTTATTTCAAGAAATATTTAATGTTAAAGTAGTTCAAAATCGTTCTATTAAAAAAGTTTTATTGCAGTAAAAATTATACATGGGAATTTAATCATTTTTAGGTCACTTTATATATTAGTAGTTCCCGGTGTGCAGACTGCATTTATTTATTTTATTTATTTATTTTTTTAAATCATTTTTTGAGGGTTATTTTTCATTTTAATTTGAAATTTTCAGGATTTTCGAGAGATTTTTTTTACATATTTTAGAAAAGAAATTTATTTTAAATTGTTGCCAACAGATAATTAAAGTTCCTTCAAATTAAAAATTTATTGACACGTGACTATTATAAATAGAAAATTGAACATTAATGAACATTACGTATTAAAATAAGTAAAATATTAAAAATTGTGGCATAAAAATATATATTTGCACGTGAATTTGAAAAAGAGAAAGAAAATTGTAAAATAATAAATTCATTAAAATGCGTTAAAAGTCGTAAATGGAGAAAAATTACGTCAGATTTAAAAACAAAATAAGACGGTGCAAATAATCATATTTCTTTTCTAATGATAAAAACATTTTCGTATGAAACCCTCTATTCTAAAAAAGAAATAAAAAAGTAACTACCGCAGTCCTCACCACTGACAGTCACCTTTTTGTGACCGGGAGTCTTTCTTCGTTAATATTAGGAAAACTCTTGCATACAAAAATATGAAAATAAGTAATAGTATGGAGAAATGTTTGATAAATATGCCTGTGGAGATAGTTACATATGCCGATGGTTTTTAAATCGAATAGTTATTTTAAGAGATATTTAATATTAAAGTTAGTTAAAACTGTTCCATTAAAATTTTTTACAGGAACAAAAACTATACATGGGAGTTTAAAAATTTTTAGATCATTCTATATATTAGAAGCTCCTAGTGGGCAGACTGCAATTACATTTTTAACTTGGCAAATTCTTTGATGTTTTATTTCCATTTTAAATGTAAATTTTAAACTTTTCGAGAGAAATTTTTTTACATATTTTAGAAAAAGTTATTATTTTAAGTTGTTGCCAATTTGTAAAAACAGTGCAAAGAAAAATATTTATTTAAAAATATATATATTGACAAATGACTGTCATTAACAGAAGAAAAACTTACAAATTAGAATTAAATGATTGCATATTTAAAGCAATAAAATATTGTAACTACGTCATAAAAACTATATTTACAAGTGAATTTTAAAAGGGAAATAAAATGTGAAAATAATAAATGCTTAATATTCATCAGTATTCGCAAATGAAGGAAATTACGTCATATGCCATATAATACTCTTGCAAAAGAGTTTAAGTTTTAAAAGCATACTTAAATGACACATTATTTCACATTTCTGGACAATCGTTTAAACTACAGTAGGATTAAAGCAGTCCAAATAAAAATTATTTCCTTTCTAGCAATAAAAGTATTTTCACATGAATTTTAAAAGAGAAATAATTTTTTTTAATCTTTAAAATAAGTAAATAGGAGAAATTACGTCATATTTAAAATGATTAAACAATAATACTGCAAAACAACTTAAATCTAAGTGTATATTTATCAGGGTTGCAAAAAAGCCGGCTAAAATTAAAAAAAGCCAGGCCGGTTGGCTTTTATTGATTTTAGCCGGCTTTTTTTGGCCATAATTGGCTTTTTTTGGCCATAATTGGCTTTTATACAGAGAAGCATTTTAATTATAAGCTAAACATTTTTAAGTGTCTTTTAACTAATTTTAATGATGTTTAATTTACTTTGAGTTTAATAAATTTATTTATTAAAATGAAAAATTGGGATTTTAATTATGATTCATCTTGAGAAATTGGGTTATAACCCAATTTTTCAATAATGAAGGCATTAATACTAGAATAACACATTGATGGAGTTGCTAGTGATTTATATTCAGAATTGCAAATATGTCAGCTAAATTATAAAATGGCCATGCCAAGTGGTTTTTCTGATTCACATTGACCTTTAATCCTACTTTTGTTTTTTCATTTTTACTGCTTTAATATAAAATTAAAGAGGTTACTTAGTTACATGTTTTATTACTTAACTAATTTTAAGAGTTATTAGAATTGTCATGTTTCATTCCCTATAAACATTTAAAATCATATATAAAAAACCACCATTTCTCACTATTGTAAATAATATTTCAAATTATGCATATTTCATAATATCTTATATTTCACAATTTATTCCAGTATTCTCAATTAGCATATGCATGAATATATTCATTCATGCAAGTGGGCATATATGCACTTTTAAATAAGAAAGAGCTATTCAAAATTTTAATTCAACAAATTTTACTAGAACATTTTTTGTTGTTGTTTAATTTTATATAATTATGTATTAACTCTCCTCAAATACCGAATCTTTCCTAATTTCTCTTTCAACATTGTTCATTTTATGACTTAATCTTTACTTATTGACCTGTAAGAACAGAATATTTCTATGAATGCTTTGATGTGTTACATTTTGTCATAATTCAATTAAATATAATTCGTAAGAATGTGTAATATAAATAGAACTATGAAATATAGAAGTTTAAAACATTTTTTGAGTATATTTTTTTTCCAAGATTTATATTTTTCAGACATAATGCCTTCACAGTTGACTACTAGCAATTATAAAGACTTATTTATTTGAAAAATTAAATAGAAATTTATAACTTTTTTAATAGTAAATAATTAAAAATGTATTAAAAATAAATCAATCCAAATTTAATATGGATTCGATACAAATTAACACTTTAAAACTAAAAGCCGGCTTTTTTCAATTTTAGCCGGCTTTTTTTAAGTGGATAAAACCAAAAAAAGCCGTCCGGCTTTTTTTGGCCTGGCTAAAAGCCGGCAACCCTGATATTTATACAAGATATTTATTTCCTATTTTGAGATGGTCTTAAACAACTGTTGCGAGTTGTACGGCAGAGCAAATAATATTTTCTTTCTAACAACATGAGTATTCTTACGTGAATATTAAAAAGAGAAAACTTTGCGGATAATTACGTCACATATAAAACGATACATTCAAAATCTCATATTTAAAGCAATTTTCTGATAGTTTTGTTCAAAAATATAGGCACACAAAGACTCTGTTTACTTAACTCATTCAATATTACTTATTTGCAAACGTTTTAATGATCTTACTTAAGCATAGACGAAAACAGCCATTAGATTTCTTAAACAGAAATTGATTCGAACTTTAAATCCCCCAATCAAAGAGGAATGAATGGAAGCCCGTTTACAAGAAGATAACATTGTTTTTTTTTTGTTTTTTTAATTTATTATAATTCAATCTTCCGCAATATTTTTAAACCGATCAAATTAGCATGTTTTTAGAGTGTACTGTGTCGAACGGAAGTTGACGAGCACAGCTCGTAGGGGGCAGAGCCCTCAAACAGTTGTATATATATATATATATATATATATATATATATGTGTGTATGTATGTATGTATGTATTATTATTATCAATATTATTACTATTATTATAATTTTAAAAAAATAATAATTTTTTATCATCCTATATTATGACAATGAGTTTTTAACCAAGTAAAGCCAAAATAAATGTTATTGATTAAAATAATAAAATAGTATTTTAAGTTATATGTTTATATGAATATTATTACTTAATTCTACTTTTAATTATTTTATTAATTTAATTTTATGTTATGATCGATTATTAATTATTTTCTCCGGTTCAATTATATTTCCATTCAGCTTTTTCTTGTTATGGTTACTTTTCAGTCTATATGTGGATTTAATTATTGTTTTTACTTACTTTCAACTCCTTTTTGTAATATAACAATATATTTACTGCTACTATTATTAAGTTTTTTTATTGTCTTTAATATTTTGTATCACTTTAAATCATAGCAAGTTTTTTTTCAACTTATTTATCTAGCTACTTGGCGCGATTGGCTTTCACTGTTTAAATAGAGCAACCCTACTGATTTGATTTGGAGCAGTTCCGAAGCGTGTTTTGCGAGCGAACTGATTTTTCCTGTGTCTTAGTATGTTAGCTTGTATAATTAACTATTGCTTCACGCATCAATATTTTTATCAATAATTTTATTGAGAAGTCCTCTTCATGATTAGTGATCAACAGATAAGTTGTTTTTGTTCTCAATATTTTGTTATCTTACTTTTTATCTAATTTATACATGAATGTAAAGTTTATGCTTGCCACGTGCAAAAATAGGGTTAGTTTGTGCTTTTGTTACTGATACTATTTGCTGCTCGTTACTGTTTTAATATATTTTTTTTTTTCACTTTTTCGTTTTTGTGTGCTGGTAGCCCAAAATACGTATTATTTTGATATTTCATGGTTAATACGGGGATGAAACCGCACACTTCATTTGTAGTTCCAGAGCATTTGGGGCCTGACGATTCTGCTTTGGTTCTACAAATTACATATGCATTCATTTTATTTATTTATTTATCTAGATTTCCTCGTTTCACTATTTTTTTTTATTATTCTTCAATTCAATTCTAATTCTTCGTTTTGGTTTATTGTTTTATTGATAAAATCCATTGGTGAATCTTGTCTACTTTTAATGGTATTATGTATATATATATATATAATCTAACGAGTATGCCGTTTTTTAAATATTAAATTTCAAAAATTGCCAACTTTCACAAGAAAGTACCACAGCGCAATCTCCAAACATAAAAAGATAATGACAAAGGCAATGTATCCTGACGTGTATACTGGCTATAACATGAATCACAAATTACAGTATCGTTGTTATTCTGTTAAAATATAAAAGTTCAGGCGGTGGCTCGAGGGGAACCTTCTCTCGGAGCAATGAAATGTTCCCCCCCCCCAGAAAATTTGAGATTTTCTGTTTATAATGGTCAAAAATTGCAATACCCACCGGAACGTTATAACATCCCCCGCGGAGCCACAATAGTCCGTCCCTCCCAGAGAAAAATGTCTGAATTCAACACTGCTAGATGCTCTATTTCTTTTTAGTCGTAAATACAAGTTATTCTTTTTAAGTAAAATGGGTTAAATATTTATATTTCAGAGGAAATAAATGTAACATGAATGATGTCAATGAGAACACTGTTTGGCAATTTATCACATCGCCAAGCTAACATGAAAGCACTCTATTTTCTGAGTTCTAATTTAGTAAACATCGTCTTTAATTTGTTTGCTCCCGGTTTATATTTAATTATTTTGGAAAAAATTGATTTCATGAATAATTAATTCATTTCCTCTTCTTTTCTTTCTTTCTTTCTTTCTTTTTCTTTTCTTTTCTTTTTCTTCTTCTTCTTCTTCTTCTTTTTTTTAAATTTAATTTTTAACATCGCATGCTTTTTAATTTAACACCACTGATTACGGAGGTTTTCTTCCAAATGTAAAATGCTTGAAAACTGTATTTCAATTTACTGACTCTTTAAGATTTTAAAACCAAATAGCTCGATTTCGGAATAATGGTACAGTCGACTCTCGTTAATTCGAAACCGGATAATTCGAATTTTCGCTTAATTCGAACTCAACATGAAGTCCCGAAATTTTCAATGCCAGGATAACGTTAAAAATTTTCATTAATTCGAACTCATTTTCTCTTGACTTCGTTTAATTCGAACTAACTAGAATTCCGATTTTTAATTTTTCTTTTCTTTCTCACGGATTTCAGATCATTTGAATATCTTTCTTTCTTTCATTTTTGTGAAAATTGTTCCGAACGAGTATATATATAATCCAAATCCTTTTCTTAGTGCTCCATCTGTCCATCAGTGACGCTCTAAATTTTTCTTCCATTGTGCTTGTTTCTAATCTTTTAATTAGTTTATGTATCTATACATTCTAATTTAATATTAAGTCATATTCTACTGATAACAGACGAAATAAATTTAAAAAACATTATAACAGTAATTCCTTTGTAATAGCACCATATTAAGCATATTTTCATTTCATTATTTCCATAATTCGAACATTTCTTGCTATCCCGACGAGTTCGAATTAACAAGAGCCGAGTATATAAACATATTTGTTATCAATTATTTAAAATTTTAAAGGCAAATTGCGATTTCTATGCGACGTCCTAGGGCGGTCTTTAGACCAGTATCTTAATAATCGTTCTAGATTAATGTGAATAATCTTCTATTTAATACACTTTTAACTTTTTATATAAAATGTTACATAACCATATGCCGCGTTATTAATTGACCGCAAGTTCATCGCGTATCCGATTTCCTATATGTATTAATTTTCTGCACTTTGCACGTTAATTTGTAAATCGATTTAGCTTACGATCGGATTAAATAACTATATTCGTAAGTCTGGAGCTCTTCGTTGAGTGTAATGCTTTTCTATATACATATTATACATATAAAAAGTTTTCTAATTTTGTGTTATTTCTTTTTAGCATACGCAGCTCTAAAGGAATATTTATAAAAAACATTGCATAGCTAAAAGTAAATTTCTTTTAAAAGTTCTGTTAGAAATATACATTTTGTCCATTTAAAACCTTTATTTATTTTGTTTATTTATTTACTTTTAAAAGAACCTTGCAATTTTTGTAAAAATCAACTTATTATGCTAATCTTGTTCGGCTGCGTTAAATTTTCTGCAAAAACAGTTTTGGCGATTTAACTTTCTTTAAACATTATCAATCGTCTGATATTACATATTAAACACTATAATAATTTAGAATACTTAGTTAGATTATACACAGGGAATCCGTGAATTCTCGAATAAAAAGAGGCAGAGAAAAGTCAACAGTAAATTGGATTATATTTTTCATAGCGTTTAATGGGGACAGGGACCAGTTTAAAATAGTTACGATAGTTTGTTGAGGAGTTAATAGAGGGTGTTTACTTTTTTTTTTTTTTTTTTTTTTTTTTCCTATGAATGTACAATTGCTGAAAGAGCATTTCCCGTTGTGGTATTCAGTTTTAACTTATTTTTTACTATAGTACTAGATTTGTGTATCAAATCTTTAGATCATATGTAAAGCTGCACAACACCCCAGTGGCGTGGTCAGTAGCGGCAACCGCCGCCACACCGAGGGGTCCTGGTTCGAATCCGGGTACGGACATGGATGGTGTGTTGGCCCCTTGTAATAGTGTAATAAAATATGCATTGGATATGTGTAATAAAAATTGTTCTGTATTGTTTCTGCGTATAATGGATCAATCGAAGCGACAGCCATAACAGCTATAGGCCTCAAAGCAATGTCAAATCAAATCAAAGCTGCACAAAGACATTCGTATACATTATCGGATAACGACAGCATTAGCTGAAAATAGACTTTTACTGAATATATGTTTTTAAATTGATTAATTAGATATTTCATTTCATTATAGGAAAATATTTTACAATATTGTGTCAATGCTTGAAAGTGTTATATAATCTATGCATGATGTATTAATTCTCATTTGGTGTTTAATTATTATTTCTTACTTTTGTAGACGATGATGTAATTGCTTTTTGTGATTTAAACCATTGCTTAATAACTACTCTTTATTTAACCATCATGATGCCTCTTAAGACCAAATCTTGTCACGCAAGCCCTGCTCTTAAGTTTTATGAGAACACTTACTGTTATAAAAGCTGGAGGCCCTTTTCCCTGATGTCATTACGGATAACAAATAATTTTGCAGTAGTCGTCTGCACATAAAATACGTTAGCTACGCTCCAAATGTAAAACACGATTCTCCTCCCCAAAGTGTTTATTAAATAAGCTTATTTATGTTAATCAATGTTTTTCGATTAAACAAAACTTTTTTTCTATTTTATTATTTGGTTTATGTCCTCAGTCATATCTTACCTTCCTTTAGCGCATATTCTGACATATAATTTGATTTAAATTCTATTTTACTTCTTTTAGTACAGATTTATACCAAAATTAACCATCATGTCGAATTCCAAGCTTATTGTCAAACAGTCTACCATCTTTCTAGGGGTAGTGCCACGAACATAAAATTCCTGTTTTGAAATAGGGATTGTCATTATTAATGTACAAACATTAATTTTGAAATCGGTTTGGTATTTCCTAATATGCCATAGAAACATAATTTAAAAAGCTTTAACTTTTTTAGAACATTTCTTATTCCTGCCAACTACTGGTGGTAATGCAAAATCGTAAAAAATTACTCTAATTCTAAATTAATTTAATCTTACACAAGAATTTTCCAATCTAGAATTATTTAATCCTTTTTTAATTTAATTAATTATCCAGTTATTTGCATAATCTATAAAAATAAAAGGAAATCTGAATATACTTAAACAATTTATCTCCAAAAGTTTATTAAATTACACACACATTGCATTATTTAATTACAAAACATATTAGCGAAAATTAGATTTTAATCAAATATGCAAAGTTATTCATATTTTAATTCGCATTTTATTAAGTTATTTCTTTTATTTAATCTGTTTATATTAGGAGTAATCTTATGCAAATGTGCGGAAACAGATGTTAATTAGGATTTTACAGAGGACAATTTTAATTTTAAGCATCAATTCTGTATATATTTAATTATTGTGTAAACATATCTAATTTTCTACCTTTTACTAACTATACATCATTACACAATTTGTCTTTTTATGAAATAAATTTTTAGGCGTTTTGTCGGTAAAAATTAAATTAAGTTTTATTATAATAAGATCGACAAAATGTGCTGTCAGACATTAAAATTGAGTAATCCTTTAATACTTTAATGATTAGAAAATATTTATTTTTCTTTTAAGAACATTCATTAAGCATGGGTTTATCATCAGAAAATACAAATAATAATAATAATAATAATAATAATAATAATAATAATAAATAAAAAATAAATAAATAAATAGATAAAATAAAATAAAAAATTAATACTCTTATTAACGTTTTATTGTTCACATGTCTCGTAATTAGTGTAAAAAAAGAGTGAAAGTGACATACCAACTACGTGACTTTGAAAAAAGACACGATAACAACAGTATTTTTGTATTACCTGATGATGGCTATGTTTACATTTGAAAATACCAAGAATTAAAGTAATTTAACTTCAGTTTTAAGTACTTTTGTCATCTTTTAACTAGTTTACACATAGTGTACTTTTAAATTGATATATTTTTTTTTTCACCGTCCTAAAATTTACATGCATAGGCATACTTTTCACATTAACAATTTTTAAAATGTTTTAATGTCCAACAAATTATTATATTATTATTATTATTTAAATAAAAAGCCTGTAAAAAAAAAAATAATAATAAAATACTTTCGAGTATTTGGCGCAAAAAGACGAAAGCATCACGCGATTTGGCAGCAGCATTTTCCCTCGCCAAAAGCAAACGATTTTAATGCACCTGAAAATTGCTTGTCAATTTATTTTTAGAGTGCGTGTAAATAGTATTTAATGAATTTAAATTTGAACAATGAGAGAACTTGATACATATAGATATTGTACTACCTATTTATGTTGCTTTTGCTGCAGTAATTTAATTTTATCATTTTTTAAATAATTTCATACATAAAAATGTTTTCATATTGGAAAATTTATTTCCATATATTTAAGCGTATGACAAAATAAAGGCCAGGTGAAGAATGCTGCAATAATACATTTCAATATCGGAGATGTTTTATTTCGATAGCAACAAAATTTAATCGACAGTGCTCTATTGGATTGAACTTAATTTTGTATTTGAAACAATTTTAATTAATTTAAATTTTATTTTAATTCAAAACAATTTCATAGTTAATTTTTAATATAAGTATATATGACGAAATTATAGTTAAAACAACTAAAACAGACAAAACTAAATTTATTTAAATTAAATATGTTTGAACAATTTCAGTATCATTTAAAAAAGTATTTGACATTAAAAAATATCTTTTGAAATTTTATTTTTTCGCCAATCGATGATAAATCGCCAAATAAGCGAAATGTTTGTTATTTTTTTTACGAACATTCTGCCGGTGTTCTGCCGAATATTTTTTTTTATAAACATATCTATGTATATGAGAAGAACATTCTGTAATTTTTTCAGAATTTTCTGAATATGCCCATATGGAGACCTTCCTTGTTAGTTGGGGTTGGCGTAAATATGAATCCCTTCTCTTTGTGTAAATATGGGCCCTTAATAATCATATCACCTTTTCTCCGAAATAACATAAGTTAATTCAATAATATTTGCGCAAAGTTGCAAGATCCAGCCTCATCACTGGATCACCTCTTAAAGAATTAGTTGATCGGCTCGCTTGTTCTCGAGAAGACGTCCTTAAAATTTTCTGGGTTAAGGGTGTTTGTTCTTAAATCAAAAAGGGCAACTTTGTAACACAAGTTTTAATTCATTTTTGTTCGGAAATGTATGAAACTAGCATGTGTTGTTATTCAGAAACTATCTAATCACATTCATTTTTCTGTTTTTGTACAAACGCAATATATATTTCAGAACAAGCGGTCAAAAATCATGTTTTTAATCGCATTTTCCGACAGAAGCAGAAAAACCAGTCAACGAAAGGTAGAAAATCGCGTGATCACATGATCAAAATAGCATATAACTCGGTAAGTAATTTAAATATCATAAAACGGAAAACTCAGTTGGATTCAAAAGTGCTTATATAGCCAAACCGTCCAATTTTATATCTTTCCATTAAAAAATGAATTTGTTAAGGGGCTGCTTCACTCAAATGAAAAGACCCATTCGCTAATGCTAATCCTATGGATGAAATTTATAAAGATATCTTTATAAATAAATCTTTATAAATATGAAGATATCTCGGTTGCATTTTAATATTTTTAAATGATTCTTTTTGCATTGGATACCTGTGATTAATCTGAATGCAGGCCGTTTTTTACTTTTTTGATTTTGTTTACATATATTTTTTATGGGGGTGATTTCGCTTTCCAAACTGCTTCTGAAAATGAAAGCATTCTCGTAAAAAATATCTGTAAACGAAATCAAAAGAGTAAAAAACGGCCTGCATTCAGATCAATCTCAGCTACCCAATACAAAAAGAACCATTTAAAAATATTAAAATACATCCGAGATATCTTTATAAATTTCTTCCATAGGATTAGCATTAGCGAACGAGTCTTTTCATTTGAGTGAAGCCGCCCTTAAGGGTGTATTTCAATTTAAACTGCTTACTTTCCAATTTATTTTTAAATTCATTTTTGCTCTCATATGCACCAAACTGGCAAATTGTCTTATTCAGAAAGTAGGTACTCAAGGTGCCGTGATTGTCGATTCTTTGATAAATGCAGAAAATATTGCAAAAAAAAAGCAATCAAAAACGGCAATTTGAACCGATTTTTCCGAAGTGGGAGATTTGTGAATGAAAAAAAAAACGGTCATACTGAGAAGATAATTGTCTATAAATCAAATTCTAAAGAACTGAGCGTAAAATGACATCCCACGGCACCTTGTACGTCTCTTCGAAAATCCCCTCAGCAAGTTTCATGTTTCCACTTTTAAAAATGTGTCTGAAATTGTATCGGAAAATTTCGAGCTGTTGAAGATGGAAACTCGTTTTTTCGAATACACCCTTAATGTGTCAAAACATTTTGCGCTTATTGAGCAGAACAGTTGAGAACATGATGATATCAATGATTGGGATAAATCAGAGTCGAGCGATGCAGTTTGCATCTTTTGAGATGAAAAGTTCTGTGAAGAAAGACACACTTGCTAAATTTATGGGTTAAATATGTCATGTGCCAAATGTGGGAACACTCCGATTGTGTTGGGCCTGAAAGAGCTCGTTATGTTTACGGTTTCAGTAAATGTTTTTTTATTCTGCATTAAATAATTTATCGATAGTTTTGTATTTTTTTTTATCTTGTTTTAAAATATTAAAAAAAAATTATAACTTGTATGGAGAGGGCTCACATTTGCTCCCCCCTTTTTTCTGGTGATTTTTTAACAGATTTTTGTGAATCAGCGTTTTCGAATTGAAATAATTAATAATGTTCCCTTTTTTCATCTTCTCATTTTGTAAACATGTTATTGCAATTCATGTTCATGACGCATGTTCATAAAATTCAAAAAATTTGAATTTTTTCAAAATGAAAATCTCTTTAAGTCAAAAAGAAAGGAGGGTGCCCATACTAACACTTTTTTCCTCTACAGTTAAAAATCATATTTAAAACGATATGTTTTAAATGTCATATTTAAAACAAATTTATCAAACCATCAAAAATATTAACACATTGCTCAGTGGTGCACAAAACAGGAATTTTAATATACTTTAGTACATATTAAAATAAAATAAAATTTTCAACGTTTCGCGCCGTCTTCTGCGGGCGTCTTCAGGAAAATATGAAATGGAAGGACTACGTTTGCATCTTGTTCGAGAGATATTTCTACTAAATTAAAAATTAAATGAATTAAAATTTAAAAATGTTGCCAATTACACGTGAGTAAAAATTAAAATATTGCAAGGAAATAAAAATTTTACAATTATTTATTTACAATTATTTATTACAATTATTACAATTATTTATTTTTTTTTCCTTGCAATATTTTAATTTTTACTCACGTGTAATTGGCAACATTTTTAAATTTTAATTCATTTAATTTTTAATTTAGTAGAAATATCTCTCGAACAAGATGCAAACGTAGTCCTTCCATTTCATATTTTCCTGAAGACGCCCGCAGAAGACGGCGCGAAACGTTGAAAATTTTATTTTATTTTAATATGTACTAATGTATATTAAAATTCCTGTTTTGTGCACCACTGAGCAATGTGTTATTATTAGTTAAAGTTTATGGTGCAACTGTCCTATATATATTCATCAAAAATATATTTTTTAAACTTTTACTTAACTATTTCCTGCAGGCTTATTTTTAAATGCATAATTGATCTTTCTTAATTAATCGTCAAAACAGCCATTAGTTGCCACGACAACTAGGGAGAGGAGGGGGGCGATCTGGGGATCGACATTTTCCACTGTCAAATGGAAATAAATAGCGATTACAGAACATCACTATTGGTAATGATAATATCTTTTCCCTTAATCGTATAAATTAGCGTGATTTTAGAATATGCGAGTTCCGGACAAGAGTTAGTGAGTTTAGTTTGTACGAGGCAGATTTCCTTAGTATTCAGATATAAAAAGGTATAAAACACATTTTTTTTTCTTTCTTAAAAGAAACTTTGCTAAAATTTTCTAAAGAAAATACAACCCACTGCTATTTATTTTAAAAATAATAATTATTTATCTTTCGACTCCAATCAATATTATGTAGTGATCCCAGGAAGAGATATCTTAAAAGAGTTATATCAACGAAAATATATTATCGATTGCTGCTCCACACGCGTGCCTTGTGAAAACAGTGAAATATTGCCCAGCAGTTTTTTTTCCTTCTTTTTAATATATCGATATTTCTCTCTGTGGCTAATATAAAAATGTCAAGTGTCCGATTTGTGTTTTTGAGACATTAATCATTTCTTCTTTTGTCGTCAAAACAAAAAATCGCTTTTTCGCTAATGTCTTTATTTTTTCATCCTTTATATGTAAAGAAAGTTTTGCGAGGGGGGTATTTCGTACAGTCTGTGGTTTTCTTTTTTGTTGTTGTTTGATAGCATTTTGAGTACCTGTTCAATAGATGGAGCCAAGAAAAAATATTTTTGTCAAATTGCCCCTTTTGTTGAAATATATACTGTCCTTAAGCTATAAGATATGAGAAAAAAAATTCTTTAAAAAAGTATTTTGCTTTTTTTTTTTTTTGTGGAAAAAACCCTCGGATTAATGTATTTGACAATTTATGCAAAAGCTCACAAAAAGTGTGCAGCTACTTAAATATATATATATATATATTACAAATTTAAAAATTTTTTCGCCAAAACTAACCTTTATACTATCTTAATTTTCTTATAATAATATTTCGTACTTACTTCAAATTATTAAATTAAAATCTTGTTTCTAAATCTAATCTGTTAATCCTTATGCAGACGATATAAATTCTTAATTTGCCTTAAAAAACATTAATCCAGTACACTGTCAGAAAAATTCGTCAATATACACTAAGTTATCGTTATTTTTTCACAAATAATTTCTGTTCTCCCAGAAAACGTATTTGTTCTGTGAGTTCATTCCGAGCGTCGAAAAATGAGGAAAAGTTTCCGTTTCTATCCAGCACGCATGCGCATTGGGTCTGTTAGTAATAAGTTCGAATTTATTTTTAAAATGAAAAACAAAAATATTCTATTGATTAAAATGTCTAATTTAGTTTTAAAAGACAAAAATGTTTTCGAATTTAAAAATAAATAACAATTACTTTCTTTATTCGTTCAAAAATTCTCACAAATAGAACATCCATGTTTTTTCTCTAACATTCTACGTAATATATTTAAAATTCACATTTTTATACTATATTAATACTAAACGTAAAAAAAACCCAGCCACAGTTTCATTAAAGATGAAATCTTTCCGAGATTAACTGCATAATTAAAAGCTTTTTAACGAAATACACCAACCCACACCATATGAAATGAAGAGTTCTATTTTAACGCACAATCATCATGAGCAGCCGTAGCGCCGTGGATTAGCGTTGGTCTGGTAATCCTGGGGTCCTTGGTTCGATCCCCGCCTCTTCCGCATTGATTTTTTCCAAACTTTTTTCAAGTGACGGATATTTTTCCTCTTTTGACAGAGAAAAAAATAAACAGAAAATCGTCAATATACAGACAATTTCTGGCAGCAGTGCTGCCAGTGCATTTTCTGTGAAAAGACGGAAGTTTTTTTGAGAGTGTATGCGTAAATTTAAAAAGATGGCTCTAAATTAAAAATATTCTTAATTAAAACTTTATTTCTTAATATTCCAAATAAAACTGATTTCTTCTATGTTTTTATCAACCCTTTTTAAGAAATTCTTATTAAATTTATTCCAAAACCATACCTTTCAAAAAATATCATTATTTTATTTTATCTATTTATTTATTTTTCCGCCGTCAACGATAATGTGCATATTAATAAATTCATTTCTTTTCTTTTTCTCTTAAAATTAATCATGTATAAAAATCGTCTGCCTAAGATATTTAAAATTCGGAGTCAATTATAAATTGGTTAAATAATATTTTTTTAAAATAAATTTATCGTCTGTTTAAAATAGCCTCGTAACTGGACAAGAATTCTGTTTACATAAAATAATGATGGTTTGAGGTTACCGAATGTTCCAGAACTTTCTTTTCAGTTTAAAAGGGGGAAGTCTCGAGATGAAAGAAAGATTCTGAAGATTTCTTGGGTTGCTTCTTCGATGAGGACAGCTCGCTGAAATAATGATGGAATTTTTGCAACAAGGAGCTTTTCCTTCCTCATTATCACGAATTTAATAAATGAATTTACAGCAGCCCATGACTAATTATTGGATCTTCTACATTTATTTATTATTTTTGTTTTTTCCCTCGCTTGCCATGACTGCGTGTTTCTGTTTAACCAGTGGAAATAATTCGAGTTCTCCTGAAATCGTCACAACTAATCGAAAAGTCGCACAGGATAGGTAATGCCTGTGCTAGTGCCTGTTTCGGATTTTGAAATGAATCTACTGAAGAAGTAAAATGCTATGTAAATGAATCGAATGAATCTACTGAAACGAAGTGATGACAAAAATATGGATCGCCGAAAATTTTTCCCGCCATGGTTGAAAGTGTTATTAAGCAAGAATTGCCATTATCTTTTGATTCCTCGAGTGAATGTAACAGAGGAGATTTTAATGTTAAACAGCTTTCTGTCCGAGTGGTTTGAAAGATTTCTTCTAAATATCTCGTGAATTCCTGAGGCCTGATATTCCACCTTTTTGCTGTTTATGTGTAACTGATGACTCAAGATAATCATGGTCATAATGACAAGAAAGAAAAAAAAAAAAAAAAAAAAAAAAAAAACTTTTAGAGACAACTGAACGCAGATTACTACCTATTTTCATAATTTTCGTTATTCCTGTCTCCCCTAGGATCAGCTTGAAAATTTCTCCTTATCCGTGAGTTATTTTTAGATGTATTTAATTATTATGTGTATCCTTTTTACTGTATTTGTGTAGATAGTTCTTTGTTTGTAAGGTTTATTTATTTGTTTGTTTATTTTTCTGTGAGCCTTATTTATTTATCTTTTTATCTAGTTATGAGTCTTATTATTATTATTACTATTATTATTATTACTTGTTGGAGTGAAAACATGCTTGTTCTTAAAAATTTAATTGAGGAGTATGATGTTCTAAGATATTTACTGTTACTTATTAAGATTATTATGATATTTTTATGCACGATTAAAGGCAAGTTTGTAATAATAATGAAGTATAAAAGAATTTAGAAGCTCAAGTTTATTTCAAAAAAGTACATTTTCTATTTTATTGATATTTGTTTGTTATCAAGAACTATTCTCAGAATGCAGTATTTTCATGAAAATGTTACTACAACTAGACATTTGAGCTGAAAATTAAGTTAACATTTATGTTTTTCATTTTATTTGTTAGAATTTCTGGTTACAGTGAGCTTTGGTTCCCGGATTCTTATAATTTATTTAAATTCAGTAAGAAAGATGGAACTGTGCAAGGCTGTTGTTAGAATTTTGACTGATAAATATGATTAATTTTGTCAGTAAATTTTGTGATTTTAAGTAAGAAATTACCTATAGTTAAAATTTTGAATCTGTTTATGATCTATATAATAATAGAATTAAAAGTTGATCCCAATTTAAGGTATATCTATGATATTTACAATTTCTGTTTTATTAGATAAAATTTCTGGTTAATGTTAACAGCTAAATATAGTCACAATTTCACGATAATTTTGATTCAATTTTTTTTAAATGGTGGGTAATGGTTTTGTGTGAGGCAATTAAAATGTATACAACATCAGTAGACAAAGCCCTCAAAATTGCGAAAGCGCGAACTCATGAATTTCACCTTAAAAGTAAAAGACTCTATGATCGAAATTTTGTCGAATGCCCATTAAAAATACAAGACTCTGTAATTTATGAAGAATTCAAATACCCTAACACTCGAAAATTAGAACCTACTTTCTCTGGACCATATAAAATTATAAATAAACTTTCTGATGTAACTTATGAAATAGATAAATTTAATTATGAGACAGGACAGAATTCCGTTATTGTGCATGTTTCTAAATTAAGACCCTATTTTTCACCCGAAGATTTTAAACTGTTTCATGAGCAATCCAAAAAACAAACAAAACCTCAGATACAATCACTAGATCAAACTAAAGTCAAGACAATAGATTAAATTTACCATAAACAACCATAAAAAAATACCATAAAAAACTTTTACCATAACCATTTACCAAATACCATTAAACCATTAAACCCATTTACCATAAAAAAACCATAATTTTCAACATCAGCGGGTATGTTCTTGGAGCGCTACAAGAATATTACTTGTTTTTGGGAGTTTTTGGGATTAAATTGGGCTCCTTATGCAGGCATAAGGTGAACACTTTGATTGTAAAAGCTTTCAAATTGATGTTGATAAATTAATTTTAAGGGTGTTTAAGTCTAACTATATTTACTCATTTATTTGACATTAGTATTACTCTATTTATTCAGCAGATATTATATGATAATAGTTATAAAATCTAATGATTCTACTCAAACCTATAACATAATATGTGATTTTCAGTGATTGTGAAAACTACAGATTAAAAGTTTTTCAAAAAAGCACACTTTTTTTTATTTCCATTTCTCAATTAAGAATGACACCTTTTATTCCTGTTGTATTTTATTATTAAAGTTTATAAACCATGTGTGGATAAAACATTATTCTACATTTGGCATTGAAAACTTATAACCAAATTTGACAATTTTGTAAAAGAGTATCAGAGAGGAATTATTGTAAGGAAATACTGGTTGAGAGTCCATTTTCTAAGTAGTTAGATTTAATTTTATTTGGATTTTGGAATTATTATGATTTTTTTTATTTATACTTTCGGCTAGCAAAAAATACTTTCTTATGTTATTAGAAGATAAGAAAATTATTTAGTTGCTATGTAATTATTTTTATCCTCAACCAATATTTTCCCTATCAATAATAAACAAATAGTGATATTTTCTTTTGATTATACTCTTGTTTTACTATTATTATTATTATTATGATTTCTATGATGAAGTTTAGTATTAATTATACTCTTATTGAAAAATATTAGGATATGGAGTCTTATTATACTATTACTTATTATTGTTGACATTGTTATTATTTAAATTTTTCTATATTATTTATTATTGATATTGAGAGTGATGCTATTTATTATTGATAAATTGATATATTATTGAAAGATGTTGGATCCAACATAACATAAAAAACAAAGCTTAAACTAGATTTGGAGATATTTAATTAAAGAGACTGTATTCACTGGACATTGAAAAAGACTCTTTTATATATTCTTGAAAGACTTTTTTCATTTAAAGGACTTATTTAAAATAACCTATGCATTAAGTCATTGTAGTTATTTAAACTTCCATGAGAACGAACTTTTATTGTTTTTATTATATTTTTATCTCTTGCTTATTAATATTCATAACTTATTTACTGTTATTATATGTATTATCTCCTATGCACTTACAAATGGTAAGTGATGTTGTAACATTATTGTATTTCTTTCAGGGAAATGCTCCTACCTAAATTTAATTCAGAATTATTTTCTGTTAACTATTTTATTTTAATCGCTAATATTTTTTATATTGCGTTAATTTTCTTTTCTTCCATCTCTTGGCTTCCTGAGTTTGACAGTTTTATTCCAAAATTTAACTTTTCTAAATTATTATATTTCTGTTGTCTGAACTTGTAGTTTTATTTAACTATCAATTTCATACAAAGTCTTGGGGAGGGGGGATAATATTACAAATTTAAAAATTTTTTCGCCAAAACTAACCTTTATACTATCTTAATTTTCTTATAATAATATTTCGTACTTACTTCAAATTATTAAATTAAAATCTTGTTTCTAAATCTAATCTGTTAATCCTTATGCAGACGATATAAATTCTTAATTTGCCTTAAAAAACATTAATCCAGTATGCGTAAATTTAAAAAGATGGCTCTAAATTAAAAATATTCTTAATTAAAACTTTATTTCTTAATATTCCAAATAAAACTGATTTCTTCTATGTTTTTATCAACCCTTTTTAAGAAATTCTTATTAAATTTATTCCAAAACCATACCTTTCAAAAAATATCATTATTTTATTTTATCTATTTATTTATTTTTCCGCCGTCAACGATAATGTGCATATTAATAAATTCATTTCTTTTCTTTTTCTCTTAAAATTAATCATGTATAAAAATCGTCTGCCTAAGATATTTAAAATTCGGAGTCAATTATAAATTGGTTAAATAATATTTTTTTTAAATAAATTTATCGTCTGTTTAAAATAGCCTCGTAACTGGACAAGAATTCTGTTTACATAAAATAATGATGGTTTGAGGTTACCGAATGTTCCAGAACTTTCTTTTCAGTTTAAAAGGGGGAAGTCTCGAGATGAAAGAAAGATTCTGAAGATTTCTTGAGTTGCTTCTTCGATGAGGACAGCTCGCTGAAATAATGATGGAATTTTTGCAACAAGGAGCTTTTCCTTCCTCATTATCACGAATTTAATAAATGAATTTACAGCAGCCCATGACTAATTATTGGATCTTCTACATTTATTTATTATTTTTGTTTTTTCCCTCGCTTGCCATGACTGCGTGTTTCTGTTTAACCAGTGGAAATAATTCGAGTTCTCCTGAAATCGTCACATATATATTTGTATTCATATTATTCTTTTTTCCTTCCATGTTCAATGTACTATAAGTTATTAAATTCAATGGTTAATTTCAAATGGTTAATATTGTTTACTATAATTCAATTTAATTCTTTTATTGATATAATCCATTGGTGAAGCTTGTCTACTTTTAATGGTATTATATTAGCATTCAAATTATTATGCTGCTCCGCGCGTGTAATTATGAATGTATACAATTTGATATTTAATTGATATCTTTTCATTTTGAATAGTCATAATGAATTTTTTCCTATTGTGGTATCTTATATATAATTAATATATAACATCCGTTGCTAATTGCAATTTTATAAATATGGTGCGCATAGGTAATTGCTGCTATCCGCATAACCTTTGTGTATTGTCTGTGAGATTTCTACAATGTAGTTTTCCGTTACCACTTAATAGGATTTCCATTAAGAGTTGCAAATTGTTTCATCATGAATATTATATGTGGTATATTTATAATATTTTAACTGTTAATTTTGCTATTATGTTTAATTCATTGTCTTGATATATGGTATATTAAATGTCAAAATCAATATTCATTATTTATTATTTTTTAATATTAAAGTAATACATTGAAATTATCATTATTTATTATTTTTTTACATTAAATAAATACATTGAAATTATGATTAGTTAAGCCTATGTGAAATGTAGTAACAATGTGAACATTGTGCTGAGATGTTAATTGGATAAGTTTGTGGATTATTATGTACGGTGATTTTTTCACTTTTAAATGAGTCGATTTTGTGATTTTGCATTTATTGTACTGTGAGTACTATGATTCTTTTTATATGTGGTGTGGGTTGGTAGTATTATGGTCGTGTATTGTTTCCTTTTGGAGGTTTGAGTATTGCTTTAAAGCTTTGTACATATTGTATCTATTTTCATTTTATAGTTGTATTATTCTAGATACTTTTCTTTAGTAAATTATATTAGTCAAGATACTCGATTATTTAACTGTAATTTTTCTATTTTTATCTTTTTATTATATTTGTATTTTCTCTTATATTATGGCAGTACTTAGAAAAAATCTCGATCCTGGCAAGATACACAATGCTTCTTTGCAGTGTAGTGCCCGGTACAGGAGCAATAATAAGGTTACTCCTGGACCGTCATCCAGTTTCCATATACATGCTCCTCCTCCTCAATTATATTTTCAGAAATGTTCTGATATCCGATGTAAAACTTGTCCATCTGCTTCTCAGTCACAAATCGTATCAGATCCTCATATTTCTATTTTTTGTAAGGCTTTTAATGTAATTTATAGTATAAAGTGTAACATTTGCAATTTGAAATATATTGGTGAAACTTCTGGTCCTCTTCATATACGCATGAATCAACATCGGTCAGATTCTGATAAAAATTTAGCAAAAAATATACAGTCTACAGCTGAAATACAGCATTTTCATAAACATAAATTTAAAAATACTACTATTGAAATAATACAAATTCAGAAAAATAAATCTGAGCGTCTCTATTTAGAGTCTTCATATATGAAATATTATAATACTATTTATCCTTATGGTCTTAATAGTGAGGTTTTTAAAAGATCTGTTAAAGTTTTTTCATCTATAAATGATACTACAGATTATTCTCCTATTTATCATAGTTTAAATCATCTTATAAATCCTAAAACTACACGTAACAAAAGAGGTAAAGGTTAATCTTCTAGTATTACTCCTAAAAACATTATAATTCAACAAATTAATAATCTGCATCGTAATTATTTAAAAAATTACAATTGGTTTCTAATACGTAAATATATTTTTGGAATAAAAAAGAAACATATAGTACAATATTTAAATATTTTTCTCAGTAAAACTTACTCTAAACATTTTTCAGATGTTTTTTATGATCTCATTATGACTCGTGTCAACCTTTACAATATAAATTTACTAAAAAAACCTAAAAATCTACAAACTAATACTCAAATGGTAATTACTTTTTCTAATCCAATATTTAATAAAATCAATATTAATTCCATATTAAATGATAAAAACTGTCAATTTCCTATTAATAATATTCATATTTCTAAAACCTTTAAGTATCCCATATCTATCGGCAGAACGATTTTAAACTATAATTCTTTCGCTAAATCTTCTTTTGATGCTAGTACTTTACCCTGTAAATGCAATGACCCCTCTCTACCAAAATATATAAATAAAGGTCATGGACATATTATTACTGGTAATCTTAATCTTGTAGATGATTTACAACTTAGAAGAATTATGGGTTATGGGACCAAGTACAGAATTCCATCCAAATTAAACATTAAATCTATCATAAAACAATTTACATATGATATAGATATATTTATTTATAAACTTGCAATTTATTATAATAAACCCATTGAATATTTTAATCAATGGAAAATATTAGTTATCGATAAATTAACCAGGTCCTTAAAATATAATATTTCACACCTAGAATATGTAAATACACAGCATCTGTTTAAGCAAATCAATAAATTACAACAAAACTTTGTAATAACTTATGTTGATAAATCTCCTAATAATTATGCCATTTTTTGTAAATCTTATTATCATCAACTGCTTAAATCTAGTATATCTAATAATAACACATTCCAAAAAAATAATGATAACTTACTTGCCAATAATCGTAAAATTAAAGGATTCTATAAATTATTAGACGTTAACCCTACTAACTTTAAATATCCTTATCTGGTCCTTATACCCAAATTTCATAAGCATCCTGTTAAATTCAGAACTGTTACAATTGGTTGCAATACTTATAATAATGCTGCTAACAAACTTCTATTAGTAATTCTTAATCAAATATATAATATTACAAAAAAAAGTGATAAACACATTGCATAAAAAATAGTTTTGAACTGGTCCATATTATGAAAAATCTTAAATGTATAAAAAATATCACTACCTATGATTTTAAAGATTTATTTAATAATATCGATTTATCGGATTTACATAATATCATAAATAAGCTTTTTAAAAAATATCAACACGAGTTGGATATATCACATAATATCGATTCTGATTACTTTCATACCTTAACTATTTTCATTATCTATAATAATTTTATCATGCATGATAACAATATATATATTCAAAATGTTGGTATACCACAAGGTGGTAGTACATCTAGTATATTATCTGACTTATACTTATATTACTATGAACGTCATTATTTAAATAATACAATACATTTATATCGATATATAGATGATGTAATTTTAATTGATACTGATAACACCTGTTTATCTCAATTCCCTGTTGATTATCCTTCTAATCTAGAACTTTCAAAAAACCTACTTTTTAATAATACAATCAATTTCTTAGATATTAAAATTATATTAAAAGAGAACAAATTTATAACTGATATTTATGACAAAAGGAAAGAATTTAATTTTAAAGTTAATACCTTTACTAATTTTAAATCTTGTCTTCATAATTCTGTATATCGTAATATAATACTTAACCATTTATATAGAATAAAATGTCTATGTTCTTCCCATTTAATTAATACTAATATTAAAAAGCTTGTATATGATGCTATAAATAATGGTAATCCTAAAAAATTCATATATTCTTTAATTTATAATTAAATATTACATGATCTTATAATTAATTCTTTGCGTAAAAAATGTATAAAAAAAATTATAAAACATAAAAAAAAATAATAAAAAATTAAAAATGTTAAAAAGTAATAAAAAAAATTTATATATAGGTTGGTTGGGTGGGTAGATGTTAGAGTACGGAGGAGGGTGGTGTTGTCTGGATAAAAACGCAAAGGTTAATTATTTATTTAAATAAAAAAAAATTGAGAGTGGGTTATTTATTTTAACATAATTTTTAAACTGTTTAATTTACACCAATATATGGATATCTGTCTAGTTATATCTATAATTAAATAGCTATATTTTAATTATCAAATTATTTTTAATGTTATTGATATAATTTTTGGTATTATTATTAATATTAATATTATTATTATTATTATTATTATTATTATTATTATTATTTTATTATTATTTTTTAATTTTTTTACCCTATATTAAGATAATGAGTTTTTACCATGTAAAGTCACAATAAATGTTACTGATAAAGTAACAATAATGTATTTTAAGTTATATGTTAACATGAATGTTATCTCTTAATTCTAATTTTAATCATTTTATTAATTTAATTTTATGTTAATATCGATTATTAATTATTTTTCCGGTTCAATTATATTTCCATTCTGCTTTATCCTTTTTGTTTGTTATGGAAAACTATTATTTTTACTTACTTTCAACTCCTTTTTGTAAAATATCTTTGTTCCTTGTTTAATAATTTGGTTTTTGTGTGATGGTAGTCCCAAATTCGTATTGTTTTGCTTTTTCATGGCAAATACGAAGATGAAACCACACACTCCATTTGTAGTTCCAAAGTATTTGGGACCTGAAGATTCTGCTTTGGTTCTACAAATTTCATTTGTATTCATATTATTCTTTTTTCCTTCCATGTTCAATGTACTATAAGTTATTAAATTCAATGGTTAATTTCAAATGGTTAATATTGTTTACTATAATTCAATTTAATTCTTTTATTGATATAATCCATTGGTGAATCTTGTCTACTTTTAATGGTATTATATATATATATATATATATATATATATATATATATATATATATATATATATATATAGCTCACCCTCCAGGCGTTGCCCGGGCACATGAT
The DNA here is from genome assembly GCA_964019185.1 of Maratus speculifer. Taxonomy (NCBI): domain Eukaryota; kingdom Metazoa; phylum Arthropoda; class Arachnida; order Araneae; family Salticidae; genus Maratus; species Maratus speculifer. The sequence goes on from OZ025289.1 coordinate 307,594,049, forward strand.
AATATTCTCATTTAAACCTTAAGATTGTAAAACCGGGACGGAAAATCTCGTCCCGTGCAAACCTAAAAAGAAGGAAGCCAGCCTTTATACGGAGAAAATACGTTAGTCTCGGCCTGGCCGAGTCTTCAGAAAAAGTGACGCCCTGGTCCTGGCCCGGCGTGAACCCAGAATATAGAGTTTTTTTTTTTTTTTTTTTTTTTTTTTTTTTTTTTTAACGGCCTCGTCGAAAGAGTAAAAACCCTAAAATTGTGACAACTGAAATTATCAAGAAGCTCTTAGAAAAAGCATTGTTTTAAGCAACTGACGGACATTTAAAGAGTACAGAAAATAGGTGGAAATGTCAGAAGTTAAACTGAATGGAAAGTTTAAGCTATAGAAAGAAGTTACTTTTCTTTTGCAATTTTTTGAATAGCATTTAAGCATTTTATTAGGAGCCAAACTTTGTTTGAATCTTTAAATGATTTTTTCTGCATGATGGATTTTTTTCCCGCCATTTCTCGTCTTTAAATTATCAAAAGTCAAGAATCGCTAAAGAAAATAATGTGCAAACTCAGTGCTCCCACTCGGTCTGCTTTTTGAACTCCATTTTTATTTAGAGAAAAATTTTCTTTATAAACATCGCAGAAATATACCAGAAAGAGTAATTTGTCTCCAGTTGTTGCAGAAACCGACCAACCTACCACGAATTTCTTTCTAAAAAATTACTGGTTTTCAAAAAGCAGACCAGTGAAAGCCTTGAAAACTTTAAGCATTCTTTTTTTTATTATTATTCTACATTAATTTTGTTTCGGTAAATTTGAAAAAATATTTTCTTTTGAAAAAATGATTTTTTTAAAGTTACATCAATTTTAAAATAAATATTTTTTAGTTTTTAAAAAAATTAACTTTGAAAAAAAAACCTGAAACAAAACTAAAATTATTAAAATTTTGTTTTTCTCTTTAGTTAAATGAAAAAAAAAATTGAAATCCGATGAATAATGTTTCGAGTTATAACGGTTTTAAATTATCCCACTTAAAAACATACTAATCATTTGAAATTTTTACAAACTTTGTGAGAAATTTTAGGATGTGATTTTGTTTGAAAATTATATGGGTAATAATCTCAAAAAAAGAAAAAAGAGAGAGAGAGTGAGAGAGAAAAGAAATTAAAATTTTAACTCAATCGATATATTTTTTAGATATTTCCTAGAGCTGCTAGTAACATTGTTTCTTGAATTGTGCACATTTTAATATGTGTCTAGTCCCTTAAAACCGGATGAATTATTTAAACGGCTATTATTCTGCGAATTTTGCAGATATGAAGGTGCATTTTTTTGTGTTTAATTCAGGACTACATAAATAAAGTTTTTCTAATTGGAATTTTTACCTTATGGCGGGCGTACAAAAATTTTATTTCCGTATTTTTTCAAATAGACCTCCCATGGAGCATATTTTGAACATTTCTTATGAAACTTTGCAACTGAAAATATGAATCTAGGGGCAATATTTAACAAATAGACTGTTGTTTTGATATTTATGAATCACCCTATATATGTGATAAATCTGCGCAGGTTAAAAATTGTAATAAAATATGCTGTTAAATTTTTTTCAGTATTTTCCTTTTCTTAGTTAAACATTGAAATGCAGCGAGTTCTTAATTTAAATCTTTTATTTATTTATTTATTTTTTAATAATCAAAATCGGTGAAAAGTTAAACAATCCCCTTAATTTTGGGAAATGCGACATGGTCTGAAGATTAAATAACACTTCCTTTTGTGCGATATAAGCAATAAATAAACACACGAAATCGAAATACTGCCGGTAATTAAATGCCATAATTACACTCTTACACTGTAAAATCAAGTATATGAATGCCATTTTCTAAAAGTAAGTGTTGAGATTTTAATTTTTAGAAAGAGAACTCTTGGGGATAACAGAATGTAACAGGACATCGGTAATTAACAGGAAACTAATTCCGAATTGAAATCTCTCTTAGCCTGTTATCTCTGCGGAGTTGAGTTAATCACTGTTTCCAAATAAGTTTCCTTTTCTAGTTTCAAATCGGAAATCACGGTAATTTTGAAGTTATGGAAATCACAAAAATGAGGTATGCGAAGTTCTCGATTAAAGTTACAAAAGACATATCTAATCATTATACTTGGATATACATTTATCTGTATTATTTATTCCGTAGAAAGGGAGTGAAAACTTTTAAGCCGATTTGTGTCATTTGAAGATCCGTGTTTTATCTCTTCATTCGACTGACAGATGATTTCATCAGATTCCTGTAAGATTAATTATAATTAAATGTGAAAGCCAAAACAGTATTTGTTATGCAAATAGCTGGCGTAGCAAACCTTATATTATCACATTAGAATCGCATGAGATCTTATAATTCTTTTTTTACTTTCCAATACATTTATACTAGGATGGATATCATATATATATATATGGGTGATTCTCAAAATAGGGGACAATTTCAAAAATGAAATCTTAAAAAAATTACTGTTAGCAAAATTTCTGAAAAAAATATATGTTGTTAATATAGTATTAGGTATACTTTACATGTAGTCAGCAGAGCTAAATATTTAAAAATTAACTTAAAAAAAATAATTAGTATTTTTTGAGCCATGCTAATGACAAAACAAATTGCATGGAATAAATATATTAAGAAATTTTTATTTTCTTCCTGTTTAAATATTTTTTTTCTACGTTTATTAGCCTTCCTTTCCAACAAATAGTTTCCATTTTTACATATATACATATAAGGAGAATAAAAACATTACCAAAGAGCAAACTTTGTTTACATGAACAACATTCTGACACTAACAGTGTAAGAAGCTGTCTTAGTGATTTTCTGACAGATTTAATGCATATTATAGGGATAATAAATATAATACCTAAATTTATATGTAAAATTAAACTTTAAAAAGGATACAATATAAGTACTGGTTACATTTATGCACATAGGAGTCTTTAGCATGGACAGAAAAACCATGCTAATGACACTGATATTTGTCCATGCTAATGACAAATTTTAATTTAAATAAGATTATCAGCCATAATATAATCACAATGCAATAGTCCTTTCTGGGGCTTTTTAAAACACAAAAGTTCTATGCAAATAAGTAAAATAAAAATTTTAACTATAAAATAAACATGAAAATTATTATCCATTCTAATGACATACAATTGATGTACTCGCCTAATATTCAACTTCTATTCTTAAAATACAATACATGCTTCTATTTTCAGGCTGGAATAAAATGGCTACTTGTTGCCATGGAGAAACTTTATATTTTCAAAGTATTGTCATATGTGAAAATGAAATTTTGATTAATAAACAGCTGTTATAGTATGACCTTGTTGTGAAAACAGAATATGGAGGACAAACTTTAATTCTCTTTTTATATACTACAATTTTATTTTTAAAAAGAAATTTATTGGATAAATCCTCTCTTTGATTAATTTAAAGAAAGAATAACATTTGTTTTATTTTATAAACATGATATTAACTTTTGAAAAAGCTAGTATATACAAGGCACAGCTGCTGTGGACATCCATGCTAATGACATTTTGAACATTTATTCTGTTATTTTAAGGTGTTTTTAACTAAAAAGTGAGTAAGTCTTGAGTGCAAATAATGAATAATAGTAAGACAAACATATCTAAATATAAAAATATGACAGAAAACCTCTCAATTTTTTTTGTATGCCGAAAGACATAAATTGTCCCCTATTTTGAGAATCACCCATATATATATATTTCCAATTTAAGGATTTATATTACTTTTTTTAACTCTGACATTCATTTTTTTTTCTATTTTAAAAACTATTGCGATTTATTAATGATTCAGCATTTAAAATTTTGTTTTAAAAAAATTTCTTTCGTTTTTAGAAATTTAAAACTTTATTTATTTTTGCTACAATTTTTATTTTGGATAAATAAATAAAAAAACAATTTTGGATTTTATTTAAATAATTTGACTTGAACCTTTTCAATTTGATTAAAATAAATAAGTTCTTTTGGTACTTACGTATTAACGCCACTGCAGTTATCTTTGGGATTCCTTGTTGCCTTGCTTTTTGCTGGTTTTTGACGCCATTTTTTAGTGTTTAGTGCATTTTTTCTCATTTTTGACTCCATTATTTTCGTGCACGTGCGAACAACAAGATTGCTCTTTATTGGCATATTAGCGCAAGTTCTGCTGCGGTGGCGTTAATACGTAAGTACCGTTCTTTTTACAATAATTTTGAAATAAATGTATAATTACTACTATCTATGTAAGAATTTAATAATTATAAATTAATAATTTGAATTTATTAATTAAAGGATAAGTTGTTTTGAAAGAAATATTAAAAGAAACCCTCTGTGCGATCTGCAATCCCACTTACGCACTTTATTTTTATTTATTTTATTTTTTATTTTATTATAATCAAAATTGGTGAAAAGTAAAACTGTCTCATAATCTGAAAAATGCGACATGATCTGAAGATTAAACAACATTTACTTTTGTGCGGTACAATCAATGAGTAAACACACGAAATCGAAATAACTGCCGATAATTAAATGTCATAATTATACCCCCCCCCCCCCAGATTCCAGAAATGATGCTTACATTGTAAAACCAAGTATGTGAGTGCCATTTTCTAAAAGTAAGTGCTGAGATTTTAATTTGAAGAAAGAACTCTTGGGGATAACATAATGTAAAGGGACATCGGTAATTAACAGGAAACTAATTCCGAATTAAAATCTCTCTCAGCCTGTTATCTCTGCGGAGTTGAGTTAATAACTATTTCCGAATAGGTTTCCTTTTCCAGTTCCATATCGGAAATCACGGTAATTTTGAAGTTATGGAAATCACATAAATGAGGTATGCGGTGCTCTCGGTTAAAGTTACGAAAGACATATCTAATCATTATAATTGGAGATAAATTTATCCGTATTATTGAATATAGAAAGGGAGTGAAAACTTTTAAGCCGATATGTGTCATTTGAAGCCGCGTGTTTTAGCTTTTCATTCGTCAAACTGATAATTATATCAGCTCCCTGTAAGATTAATTAAAATTAAGTGTCAAACCAACAGTATTTGTTATGCAAATAGCTAGCGTATCAAACCTGATAGTAATATCACATTAGTATCGCATGGGAGATCTTATAATTATTTTTTTACTACTATTTTTATACTAGGTTAGATATAATTAAAATGAAATTCATTTATGCATATATTTCTGATTTAAGGGTTTATATTAATTTTTTTTTTTATCATTGACATTCATAATATTTTTTGGAATTCAATTTTCTTTCTATTTTAAAAACTATTGCGATTTATTAATGATTGAACATTTTAAATTTCGTTCAAACATTTTTTTTTTGTTTTTAGAAATTTAAAATTTTATATTTAGTTTTGCTACATTTATTGTTTCGGATAAATAAAAAAAAAATTTTGGATTTTATTTAAATAATTTGATTTAAACCTTTAAATTTGATTAAAATAAATAATTTCGTTTTATAATAATTTTTAAATTAAATGTATTAAGTACTACTATCTAATGTAAGAATTTAATAATTACAAATTAATAATTTGAATTTATTAATTAAAATATAAGTTGTTTTGAAAGAAATATTAAACGAAACCCTTTGCGCGATCTGTGATCCCACTTACCCACTTAATTTTAATTTTTTTAATATTCAAAATTGGTGAAAAGTCAAACTGTCTCTTTTTCTCGGAAAATGCGACATAATCTGAAGATAAAACTACACTTACTTTTGTGCTATACAACCAATAAGTAAACACACGAAATCGAAATACTACCGTAATTAAATGTCATAATTACCCTCCAGATTCCAGGAATGATGCTTACACTGTAAAACCAAGTATGTGAGTGCCATTTTCTAAAAGTAAGTGTTGAGATTTTAATTTGCAGAAAAAACTCTTGGGGATAACAGAATGTAAGAGGACATCGGTAATTAACAGGAAACTAATTTTGAACTAAAATCTCTCTTAGCCTGTTATCTCCTCGGAGTTGAGTTAATCAGTGCTTCCAAATAGGTTTCCTTTTCTAGTTCCATATCGGAAATCACGATAATTTTGAAATTATGGAAATCACATAAATGAGGTATGCGGTGCTCTCGGTTAAAGTTACGAAAGACATAGCTAATCATTATAATTGGAGTTTAATTTATCTGTATTATTCGGTAGAAAGGGAGTGGGAAGTTTTAACCGGATTTGTGTCATTTGAAGCCCCGTGTTTTATCTTTTCAGTCGTCAAACTGATGATTATATCAGCTTCCTGTAAGATTAATTAAAATTAAATGTCAAGTCAACAGTATTTATTATATAAGTAGCTGTCATAGAAACCTGATATATTGCATTTATATCGTATGAGATCTTACTATTCTTTTTTTACTCTCTTTTATCGTCAACAGAAGAAAGAATTGAAATTGAAATTCTTTTCGACTTCCGGTTTTCGATGGATTTATACTGTTTAGGTGTCTGAGATTCCAAAAAGATGTTTATACAAAATGTCTGTCAGTTGCAGATGTACCATCGAAGAATGTATGAAGTTTTGGTTAGAATTGAACCAAATTTTTACTTTCTTCTATCATCTTTCTTCATTGTATAAATGACATATGTTATAGGATTTAACTGAGTACAGAAAAACTATTATTAATATCATTTTAAGTTCTGATTCGATTTTCATAAACGTTGAAATGACTCGACAAAATTCTACAGTGATTCTGTATATTTAATTTCAAACTATTCAGTTTGAGTAGTTTTTGCATTGTTATATGTGGGCAGACAGACCAGACTATGGCTACAGGTGCTGCGTATTCATATAATTTTTTACGCAGCTGTAATAGTCCAAGAGCCGACGCCACAAAACCCCATGTTATCGAGCACAAGAAAAAAACCTTTGTTTTATAGAAGGGTAGTGATAGGGAATATAATCATCCACGTCTGCCAGAAGTGAAGGGTGCATAAGTCAAAAATTGATACCACTAGTGGCTCACTCGTAGGTTTATCATTGTGTTTCCCGTGCAACTAAATGCATGAAAACATATAAAACTGGCAGCAGGAAATCACGATGATAAATCTACGAGTGAGTCACTACTGGTATTAATTTTTGACTTATGCATTATTTCACTTCCGGCAGACGTGGATGATTAAATCCCCCTATTACTACTCTTCCATAAAATAGAGGACTTTTTTCTTGTGCTCGATAACATAGGTTTTTGTGTTGCCGTCTCTTGGACTATAAATGCAATTAATTATAAAGTAATGAAAATGTATTAGAAGCTAAACTCAAATATCGCACTGCGAAAACATCGCATGGGTCTTCTTGTGTTTATTTACTTGTGTAAACTCCTCTAAACGAATTCGTCCAGGTTCGTCAAGTTTTTTGTAATGTGGGTTTTAACAAAAACTTTTAGTCTAAGCATATACTGAGTACATATGTTCAGAGTTATTGGTCAATCACAGTGCATTCATAAATAAATTCGGATAATATTATTCCATACAGATGGATATACACTGCTCAAAACAATTAAAGGATATTTAAAGTTTTATATAAAATAAAGAAATAAACGAAATTTTTTTTGCCGAAAATAGAAGAAGAGGATTACAAATGCAAATTTTTCTGGTTTTCAAACTGTGGAGTATGCAAATTTTGAGTTCGACGTCTAAAACGTCGCTTCAGCGGAAGCGAATGAAATTTGATTTTCAACTGGATAAAAGAGAATGAAGACAAGGATGATCGACATTGAGTGATTGCTTTGTTTCGATGAGTACGATGTCTCAGCGAAGTCATTTGACAGATTCAGAAGCTTGGAGAATTGTTGGTAGGTTAGAAGGGGGCCAAACTCAAGCCGAAGTAGCGCAAGCCATTGGAGTGTCACAAAGTGTCATTTCCAGGATCTAGAACCGTTTTTTGGAGAGTGGATGTGCAGGCCGAAGACCAGGGCAAGGTCGTAGACGGGTAACAACGCCCAATGAAGATCGGTATTTAGCGTTAACAGCTCGGAGACACCGAAACATGAACGCTACTCTTCTCCAACAACACCTTCGCTCGGCTACAGGCACCACGATTTCAACTCAGACTATCCGAAACCGGCTCTGTGCTGTAGGTCTGTATGCTCGCCGACCGATGGTATGTGTTAGATTAACAGCAAGGCATCGTCGCGACCGCAGGGAGTGGGCAACCAAGCATGTCAACTGGAGGAGAAATGAATGGAGCAATAGTCTGTTTTCTGACGAGTCCCGTTTTTCTGTGCATCCGAATAATAGGCGTATTTTCATCTGGAGGGAAAGTGGCAGTAGGAATAATCCTGCGTTCGTGCACGAAAGTGTCAGATTTGGCGGTGGAGGAGTGTATGGTGGCATCTCCATTGACGGGCGCACTGACCTCTACATCATTCGAGATGGAGCTGACTGGTCACCGATATAGGGATGAGATCCTCAGACCTATTGTAGTCCCTTACACTACAGCAATCGGAGATAACTTCATTTTAATGGACGATAACGGCAAGCCACATCGTGCAAACCTGCTGGAGGATTTCCTTTTTGAGGAAGGAATCGTTCGAATGGAATGGCCAGCATGTTCTTTAGATATGAATCCAATCAAGCACGTTTGGGACGCTCTAGGAAGACGAGTTTCTGGCCGCCAACAACCCCCACAAACTCTCCAAGAACTGGAAAAAGCTCTTCTGGAAGAGTGGGGCAGAATACCCCAACTCGTCATTAATAGCCTCATTGAGTCCATGCCTCAAAGGTGTTCAACGTTGCTGGCTGCCCGTGGAAACCATACCCCCTACTGAAAATGATTTTCTTTGAAGAAAATATCTTTTCTTATTCTTTTTTTCTCATAGGCACAAATTGTGTTTTTTTTTCCTTTTGTACACAAATGCGCAATAAAATGCATTTTTTTCTGCCAAACATGTCTAATTTATTCTCGTATAACCTACTATGTCTGTCGACCATGTATCAATCAGCTAAAAAGTTTCCCAGATACAAAATCCATCTAAAACTGCAATATCCTTTAATTGTTTTGAGCAGTGTATTACATTCACGTCAAACGATTTAGTTAAATTGATCGAATTCTTTGGTGTTACATATTTTATTGAATAACTTCTGAAACTCTTGACGAATTGTTCTTGAACTTCTAGTGTAAGTGCAGATTCATGATCGCCAGTCAAAATTTTTTTGACCTGGCAACCAATTTTCAGCGTCTAAGTCACCATCCTTTGGCAAATTTTGAGTTTTTGCTCGGGATTTTTTGATGAAAATTATGGGGTGTTTTTTTTTTCGAAATACACTGACAAAAATCGCATGTTTTTTAGCGATCCTCTAAACAAAATCGCTTTTTTCCGCAATTATTTGACGAAAGTCGCGTTTTTCCACGATTCTTTGACAAAAGTCGCGGCGTTTTTCGTAATCGTTTGATAAAATTAGCTTTTCTTCTGCGATCTTTTAACGAAATTCACGTTATTTCTCCGTAGTTTCACATTGTTTCTTAATTTTTCTTAGAAATTAAGTCCTGGTGGCGACTGAAATATATAGGCTTGGGAGCCACTGACTCCTTAAAAATTTTGGGAATCTTCACCTGTAGCTTCTAAATGTAAAGAACTATGTGATTTCATATTTATAAATTGAAGATTTAATTGAGAAAGCAATTAGGGGGCTAATAGTAAATGTAATTATAAAATAATATTTGGGATCACTTATGTTGCAGAAAGTGCTGAAAATGGTGTATGTTTAAAATAACAGTTTGGGTCCTTTCAAAATTTGCGTGCTTTTATTTAACTCATTAACGACTATCATTGTATTTTCGCAATTTTGTGATTATTTTATTTTATAGAGAATATTCTTTTTCATCAAATTTATTATCATATGTACAACATTTGACATTCCTATTCTTCATATGTGTATGCATGTATAATCACAGTTCAAGAAACCATGTGTGAAGTGTATTTGAAATGAAGCTTGTGTTTACTAATAAATAAAAGAGAAAGAATGTTGTCATCTTGTTTTGTTGATAAGAGTTTCAATCTGCCCCCCTCCCCCCGCCTTATTTCTCCTCCATTCGGGGCAAATGCAACAAGTCTATATTACTGTTGAATGTAATATGTAACAAAAAGCTATTTTAAAATACTTTTAAATAATAATTATTTCTTTTAAATGTTATTTGATATAAAGCGATATTGTATTAACTTCTCTTCTTTTGAATCAATAAAATGCGAAAAATAAATATAACCAGTTTTGTATATCGCTCGAAACAAAATAACGAAATTCTTAAAGTCAAAAAAGTTTAAAACTTTGATAACGATATGATTACTGGATGGGGGTTCGAGGGATGATAACGTATGATATCGGAAGGGTGGGGGGAGGTTATTCAAAAATAACAAATCCTATGAGGGATTTCCATTTTTTGGTTTTACGTTTGTAAAATTACATATTATTAAACATCACTCAAGTGTCGCTAAAATATGATTACGAATTCAACCATTCCCGTTTGTTTTTAGATGTAAAAAAATATTTACCGGTTTTAAATTTTCATTGGCAAATTAAAAAAAAGAAAAACGGCATTACAGAGTAAAACTTCTTTTTATATTGCTACAGTTTTGGAGTCTTGCCAGGACAACATTCGTAGAAAAAAGCAAGAAGAGTCAATATATAGGTGCCTGAGTGGATCTCAAAATTGTTTCTGAAAGCAAATTATATTATTAAACATGGATCATGCCGGGAAAATTCGGAGACAAGGTGTTGTGTTTAATGTTGACTTCTTGGTTAATCCATTATATCTCATGACAACAGATTTATTCTCACTGTTTGATAATTTCATTTTCTTTAAATGAATTTTTTATAATACTCACTGTGATTATTTAATTATTACGAACATCGTTATTGATGTAAATTTTAAATAACGTTATCGAAAATGAAGACTATATCCAAAATAATACTAGCGTGTAAAATTTAGGCTGGGTCATGTTTTATTTTTTTTTTAAATTGATTTTTATGTATTTTGTAGCGCTAAATACAAAAGTGACTTTCATTTTTAAAAATCATGTCAGGATATTTTTGCAAATCGTAAATTTTAAAATTACTTAAGGGGAAAAAAAAAAGAAGAAGAAAAAGGAAAAAAGAAAAAGGAAAACTGTGATATTTTCCCGAATTGATTGTGGCATTTGAGGCGTAAAAATACGATCTTTCAGCATATGTTTTGAGCGGCTTAGTTGATTTAAGTTAAAACAAAACTATTAGAAAACACAAATGAAATTGAAATTCTCGATTCTTGGTATATGCGCGAGTGCTCTTATCAAGGATCAAGATAAGTTTTGATGAGAGTTCATTATCGTTTTTATTTAAGTTCTCGATTAATCAACAAAAAATAAAATTCTGAATCCCAAGTACACCAGGACAGGCCTTTGACTACCATCACACAAATTTTCAGTCTTTTACGCTAAGTAGATTTCGCTCTTTATCGTGGACTCGCAGACAGAGAGAAACTCTTTTATTTTAAAAGCCTATCATACCATTTATTTTTAAAAATATATTTTTATATATCATAAGTTTTATGCGGTATTTTCAGATGATTTTTTCATACCTAATTGACTATTTTATTATTATTAGAATGGAAAAAAAAATATTTTAAATACATTTTTTCAGGAAAACAAAAAGTGGTGTTGCAGTTGAATTTTACTGATAAATATGTAGAACACATCAAAAAATTATATAACGGTTAAAAAATTACATATAAACATTACTACTTTAACTTTTCTTTCTTTTTCTTTTTTCTTTTTTTTCTTTTTTTTTTTTTTTTTCCATTTTGAAGGATATTTTGTTAGAATTCTGTAAATATGAATACACGTATTTTTAAATATTTGGCATAATTATTATTCATAATTTACGCAAAACAATAATAAATTTTCATTTAAAATACTATAAAGTCAAATGAAAAAATGTATTATTGTAGAGTTGTATTTAAAATGTAAAAAATATAAATCAAAGAAAGTAATAATAATAACTCCATAAAATAGTTTATTATTTTTCCAGTAGTAGTTTTCTTAACACAAAATAGCTTGGATTTCCCTCAGCAGATACAAATAATATTGTATAATTTTATTACAAAATTAGTAAATTTTCATATGAATTTTCATTTTCGAACATTATATATTTCCATAGAAAAATAAAGTGAAAAAAAGCAGCTATTCAAAACCATGTTTAAAATTTGTAAATTGTTAAAACATGAAATTAGTTTTATAGACGAAAAATGTCAGAAGGTAGGATCGAACGCTGGCCCTTTGAGAAACATGTAAGAAAGTTAACTCGTTGCCACATAGTCTACGCTGAAGTAGACAAAATAGTAACTATTTCAAATGCCTGTTTAACTATGACTTCCAGTTTCTCAAAATCTTCAGTTTATTTCAAGAAAACCTTTCATCAGTATAATTAGGGATATAGACTATACAACATACTTTAAAATATTGAAAATCTGAGTGGACGAGAACCGTGTTCGGTGTTTCCTTGGTAAGAAAAATTTGCTACTTTCCTTTTACAAGTCGCATTGGCGGGGTTTTTTTTTAAACTCTTTTTTTAAATTTGGTGCAATTTTAGAATCAAAAAGTGAGATTTATTGCAAAATGATATAAAAAGAAATGGAAACGATTACCTGATGCAGTTTAGTGCTCCTAGTATATACATGCGTATATATATATGTATGTGTATTCATCTACAGTGGACTCTCTCTATTCTGAAAAATCATAGGACCAACCAAAAATGTTCAGATTATAGGGATGTTTATTATAGAGAGAGATTGGAAATGCATTACTATTACTGTTATCAAGGATGACCAATACAGTAGTTGATCAAATAAGATTGGTGCTACGGGATTTTTGCTTATATTTTCTTCCTTTTAAGTTTTATAAGTAAATTAACATGATTTCTACAATTCTTAGTGAATGTCCTATCATGGGCAAAAATGAAACCTGCTGAAATTATATAGCAACAAAGTTATAAGCAAATAGTTTCTTTAATAGTCACTTTTTCAGTAGTTGACCAATCAAATAAATTAGTCGAAAATGCCAAAATTAATCATCAAAATATCATGCTTCAGCTGTGATTAACAAATAATTCATATGAAAATATTATTAGAACTAAGCAAAATTGAAGTGGATTATTTTAATTTATTATATTTGTCTTCAATTTATCAAAAACTAGATTTTTACAATTTCTAGTTTAAAAAAAAAAAAAAAAAAAAAAAAAAAAAAAAATCATAAAATGGCTTTTCTTTACAGCAGGCAGCTGACAATAATGTGACAACAGGTGCTCCAATATTTAAGTGAAGATTTTATCTAAAGTACTCAAACACATATTGCAACTTCAAATATATGCTTAAAATCTAGTTTTTTTTTTTTTTTTTTTTTTTTTTTTTTTAAATAGAGTTTATTGAACCTTTTTAATATTCTGTAACAGTTTCTCCAAATTACCACGATGCAAGAATTCGAATTCAAATTGCAAACACATGTTCAGTTTACAGAGAGGTGGAGTAGAAATTGGGACCAAAAGTAGTATTCATAATAAATAGTAAGATGTTCAGATTAGAAGATGTTCAAAATAAAGAGAGTTCATCCTTTGTTAAGTCAATGGTGTTTTCGCTGGGACTGTCCAAATGTGTTCATAATACCGCGGTGTTCATATTAGAGAGTGTTCAGATAGAGAGAGTCCACTGTATATATAAGTAGTTGTGCGATCATCAGTTTACAGGTTAATTATAATCGTTCTCATTAAAAAGTTTGTCACAACATGGATGTTGTCTGCAAATTTATCATTTCAATAATTTACAAAACTAAGTTTAAATTGAATGAAAAGTTTTTTTAAATCTTAAACAATGTTAAAAAGTTGTGATCAATCTTTGTTAAAGTTCCCTAAAAATATTTTATATTGCCCTGTATTATACTCTGCATTATATTTTCAATTCCATTTACTGCATTAACATTAATGTATCCCTGAAATATGTTTTCCTAGCTAAACTATTGCCAATCCATTATCATTTGGTTTTAGACGTAAAAAAAAGTGTTTGTCGGTTTTAATTTTTCATTGCCGACCTGAAAAGTATTGAGAGGAAAAAACAACAAAACCATCAACCGTATCACGGAGAGAAACTTGATTTGTTAGTGCTGCGATTTTGGAGCCAGGCCAGAACAACATAGGGACAAATAAGTGAAATCTATGAGTTTTGAGAGTGGGTCAAAAGATTGTTTCGGAAATCGAATTACATTTTCGAACACGGATCACGCCTGGAAAATTGGCGACAAGGTGTTCAGTGATATATTTCACTTCTTTAGTATATTTCATCTTGTCATAGCAAACTTATTACCAATTTTCTTTTTTTTTCGTCCTCAAAAAATAGATTTTTTTTTTTTTTTTTTTTTTTTTTTTTTTTTACGGGCGTTTGTAATTATGTAAATACGTAACACCTATTGTCATCGTTCAGTCCGTCCGTTCGTCTGTCTTTCCGCATATAACAGAGATAAAAACTACCAGATAGAATCGTTTGAAATTTAAAATACATAATTATTGCATAATTTCGTCGAGTCATTTCAAATTTTATGAAAATCCGATGCATTGTTTAACAAAGGGGCAATATAAAGTATTCCGTTATAATATGGCCTATGGGGAAATTTTTTAAGTGCATTTTAATGATGTTACATTCTTTTGAACATAATAAAAGAGATATGCATATATGAAGTATGTACTGAATTATACATTCTGTACATTGTGTGGTGCAAAGAATATTTGTTATTCATTTACAGGGCTACACAAAAGTATTCCATTACATAATGGTATAGGTGGAAGTATTGTTTGGGGCGCGTTTTAATAATATTAAACTATTTCACGTTTTATGAAACTGATATACATTGTTGAGATTTACTACAAGTTATTTCCTGTATAATAGAAAGCTGACAGTATTTATAGGGATACGCGAAAGATCTCGCTACTTCTATTGTATCCGAAGCACTGTATTTTATTACACCAAAATCTGAATTTTTTAAAAGCTTCCTTATAGTACGGACACACTTCATTTGCTACGCTTGACATGAATTTTCCAGCTTGTTTTAAAAGCCATTTCTTCCGAGCATGCAATTTCAAAAAGTATCTAATTTTAAAAGGCAAATTTAATGTTCCTTTTATACGGTTGCAAAAAACCAAATTGTGCAAAAAAAGATGATACTGGACATACAAGTGAAAAAGGTTAAGTTTATTTATTTATTTATTAAAAAAGAAAGAAAGAAAGAAAAGAGTGTTTCGCCCGTGTATCGGTGTGTGCGCCTTTATACCTTGTCGAAGTATAATATAAATAAAATTCTCTTTAACAGTGGCGCCAGCTTATATGGACCCATCGGGCGTAAGCTCACCCAATAACATGATCTCTCTGCCCAATCAGTTTAAATTGATTTAATTCATAATTTATTTATTTTAATTATTTAATGGCTGAAATGAAATTTGGTTTTATTAACGTTCTCAAAATAGTTTTATTTCAAAAATAATTACGATATTAATTAATTTTTGAGAAGTTTTGGAAACCCCTTCAGCGGATATATAGTTAAATTTCTCACGAAAACATATTTTCTGCTTATTTTGTCATCTGTTTTGATAATAAAGAACTTAGATAACTAAAATGTATGCATTTCTTGACACATAGTTTTCTGCACTTTCAATAGTTAACTGTTCCAGTGTTATTTAAAATAAATACTAACGCATATATTTATAAATACTAAAGCATTCACAAGGAAGAACTTATAAGAATATAATTTAACAAAATTACTCATAAAATTATAATTAAATAATAATAATTTAAAAAAAAATTATTTAATTTCGAATTATCATCTTTAGTTCTTTCTCCACACACATACACACTAAGATAAAAAAAATTATGTTATTTTACTACAATATTTCTGAGCCTATCCAATATTTTTGAAAAGTTGGCGCTACTTCTCTTTAACATATCCTAAACACTGATTATATTTATGCTAAGTATGTTGATAAGATGAAATAAAAATCGCGGGGATTTCTCGAAATCTCAAGGCCCCACCAGTGGCCGAGAGGTTCTGACCTCAAACTGGTAGACGGTAGTTGCTGGGTTCGAACCCAATCGCGACCGTCGGCCTAACCGCTCGGAGTTTTCCGTGGTTTTCTTCGAGCCTTGCGTAAATACGGGTTAGGTTCCCTTAGAAAGACCCCCACGGAGGGCATCCCACCCCATAGGGCCTATATCCCATAGCGTAGATAATCGGCCGACATACATACACTCTCGAAATCTCAAATAAAAAAGGGAAAGAAACAAAATAACAAAATCCACGCATATCTGAATATAAAGAGGCACTTTGATTTTATTTCAAATCTGTTTTCAGATGCGAACTTTCGAACGATAAAAGTGAAGCCATTGCACGAAATCCCACGCGAATATCAACAGCTGCAGAGTGAAAATACGCGATTGTTTTTATTGATAAAATGTATTTCTCTAATGAAAAGTGCTTATCGCAGAGAATTCAGCTTTTAAACCTATCTCTTTTTTTTCAAAGTGCATCGGATCATTGTTTTTTTCCTGCATTGTTATTTTTTCAGAAAAAAGTGAAGAGCACAATTTTTTTTGAGTGCTTTGTCATTTATTATATGGAAAAACAGTTATTTTTACACTCTTATATTTATCTCAATTTGATAATTGTATGTAAAAATGAAATTTCGCAATTGATTTTTAAACTATTCACCAACAGTCTATAATTATAACAAGTCGGATATTGCGTGTCAAACGTAGCAAATGAGGTGCGTTCTTACTATAAAAATTTAAAAATTATTCAGAACTTTGGTGTAACAGTGTACAATACTTCGGATATAGTATAGTATTCAAAATCTTTTGTATGTCCCTGTAAATTCTATCTGCTTTCCATTATGCAGAAGGGTAACTTGTAGTAAACCTCAGCGACGTATATCAATTTCATAAAATGTGAAGTAGTTTAATATAATTAAAATGCGCCCCAAACAATGTTTCTCTCTATACCATTAAGTAAGGGTATAGAGTGAGTATATACTTTTGTGAAAACCTGTAAATTCATAAGAAATAATCTCTGCACCACATATTATACAGAATGTACATTTTAGTGTGTACTTCATAGATGCATATTAATTTCATTATATTCGAAATAGTGTAACATCAATAAAACGCAATCGAAGCTATTTTTTCCCATTGGCCGCCATGTAATGGAATATTTTTGATCGTCCTGTAATTGAATTATGCATCCAATTTTCATATTATTTGAAATGACGCGAGAAAATTATGCAAAAATTATACATTTTAAATTTTAAAAGATTCGGTTGAGCAGTTTTTGCGTTGTTAGATGTTGGCAGTTTCAAAGTGTATCGGATCATTGTCATTTTCGTGCTATTTCTTCTTTCAGAAGACATAAAGAGCGCGATTCTTTTGAGTGCTATCGTTATTTGTTATTTGGAAACAGAATTACTTTTATTTGATTCTAATAAAAAAAAAATAATAAAAGCTCTCCTCTTATCGATAATAAAAAAGAATAAATCAGCATTTGAAATTTAGCGTAATGTACCTGATGGAAGGAAGGAAACACTTGCAATTTGTGATTTCTTTATGAAATAGTTACTAGATAGGTTTAAACAGTGGGAGTAATATAATAATGCTTGTTTTGTATAAAATAATCTTACTTGTCTGCCATTTTTTAGTTTCTGAATTCCGTAAACTTACTTTTCATTTCGTTTCATTGTTCAACTAACAGTAAATTTTTAAACTAAAATTTTTTTAATAGCATATGTAATTAAAATTGAATGCATTTTTAAAAATCCGTAAGATCTTTTTAAACATTGATATTTTTTCCCAAGTATTTTCTTTTTATTTTCAATCGTATTTGAAAGAAATATTAAAAAATCACATACGTCTGTGCATATATTGTTAGATAACATAATATTGCATTTAATGTAATTTTTTAAAATGATATTTGCAATGAAAAACAATGAAACCTAACATTTCTTTATATACTTAAAAAAAAAAAAAAAAAAAAAAAAAAAACCTGAAGGCTAATTTTATACGCAGGTTTATCACATATATAATAAAGAATAATTAAAATTACACTGTGTAAATTATTTAAAAAGATTACAAAATTTTTTTTAAAATAGGTGTTACATTACTTTAATCCTTAGTATTTTCAACTATAAACACAGTCGTCGTCAGAGAGTATAAAAATACAATTATTAACACCTTAATTTTCAAACGTCGCTTGATTACAGTTGAAAGTATTAAGGATTAAAGTAATTTAACACATTTTTTAAAATCTTTTTTGTAATATTTTTAAGTAATTTAAACATTGTGTAATTTTCAGTTTACCTTTTTAAAGATGAATTTAGCAATCTACTTATTTATTTCCTAATAAACAACATACAAAAAACATTTAATTCTTTATCTCGAAAAAAAAGAAAGAAAATTGACATTTTGGCCAATTTTGAGGGAAAATGTCTCTTTAAGGAGGAAAAAATTATATGTTTTGAATTTATTCTCATTGGCATAAAGCTTAAAATACAAGAACAACTATTACACATGATGCAACTTTACTATAAATACCAAAAGATACATTTACATAATGCATCAAAAATTCTGTATTGTATGGGCCATTTTCACCATTTGCTTACATTTCATGGTAACGGATTTGACATTTCAAATAAAACTAAAACAAACTAGTTTGTATATTTTCTAACTTAGATATTAATTTACATACCTTCTAAAACTATTTTGTAAATTTACTTACCAGTTTACATTTGATCGCTTACATTTCATGATAACGGACTTGACATTTCAAATAAAACTATCAGAAATGAATTAGCTTGTATGATTTCTAACTTAGATAGTAATACACATACCTTCTGAAACTATTTAGTAAACAATATTTAATTACAAAATTGCAGAAATCATTATTTTAATATTAAAATTTACGGTAACAGACTTGACAGCGAAAAAAATACCAACCTTGATAAAAGCTTATTCTTGCCACTATTACATTGCTTCACAAATGAAGAGTAAAAAATGGCAAGTAGTAGTTAAGTGAATAGTTTAACTATATCGCCGAATATTTGCTGCTAACTTTAGGCAGAATTCGAAACTTATTTTGACTAAAATAAATACAAAGTAACGGACTTGACAAAAAGTGAGGAACAAAAGTTTTTGTTAATTTCTTAAAGAAAATATCTTTTGTAATATTTTTTTTTCATTAATGTAGAACACTAATGGTTCATACTTTAAATAATTAAATCTTTTTATTTCAAAAGGTTGCCTCAAATTAAAAAAAAAAAAAAAAACGCCGTTGAAAACATAAAACTTGGAATGAGACAGGCATTTTTGCTTAGAATCAAAATTTTGATTCATATCTTTAAAATGTTTATTGATTTTTTTAATTTTTCATGTTAGAAATATTCAATATAATCTTCTTTAGTTAATGCATATTTCAAATCAAACTTTAAATATTAATTTATGTTTGAATTTTCTACTTTTTACTATGAGACAGCATATGTAAGCGAAATTTGAAAATAGCCCGTATGATAAACGCAACTTATTTAAAAATGAACTGAAACTCCTTTTATCTTAATAAATATCTTACTTCTGCACTTTTAACTGTAAAGTAAAACAGAAAAGTATGACTAATACAATGTAATCCTGCTCTATTCCCTGCAGATAGCGGAGCTTAAGCATCTTGTAAGAAAACAATAAAGCGCTTAAGACATAATGATGCAACGATTGGAGTCTAAAAAGGGAAAAAGCCTCCAAGAAGTATTACTGTTGTAAGGTGGAATAAGTCTTTGTGAAAGCATATTACATTTTTAAAACAGCCGACTAAATTGTGTTTTGTTTTCTTTTAAGAGAGTGAAGTTGAAATTAGTTTTTTATTAAAAATGGAATTATACTGGAAGTTTTACGTCCTAAAGAGAATTATTATTATTTTTTTTTATTTATAATGTAAAAAAGAAAAAAAAATATTTTCACTGTCGGGAATTTTTTTGACGGACAAACTCTTTTTCCGTTGTACATGCATAAAATTTACAGGCATTCTCATCCAAATGCTAAAGATTCAAACAAACTTTTAATTTTTGATTCTATTAGTGTGTATACTTAATGTTAATTATAATCACTAGTTTCCTCGTGATAACTTTTGTGTGATTAACCCTTTCGGGTTCGAATTTTTTTCCGTTTTGAGAACAAAATTACTTTTATCTTAATAAGATTAATCGTAGCTGTCCAAATGCACTTAGTAATATTTAAAGATTATCTCATTGTCTGATGTTTTACGAATGTACATTTTTTGTGTACGATTCATTTCATATTGATATAATAGGCTGAGGAAGATCTTTTTAAGACGTTTGGATAATAACGTATTACAATCGGATTTGAGAGGATATTGCTACTTTCTAATGATTTTTGCGCTTTATCATACGTGTTTGGTTCAGAAAAGTAACTCATATTTTAAATTTAAACAGTAAAATAAAAGCATAAAATAAAGGAATCGTCAATGGCGCAAAGGGAATTAAATAATCTTTTATTATTAATATTATTACTTAAGTGCAAAAACCTAAATGAAGTCATAATATGAAAAGCATAGCTGTATACAATCATTTCTCTATGTAAAAAGTAAGTGAGTAAGTGTTAAGGCAAAATAATACTCGATGAAAAAACATGTACTATTAATAGTACAGCAGACCCGAAAGGGTTTTAACCAGGCAGTAGTTACGAGGATACTGGAGGGGGAGGCTCACCCCCTAAAACATTTTGAACCTCCCTGGAAAATATTTCAATGTCACTAACTGAATTTCTGTCGGGAAAATCCTAATGAAATGCTGTTTAAAAATCTAATTTAGTTTTAAGGCCCTTTCACAGTTTTTCAGAAATACTAAGTTGTAACTAAAATAATTGTTTCAACAATTTTCGCTCATTCTATTTGCACACAGGAAGCTAACATGATGCTTAATATTGCACTAGTTATATACACAAATTTTTCATCGTCGTATTCTTTTCTTTAGAATAAAATGAAAATATTACAAACAGTTCAGTAAGAAACATAGTCATACAGTGTAAATATGCACTATTTTATCTTTCTGTGTCAGAAAGAGAAAGAGAATATGAACCCGTCTTACATTTTTGAGTCCCCCTCCCCATCTCTCTCCCTAGTTTTCACTTATAGCTACGGCCCTGCTTAATTGCGTATGAGTGAAAATGAGGTGTCAAAATATTCACAATAAAACAGGTTTACTATTAAACCATAATTTAATATTAAAAATGAAAAATCAATTGTTTGACCGACTTTGAGGTAAACTGTCCCCTTAAAGATGTATTCGAAAAAACGATTTTCCACCTTCAACAGATCGAAATTTTCTGATACAATTTCAGACCCATTTTTAAAAATAGAAACATGAAACTTTCTGAGGGGATTTTTGAAGAGACGTATAAGGTGCCGTGTGATGTCATTTTACGCTCAATTCATTTGAATTTCATTTATAAGCAATTACCTTCTCAGTATGACCAATTTTTTCGTTCACAGATCTCCCGCTTCGGAAAAATCGGTTCAAAATGCTGTTTTTGATTGCTTTTTTTTGCAATATTTTCTGCCTTTATCAAAAAATTGACAATCACGGCACCTTGTTTACTTTCTAAATAAGACAATTTGCCAGTTTGGTGCATATGAGAGCAAAAATGAATTTAAAAATAAACCAGAAAATAAGCAGTTTGAATCGAAATACACCCTTAAAGGGAAAAAAAAATTGCATGTTTTAGAATTTATTTTCATTACCATAATGCTTGAAATACAACAGCAACTATTACACATGATGTAACTTTTTTATGCATATCAAAAGATAAATTTACATAATGTATTAAAATTTTTGCACTGTATGATAAACGCAACTTATTTCAAAATGAACTGAAACTCCTTTTATTTTACTAAATATCTTACTGCTTCACTTTTAACCCTAAAGTAAAACAGAAAAGTATGGCTAATACAACGTAATCCTGCTCTATTCCCTGCAGATAGCGGAGCTTAAGCATCTTTGTAAGAAAACAATAAAGCGCCTAAAACATAATGATGCGACGATTGGAGTCTAAAAAGGGAAAAAGCCTCCAAGAAGTATGACTGTTGTAAGGTGGAATAAGTCTTTTTAACCGACTTCAAAGAGGAGGTTATGATTTCGACCTGTATGTATTTGTTGTTCACCCATAACTTTTGCAAATATGAACCGATTTTGATAATTCTTTTTTTGTTTGAAAGCGTATGAGGCCCATGTGGTCCCATTCGAATTTCATAAAAATCCGATAATTAGAACTTTTTTAAAAATAAAAACTTTAAATTTCAAACTCATTTTGAAGCAATCGACCAATTAGAAGTGTTCCTTTTGCATGCTTTCATATTACACTTACATAGACACACAATATTTTCACTGTTAAAAGTTTGAAGTTTTTGCTGCATCATCACTCCACCGCTTTTATGGAATATCTCCATTTTGACCAATGAGAATTCACCATAATACAATGAAGTAATCATTTTCTATAAAAGCGATGGATAGACGATAAAGTAAAAGTTTCAAATTTTTAACAGTGTTCAAAGTGCAAAATCCTAACTGGACGAGGGCCAGGATTCACATAAATTTTGCGCTGTTTGCGAAACGAGATTTATTAACAAGAAAATTTATTTAAAACATTGAAAAATTTGCTAAAATTCAGGCTTCTGATTCGTTAATCTGGTTTCGCTAACAGCGCGAATTCTACCTAGATTCCGGACAAGTTCTCTTATGCAAGAAACCGGAAATATAGCATCTAGGGGATATAGTGTGGAAATCGGCTATCTCAGGGCGTGTTCAGAGCAACTTACAAAAGTAACCAATGTTACCGATCGATTGTAGGGCAGTACAAAAGCAAACTGTGGCAGCAATGAAAACTATTCTGTTGAATTGTAGCTGACGTCACACTTTGCTTTGATTTTCATTTCGTATTTGTCTACAATCGGTAAGTGGTCGGTAAGTAACCGGTAAGTTGTGGTGAACACGCCCTCTTTAATACTTAAAGTAAGCGCTAAAATGTTCTGTTCGTTAAATGTGCAACAATGCTAATGAAATTTAAAGATAGAAACGACATCTGCAGGACATTTTCTAAAAATGCAAGAATTATTGCGAGTCTAGATAATGCATCACGAAAATGCCGCAGATGTCGCTGTGATCGACACTTTGGAATTCAGTAGTATCGTTGCACATTTAAAGTATACAAATTTTTAGCACTGCTTGCATTGTAAAAAATTGAACCCTTTTGCTGCATCGTCACTCCATCGCTTTTATAGGAAACGATTACTTCGCTCTATTATGGAGCATTCTCATTGGTCAAAACAAAGAAATTCTATAAAAGAGATGGAGTAACTATGCAGCAAAAGGGTCAAATTTTTTACAGTGTCGATAGCAAATTTTCACTCCATGTAATCCAGACTCTCTCCTTCGAACAATGAAAAGTTCTTAAAAATAAAGGCTTATGATTGGTCAATCTTGTTTTGCTTAACAGCGAACAATCATTCTCGATCCTAACCACTGTTGCAGAGATGCTAGTTTTTTTTTCAAAGTACGAAATCTTAGCTGGAACAATTCTCGTATCCACCAAAGTGAAAGATCCACATCGATCCAGACATGAGAATTCGATATCGAAAAGCTGAAAATTCATCTCTAAAGAGCCTTACACGCTAAAGCAAGAGTGTCTGTAAATCAGGGTGCTTGTTATGCCGGATTCACAAAGTGATTAAAGTACATTGCTATGTGCTAGATTTACATTTGGACAAATATAAATGACGAAAAATTTTGATAAGCTTACCATTAAAGTTAAGCGAGTTAACTTCTTTCACCCATAAAACAAATTCGTTCAGGCGACTACCGCCAAGTTCTGGAATAAAAATTCTTAAATTTTCTGTACTTTGGAAAACCGCGTTTATCAAAGAACATTCTTAACTTCAAATATTACTACTTTCATATAGACGCATGTTGAATCATGGTGTGATTTTGATAATATCTTCCTTTTTATTTTTTAACCGACTTCAAGGAGGAGGTTATGATTTCGACCTGTATGTATTTGTTGTTCACGCATAACTTTCGTAAATATAAACCGATTTTGATAATTCTTTTTTTGTTTGAAAGCGTATGGGACTCATGTGGTCCCATTCAAATTTCATAAAAATCTGTTGATTAGAACTTTTTAAAAAATTAAAACATTAAAATTCAATATCTTTTAGAAGCAATCGACCAATTAGAAACGTTCATATTTCATGTTTTTAAGTTACACTTACATAGACACACGATCTTTTCAAAATGTGAAATCCTAACTGAACAAGGTTCACATTTATTAACAGTGTACACTGTAAAAAAATTGACCCTTTTGCTGCATAATCACTCCCCCGTTTTTAAAGAATATCTCTCTCTTGACCCATGAATATTCTGCACGATAGGCCGAAGTAATCGTTTTCTATAAAGGCGGTGGATTGACGATGCAGCAAAAGGGCCAAATTTTTTACAGTGTACACTGTAAAAATTTTGATCCTTTTGTTGTATCGTCACTCCCCCGCTTTTATAGAATATCTCTCCTTTGACGCATGAGAATGCTCCATGATACATTGTTAAAAATTTGACCCATTTGCTGCAGCGTCACACAACAACTTTTATTGAATATGTCTTTATGACCAATAAGAATGCTCCGTAACACAGTGAAGTAATCGTTTTCTATAAAAGCGGTGGACTGATGATGCAGCAAAAGGCTCAAAGTTTTTATAGTGTAATTGGGACCAAAGCGTTTGTAAAAAGAAATATTTCCGAATCAAATGCTGTCACTCTCTTATAGAGGCAGCCAGATGTAGGTAATGAGTTTCAGATTACTCATCGAATACGCCACCGCTCATTTCCGATTACAGTGTCACTGTAAAAAATGTGACCCTTTTGCTGCATCGTCACTGCCCTGCTTTTGTAGAATATCTCTCTTTTGACCCATGAGAATACTTCGTAATTGGGTGAAGTAATCGTTTTCTATAAAAGCAATAGAGTGATGATATAGCAAAAGTATCAAATTTTTTACAGTGTAGGTTCCCTCGATATGAATATGACACATGTAGCACAGTATATAATTGGTTGAAACGATTCTGGACAAAAACGAGTCACCAAGCATCTTGTTGAGCGGGCAATTTTCGTCAACCTTGTTAACTTCTCATACGAGTACAATCTAATTCTTCCAGGAAATCATCATCATCAAATTCCATAATGAAAAAATGCCTGGCAATGCAATGCACTGTTAAAAATTTGCAACTTTTGCTGCATCATCACTCCATCGCTTTTATAGAATATCTTTACTTTTATCAATGAGAATCCTTCATAATGCATTTAACTAATCTTTTTCTATATAAGTGGTGAAGTGATGATACACTGTTAAAAATCTTCTGCATTTTGTTGCAACGCACTCCGCCGCTTGTATATAATGTCTCTACTGCGACCTTTGAGAATGCTCCTTAATACAGTCAAGTAACCGTTTTCTATACAAGCGCTGGAGTGCGTAGCAAAAAAATGCAGCAGATTTTTAACAGTGTACACTGTTAAAAATCTGCTGCATTTTGCTGCAACGCCCTCCACCACTTGTATATAATATCTCTATTCCAACCAATGAGAAAGCGCCATTTCACGGCCAAGTAACCGTTTTCTATACAAGCAGGGAAGTGCGTTGCAGCAAAATGCAGCAGATTTTTAACAGTGTACAGCAAAAGTTTCAAATTTTTAACAGTGTAGTTGGGACAAAAGCGTCTGTAAAAGAAATATTTGGGAATGAAATGCTGTCACTCTCTTATAGAGGCAGCCAGGTATCGGTTATGAGTTTCAGATTCCTCGTCGAATTGCCACTGCTCATTTCTGATGCCATTACTACCTGTATAGGTATTAGAGTGTTGCTCTTTATCGATTGAAGCATAGTGCGATTTTTGCTAAAATCTTTCTTTTTCCTTTTTCTGAGTGAAGGGGGAGTACTTTTGACTGACTACACTAGAAAAGCATTTTACTATACATTAATATATGAAGTCATTTTGCTCATATATGGAAGCACTATGTCGCGCTCTTATGTATAAGGACACTTTACTTGATGGATTGTCACCTTTTGAAAGCCACTTTCGATGACCGTAGGATTCGATGCAGACTAAGATTTCATAAATGCGGTAGCTTTTCGAAGTGGCAGATCTTGTCTGAAGAAGTTACCATACAAAAAAAATCTTAAGATTCACAACGATACTAACCGATATTGTAAGTGGTTTCAGAAAAGTTGACAATCAAACAGTGACAAGTAAACTGAATACATCAGAACTTAGCAAAGTGCGTACATTAATATTGCATTGCAAAGAGCTATCGTGTGCCCGTACACATAATTATGTATTACGGTATGCATAACTAAAAAGTAGGAAATAAAATAAGCTTTTTAAGAAAAAAATATCAACCGACTTCAAAAAAGCGCTAAAAAGAATTAAATAATTCTTTAAAGTTCTCTAAGGCCAAAACGTTATCCAATAATAAGCACACATCGGATATTAGATACCGGCATAAAAAACGGTTAAATTTAATATGTATAATTTAATGTCCACCAAACATAGATTTTAGAGATAATATTATTTTACAAGAGATGAATTGACATATTTATGATTTATTTTATGAATATATACATATAAAAAGTAATGAATTACTTTTTGAAGTTGGTGCCAAACTCTATTTGATGTATATTAAGAATTGTAGCTAAATTATACCTAGTGCCATAATTAAAATGGGGATAATCATTATCGATTGTGATTGTTTGGCACCAACTTAAAAATGTAATTCATTACTTTTTATATGTATATATTCATAAAATAAATCATAAATATGTCAATTCATCTCTTGTAAAATAATATTATCTCTAAAATCTATGTTTGGTGGACATTAAATTATACATATTAAATTTAACCGTTTTTTATGCCGGTATCTAATATCCGATGTGTGCTTATTATTGGATAACGTTTTGGCCTTAGAGAACTTTAAAGAATTATTTAATTCTTTTTAGCGCTTTTTTGAAGTCGGTTGATATTTTTTTCTTAAAAAGCTTATTTTATTTAAAGCATAGTATTATTTTTTTAAAAACAAACGGCTAAATTATGCTTTGTTTTCTTTCAAGAAAGTGAAGTTGAAATTAGTATTTTATTAAAACTGGAATTACACTGGAAGTTTTACGTCCTAAAGAGAATATATATTTTTTAATTTATAATGTAAAAAAAAAAAGTTTTTAATGTTGAGAATTTTTTTGACGGACAAACTCTTTTTCCTTTGTACATGCATAAAATTTACAGGCATTCTCATCCAAATGCTAAAGGTTCAAGCAAACTTTTAATTTTTTATTTTACTAGTATGTATAGTTAATGATAATTATAATCACTAGTTTGCTCGTGATAACTTTTGCATGATTAACATCAGGCTGTAGTTACGGAAATGCTGGAGGTGGAGGCTCACCCCTTAAAACATTTTTAGCCTCTCTGGATAAGATTTCACTCAATGAATTTCTGTTCCGAAAATCCTAAAGAAATGCTGTTTAAAAATCTAATTTAGTTTTAAGACCCTTTCAGAGTTTTGAAGAAATACTAAGCTGTAACTAAAATAATTGTCTCAGCACGCGCTCATTCTATTTGCACACAAAAAGCTAACATGATGCTTAATATTGCACTAGTTATACACACGAATTTTTCATCATCCTATTCTTTTCTTTGGCATAAAATGAAAATATTACAAACAGTTCAATATGAAACATACTACATACAGTGTAAATATGCACTAATTTATCTTTTTGTGCCAGAGAGAGAGAGAATATGAACCCTTCTTACATTTTTTGAGTCCCCTCCCCCCTCTCTCTCCCTATTATTCACTTATAACTACTGCCTTGCCTAATTGCGTATGAGTAAAAATGGGGTGTCAAAATATTCACAATAAAACAGGATTACTATTAAACCTTCATTTAATATTAAAAATGAAAAGTCAATTTTTGACCGACTTTCAGATAAACTGTCCCCTTAAGGATGTATTCGAAAAAATGATTTTCCATTTTTAACAATTCGAATTTTTTCAGAGGCACTTTACAGACTCTTACGAAATAATCTAAATGCGACAAAAGATTTATTTTCGTGCTGACGTGTTCAATTGCTTACCTCTTAAGGGTGTATTCGAAAAAACGCTTTTCCACCTTCAACAGCTCGAAATTTTCCGATACAATTTCAGACACATTTTTAAAAGTAGAAACATGAAACTTGCTGGGGGGATTTTTGAAGAGATGTAGAATAGGCCGTGTGATGTCATTTTACGTTCAATTCATTAGAATTTGATTTATAAAAAATTATCTTCCTGATAAGACGCCTTTTTTCGTTCCCAAATCTCCCGCTTCAGAAAAATTGGTTCAAAATGCCGTTTTTGATTGCTTTTTTTTTGGGGGGGGGGGCAATATTTTATGCATTTATGAAAGAAGCAACAGTCACGGCACCTTGTGTACTTTCTGTACCAGACAATTTGCCAGTTTGGTGCATTTGAGAGCAAAAACGAATTTATAAATAAATCGGAAAATAAACAGTTTAAATCGAAATACACTCTTTAGAGAAAAAAATGACATGTTTTAGAATTTATTCTCATTAGCATAATGCTTAAAATACAAAAGCAACTATTACACATGATGCAACTTTTCTATGCATATCAAAAGATAAATTTACATAATGTGTTACAAATTTTGCACAGTATGATAGATGCAACTTATTTAAAAATCAACTGAAACTCCTTTATCTTACTAAATAATTTATTGCTTCACTTTTAACTGTAAAGTAAAACAGAAAAGTATGACTAATACAACGTAATCCTGCTCCATTCCCTGCAGATCGTGAAGCTTAAACATCTTGTAAGAAAACAATAAAGCGCTTAAGACATAATGATGCAACGATTGGAGTCTAAAAAGGGAAAAAAAACCTCCAGAAAGTATTACTGTTGTAAGGTGGAATAAGTCTTAGTGAAAGCATAGTATTATTTTTTTAAAAACAAACGGCTAAATTGTCTTTTGTTTTATTTTAAGAAAATGGAGTTGAAAGTAATGTTTTATTAAAAATGAAATAAGACTGGAAGTTTTACATTCTAAAGAGAATAATTTCTTTTATTTATAATGTTAAAAAAAGAAAAATGTTTTCAATGTAACATATCTATTTATTTCAAAATGTAAATAAACTGAATTGATGATTTTTTTAATGTCCTCTAATGACCGGCAATCCTGATTCATTTTATCCTGAAGTTGGAATATAAAATTCCAACAGTCATGAAGATGTTGGAATTTTATATTGTTGCACATACATTATCAATCTACAATCTTTATTTGATTGTACATCTAGTTGATGCTTAAGTATTTGTCCCTATAGCTTTGTTTTATGATTGTACCATGCCTTCCTGTTACGGGAGACGTATGGGGCACATTTAGAAACTTGCAGTTTCTTTATTTATAAAATAGTTTTTGCATGTTACATTTCTATACTGCTCAGGCAGATCGAAAAGTGTTTCACGTTGTCTATTATAAATTGAAACCTTTGTTTTTGTGTTAAACAGAGTTGATTTTCTTACTTTTGTAAAAAGTGTCCCACCCCACCCCACTCTCCCTGTAGTTAATGGTAATTATTGTCACTAGTTTCCTCATAATCACTTTTGTTTGATTATTATAATACGCAAACAAACAATGCAGTAGTGCCAACTTTTGAAAAACAGTCGTTTGGTTCAAATATATTGGTTGGGCTCAAAGATATTTTGGTAAAATTACCATTTTACCAAAATATCTTGGAGCTAGTTTGTTTTTCTTTGAAGGGTAGACAGCTAGTGAAAGATGAGACTTTTAAGTCCGGCTATCATATTTTAAGATAGCTACAATTTTTTAAAATCATATTTTCAAGTGCTTTTCCTTATAAAAACAGTAATATTTATTGAAATATCATCATATCATGAACATGATTACAAATTGAAATTGCAGAAAGTTAAACATTTACATTTCAGTCTTTTTAGATTTATGAGTGTCAGTCGCAGAATTATAACACGCGGTCATTGGCAAAAGAAATTTTGTCCAAGGGAGAAAAATGAACAATAAAATAATAATGAAATTAATTACGAAATAGAACAATGAAAATTGGACACGCTAGAATTGAAAATTATAGGGTGGGCTAGGCTCCGCGGCCCCAAATAAGTTGGCGCCACTGATATTTAACATAATTTTACGAAGGGTTCTTTACTTTTTGTAAAAAAAGGAAATAAGTTGAGTAATTTTGGCAGTGAGGATAGATGGGATCCTAGAAACACTATGCGGCTATTGACAATGGCAGTGGTGTAGCTAGAAGGGGGGGGGGGCGGAGGGGCGGTCCGCCAGGGGTCATCCTCCAAGGGGTGACACCCAATCTTTCTTTGCAAATATATATAATCTTCTAACACTTTGGAAAGAAATTCTGAAATAAAATGAAATTTTTAGCGCACAACGCAATAGAGTTAGTTTTCTTCTCCTTGAGAATGTGAAAATTTATGTAGAATGGTGTATTTAAATAAGACATGCACCAAGTAATAAAAACCTACCTATCCAATGAGAGGGTACAAAAGCAAATTTTAAAAGAAAGAATTTTTTCTAAATATAGATACCACATTGACTTATGCGGACTATAGGTTAAGTGATAATTCGCTCCTGTTTTTTTTTTCTTTCTTTTTTATGCAGGAGGAAAAAGGTAAATAAGAAATGGTATGGTCATTTGTTGTAATGACGTCTCACCTGCTGGGTGATTGAAACCAAAATCTAATCAACATCAATTTATACACTATATGGCCAAATATGACCGTCCACTTGCGACTTTAGACATTTTGTTAAATATCTAGAAAAATACATGAGGAATTATCTTGAGACTCTAAGTGTATAAATATAATAATGCACGTCATACATTTCAGTGAAAATTTTTTATCGAAACTCTGTAGGGGACCGTCAACAAATTAAAACAGAATGAATATCTTTTAGATAACCCTGTCAAAATTACTGTAGCAAAAGTGACCAAACTGTAGCTTTAGATTAAGTGGCTTATGGAAATAAACTGTGTTCATTTTTATGTCGATAGCATGCATACTCGTAGAAAAATTAAGGTTTTTATAAAAACAGTCCCAAAATTTTCCAAGATTTTTGCTTATAATTTGCAGAGTTCTTAATATAATTTTTTTTTCTGAAAATATGACAAATAACTGCACAAATAAATTATGAGAAGGTAGCAAAGAGCTATTTCGAATCTACTATCGAGATTCTTCATCAGTGCAAAACTCAGCGAGCTAAAAATAGCAAAACTGAGCAAAGAGACAGAGAGACGCAGGCTTATATACCTTATTACCTTTTATGTTCCATTATGGGGTATTTACCAGATTTCTTGCCAATGTGGTCTTTCTTATATCGTCAGACTAAACGTGCTCTCAGATTTCATTTAATGGAACATAAAAGGTATGTCAAAAATCAGGAGCTTAAACGTTCCTCTATTGCTCAACATTGTTGGTCTTCACAACATAAGTTTAACTTTTCTTCAGCCACCATCATCCATAAATGTCCTTCCATTTTTGATCTTGATTTTTGGGAAGCTTACCACATCATAAAAAATTCTCACTCCTTAGTCAATGACTTATCTAGTACTCCTTATTTTCCAAGTATTTGGAAATCGTTAATTTAATACTTTTTTTTCCACTCGCTTTTTAGTTTTTGTTTTGCTTGTTCTCCGATAGATGTCGCTACTTGTCCACCCAGTGGTTTTGGGTGCTTTCTTCTCATTGGTCGCTTTTCTTTAGGCGGGATTGTCCCCATAGCGGGTATATAAGCCTGCGTCTCTCTGTCTCTTTTTTGCACTGATGAAGAATCTCGATATTAGATTCGAAATAGCTATTTGCTACCTTCTCATACTTTATTTGTGCTTTCTATCTTT
Source organism: Maratus speculifer (assembly GCA_964019185.1). NCBI lineage: Eukaryota > Metazoa > Arthropoda > Arachnida > Araneae > Salticidae > Maratus > Maratus speculifer. The sequence goes on from OZ025289.1 coordinate 307,626,104, forward strand.
AAACATTTGTGCACAAAGGCTTTATGTGCTATTTTAATGACAAATAACACTGCACACAATATCCTGCAATCAGAATTAAAAAATAATAAAAGTTGTATGAAAAATGAGTAGGTTTACTAAATAATTTTTCACTGCGCATGCGTCAATGATATCAAAATTTCATTTGCATATTATGTTAGCTAATTGTATAGAGCAACTTTTGTGAATGTTTCAAAATCATAGCTTGAACATTCTGAAATTAATCGTCAATAGAATAAGTCAAAAATCCGTTATTCCCAAAATGAAGCAAAAACAAGAGAAGTTGTATCCATACATTCATTGATTAGTGTCAATAAAAAATACACATTATGGGACGTACTACAGTAAAACCCCGATAATTCGGATTAATTGGGAGCAGACCCTATCCGGAGAATTAGAAAAAAAATGAAATAAAATAAAACATACTTACAGAAAATCACCTTTATGTTAAACTTATTGAATATTTACAGACAGTAAAAATGCTTACTTTGTTTAATTCTTCCAAAAAGACTTCAGAAAAAAGGTCTTTTTATTCAGAATACGACGATGAAATAAGTTAATATTATGGAAATTACTTTCTTAAAATGTCAGCCAAAAAAATAACTCAAGTTGAGCCGAATTTCGCTCATCTTACGTTTTGAAAGGCAGCTTCTCATAAAAAGTTGAAACAACTCAAGTGAGTGAATTGTTTTTAAGCAAATTAAATCAAGATGAGTGGTTTAAATAAGAATCTAAATCAAGATGAGTAAAATATTTTAAAAACAACTCATTCACGATCCAATAAATTACAGCTCTTTCCTGAGAAGCCAAATTCACTATTTCGTTTTAAGAGTGTAGCCAGTCGCTTCTCATACTTAAAAAAAAAAAAACCAAACAGATCCGAATTAACGGAGTCCGAATTAGCGGGGTTCTACTGTACTACATTTGTATACTACTGTACTACTTTTTTTTTTTTTTTTTTTTGGCTTCATTTTGGGAACAACAGATTTTGTGCTTATTCTATAGACGATCACTTTCAGAATATTCAAGCTATGATTTTGAGACTTAACATTATCATCCGGTTCTTATTGAGTCACTAGAGTGTGTCCTTAAGTAATTATTAAAATTGCTTTTACAATAATCACACATTGTGTTTTTATGTTAATAAATGTACAATGCAAATAACAAAATAAATTATGTTTATTTATTCTGGAATATAATATACCTATTTTTATAACAAATACAGTAAAACCTCTAAATAACGGACACCTCGGGAACGCAGAAATTGTCCGCTATTCAGAGGTGTCTGTTATTGGGAAAACTTTAAAAATTCAAAAATCGCTAAGAAATGCTTTAATGTTTCATTAATTGACTTTTATATGTCCTCAAACTTCTATTATATCATTTATCAGAAATTAAAATTATTTTTTAGCAATGAAATTGAAATAAAATTGTGCACACAACTGTGTACTGTTTATTACATTTTTATGAAAAAAAAATCTATTACTAAAGTTTACTTTTAATTGAGATTACATGTAATTTGCTTTTGAATGTGACTTTGTTGAACATTATAGAGTGACAAGCGGAGAGGAGGGATTGCATTTTTTCACCATTAAAAGCATAAAAATTCAAAATCTCCCGGGAGAACATTTCAACGCTCTGGGAGATGTCCCTCCCATGCAACCCCCTGATGAAATTAACATTGAATTCTACTTTTATCTGTGATCACAAAATTTGTGGCACGTTGCCCAGATAAATTTAATGGCTTTTTTACATTTTTTTCTCGTTAAAAAATATTTTTTCATCTTTTATCGCCGAAAATAGTGTCCGCTATTTAGAATGCCCGTTATTCAGAGGTTAAACATACAAAAATTTAGGTTTGGGGAGTGGGAATTGGAAAAATGTCCGTTAAATAGAGGTGTCCGCTATTCGGGAGTGTCCGTTATGGAGGTTTTACTGTACTATAGTCTAGAAAAGGAATATAAAATTTTGTATCCTTATTTAATAACTTATTGCCTCGCTTTAAATCGTAAAATAGAAAGCAAAACAACATTGAAAATGCGACGTAATCCTCCTACTTTGCCCAAAGGTCGCAGGATTAAAAGTAAAATATAGCAGTAAGAGTTATAATGGTGCAACTGTTCGGAAAAGAGACTAAAACGGGAAAAGGATTCCAGAAAAGTTTTCTTCGTGCATTAATCCCAGACGAAAGCATAGTAATATTTTTAAGCAATCGATTAAATTCACTTTTGTTTCATCTTGCAAAAGAAAAGATGTATTTTTAACAAGCGAGATTAGAGTTTTACAGGTTGAAATAACTTTCTTATGAGAAAATGAAGTTAAGATAATGGAGGAGAGAGTTGCAAGGTTGATATTTTAAGGCGAAGGTGGACTCCCAAAAAAATTTTGTTCTTCTTTTAAACCGATTTGCTTGAAAATGAAATACAGTCGGCTCTCGTTAATTCGAACTCGTCGGGACCACAAGAAATGTTCGAATTATCCGAAGTTCGAATTATGGAAAATATGAAATGAAAACATGCATAATATGGTACTATTACCAAGGAATTAATGTTACAGTTTTTTTTAAATTATTTCGTCTGTTATCATTAGAATATGATTTAATATGAAATTAGAATGTATAAATACCTAAACTAAGTAAGGGATTAGAAACAAGAACAATGGAATAAAAATTTGAGATGTCACTGATGGACAGAAGGGGCACTAAGAAAGCGGATATCGAATGCATGGGATTATATGTATACTCGTTCGGAACAATTGTCACAAAAACCAAAGAAAAAAAGTTATTCAAATGATCTGAAATCCGTGAGAAAGAAGAGAAAAATGAAAAATCGGAATTCTCGTTAGTTCGAATTAAATGATGTCAAAAGAAAATGAGTTCGAATTAATGGAAAATTTTAACGTTATTCTGCCATTGGAAATTTCGGGACTTCATGTTTAGTTCGAATTAAGCGAAGATTCGAATTATCCGATTTCGAATTATCGAGAGTCGATTGTATGTGATTACAATTGTAGTTATTTGAGGAAAGCTAAAATTTTAAGGGAAAATATCAATTACTTTGGTAATTATTAATTATTAATTATTGAAATAATTAATTGTAAATGCTCATGCGCATTTCTTTTGCATGTAAATTAATTTTTATTTATGGGGTACCTTTCAGACCTAAGAGTAAAACTTAGTTGAAATCCTAAACATAAATAGAAAATAAAAATTAATAATGATAATAATAAATCGAAAAACCAATTTTTGTAGTGAAAAAATCCTGTAAATGATTCTTTCGATAAAGAATTTACAGTTTATGAGTTTCGAAGTACAATTATTTTAACCAACATTTCTTCTATGTACTATAAGGTAATTACATAATAAATTTTGAAGAACTCAGAAAATTAAGGATGCGCATGAAACATTTTGAAAATTGATATTGTCTCGAAATTTTCATTTTGAGAAAATCCATTTTTAAGTTAGAACTATTAGTATTTCAATAATAAATAACATTAAATACCTTATAAAAAATGAATATTACTTATAATACACTTATACTTATGATAAACTTATTATAAGCGCTCCATGGGTTGGGGCAAAAAAAGTATTTTTCGAAATTTTGTGTGATTTTTGTCGATTTGAAGGTCCAGCTCAGCCTTAAATGTCCCAGTGCCTTAACCAATTAATGCCCAAATTATTTTCTTTATTAAAAATGAAATTTTAGGTTTCCCACCACTTATAAAAGAAGAATAACTTTTATCTTAATTGATTGAAGAATTTGTCTCGTGAAAAATAGTGTTTATTTATCTTTCTATTTAATGGTGTGAAAAATGCTTTCTCGCCTTTTTTATAATCTGCTAAATTTTATCTGTGGATTTACGGATTGAACACTGCAAATCTTTTCAACAAACATGAAAAGTATTATTGAAAATTAAATCCACGATTGCAATCCTCAAAAAAGCAAATCCACAAACAAAAATGACCGTGAAAGTATAGCTCCAAAATGACAAAGAAAGATTTAAAAATTTAATTTGTTGGAATTAAGGATTATGTATAAATCAATTTAAATTTCAAATCACCTTAAAAAAATAATAAGATGTTAAGTTGAAAAGAAAAAAAGTATCCCTCACCCAAATGTTGACAAAAGCAAGGACATCCAACGTTACAGAGGAAAATTAACTTTTATTACTGCTTATATTTATGAAATAGGTAGAGATCTGGCCAGATGTACATCTCAATTATCACAAAGCATTCTCAATTTATTTCGTTTCATAGTAAATAGCTGAAAAAGATATATTAATCTTGAACAGTTAAACGGCTAAAAAACGTATTGTTCTTAAACAGTCAATTGGATTTAACTTAGGGAGAATTATTGTAGAGATTTAGAAGGCATATTATTCTTGAATAGGCAATCAATTTGTTATTTTTAAAAAATGATTATTAGTAAGATTTTCTATAAGTAATATTTTAGTTAAAAATTGCAGTCAAATTTTGATTAAAGGAATTTATATGGGAAAAAAATTTAAATGAATTATTGAATGTTCTGAAATCTTAATATAATTAAATTTTAATGAAAATTAGAGGTTAATTAAGAGAATGCCTAACATAATCGTCCCTGAAAAGGGACGCTAGGCACTAATGGGTTAAAGCAATTAAATATTCTCATCACATACACATTGTGTTCATAAATTCAGTTTATATGTCTGCTCTCTGTCTATCTGTCCTTGCTCTAACTCGCTTACATGTGCTTGGATTGTTATGCAATTGATATATGCATATTAACTTAACTCATGAAAATGAAGTTCATAGAATTTATAGTTCATTTACAAAGACACTAAAAAAAAAAATTCCGTGTATAGTCTAAGGCGAATATTTATTTGCATTGTATTAAAATGAAGTTGCACTATTTTAAACATGTTGAAATTGATCACTGAGGTACACGACAATTGGCTTGCTATTAAACAGTGTGGACGTCGCATTAATACAGTCACAAAAAAAAAAAAAAAAAAAAAAAATCTTGACATTTGCGATGTTAGACGTTTTGTCGAATATCAATATACATACATGAGGAATGTCTCTGATTCTCCAGATGTATAAACAAAATAGTACAGTCATATATTTTCGAGAAGATTTTTTTCCAAAATCCAATAGGGGACCGTTAATAAATTAAAAAAGAATGAATATCTTTTGACTAACCCTGTCAAAACTAATTTAGCAAAAGCGTTCAAATTGTAGATTATGATTAAATGGCTTATGGTGGCTAACTGTGCTCATTTTTATGCGGATATCATGCAAACTCGTAGAGAAATTAAGGTTTTTATATAAACGGTGCCAAATTTTGCCAATTTTTTTGCTTATAATTTGTAGAGTTCTTAATAAAATACAATGTTCTTTTCAGAAAACATGCGAAACGACATTGTACATAATACTCTAAAATTTATACAGTAAACCTGCTCATTTTTCATACAATTAATTAATATTTTTAAATTTTTATTACAGGGTATTATGTACAATGTTGTTTCTCATATTTTCTGAAAAGAACATTGTTTTTTAAGCAAGTTGTTGTTTAGCAAGAAAATGCCTAAATTGTTAAAATTTCTCCTTTAGTAATTTATTCTAATGAATGGAAAATACTCGAATACTTTTGTTCAGCCCTGTAATTTACCTATTGTCTTTATTACACGCCAGTATTTTGTTAAAATTTAGTTTAAAAAAAAATACCCTTAAAACTACTTAAACCACATTACCTGAAATTATCATTTATGTGTGACCATGTAGCTTATTCTTCGTGACCCTGTATATCATTTTATTTATATTCTACAAACATTTCTTAGTAAACTGAAAGCAGTTCAATGTAAAAATGCATAACTTATTTAAAAACCACCTTTAAGTTAATTACCCTCACATTCAGTAAACTTTATGAGCTCTTTTGTGTAACCCTGTATATCAGCTATAACACTTATACACAACATGTAATTTGCAAACATTTAATAAAACTTAAAAACGCGTATCATAATTGAAAATGTATTTCATCTATCCATCAACTATCATCGGTGATATACAATACTTCAGATAAGAATATAAGATTTAAAATATTTTTTGTGTCCCTGTAAATGCTGTAAGCACTTCATATTATGCGTTACATATTAAGACTCAGCGGCGTATATCAATTTTATGATACTTGAAATCGTTTAACATAATTAAAATATGTCGCAAACAATTCAACCCTTTATTATTGTGTAATGGAATTCTTTTGAGTGGCCCTGTAAATGAATAGTAACTATTATTTTCATTGCATATTTTACATAATGCATATTTTAGTGAACTTTGCGAATCCATGCAAATTTGAATATGTTTGACAGGGTGTAATACCTCTAAAATCCATTTGAAACGATTTTTTCCTATAGGCCGTAATGTATCGGAAAACTTTTGACTATCCCTGTAAATAAACTAATCATAGTAAAAGCTTCACTTTCAATAGGGTTCATGATAGGGTAAACACCAATAACATATAAAATTTTCATAGCAATCCGAGTATATTTACGGGAGGTAGAGCGCGGACAGGCGGCCATCCGGCCAGACGGATAGACAAACCGAATGCATAAACACTTTACAACTTGTTGGAAAGTGTTAAAAAGAGCTTTTGACTGGGCAAACGACATTTTAGAAGTTTTGCCATAATTTTAAATTGCGAATAACTGGGCAGATTTTGTCTCCCCATAAGAATAAATAAAAGAATATTTAGGAAGTAATTAAATTTTATGCAAATCTCAGTTAATTTTCAAAATATGGATTAATGATTGCGTGTATTAGGCCGCACATGAAAGATCGCCGGGCCGCAGGTTGAGTATAGCTGGTCTAAAGCTTTGAAAAAAGAGGAAAAAATCCTTGTTCAGCTTAGAGGAAAAACACTCTGTATTTTCTTATAGAATAAGTGAATTGTTTTTTCAGCGGCACATGTTTTTGGTTTATTACCTTTCATACTTCTTGTTGCAAAATTTAAAAACGTCCAAGATGTATGCTTATTAATAGCAAATCTTAAACTAGCATGAAATCGCACAATATTCTTTTATAAATAAGATCTACAATGTTGTGAGATAGAAGTGTAAAACATGTTTCATATAATATGTAACATAAATACGGTGATATCATATCGGCGATAGTAATGTCTGAACAATAAATTTTGCTTTTACTGCGATTTTCTTAACTTCTAAGCCTTACACAATTTCAAATTTTTATACCTATGAAAAAAGGAAAACATGCTTTTTCAATTGCAATTTGACTAAAAACCGTTAAGCAATGGACTATTTTTTTTTAATTAATTTTGAAAGTAACTATTAAGTATAGATATATTTTTTAATCTATCTATTACGTGTAACTCGATTACAAAATATCAAGCTGTTAGCACTTAAAACAATATAAATAATTCAAAATTTGCTTCAAGATAATATTATAGAACAAAGTTAAAACTTCATGAGTAAAAGAAATAAAATAATTTTAAAAAAGCATAAATTTGACAGATGTAGAATTTAATTTAACTACGCACTCAAACCACTGACGTGATTAGAATCATCTGAACTTAATGAGATAAGTATGTAACATATATAGAAATATGTTTGTGTGTGCAGCTGTAAAAATAATAGATGAGAGCAAACATAGAAAAGCATGTATGAAATTAGAAAAGAAGCACTATTTGCAGAAATTGTATGTTTAAACTATTAAATATCGCAACCCATCTTTATAATTGAAGTGACAGTGTACGCCTTGCGATATTATTTTAATTACAAAAAATCAGAGAAAATATTGTTTTTTTAATAAAATAACAGCAGCATCCGATGATAAGAAAGCGATATTTATCCATCAACACTCTCTTACATTTATTGCAGACATGAGAAAATTAAGAAAAAAAAAGAAAGAAAAACGCAGGAGGGCCTAAGGAAAGGCCCAGGCCCGGCCTCTTACAGCCTGTAGCCGTCGATCCATCAAATTGGAGCGTCCCGGGAAAACTCGTTGCCAGGCAACCCGTCCCAATGACGTCACTGTTGCCATGACGCCAGGCGGGATCTGACTCTCATAAAACTTCCTCACAACAATAGCATAACGGTAGAGAAAACAGCGACCAGACAAAAGCATTTGATTGCCAGTTGTTTTACCAACACAGGGCACACCTGATCTGAAGCAACAATTAAAGAGGGGGCACAAGACGATGAATTTTTCATTGCGGGAAAAATCTGGGAAGATTGATCGGCGCACGACTTATATAGATACACTTTAAATGTATGTATACAGAGGGGGAAAGATAACTCGTGAATATTTTATCGAATGCACGCTGCATTTCGATGCAATGTATGGAAACCGAAAAAGGAGGTAAACACACAAACGTCATTCGATGACAGTAAGTGTGTGTGTGTTTGTGTATTTTTAGAGAAGCGCTTATTAAATTTTCATTCGCAAAAGCTAAAAGTTTGTTTTTTTGCGTGCATTAAGCGAATTAGATTTGCATTCTAATGAGAAGTAGATCAGAAATAGCTGAGAGAAAACAAATGATTTTTAATATTTGCGTCATTTAATTTTTCACCATTGTGTAAAAAAGGATTGGTTTCTGTTTTAAAGGTTTTTATATGAATAATTGAGTAAATAAATTCTCAATTTGCATTGAGGTTAAGTTAAGCTCTGAAAAAGAAGTTATGTATGGAAAATAACTACATATTCCTTACCTTTTTTACAGTCTTTTATCTGCCTGTCCCCATGTAACTATGCAAAAATTACTCAACCGAATAGTTTGAAATTTAATTCTGTAGAATAGTTTCGGGATTCTGTTGAATTCTTCCAAATTTTATGAAAGTTTAATAAAAACTTAAAAAGAATGTTCTTTTTTTCCCCCTTGATTCTCTTAAATCCTACGGCACGTCATTAATTCTATGATATTCCATGATAGGTAATGATGCTAGGTTGCTATGATGTCCTATTCAAGGTGGAGTCCTATTATTTCTGTACTACTGAATTTTAATATGTATATTAATAATAGATTTTGTATTCATGCATTTTTGCATAAGAATGCATAACATCTATTGCACCAAGATCTGAATATTTATAAAACCAGTTACAGTACGAATGCACCTCATTTGCCATGTTTGACGTACAATTTTCGACCTGTTGCATGCGAAGATGGATTCTTGCAGTTGAATTTAATCCATTTCATTACACGTTAAAGGTATAATACAAAGTGGTGTTTCAGACACAACATTTTAATAATCTTACTATTTAATTATAAATTAATGCATTCATTTTTATGCGTTTTTCAATTAACCACCATCATTAGCAGTGCCACTTGTAAAGTGATTTACACCAAAAAGTAATCAGCACCGTAATATATCAAGGAAAAACGGAATTTGAAGTTTTATAAAAATCCATCTCTTAGTTCTTGAAGCATTTCGGAAATCATTAGCAGTGCCACTTGTAAAGTGATTTACACCAAAAAGTAATCAGCACCGTAATATATCAAGGAAAAACGGAATTTGAAGTTTTATAAAAATCCATCTCTTAGTTCTTGAAGCATTTCGGAAATCGTGAAAAGGAAGCATAGCAAAGTCATATGTTGAGTGATGTACACCAAAAACTAATTAGCAATAGTATTTATTAGGGACTAATTGACTTCTAAAGTTTTAATGAATTTCATTCATTAGTTCTTTTATAGAGCGTCCACAAAATTTGTGTCACATATATATATTCAGACTCACAGACAGACTTTTTGTAAGAACATGTTTTTTGGAATCTCTGAGCCCTAAAATTTGTAAATCCGTCGAAATCCTGAATTTAAAAGTTTTCATGAATCCAATATTTTTTTCTGGTAAAGATAGAAGAAGGTAAAAATAGGGGATATTTTCAAGATGACAATTGAATGCCTATAAAATAATAATAATTAAAAAAAATAATCCGAACACTTTTTACTTTTTTTTTCATTACATGTATTTATTTTGAATTTGATAATTTTTACGAAATTAATGTAATTTTTTTCCAGTTTGAAAAGCATTTACAATCTATAAATTAATGCCTCTGTTACGTCCCAACTACATTCGAAATTTTTCCTCGTTAGGGAAATACCGAGTGTTAGTCCAAGAGCCGAAAATAAGATGTAAATAGGAAAAAATGGATAGAAGCTCCACCTGTTGGGCAATTTACACCCAAAATCAAATAAGGAGAATTGAATCTAAAATTTTATTGAATTCCGTTCTTTAGTTCTTGATATAGAGCGCCCACAAAATTTGTGCCACATATATGCATACATGCAAACAGACTCGCACGCTTACAGACAAACATTTTGTAAAAACATGTTTTTCGGTATTTCTGATCTCTAAAACGCATAAATCCGTCGAAATCCTGAATTCGAAATTTTTTTGCGAGTCTCATGCTTTCTTCTTGTAAAGATAGAAGAAAGTAAAAATCGAAAAATATATTCGAATGATAACCATTAAATGTTTATTTAAAAGAAAAAAAACTTTTTTGTTTGTTTTATTACAGTTAATTCTTTAAATTTGATAAATTTCTACGAAATTATTTCTTTTCCAGTTTGAAAAGCATTCACAATCTATAAACTAATGCATTTTGCTCAAGGCCGTAGCCAGAAATATATTTAGCAGGGGAATTTAGGGCCATGAATTTTTTGATTTATTTTAAATTTGTATGTATGATTTGTATTTATTTATTGATGTTGCATTTTAGATTTGTAGATTGGATACAGGCGAATGTTAATAGTTTAATTAATTTTTATTGTGAGTTCGAGTTATTCAATTTAATATAATTACAAAAGAAACTTTAAGCTTTTTTGGTTGCAAATAGATTCAAAATCTCATTTAGATACTTCTTTAGTGCCTTACTGCCGTTAATGTCAACCGAATTAAAATTTGACATTTTTTATATATGTTCTGAAATGTTTTACTACCAAAATTTCAAATAAGTACCATTATACTCTTAAAGAATTTGGGCTAAACAAGTCTGATAATGTGTGTCAAGCAGTTGTAATCATTTTATTTTAACAACATTGACATTTTATTTTATTCTAAAATAGTCCCAATCTAAAATAATTGAATGAACCTTAAAGATTTCTTAAAAATTGCATACAATAAAAATGCGCTTAAAGATGGAATTTGATTTTTGAATATTGATTATAATTGATTGCGAATCTTGGCTATACTGACTGGTAATTTTAATCCATATTTATAATCATTCCCAAAAAAAATTCGTGATCCCCCCCATTGGCTACGGCCTTGCACCTGTTACGTCCCAACTACGTTCGATATTTTTCATCATTAGAGAAATGCCAAGTGTATTGCATGAAAAGGTTCGTGATAATTACTTCAATGGTTTCTATTCGGCGTACACAAATCCTTCTGTGTCAGAAGGTGGTAGGTCGGAAAAATTATTTTCTATTTATTTCATTTTTGAGGTAATGTTTGTTTTGTAAAAAGCCATAAAAGTTCTTTTCGTCAATACTGGAAAACTCACCGAGAAATAGCAAAATAAACAAGTGGGTAAGTGCGATAGGAGATCGCACGGATGGTTTCGTTTAATATTTATATTAAAACACTCTGTCTTTAATTAATAAATCTAAATTGTTAATTTATAATTATTAAATTCTTACATAGATAGCAGCATCAATAAATTCAATTTTAAAAGAAAATTTTTTATTTTAATCAAATTAAAAATGTATAAATCAAATTAGTGAAATAAAATCCAAAATTCCATTTTTTTTAAATCGAAAATTTAAAGAAAATTAGCGGAAACATAAATTAAATTTTAAATTTCTCAAATTAAAAAAATAATATTTGAACGAAATTTAAAATGTTCAATCTTTACCATAGTTATTTAAAATAGAAAGAAAATTGAATTCCAAAAAATATTATGAATGCCAATGATAAAAAATTTGCATTTAAACATTTAAATTGGAAAAATATAGCTTCAATGTGAATATGCACTAATTTATCTTTCAGCGTCAGTGAGAGAGAGAGAAAAAAATGATCCCCCTACATTTTCTTGAGCCCGTTACCCGTTATTATGCACTTTTAGCTACAGCCCTGACAGTGCACTTTAACGGCACTTTAATAAAGCATAATTTTTTGGATTAGCGTTCATCTAAACGCAGGAATGCGATATCATTAAATATAAAATTAGATATGAACAGTTTATGATTTAAAAGGCATTTTAAACTTACGTTGTTTAATCCCAAAATCAAATTTAATGTAACATTTTCCCGCAACATCGTTATCTTATATAAGAGAACAAAAATGAAATTCGAAATTTCTTTTATTATTTCCCCCTGAATCTAATGTATCTAATCAGCGTAATTTTTAGCATAAACATTTGCAAATTAAGTGGCTAATAAATGTTTCCGGCAGGAAAATTTCTTTTAAATGGGCGCTGATTGCCTCTTGTTAAGGCGCTATTCATAACATGTGATCCAGCCGTCTAATTGAGCGGAAATAAGCGGACGTAATAGGAAAGAAGATAACAATTGCTGTAAATTGCTGAGAAAGCGCAAATATAAAATATTTTTATCAAAGATGTCGATAAAATACATAACGTTACATAATTATGAACAAATTAGGAATTGCATGTCAAAATAGCAAAGGAGGTGGTTTTGTACTATAACGAAGTTTCAAAAATATTCAGATCTTAAAGTGTAATAGTATACAATATTTCGAATGCTGTACAAATATATGAAATCTGTTGTGTGTCCCTATAAATATTGTCTGCTTTCTATTATAAAAGAAGTAATATTTAATAAACCCCAGCAACAGGGATGTAGTGGAGGGTATACTGGGGTATACGCCGTATACCCTCTGGATTTTTTAAAGGAACACCGTATACCCTCTGTTTCTTCTCTTTCCTGGTTTTTTCCTAAAGAAAGCTGTGCTAAACGCACTCTAGGGTATACCCTTTACCTTGAGCGTATACCCCCTGCTTTAGAGCGTATATTGTCTGTTAATTTTACGACCACAACCCTGCTCAGCAAGGTATATCAATTTCATAAAATATGAAGTAGTTTAATATAATTAAAACGCGTCCCAAATAATGTTTCCTCTTATACCATTATGTAATAGAATATTTTTGTATGGCCCTGTAAATTAATAAAAAATATTCCTTATACTACATATTATGCAGAATGTATATTTTAGTAATACTTCATACATGCATATCAATTTTATTATGTTCGAAAAAGTGTAACATTATTAAAATGCAATTGAAACTATTTTTTCTCATTGGCCGTCATGTAACGGATTTGCTGTTATACCGTTGACTGTCCCTGGAATTGAATTGTGTATTCGATTTTCATAAAATTTGAAAAGACTCGACAAAATAATTCAACAGTTATATATTTTAAATTTCAAAAAAATCGGTTGGGTAGTATTTGCGTTGTTATATGCAGACGGACTGACAGACAGACGGACGGATTGAATGACGACTATAGGTACTACGTATATAATCACGAACGCACCTAAAATAAGCACGCAGACTCATAATTTACTCATGAGATAATATATACAAGGTGTTCAGAGAATATTTACCACAAAAAATTAGAAGCAGTCTTTTTTTTTTTTAACACTTTTAGGAAAAAATTGGCACCGACTTTAATGTCAACTTCCAAATTCCATTCGCTCATTTTAAGTCTATTTTCGTGGAATGCATTAGCATATTTAAAATAAGCGGGTAAGAGTGATCTTACGCTCAATTAAAATTACCGTTGCGTTGAACTCGGTATGACGAAAAATTTTGCTGTATTTTTCCTATAAAGCATTTTATGTTATAACAGTCTAAAAAATTACTCCAGATTGTTGATAGAGAAGGCCAAGTTTTTATCAAATTTTGCCAACTTTGGAAACAATGCGTTATTTTGCGCCAAGCATGTGTTGAGAAAGTTTTATGTATCCTGATTGGTTGAATTATGCTTTCGAGAACATTGTAAGGACTCTGATTGATTTATGTATCTTGTTTCTTATTGGTATTTTCTGAAAAATTCCTTCTGATTTTGATAACCGATTTTTTCGCCGAATTTCCTCAAAGTAACTTTACAAGTTTGTTTACTGTCAACTATTCAATAGCTAATAATTGTTCGAACTTTTATTCCCATTAGAATGCATTGACCCGTGGTGACTCCAAAATAACCCACTATAGTCCCTTTAAATAACGGAGGCGACTGACAAGTTTTACCTCTCATCTTTGCCATTTCAGATGAAAATCACATGTAGTTCAGTTTTTCTACGCGTTTTTTGGAATCACGGTGTCAGCTTGTCAAGGTCAGTCGCCTTTGTTATTTAAAAGAACTATAGTTAAATTTCCTCGAATGTGTAAACAAGCCCAATGGTCTTCTTGTACATTTAATGAAAACCATTAAAACCGTTTTTAAGATAAAATTTACATATAAACCGGGAGATGGTATCACAGACAATCACCTCATCGAGTTCACGAATGAGAATCTAGGATTCGTTAACACTCGATTTCTATATTAAAACGCTGTCGATCTGCTAAGTTCTATTTTGGCGGAAAACACCGGAAAATCCGATTTTAGCGGTTGACTCATACGTTTACTATTGTGCTTTCCTGCACCGGAAAGTATGAAAACATGGAGGATTAGGAACAGGAAAACATAAGTCTAGCTAAAGAACAGTTGAGAACTATAGATACTTCTAACTTGTATGTAATTCTTACACAGTTTTATCAATATCATCATGCATAAAAATATACGTAAACACTTGGATGAAATTTAATTACATATAATAAATGATTATAAAATGTTAGAGTGTAATTAGTGTAAGAGGACGTGGCATCCCACTCGTGTTTCACATTAACCCTTTAACGTTCATTGGTTTCTCTACGAAACCACAGAAATTTAATTCGATATGGAACAACGACACCGGAATTTTAATTTAAAAAAATCAATTTTATCATGTTTGTGAAAAATCACGTTTTCGTATTTACAAATATGTTTATTTGCAGTTACCGGTGTCAGTCATTTATTTCAATATCTTAGCAATGAAAATGCTTTGATCGTTAAAGGGTTAAACCATGAAGTTTTGTGAAAGCAGCGGTTCCCAAACTATGGGTCGCGACCCACTGGTGAATCACAATAGGCCTTTTTGTGGGTCGTGGAACATTCGAGTTTTGCCATAAAAATGTATATTTTATTTCGTCTGTTTAAAAGAATACAACAAATACAGTATTTTACTATTAAAAATATCATGAAATCTAGCTTAAACGAAAACTTCGTTAGAAGACAGTATATTTTATTAAACATTCAGTCTATTCGTTGTGTAATATGTCAGTAGTCGTGCAACCGTTATGATAATCTTGGAAAAATCCTTTATTTCGTTTTGAATGAATATAGGAGAAGAATATCCTGAAATAACTAAATCATATGTGAGATCCTCCATGGGGTTCAACATGATATACTTGTGCGGACGTACTTTTATTACTTTGCAGTATTTGGAAAACAAGTTCAGACTCTGATATAGATGCCCTGATAGGTGTCAGAAATCTCCCTATTTGTAAAAATATATTTTGGTAATAATTAAAAGTACGTTACATTATATTTAATCTTTTATTTAATCAACCTACACATATCCGAGTTACCAACTCTTGTTTTTGCTGATAGCGTGTCCTTCGTACGAAAATTTTATTTTTTTTATAGGATAAGCTTATAGAGGTATTAACAAAATTTCCACACTGATATTAGATTCACCCTCATAGGTGGGTCACGTGTCAATAAAGTTTGGGAATCGCTAAGTTAAAGTATTATGGAAATGTTGGAAAATGTTTCATAACGTATGTAGGACGTATGACTTTTCGTTCTTATTTAACATCGGTCGTGATATTGGATTCGTATGATCAGATATCGAAGTAATTTTAATGCATTTGTCGCCTAAATAAATGAGTTACTTTGTAAGAATGTTAGTCTACTATGTGCATTGTAAACTATACTCTAATTTGAAGCGTTCTCGAACATCATGCAAATATTAATTCATGCTATGAATATGCGCCCTTAGTTTTCGTAATTATGTAACTCTGTGTATTTTATCGACATCCTCTTGATAAAAAAAAAAAAATTCGCAGCAGTTTACTAGAATCTTACTTTTCTTTTTTACTTACGTTCGCTTATTTCCGCTAAATTAAACGGCTGATCACATATTATGAATGGCGCCTTAACGAGAAGTAATCAGCGCTCATTTAAAAGAAATGATCCACCAGGAAACGTTTATTAGCCGAGTAATTTGCAAATGTTTTTGCTATTAATTACACTGATTAGATAGCTTAGTTAAGAGAGAGAAAAATGTTAAAAGAAATTTCGCAATTTTTTTTTTTTTAATTGTTACAATATGACGTTGTTGGAAAAAACTGTTACAAAGTTTGATCATTAATTTTATATTGATTTATTCAAATACTAATTGACTTAATGAAACAAAGTGAGCATATTTTGTTTTACAATTAAAGATATCGCATTCTTTGCATTTAAGTGAATAAATCTGGCAATTACATTTGTATTCTAGCTATGCAATTTTATCTCTCTGTTCTAAAAAAAAAAGTAACGAACACTGTCACCGCTACTGACATTAAATTTTTTGTGACCTAAGGTATTTCTTCTCTAGTATTAAAAAAAACTGCTGCACACAAAAATATGAAACTTGGTAGTAATATAGAGAAATGTTCGATGAACATAATGATAAATGCATTTTTTAAATCGAATAATTATTTTAAGATATATTTAATGTTAAAGTTGTTCAAAATCGTTCCCTTAAAAAAGTTTCATAAGAGCAAACAATATATATAGAAATTTAAACATTTTTAGACCATACATTAAAAGTTCCTGGTGTGCAGACTGCATATGCTTTTTTAATTTGACTAATTTTTTGATAGTTTATTTCTTTTTAAATCCAAATTTTCAGCATTTTGATAGACATTTTTTGCATATTTCAGAAAATAGCATTATTAATACAGTATTATTTTACTAAAAACGTTAAGATGGCTAATATTTTGGCGGAGATTGAAAATGCGTGAAATCGGCCCAAGGGCGTGGAAACGGTGAGGGTTTTCAAACCATTATAAATTGGACATTTTGAAAAACTTCGTACAAAAATTATGTTTCAATTTTGTTTCACGATGTTACCACTAAGCAAAAAATAACTCTCAGTTTTTATGAAAAGCCTTTTGCACTTGACTTCGAGATATATATATGCATGTAGGCCAAACTGGCAAGGATTTTTGAAACTGAAAAACTTTCGATTTGGGAATCAGAAACAATAATCATCCTTGTATTTGTAATGCTTTTACGTTTATAAATGAGTTCGTAAATGTGAAAAAAAAGTTTTGCATTTGAAAAATATTTTTTAGAGAACTCGAACTTGATCAAATCGTCATATTATAATGGTGTCAACTATACGCTAAAAACTAAAAGAATATATTTTAATCTCTTCCAGATGTGGATGAAGGTTTCTCCAATTTTGGCATGTCCTAGCCGTTGGACTAACTCTTAGTTTGGTTCTCCTCGGAATCCTCGCTTACGTCAGCTAAAGTGGCTTAATCAGCGTACCTCCACCTATAAGCAAAAACGATCGTTTTTTTAAATGGTTTTTTCATTAATATATTGGCTAATTATAAAAAATCTGAGTATTAGGGCATCAAGACCTGTCTTGGACTATTTTCATACCTTTGGTGCAAGAGATTTTAATAGATATTGGCAGTAGACACAAACAAACAGTGATTTTGTCTTTTATTAATGTAAGATATATAGATATTTATGCTATGTGTAGAATAAAACTTCTCAGAATTGAACCTGTCTCAGAATAGATCCTGTCTTAAATAGAAAATTTGGATGCTTCAGAAGGTAAGATTACCATACTATTTTTCTTAATTGTTCATGAACTTGTAAAAACCGGAAAATTGTTCCGAACCAGTCCGATTGCTTTTGCCGATGTTTTACTGTATGAATATAAAGTTAACCTGCGTAAACTGAACCTGTCTATTACGAAGTGCAGTTTTATTGAAAACATTTCATGATCCCAACAAAAGAAACACTTTGAATTTATACCAGCTAAAATAGACACAAACCTATATAAAACTGAAATTTTCACCGGTTATGTGTATTTTTGTCTTAGCAGTTTATGTGTTTTTGTATTCATGATTAAGTATATTTATTCAGTGGAGCCAGCTTTTGAAAATTATTGGGTTGGCTCAAAAATGTTTTATAAAATGATGCAACTAGTTTGTTTTTCTTCGAAGGTTTGAAAGATGAGAATTTTAAGTTACCATGTTTAAATAAAGCTGCAATTTAATTAAGTTATATTATCATACATTTTACCCTATAAAGACACTGATATTTATTGTAATGTCATGATACTATGAACATGACTACAAATTGAATTTGCACAAAGTCAAACAGGGAATAAAACATTTCAGTCATTTAGGATTTATGGGTGTCAGTCGGAGAAATAAAACACATGGTCATTGGGAAAATAAATTTTATTCTAAGGTGAAAAATGAATAATAAAATAATTATGAAATAAGTGACTAGAACAATGAAAATTGGGTAAGCTATTATTCAAAATTATTGCGTGGACTCCGGCTCCACGGACCCATATAAGTAGGCGCCACTGTATTTATTTTTTGTACCAGAAGGGAACAGATTCCCTTTTGTCTTACTTGTGACTGAGCCCGTCCAATAATTTAGAAAACTTTACGCCTAATAATTAAAGGAATGCATTTTAATCTCTTCCAGATGTCGATGAGGGTTCCTCCAACTTTGGCATGTCTCTGCCGCCCTTCCTGGCCGCCGGACTCACTCTCAGCTTGGTTCTTCTCGGAATCGTCGCTTACTTCAGCTACAGGTGGCTCATCCAGAGGCTGCAGTCGGCCACCAAGCCCGAGGACCGAAAGGACCCCGAACAGGCAGCCTCGACGAGCCAGCACGAATCGGAGTGCAAGTCGCCGGCGCCCGAACAACAGCCGAACGGATCGCAGTCGGGCGAAGGCAGTGACGGACAAAAGTCTCCGACAGGTAACGTGAATATTGCCCAACTTGAAATGAATTCAAGGGAATTATTCCCTTACCCCCCTTCTATGTTTTATTGAAAATAGAAAAAGGGGAGATTACAACGATTCAGGAGATAATGATCCAGACTAGGAACGGCGAACTTATGGCACGCGTGACATGAGTGACACACTGAGGATTATTTTTGGCACGTTATTGAATCAGGTTGTACATCAAAATAAAAAGAATTTCACGAAATCCATTAAATAATTTAGAAGGTTTCTCTGTTTATCTTAATTCAATAAGTTCGGTTAATTGTCATCGTCATCCAAATTTAAGCAACTTAATTATAACTTAATATATTCCAATCAAGCTCAATATTAGCTCATAAAATTTTAAGAGTAAGAGGGAAATTATTGCAAACGAAAGATTAAAAGCATTGCAATTGAAACTGTCGATGTAAAGTTATAACAATTTCGAATTCAATTCCAGGAACTAAAAGCTGAAGATTCAGGCCCTTGCTACTTTCATTTTTTTCCCCTGCGAGACATAATTTTCGGAAATAAATAACGTGAAAAATTCCAGTAAAAATATCGTGTCAAGAGACTTCAATTCAAATTGCATTCTTCTTAAATTAACTAAATACGAAACTGGTGTAAGTTGTTTGGCTTCTAAAATGGGTCAACAGAAATATTTCTAAAGTATAACATCAAATATTTAAAAATACTTTTTTACGCTAACAACAAAATTTTAATTAATTCTGATTTGCTATTATTCGGTCCAAAAATTTATTGTATTGTTGTTGGCACGTCATGATCACGTAAAATATATTTGTGGAAAAATTGGCACGTGTGTATGAAAAGTTTCGCCGACCCTGATCTAGACCCTACTTGAGAGAAAGGTTTCCTGTCCTGCAATGGGATTGAAATTACTCCCTTGACATGAAATAGTCATTTTAAATAAAACACGCCGCCTGCGAAGATAAAGCAGGCCGACTTCTGCTCGCAAGTAGTAATCATGTCTGTCCGATCTTAAGAGTCTTTTTCTAATAGCACTGCGATGTAAATGCATCGTAACCGAGATGCAACTCAATTTGCTGGCAATGTTGTCACACGAAGTGAGAAATGTGTTACATTCATATTATTGCATTATCGATACTTGATCTGTGCCATTTTCTGACGAATTCTTATTAAAGGCATAACATGACATTCAACTCTTTTATGATGTGATCAGTTAAAGAAGTCACATTTTATCACAGTTCTGAAGTTATAATTATATGTTTGTGTTTTATGGGAGATTGACGTTGTTACATCCTACTATGACGTTGGTAATCAAGCGCGGTTACAACAGTCTAACATTCGCCTTTAATCGCACATTGTATCTCAAATTCTGAAATTTTACAATTTTTAATGCTCATAAAATTCTGTTTTAGAAAGAACTTTGGTCTAGCATGTCAGCAATTTGATCTTCAGTAGAAATGTATTCTATTTTAATATAATTTCTGTTGACAACATCGCGAACAAATTTCTACTTAATTTCAGTTTGTTGAATTATTTTCTTTTGAAATGCATTTAATATTTCATATCTTCATATACTATAAGATTTTTAACACCGACAATTTCATTGGCGATAACTTTGATTCATAAAAAATCTTGAATTCCTTTACTCTTGAATTTATTTCGTCTCTGACAGTTCAATATTCTTTTGTTTATTTACACACTATAACACAGGACAATTACAGAATTAATAATATAATCTGACAATGATTTGCTGGCATTTGATAATTCAGCATCAACATACGTATATAGACAGATCAGAATCTTACCTGTTTTTACCTGAATTTACCTTCTTATAATTAATGTTTAATTCAACAGATTCTTTCGAATATCTCAAGAGTTTCTTTATAGCACACCAAGGAACATCACGAGGATCAGTGTTGAATTCAGACACTTTTCTCCGTGAGAGACTTTAGTAGCTCCGGGGGACATTATAGAGTTCCGGAGGAAAATTGTACTTTTTGACCATTGAAAACACAAAATTTCAAATTTTCTGGGAGGGGGGACATTTCATTGCTCCAGGGGGATGCCACCCCGCGCCATTCCCTGAATTCAACACTGACTAGGATTATCCTGAAGTTAATTCGAGAAGTTAACTGCAAATAAAATATCAGGTCTAGATGCGTCAACTAAATGAGTAAACTAAGTAAATTAACTAAGCAAACAACGTAAAACTAAGTAAAGGAATCAACTAATTCACGATATGTCCCAGTAAAGCGATTACCTTCTTCAGAATTACCAACAGTCGTTTTAAATTTAGTAGGAATAGAAATGAGAGTCTTGTCCAGAATTTTGAATCTTTTCAACTAACTTAAAATGTAGGATTTTTGATCTATAAAAAAGTAATATGTATTGCAAATACAAACCGTCCGAGGAAAATTCCATTTAGACATTTCGATGTCTAAAAACTCTGAAGCTTTATCTGATTTTCACACTTGAAGCTTTTTAGAAACATATAAATAATGATATTAATTTCACAAACATTGAATTTACAACCAACAGATCATCAACGTAAAGAGCCATAAATATTTTCTTTGAATTTACATGTTTCATAAATATGAGAGAATCAAAAGTAAATTTTTAAAAAGGTAATCATAAAATAGAAAAACTTTTCATATCACTGATGTGGGGCTTGCTTCATACCGCACAAGCTCATTTGAAGTATTTAATAAGTGATTTTTCACATTGCTAGATAAAAGTAGAACTAACAGATTTGAAAAATGTTCAAGCCGAGAATCGAACCCTTAGAATAGCTCTCCAAGTGCTCTGCCATTTAAGCTAGGAGGACGATGCCTAGCTTCTCATCTGTCACGCACATATATTGGTAATACCCTGTTCACATTACAAACATAAGGTATCTTAAGATCGCCATGTTTGAAATGGACCCTCACGGAATTGGATGCCTATTCACATTGAAAAAGTTACCTAAGATATCTCAGCGAATGTCACTGTATCTCTGAACTGAACAAATGTAATGTATGCGCATGTGCTTGAAGTAAAGACGGCCGCAACAGCCAATCAGTAAAAGCGAAGCTTTATAGCCAATGAGAGTGGGTGGTTTTTTTCTGTATCTAGCCCGAGCGAGTTGAAACTCTCTGAGAGAGTTCCAGGCCTGAGATATCTTAACTATTTGCAGTGCGAACAGGGTATAAGGCTGTAACTGCAGCACAAGGTGGAAACATCTACATGAGTCGCAAACCTATGGCTTAACATGAGAGACAAATGAATCCAGTATCGGTAAATACTCATATTTACACATATTGATGAACAACCTTTTGAAACAATGCAATGCATGGGGTAATCTAATATTTATGTAGTCAGCAGTACAAAATGCAAAGCATCAAAAGTTCTTAGGAAAATTAGCTTTAAATAACAGTGCCTGCCCATTTTCTAAGTGAATTCTATGAGCGTTCTAATACACCATTGAGGCATGGAGTATACGGGGTGAAGGATCAATAAGTAGGGTAGATGTGCCAGTAATGGACCACCTTCCAGTAATGGGCCACCTTGCACTTTTTGGTTTATAAAAAAATAATAAATGATAGTTAAGCTTTTATTATTTTTTTCTGAACTCCACCTTGCATGCTTTATAAGCTGGATTAATCTTTAACACTTTTTGTCAAAACAATTAGGAAGCAAAAAATAAAGTTTCACAGTTTTTCTGTTTTTCACTGAAAATCTTAATAAATATGCTAAGAGCTGACTTTACTTGCTTAGTTTATATCTTTTTTATTTTTCCGTAAAAATTGAATGTTTTTGTTTGGTTAGCAATTTAAAACATTGAATTTAATATACCAATGGCCATTTACAAAATTTTATTTATTTTTAAGATTTTAGGGGGGGGGGTGGTCCATTACTGGATTGCTTATTTCATGATTTTCCAGTAATGAACCACCCAAGTGACCAATACAAAAAGTGTAATTTCAGTAGAGATAAAATATTTTGATTTAACTGAAAAGCAAAATAATCAAATTTAATACTTAAATTTTACTTATTAGAATTTAATAAAGGCAATTTCTTTATAAATAGTTGTTTTTAAAAAGTCATCCAAAATTAGTACAAAAAACAAGCAGAACATTTGACAAAATCTAGATGTGCCGTTACAAAAGTTGTTGGTTCAGAAATGTAAAATCATATTTGGAAGAAGATATTATTGATATTTTCTTCCGAATTCTAAAGCATACAGAGAGAATTTTCAATAAGGTTAAAACAAGGTTTCTTTTGTGCTCTTAAAACAAGGAAAATTTTGGGACCAAAATCAGTTAAAGATGTGTATCATGTAGTACCAAATAACGAAAAAGAACAAATCACAGTTATGGGATGTTTTTCAGCAAATAATGAGATTGTTCCATTTGTGATAATATATCCATATAAGCATCTCTGAAGTGAAATTGTAGAATAAATCTGTGCCAAATTGATGGGCTATATCAGGCCTGTCCAACCTTTTACTCAGCAGGGACGCATCTCAACTTTTGACAAACAGCGGAGGGCGCCAATATCAACATTGCTCAAAACATGCAACAAATTTATCCAAGAGTATTACTAGCGATACACATATGCAAATTAACTTCGCTATAGAAGCATAAGGCTTCCTATGGATCTAAAGTACTACTATGATTAAAAAAAAAAAAAAAAAAAACTTTTTTAAATAAATTGTTGTAAATTTCGAATTATGCGTTTTTCGACGAGGGGATATATATGTATAAAGTTATTGGAAGGAGCCAGAAAATGAAATTTTGCCTATTATATCAAAATAAAATGATAACCAGTGATATTGTTGGGTTTTTTGAGGACGCAAAAATATTCCTTGATTTATTTTGAAGGAATAAATTTGCTGGTATAAAAAGTACAGAAACAAAGACAGGCTTCACATAGTAACCAATCAATGGGTGGCTCTAAAGAGAGCCTGAAAGAGAATGGAAATAATTTCGCCCAATTTTATAGATTAAAAAAAAAATTACCTAATATCTGAAAGTTCTGAGGGAGGAAATGACAAGCTCTTTTCCCGTCTTTAAAACAGACAATAGACCATCGAAACAACATTAATTTTTGATGCGGGAAAGAAGTTTTAAAAATATCGCAAGCATATTTCAGGAAATTTTAATAAAGCATGCTTTAAATAGAAATTTAATTCTTAAAAAATGTTCATAACTTGCAGCCTTGAAAAGGGCGCCAAGAAATCCCTCAAAGGGCGCCATGGCGCCCGCGGGCGCCGCGTTGGACAGCCCTGGGCTATATGATTATCTGAAAATGATTGGATACTGCAAGAGTGCAAGAACATTTATCATTTTAAATGCATTCTAAAATTCCATATTGAATAGTTTGGACTATCGAAAAGGAATAATAAAATTGAAGATCTGTTATTTATATTTCATAGTTGCACAGCACATCATTTAGATAATGATATGAATGAAGATTGGAAACTTTTTTTTTAATGCCTTATTTTATCTAAACTTGATTTCAGTAAAATATTGTCTTTATCTTATAAATCCTTTAAATTTAAATGTTTTGTTTTATATCTTTGCAATATAAATCCTTTAATGTTATTTAATAATAAACAGATAATAATATCATTAATATTTTGTTTTATATTCACATTATAAATCCTTGATTATAATAAATTAATAACTTAAATTTAAATATTTTGTTTTATGTTTTTTCATTATAAATCCTTTAATGTAATGAATTTCTAAATTAAGTTTTAATATTTTGTTTTATTAGTATGCTTTCATTAAGTTCTGGAGCAAAATACAATTGAAACAAGTTGGAAATTGCACGTGAAGCGTAGCAAATGAAGTGCGTTCGTACGATAACGAAGTTTTAAAAATATACAGATCTTCCTGATATAGTAGACAATACTTCGAATAAAGTACAGTGGTTGAACTCTTTGTGTTCCTATAAACACACAGGAAGTAATTTTCATTACACCTCAGCAACGTATATCATATTCCTAAAATGTGGCACAGTTTAATATTATTAAAACATGTCCCAAACAATGTTTCCCTGTATAGCATTATGTAGTGGAATACTTTTGTGTGGCCCTGTAATTTAATAATAAATATTCTTTGCATCTCAGATTGTACAGAATTTATATTTTAGTACATATATATAGTTATAAGTTCATGTCAATTTTATTATGCTCGAATGAGTATAACACCATTAAAATGCATTTGCATCTTTTTACCCCATTGACTGTAATGTAACGAAATACTTTTGATAGTCCCTGTAATTGATCTATGCATCTGATTACCATAAGATCTGAAATAACTTGACAAAATTATGTAGTGATTATATGTTTTAAATTTCAAACGATTAAAATGCATTTTAAACTTTTTTCCCCATTGACCGTAATGTAACGGAATCCTTTTGTTTTTCCCTGTAATTGATTTATTCATCTGATTTTCATAAAATTAGAAATGATTCGGCAAAATTATGTAATAATTATGTATTTCAAATTTCAAACGATTCGGTTGAATAGTTTTTGCGTTGTTATATGCGGACAGACAGACAGACGGACAGACAGATGGACGGACGGACTAAACCACAACAATAGGTGCTACGTATTTACATAATTAGGAACGCACCTAAAAACAATTTTCTGTTATTTTTTGTAGGGTGGCCCATTACTGGAACATAGGTGGTCCATTACTGGGCTTTTGGGTGTTAAAACATATTTCTATTATTTAAAATTAAATTTTTATTTCTATTGGGAAATGTAACTATAGGATTAGTTAAATATTGTTGAAAGATTAATATAATATGAAAAACTTGAACAATTATGTGTGTATTTTTTTAGTCGTCTGGACATATTTTATTGTGCAGAAAATACTTTTAAATGAAGTGTTTTTTATTCATTATTATAAACTACTGCTACAAAAATTATATTACAATTTTCATTTAATGCGCTATTGTACATGAAAAATAATGCATATTATTTTACATACAAAAATTGCAATCTATTGCTTAAAACATAAATTTACAAATGCATGAAATATGAAATATCGTCAGTTGGTATTCTCTGAAATAAATACCCATAAAACTTATGAATTTTCATCCCCATTTCAACAATTCTTCCATCATCATCATTATTATCATTATATTCTAGATTTGATATTATAGGTTTATGGTAACTAAAATATATAGCAAACAATTTTGATTAAATTCTATTTAAATATCTTGTAATGACTGCATCAATTGTAATTTTTTATCTCTCTGTGCTAAGATTGCGATGGTTGGTCATTGTTAAATCAAATTTTCTATTTAAAAATTCAATTAATTGTAGATTTTCATCATCCACAAAGTTGATGTTGAAATCCCTACTCAAAATCATCGGCAAATCATCAAATATCTTTCCAATTCTATCTTGAAGTAATGCAGAAGCCTCTTTAGAACAAATAAATAAATTTTCATACAAAAATTCTCATTTGCACTTAAAGACTTATCCGGTGAAATATAAATGGCAACCAATACAATTAGTTTTTCATTTTCAGAGTGGCAACAACAAACACATATATCACTGATATCAAAAACATTACTACTAAACATACTGGTGTACCTCACATGCACATTCATATGAATTGTGGAAATATATGCCCATTACATCAAACAACCTTTTATAAATAGCTACTCCTGCTGCTGGACGACCGTATCTTCTGAAACTTGCAACAAATAGAATAGTAATCAAACAATATAAGTTGTTAAAATTTAAATACAATTTTTTAAAAAATGGTTGGAAAGTGCAGCATAATCGATGCACAATATCATGATTTTTCTTTCTTAACTTTTTATTCCATCTGGTAACAGTATATTTTGTTAAACTTTAAATACAATTAAAATTTTTAAAAATGGTTTTGAAATGTAGCATAATTGATGTGCAATGTCATGTTTTTTCTTTCTTAACTTTTTATTCCATTTGGTATCAATTTATGTTGTTACTATTTAAATACAATCAAAAATTTAAAAAAAAAGAGAGAAAAATGGTTGGAAAGTGCAATGTAATCAATGCGCGATGTCATACTTTTTCTTTCTTAACATTTTATTCCCTCTGGTAACAGTATAAGTTGTTAAGGTTTAAATACAATTACAATTTTTAAAATTGGTTGGAAAGTATTGCATAATCAATGTACAATATCATGTCTTTTCTTTCTTATCATTTTATTCCATTTGATAACAATATAAGTTGTTAAACTTTAAAAACAATTGAAAATATATATATATATATATATATATATATATATATATATATATATATATATATATATATATATATATATAAAAGGTTTAAAAGTGCAGCATAATCGATGTGCAATGTCATGTTTTTCTTTCTTAACTTTTTATACCATTTGGTATCAATTTATGTTGTTACTATTTAAATACAATCAAAAATTAAAAAAACTGAAAAAAGTGGTTGGAAAGTGCAGCATAATTGATGCACAATGTCATATTTTTTCTTTCTTAACATTTTATTCCTTCTAGTAACAGTATATGTTGTTAAACTTTAAATACAATTATAATTTTAAAAATTGGTTGAAAAGTGTAGTATAATCGATGAGCAATGTCATGTCTTTTCTTTCTTAACTTTTTATTCAATTTGATAACAATGTAAGTTGTTAAACTTTAAATACAATTGAAAATTTAAGGAATTGAAAAAAAAAATAGTTGGAAAGTGCAGCATAATTGATGTGCAATGTTATGTTTTTTCTTTCTTAACTTTTTATTCCATTTGGTATAAATTTATGTTGTTATTATTTAAATACAATAAAAAAAATGAAAAAAAGTAGTTGGAAACTGCAGCATAATCAATGCACAATGTCATACTTTTTCTTTCATAACGTTTTATTCCATCTATTAACAGTATAAATTGTTAAATACAATTATAACTTAAAAAAAACACACACGGACATTCGCGCAAGCGCCCTGTGCCGCCTAAACGGAGCAGCACACTCAGGCACGGTAGAAAGAGGGGGAGATACTAGTTCCTCTCCCTTCCCCTCGATCTTACGCTTTTTCGATCAGCATCACGTGACCCTGACGCGAGTTTGGAAGTTTTTACCCATACAAAAAGTGCTCAGCGCCGCTAAAGAAGTTTTCACTTCAAAAAATTGGAATACAATAATTATAACTATTAATAAAAAAATATTTTTTAGAGAAATTCCTTAAGGGGATCCATTACTGGCACATCTACCCTGTATCAACTTCATTTGCAAAGTTTAAAAAATCATTATCAATATATTCTTTCTCGATGTCACATCGATTTTTCTTACTAAAGGATTTAATTAAAAAAAAAAAAAACTTTTAATTTTTTAAAAATCAATCTAAAAAAATACATACTATATATATATTAAATGTAAAAAAATGCATTAAAATTTTCAATTTAAAAAATGATTGTCACATATGTTCTGTAATCTGGAAAATCCAGGTTGGATCTTCTAGTTTTCCTAATACCCTTTTTTATATTTTGTAGGTAGCTTAACACCATCTATCAAAATCAGCCACAGCTTACCGGACATAAAGGAAGAGCTGAACAAAGAATTTCCGGCGGACACGAACAAGAAAGTGGCTCCACCTCGTCAAACGACCCTACCAACTGTACCTACGAGGCACCAGACTTTTCAGAGGCAGCTCTCTCACAGACTAGATCTGTCTGATGTTCCCTTTGAAGGTGATTATTTTGAATCGTTTTAAATTGAAAATTTTATGCAGGCGCGATATTTTGCTTTCTACAACTTTATTGCAGGCGATGTGCCCAGGCAGGGTTCGATACGGAGAACCCACGGTCAGAAAGCGAGATCTTAAGTGCCGAGCAAAAAGCTAGCTCGATCGCTTCCTGCGAGAAACTCGTTTTTACTGACCGCGCAAGATGGCGTCGCAACATTACTCCACCCCCAGTAAGAAGAACGTCGCGTTGATGTTGGACGAGCGATATGCACTCGTGTTGAGCTGGCGGTTGCCAGAGTGATGTGTTGTCGTGCTGCCGCCGAGCGCATGTGTGCCCCCTCGATGATGCGCGGCGTGGCAGGCTTTGCGTGCTGTGAGCGTTACACAGGCTTTGGTCGTTGGTCGTGTTCTGTGAGCGTTTCACAGGTTTTGCGTGCTGCGAGCGTTTCGCAGGCTTTTGATGCTGGAAGTGTTTTTAGTGCTTGCCATCTGTTGATCTAGAGCGAAGATGGTAAAGTGCGTGTTCGTTTGTCCAAGGTCACCAATGCAGGTGATGTGCCCAGACTGGGTTCGAACCGGAGAACCCACGGTCAGAAAGCGAAATCTTAAGTGCCGAGCAAAAGGCTAGCTCGATCGCTTCCTGCGAGAAACTCGTTTTTACTGACCGCGCAAGATGGCGTCGCCACAATATAAAGTCGCAAAAAACCTATCAAAACTTGCATCGTCATGGCCAGAAGTTTCTATTTTTGAAAAAACGATGGTAGAAAACTATAAAATTGTGTAAAGGACGTTCATCATAAAGAAATTAAATGCGAATGGTGTTTCTCGAAATCTTCCGTTAGTAAGATCAGAAGTCGTACAAAGAATATGAGCAATAGTTTATGCGCACTAAAACAATGCTCGAAGACTCAGTTGGGAGCTTTTTATTTCGCCATCTACTGTTTGGGAAACTGTACGTTATCATATAAACAAACATGCACACCCTTTCAAACTGCGCATATGTTTATGATGCATTTCTTTAAACTATCGATCTGATTCGATTTAGTGCCAGTTGAGAAAAATGATACCTTTATGTTTGTGAAGTCCACTTGCACTTCCTAATTCTTTGGTTAAGCACAAACTATGGATGTTTTTTCTTGTTTTGTTAAGAAATTAGGAATTCTTTTAATTAAGAGCTTACACTAATCACTTAAAAAGACACCGATGATAATGTTAATTTTGACGTGAACAGAATGTTTACAGCAGTGGTATTTGCTAAAAAAATGAAATACATAACAGTAAAAAAATGCGTGAAATGTTATCAAGATTTTTTAATTTCTTTATCGAAATCTTTGAGTTTGGGGAAGGATCGAGCAATTAAATTAATTTAAGAATGAAAATACGTGATACAGTGCTTGGCATATATTTAAGGGAGACCAAACTGATCGCCAGAGGCGACTAGTTGTTAATGTTAACACTTTCAATGCGGTGGTCTTACAATGTGATCACTCAGTTTTAATTCCAAAACTGAGAAATTGAGAATATTTTACTAAAATTTTACTTTTACAACAAAAGTGCAAAAGAGAAGGTTCTTATTTTCTAAACAAATTCGCTTGAATATTTTGGTGTCAGTCAGTTATTTCATCATTTTAAAAACAGAATTTTTCTGCCCCTAGAAGACGAGTTATTTCGTCCCTTGCGATGAAAGTGTTAACGAAATCAGAAACAGTTTTCGTCATGTTATCCTCAGAACTGGAACAAAAACAATCAATGTAACATTTGATAAAAAAATGTTACCTTAAATCAATTTTAAGAGATTTGGTTGTATAAAAGGCATTTCTAAGTATTTTCGAGTAAAAAATGGCCTGGAACAAAGTAGCCTTGAAATACTAGTTTTCATGTTAGCTTTGTAAAAATAGTAAACATTTCCTGTCAAAATAAAAAAGTTAAAGGAAAGACTATGATCACACATGGGTTACAGGCAGGGGTATAGTCATAAAAATAATAGAGTACATACATTCTAAGCAGAAGTTATAAGCTCAAGACAAAAAGTATATCCTAGTATGTGTATACTATAAGCTTTCTTTAGAGCATAGAGTATACGAAGCTCCTTTAAAAAATCCAAAAGGTATACGGTATATACCCCAGTATACCCTCCACTAAATCCCTGCTAACAGGTTACTAAAGGTAATATTAACCCTTATCTAAATGTAATATTAACCCATTCTTTATTTGTAGCTCTTATCCAGATTGTTTCACTGTAGAAAATTTGTAGAGTTAAAATTTACACACGAAAACAGTGGTTTACAAACACACCGAGTGTTGCTACTAAAAACATTTAAGCTACCCCAAACTATTCCAGTACCCTATAGTAGGATATAAAATATTTTTAAGGGCAAATATTTCAAATTTTCTTGTATTGTTTGTTCAATATAAAGAATAATCACAATTTTTATGAGATAAATCAAAGTAACCCGCAAGAACCAAAGTAGCCCCGGTTGACGGTACCCTGTATTTTTGACTGAATAAATATATTTTGAACTTTAGTTTCCTACACAAAAATTGTTTTTTGTAATATGCGCTACCGCCCCTTAAAGTTTGTCTAACCTTTTTTGAGAGGCCCTGTAACTATAATTCATAAAACCCATTTACTTGGAAAAGGGATATGTAATAGAAAACTCAATTCAGTTAAAACATCGGAAGTAAAATACATGCATTTTATACATGCATTTACGTAAAAACAGAAAAAATAAGGGTAAAAAATACGGATGCTATTCTTTCAAACATAAATTAATATTCCATTCCCGTGTTTCCATAATTGGTTTAAGGCTCTCGTGCTAAAATGTACTGTTGCATTTTCTTCGCGTAGAATTGCATTAGGGAAGTGTCGAATTTTTAATTTCGTTGCCTCTTTTACATTTGTTTCATTAGTAATTTCATTCGCGTCTAGCGAGCAAACAAAAATAGAAAGCACGCTCGCGCTATAAATCGAAAATATTAGTTAAATGTAATAGTTAACTTCAGACGGAAGAAAATGAAATCTTATGTTTTCGTAGCTGTAGCTAAGATAAAAATCCTTGAGCTGTAACTATATTACACTCAGGGCCAGGTTGGATGTTATTTATTAAATTAGTAGAATGTTTACAATTTTTATCGAAAGGAAAATGATTGAATTATTTTGTTGAATTATTGTTTTAGTGAGCATCTTCGGAGATATTTTGAAAAATCATTAAAGGATTTTTTCAAATTGTTTTTTTTTTATATATAATATAAAACATATGGAAAAACGATGTAAACAAGTACCGTCAGGGCCTTAGTTTTAATAAAATGCTCGGGGTGGCTCAGCCCTCTCCTTAAAACATTTTGAGCGTCCTCTGCAAAAGAAAAAAAAATCGAATGTTACTAAATTAATTTGTGCTTCAAAAATCCAAATGAAATTCTGTTCAAAAATCTAATTTTGTTTTGAGGCCCTTTCACAGTTTTACAGGTGACTAAAATAAGTGTTACAAACACTCGCTCATCCTATTTGCATATAGGAAACTAACATGATATTTAACATTGCACTCGTTTTACACTCGAATTTTTCATCATCCTTTTTTTTTTTAGCATAAAAGGAAGTTATTACAATAGTTTAATAATAAACATAATATCTACCATGTGAATATGCATTAATTCTGCGTTATGCATCTTTCTGCGTCAGAAGAGAAAGAGAGAGAAAATATGAGCCCCTCCTTCCTATTATTCACTTCGCTTCGGCCCTGAGTACCGTATATACTCGCATATAACTAAAAGAGTTTCTGAGAATTTTCGGCAAGCAAATCGGAGGGACTTATACACGAATCAATTAAAAAAGAAAAAGAAAACTTCGAATGCTGCAAAATTCTGGCTTAAAAAATTCAGTGATTTCTTTTTGTTTACTTACTACTTTTTCACATTGGCAAGTGGCATCTTTGGTTTGATTTCGTGCAAAATTGAAGTAAAAAGTTAGGGGGGCGACTTATACAGGAGTATGTACAGTAATTTTTAAAGAATAAAAAATAGAACCAATTTCAAGTTAATAATACTTACCTTATTGCATTGATGCTTATTTACCCCGAAACAGAAATTATATTGCAGTGGAAGTGATTGATACAATCGAGTGTTTTTAATTATATCTATCCAATTACTATCGATATTCACATTAGGTCGGGAGAACACACGCATACCGAGAGTATCAATGTTTTTTTCTTTGTCAGCAGTAAAAGCAAATAATAACCGTCACCTTATTTTGTCGGAGTCTGTATCTTTTGTATTTTGTCAATTGTTACAAATTCTGCGATAAAATAGATTGAAGATTACTTAAAACAATAGTGGTGACAATTGCAAAAATCTTACGCACTCTGTGTCTATCAGGCCTGGCGCACATCCTCACGGGTTAAATCGGATTGTTACCATGTTGCTCATTTATGCCGTAGATGAACCAATAATCAGTTTCTTGACTTCTCGCTGTAGAAATAAATAAATAAAGAAAAAATAAAAAAAATTCGCGATATGACGGCAATTTTGAAAACAGAAAATAGTACTGTCTATCTAGTCTAAAATAGTACTCTCAGTTCATCTTTGACCATGTGCTTGTACGGACACATTTCTGCTTCAGTTGATGACGAGCTGTATTGCTTTAGCTCGAAACGCGTCCTCCATTGTTTTATTTATTTATTTATTTATTTTATGGTGAATTTAACAAAGTGATTTCTATTATTATTTATCACTTTTTTTTTTTTTTTTTAGAACTGTCTAGTTGAAATTTAAAAAACAAATTAATAAAAAATAAAGTGCAATTGTAAAATTTGTAATACAAATTTAATATTGTAAGAAAAATAAATCACTGTGCAGTACTACATTATTTAGCTTGTCCTAGTGGTGCACTTTCATATTCTATAAGAAAAAGTTTGGGGTACTATTGCTTAAATAAGATATTAAGTGCGGAAAATGAACAAAAACGTCATTTTTACTGTACTTTGTGGCAACATAAGAATATAAAGTAACAATGCCCCATGGAAACAATAAAATTTAATAAGTAAGAGGGTTATACTAACAGTTTATCTCAAAAGAATTTTGGGGTGTTGTTGCTTGGGAGAGGTATACCACTCCAAAAATATTGGGAATTCATTTTTCATAAAAATGGCATTCACAAACATGAACTTTGATATTTTCTATAGAGAAGAGAAAAAATTTTCTAGGCTTCAAAATTGCATATTATTCATTAAATATGACTTACTTCAACATAAAAAAATCCCTTTCGGCATGGCCTATAGGCGGAGGTAGATTTCGAAAAGTTTTCATCTCAAAAAAAAAAAAAAAAAAAAAAAAAAAAAAAAAAGCCTATTTTTACTCAAATGCCCATTTTGGCAATATATTTTGAATTATATTCTTACTTTATTTAAAAAATTGAACAATATGCTCATTATATAGTTCCTAAATAACAAAAAACTGTTAATTAAATTCGTTTGACAGCAAAATTGAATTTAAAAATGAGTCATAAAATAACCAATTTATTATTTTAATACATCCACAATTCTTTAATCAAGATCGCTTTGAGAAATTTTGTGCGAAGTGCCTACTTTGACAGATTTTTTTTAAATATATATTTAGCCTTTATCAAAACTCTGACCAATACGGCACATTACACAGTTCCTAAATAACAAATAACTGTCAATTGAATGCGTTTGAGAGCAAAATTGAATTTAAAAATGAGTCATAAAATAAACAATTTGTTATTTGAATACAACCTCAATTCTTTTATCATGATCGCTTTGGGAAATTTTTTTGTGAAGTGCTTACTTTGACAGCTTTTAAAAAATATATATTCACCCTTTATCAAAAAATCGACGAATACGCACATTATATAGTTCCTAAGTAACAAAAAACTGTCAATTGAATGTGTGTCAGAGCAAAATTGGATTTAAAAATGAGTCATAAAATAACCAATTTGTTATTTGAATACCCACAGTTCATTAATCATGTCGCTTTGGGAAATTTTGTGCGAAGTGCCCATTTTGGCAGCCTTTTTTTAAATATATTCTGCCTTTATCAAAAAACTGGCCACTCCGTCACATTATATAGTTCCTAAATAAGAGAACCTGTAAATTGGATGCGTTTGAGAACAAAAAAAGATTTAAAAATGACTCGGTAAAAACGCAATTTCTTAAATTTCCGCAAATTTTAATCACGATAACTTCGTGAAATTCTGTTCAAAATACCCTTTTTGGCAGCCTTTTAAAATATATATTCTGCCTTTATCAAAAAACCGCCCAATACGTCAAGTTATATAGTTCCTAAATAATAGGACCTGTAAATTGGATGGGTTTGAGAACAAAAATGAATTTAAAAATGACGCATAAAAAACGCAATTTGTTATACTTAATGAATTTTTTAATGATGAAAACTTCGGGAAATCTGTTCAAAATACCTTTTTTGGCAGCCTTTTTAAAAATATATTCTGCCTTTATCAAAAAATTGGCCAATACGTCGCATTATATAGTTGCTAAATAATAGGATCTGTCATTTGGATGCGTTTAAAATCAAAAATGAATTTTAAAATGAGTCAGAATATAAGCAGTTTGGATTTGAGGTTTTTTCTCCAACTCCTATTTTTGTTTAATTTATTTTTGCTATAAGAATTGGTTCTATGAAAAACTTGTCAATATAAAAATTGTAGATATTATTGTGAAGATGTAAAATAAATTTAATTAGATTTAATTGCTTAAGAATTGAGTAAGTTATGGTTTTTTTTCTTTTTCCTCCCCCCTTTTTCTTTTCGTTTTTAATTTTTTTCATCGGTAAAAATTGGTCCTATCAAAAACTTGTAAATACAAAAGTTTTAGATAATATTGAGTACATTTATATAAAATTTAGTTGGATTTGATATCTTGAGAATTGACGAAGTTATGATTTTTTTTCTCCCAAAAACCATGTTTTTTTCGCCCCTTGAGCCCACTTTTAACTTTATCAAAAATCTGTCACGCATAAACTTTTTCCTCATTTTTTAGAAGTAATATAAACTTTAAACTGATTCGATATCTATTTTAATTAAAAAGTTATCGCGTTTTTTCTGTTTTCACAAAAACCCTCCTAACTTTCACCTCCTTGGTCCGATTTTGCCCATTAACGAACTTAACCGAGATTTTATGCCCTTTGATTTTATGTAAAAGTTTGATGAAGATCTGAGCATAATTATGGAAGTTATCGTGTCTAGAAGAAAGTGATATACACCGATAGATAGATAGATAGATAGATAGATAGATAGATAGATAGATAGATATATAAACTTTTTTACTGATGGTAGTTTTGGGGTCTAGGAGTCATGATTCGTGTAGATCCGCAAAAATTTTTCAGAAATTCCAACATGGGAGACAATGCAATAGGTAGTATTTCATACGAAATCTACCTAATTTCATACGAAATCTACCTAAAAATATCAAGGCAATTAAAAAATATAACTATCAAAACATCACTTTTTTGTCTGAGTTTCAAAATAAGGGCTCTTAAACACCACTCACAGCAAACATGTATCATTAGATTTTCGTACTACTATTCTTCCTAAAATAAAGACCTTTTATTTTTTTTTTCTTTGTGGTTGTGTGTATGTGTGTGCTTGATACCTTAGGTTTTTGTGCTATCAGTTCTTGGATTAAGATTCTTTTATACATTTTAACCCTTAACTGCTGTGACAAAAATTGTCGCATAATTATGCTGTGAACGGTCTGTCAGACCGCTTAATCTAAAGATGAATAAAATGCTAAATTAACTCTCAGAATACTATTTTTGTATTAAACTTTATAAACAGGGCTATTATGTATAAAATTCAGCTATTCAAAAGTCTCTAGAGAGAGTAATTTGGCTGCAAACGAAATAAAATTTGACCCGTATCTATAGCTAAACTAAAAATTACAAGTTAAACTATGAAACTTGAAAAACTCAGCAGTCTGTGAGACCGCTAACAGCAGTTAAGTGTTAAAGAGGTGACGCTTGCCTATGTGTGTTGTGCAATCTACCGGGTGATCCAAAAGTCACGACGAATTTTAAAAATGTGTAATTCGAAAACGAATCAAGATAAAAAGATACGGTTTGCACCAAGCAATGCAAAAGAAACCGGATTTTGTGTGGCAATGAAAAAAAAAATAGTTCAGTAGGCGACCAACAGATGAATCTATAGTGTTTTATTGTACCAAAAGAGGATTTACAAATAAAAAAAATCCCTTTCGGCATGGCCTGTAGGCGGAGGTAGATTTCGAAAAGTTTTCATCTCAAAAAAAAAAAAAAAAAAAAAAAAAAAAAAAAAAAAAAAAAAAAAAGCCTATTTTTACTCAAATGCCCATTTTGGCAATATATTTTGAATTATATTCTTACTTTATTTAAAAAATTGAACAATATGCTCATTATATAGTTCCTAAATAACAAAAAACTGTTAATTAAATTCGTTTGAGAGCAAAATTGAATTTAAAAATGAGTCATAAAATAACCAATTTATTATTTTAATACATCCACAATTCTTTAATCAAGATCGCTTTGAGAAATTTTGTGCGAAGTGCCAACTTTGACAGATTTTTTTTAAATATATATTTAGCCTTTATCAAAACTCTGACCAATACGGCACATTACACAGTTCCTAAATAACAAATAACTGTCACTTGAATGCGTTTGAGAGCAAAATTGAATTTAAAAATGAGTCATAAAATAAACAATTTGTTATTTGAATACAACCTCAATTCTTTTATCATGATCGCTTTGGGAAATTTTTTTGCGAAGTGCTTACTTTGACAGCTTTTAAAATATATATATTCACCCTTTATCAAAAAATCGACGAATACGCACATTATATAGTTCCTAAGTAACAAAAAACTGTCAATTGAATGTGTGTCAGAGCAAAATTGGATTTAAAAATGAGTCATAAAATAACCAATTTGTTATTTGAATACCCACAGTTCATTAATCATGTCGCTTTGGGAAATTTTGTGCGAAGTGCCCATTTTGGCAGCCTTTTTTTAAATATATTCTGCCTTTATCAAAAAACTGGCCACTCCGTCACATTATATAGTTCCTAAATAAGAGAACCTGTAAATTGGATGCGTTTGAGAACAAAAAAAGATTTAAAAATGACTCGGTAAAAACGCAATTTCTTAAATTTCCGCAAATTTTAATCACGATAACTTCGTGAAATTCTGTTCAAAATACCCTTTTTGGCAGCCTTTTAAAATATATATTCTGCCTTTATCAAAAAACCGCCCAATACGTCAAGTTATATAGTTCCTAAATAATAGGACCTGTAAATTGGATGGGTTTGAGAACAAAAATGAATTTAAAAATGACGCATAAAAAACGCAATTTGTTATACTTAATGAATTTTTTAATGATGAAAACTTCGGGAAATCTGTTCAAAATACCTTTTTTGGCAGCCTTTTTAAAAATATATTCTGCCTTTATCAAAAAATTGGCCAATACGTCGCATTATATAGTTGCTAAATAATAGGATCTGTCATTTGGATGCGTTTAAAATCAAAAATGAATTTTAAAATGAGTCAGAATATAAGCAGTTTGGATTTGAGGTTTTTTCTCCAACTCCTATTTTTGTTTAATTTATTTTTGCTATAAGAATTGGTTCTATGAAAAACTTGTCAATATAAAAATTGTAGATATTATTGTGAAGATGTAAAATAAATTTAATTAGATTTAATTGCTTAAGAATTGAGTAAGTTATGGTTTTTTTTCTTTTTCCTCCCCCCTTTTTCTTTTCGTTTTTAATTTTTTTCATCGGTAAAAATTGGTCCTATCAAAAACTTGTAAATACAAAAGTTTTAGATAATATTGAGTACATTTATATAAAATTTAGTTGGATTTGATATCTTGAGAATTGACGAAGTTATGATTTTTTTTCTCCCAAAAACCATGTTTTTTTCGCCCCTTGAGCCCACTTTTAACTTTATCAAAAATCTGTCACGCATAAACTTTTTCCTCATTTTTTAGAAGTAATATAAACTTTAAACTGATTCGATATCTATTTTAATTAAAAAGTTATCGCGTTTTTTCTGTTTTCACAAAAACCCTCCTAACTTTCACCTCCTTGGTCCGATTTTGCCCATTAACGAACTTAACCGAGATTTTATGCCCTTTGATTTTATGTAAAAGTTTGATGAAGATCTGAGCATAATTATGGAAGTTATCGTGTCTAGAAGAAAGTGATATACACCGATAGATAGATAGATAGATAGATAGATAGATAGATAGATATATATATATATAAACTTTTTTACTGATGGTAGTTTTGGGGTCTAGGAGTCATGATTCGTGTAGATCCGCAAAAATTTTTCAGAAATTCCAACATGGGAGACAATGCAATAGGTAGTATTTCATACGAAATCTACCTAAAATGTTCACAACTTACAAGTCTGCTTAGTTACAGTTAATTATTATTGCAATAAAAGTTCAATGTGATGGCCATAAATCAGTAGTACCACATCATTCACAGCATTTAGTAGCACTTCTTGCTTTATGGCAGACACATTTTGGCGGATGACATATTTCAGTGCTGCTGGTGATGCCTGTTGGTCGCGGTACAATTTTGACTTCAAGAATCCCCGCAGCCAAACGTCCCAGAGTGTGAAACCAATCCGTGTTACTACCTCGAAAAAAAATGGACCAAATATGAAATCCGCAGTGAAGCCACACCAGACTGTCTCTTTTGCATGTTGCAAGGGTACCTCAACAAATTCCAACAGAATTATTTTTTTCATTGCCACACAAAACCCGGTTTCTTTTCCATCCGTTTGGTGCAAACCGTAACTTTGTATCTTGATTTGCTTTCAAATTATGCAGTTTTAAAGTTCGTCCTGATTTTTGGATCACCCGGTATATTAGAATTGTAATTTTTGTTAAAATCACAGTTTCCATTCATGAACCAGATTTTTTTTCTCTCCCATCATTTTAGTGTGCAATATTCCTACTCGTGAGAGCAACTGCATCGGCAGCATCCGTCCCGAGTTGTACCAACCGGAAGTGATGCGGCAGTGGTCAGCGGACAGCGGCGCCGACCTGTTGCCAGAAGGTTACGAACCAGGCGCAGCTTGTGGAAAACTTATGTTCACTCTCAGATACGATCACGATGTGGAAGGATTGGTAGTCAGGGTGAGTGAAACTTTCTCTTAAGGGTGTTCTTAAATCAAACAGGGCAACTTTGTGATATATGCTTTAATTTATTTTTGTTCGGAAATGCATGAAAATAGCAGGTGTTGTTATTAAGAAACTGTCAAATTGCACTCAATGTTCTGTTTTTTTTTTTTTTTTTTTTTTTTTTTTTTTTTTTTTTAAACACAATAGATTTTTCATAACCAGCCTTCATAATTGAAGTTTTTGAGCACATTTCCCGACGAAAGCAGAAACTCCGGTCGAAAAACTGGTGATCACGTGATCGAAATAACTTAGAATTAGATGGGTAATTTAATTATCATAAAATGGAAAACTAAGTTGATTCGGAATCGCTTCCATAGTCAGGCATTCCAATTTTATATCTTCCTGTTAAAAAATGAATTTGTAAATGTGTCAATACGTTTTGCGCTTGTTGAGAGGGTGTATTTCGATTCAAACTGCTTATTTTCCGATTTATTTTTAAATTCATTTTTGCTCTCATATGCACCAAACTGGCAAATTGTTGTTAGAAAGCACACGAGGTGCCGTGATTTTTTATTCTTTGATAAATGCAGAAAATATTGCAAAAAAAGCAATCTAAATGGGATTTTGAACCAATTTTTCCGAAGCGGGAGATCTGAGAACGAAAAAAAGGGTCATACTGAGGTGATAATTGTTTATAAATCAAATTCTAATGAATTGATCGTAAAATGACATCACACGGCACCTTATACGTCTCTTCAAAAATCCCCACAGCAAGTTTCATGTTTCTACTTTTAAAAAGTCTCTGACATTGTATCAGAAAGTTTCGAGCTGTCTAAGGTGGAAAAGCGTTTTTTCGAATACACCCCTAAATACTTCGTTATGATGAAAATTCGTTAAATAGAAATTAACTCCAATTCGATTACAAAAATTTCCCCAGCTGAAATTTCAGCATTTCCCATATTTACGCCTCATATGACCTTCTGTTCAAAATATTACATCATTCAGTAAAAGTTTTAAAATGTTATCGTCTGTTTTGCTAAAATTTAAGCAGAGGCCTTTGAAAAAAAGTACATTAGATTTCAACCGCTTCCCTGTTTTACCCGTACGTCGCACAGTGGATCAATCCTTAAGAAAATGCAAACATATTTCCAAAATGTAATCACTAAATAATTATTTTTCCAATGAAATGTTTTAAAAGAATATCCACAAAATACGAATATATGTTCATTTTTTAGATTATACAAAATTTTATCTTGCTTGTATGGTTCGGAATGTACACGTTTCAGCAGAGGAATTTTTCTGCGGATTTTAGTGATTTTTAAATGTGCTCAGAAATTAAACCAAGGTAACCACTAATAATAACTCGTTTAAAATGTCATTATAAATTTCCTAAAACACATTTTAAAGCGCAACCGATTATATTTTGATTGAATTTTATATATCATTTTACATTTTTTCAGCTAAATATTAGTTTTTTTAAACCGATTTTTGACACAGTCAGGGGACACGTATTTAATATAATTTATACTGTAAAAAATTTGACCCTTTTGCTGCATCATCACTCCCCCGCTTTTATAGAATATCTCTCTTTTGACATATGAGAATGCTCCATAATAGGCTGAAGTAATCCTTTTCTATAAAAGCTGTGGTGTGACAATGCAGCAAAAGGGTCAAATTTTTAACAGTGTATTTACACATATTTCGAGTTAAAGATAAAATCATAGAAATTTCAAGTTCGTGTAACATTATTATTACGGACCCGGGCAAAGCCGGGCGGGTCAGCTAGTTTTGAATATTTTGCGAATGCCATTAGGATATAAGTAAAAACAAGATAGGTAAGAAAACTAATGTCTGCTTAGCTTTTTCTTTTACATTGGTTTCCAAAAATTAAGAAAAAATAACAAAAATAGCGATAACTCATTCAAAAAAAAAAAAAAGCAATTCGTATGAAATTTGCATATATTGTTAAATAAAAGATGCTGAATAAAAATACCAAATGCAAATTAGTGGCGCTGCAATCGCATTGTGTCATTCGTAAAGCACATAAAAATGCACGTTAAAGAGTAAGGCTGCAGTTGTCGCTGTGATAGCGATATTGTAAATCTAGGATAGCCAATTAATTACAATGACCTCGAGGCATCATTTGCCCACAGAACTGCGATTTAGAGCTATTGGGAGGACAAAGTCAGGTAGAGGTGGCTAGATGGCTAAATGTGAGTCCTTCTGTGGTTGATAGGCCTTGGAAACAATTTCAAATCACTGGTTCGGTTTCAAGAAGGTTCAACCAAGGGCGGCCAAGGGTTTCGACAAGCGCCGATGACCGATATTTGCGGTTATGTGTACGAAGGAATATAACCGCAACCCCATCTCACCTTAGATCCTTCCTTGCTGCAGCCACTGGAAAATTGGCGTCAATGTCTACTGTGCGTAGAAGGCTTTATGAAGGTGCACTTTACGAGATGCGACCAGAAATTTCTGCGTCGCTCACCTCATATCATCGGAGGGAACGTTTGATGTGGGCACGTCAACATGTCCATTGGACGGTTGATCAATGGAGGCGTGTTCTCTTCACGGATGAGTCCCTATTTAGCCTCCAAAGCGATAGTAGGCATTGTTTGATTTGGAGAGAACAGGGAACACGCAATCATCCATCAAACATTCGTGAAAGAGA
This sequence comes from Maratus speculifer, assembly GCA_964019185.1. NCBI lineage: Eukaryota > Metazoa > Arthropoda > Arachnida > Araneae > Salticidae > Maratus > Maratus speculifer. The sequence continues at coordinate 307,668,628 of OZ025289.1, forward strand.
TTCATATGGAGGAGGCAGTGTCTGCGTTTGTTGTGGTATCTTTTTGGGTGGGCGCACAGACCTCCATGTCTTTCCACATGGAACCGTGAACGCTCACGTCTATAGAGATGACATCCTTGATGCTTATGTGCGACCTTATGCCGGTGCAATCGGTAATGATTTCCTGTTACAGGACGACAACGCTAGACCGCACAGGACTCGCATCGTGGAAGATTATTTTCAGCACCAGACAATTCAGCGCATGGAATGGCCAGCTCGGTCAGCGGACTTGAATCCCATCGAGCATGTTTGGGATGCTTTAAGGAGACGTGTCGCTGCTCTCAATCCCCCTTCTCTGACCCTTGCCACGCTTACAACTGCTTTGGAAGAGCAATGGCTCTTACTTCCCAGCGAACTCATCGATCGCATAATTGACAGTATGACACATCGTTGTATGTGCTGTATTGCTACTAGGGGTGATCATACGGTATATTAAAGGTACTTTTCCTATACCAAACTGGCAAACTGATTTTGTTAATTTTATAATTATGCTATTTTTTGAAACACAATAATTGTCTGGTAATTTCTTTTCATGTTATTTTATACCTTACTATGCGTTGTATATTGTGGCTGAGTTTCATTAAAATCTACATATAATATTTTGAATTATCGCTATTTTTGTAATTTTTCCTTAATTTTTGGAAACCAGTGTACTTTGTTTTTCAAGTTTAATTTAGTTATCCAGTATGTATCTAAAAGTCTTCTTTTGAAAAAAAAAATAAAATAAATTGCGCATAAAAACCATGCAGATCTATTGAATATAATTTATTTTACTTATTTAAACCTAAATATAATAAAAAAAATCATATATATATATATAGTTTTATACCATTGTGATAATCCTATGTTCGAATATTGGTCCCTTCATTACCATAATCCGATAGCGGAAAATAAGTTGTTATATTTGCATAGGTTGTCAATCAATAATCATGTTCCAAAATGCGAACACTGAAACGAAAACAGCCAAAAAAACTGCAGAAATATTTTTTTTTTTTTTGTTATTTTTTAAATTAGTATGCATAAATTAAAACATTTGAAGCTGTAGTATAGGAAAAATAAAATTATAATTACATTGCGATATTAATTCGGCTTGTTACGGTTAAGGATAAGATTTAATCGTTTTAAATATAGTATCATTATAAACAACATAAATGAATAAATGATAAAACAGTTAAAGAAATTTTAAATGGTTAACTATTTTATGTTTCTTACTAATCTTGTAAATTCTAACATGAAAAAAAAATCATAATTAAATAGAAAAAGTTTATGCCGAACATTGTTATGTATATGGAATTTTATATAATAGATTTTAAAAGAAAGTATTCTTTTTTGTTTTATCCTAGATCCTTCAAGCGCAAGATCTGCCGGCTAAAGATTTTTCCGGCACCTCTGATCCTTACATCAAACTTTACTTGTTGCCAGACAGGAAAAAGAAATTCCAGACTAGGGTATGTATATATGTTCCTAATTGCACTCCTCACGCAAAAATGTCATTTTCTAACTCTTGCTCTGTATATTCTACCTCAATACCAATTTGTTCTGAGATATATTTCGGCAATACATTTCAATTACGTTGCCCTTGTGTCTGTATGACATAAGAAGCTGTTGCATCAGTTTCTTTTCTTCTTTTTTCTTTTCTTTCTTTTTTTTCTTTTTTTATCTTTTTCTTTCTTTTTTTGTCACTTTTGATGTTGTATAGTTGCAAATGTCATTGGTTTTACTTACCCATCATACGTAATATAGGGTAAGTCTTGCAATCGTTTTAAAAATCGAAAGAAACAATTTTACGAATTTTCACGTTTCAGATAGTGGAGATTCCGAAAAACATATTTTTAGAAAAAAAATTTGCCGTCCGTCTGGCTGTCTGTCTGTGTGTCTGCAAATGTTCTATCTCACGAACAAATTGGATAGAGACTTGAAATTTTGTATGTACTTAGTATGTAAGAATGGAAAGAAGCCTATTTAATATCAATAACCTCGATTATCCGGAACTATTTTTTTTTCGGATTCTCAAAACATTCATTCTGATGAAAAATGTATAATATTTTTCAATTTTTTTTTATTTTATTTTAAGGAGTGGACGTAAAAGACAATAAAATAACACAAATTTTGCATAAAGAACAAATTCGATCGGATTATTAGTTGCCGAGATATTTGTAATCCTGTTTTCTACATTCTTCGATTTTTCATGACCCTGTATTTCATTCAAATTTCAATTCAGCGATGCATATTAATTGCAAATAATACGCGTAATCCGACTCTGTAAACTGATAGTTAATATGATTATAATTTTTGGAGTCGTAAGGATGTTTCTTTTACGCAGTTCAGTACTACTTGAGTAGTTTGGCGTTTTATATAATATGTCAAAATTGGTTCATCAGCAATTCATTAATAGAGCATTACTATGCATATTAACAATATTTAAATATGCGTTTAAATTTTGTTTCGGAATTGCAGTGCATTGTATAAATAGTTTTCATATGTTTCATTTTCATATATTATATTATGCATATCCATGATGGGAAAGTATTATGGTGGCACACAACGACTAGTTTAACTGACTTTCATCGAAATAGATTATACTGTTCGGTTGTCTTTGTGCAGTGAGTGGTGTGCGGGGGGGGGGGATGCATTAAAACATACAAAACAAGAAAAAAATTACATATTTTATGTAAAATATAGAAAATCGAAATGATCCAGGCCTTTCGAAAATAAAATTTTACTTAAACAAAAGATCAACACCACTTCTAGTGTATTTTCAGAGACATCCTAAGTTATGTAACACAAGAAAAGTAAAACATAAAAAGGTTGCCTTTATCTATACTATAAAAATCTATCTATATTATAAAGGCCAAACGTATCTGTGCGTAACGCATACGTCATTTAGCGAATGGCAACACTCTCCTCTGCAATTTCGGTTTTGCAATTTTCGCTACTGCAAATTTTACACTTCTAAACATCGCATATTTAAAATTTTTACATCGTCGTATAGAGAAAAAAATGTACTTTTAAATGCAATTTGTTTCAAAGTTGTATTTCAATTTATTTTTGATATATTAATTTATTTTTATAATTTTTAGTACAAATTTTGTAACTGTGGCAACAGAATCGCTCCAATTTCGCTCAAAATTGAAAAAAAAAAAAAAAAAAAAAAAAAAAAAAGGAAATTAAATGTGTCCATTATAAAATACAGTGAATTTCGGTTTTATTTCGTTTAATAATTTGAATAATTGAGTTTTATAGTATTTTGTTAATTTTAGCTTCAAATAATATTTGCTTGAGAGTTAGACTGACTAATATAAGATGTATTTTCTACTGTAACTTATTTTACAGATTTACAATAAATAAATAAAACAGCTCTTTTTTAAAGATTTTCTTTCATCGAATTTCGACGGGTTCCACCTCGTATCAATAAATTTGGAATTTTTTTTTTTTTTTTTTTTTTTTTTTTTTTTTTTTTACTTGTAAAAGGATAGAAAGCTGCAATAATTTTTAGAAATCTATGACGCAAGTAAAAAGAAAAAAATTACAAGTTATATTCACAGTTATTCTCATGCTTACCAGACTGTCAATTAGGGTAACTTTGGACTATCATGATAATTTTGCACCAATAGAGACAAAAGATTAAATCTGCTGCATCACTTAAGTTAACGGCAAAGTTTTGGTCTCAAAATATAGATAGCAGCACTAGTGTGAGTTTAGCAGGTCATTGGGAATAATACGACCAGGGGGCATTTTCAGAAAGAATCACGTTTTGAGCACCTTATCGCCAGAACAACGATTGGCGCGGAGATGAAGTCAATGCTACGCACCCTTTCTTGTTTGTGACATCAAACGCCTAGCGAATAGCAACCCTTCCTTCTGCAAAGAGATCGCGCTTATTGTTCATTTGTTTTTTCCGTAAATGTTATCAAGCAAAGACTATAATATGAGGAAATGTTAGTCACTGTTGTTTACGATTAAAACATAGCTTAAAACAAAGAGCTTTTTCAGATTAAAATGCTTTAAATTTCACAAAACATCTGAACATAGGTTTTTTTTTTTTTTTTTTTTTTTTTTCCTCAATTCAAAAATATTATTTCCTTAATTCTCTATATTCGAAGAAATTGAGAAGTTAATTAAAAACAGTAGTAAAGATTCGCTTGTAATAAATATAATTCTATTAATCATATGTTTTATGACACATTTGAACTTAGTTTATTTTGTGTTTGTCCATGCAGCTAGCTGAACGTTCTCGCTTTCGCCAACTAGCCAAGGCTGGTGATGAAAATGTGATTCTTTCTGAAAATGCGTCCAGGGGTGTAGTAGTAAAAATAACAGAAGATATACGCCCTGAGCAGAAGGTATACGCTCAAGGCAGTGGGTATATCCTAGAGTGTGTATAATATAAGCTTTTTTGGGAAACAGAGGGTATATGGTGCTTCTTTATAAAAACTAGAAGGTATACGACGTAGACCTCAGTATACTCTCCACTACATCCCTGAATACGCCAAGATTCCACCATGGCAGAATGGATCAAAATTTCGTAAATGTGGAGCAAAGTTACCCTTGATCGACTGCAAATAAAATACTCTGAACAGAATTTCTATTTCAAGAAAGAAATTGAAAGATTTGAAGTAACTCTACCATATAAAATGATACACATTTAATAAGATAAATTAACGATATGGATGCCGTAACACATATAAAAATGATGTACGCTGTTTTAATTACTTATTTTGACTTTATTTCTACATACGGGGATATTCTGGCAGTAAAATTTGCCAGAAAATTTCTATATGTACCAGAAAATTTTTATGTGTATAGAAAAGAAAAGATCAACATACAAGAAATTTTATTCCATGTACAGATATTTCTTGCAAATACAGAAAATCCCTGTACGTATAAGAAATTTCTGTATAGGTGGAAAAGGATTGATTTATACAAACTTTTTCTGTGTGTACAGAAAATTTCTGGAAGGAAAAGTTTGTATGTACAAGAAATATCTACATATGTATAGTATATTTCTAGCAACTTTTGCTGCCAGAAAGCTTCGGTACATGCAGAAAAAAGCTACATACACCAATTTATTTTTCGTACGTAGTAATATTTTGGCAGCTTTTGTTGCCAGAAATTTTTTGTCATTTTGCAGTTAACATTGAATACTAGAATAATATGTTGGTCTGTCTTGTTGCAACAGGTATCAAATTGTAGCAGAAGTATTTTTATGTTAATTATTCTTAAGCTTTGCCTATGTTATCGAATAGAAGTATAATTTGTATTTAAAACAAAATTTATATAGTCTTATAAGTGAAAATCGGGATCTGAAACCATTCATCTGTCGCTAGCATCTGTTTGACAAGATATTTTATATAAAGTTTGCGTTCATATCATTTTGAAACGATTTATCAAAGGATCATAGGCTATTTTATATGGTCTCCTCCTGGATTTTCAGATAATAAGGTGGAACCCCAGTAAAGAAAGTATTTAAGTAAGAAATTGCTTCAAATAAATTACAAAATAAGTTACCGTAAAAAAATGCAGCTTATATTGGTTAGTCTAATTCTCAAACAAATGTAATTTTAACTTAACCCTTTCGAATCTGATGTACTATTATTAGTACATGTCTTTTAAAGGAGTATTATTTTGTTTTAAGAAATACTTTTGGTAAAATTTACATGTAGTAATGGTAGTATATGTTTATGCATTTATCTTATGACTTCATTTATGTTTAGGCATTAACAATAATTATTATCATTTACTTAATTCTTTTTGCGCCGTTTGCGATTCTTCTATTTTAAACACATATTTTACTCTTTAAATTTAAAATAAAACTTACTTTCCTGAAAGAATCATGCGTAATAAAGTGCAAAAAATATTAGAAAGATGTCATATAAGTTAAATCGCATTGTAATACAGCATTTTCTAAACATCTGTAAAAGTCCTTCTTTAGCCTATTATTACATGAATATGAATTAAATAGCACGCAAAACAACAACATTCGTTATGTTTCAAACAATAAAATATTCGTTAAACACTATATAATCTATTTGGATTGCTAGTGTTAATGTTATTAACGCAAAAGTATTTTTTTCTAAAAATGGAAAAAAAAAATCGGACCCGAAAGGGTTAAAATTAACAAAATACTATTTCTTTAAAACACAATTGTTCAAATTATCAGAAAATGGTTTTACATATGGATTAATAAATTTACATTCTTTCAACTATTTGATGCGAATTATGTAAAAGCTGAGACATCACGACTATACTTAAAAATGGAAGTTTGTAAAGAAAAAATGTTGTATTGCATGTAAAATAAGTTTGCAAAAAACTAAAAGTCATTCTAATGATAAATAAAAACTAAATAAACCCAAAATTACAGGATTTTATTACAGGCGATTTTCTCAACAAAGCAAGTATTTTAATTTAAGGTTTTATTTTTTCAGGAAATGGCAACAAAAAGATAGAGTAATAATTTTTTCCCTTTACTTTTAAAAGGAATGGAGTACCTCTGTTGCCACAATTATAGAATTGGTATTAAAAACTACAAAAAAGAAAAAAATAATAATAACTCAAAAATAAATTAAGATTTTAAGTAAATTGAATTTAAAAGTACACTTTTTCTCTATATGACAGTGTAAAAACTGAATTTGTGCGATATTTAGATGTTTAAAATTTCGCTGTAGCAAAAATTGTATAACCGAAATTTCATTTGAAATTTCAGAATGTTGCCATTCGCAAAATGACGTATGCATTACGCACAGATACTTTGGCCTTTATAATATTGTTATACTATTTTATGTTTTTTAAATATTCGTACTTGAATTTGAATTGACAGTGCTTTGAGGCCTATAGCTGTCGCCTCGATTGATCCATTATACACAGAAATAGAGATAATACAGAACACTTTTTATTACAGATAGCCATTACATATATTTATTACACTTCAAAGGGACAACACTCCATCCATGTCCATTAGTGGATTCGAACCGGGAACCCGCGGTGTGGCAGCAGATGCCGCTACCGACCACGCCACTGGGTCGACATAGTCATACTAATGTGTATTGATTTTTGAAAGGCACACGTGAAAAAAAAAGAAAAGAAAAAGAAAATATATATAGTTTACTGCGCATCAATATGCCCGATATTAACGACAATGAAATTTTAAGTGAATGTGGATTTAGAATCATGTATCGGATTGAGTAACCCGATTTTACCAGAACTGGACCCAATCCACGATTCGGGTATAATTGTTTCATTATTATTATTATTATTATTATTATTATTATTATTATTATTATTATTATTATTATTATTATTATTATTATTATTATTATCGCGGATTGCATTTGTATCGATTTGGGCTTAAACGGTTTCAGTTTGTATTAAGTTTTGACTCTTTCGGGTCCTGGTTGCGTTAACCCGATTTTTAAAAGAAAGATTTTTTAAAATGAAAAAAGTATTTTTGAATAGTAGTGAGTGTATAAATATTTATTTTCATTACATAAACGGTAAAACTAAAGTATTAACAAGCGTAACATTTTTTTTTTTTTTTTTTTTTTTTAATATTAACATTGGGGATAAAAGAAAATTTTGGGATTAGCATATCCGGCATGCTTTCTTTCCAGTTGCCCTATCTCAGAAAATAAAATAAATCCGCGAATTTTCCATTGTCGAGTTCGTTGCCTTTGTCAAATCAATGGATTGTTACTAGAGTTTTTTTGAAAAATCTCGAAATGATGATGCATTATTTTCAAAATAAAAATTGACCCCTTATAAAAGAGTATATTTAAAAAAAAAATAATTTTTATAGTTATTAATGTACGTACATTCGTCCAATTCTTATTTTCACAATTCTCAAAAGGAAAAAAAAAATAATATACAGTCGACTCTCATTAATTCGAAATCGGATAAATCGAATCTTCGCTTAATTCGAACTAAACATGAAGTCCCGAAATATTCATTGACAGAATAAAGTTTAAAATTTTCATTTATTCGAACTTATTTTCTCTTGACTTCGTTTAGTTCGAAATAACGAGAATTTCGATTTTGCATTTTTCCTTTCTTTCTCACGTGCTTCAGATCCTTTGAATGAATTTCTTTCATTGATTTTTGTGAGAATTGTCCGAACGAGTATACATATAATCCCATGCATTTCTAATCCACTTTAGTAGTATCCTGTCTGTCCATCAGTGACATCTCAAACTTTTCTTTAATTGTATTAATTTCTAATCTGTTAATTAGTTTAGTTTATGTATTTATATATTTTAATTCAATATTAAGTCATATTCTAATGATAAAAAACGAAATAAATTTAAATAACGCCATAAGATTATTCCTTTGTAATAGTACCATTTTAAACATGTTTTCTTCTCATACTTTTTATAATTCGAACATCGGATAATTCGAACCTTTCTTGTGGTCCCGATGAATTCGAATTAACGGAAGCCGACTGTAAACGAAAGGCTAAAATCTACTGCAATGTATATACTGTGTTACTTGTTGTTAGTTATTTAAAGTACTGAAAGTAAAATGTATTTTTAAACTGTTTTTCTGCGTGTCTAGAACGGAGGTTAAATATTAATAATGTGCAACATCCTATTTGTTCAAAACACATGCGTGCTTACCTCTTCCTGATACTTATGAGTTAGAGTTTTTTTCGAGTGGCATACATTTCCTAAGTACACATTTCTGGCACGGACCCAGAAATAATGTTAAGCACGATAACAGATAGAATGTCATAAACAACGATCTGCAGCATAATTTTTACTTCTGCGGAAAACATAAAGTCGAATTAGGTTGAGAAAGACGTTATAAACTTCATTGAAAAAAGTTTAAAACTTGCATTAGATTACCTGTCCATTGTCCATGATCTAACTTTCATAAAAGGGTCAATGTAATTGTAAGGGTAATGTAAAAAAAGCCGTGGCTGCATAGGAACCGATTTTAATAAAAATTGATACATTTGTTCAATTTATATTAAATTGAACTCTGCAAAATAGCTTAACGAAACATAAATTATTTTAGCAGTTTTGAACATTTTAAAAATCTTGTGATATAAAATAACAAGTTGCAAGTTTGAAGTTCTATATCTTAAAAACTATTTATCAGAAATGAACTTTTTTTATAATATTGTAACCTCTGAAAATTTATCTTCATATTTATTGAGTAATAATAATTTGGTAATACCACAATCAATTTTAGATTGCTTGTAAATATTGAAAATTTGTAAATTTTGAGAAAATTAGAAACATTATAAAAAATTTAAAGAATTAAAAAATATCTGCGAAATTAATGCCTGATGTAGTATTACATTAAAAGTTTGAATTCCCCAAATTTGAAAGTTGTCATTTATTTCCTTCATCTTCAAAAAAAAAAAAAAAAAACTTAGAAACTGAAAAAAATTACAAAATCATAACTTTTCCTTCTCTGTATCTGCAAAAAATAAAAGGCCTGACATTAACAATATTGCACAATCATAAGGATCAATATATTCATGATAACCTCAAAGAAATTCAAGATTGCCTTTTGATTCCTAATATAACAAAAAATGAGTTGAAAATGTAATATTCGTTACATTCCATGGTCATACATTACATTTATTTCATAAAATATTGCAGGATTTCGAGTGATAGAAGATGTGTGTTGCCATATACTTTTCCTAGTTGGATTTAGGATTAACATAAAATTATTTGTTCAATTTTTTTTTTTTTTTTTTTTTTTTTTTTTTTACTTAAATATAAAATACTCTTAATATTCTTAAGACAAAGATAAATTGAAAACAAGAATAACAATTTCTATATTTAAAATATATACTTTTATTTATACTATCAAATAATTTGAAAGTTTTGAAAGCTTTTCTTCATGTCCAAAAAAAGGAATACAAGTATTAGGAAAATAAATATTAGAAAAATAAAGGAATTGTTCCATCAATAGTTTTCATTATTTATTGTTTTTCCCATTAAAGAAAAAAACGGCAAGAATGAAAATTGCGATACTCAAAATATGTACTATTAGCTATACATCAAATAATTTTAAAGCTGTAAGAGGAGGTGTCCTCCATGTTCAGACAAGTAAAAGAAATATTTCATTTTCCCCACAAAATTTTTCAGTATTTATTTATTTTTAAAATACAGAATAGAAAACCATTACTAAATTACGCTAATCTGTTATTTAATGCTCATTATTAATTGTAAATAATTTTTAATACAATCTTTTCGTTTCTAAGGTTAATGCTCAAACTTGCAATTTGAAGCAGGTAGATCAAAACCTCGATTCTGTATCAACTTTTATCTGAAATAAACAAGCCTCAAATCTATTATTTTGCATTTACCCGTAAAAGAATATGACCTACTTATATGATGATTTTCAATAATATCTATGACATATCAGCCACACATGATTTGCTCATTTTACATGGAATGACAGAAAAATAATGAAGTACTCGTTTTTTTAGATGAGTCTTGAAGAAAAATCTTAAATGATACTAGCTACTAGAGGTCTGCACGGGCCGAAATTTCCAGGCCCGGGCCCGGCCCGAAAGTTAAAATTTCGGCCCAGGCCCGGCCCGGCCCGGCCCGAACGAAAAAAATAATGGCCCGGCCCGAAAGTTAAAATTTCGGCCCGAGCTCGGCCCGGTCCTGAAAAAAGTTTAAAATTCGGCCCGAACCCGGCCTGGCTCTAATGAATTTCTACAGAACATTGAGCTTTAATCTTATGGAAGAGTTCTGACCAAAAAAAATTATATTAGTCTTTTTTTCCATGTTTATAATCGCCATTTATGCAGAAATGCCGTAGGTTGCGATATTTATGCTTTTAAATGAATCTTTGTTTGTTGTATGTAAATGTTTCAGTTATCACTAGTATTATTAATCCATATTCCCTGTAATGGAGACAAAAAATCGAAAAAGCGGTATATGGTAAAATTTCCAAAGACGAAATCGCTTTGGAGCGAAAAAAAAATGCATTCCCTTCTTAACAGATGTAAATGTTTAATATATTTTTTTCTCCCGTATTGTTGTATTAATTTTGCATGGATGAACATTTTAAAAGAAACTTTCAGTTTTCCGTTTAAAAAAAAAAAAAATCCGTCATAATCATGTTTTTTTTTTTTTTTTTTTTTTTTTTTTTTTTTTTTTTCTTTGTGTGTGTGTGTGTGTGTGTGTGTTTAATTCTATTTCAAAACGCCTAGTAATCTACGATTCTTTAAAAGGAATAAATTCTAATGTTTAATTATAGAATAATGAAGGCTTAAAAGTATATGCTTTTTTTGCAGAAATTTTTGGACAAAGCCAAATATTACTGATTTATAAAAAGTTGAGAAAAGGATTTTCATATGGGAAGATTCAATAGGAACTGATTATTTTGGTCCATGAAAACTAGGAAGAATGGAATCAGTCTCGGCTTCGTACGGAAAAAAAAGTTAGGCACGACCCGATACTCCAGCAAAAAAATTAAGGCCCGAGCCCAGCCCGGCCCGAAAAGATTAGTGACTAGGCCCGACCCGGCCCGGCCCGAAAGGATTAGTGACTAGGCCCGGCCCGGCCCGGGCCGAGTCTTCAGAAGTAAGGCCCGAGCCCGGCCCGCGGCCCGTGCAGACCTCTACTAGCTACTAATGTTGTTAGATAACGAAATGGTTTGGTCGATTTTCTCGATAGTAAGAATATCTCGATTAAACCACAAAATTTAAATATTTTATTTAATAGGTTAAATTATGTGGCATTTATTGTTTGTTGAATTTTTTGTGAAAAAATGTTAAAATCCGGGGTCGAACCCATGATATCTGGATCAACATCGGAGCTCTCAACCAATTGAACGATTTCCAAGAGATGTCAGTTGCTATAGCTTCGATAGAGGTCTGGCCTGGACGCTTTTCATTCAGTTACAAAATATTAATCAGTATGATTTAAGTAGATAATATAGTATGTGACAATTTTAGCTTTTTCACAATGGGTCAAAATAGAATTCCTGTACATTAATGTTTGTGTGTGTACCGACATGATGTATGAATTTTTAACCATTGTGGAAATGGTTGTTGTTTTCAATCGAGAATAAACCCTGTAATGTGTCCACATTTTTATAAAAAAAATTATTGTTCTAGGTTTATTAATCTTTAATCCATGGCGTACGTAATACGTGACCCAGTTATTACGTAAGCCACGTTTTAATCACCATAAAAATTATGTTTTTACTGATTTTTACCAAGTCAACGGCAAGCATTTTGCTTTGGGCAATGGTTGTTTGCATTTTATTTTTTTACGAAATACTATACATTTAGAAGAATATTTATTTGAATAGGAAATCGAAATGTCATTGTTAATAAGGAAGAAAGTAAAAAAGTTACAAAATAGGCAGACACAAATTATCAGATATGGAAAAAACCGAATCCAAAGAAAGATGTCTTATGAAAGATCGTCTTTTAAAGCCCCCCCCCCAAAAAAAAAAAAAAAATAAATAAAATAAAATAAAATAAAATAAAATAAAATAAAAATTAAAATAAAAAGTTTGTTTATTGAGCCCATCGATTACGAAATGTGTGACGATCACAGAAAAGGAAACAATCTAATGTTAAAACAATTGTTAAAAAACATAATTACATATATGTATATATATAGAATTTATTTACAGGTCTTATTTTTGACTTTGAAAAAATCACTTTAAAATTGTTGTTGTAATTTTTTTCTTTAAAGAGTAACTCTTTTGTTGTCCCTCCGCAGGTCCACCGTCGCAATCTGAACCCGGTGTTCAACGAGACGTTCGTTTTCGGGGTGCCTTACAACCAGCTGAACTCCCGCACGGTCCAGTTCTCAGTGTACGACTTCGACCGTTTCTCGAGACACGACCTCATCGGGCAAGTCCTGGTCAGGGGCCTTCCAGAACTTTGTGATACGGGTCACGAGGTCGAGTACACCATGGATATCCTCGGAGTGCCCCAGGTAACCAACTGATCACCATCCCAAAACATTCACATTACCAGTGTTCTCGCTGACATTTGACCAATGTTAGTAATTTGGCTAATTAAAAATAAAAAACATTCGCCAAATGAAAAAAATACTAGCAAAATAGATTCGCCGTGTAGCACAAAAATTATTTTTAATCCTTTAATCTACCCGCTTTTTTACAATATGTTCTAAAATAATTTAACTTTTTATAACTGCGGCAACGATTGTTATTAATCTAATTTCAACTATCCGCGACAAATATATAAAAAAATATGTATAAATACACATGTATAAGGAAAAATTGAGCACTAGCAATTTGGCGAATCTAATAGTTTGTTTACTCGCCAAATGAAGAATTTAGTCGCAATTTGGCTCAATGGCGAGCGACAGCGAGAATCCTGCACTTAACCCTTCAGTGCACCATGTGCCACATCTGGAACATACCTAAAAATGCTATAATTTTCATTATGTGTCATGAATTTGGACAGTAGGATCGCTGTAGCTGATGAAAAACAGTCCAAAGAATAGAATAACACTTATGCCAATGCAAGATAATGAATTCGACGAAAAATTGGAGTTTGTTCGTCGGAACACCCCCCCCCCCCCCCAAAAAAAAAAAAAAAAAAAAAAAAAACAGTAAATAAATAAAAAGATAAAAAACTAATCGATCAAGTTACTGAGGCAAAATTTGCTTTCATTATTTTTACTGAATACTTAAAAATATTAATATAAAGAAAGTTGGAGAGTGTTAAGCAGGTAAAATTAATTAATTTAAACCCATTTAATTGCAAAATAGAGCAATATAATATTTAAAGTCTTAATTATGTATATAGGGTAAGCGCCATAAATATAAAATTTTAATTGAAAATTTGAAATTTAATTTTTTTGAAACCATTTTTCCAATTATTAGACCGATATATGAACTTCAAATATTTTTATTTTTTCATAAAAAAATGGAAAATTGTACAGTGAAGGGTTAAGTCTTAAATAGACAGTCCCTACTGATGCACTGTCTTTGTTTATTGTGTCGCTTTTCGAGTTTTATTACTTTCATAGTGTCTGAAGAATGTATCTTCGCCTCTTTATTTTCTTGAGACTCCCCTTTCTTTTATTGATGAACACAAAATGATTAGGAAAAAAAAAAGCCACTTGACATTTTTTAATGCTTTCATAGGAGTGGGAGCACTGTTAAAAACTGTATTTTACAACAAAAAGTGCTGACATCCCGACTACCAGCGCAGTTTCTGTAAAATTTACAAACCTTTGTCTTTAAGAGTGCTGTTAAATCTCTTAAATCTGGTGAAAGCAGAGTTCCTATCACGATTTAAGTGGAGAAAAAAATTCGATTTTTACTTCATTATTTACTTATCATACGTAGTATAGAGTAAATCTTGCAATCATTTTGAAAATCGAAAAAAATTTTTTTGACGGATTTACACGTTTTATATACTGGAGATTCCGAAAAACATGTTTTCAGAAAAAAAAAAATTGCCATCCGTCTGTGTGTCTGTAAACGCTCGATCTTTCGAACAAATTGAGATAGACTTGAAATTTTGTATGTACTTAGTATTTAAGAATCAGGCGAAGCTTTTTTAATATAGGTAACCTCGATTATCCTCAACTAATTTTTTCGGACTCACGAAAAATTCGTTCTGATGAACGATGTATAAAAATTTTTGAATTTTTTTATTTTAAGGAATGGACGTAAAATGCAATAAAATAATACAAATTTTGCATAAAGAAAGAAGTCAATCGGATTGTTAGTTGCTGAGATATTTGTAATCCTGTTTTCCACATTATACGAATATTCATGGCTCTGTATTTCATTCAAATTTTGATTTAAAGATATATTTTAATTGGAAATGATATGCTTAATCCAACGTAGTAAATTGTTGGTTAATATGGTTATTATTTTTGGAGTTATAAGGATTTTTTTTACGTAATTCTGTACACCTTGAGTAATTTGGCGATTTATATAATTTTTCGAAATTGATTCATCTACAATTCATTAATAGAACATTATTACGTGTTAAAAATATTTAAATACACGTTTAAATTTTATTTTGGAATTGCGATGCATTTTATAAATAGTTTACACATGTTTTATATTCATATTTTATATTAGGCATATCTATAATGGGTAATTATTGCGGTGGCCGCCCAACGACTAGTTTGTTGCTTGAATTCATTTTCACAGAATCGGTTCTTGAAAAATCACAGCATAAAATACTGGAAAAATCATTGTATTTTAAAACAAAAGATGCTGGTATCTTGGGTACCACCCGTAAGGCATGGTCACATCACTGCGACGTCGTTGTGAAGTCACACTGTGACTTTGTGACCATCGATTGTCGATGTGATGTTACTTGACGTCGATGTGAAGTCGCAGTGACTAAAATGTGAAGTCGTTATGGCCGTTTTAGAGCTCGTTTGTGACGTCACATTATGACCACTTTGTGAAGTCACGGTGTGGCAAATTTGTGAAAAATGTGTCATTTGTAACTACTTTGACATTAACATCGTGACAAAACTGACAAAAGCAACATTGTGACAAAAGTGTTTTTAAAAGTAAATAACATGTTTTGACGTTTTTTGTAATTTTCCAAAGATTTTTTAGAAAGTCACATCTCAGTCACAATTTGACGTCACTGAGTGGTGGCATTTTGGTCACAGATGTGATGTGACCACAGTGACTCACAGTGACGTCACTATGACCATGCATGCTATGAGGGCAGTGCAGTTGATACAAAATTTACAATCTGCTGTATTCAAAAGTGTTATTAAATCTTTCAAGTTTTTCTCCACTGGATTTGACATTTTTTTTTCGATTTCAGGAGAAGGTGGACCTTGGAGAAGTGATGCTTTCTCTGTGTTACCTGCCGACCGCCGGAAGACTTACAGTAACAATCATCAAGGCCCGCAACTTGAAGGTGATGGACCTCACCGGTTCTTCCGGTAAGTTTGTGGTCTGAGACGTGGACAATCGACGCCTTAATCCCTTGGGGACGAGTGACACGTATACATGACGCAAAAAGGCTTAAGAATTCTTGTTTATCCCCACCAGTAAAATTTTACGCTAGAATTTGCCTTATTCAATCGGAGCATTTTCTCGATTTGAATAGACACAAATTTCTGTTTTTAAAAACCGGTGACAAAACATTAAAAATTTCGGAAAAGATCCCCGTCGCGAAGGGGTTAAAAGGCTACTCTTCATTCAATGAACTTATTTCACTCGATTTCAGATTAAGGTTAAAATTGGTCTGGTTGGCGTCTAAGTATAATTTAATTCCACTTAATACTAATAAGTTACAATTGATAAGTTTTACTAATACTTATTTCATTATTTTTGATTTAATATCAGTTACAGATTTAAGTTATGAATTTCTTAATAAGATATTTCCCTCTGGTAATCTTGCAAAAGGGCAAATTTGTAATGTTGTTTTCTCTTTATTTTGTTTTAAATGCTAATGAAACATGATTCTTTCAAAATCATATAAAAGTACATGATTATAGATAAGAAGGTGAAGCTTTAGAGCAGCAGTTCCCAACTTTGATTGGTACACGACCCACCTAATATGAGGATGTATTTAATATGACTATGGACATTATTGTATAATCTCCATAAGTATCGACTATCCTGCGAAAAAGAAAAATTTTTGTATATGAAGGATGCAACTATCAACAAAATCAAAAATAGGTAATCTCAATTTCAGTTAGTGGAATAATAATCAAAACAACGCGCAAATTTGAAAGATAATAAACAATGCATTTAATTATTATAAAAACTTAATTGCACAATAAGGATATTTTTGGCACTGGTGTTTATTGGTGAGGGCATCTCTAGGGTTAAACCTGATTAATTTGAACATTTATTGAGTTACTTTTTACACGCAGCTTGTTTCTGTACTTGTGTTATAGGAAAAACACGTCCGCATAAGTATGTCCTGTTAAACAGCATCTTAGACCAAAAAACTGATTTAAATATTTCTGGTTATTGTGCTTATATATTAATTCAGAAGAAAATTGAGAATTTTTCCTTGAAAACTGTCATTATACAAAAATCGCAAGATTAAAGTGTCTTCTTTTGGATTTGAGAGTTTTGGGCTTTCCAAATATCCATCTTCAAAAGATTTTTAATTCACTAGTTTAAGAACAGAAGTAAAAGATTGTCAAGCTATGCCATACTTACTGCGCGACAAATACCATATCTCACAACGAGGTATAGCATAATACCGAATAATTGTTTAAGAAAACACTATTTTCGCACCCAGCTTTAATTTCAGCTAATATCTCGTAAAATATTGTATTCGTTATAGTTTCCAAACAGATGAAATAAACTGACATTTTTGTAGCATACCTCGATTACTCCGCTGCCCATCAGTGGGTCGCGACCCATAGTTTGGGAACCGCTGCTTTCGAACATTAATCGTTGTACAATGCATTAAAAGTCCATTGAATCATTAGGTTTATACTTTAAATTTTGCTCACATTGTAGTAAAACTTGGAGCTTAGTGAACGTATTAATACGGGCTTGTCAGTGAGAGGGTTAAAAGAAAACTGCATCTAGAGATCATTACTTTAAAAGATAAACACAATAAATGTCTAAAGAAACCAACTATTAAAATTCGATCCATCAGTCATAATTAAAACAGCATCAAAATTCCCTCCTTTGTTTCGGAAACGATTTTTCTTCTTCTCCCTTTAGAATTAATTCCCAGAAAAACTATAAATGGCCGTCCCCTCCTTTTCTTTCCCTCAAAAGGACGACCCATTATTTTAATCGAATAAAAACTTTGTTTTGTTTTAAAACTGAATTTTATGGATAAACTTTTTTCATTAGCCCATTTTTTCCACATTAAATAACAATCATTCGTCATCTAACAAAAACAGGTTCTTTTCCGTAACATTCCCCGCGCCCCCTTTTCTGCAACTAACTGTTGACCCTTTTATGGTTCCCCCTTTCCTTTTTACTCTTTCATATGGCAATTTTTCCGACAAATCTTTGAACGGTTCAATCTTTGGGCTCCTCTCAAAAGTGATAAATGGCCGTGAAGATAATTCAGGAGAGAAAAAGAAAAATAATAATAAAAGGAAAACTGAATTTACTTTAGGACTTGGTGGCGCCGCGTTGAATGACACAGATCTTGGATGCTGTTTCGGCGAAATTTCGATCGGATCCGTAAGCGTGGATTTGAAGTTCGGCAGTGGCGCAGCTAGGATCGTCACATGAAGGAGGGGGGGAGTTTTCAACCATTATACGGCAGCCACTCGGTATATCGTCACTAATACATTCAGATATGTCACACTTTTTGCATGCATTCCCAGAAGATAACAATGAAATTTTGCATTAACCATTTATTATAATTATTGCAAATGCAGATAAACATGTGAGTAAATCTAATTCAATGTTGTTAATTTATTACAGATAATTGTACTATGGATAGAAATTAAGTTCTGCAGATGATTATATCATAAGCAGATGATTATATCACATTTTCAACTTTCTAAAAAATTTTAATGCTTTCAGTTACATTACAAGTTCGGTTGTATCGTATTTTTTTTCTCTATAAATCGGGATATTACAAAGAGCTATTAATAAAACTCACTGACTCACGTAAGACAAGGGAAGAGCAGTAAAAATTATACGGGCAGTATAAACAGATAAAATTTAAGATTATTAATCAAGTACCAAAATTTTAGATCGTATCAAATATATACTATTATAAACATTTACTACATATATATTCTTAAGATTTCACATCGACTTGGTTAGTTCATCGTTCATTACCATTAGTTCTGGTCACATTCACCAAATCGCGCACAAAAGATATAAAAAAGAGAATGTGTATAGATCTTGTGTGTTGAAAAGATATTAAAAAGACATTCCATTTGTTTTACACCGGCTTGCGCGTTTAGTATCGCTAACTTCAAGCCAATAGATGTCCTTAAGCGCTACTTCCGATATAGCCATCCTTGAATTTATATTTGTTTCAGCGGAACGAAATTTGACAGGGTAGATACACAAAAAAAGTGGGACAAAAGTTAATTTTAAAAATTACTTGAAATTAACAAAA
This sequence comes from Maratus speculifer, assembly GCA_964019185.1. Classification (NCBI taxonomy): domain Eukaryota; kingdom Metazoa; phylum Arthropoda; class Arachnida; order Araneae; family Salticidae; genus Maratus; species Maratus speculifer. Next base: position 307,687,661 of record OZ025289.1, read on the forward strand.
TTATTTTATTTTATATTTTATAATACGTAAGTATAATTACTTAAATTCCAATTAAACATACTTTAGCTAAGCATCTGATGGAAAAAATATATGTATTGTTTGAAAGTTAAATTGAAGCCGGCAAGGGGACATGCCAGGGGAGAGACTTTTTTAGACTTTGTAAGAAATTTCAGAAAAATGTATTTTAATTAGGCATTCAATCGTAATGTTATTTAATAAAAAATATTAAGATGATGCGATTCATTACAAAAAATATCAACATATAGAATAAAAAATCTGTTTTAAACGGATTGCCGTACAAATTACCTCTTATCGTAGAATCACCCGAAAATCAAAGTCGATGTACTTTTGTTTTGCATTGGTTGTTATAAGATTGATACATAATTCAGAATCTTGTTTGTTTTTAAAATGCATTTCTAAAAATATACATGTCGTTTGTAGTATTAAACTGTAAGAGACAGAAAAAAAGAAATTGTAACATCCAACTAGTTCAAAATAGGCGAAAATTGACTTTGATTTTTTTTTAAATAACGGCGCTAAAATAGCACAATCGTACTCTGTATACAATTCATGTGTAAGATCATTGAATCAGCTAATGAACGTTATCCACTAGATGGCGATTTCTGTCCACGATTCTAAGTCGGACGCCATATTTGTTCGAAAAGCGGGAATTAATATTAACACTATAATGATTGAAGTCCTACTGCCTTTTCTCCCGTGACTTTCCTTGAAAGTTCTCTTTCAGGTTTTCTCTAACGCTCTTTTGAAGTCTTGAAGTATTAATATATACTGCCGCCCTGATACAACAAAAACTGCCTCTTTGAAAGAAATTATATCTCGCAGTATTGCATATCAAAAGCTTGTGAAAGTGGATTTTGAAAACAAAAGTCAGGAAAAAGATCATTTCCTTACAAATCCTTAAATTGTTTTTCTGTACTTTTTTTACGGAAACAATGTTGCCAGTGATTGGCACAACTGTTCTGAAATGATAAAATTCTCCTTGTTTTAGCCTTAATTAATATGTGAATAAGTAAGAGGAATTTTACTTGTTCAAAAAACTGCTGCCAATTAGTAAATCTGAATTTTAAAAATTTGGCCCACTTTCATCACTGTACGGACAAATCTATTTGCTGCAGATTTTTCCATAATGTCGATGTTGTTAAAATGTATTTTTTCGTATAAATGTTCCAAATCCAACAGAGAGACAATTTTTTTTCTGTTTCCAGATCCTTACGTAAAAGTGTCTTTGATGTGCCAAGGGAAGAGGGTGAAGAAGAAGAAGACCTCTGTGAAGAAGAGCACTCTGAATCCCGTTTACAACGAAGCCCTGGTTTTCGATGTTCCCGCGGAAAATATTGAAGATGTAACTTTAGTCGTTAAGGTGATAGATTACGACAGGTAAGCTCATCAATGTAGCTTCTTTTCTCTTTTTTTTAATTAGAAATTTACGTGGGTTCGGAACATGCTAGAAATATGACATTATACTTAACTTAATTTCGCATAGGGAAAATTTATTTGTTCCCTATTAATGGGGGACAAACTTAGTTAATAAATAAACTTTATAGAAGCTGGTTTGTATTTCGTTTAAAAAAATATTTTATGGTTCTTTTATAACTTAAATAAAGAAAGAATAAAATAAAAGACATGCAAGTAAAACATAAATGGTCCAATTTTCTTCAAATTAAGAGTTTCAGGTTGTATTTGCATTTTCAATTCCAATTTTATTACAAAAAATAGTCTGCAAACTTCACGGCAATAGAATTGCCTAAACTGAATGACCAGATGTCCTCTTTCTTAGAGCACTTACTTTAAATGCATTTTAATTAATTTTGAAAAAGCTGAAATAAGGATAAGCAAAGTAGATGGTCAGTCTATGCCATCAGCTATAGAAAGCTATAAAAAAAATAATCAAAATAGCCTGAAAAAGTTTACCTTTTTCACTAAGTTTGAATAAATATGACAATTAATTCGCTGGAGTATCCTCTTTTCCCAAAGTAAATTTTACGAAGTTCTGACAGAATATAAAAAAACAAAATCGATTTAGAAGGGGCTGGTTTGTTTATTCACTACTCAGTGCAAATTAGAATTAGAACAATACCCATGTTTAGGGGTGGGAAACTACACCATTTCACTGGCGAGGGCATTTTCTGGCAGTGGCAAGTGAAGTTTTGCACAGTCTTTTAAAAACTGCAGACTATTAAAAATATGCCAACCACATTTAATTTTTTTTTTTTTTTTTTTTTTTTTTTTACTTGATAGCTATATTTTGAAATTCCAATACTAAAAGCCCCTTTTTTCTCAGGAAATTTTGTTCCTAGTTTTCGTAAAAACTTCCCTCAAAAGACGTTTTTGTTGCAATTGCAAAACCTATCACAACTTTTTTAAAGTGTACTTGTTTTATAAAAAACAGACCTGTTGAAGCACTGTTATTCTCCAAATTACAAGTGGTGTAAACATGGCACTAAGCTCTTATTCTAATCTTTTCTCTGCTGTTCATATTTCTTAATTTTATAAAAAGAAGCAATACATAAAAGTTTTAGTAACATTCAGAATTCATTCCAGTGTTCATTCCAGAACATCTGCTCCTGAAATGACATTATTTATGTAATCCTACATATTGATCGAAGCTCATCTTAATTATTGATAGATTACACAGAAGTGGGCCCTGTAATTTCATCAATATTCTATCAATACTTGATGGTCAGTGCCATATCCTCTTTGTCCCCGAAGCTAAAACAAGGCTACAATTATTCCTTCATTGCTTTTAACCAAACAAAATGACATTATGACAAAAAAAAAAATCGTTTCGGAAATTGACACTTTAAAGGGAGTAATAATTTAGGTTTGCAAACAGGGATCTAACAAACCCCCATAAAATATCAATTTAATGATCACCAACCTAAATTCCCGCAATCTGAAATTTAATATTTTTAAGCAAGTGAACGACTTATAAATCATCAGAAGATTTTAGAGTAAAAGATTTAAGTTAAACAATTATTAAAATTTCTCAATATCTTGATCACACTGTCTTGAAAGGATTTCACAAACTCAGATGAAAATAACATTTATTTTAGAAGAAAATAAGCATCAACATTGCCATTTTCCGATTTGATTTCAAAGAAAAAACATTTAGATATTAAAAAATGAAATCAAAACATAAAACAACCAAGAAAAGTATACAAATCCACACATGTCCAACTTCATTAGAGGCCTAGGAAGCTCTTGGTTTTCAGGACAGAGTTCATGATATCATATCATGTTATTTAAGGCCAACCTAATCGGCAGATATAGCTCTTTTTTGTAATGCCACTTGCTAGAACAACTTTCTTGGGGGATTGGGTCGTCAGAGATACGTGATATGTGGCGTCATGGACATCGTCCTTAAAAAGCAAAACTTCTGTGGCCTCTAATGAAGTAGACCGTGGTTCACAAATGTGGACTCAGGTAGTGAAGATAATGTGTTGCTCACCCACAAGAAAAGTGACACATCTTCACAAACGTAAATTTCATAAAAGAAGCAAAAATGAATTTTCATGATTTTTCTTTAAAATGAATTTATAAGGTCTTATCTCTGCATGCTGGAATAAAAACGAGCATAGAAGTGTAAAACTCTTAAGAATGAAGATGTAGGACGAGGTTTGAAGAATTGAGTAATGTTACCTCCCCATACAATCCACTTCTCTTTTGTGATCAAAAATAGGCATAAAGTATGATAAAGTGATTTACTGTACAGCTACACTTATGAAATTGTTTATGTTGCAAGACGTACCTATGACTAACTTTTTAGTGGAATAAAACGCAAAATGAATTTTTGCGAGATATATCACTTCTCTTGCGGGTGAGTGATATGATGTTTCTTTCAGATTATCTAGTATCCATTATATGAACTCAAAATGTGCCATTCCTTTATCCAGGGTCGGTGCCAACGAGGTGATGGGATACTGTGCCATCGGCAGCAGCTGCATAGGGCTCGGTCGAGATCACTGGATCGAAATGTTGGATAATCCTAGAAAACCCGTAGCCCAGTGGTACACATTACAAGAGTCCCTGTCCGGAATCGCTACGGAGGTCAAGTCCTCACCCATCAAGTGTATCAGCATGAGATGAAGGATCCGCGGGTCAGAAAAGACCGCTGCTCGGTAGGCCTTTCTCTTCAAACAAAGGGCACCTGTGCCTCCTGAAATACACCTGTGGAATGGGTCCCCCTACCAGAAAACAAAAAAATCCCCCTGTTGTCTTGGGATGATCATCATCGTCACTCACCAATGCTTATGTGCCACTTCATCATCCTTCATGCTGAAAAAGTTACCTCGAGGAATGTTTGGTGCTCCCTCGTCTTGTTTCGTGGCCACAGAAAATTATTGTGCACGGATACTGAAAAAGGAAGATGATGCTTCCTTTTTACATCGTTACTCATTGACTTTGTTTTTATTTTTTTATTTTTATTTTTAGGTTATTAAGGAATGGATATGCAAATAAGAAATTAACCCTTTGTGATTCAACAATTCCGATTTGAAAAAAAATGTCTCAGATGTTGGAATTCATCATTTTAACCAGGTAAAAAATAATGAAAAAAATTTAGAATGTTTGGATTAAAAATAATAATCGACTAAAAGGTACTTTTTTTATATCTACAAGAAATAGAAAATGGCACACTTCTCATAAATGTTGTCCATTTTCTAATACAAAATTTTAAAATATACAAAATTACCTTTAAAAAAATCTACTTTCAGACTTCTCCAGCTTGTTTAATTTAATAAAATTTACGAAGTTAAATTTTGCAATATCAAATTGAAACTTCTCAAATGATAAACAAAACTTTAATATGAGAAATTAACTCACTATCATTGTCTGTTGAGAATTCCAGCGACCAATTTGTATTAATTGATATGTTGTGAAATGAAAACAATAAATAAAATCGCTTTTTAAAACTTATTGTGTAAATACGGTTGACTTTTGGGTATGTTGCAGGTCTGCAACATGGTGATACAAAGGGTTAATTATATTATCTTTTGTGTACTAAATTCAAATCCGTAATGGTAACGGAGGCTAAGAGTACGCACCCAGTGGATTTAATAGTTGTGTAGTAGGATTATAAGAAATTGTATGGACTTAAAAAATCAACAGAAATAATATTTATTTATGTATAAAGCATTAGGACAAATTTAGTAAATGATAAATTTGCAAGAAGGGATTATAATCAAAATTTTTAAAAAGGTCAAGTGTATGCCTTTAATGATTTGTAATTTTTTAATTATGTTCAAAAATGTTTAGGACAGGATTAAAAACAAAACGTTTTTGCTGAAGTTGCTAATGCTCTATCAGCTGAGCTATCCTAGACAAGCCTGCAGACAAACAATTCACCCAGTAACTTTGTTGATTCATAGGTTTAACATTGTGTTTTTCTGCTCACACTCCTCCATTTTTCATACTTTTGGGTGCAGGAAAACTCAATGATAAGCCTACGAATAAACCGATAAAATTCGAGTTTTCGATCAAAATGTTTTCGATCAAGATATGACTTAGCAGACCGATTGCGTTTTAATATGCGAAGCGAGTTTTAAGTAATTCTGGAATTTCAGCCGTGAACTCGATGAGATGATTGTCTGTGCTTCGCCTCCCGGTGTATAAATAAGTCACAAGAGTTATAATTTTGTAATTGGGTGAAAAAATGTCCAGACTAAGAAAGGAAGGTGCAGCAGTTAAAATTTTGCTAGAATTGATTCATACTTTGGAAACATGACGCATTTTTAAGCATCCATGGAGCGATAAAAATGTACTATCATGTTCCTTATAAATTACTGATTGTTATTGAGTACTAGTTTTCAGTAGTTACTCGAAAATGAAATGCTTGACTTCCCAAATATCTAAGTGATATTAACATCTTTTAAATCTCTATCGAAAACTCGGCTAAGTTGAGATAGCTTGAACTGATAAAAACTTCTTAAGAACACCGTAAAATATTCTAAAATATGCTAGGCCTTTCGAAAGACTGAGTCTTTTTTCGTCAGGCGCAAAGAAGACGACACTTTAACACCAGTTTCAACTTATTTTCTTGAGATGGTTTGGCTACGTTGACTGAAGATTACTATTCTATCCTCTTCTTGTCATGAACTACCAAATTCTAAAAAATACTTTTCCGAATTTTATAAATTGATCACAGTTTTAACAAATTTAGATAATGAGCAACAGACGTTCTCTCTCAAGTATGTCCTGAATTTCATGATATTTTTTAAAAATCTAACGAGCTAGTAAATTCTTTACAACGTTTTGTTTTATATTATAAAATATACAGTGAAAATGAATGAATAAATAAATAAATAAACTAATGATTCTTATATGTTTTGTAGCTACTCATATTTTAAAACGAGAGTTGAAGAAACTTTTCTCAAATTTTAGGGTAAAACTGTCCATAAACTATAAGCTAGAAGACACTGTACTGTCAAACTGGAATTTCTCAGTCTAAACTTATTTTATTATTAGCATTTTATATATTCTTGTAAGCTTCGGAAGAAACAACAAAGATATGAAAGCAGCAGATTACATTAAGCTCCTAAGCGGAAATCATAAAAGCTACATTACAACGGAAGTTCGTCTCTGCTCAGCGTACTTTTAACTTCCATTACTGTATTTACAATCAAACAAATTTAAAATGAAAAACAAAATTAACCTTTTGATAGAACTTTATGCAGATTATTGATCTCACAAAAAATTGTGTACATATGCATGTACTTTGTTATTTGTAATATTTTTTTTATCACAATTGGATGTTGATTGAAAAGTTTCGTGGATAATATAGACTTTTAGAATACGATTGCTTGGTAATGTTTGAACTTACTGAATTATTATTTGGTTGAATTGGATGATGATTTTGTTCACAAATATATTCTTATTTAGTTGTCTAATTAAAATATTACGTTATTAGTTATTATATCTTACAGGGAAAAAAAAAATTGATATCATTTTAAATCTGTGATATTTGCATAATTTGGCCATAAACGAAACTGAACTATTTGTACATTTTTATTAATAAAATGTTGAACTTTTTATGTTATTTTATTAATTCAGTTTAAGATTCATATTTTAATTTCTTACATTCCAATTTTAAATATTAGTTGCGCCAATTTTTTAAAGTTTGTTTCTTTTATATGTATATGGAACAAATATTTATTTACGAAACGAGAATTCAAACGACAACTTTTCTATTTTCATCATTTTGATTTATTTTACTCTTGTGCTATGTCATTGGATTGTAAATATTGTTTATTGAAATTTTGTATAGTTGTGAATTACATACTCCTTGCTTTTTTAGAAGTATATGGTATTTCTTTTTCATTGTTTATTAATTACTGAATATCTGCTAAACCTTCACAGAAATGTTAAATAGGCATAAGGTATCTTTAACACTTTGCAACACACTTGGAAATAATTTGATTTTTGCCTACTTGCTTCAAATCGAATAAATGTACTCGAAGCGACGCACGTAGCATACGTTCGTTTTGTTAAGGTTTATTGTGGCATTTTCTTTATTCAATTTGAAATCTGTATCATTTATCTCTCTAAGAGTTTGGAACGTAATATTTCGTTTATTTGACATTAAATGGGCCCGGGACACATTTAAAAAAGTTTTTTTATCGATTTAAAATTTTGAAATATTTTGTGATGATTAACCATATAAATAATAAACAAAAACACACGCTAAAACATCAAAATTATTTATATTTTTAAAATTTTTAAATTCATTAAAAATTATGGTAAATTAAAATCATTATAACATGAAATATTACTTGTAGAATTAAATTTTTTTTTCATTTAAATAAATAGAAATAAACACATGCTCCAAGCTTGAACTTTAACGGTTCTTGAGTTATAAAATTTAAATTGCAGAAATGGTGAAAAGACTCATTATGAAGGAAAATGCATTTAAAAAAAAATCGTTTCCACAGCTATCATTGCTTGATTTTGGAAACAAACCAAAATATAAAAACTAGTATTTCCTGTTCTAATTAAGGTATAAACATGATTTAAACGTCATTTTAAGCAAAAGAAAACAAAGAAATTTTTAATTTAGTACACAAATTTTCTGAAATTTCTAGATTTTTGTGTCCCGGACCACTTAAACACGTTACATATGCTTGTTACGTCACAAATGATTATAAATTCGACTTTTATTAGTATTTTTATTAATATTTTAGTAATATATTTATCCTTTCGTTGTTTGAAATAAAAATTATATCAATTTGTATAGTTTGGTGATTTATATAACTTGGTGAAATTGGATTAACTGGATAATCAAGTAGAATCAAAAATTCCATATATTAAATTATATTCGTGAGTATTGTTAGAATGCATGCATTATCAAATGTATTATATTTCAAAGCTAAAAGGTTAAGCAGTATTTAGTACAGAAGTAATTGTTTAATTGAAAGGATAAACCGAAGGTTTTCATAGTAAAAATCGTTATGACAAAAATTTATTATAGATAATGTTAACTTAAGAATACATTGCCTTATATCTATAATAGCAGTAACTTATTTCAACTCCATTAATAATTATAATGTATACAGTTATTTCAGTCAGTTTTAATACATATTGCATGAAAATCAGCAATATTTTATTTTCAAACGCTTTCTATCATTTGTTTTTGCCTCATCCCTTTTATGTGATAAAATATATACTGTCGTATTTAGTTTGTATATAATCCAAATTTGTACATAAGCCAAATAATGAACAAAATATTAGAGGTAACATGTATATACACTAACACACACCCATATATGTATGTATGTATGGGGGGCCTAGTCATGTGATCCTGTGAGAAGTTAGGTGTGTACAGATTCTGTACGCTTTTGATGACGAATTCTGATTTGTCAACGCAATCTGTTTCGTCATCGTGCCTATCGCACAACTACATGTTAATCTCTTCGATGTCTGGCGGGGAAAAAAAAGTCTCGCTTATTTCGATGTCGTAAGGTGTTGCCAATCTCCTCTTGTGAATAAATCAAAAAGTTTTATTTTCTTTGCACAGTGAGCGATGAAGAATGACATGTAATACATAACGAGCAAAAACAATTTACTAAACTTATAAATTTGAAAGAGTAATTATTAAAAACGTTAAATGAGAATTATCTCCATTACATCTTTTTAGATTGGATGTTTAAGATATCTCAATCGGCCATTTTTGACGCAGTACACTCCCGGAATTGAATGCCTGCTCACAATACAAAACTGATGTAAGATATCAATTCTATGTAAGATATTTCAGTGAATGCATCTGTATCAGAGATATGAACAAATGCAAGGTATGCGCGTGCGTATAAAATAAAACCACTCGCAAATCTCTTAAAATGAGGTATTGCCAATCAGAATGAGTTGAAGTGGCTGTATCTAGCCGAAGAAAGTTGAAATTCGCTGAGAAAATTTATGAACTCTGTCAGAAAGTTTGAAGATCTAAGATATCTTAAGTGTCCAGTCTGAACGGGTATCACATTTGAAGATTGAATTGGTAATTAAGAACCAAACCAATCATTGAAACAAACTATTATGATTACCCGGAACGAGGATAAAATTAAAATATTTGTTGTTATTTTTTTTTAATATCAGAATAAAAATTTTTGTTAGATGAACAAAAAATTTAAAAAAATCAAATCTACAATTTGAAATTAATATGTATTTCAAAAAGTATAACTTTTCTTATTTCATTTTTTTAAGTATGAAATTCATAAACATTTTACAAAAACAGCATTAATCAATTGCTATCATCACCTTTTTTCTGTCTATTATCACTTTATTTATTTATTTATTTATTTTAAATAATGATTAAATAATTTTTGCAAGTACTTTCGATTTTTTACATTACAATGAATTTTATTAATATTTAATTTTGATGTCTAGCTGTTCATTTATTTATTAATATTTTGTTGAAAGAACATACATATTTTACATTTTTTTAGCAGTTTATTTATTCTTTTAGTTTAACTTTATTCATAATATAAAATTTAAACATACACAGAGAATTAAAAAAAGGGAAATACTTTATTAAAATATCTGGCAGTTACTTGATGATAAGGAAGACACAATGAAATTTTTTTAGGACACTGGAATTAATTATGCGAAAGAAATAATAAAACCATCTTCATTCAAAATAGGAAATGCTTACAGTAGTGGTAAGAGGCATTTGTAGCTCTATTACGGCATTTAAAATTAAGTTTTTTTATTATGAATTTGTTATGCAGTATTTTTTGTTCTTTTTATGTATTTGCCACGATTTAATAAAATAGTTTGTGAGTCCGTAATTTTCAAATTTTATCTTTTATAAATACTAATTTTAGTATCAAGAATGTTTCTATTCTTTCTTTTCTTTTATGCTTCATTTTACGTGATTTGATTTTGTGCCGACTACTACACTTGGCGAGAATAATTTTGATATAACGAAAAGTATCCAATATTTTTTAGTTCAATAGATACATAAAGAGAATACAGAAAAAGAACAATAGATACTATGGATTTTGTTTCATGATAGTTACACTTTTCTTTTTCCATATAATATTGCAAAAATTATAATAGAGTGGGACATTTTTAATTATTGTCAAAATAGATGCTACTACTATTAATTTTTCATGTAGCATAATAAAATCATTCTTCATCGTCTCCTACTCCTATAAATAGTTATTTCTATTTAATCAACAACTAAAAAGCTGTTTTTATTCTTATATAAGTAAAAACTTTTTAGATGTAATAACTATAGACATACTATTAATGTATGCATGTGTCATTAACTGATTCACTAGTTGCATTGATTCGTTCTTAATTATGTTTTCCTTCATATTATGTGTAATAATTGTGTGAAAATGTACTTATTTAGTCATATTTATACTCATTTGTTATAATATTTTATTACATTTCATTAAAAAATATAATGTATCATGATGTATAAGACATAACATTTTTTAAATATTGTGCAGTTAAATAACAATTTAAATTAAACTAAATGTTAACATCTTATTTAAAAAGATTCTTTTTTCTGAAAAGTCCTTTTTTTAACATGGTACTACTACAATGTGATTTAGTTTGAATTTTAGATTACAAGAATGCGGTTTGTTTATAATGCGGTTTGTTATCATAACTTTTCATTGATTTCGTTTTGAATTTTTGTTTTCTTCCATTGGAAAAAATAAATAAATGAGTATTTCAGACAAAAATATCTTTGCTGTGAGAAAAACAGTGTATCTCTGTAATGTGCGTCATGGTTTTAAATTGTTTATACTGCATTTAAGTATTTTCAAGCATAATTGTTATTGCCTATGATAAAACGCGAAACGTGAGCGCATAGTCGATTTTTTCCATGTTTACAAAGGCTACAGGTATTTTATTAATGTTCACCGATACATTAATTAAATGACATAAAAGTAGTTTCATAAAATAATTTGGCCAACTAATGTAGAAGCCTATTAAAACATAAATATTTAAACAAAACCATAATGAATGAAAAAAGAGAAAAATAAACACAAAGAACTGTTTTAACTGCAAACGGTAGACAAACCTTCAATGATTATTGACCGCTTTAATTCTTGTAAGTCTACTACATACTTAGAGCTTATCTCTGTACAACAATAGCATTTTAAATATATAATTGATTTACGCGATTTTTATGAATTCGAAATGATTATTTATAAAATGCCAATTTATCCACTCTAATTTAACGAGTTAAAACTGTATGTATATGTTAGTCTTAAAAAAATGTAAACGGTTAGATTTTCTTTTAAAAAAGGAGAATACATTTTATTTTGCAGCTTTTCTAAGAAACTAAACTAATAATACTTAAAGACAAAATGATAATTATCTTCATTAATTTGACAAATTGCAGTAAAGAAGTTCAACTTTTATTTAGAATTTCAAAAATCGTAATCACTTTTGTCAGTTTTATCAGTCATGTCTCTCTTTGTTTCGAACACTGTTTAAAGGTTCGTCAGTTAATACTTTCCGGTATCATTTTTTACCCCCTTAGGATATTTAGTTTTACCTCAAGAGAATGTAAATTGGAAAAACCAACAGTAAAAATGCCCATTAAAAATCTAGAAGGAGATTCATTGAATGAAATAAACGCTTAATTAGATAGACTGCTCACAACAAAATAAAATGTTTCATTAATTTCAAATGTGTCCATGTTTAACACAGTTTAAAAATTAGAATAATATAATTAAAAAAAAATGTTTATATCGTACGTTTTGAAACACAAAAAATACTTAAATACCAGCATGGAGATATTATGATGGCGCTTCACATTTTGTTCTAAAACAAATATTTCAACCATTATCTGCTAGAAGGCTGTTCACATTAAATCAAAATAGAGCTATTCGTGAGGATAAATTAAGATATTTATGTTTGTGTTTAAATTAACATGTTCATTCAGAAAATCAGCATGATAAGATCATTATTTCAAATAATATTGACAAAGTTATTTAAAAATAATTTAACATTAAAGAGACTATTTTTTCATGATTTTAATTCCAAAACTTGTCGTTGAAATGGTTTGAAATTGGGTGTCTAGATCTATTTTGATCGTATATTAAAAATATTTTACCAAAATTGAGTGTTGCTACTTAAAATGGTTAAGTTTGTCTGGAAGTTAATATAGAGCCTCCTAACGCATAATTGATGTACAAGCATTCAATAATATACAATATTTTGAATCGTTTGGTACGAGAACAGTACTAAATACCGTGCTATGCCCATTATATGCTATGATACTGAATTAGTTTGTAGTGATAATGGTAATTTTCTTTTACTAAGACTGTACTTATGACGCTTACGTGATAATTAGTTTTTTGTTAAATACAAGAGTTTTAATTTACATTCTAACGCAAGGCTCAAAAGGGAAAAATCCACGAAATGGAACGTCATTTCAAAATTAATGTTAAATAAAAACTTTTTTTATTTTTACTTTCTCTAAGTATAGACTAATTTATATATAATAATATAAAAACAATTTTTTAAATGTACGTAAGTTCATAAATAATTTTCAAAAAGTTACGGAGAATACAATAAACTATATACAGAACATATAAAACTGTTGTAATAGTATGTTTCAATAATTTCACGAGTCGGAACAATATTTGTTATAAGTTCACAAATCGGAATATAATTCTGGTTTGCTTTGGTGCATTTCTAGCCTTCGTTTGATATGGTTAAAAATATTACAAATTTCATAGAAAAAAAAATATACATATTGATTATAATTATGCTTGAAGATATTTCAAAATATACATGTTCGATGTGTATTTTTTAAAATCCTGACTTAAAAAAAATATTAGTTTTAAAAGGGAGAAAATTTTTGATATGAAACACATCAATTATTATTTTGTTACAAAATAGTCAAAATATGCAGTAAATGATTTTTAAATAACGTAAACTCTTATTTAAAAGAAATCTTTTTTTGAGATAAATTGCAATTATGTATCAAACTAACTTAAAATTGAAATGCATACATCTAAAACGTTTTATTACGAAATTAGTATAATCCTGTTTATATTAGATGATTGCTAGTTTAAAACTTTTTTTGAATAGAATATTTGCTAATATATGAAATCTCTGTTTAATGGATTGAGAATATAAAATAGAATCACTACATATTCTATAATTAGTAGAAAATTGGCCGAAAATTATTAAAGTGCATTCCATAATGCTAAAACTATTAAAATTTGTTAATCTTATACTTCAATATTTTTAGAAAAATGTGATAAAAATAATTTAGACTTTTTTATATGTCCCAATATATTTTGTGTATTTATCTCTGTACTGTTTTATGTGCATTCAAAACTGAGTAAAATTGATAATTTTGTTATTGCTTAAACGAGAATATTTTTGATAATTTGATAAAAACAAGAATATATTTGATCATTTATTATTTTATGTATTTCAGATCGTTAAAAAATTCATGTTAACCATTTTTTTTATTTACTTTTAATGTTGTGATGCCTATTTATGTTTAATGAAATTTATCTCACCACATCGTGTATGATATTTTAAGGAAATATATTGAACTTCAATATATATTCCAATATTCTGATCTATTATTTAGAAACTAAGAAAATATTTTATGATTAAGTGTAATACATAACAGTATTCTCTATATATAAAATAAAAAATGTCTGTTTGCCTGCTTGCCTGATCGCGGATAACGCCGAAATTATAACACCCAAGTCTGAAAATTTTGTCTATTGTGCATGCTAACACCGAAAAGTGCACTTCGCAGCCGGATTTTTAAATTTCAATTTAGATTTTTTTAATTAAAACTAACTGGGTAAGAGGATATTAGCAGCTTTCCCCCAATCCACGGCAACGAAGTAGCCTGGTTACAGGGTATTTGCAGCTTGTCACCAATCCGCGGCAACGAAGCAGCAGCCAATGAGACCAGACGGTAAATATGGGATTTAACAGCTGCATTTCACAGAAGATATTGCATGGAGTAGGTCTTAATGAAGAAAGGAATTTTAAAACAATTCAATTATTGCATTATTTTTATGGCTCATAACAGCTAAAATCATCGATTATATTTCTTTATCCTTCCAAAATATGGTCTTCGTAACAGAAATGCATACCTGTGCACCCAGATAAAATTTAAAGTATTCTAAAATTTTATTATTTTTTTTCTATTAGTATGAATGGAGATTTTATTTATTTGAAATTTGTTTGAAAACATATATGGCCCCGGGCAAAGCCGGGCGGATCAGCCAGTATTGCATAAAGTATTATTTATACCGAAAAGAAATTATTATTACCCTGTAAATTTAACTTTAAAATAATATAGGTTTTAATATTTTTAAGGAAATTGAAATCTAGCTTTTCAGAACAAGTCGAAAATTGCGCGTCAGACATGGCAAATGAGGTACACTCGTATTATATCTAGTTTTTAAGCAAAAATGCACAAATACAAAATTTATTACTACGATTCTGTATAATGGAAATAATAGGATTCCATCTTAAGTAGGATGTGAATCACCATAGTAACCTGGAATCATTATCTATCATAGGATAGCATTGAATTTATTATTTATGATATGATTTTAGAGAACATACTAACTTTGAAACCATCTCTTCAGTTTTGAATAAATCTATAATACTATGTAGTGGCACAATACTTAATACTAAAATTTAAATACATATCTATATATATTTTTAATCTTGAGGAACAGCTTATTTTATTAAAATTTAACTATTTTTAAATTTAACTTTTTAAAAATCCCTGCTACTTTTTTAAATATGAAAATTTTTCTTTCATTTTTCCCCATAATTATTGCAATATAATATAGTAAAACTGGTCTGGATTTTTAGATGTGTGGGATTTTACATTTAATATGATTTTTTTTTCTCTTGTGTGTATTAAAATATTACGTAAATTCAACGAACTCTCAATTTAAATATTTTTTCTTAAATAACTATAAACTTGAAAGTTAAATATACCACGAAAAACATGAAACAAAAAAATCAAACTTCTATTTAAATTAGGAAAAAAATCTTAATATTTATTGAGTAAGCCAGTTCTAAAAATATGAACATGGAGAAAAATCAGTTAAACGTTTCATTGATATGAGTGTGTTAATAAAATTTACAGTATCTCGCGATATAATTGTCGTGTTCGTTAAAAGACGTATCAAAACATTCACAATTCAAGAAGCTTTCAGTTAATATTCAAAAAAGAAAATCAATATCTTGAGCAAAATCAAGGAATCAATATTTTGAGCAAATTCAATTTCATTCTCCCCTTAATAATATGGAGAATAATTAATTTTATCATTAGATATTTAGACTAAAAATTTCCCAAAATTTTTTGCTCAACCTAGTAACACTTTTTTTTTTTACTGGCGACAAAATTTACATTTTGTATGCTCTTTTTGAAGTTGCATTTAAGCAACCATGGTCCCGAATGTCTTAATACAAAATGCAGAAGCATTATGAAAGTCTCCGTATTGACAGCTACTCACAACACCTGTGAAGATAATAAAAACTTTATAAACACAAATATAATTAAAATTATTGCTGTTGTTAATTGCTGTAACTATTGCAATGCTGAAATTAAGATAATATCATAAAATGTCCCAGAAAATCTCGGTTACATTGCGATTTTCGAGTCTATTTTATATCAAGTACCCACAAGAAAAGTGAAGCAACTCGCAATAATTCATTTTGTGTTTTGTCCCAATACCTTTTGAAAATTTCATGAAAAAATATTGAGATATTTTTGACATATCCTGCGCGTCATGCCCAGAAATGTCATTTCGTGAAAAATGGCTTTAAACTTTCGTAAACGCCGTTTCAGCTCTGAATTTGTACAATTCTAAAAGTTATAACTTCTGTCCGATAGTATGGGAAGGTAACAATTGTACCAAAATGTTCAAAATCAACAAGAATTAAAAAAAATTTTATTAAATTTTGAAGATTTAAGAGTCCTGAGGTCCCTACGAGTCGATTGTATTCCAAAAACGTTTCCATGTGTAGTAAAATATACAGGGTGTCCGAAAAGTCTGGAAACGGCCGAATAACTCGAGAAATACATATGAGATTGAAAAACGTAAATATACGTGTTAAATAATTTTAAATAAGCTACTCTGTGATACCAAATTTGACCTTCGAAACCGACCCCCTGGGGGTCAGAGGGGGTCCAACTTTGAAATCTTAAATTATAACCCCCATTTTTTATTGCAGATTCGGATTCTACGGACAAAAATACGTAACTTTTGTATTTTATGTTTATTTCAAATCTTCGTTTATCACGGTGTAATCGAGCATATTAAATCGATACATATTCCCGCTTTTCCAACGGGATTTTCCCTAATCGAAACTGATTGGGCAGAATTTTTGACGCCAAATTCCTCGTCTTTTGTAGGAATAACGTTTCCTGAAAATCATCCGTGGCGATTATTTCAATAATGCTACACTTCTAAAAATTTGACCCATTTGCTGCAGCGTCACTCCACAGCTATTATAGAATATCTCTTTTGTGACCAATGAGAATGCTCCATAACACAGTAAAGTAATCGTTTTCTATAAAAGCGGTGGAGTGACGATGCAGCAAAAGGGTAAATTTTTTTACAGTGTACTTTACTGTGTTATGGAACATTCTCATTGGTCATGAAAGAGATAATCTATAAAAGCTGTGGAGTGACGCTACAGCAAATGGATCAAATTTTTAACTGTGTAGCACTACCGAAATAATCGGCACGGGTGATTTTCAGGAAACGCTATTATTGCAAAAGACGAGGAATTTGATGTCATAAATTCTCCCCAATTAGTTTCGATTAGGGAAAATCCCGTTGGAAAAGCCGAAATAATTATCGATTTAATATGCTCAATTACACCGTGATAAACGAGGATTCGAAATAAAAATCAAATACAAAAGTTACGTATTTTTGTCCGTAGAATCCGAATCTGCAATAAAAAATGGGGGTTATAATTTAAGATTTCAAAGTTGGACCCCCTCTGACCCCCAGGGGGTCGGTTACGAAGGTCAAATTTGGTATCACAGAGTAGCTTATTTAAAAACATTTTACACGTATATTTACGTTTTTCAATCTCATATGTATTTCTCGAGTTATTCGACCGTTTTCAGACTTTTCGGACACCCTGTATATGAAAAACTATGCAACCTCGTGAAACTTCAGATTTGCCTACGTTTCAAGGGACAATTACCGTATCTTCAGAAACCAGTGAGAGAAAAATCCATCAAAAAGCTTACAAACCAATCAGTTTCTGAGGAAACCCGGAAAGGTAACCGGAATTTAAGGAAATACTTTGAAAGCAAAAATGCCTCTTTGCTGCTATTTATAAATTTTTCAACATTTAATTGCCGAAGAATAATTTTGTTTGAAATGTCGCTATGTTTTGCGAATTTTTTGATTGTGGTGAAATGAATTTCATATGTTTTTTACATATTTTTTTTCTGTCACTATTAGCAAATGTGGTTGTTGGTGTAGAAAATGTGATAGAAATGACTTTGTTTTGAGTAGAAAAATAACTAAATGTCTGTTGATAACTTTTACTAATAACGTTTAATGTGCCACAATACGTGATATAATATAAGCAGTGACATTTAGATTTTAGAAGAAAGAAAAAAAAAAGCTTCTTTGTCTGCAACAGCAGATTGGTGTTTACATCCTCAAAAATAACCTTTCATAAGCAGAAAACCAAAATGGTCGACTTTCTAAATTTTGTCATTATTTTTATAATATTGTCATTTACACTACACACTTATGCAGTGGTATTTGAACATATATTGATAAATAAAAGCTATACATGTTATAGCGAAATTGTTGTTGTTCTTTTTCTGTGTCACACAACTCAGCTCAACACAATTTATAGCTTTTCTTTTTAATTTAATTTATATATGTATAGAGCCTATTCGTCTAAATAATAATTTTTATGAAATTCTGAGATTTTTCGACGATGAAATTGAGTTTTAATTTTTGAAAAACACATTTACAGTCGATGAATGTGCTTTATTCAACAAATAATCCAGAAATAATTCAGCCGATCAACAAAAATCACGAAAACAACGTCATAAATCAGCAAAATAAAAGTATCGATGAATGATATTTATCGTAAAAAGTAGCATCGATTGGGATTTCGACACTGAGCTATTTATATACACTACTGACCATTAAAAGTACAATACCAGGAAGAGACGAAAGTCAAAATCACATGAAAGAAAGAAGAGGTTGCAATATGCAAATGATTAGCATTTCAACGTTTTTAAACGACGCAGGCAGGAGAAACAAGATCTGAAGCAGTGGATTGGATATCTCATTTGGGTAGTCGTCTTTTCGCACGAGTCTCGGTTCTGCATGCAATGTTCTGGTGTTTCGTGGCCGAATAACTGTCTGGAGGCTCTGAGGTGAACGCTCATTCGATATCGACATAGAAGCCCTGCATTTGGTGTGACCATTTGAGTAGCCATTGAGTGCAAGACACGCATATATCTAGCTCGGATTGACGGTAATTTAGGGGTGTTCTTAAATCAAAGAGAGCAATTTTTTGACATATGCTTTAATTGATTTTTGATCGTAAATGCATGAAACTATCAGGTGTTGTTATTCAGAAACTTCTAATTGCACTCAATTTTCTGTTAAAAAAAAAAAAAAAAAAAAATAAATAAATAAAAATAGATTTTTTATAACAAGCTTTCAAAATTGACGTTTTTGAGCACATTTCTCGACTAAAGCAGAAAAACGGGTGATCACGTGATCGAAATAGCTTAGAACCGGATGGATAATTTAATTATCATAAAATGGAAAACTAAGTTCAATTCAAAATTGCGTCCATAATCAGGCATTCCAATTTTATAACTTTCTGTTAAAAAATGAATTTGTAAATGTGTCAAAATGTTTTGCGCTTGTTGAGCGGAGCAGTTGAGAACACCCATTTCTGACATCTTACGTCCAGAGCTTGTGCCCTGTCTTCTAGGAATACCAAACGTTTTCTTCCTACAAGATAAGACTAAACCACATGTTGCACGTCGTGTTTTGACTTTCCTCGACACACAGCGTATTCGATTGCTTCCCCGGTCTGCATGGTCCCCAAATTTGTCATCCGATGAAAACATCTATCTGTTCATGGATTGCTGAGAGACTTTCTTGCCACCTCTCTCCTGTTAATATGGTTGATAAGTGTGACCTAGACTTGAAGCAGCATAAAATGAGTTGCCTGTTTCTGTCATCAAAGTTCAATTCGACTCCATACCTAACCGGTAGGTTCCATTTTAGCTGCCTGTGGAAGCAGCTGTTTCAACTAATTTCGCACCTCTATAAAGACCCAAGCTGATTACAAATTTAATAAGTTTGTTTTCATTCCATACTGTGTACGTACAATAAAATATTTTGTATCTTCTCTCTTTCGTGGTGTCGCAATTTTAATGGTCAACAGTGTAGTTCCTTTTCCGCAACTAAAAAAAAGAGACTGCAGTATTATTTTTCGCATTTAACCACTAATTTCAGATTCAGTAAGGTGGGGGGGGGGGGGGGGCTACCATATAGCTTGAGCTCAAAAAGCCCCACCTAGCATTTATTTAATATATATATATATATATATATTGCAATTGTTTTACAAATGGTTGCCCAATTTCTTCTGGGCAAACCTAAAGTTATTACAATATTAAAATATACAAATTTTAAAATTATAAATAGAAGAGTTAATTATGATAATTAAGACAATGTCTATAAAAATTTTTAGATGCATTTCTTATTAAAAAGTCCAACTATCAAAAGTTTGATAGAGTAAATGTTTATAGAAATGTTTAAATAGAGATATGATTTGATAAACTTGCTAAAGAGCAAGCTGAAATATATACTGATTCTTTTCAACGAGGGTTGTGATGTTCTTATTGTGCTCGAGAATTCCATTATCACACAATTCAAATATTCTGACAAAAATAACTGATGCAATGCATTTTAACCGCCTGTCATTTTTTTTTTTCACTGATAACGATGTCAATTGATGACATCAGCTAGTGACCTATTTTTTTGTTCCAGCAAATTACGACATTTCCTTAAATTTTCATGATAGAATTTCAGTTTCCGGAAATTTTCAGATAAACATTTGGTGACCGTATGATCTCAATGACCAAGATCGGAATCCAAATAGATTTTTTACTGTTTAGCAAATCGAGATTGATCAAGAAGCCGGCTTTCTTGAAAATTTTTTGCTGTTTGCAAAATAGTTGTATTCTGATTGGTCGATCTCGTTTCATTAACAGTGAAAAATCTATCTGAATCCCGGCGCAAGTCACTAAAAATTTCTAAAATCATCCAATGGCGGATCTGGAGTGTCCTCAAGGGGGGGGGGGGGGGGGGGGAGGGCGATTTTAAAAATTTGGAAACTCCAGTCTGATACACGGGTCGGAGCTCATTTTTTAAATGTGGGTCGTGTTTCGTCTACTTTTTTGCTGGTCGGGTTTGGGTCCAGTTGGCTTCCATTTTTTTGCTCCTGGTTGACTTCTACTCTTTGCTGCGGTTCGAGTTAATTTTTTTTTTTTTTGCTTTTGGGTCTGATTTGGGTCAGGTCGACTACTACATTTTGTTGTTGGTCGGGTTGACTTTTACTTTTTACTTGCGCTTAGCGCATTTGGGGCAGTTTGACATACAATTCTGATTTGGGGCAGTTTAAAATTTGGTTTTTACTTTTGCGAGAAGGGTTCGGGTTGACCCGAAATTATTGGGATGAGTCCTTTGATAAAATTTCCGCTCTTTTTCGCAATTTTTGGACGAAATGAGCATCTGTTTCAGGATCCTTTGAAGAAATTCGTGTTTTCTCCGTGATAATTTCACAAAATTTGATTTCCGGTTCGTTTCTATTTTTTGCTGCTGGTCGGATTAATTTTTACTTTTTGTTGTGGGTCGCGTTTGGATCCGGTTAATTTCTACTGTTAGCTGCGGGTCAAGTTAATATCTGATTTTTGACTTCGGGTCGGTTTTGGGTCCGGTCAACAACTATATTTTGCTATTGGTCGGGTTGGCTTTTACTTTGTATCTGCACTTAGCGCTTCGGGGCAGATTGACATACATTTTGGATTTGAGTCAGTTACAGATTCGGTTTTTACTCTTGCGAGAATGATTGACCCAGTTTTGATCGCGATCTTTTGACAAAATTTGCATTTTTCCGCGATCCTTTGACAAAATTAGCTTTTTTCCGTGAATGTGATCCTTCGAAGAAATTCATATCAGAGACGTACCGAACGTTTAGCTGCACGGGTCGCAGTGAGACAAATAATGTTTATCATACTATCTAGATCAGAGACGGATCGAATATTTAGCTTTTATACCGGGCCGAGCCATGACCTGGAAATTGTGTCCAATGCAAACTTCTAGGAAAAATGAAATCGAGAACAGGCTCGGTCTAGAAAAAAAAGAAGCCTCTTCCCACCCGATTCTCCAAAAAAGGCAAGATCAGGACACGACCCGATTCAAAATGAAAGAAAACCTTACTCAGTCCAAGACTTGTGGACTTACACTGGCGCGACCCGTGACAGGCCATGTGACGACCCGTGACGGACTCGAGTTTCGCCCCAAGTTATTTCTCGTGAGGATTCATAATGTCACTTTGTAAACCCTTTATTAGCCCAAGGGGGGACTTCGCCCCCTTTCTCCGCCCGTTAGAACCGCCACAGCATATGGGCTGTGTCGATCCTAGATCGATCATTTACCTTCATACAGGATGGAACTTGGGCTTGAAAATATTGGCCCTTGTATACCTCTAGTAGGAAGGAAGTATACGCCAAACCCGATCTGGAAAAAACAGTGTGGCTCGATCCAGCTCTGCAGAAAAAAATAAGACCCGGTTCTGAAAGTTTGAAGACCTGACCCAGTCCTAGTATAATAAATTAAAGTGGGCGTGACCCGGGTCAGGTCGCTCCGGTCTCGAGTTTAGGACCAACAACTTTTCCGTGCGGACATCTAATGTCGTTCTGCAGATTCTTTATTGGGCTCAATTAGGGGGGGGGGCGATCGCCCCATCACCCCGCGTTAGATCCGCCATTGAAATCTTCTCTAAATTGGATCAGTCAATACAGCAGTGTATTGGCTTTTCCTGTTCTTATGCAACTTCGTTTAGGCGCGCCACACACCAGGGAGAAATGCAGGAAAAAACGTGAAACAGGAGACAAAAGCTGATATTCAAATCGATTTTTCTTTGTTAAATGTCTCATGGCTTTTATGCTTTTCTGTCGCATGTCTCCCTCGTGTGTGGCGTGCCATGGAGCTAAGAAGGTATACGGAGACGGGTACACGACATTTCTGTCCCGCCACTTCGGTCTCGCCATTTCGGTACCGCCGTTTCGGTCCCGAGACATTTCGGTCCCTGGCCATTTTGGTCCCGAGAGATTTCGGTCAAGAGACATTTCGGTCCCGAGACAATTTGATCCCTTGCCATTTCGGTCCCTTGTTATTTCTTTGCTCGCTACATTATAAGTCGGATTCTAATTGGTATTATCCTGCCAAATGGTAAAAGTTCAACATTATTCGGGCCTTTTTTAATTTTTTTTATTTCTCCCCCTCACTTCCCCCAAGTTTTATAAAAAGTTGAAGATAAGAGTCCGATAAATTTAAACTTTTATAACTCGTGATAATGAAATCATAGCGAGCTGAAAATTTTGTTTGATTAAACAATGTGATATAAGTTTAGGGGATATTGTCTTTTGCTTTTAGTAGTATTGTTATTAATCAGAATAAATATTTAAAATTTTATTATTAATTATTATTATCAGTATTTTATATAAATTCTATAAACTACTATGAACTAAAAAGTATTTTATATAAACTTCCATAAATTTTTTTGGCTGTTTACGTATATTTTTTTAGAACCTTTAAATTAGCATTAACTAAATAAAAAAACTGTGCTTATTTTTTTTCTTCCAATTAGTTTAATAATAAATGTCTTTAATAATTCAATTAGACATCTATAAGTTATAATATATACATATTTCCTCAAATCACCCTTCTGCACCCTATCCTTTGATAATTCAGAAATGAGATATATTTATTCAAGAACTATTTTAAGCTATTATTTTTTATTTTTATTATTATTTTTATAATACAAAGTTGCATCTTATAAATTTGTTTTCATAAGTTACTTTCCATTATTAACATTGCAAAAGCAATAGTGTTTTCATAACTGGGCATGCTATGAAGAAAACTTGTTTTTAAAAATTTGCCTCCACTATTTTTTTTAATAATAATAATAGTATTTATTGATTACATTTTTTCAACAGACTTCACACGCCATGAAGACAATTTTTGTGAGTTAATTTTATTGAAACTGGGCCTATTTCATTCTAATATTTTTATTTACATAAAATTAATATACTATAATAATATTTTAAAATAAAGTTATATAAATATTTTATATAAATATAATAATATAAATATTATATATATATAATATATTAAAATGTAATATAATAATATTTTAAGTATTTTTTTTTTCAATTTTTAAGTGACAAAACTAAGCTTTTATTTATTTATTTATTTGTATTACCTTTTCGCTCCTACTTTCCCAGAAAAATAGCCTTATTTTAGTTTTATTTTTAACTATACTAATTGTTTCAAATTTCTATAATTTTAAATAAACAAGTAAAAATAAGTTTTAGTTTAGAACTTCTGGGAAATATAATGATGTATTGAATATAAAGTGGATTGTGTATTGAGTTTATTTTAAAGTAAAATTCATTACGTAAATTAATAATGTTATCAATTAATAAATATATTTAATAAATTATTAATTTGATTTTTATACTAAAATTATTAACTGTTTTGAGAATTGGGATTACCAATTACCATTAGGATTACCTAAATGGTGATTGGTAATCCCAATTGATTGATTGATCAGGTTTACCATACAAAAATTGTGTGAGTTATAATATTTTGGATAAGAGTTATACGTGTGTGTGGTTTTCGGGCGTTTATAATCGCATTATACTAAAATTTTATAGCTTTCAGTTTAAAAACCTTATAAAATTATGTTATTTGTAAAATTATGTCTTATTTCACAAAATTTCATTTTTGCAGGAGAAGGGACCGAAATGACTAGGGACCGAAACGTCTTGGGAACGAAACGTCTAGGGACCGATACGTCTTGGGACCGAAATGGCTAGGGACCAAAATGTCTCGGGACCGAAGTGTCTCTTGACTGAAGTGTCTCTTGACCGAAATGTCTTGGGACCGAAACGGCGGGACCGAAATGGCAGGACCGAAATGGCGGGACCGAAATGGCAGGACCGAAATGGCGGGACCGAAACGTCCTGCTTCCTACGTAGACGAAACTTATGATTTCACTTGAATATTAAAAAAAAAGCAAATTGCTTAGAGTTAAAGGGATAAAATTAATAAATTAAAGCCCATTCAATTGAAAAATATAGCAATACAATGTTTTAAAACCCTAATTGTGTATACAGGGTACACGCCATAAAATGTCAAATTTTAGCTGAATATTTGAAATGTAATTTTTTGTAATTATTTTTTCCATTATTAGACCGATATATAGATTTCAAACAATTTTTTTCATAACAAAAGAAAAAATCGTGCAGTAAAGGGTTAATAAATTTCCACACAAAATCAACGCTGTTGATTTGGAACGAAAATTTTTCATTGCTATAATTTGAGACATAAAGTGTTTATGCAATGAATCCTACGAAGCATTTAAAAGCCAACAAAACTAGTTTTTCTTCTATTTCTTTCTTACATTGTGTAGCTTCCTGAGTCATGAATTTCATGAATTTTAACAGGAATTCTCCATTCTCTTTTTCTTCGCAAATCCGGCAAAAGAATTAAAAAAAAAAAAAAAAAAAAAAAAAAAAATAAGTCGAAATGTAAAGCAATTTACGTGGACTGATTTTGTTATCTCATTTGCAAATAAATTGGAATTAATTGTATTTCTTTCTTTTCTTTTTCTTTCTTTCTTTTTTCTTCTTTCTAAGTAAGCCAATATCGATTACCTTGTAAGATTGAAGACGAATGCACTGCGCACGAAATTGGGCAATCGATTATTGCATGAAAGACCAGTTAAATATATTTTAAACATAGTTTGAAACTATTTATGAATTTGATTAGTCTATTTATTTTTCTGTCCGTACTCTGAACCGCGTAAGTGATTTCAGATTGCCATGAAATGGATGCATGTTCTTGGTGTATATGACGGCTTATTCGATATTTAAGATGAAGAGTGTAGCATGAAAGCTCTTGTCCCTGCTGGCGAAGACACTCGCCAACTAATGTTAATCCTATGGGAGGAGGTTATTTTCTAATACCTCGCTTGCATTTCAGACATTTTTAAATAATTTTTTTTTCGCATTGGTTTGCTGAGATTCATTAGATAGATCTCAGCTACTAATGCAAAATAAATAAATAATGTAAAATATAAAATAAAAGTGTCAGAGTGCAAACAAGATATTAGAAAATAGACCCCTCAATAGGACAGTGTTAGCAGCGAGTATCTTTACCAGCAGGGACATTTAACATAATTTTGTAACATTACGGGTTTGGGTAAAATATCATTTGTGATGTATAGTAATCATATAAATATTTGACAATAAGTCTAAAATTGAAAGTGTCCGGTGATTAATGGCTATATGCTGTATATATCGATATAGATATAGATATAGATATGTTTAACATATTTCCGATTTTAAATGACAACATTGATTTGGAAAGAAAATTTTTCATTGCTGTAATTCTAGACATGAAGTGCTTATGCAATGAATCGGAAAAATAGTTTTCATCTATTTCTTCCTTAAATTGTGTAGCCCCTGTGTCATGAATTTCATGAATTTTAACAGGAATTCTTCATCTCCCTTTTCTTCGCAAATAAGGCAAAAGAAAAAGTCGAAATGTAAAGTAAATTACTTGGACTGATTTTGTTATCTCATTTGCAAATAGATGGAACTAATTGGTTTTTTTTCTTCTTTTTTAAAGTAAGTCAATATCGATTACCTTGTAAGGTTGAAAACGACTGCACAGTGCACGAAAGGGATCAATCAATTATTACATGCAAGATGCAAGAACAGTTAAATATATTTTTTAACATAGTTTAAAACTGCTTATGAATTTGATTAGTCTGTTTGTTTGTCCATCCGTGCTTTAACTTGCGAAAATACATTCAGATTGCCATGATTGAGGATGTATGTAACTGATATATACGGTGACTTGTTTGGTAAATAAAAAGAAGTGTGTAACATTAAGGCTCCTGTTCCTGCAAGCGAAGACACCCACGTGCTAATACTAATCCTATGGGGAGGTTATTTTCTATTATCTCGTTTGTATTTCTACATTTTTATAATTATTTTTATTTATTTATCTTCATTATTATTATTATTATTATGCATTGGATACATGAGAACCATCTCTAGATCGCTCCTTCTTACTTTTTCAATTTTGGTTGCAGATATTTTTTATAAAGCTACTTTTATTTTCAAAACTCGTTCCGAAAAGGAAAGTGTTTATCAAAAAAATATCTGCAACCAAAATCGAAAAAGTTAAAAAGAAGCGATGAAAAAATAGAACTAAAGTATCAAATGCCCCCCCCCCCAAAAAAAAAGTATCCAAATAAAAGTAAGTCAAAATGCAAACGAGATATTAAAAAAATAATCTCCCAATAGGATTAGCATTAGCTTACGAGTGTCTTCGCCAGCACGGACAGGAGCCTTACCGGTTTATTTATAGGAACATTAAAAAAAATTCCGTTACATGACGGCTTTTGGGAAAGTATCATTTGTGGTGTATTTTAATGATATCATACTATTTTAATTACGTTTAAATTTGTATAAATCACTCAGGTGTACGGCAAAATGCTTACAGTAATATCTGGTGTGTGTATAAATTACAGAGACACGTATATTTGGATACAGTATAAAGAATAGCTGCTGAAAACAAGTTTTCACCTGTAATATGGGTTTTAAAATATAGCTACATTCTTATATATTATTTGTGTGTATAAATTATATAGATCATATACAGGGCTACACAGAAGATCTCAAGTTCATTTTCGTTTATTGAAGGGAATGGCTGAGTGGGATACTTCAATTACTCTATGCGTTTCATTATACTAATTTTTCACTATAGTTGTGTTTATTGTATTTATTTTATGTATGTCTGTATAATATGTGTATTTATCTTTATATCTTTATGCTAAACATTTGACAATATGTCTAAAATTAAATGAGTCCGATGATTAATAGCTATATATCGATGGCTATCGATGGATGGTTATAAATGGCTGTTGATATAGATATAAATATGCTTGATAAATTTTCGCACAAAAATAACAATAGTAATTTGGAAGGACAATTTTAATCGCTATAATTTAAGACATAAAGTGCTAATGCAATGAATCGAAAAACTAGTTTTCATCTACATCTTTCTTACATTGTGTAGCTTCCTGAGTCATGAATTTCTTGAATTTTAACAGGAAATCCCCATTTCCCTTTCTCTCGCAAATATGGCAAAAGAAAAAAAAAAAAACACAAGTCGAAATGTAAAGCAAATTACGTGGACTGATTTTGTTATCTCATTTGCAAATAAATGGAACTAATTGTCATTTTTTTTTCTTTTTTTAAAGTAAGTCAATATCGATTACCTTGTAAGGTTGAAAACGACTCACAGTGCACGAAATGGGTCAATCAATTATTACATGAAAGAAAAGTTAAATATACTGTTGACTCTCGTGTATTCGAATCTTCACCGAATTCGAATTAACATGGAATCCCGAAATTTTCAATGGTAGAATAATGTTAGAATTTTTCAGTAATTCGAACTCATTTTCTCTTGACTTCGTTTAATTCAAACTAACTAGAATTCCGATTTTTCATTTTCCTTTTCTTTCTCACGGATTTCAGATCATTTGAATAACTTTCGTTCTTTGATTTTTGTGAAAATTGTTCCGAACCAGTTAAACATATATAATCCAATGCATTTGATATCCACTTTCTTAGTGTCCCGTCTGTCCATCAGTGAAGCCTCAAATTTTTCTTCCATTGTGCTTGTTTATAATCTTTTAACTAGTTTATGTATTTATACATTCAAATCTAATATTAAGTCATATTCTAATGATAATAGACGACATAAATTAAAAAACACTATAACATCATTAATTCCTTTGTAATAGCACCATATTAAGCTTGTTTTCATTTCGTATTTTCCATCATTCGAACTTCGCATAATTCGAACATTTCTTGTGGTCCCGACGAGTTCGAATTAACGAGAGCTGACTGTATATATTTTTAACACAGTTTGAAACTGCTTATGAATTCAATTGGTCTGTTTGCAGGGGCGTAAATCCCGGGGGGGTATGGGGGGTGCGGCACCCCCCCTGGAGTAAATCAGTCGGAAAATTTCGTGTTTATCGGTAAAACTATAAACTTAGTCGGGAAAAAAATTATATTTATCTATATAAACTTATAAATTGGATAAATTAAAAAAATCAGTCGGGAAAATGTCCGTTTAGTCGGATAAATGTTATTTACTACAAAGACTTAGAAATTGAAAAAACGAAAATATCAGTCGGAAAAATTCCCGTTCGATAGGGAAAATGTACGCTTAGTCTTAAAAATGGTATTTACCTATAAGGACTTACAAATTTTAACAATGTTCGTTTAGTCGGAAGTTAGTTCGTTTCAGTCAGAAAATTCCCAGATCGATCGGAAAAAGTTTAGTCGGAAAATATGGTACTGACCTATAAAAACTTATAAACTGGAAAAATGGAAATATCATTCGGAAAATCTCATGTTACATCGGAAAAGGCGTGTTTAGTTGGAAAAAATAATATTATGTATTATCCTATAAAAACTTATAAACTGGAAAAACGGAAAAATCAGTCAGAAAAATTCTTGTTCGATCGGAAAAAAGGACATTAATCCATAAAAATTTATAAATTGGAAAAACGAAAATATCACTCGGAAAATTTTTCGTTTCCATCGGAAAAGGCATGTTTAGTCGGAAAAAATAGTATTACAGTAAAGCATCGTTTATACGACGATCACTTATACGACGTTTGCATTTATACGACGTTTTAATGTGGTGCCGACTCATTCCTGTTCATTTTAATGTAAAAATATATCTTTTATACGACGCCCAAAATCGTTTATACGTCGATTTTTCGATTTTGTAAAGGTTTATTTTTTGTTTATTTTTCTTGTGTATTTTACGAACTAGCGGAAGTTGGCAGCTATGAATGACACCAAAGAGTGTGTTTAAATGCACTCTACATTATAAAAATGTGGGCTGTGTTCGATTAGTCTGGAAAATCAGCTTACGTGTAACAGATTACACTTGGAGGGGTCATTCTTTTTTCAGGGATGGTCAGCTTTCCCGACCTGTTTTAAGTTGCAAATAGACTATTCTTCTAACTCTTATCAGTATTGACGACTTTTAGTTGGCCACGCGGGGTTTTTGAGCTTTGACTTTAAATGGAAAGGAAATGATGTACTGCAAATGAGGAACCTTTCGGTGAAACATAAATAAAGGTAAGCATATTTAAATTGCTTTCTAATCCCCTCCCCGTTTTTTTAAAATTTTTTATTTTGGTTTGTTTATTTTACAAATTCATGCAAATCATCGCGTTAAACATTAATATTAAATGAAAACAAAATTAATTTTAGTTTTGGATGTAAAAATCGATTGTACGTCGTTATCGTTTATAAGACGTTTTTCTGTAGTCCCTTCGGCGTCGTATAAACGATGCTCCACTGTACTTATTAACCTATAAAAATTTATAAATTGGAAAAACGAAGTCAGTCGGAAAAATTCTTGTCCGATCGGAAAAAAATGGTATTAACCTATAAAAACTTATAAATTGGAAAAACGAAAATATCATTCGGAAAGTTTTCCGTTCCATCGGAAGAGGCATGTTTAGTCGGAAAAAATAGTATTTACGTATTAACCTATAATAAATTATAAATTGGGAAAACGGAAAGTCAGTCGGAAAAATTCTTGTTTAATCAGGAAAAAGTAAATTTAGCCGAAAAAAAAAGTATTAATCTATAAATATTTATGAATTGGAGAAATATTTTGATCGTTTTTAATTAAATAAGAAAAACAAGTTAGATCGAAAAAAACCTATAAAATTTTATTCGTAATCGGATTTATTTCCACTTGCAGTTTCTAGGAAAATAAAAAAACAATTTAAAACGAAGAAAACAAATTTATTCTTAGTCGGAACTATTATTAATTAATTTAACTAACTGGTAATTTACTAAGTACTTTAATTTACTAATTAATTAATACAATTTATTAATATATAAGGTTTTATTTTTCTGATAAAACTATTAAGAAAAATTTTGATTTGACAAACATTGTGCACTCGGAAACCTCGATATGACAAAAAAAAAGTTTATGAGCATATTCTAACAATGTTAATGTTATTTGTAACCGTGATATTTTGAATGAAACCTTGATGTTCCGATTTTTTTTCCTGTGCCTTTTGGCTTCGAGATATCGAAATCCACCTGTATTGATTTACTGTCGGAAAGCTTTTAGTTTAGTGTCAAAATTTTAAGATATACTGATTAAAGTGAAGAAACTTCTATTTTTTTACTTAAACTTTAAATTTAGTTAGAAATATGTATCACAGAATTTAAGTGGTATTCCATGAAAATTCAAAACTGAAATACAAATATTTTGTATTTTTCCATATCAAAATCTGGATATTTTCCACTCCATACAAATTTTACCTTTAATTGAAAATAACTATGGTTTTAATTATTCCTACTAACTAATTTTGTGTTTTCTTTTTATTTTACCAAAATAAATAAATAAATAAATAAATAAATAAATAAAAACAAAAAAAAAATAAAATATATTAGTAAAGCATTAATAAAAAGTCGAAATAAAAATCACTTTATGATTGTTTAAGTACGCGTATTATGTTTAATGTCATTGAATGCGACATTCACGGTCATTCATTTCTTTGGCTTCGGCTTTTTCCGTATCTGTTAATTTCAGTCTACCCATTTTTAAATTTGTTAGTTTTATTCTTTATTACAATGATTTTAAACATTTTAATTTCTTATTCAAATAAAAATTCTTCTAAAAGTAAAGAATTTAATTTAAATTCAAATAAAAATTCTTCGAAAAGTAAAGAATTTAATTTAAATTCAAAAGTGATCACGTCATTTTGTCAATCCTCCACCGAAAACAACAATCATTTTTCGATAGTTAAAAAAAAAAAAAAAAAAAAAGTTAAATTGTTTTTTATTTTATTTAAAAAAAAATTAAAAATGTGGAAACTTTTTATTAACTTTGTTACATAATTTTTGATTGATTTAAAAAGGTGTTTAAGAAATTTATATGATACAGGATGAAAATTGAAAATACCCAAATAATTTGAATTTTTATCTCAAAATAATCTGAATATTTTACAGTCTATATGCGTTTACTTCTCTCAGAAATAATACGTTCGTTTTCTTTTTCCTGAATCAATTGTATTCAATTTTTAAATATTTTTATTAATACTATTACATTTTGTTTAATCGGGAAAATGATGGGTATCACCAAATTGTACGCTGCTTTAAAGTTTGTCGTTAGAAAGAATTAAATCTTATATTAAGAAATGCCATATTTTTGACAAATTTATGTCTCTAAAATATTCCCCAAGCAAAAAAAAAATTCAATTTTACATATAAAAAAAAAAAAAAAAAAAAAAAAAAAAAAAAAAAAAAAAGTTGGAAATTGCACGTGAAGCGTAGCAAATGAGGTGCGTTCGTACGATAACGAAGTTTTAAAATATCACTCTCATATATCAATCTCATAAAACTGTAAACAATTACAATTAAAATGCGCACCAAACAATGTTCTCCCTATACCATTATGCAATGGAATACTTCTGTGTGCCTTGTAAATCAATAACAAATAGTCTTTGCACCACAGATTATGCAAAATGTATATTATAATATCTACTTTATAGATGCATATCAATTTTATTATGTTCGAATGAGTGTAACACCATTAAAATGCATTTGAAACATTTTTCCCCATTAACCGTAATGTAACTGAATCCTTTTGATTGTCCCTGTAATTGAACTATGTATCAGATTTTGATAAAATTCGAAATAACTCGACAAAATTATGTAAGAATTATATATTAAAAATTTCAAACGATTAAAATGCATTTGAAACTTTTTTCCCCATTGACCGTAATGTAACAGAATCCTTTTGATTGTCCCTGTAATTGATCTATGCATCCGATTTTCTTAAAATTTGAAATGACTCGACAAAAATATGCAATAATACTATATTTTAAATTTCAAACGATTCGGTTGGGTAGTTTTTGCGTTGTTATATGCGGACGGACAGACAGACGGACAGACAGACGGACGGACGGACTGAACGACAACAATAGGTGCTACGTATTTACATAATTACGAACGCACCTAAAAATGCTAAAAAGATTTTAACTGATTAAAAAAAATAAATAGAGATAGAACATTGTTTTTTCTTTAACATAACTCTTACACGCTTGGTCATCTAGACGACCGGGCGCTGGACCTCCCCCCCCTATTTTTCAGTTACAAAACTTACAGCTCGAAAATTGGACAGAAAATACTTATGATGTAAGCGTGAACTAAGATGGAATTTTTGAAATTATCCCCCTAAGAGAGAAGCGGCGGGGGGGGGGGGCGGTCAAAATTCTGGAACAACTTGCCATATCTCAGCAAACATTTAAGGTAGGAGCGTGGAATTTCAGACAATAAATCTACTAAAAAAATTATCAAACACATAATCCAACGATTTCAGAAATTCCCCACAAGAGGGTTAAAAAAGGAAGGGGGTCGAAAAGTTTTGGACATTTGGCGTACCTCAGCAGTCTTTTTTAATAAGAGCGTGAAACGGCAGAAAATAAAATATTAAAAAATAATTAAATGCGTGTTTCAGCGATATTTTAAAATTTCCACTCCGCGAGGATGTTAAAGTGGGGTGGAAGAATTCCATACTTTTTTGGACCCATCATTTGATCTATCATAGAAAAACCCTCAGATCACTCTTTCATATTATAAATCTCTCTTTCTTCCCGCTGACCACCTCCTATTTCCCTACCGGGAACAATTTTCGATCTTTTTCGAAATTGTAGCGTTTTATCATTTTAGTTTGGGTTCTTTACGGGGACCTCCGATAAATATCATTTATAATATATGAAAATCAGTTAGGGGAAGGTCTATTCTGGTAGGGAGGACAATTTCCTAAATATGGTCTACATCTCTCTTGTGATATATCACGGGCGACCACTTTTCTAAATTTAGCCGGCACCTTTCATGTGATATATCGTTGAAAAGCCCTGTGACTGCTTATTCGCGTGGCCCTCTCGGGTGGTACGATTATTATATCCCATCAGGAGACCTTCCAATTATGGGGGAAATATATGGTTATATAAGACTAATAATAACATAAGAATATTTGACTAACTCGATACACTAAGTCATAATTATCTTGAGAATTATATATGAATATACATACATATATACAGTCGGTTTACCTTAATTCGAAATCGGATAAGTCGAATTTTCGCTTAATTCGAACTAAACATGAAGTTCCGATTTTCAATAGCAGAATAACGTTAAAAATTTTCATTTATTCAAATTCATTTTCTGTTGACTTTGTTTAATTCGAACTAACGAAACTCCTATTTTTTTCCTTTTATTTTACTTTTTTACGGAATTCAGATCTTTGAAATAATTTTTCTTTTTTTTTTTGTGTGTTTTTGTTAGAATTGTTCTGAAGAATTATACATATAGTCCTATGCATTTGCAATCCTCTTTTTTAGTGCCCTGTGTGTCCATCAATAGCACCTCTGCCGTTCGTTTCTGCTTATTCCTAATACTTTAATCAGTTTATGTATTTATATATTTTAATTTAATATTAAATAATATTTTAATGATAACAACCGAAATAGATTTAAAAAATATTATAACATTATTTCTTTTTAAATAGTATCCCTTTAAACATGTTTTCCTCTCTTACTTTCCATAATTCGAACGCTGGATAATTTGAATATTTCTTGTGGTCCCGACGAATTCGAATTAAAGAGAGCCGACTGTATACATACAGGGTGATTAAAAAAAACGTGGACAAAAAGATATGAGAAATCAAGCATACAACAAGGATAAAAAATCACATAGGAACATGGGTCGCAAACTACTTATTGAGTCACAAATACAGGGTGTTTCAGACAAGTTACACCCGGTTTGAAAGTAATTATTTCGAGGAAAATAAAAGTATCGTAATGAAAATTCAACAATATGTACCTTATTTTGTGTGAAATGTGATAACGTTACGAAAAGATCTGGAAAAACATGTTGCTCAAGCAATCGATGATACCGTATAAACTGATTATCACTGTTCAAAATGTGAGGTGTCAAGTGCATATTGCTGGCGCGCATAATGCAAACTTTTACCACTTTTGTTTGGTGATATCACATTTAAAACAAAGGTGAGAATGCCTATTAAATGTTTTATTACACTATATTTCAGTTTTCTGAAATTTATTACTGTTAACCGAAATTGAGTAGGATGAAACACCCTGTATTTGTGACGCAATAAGTGGTTTGCGGCGATATGTTCCTATGGGATTTTTTACCTTGTCATATGCCTGACTTGTCATATCAATTTGTCCACGTTTTTTTTAATCACTCTGTATATTAGTCCTAAGGTTGTCCATAGTACTCGGAAATTTTTCTTCTTGGAGTCGGAAATTTATGAGCCTACACCCCCCCCCCCCCTACGCGACTAGGGTGGTTTACGCCCCTGTCTGTTTGTTTGACCACCCGTACTCTAACTCGCGTAAATACCTTCAGATTGCCATAAAATTGGATGTATGTTTTTGATGCATACGGTGGTTTATTCGGTATTTAAGGTAAAGGGTGTAACATTAAGGTTCTTATCCCTGCTCACGAACACACTCCCGAGCTAATGCTAATCCTATGGAGAGGTCGTTTTCTAATATATCATTTGCATATCTCCATGTTAATTTTTTATTTATATATTTTTTTATTTATGTATTTATTTGCATTGGATAGCTGAGGTATATCTGTATACATCGCTCTTTTTTTACTTTTTCGATTTTGGTTGCAGAATGCATCATATGGTTGATATGCTTGATATGGTGTACAGTCGGCTCTCGTTAATTGGAAATCGGATAAATCAAATCTTCGCTTTATTCGAACTAAACATGAAGTCCCGAAGTTTTCAATAGCAGAATAACGTTAAAAAATTTCTTTTATTCGAACTCATTTTCTGTCGACTTTGTTTAATTCGAACTAAAGATAATTCCGATTTTCCATTTTTCCTTACTTTCTCCCGGACTTCAGATCTTTGAAATAATTCTTTCATTTTTGTCAGAATTGTTCTTAACAAGTACTCAATTAGTCCCACGCATTTCATGTCCGCTTTTTAGTGCCTCGTCTGTTTTTCAATGACACCTCCACCCCATCTTCATTTGTGCTTGTTCCTAATTCCTTAATTACTTTATGCATTTATATCTTTTAACTTAATATTAAGTCATGTTCTAATTAAAACAGCCGAAATATATTTAAAAAATACTTATAATATTAATTTCTTTGTAATTGTACCCCTTTAACCATGTTTTCCTCTCATACATTCCATAATTCGAACGTTTCTTGTGGTCCCGACGAGTTCGAATTAACGAGAGCCGACTGTATTCTAAAATGTAATTTTTTTCAAATTTGAGTTGTTGAGTCATAAAGGTTAAAAAGTTATCTATAAATCCTGATCATTCACTTAAGAGCACGAAATCTCTTAACACATAAAAAATATTGCGAAGCTTTGTTATATCCTTATTATTTTATATCAATAAATATGTCTACAGCTTTTATATAATAGAAATAAAAGGAAACACCTTATTCAATAAAAAGTGTTTTTAAGGGAAGCTAAGATTCAAATATTTAAAAATGAATTTGAAATGCGCTTTCAATTTACGCAGAAATCGAAAAGAAAGACAAAAATGCACGGCCTTCATGGGAATGGCTGTGAAAGGCGATGGAATAATAGAGGGGTGGAAATTCAGCGGAAAGCAATAAAGTACCGCGAAAAAGTATTTTGTGTGCCTTTTATTCCTTTGACAATTTGATCTTTTAAATGTTTATTTTTTATATTTTTTCCTGGAACTCTTTTTCTGAAAACTGAATCATAGAAATAAATCACCGCGAAAGCTCATAAAGTTACTCAGAATAAAATATTTTATTATAGATTTCAGAAATAAATGTCTTCATTTTCTCCAATTAATAGCAAATCTTATTTTTTTCTTATAAAAGTAGTTGAATATATCAGGTGTGATGGATAAAAAAGTATGCAAACGTAGCGTACTTTTATTTCTTTTTTTGCAATATTGCAGATCATTAACTTTAAAAAAGTCTGTAATATTACTTTGTATAGGCTTATTAGAATGAGCGAAGAGAATCCTCTACTAGGCTATAAATTATATTTTGTCGTACACTTAAAAAAAAAAAAAAAAAAAAACTATTCAGTATTTTAACAGAGTAATGAATTCCATTATTAATTACTCTGTTAATCTAATATTCAGCATTTTGACTTGAAATTAAACATAAAAATAAATTATGATCTGTAGATTTGCACAATATTATATTTTTATAGAATAATTTTTTTTAAAAAATTGTTATTTTAAATAATTTATTTTGCATGTTTTTCTATTCCGGACGCATTTCTTCAAATAAAAAATGAAGCGTGTTTATTTTCAGAGGAGAAAATAAATCATGGATTAAGTAATTATAGATAGAATCATGACTAATGGGACATATTCCTGTGGCGTACAAAGCAGTATTATAGGCATGCGTCCCAAGACCTATGGAAGAGATGTCCGCAAGATTAAAGGCGGGGTCAAGATCTACGCCTCCTAGTAATCGAGCCTGATTCATGCCACTTTCGCCGAAAATCCACCCTCTTACCTCATGCTGTTTCTTGATGGTTCCTACTAATGAATGGCGCGTGACTTCCTTTAAAAGACCAAAAGTTTTAAGCCGAAAAAAAGGGGGCTGTTAAAAATTAAATGCATTTACGACCGTCGTTATTTTTCAATGGCTATTTTATTTATTGCACACATCTATTATTTGCTTCCTGAGATTTAGATAATTTGAAAACATTAATACTTATTTTGGATTTGATTTATAAAAGATGATTATATAATAATTTATTAATTCAAAAAAACCAGAGGGTCAATCCATTTCAAGTGGTCCAGAAAATAATTTTTTGGTCGCTCGACCATTTTTAAAAAATCTGAAATTTTTTGTACAACAACCCTAGCATGGCGGAAGTTCAAAATGACCGTTCTTTTATTTTTACTATTTTTTGTTTGTGCATGACGGCCATCTTTGTTTCATCGTGTGCAGCGATTTTCTCAGATACTAGGATACACAAAATTGTAAATATCTCGTCTTCTGTTTTCCCAATTGAAATAGGGTTTGCAGCATTTTGTTCAGAATAAAATAGGCTAAATATGCAGTGATAGAAAAATTTTGAAAAATAAATTTTTAATGGTGAAATTTTAGCACAAAATGTACGATTTTTTCCAAAATCTATCCGTTTGCAAGAGGAAAATTTTCATGCAAGAGCAACTGTCAACCTTACACAATTTTTTCTACAAATAGGTCAAAAGCACGTGTACTCATACACCAAGTCCCAGATCTGGGAGTTAATTTCTCTTTGCGAAAAAAATTCCGAAATTCGTCAAAAATTTCAAAAATCGCACTTTTTAGGCTTTGATATCTCTGGTGGGGCACAAGATAAAAATCTGAAATTTTGGCCTGTGATAGTATTGTGTAGTAGCGTTATGTACAAAAAATTTCAAGAAGGAGATTTGACTACAAGCTGAGATATGACATAGAAAATATGTGAAAACAATACTGTCAAACTATTGTAAACCTACTATGTAATTGTTCAACAAGACTGTCAACCTTGCACAATTTTTTCTACAAATAGGTCAGAAGTCTGTGTACTCATACACCAAGTCCCATATCTGGGAAATGATTTCTCTTTCCGAAAAAAATTCCGAAATTCGTCGAAAATTTCAAAAATCGCACTTTTTAGACTTTGATATCTCTAGTGGAGCACGAGATAAAAATCTGAAATTCTGGTCTTTGATAGTATTATGTAGTAGTGTTATTTACAAAAAATTTCAAGAAGGAGATTTGACTACAAGCTGAGATACGGTGATTAAAAATGTTAAGAAATACTATTACGAGTACATTAGGAGAAATGAGATTAGTCTCTTTTATTACAATATTTACACAGAAAATATCGTTTGTTGAAAACAGTTAAATAATAAGCATTTAATTTACAAAATACTATATATGCTCAACAAAGAGCTTAACAATATTTACGAGAGATGTTATGAGTTCGACCAGTTACTGTTGTCAGTCCATCAGGCTGTTCTTTCTAAAAATTTTATTTGAAGCCCCCCAAGTCTTGTCATCCCTTGTTAACCTGAATGAAATTCTCTAGGTTTAATAATTGAAGCCATGTCAACTCGATCAGTTGCAATTCATTGTCTGTAATTTACTTTTCCTGAAATGTGTTCCGAGTAAAATTGTTGCAATAGCATTTCTAGTAGATTTGTTCATCTGGACAAATAGTGTATTGGCTTAACATACATTCTGAATTGTTTAAATTTCACAGAAGCATTTGAAAAAGATATTTGTAACTATAATTTAACTTTGTACCATAAATAATTAATTTAAAATTTTGGAGGTATGAACAATTACATAATATGTTACAATAGTTTGGCAGTATTGTTTTCACATATTGTCCATGTCATATCTCAGCTTGTAGTCAAATCTCCTTCTTGAAATTTTTTGTACTTAACACTACTACATAATACTATCAAAGGCCAGAATTTCAAACTTTTATCTCGTGCTCCACCAGAGATATCAAAGCCTAAAAAGTGCGATTTTTGAAATTTTCGACGAATTTCGGAATTTTTTTTGGCAAAGAGAAATCATTTCCCAGATCTGGGACTTAGTGTATGAGTACACACACTTTTGACCTATTTGTAGAAAAAATTGTGCAAGGTTGACAGTCTTGTTGAACAATTGCATAGTAGGTTTACCATAGTTTAGTAGTATTGTTTTCACATATTTTCCATGTCATATCTCAGCTTGTAATCAAATCTCCTTCTTGAAATTTCTTGTACATAATGCTACTACACGATACTATCATAGGCCAAAATTTCAGATTTTTATCTCGTGCCCCACCAGAGATATCAAAGCCTAAAAAGTGCGATTTTTGAAATTTTTGACGAATTTCGGAATTTTTTTCGCAAAGAGAAATTAACTCCCAGATCTGGGACTTGGTGTATGAGTACACGCACTTTTGACTTATTTGTAGAAAAAATTGTGTAAGGTTGACAGTTTCCCTTGCCTGAAAATTTACCTCTTGCAAACGGATAGATTTTGGAAAAAATCGTACATTTTGTGCTAAAATTTCACCTGTAAAAATTTATTTTTCAAAAATTTTCTTACACTGTGTATTTAGCCTATTTTATTCTGAACAAAATTCTGCAGACCCCATTTCAATTGGGAAAATAGAAGACGAGATATTTACAATTTTGTGTATCCTAGTATCTGAGAAAATCTCTGCACACGATGAAACAAAGATGGCCGCCATGCACAAACAAAAAGTAGTAGAATTAAAATAATGGTCATTTTGAACTTCCATCATGTTGGGGTTGTTGTACAAAAAATTTCAGATTTTTTAAAAATAGTCGAGCAACCAGTGCTGGACCACTTGAAATGGATTGACCCCAGAGTATATATATAATTAGCTAGGATAATTGCTGTGTTGCGCATAGGAAATTCCATTATAAGTTTGCAATATTATTATCTAATAATTTCATATAATGATACAATGTCATAAAATATAAAGATATAATATAATGATTTATGACTAACATTAAATGTATATTGGTTTTGATTATATTCCTTTTAATTCATTTTTTCATGCGTTTAAATGATGCATATTGTATTAAATACATATATATATTTGTGTGTGTGTGTCGGGGGGGGGCAATCTCGAAAATACTCTTTCGCTGAACATCTATTTTAGCCCAGTTTAAAAAACAATTTCAATTAATACTTTTTAAATAAAGATTTTCTTTCAACGAAATTAATATAAAAAAGTAATTCTGCATAAAAACCCATTCATCTAATTGAGGACAGATGGGAGGGGGGGGGGGGTAATCGTCCCTTCCTAAAACTAATCAAGTCAGGCAAGCGTCTTTTCAGTATCAACGTATATCCAAAAATTGAACCAAAACAGTTAATTCAGCATAAAAAACTCATTTATCTAAATTATGAGCCCCTCCCCCCCCGATCCCCCTCTGATACTTAACCAATGAATCCCCAAAATCAACAATAAAGCCCCCAAATCAATTCCTTGTCACTTTTTTCCGGTAACTTTTTTCCTTGTCACTTTTTTTCCTCCACTTTTTTCCGTGTCACTTTCTTCCGCTTTTCTAGTTTATGTTACTTTTTTCCGATAACTTTTTTCCCGGTCACTTTTTTTCCTAGATTCAAGGAAATCACACGGCACCTCATACATGTATTCGAAAATCCCTTTTGGCAAGTTTCATATTTCTACTTTTAAAAATGTGTCTGAAATTGTATCAGAAAATTTCGAGCTCTTGAAGGTGGAAAAGCGTTTTTTCGAATACACCTAAGAGCGAGTATTACTCGCGTTCAGAGTGTTCCGTACAATAAATATACGTATTATTATTTTTAAAAAATAGTTTCTGAAAGAATAATAAGAGAAAAAAAAAAGAATATTGCCCAGTTAAACTGATGGCATTGAGCTCACAGGCTACGCATACTAATAGTATATTTAAGCCTTATATTCTCAAGGGTTAATTCCGTTCGAAAAACAAATTAAGGGGAGGGGGAAGTTCCTTCCATTTACCCGTTTTATACTTAATCATTGAACCCCTTAAACTAATGAGGGATATGATTTATCATATAAAAATTTTGAACAAAACTGATAATTCTGCAGGAAAAACCCATTTATATCAATTAAGGGGAGGGGCATGAGCTCTCCGTTCCCCCTCTCTATCCAATGGACACTTAATACTAATCACGAAAGTGCCTCATCAGAATGATCCTACATCTAAATTTTGAATGAAAACTGATAATTCTGCATGAAAAACCCATTTATATAAATTAAGGGGAGGGGTATTAGCCCCCGTTCCCCCTGTCATACATTTCGAAGGAATTCCAAAAACTAATAAGGGAAGCGCCTTATCAGAATATACATATATCCAAAATTTTAAGTGAATCAGATATTTTTATCATGAGTTATCGCGTTACGCACATACGCACATACAGAATATCGGGCACATAAGCTCCCAAACTTTGATAGCCTGTGAGCTAAAAAACTATAAAATGTAGGGTGTGGTATAGCTGTATATACACTATATGTCCAATGATGATCGGTCAGTTGGGATTTTAAACGTTTTGTTAAATATTTAACGAAATACTTGAGGAATTATCCTGAAACTTCATGTTTGCAAACAGAACGGTATAGGTTATATATTTTAGAGGTCAAGAAATTGGAATATATATATATATATAAGACCATTAATAGTAAACAATATTAACCATTTGAAATTAACTATTGAATTTAATATCTTATATCACACTAAATATGAAAGGAACAAAGAATAATATGAATACAAATGGAATTTGTAGAACCAAAGCAGAATCATCAGGTCCCAAATACTTTGGAATTACAAATGGAGTGTGTGGTTTCATCTTCGTATTTGCCATGAGAAAGCAAAACAATACGAATTTGGGACTACCAACCAGGCCCGTAGCTAAGGGGGCGCTATGGGCGGCTCAGCCCCCCCCCCCTAAAATATTTTGACCCCCCCCCCCCTTCCCCTTGGAAACAATTTAAAGGTCACTAAATAAATTTCTGTTCCGAAAATTCAAATGAAATTTCGTTCAAAATGTAATTTATTTTTGAGACTCTTTCACAGTTTTGTAGAAATACTAAACTATACCTAAAATAAGTGTTTAAACAATTCCTCATCTTATTTGTACACATAAAACCAACATGATGTTCAATTTTGCTCCAAGTTATACACTCAAAATTTTCACCATCCTGTACTTTTCTTAGCATAAAATGAAATTATTATTACAGTTTAATAAGAAACATAGTACAGTGAAACCTCTAAATAAGGGACACTCCGAATAAGGGACACCTCTATTTAAGAAACAAAACTTCCGGTCCCAGTCCCTTGGTATAGGACATGTAATGTACTTACCTCTGAATAAGGGACACTCGATTTAAGGGACAGTTGAAAATGAGATGATCAAAGGGACTGGTTTTTGCATTTCAGTTAATGAAATATGTCTGTGATGAAAATGAAAATACAGATTTTTGTGAATTTATCAAACAGACAGACAGTCATGTGGATACAGCTGCATACGACACAATTCACGATTATTTATTTATCCACAATTCTGATTTGACATCAGTGCGTTTTTCCCCATTGAAAGTAATGTTGGAAATTTTCAGTATGGTTCTGAAAGTGGAGAATAAAAGTAAAGTACGAAACATAGAACTTAATAGATGCCATTCGGCTGTTCTCAAATCCAAAAGGGCAACTTTTATGACATAAGTTTTCATTTATTTTTATTCGGAAATGCACGAAACTAGCAGGCGTTGTTGTTCAGAAATATGTAATCGAACTGTTATTTTTTTTTCATTTTTTGAGGGCATATGCAATAGACTTTATAGAAAATATTGTCAAAGTGGGCGTTTTGAACCGAATTTCTACACGAAAGAAGAATAACTACTCAGGAAGGGTGATAAACGTATTTGTCACATGACCAAAATCGCTTATAACTCAATAGGTAATTTATTTACCAAAAAAGTGAAAACTCAGTTCGATTATAAATCGCTTCCACAGTCAGACAGTCCAGTTTTATACCTTTCCGTTAAAAAATGAATTTGTAAATATGTCAAAACGTTTCCCACTAGCTGAGCACAGCAGTTGAATACTTTTTTTGTAAATGCTCCTGATAATGAAGAACTAAAATTTATGAGTATAGTAAATGAACACTTGAAAGATTTGTAGTGAAAAATTGAAATTTGCAAAACAATTATTTTTGATTACTTCGAGATAATTTTTTTAAATGCTTTAATCCTTTAGCATCTACAGAATTTGTATATAAAATAAAAATCAATAATTCTACAAATAATTTAATGATTTAGTAATCAATTAAAAATTTTAATTTTTTAATTTCCCTAAATTCCTTTTATCTCACTAATGTAATTCATACACTTTGGGTACATTTAAACTTCACCTTTAATGATTTGTTATTTTTATATCCTTCTGAACGATTAAGCAAAAATAACAATCAAAACTCTGAATAAGGGACACCTCTATTTAAGGGACAAAAGTTACGGTCCCACACTTGTCCTTTATTCAGAGGTTACACTGTATCTACAATATAAATATGGACTAATTTATCTTTTTGCGTCAGAGAGAGAGAAAAAAAATTATGAGCCCCCCCCCCCCCCCCCCCCCCCCATCTACTGTTAACTTCTAGCTACGGCCCTGCTACCAACACAAAAGAAACCAAAATTAATTAAAGAAATACCAAATAATCTATAGTGGATAGGAGAAAATAAAACAGTGATGAGCTATAAAGTAGAATGAATCCCAAATGCACGACCTTAATCCTGATACTGCATGTGGTATATTAAAGCTTGAAGTATTCATATATCAT
The DNA here is from genome assembly GCA_964019185.1 of Maratus speculifer. Taxonomy (NCBI): domain Eukaryota; kingdom Metazoa; phylum Arthropoda; class Arachnida; order Araneae; family Salticidae; genus Maratus; species Maratus speculifer. Next base: position 307,731,942 of record OZ025289.1, read on the forward strand.
ATGACAGAAAAATGGAAATAATATAATAATAAAAACAAAAAACGATTTATCGTACACATCATAATATTAAATTAATAATTAATTAAAAACAGAATAATTTAATAACAGAAAAATTAAACCATACATCATAGCGTGCCCTATTAATATTTAAATCAATAAAATTTATTTTGATTATGTTAGGCTGATTTCAATATCTTAATTAAGGATGATTAAAGATTAAAAAATAGCTTAAGAAATGTATCCTATACATTTAGTAGTGATATAGTACACTCATTTATTAAAAGTGAAGTGCAATTTAATAATGTAAATGATTAACATTATTAATATAATAGATATAACTAAACAATAATCCATACATTGGTGTTATTTAAACTCCATAGAAACTTTGTACCAAATTTACAAATAAATTTCCCACTCTCAATTTTTTTTATTATTAAATTTATTAAATTAACCTTTACATATTATCCAGACAACACCGTCCTCCTCCGTAATCAAACATCTACCCGCACAACCAACCTATTACATACATTTTTTATATATTTTTTACATTTCTATTTTTTTACTCTTATGTGTATATATATCTTTTGGATAACCTTGTAAAAACTAATGTAGCAAAAGCATTCAAACTGTAGAGCATGATTACAAGGTTTATTGGAATTAAACTCTTTTCATTTTTATGAGGATAGCATCATGTACACTTGTAGAGAAATTACGGTTTTTTATAAAACCAGTACCAAATTTCAGGGTATTATGTTCAATAATGCTTTTTCATAATTTCTAAAAAGAACACATTTTTATAATAAAAACTCTGCAAATTATAAGCAAAAAGCTTGGCAAAATTTGAGACTGTTTCTATAAAAAAAAAACATTTCTTTACTAATATAATGCTATCCTCACAAAAATGAACACATTCATGTTTTTGCAGTTTGAAAGCTTTTGCTACGTTAGTTTCTGTAGTGTTATCTTAAAGGTATTCGTTCTTTTTCTGTTGTTGACGGTCTCTTATAGGATGGTTAATAAAAAAAAAATCTTCATGGAAATATATGACCTTTACTTGTCTGTTTACATACCTGGATTTTCAGACTAATTTCTTAAGTATTTTTTTTCATTAACAAAACGTCTAAAATCGCAAGTGACCGATCACTATTGGTCATATATAGTGTACTGGAAAAATATGAATGTGTATAACATAAATGAATACAAGTTCAACAAAATTTCTGTCGTGGCGGCCTATAGGCAGAGGTAGATTTCGAAATTAAGTTGTCATTTCCTCCAACAAAAAGTAAATAAGATTAGAGATAAACTCGGTCAACGTTCAACAACTTCATTTGACCGCTTTTGAAGAGTTTTTAACTACATTTATCTGTAAGAACTGGTTTTATTACAATCCACTTAAGGGAAATTCGGTTCAAAATGCACATTTTTACAGCATTTTTTGAAGTATATCCTGCTTTTATGAAAAAAAATGACCATAACGGAACATTATATAGTTCCTAAGAAAGAGAAAGTACCAATTTAAAAAGTTTGAGAGCAAAACTAATTTAAAAATGAGTTGGAAAATAAGAAGTTTGTCATGAAGATATCCTCAATACTTCAATCACGATCGCTTTGGGAAATTCTTTTCTGAATGCCCACATTGAAAGCATATATATTTTTTAATATATTCTGTCTTTATGAAAAAATTAATATAGTTCCTAAATAAGAAAAGCTGTCAATTGCATATGAATTTGCGAGCTAAAATGAATTCAAAATAAGTAAGAAGATTCGGAATTTGTTATTTGAATATATCCCCAATTCTTCAATCTCGATCGCTTCGAGAAGTTCTGTTCAAAAGGCCAACTTTGACAGCACTTTTAAAAGTATATTTTGCTTTTATCAAAAAACTGACCAATACGGCGCATTATATAGTTCTTAAGTAAGAGAACCTGCCAGATGGATGCGTTTAACGGCAAAAATGATTTAAAAAATGAGTCAGAATATAAGCAATTTGGAATTGAGTACACTCTTGATACGAGTTTTTCTTCAACTTCTACTTATGTTTAATTTGTTTTTGCTATAAGAATTGATCCTATCAAAAAATTGTCAATATAAAAAATGTAGATATTATTAAGAAGATGTACAATAAATTTAATCGGATTTGATATCATAAAAATTGACAAATTTATGGATTTTTTTCTCCTTCTTCTCCCCCCCCCCCCTTTTTGCGAAAAGAGTCGCTCTTATCAAAAGCTCTTCAGTACAAAAATACCTTATTCGTTTCTTCTTTTCTTTAAAAAAAAGGGGGGTAGGTTTTTTGTAAGAAAAAACATACATTCTCAAAATAACTTATTTCTTGGAATGCAAAAGGGATTAGTTACTAACTGTTATACTTTACTGTATATACATTTAATCCAGATCTTTTTTCCAAATACCCTTCCCAAAATATAAGCGAAATTTTATCTTGTATTATTTAGATTTAAAATTAAATATTTTTAAGTTATAAAGTAAATGTGAAACATGCATTCAATAGAATTTATTTTTGTTTCTACACTTTTCAATTTTATAACACCTGTCACAAAAAGAAGAAGGGGGGGGGGGGCGCCAAATTCAAACTTTGTCCCGGGTGCAGTTTTCTCTTCACACATTGCTGCTAAAAAGTACTACATTTTGCTGATTTTTATTATTTTACTCCATTTATTTATTCAAAGTTGAACGGGAATTTTTAAAAGTTTATAATGCTGTATTTCACTTTCATCATTGCAATCTCTCACTCTCGATAACGGAGTGAGACAGTCACTCTCATCAGTGAAGTGACTCTCTCACTCTTGATTGTAGAGTGAGATAATTCACTCCTTTCTATATAGTAGAAAATTCCACTCTTTAAGGAGTGTATTTTTACAAAAGTCACTTTAAAAAGAGTGAAAATGCCTCTCACTCATCCATAGAGTGAGCTTTTCACTCCTTCCACTTTTAGAGTGTGAATAGTAGACACTTCCCAATCTACACTCATGTAATATGTTCAAAAATTAAACAAAATCACAAGTTCCAGAAATTTCCCCTTTTTTGTGCAATATTTTCACTATTAACTTTTTAATAGAAATTTATCTTTTTTTTTTCTAATAAAAATTCTAAAGCCCTTTCTCTTGATATTGTATTTCAAATGGCTCACCAACTCGCGTTTAGACAACGCAAACTCTGAAAACACTATAATGTTTCTTGTTTTAAAAATATTGCCTGTTATAGAAGATTAAATGACATTATCACGAACGAGGACTACCTTCTGTAATAAGTTTTCTATATTGTTTTCGCTTGAATTCAGTATTTTTGGTTAATATGGCCTCATCCACCACTGTGGCGACAGCTGATGGCTGTTTTTGAGATTGACAAACAAGATAAATTACACATTTGAAAATCAGCTTGAAAAAATGGTTAGGTAAATAATGTCGGTGCCTCTCGGACATAGCGATACTATGGACAATATTCTTCTTTTGAGTTCGAGATCTGAAAAAATCCGTCTCGCTGTAAATAACATTCAAAATCACGGTACTGAAAAGCATTGTATTTTGAAATTTTAAGCTTATATTTCTTATTTTGATCGCGTTTTAAATACATTGAAGAACGTGTATAACTTATGCATGTCTTATTTTCTTCATTTTATTACACTATCACACATATTCAGTATGTTATTAAAATGTAAATTGTTTATTTTAATTATTAAATATATATATGAATTTTTAAATATGTATTTATCGAGTGGTAATTGGTATAACATAAACCAAACGCATTTTATGCATGGATTTACCACTATTTATGCTGCATCTAGTGAAGAAATTTGTAAACAAAATTGCTATAGCCGCACTACATGGCTACTAGTCATGTGACTCGCAATGTGACATCCCATTAATATCGTCCACAAAAAAATCGTGATGTATAATGTAATTTTCACTATTAAATGGCAGGGCTCGTACGGATCCTGGAATTTTATGATCAGAAAATTCTACTACACCAGTATTTTCTTATTGAAAATTTCTGATTAAACTAAGCGAAATTTCAGTGTTTGAACAAAATTTATTTTTCCATTGAAAAAAAAAAAAAAAAAAAAAAAAAAACTGGTATATCACCTGGAAAATAACGGTACCCGTACGAACCCCGAATGAGTTTTACGTGCGAAAATTTAATTACAATTTTTATTTTTCCATTTTTTAATATTTACTTATAAATATATTATTCCATTTAAAAGTACTTGGAAATATCTGTGTTAGAATTTTTTAAATACTAATTGATGTTTATTATTAAAAGATTTTCATGAATAATAAATTAATTATTTTAGGCATTTTTCATATGACAACATTTTTAATATTTTGGCGTTTTATATTAAATGTGGTGCAAGCGTAATAATTTAATTATTTTAAGATATTCTTAATTTTTTAATATTCATGTCTAAATACAATTTATATGAATTAATTTTCCGCATTACCTGATTTTAACAATCGATCATTATAATATTATTTTAAAGTTTTATTTGTGTTTTTAATAGTCATGTATAAATACATATTTTAACTTCAAACGAAATTTAATTCTTTGTGCTGTTTAACAAACTGGCAACAACATAAAAATTAATTTTTCTAAATATATATATATATTTCATTTTATTTATTTATTTAAATTTTTCTCATGTTTCGGTTTGGTTTATTGATAAATTTAATGGGTGAATATTGTCTACTTTTAATGGTCTTATTTATATATGTATATATATATATATATATATATATATATATATATATATATATATCAATTAAAATAATGAAAATTCGAAAATAATAATAATAATAAATAAATAAATAATAAAAAATAATAAAAAAATCAATCAGAAAATTAGTAAAATTAAAAGAATAATAAGCGTACTTTACACACCGTTTGCTTGAGATGCGTAAATATATATATATATATATATATATATATATATATATAATTCATATGCATAGTTTTGTTCTTAAAAACTTTAATGGACCTTTTCTGACCGACTTTAACATTAAAATTTTTTTTATATATAGTTCTCCGATTTAAAAATTGTAAGTATGCGTGATAAAGACATTAATTTAGCAAAGGCGATTGTTAATAATTTTGTTTTAATTATCTGAAAACTATACTAATTTCTAACTTGTATTTTAGACAAAGCATATAAAATACAAGCATTAAAATTAAAAAAATTAGTACTTATATAAAATAACACATATTTAAACAATATTATTGTTATTTAGTAAAATCTAGATCCTAAAAAAAGACTTTTTTTGAAAAAGCACAAAGAAAATTGGTTTTACCCAAATAAGTAAACAGTACAGAAAATTTAAACATTTTATAATTGTTAAACTTGATGAAAATAATATAAAAATATAAGAAACAGAAAAAGTAGCACATGTACTTTGTTACTCTTGAAGGTGTAATCTCATCTTCGTATTTAATTATTATTATTATTACCATTTAATTTTGAATAAGTAAATTAATTATGCCTGAAAACTAAGAATTTCGAAAATAATTTGTACAAATAAGTAGTTTGACATAGATTTCATTCAATACAACATTTTTTAAGGTTGAACTAATCATTGATTATAAGGTTAATGTATTTCTTTCTAGGAAAAGGGCACTGAAAGTGAATTAAGAAATAACTGCAGTAAACTTTTCACAAACTCAGGAAAAATTAAGTTTTAAATTCCTCATATGATAACGAAGTAAAATGCATTTTTTCTTTACATATAAACAGAGGTAACTTAATAATTAATATTTAATTTTACAAGGATTACATGTATATCTTCCATTTCTAAGATAATCTTCCCTCTTAATGACCAGGCAGGATTGGTATAAAAACCGGTTTTTTTTTTGAAAAAAACCAAAAAACCGGGTTTTTTTTGTTTAAACCGGGTTTTTTTCCCATCATTACTTGAAAAGCATTTGCAAGAAAAAAAATGAGATATAGAAAGTCACGATTTTTCTTTTGTAATTAATGTTAAACATTCACATTGGTACTTAATTTTTTTTATATAATTAAATAATTAAAGCATATAAAAATTATAATTAAATTACCTATAAGTTTAGCTTTCTTTAGGGAAATATTTATTGTTTAAAAAATGTTGAACTACTAATTTATTTAGTATACTCATATAAGCCTTTAGATAATAATTAAAGAAATAATTATTATGTAGAACATAATGAGGGATAAACAAATATATTTCACTAAATCAACAAAAAATAAGCAAAAATAGAAAACATTTTCCTGTGCTTAATTTAGAAATCATTTACTGTATCAATAATATCAACATCAACAAATGATTATTAATCTTTTACTATATATATATTTATTTAAATAAAAAACATCAATATGCATTTTTTTAATGCTAAAATAAATCACATGTGTATCGACATACTTGATTTATCAATGAGTGTAATATTTATACATATTGAAACATATGCTTTGAAAAATTACTATTTTTTTTCTTTTTTTTTAATACAAACTTTATTTTTCCTAGTTAAATATATTTAGGTAAACAATTTCTTTATAAAAACAATTCTATTTATTTAATTTTAATTAAAAGCTTAAAATAAAAAGACAAGTTTTGAGGCCTTTTCTAATCCCAATTTATTTCGTATATTTGTCTATACCAGTCCAAATGTTGAAAATATTCTTTCAACACTCACTGAATAGGCTTTTGCTGTTATAAGTTGTACAACTTCAGTAAAGACGGAGCTATTAAATTTCTTGATTTGAATTTGCTGACTCTTCCTTATTTTATATGGGGTAACTTCCTTTACTGCATTCTGCTCAAAAAAATGTTTTTCAAAAGGTGAAGATTGGCATAAAATTTATTATCAGTGCAAGCTAAAGTTATATGGATATTCTAGTTTTGCAAAATTTAATGCATCCTTTTTTTTCTTGGTCAGACCACTTTGACTGTATCACAATATCAAGCATGCATGGGTGTTAGAGCCATTTTATACCTGGACTCAAAACACTGCGGGACTTCTTTACTTATCTTTTTTCACTTAATATTTTTTGAGGATTTTTCCAAATATAAACTACATCAACAATGGAACAATTATTACTTTAGATATTATCCAGGGCAACTGCAATAGACTTTAACAATTCAAACATATATTCAACATTTCTTTTTAGATTAAAATTAGACATAGATAGAAACTTTTGAATATTTTTATCATTAACATTCCTATTTTCATCACAAATTTTAAGTGGGGTAATTTTTAAGGCAAACATCTAAGGCATCTTGAAAAACAATTCCATCAAATATAATAAGGGAGAACTAATTTGACAGCATTTGCATTGCATGCAATTTATACATTTGGCTCTCGAGCCTGTTCTTGGTGTATTTCTATTTTCCTACCAGATTATATCTTTCTTTTTTCTAGTTTTAGACATCCTTCTACTTCAATATATATAAGTAGCTTTCTTAAAGTAAAATATAGTACAAACAGAATGAAATCATAAAGTAAAACTCCAATGCAAGAAAAGCAAAAGGTTATTAAAACCAATAGGTACAGAACAGAGAAAATTTACAATCATTCGTTCATTAGCATAGAGAACAAAAAATAACAAATTGGGAGAATGACTTATGTTATGTCATCATTAATGCTTTGATATATGATGCAATTTAATGGTAAAATTGTATCTTAGGCTATTTTTAAAAATAAAAGGCTTAAAGAAGAAGCAAAACAAACAGCTTCAATCCTCCATAGCTCACATTAAAAAAAATTAGTTTGCCGTGTAGATTTATAGCTAGTAAGAAAAGTTGGGCAGATTAAAAGTGTTTGTCACTTTAAAAATTTAATGTCTTTTAAAAAAAGCAAAAAAAAAAAAAAAAAAAAAAAAGGCTGTGCTTGTAGCTTCTGCATAACTTGGATTTTGGATATTTTAATAATGCGTAAAATACATGAAAACATTAAAAAAAAAACAAATGAAAAAAACCAGCGTGGTTTTAACCAAACAACCCTGTGACCAGGGATCAAGAACTGAGTGTTGGCAATATGCAACTCCAGTATGACCCCTTGTATTTTCCCCTCCTAATCGTTTTCGGGTTTAAAGTAACAAACTATTTAGGCATTTTTCTAACGGAAGCACTTAATTGATAGGATGACAGAATGATTGACATTCGGCGAAAGTGGAATCCAGGATCGAGCCTCAGAGAGTGAAACAGGAAGTTGCCCGTGATGACGTAGTCATTTTCACGCTGGCTGAAGGAGCCAGCACAAAGAAATGGGATTTAAACTTATTTTGCATAAAAATATTAAAATGATACTTGAAATATTTATGTTTGTTACTATTTCGGGCGTTGGGTTATTATGATGACTATTGACTTTCATGATCAATGTTACTCTTGAATGATTAAAGGAAAAAATTATATAATAATGAGAATTATTTTTCATAAATACGTAACAACTTTTTTGGTATTTCACACTTTTTAAAATTAAAGAAATATTTAAATGCTTGGATTTCAGTATTTAAATTTATACACAGTATTTAAATAGAGTATTATACAGTATTTAAATTTCCATTTTTAAATTTCCATTAAGTTATTACAATACTATTTATTAACTCTCTTGGTCAGTATTACTATTAAATAATTTAACAAGAGTGTTCTTAAATCAAAAAAGGCAACTTTGTGACACATGCATTAATTTATTTTTATTCGGAAATGTATGAAACTAGCAGGTGTTGTTATTCAGAAACTGTCTAATTGCACTCATTCTTTTGTTTTTTAAAAAACACAATAGATTTTTCATAACAAGCTTTCAAAGTTGACACTTTTGAGCATATTTCCCGACGAAAGCAGAAAAACCGGTCGAAAAGGAGGAGAAAAACAGGTGATTGCGTCATCGAAATAGCTTATAACTCGATAAGTAATTTAATTATCATAAAATGGAAAAATAAGTTCAATTCGAAATCGCTTTCATGGTCAGGCATTAAAATTTTATGTATTTCTGTTAAAAAATGAATTTGTAAATGTGTCAAAACGTTTTTCGCTTGTTGAGCGGATCAGTTAAGAACACCCTTAACAAAGTTTATTTAAATAAGGAGAAATATTGTTCTTAAATATGCAATAACACTTTTTGTATTTCATACTTATTAAAATTAGAGGAATATTTAAATGCTTGCATTTCACACATTTTTCCTCTCTATTAAACTATTGCTTTGTTAAATAAAAAGAAATATTTTAAATTATGTAACAATAGCATAAAATTTCAGATAAGAAAAAATAAATATATATATTATCCAAATCAGATTTAAATTTGTTTATTTTTTCAGACTTTATTATGATTGTAAGATTCGCACTATTTATACATATAAATAAAATGGCTGCAATAAGATGTTTTTTAAAGAAATGAACTTAAATATATTAAAATTAATTACTTTCTAGCAATTATTTCCTATTTAGATAAATATAAAATTAAATTAGTTTCTTTTTAATTATAAATATTCAATGTTCATTCGGAAAATCACATCTAGATTTTTTTCCCCCAAAATCTTTTTTTTTTTTTTCTATAATATATTCATTTGGCATAGGCACCAAACTAACTCCATTATAAAAAAACTGTGATTTTTTTTTTTTTTTTTTTTTTTTTTTTTTTTTTTCATTTTGCACAAAACGCAAACAAGCGGATTTATTAAAAGATACGTAATGTTTGTTCTGTTTGTTTTTTAAGATAGGGCAACTTGAAAGTTTAAAAAAAAAAGCATTTTTTAGCTATATTTTAAAATTTGTAAATTGATTTATCAATGTATAATCGTAAATTAATTAATATTAAAATATTAGTTGATAGAAGAATATATATTTTTAAATACTGCATTCTACATTTTTTTATTTATAATTTTCTACATTTTAGCTATTAAAGTGCTTCATTGATTCATTTTCTTTCATACAGTTTCACAATAATTTAGAGAATTTTTGCGATCGTTTATTGGCGCATCATGAAATTCACTTCTGTTTCAGCTCTCGTATAATTGTACAGGTTACAGAGAATATTGGCGGTTGATAACCTCTGGCAAGCTAACAGGAAAGTGCCTTAAAATTAATATATTAAGTTATAAAAGAATTTTGAAAATAATAAAATGTTGTATAGTCATCAAAAATAAAACTGAGCGTAATTTGTATAATTCTAGTTTATCTAGAATTATCGATAACAAAGTTCCATCTTTACGTACAAAAAACAAGTTGAATAAATAAAAGATTGTAAAAAAATACATGAATCGAAAACTTCGGTTTATAAATATATTTTGGAAAAGAGCGAGAAAGAAACTCAGAAGAAAAAACTTTTAATTTTTCTTTTCAGTTAATCTCAATAATCTGTTTCTAACTTTCTTTGTAAATCGCTTAATAAAAATTATCACAGCATAACCTTGCGTTTCTTATTTCTTTGAAAGTGGGGAGGGGTAATTATGTATATTTTGTTGCATCTTTGTATAAATTTTTTGTATAACTATACATTTTTCTGTGCAAACTGGAGAAAATTTTTCTTTTCTGTTACGATACAATCGTGGTAAGATTACATCTTTTTTTTTTTTCTTCCGTATTACGATGCATATTTTAGCATGTAACGACTGCATAAGATGCACATGTAAAAAATGATAATGTTTGCTTAGTATAAAAAATTAAAATATATCAGTTATAGACAAAATAAACTCAATATACTATGTGCTTTCTTGAAAAACGAAGTATAACTCAATGACCAGCGTGAAAACAGTGACGTCACAGTTTCCGGTCGGGAGGAAAGCTAGTCACAAGGCGGCATAGATCGCCTCAAAGGGATGACATAGCCCTTATATTCTCTAGCCCTGAGTAGCAAGGGTGAACAACAAGAGGATTATTAAGTAGATTGCAGTTTCTTTTGTGTGAATGGCAACAGAACTTTTTTGTTTCCATAAAATTTTAATATTGTGTAGGATAAATTTTAGGTGTGAAATATTGTAAATAAATATAGAATAAATAAGTGTAGTACGACTAAATATTAACATAAAATATAGTCAGATGAAATATCATTTAATTATTCGATACAAATATCGCTGAATTAAATATGTTCGATTTTAATTGTGTTTTTAATGTAATGAAAGATGACTCATTAAATTTAGTAAGTAGTTAATATGTAAAGGCAAAATTTTGTAGTAGTGTCATATTTTACTAAATTCTTGATGAACTAAGTCATACAAAATCGTATACACTGTTGTATTTCCTATGAAAGTACAATGTTTATCAATGTTTAGAATATGTATATAATTTTATACAAAATAAAATATTCAATTTTAGCTCCCTTTTTTAGCTCACAGGCTATCATAGCCTGAGAGCTTATGTGCCCGTCCGTTCTGTATGTATGTGCGTAACGCGATAACTCGTGATAAAAATATCCGATCCACTTGAAATTTTGTATGTAGGTATATCCTGACAAGGCGCTTCCCTGATTAGTTTTTGGAGTTCATTCGATATGTATAAGAGGGGGAACGGGGGGCTCATGCCCCCCTTTAGTTGATATAAATGGGATTTTCATGCAGAATTAAGTTTTCAAAATTTAGATTAGGATCATTCTGATGAGGCGATTCCGTGACTGTTATTAGGTGTTCATTGAATAAGTATAAATAGGGGGAACAGGGGTTCTAATCCCCCCCCCCGTTAGTTGATATAAATGGGATTTTCATGCAGAATTAAGTTTTCGTTCAAAATTTAAATTAGGATCATTCTGATGAGGCGATTCCGTGACTGTTATTAGGTGTTCATTGAATAAGTATAAATAGGGGGAACAGGGGTTCTAATGCTCCCCCTCCCCTCGTTAATTGATATAAATGGGATTTTCATGCAGAATTAAGTTTTCGTTCAAAATTTAGATTAGGGTCGTTCTGATGAGACGATTCCGTGACTGTTATTAGGTGTTCATTGAATAAGTAAAAATAGGGAGAACGGGGTTCTAATGCCTCTCCCCTTAATTTATATAAATGGGTTTTTAAAGCAGAATTTTCAGATTTCGTTCAAATCTCTGAATAGTTTTGGAAGTTTAATGGTTAAGTATAAAAGAAGGGGATGACTCCTTTTAAATTATATAAATGCTAAATGGGTTTTTATTAAGAATTATCTAATTTGCTCTGAATTTTGGATATAGATTTTTTATATGATAAAGCATGTCTTTGATAGTATAGGAGGTTCAATGATTAAGTATAAAAAAAGAGGAAAGGGGAGAGCTTTTTCCCCTTCTTAATTTTTTTTCGAACGGAATTAACCCTTGAAAATATAAGGCTTTAATGTACAATTAGTATTTGTAGCCTGTGAGCTCAATGCCATCAGTTTAACTGGGCAGTATTCTTTATTTTTTATTTACCAATTGCAGACGATAAAAATCCAGTGTTTTCTTGGACGTATCGACATTTATTATTTATCTTGCAAACATTTCATTCTTTTAATTTAAAACCTATTTCATTATACGTATATTCGGAATAACTTTAATTTTAAATGCATGTATTAAATGTGGTTTTGTTAAACAAAGAAATCTTGTTAATTTATTTTTTTTTAATATTTTGCGATTCTAGATAATAATTTTCCTAAAATCGTAAATTAGACTCCCTCTCTTTCTCTTTTAACAAACGAAGTTATTTCATTCATATTAAAAATTCAGTCATTAATTTCAAGCTATTCTCTTAATTATGACAGATTAATCAAGTCTACGAGATTTATTGCAAAACATTTGTTGCAGTTTTTTTTTTTTTTTTTTTTTTTTTTTTGATTAAAAATATGAGTATTTAAAAAAAAGTCGCGTTGTCATTTTACGATCACCGGATGCATAGTTTAATTACAGGGACTATCAAAATTATTCCGTTACATGACGGCCACTAGAAAAAAATAGTTCCAAGTGCATTTTAATGTTATTACACTCTTTAACATAATAAAATTAGCGTTGCAAAGGTTAGAAAAAACCCGGTTTAAACCCGGGAATAAACCTGGAAAAAACCCGGGATTTTTTGGAATAATTCGGTTTTTTGGGAATAAACCTGGTGTATTGGAAATAAACCCGGGAATAAACCGACTTTTTGCAACTCTAAATAAAATTGATATGCATCTATAAAGTATATACCAAAGTATACATTCTGTACAGTCTGTGTTGCAAGGAATATTTATTATTCAATTACAGGGCTACACAAAAGTATTGTATTCTATTACATAATGGTATAAGGAGAAACATTGTTTGGTCGGGAGGTGTTTTAGTTATATTAAACTATTTGACATTTTATGAAATTTATATACATTGCTGAGGTTTACTACAAGTTCTTTTCTGTATAATAGAAAGTAGAATGCATTTACAGGGAAACAGAATAGATTTCGGACGCACCTCATTTGCTACGCTTGACGTGCAATTCCCGGTTTGTTAACAAATGCAAATGACATACATTCCTTTCATAATGATTTTTAATCATAAGAGTGCGTAACATTTTCCATGTTATGCCAAAATTTATAATTAAAATTCCATATGACAGGAATGTATGTATGTTATACGTATAACTCGAATATCGACCCATATGAAAGGTGTTATGAATGATATTTTATTTAATAAATCGAACCTCGAATATTCAAATTCCTGAGTGAAAAGAAAAATCCTCATGAACTTTTCTCAGAATAAAATGTTTAAAGGAAGTTATTCCTTAAACTGTAAAGAAAAAAAAAGTGTTTAAAGGAAGTTATTCCTCTAATTGTAAAAGAAAGAAAAAATGTTTCTACCGAAAAAACTAAAAACTAATGAAAAAACATTTGCTAACAGAAAAATCTCTTTCTGAATACTTAAATACAAATTTCTTCTTTAAAAAGTTGTTATTTTTTTCTGTAAAACAAGTGACGGTTTTTGGCGTTTTTTTTTTTTTTTTTTTTTTTTTGAAAAAAAAAAAGGCTCTCCAAAACGTTCAAAAGAAAAAAATGTGCGATCATAAATACGATTAATTATGAAGTGTTTTAGTATTGCTTTTGAATTAATTGAAATACGTTTTATTTACTGAAAATAAATTGAAAAAAAATGTATAAAGAGTGGGTTTATATATATATATACATATTTAAAACTAGTTGGATGTGCCAATCCTAAATTTTCTTTTGTCTCATACGTATATTTTTATTTCAAAAAATAGTTTCGCATGCTAATACTTTAATATTATTAATTTAATACTATGCTAAGTTTGATTTTCATCTTAAATTTCTGTTTCAGTAAATTGGAATAAAAACGAGTTAATGAAATTCATGATATTTATTAAAATCAATAGTTTTCTCTTATTCTGGTATCATCAACGGTTTTCAAATAGTCGGAATAGAAATAGCGAAACTCGGTCTCTGCATGAACTGATGGACAATAGAACGATAGGCAGATGTTTTTCAAATTCAGGCAGGATCTGATTGACATACCAAAATAATCACATAATCTCAAAAATAATCATACACAAAAAAAATTAGTCCAGTTCTAAGCATAACTTCATATACTTTTTGGTGGTGCAATAATGAAATGACACATACATCCGGATTATAGCGCCCCCTTCAGGCGGATTTTTTTTTTTTTTTTTTTCAAATTTATAGAAGGCCTGCTTAGTATAGCCAAACACTTACACAAAAAATGGTTCAACTCTATGCATAACTTCATGCACTTTTCTATGCTGCACTATTAATGACATAAAAAATCGTTATTACAGCGCCCCCTTTTGGTGAAATATTTCAAAGTTGAAGGAGAACCTGCTTGCCACAGCCAAAAACATACACAAAAAATTGGTTCAATTATATGCATATCTTCAAACACTTTCTGGTGATACAATGGCGACATACGGACACACGGGCAGTCAGACATTTTGTAAAAACATGTTTTTTCGAATCTCTGACCCCTAAAACGTGTAAATCCGTTGAAAACCAAAAGTCGAAAAAACCTTCAACAACAATAATTTGTTCTATTGAAGATAGAAGAAAGTAAAAAAAACGGTACTTCTAGGTTATCCCGTCGACCAATTTCGCCAAATTATACAAATCGCCAAACTAATAGCCAAATTATACATGTTGACATAATTTTTATTTAAAAAAAACGAAAAAACAAATAATTAGTAGAATATTAATAAAAAGTCGAAATAAAAATCACTTAATGACATTTTAAACACGTGAATCGCATTTAATGTCATTGAATGTGACATTCACGATCATCCATTATTGGCATTTAATCTTATAGTTTGGCGATAATTTTTTGGTCGACGGGATAACCTAGAAGTACCAAAAAATCAAATATTGAAAAATGAAGAGCACTTTAATCCATGTAGGAATCTAAAGAACAAGAAATCGCTTGGATGAGAATTATTCTCAAAATCTTTGGAATAATTATGAATAAAAAAACATGACGTTATGTGTCATCAGAGATCGCACAGAAAATTGCATATTCGGATTTAGCGTAAAAAATGACCCATAGGTGCATAAATATTAAATCCATCAATGCAATATTTGTAATAAAGTTAGATCCAGCACCTTTAACAAAAAAGCGACATTTGGTGTGACAGTATGTGACACAAATTTTGTGGGCGCTCTATCTCAAGAACTAATGAACGGAATTAAAAAAAAAACTTTAGATTAAGTTAAATAACCTACAGGTGACGCTGCTATGCTGCCTTTTTCACGATTTTCGCAATAGCTATATTTCAAGAAATAAAGGACGGATTTTTATAAAACTTCAGATTTTGTTAGTCTATGATATAATATGATGCTGATTGCTTTTTAGTGTAAATCTCCCCGCAGGTGGCATTGCAATGCGGCATTATTCATGATTATCGCAACAGGTCTATCTCAAGAACTAAATCACGAATTTTCACTAAACTTCAGATTTAGTTAGTCCTTGATAAAAAATTTGTGTTGTTTACATTTTAGAGTGAATTGCTTAACATTTGTCGCTCTTTTTTTTTTTTTTTTTTTTTTTTTTACAATTTCCGGTATGATTTTATCTCAAAACTTAGCGAACGGATTTTCATCAAACTTCAGACTCAGTTAAAAATTGAGTTTATATCAGTTTCAACAGTTGTTGCTGATTAACCCTTTTAGTGCCAAGGAGCGGCGTCGCGCTGTTCCTGTTAGTTGTGAAAAATGCCAGCGGCGCTCCTTTTGGCAGTTCACTTTTGGCGCGCGCAGTGTTTGATAAATTGCTATTTAAATGTATTTAATTTATTGTCGCCTAGCAAAAGAAATACCAAAATGGAGATGCTTTCTAATTAAAAACGATAAATTGTGAATGAAAGACATTATCATTTTATTTCTGCAGTTTTTTCTAAGCTGTGTGAAAAAAATCTTTGTTTTTCTTATTGTGATATAATTTCGAACATTGGATAAACATAGTGACGGCCGTGTTACCGAGTGTTGTGACGGACGCGCTATCGCAATGCTGGTATTTTTTAAAGCAGCGCGACGGCGCTCCTTAGCACTAAAAGGGTTAAATGTTGGTATAAATTGCCTAATCAGTGGCGCTGCAATGCTTCATTTTTCAGGTTGTTGTTATATTTGTGACGGCCAATTATCAGCAGGAGGATGTAGTTCCTAAGAGGAATGGTATCCTAAGTGGGAGGGCGGGGGGGGGGGTCTTTCTAAGGGAGCCCAACCCATATTTTCGCAAAGAAATTCAAGGTTTGGAGAAAACCGCGGAAAACTCTAAACTATTAGACCGACGGTCGCAATTGGGTTCTAAAGTAGCACCTGCCGTCTGCATGTTTTGAGAGTTGAACCTCTCAGCCACTGGTGGGATTCTTAATTTTCAGGAAGTTTTAACATATGTGAGATAGAAGCAAGTTTTGGAATTGCCGCATGCAACCCCAGTACCCAAACAATATTGGTCCAATATTGGCTACATCCGGGAGCAATATTAGCACATTGGTGCAATATTTGTACATTGGCGCAATATTGGCATGAAATATTGATCCAATATTGGGGTGTTTACATTTTGCCCTTATTTAGCCATTATTTGTAGCCAATATTATGCAAATATTGTGCTTTCATTGAAGATATTTCCAATGTAACGCCAACATTTGTACAATATTGAGAATTTATTGGAAATATTACCAATGAAATGCCAATATTTTACTAATATTGGCGTTTTATTGGCAATATTTCCAATGAATGAAATTTTGGCGCAACGTTGGACCAATATTGGTTTGCTACTAGGGGAGTTACTTACGAGTTTTACTCAATATGTTTTTTTCATTGAGTACCAGAGAAAGAAAGCAGATGAACAAAACTGCAAGATATGACAGATAATTAGTTTATTAGAGTGTCACTTCTATTTTATTACATGTCCAAGAAACCAGTTTCTTCTATCAAGTATTCTATGATGCTGTTCAACTTGTTGTTGCAGCCGTCGCTTACTTCCTTCGAAACGGCTATCAAATTGTCTTCCGTTGCCATCATTTCTGACACAGAACTGACGCAATTCTAAGTGAAATAAAATTAAATAAGTAAACAACAAAACATTTAAATAAAGCAAACAATACAGTGAGTACCACCGAAATAAAGCCACCTTGATTTTGTACCGCAATTCGACACGAAACAAAAACATGAGAATGAAACAAATATATTAAGAAAGACTATTTGGAAATGCATATTTACAAGAAATAACTAACTCTCTGCTCCACTTGGCCAAGAAAAAAATGAATGCATAAAAGAAGGGGGTGGGGTGTCCCGCCAAAATAATGTAACTACTGTTAAAAGCCAATATATCCGCCATGCTTCTATATGACTTGGAATATACGGTGGCATACCATTTACGGTGGCATACCATTCCCTGGAAGACAGACAGCATCTATATTATGTCAGGCTTCAATGATGGCGGCCTTCAGTTCTGCCGCAGTCTTGAACTGTCTGTCATTGGCATTTAAAGCTCTACTGATAATACCCCGCTCATTTTCTTCGGGATTGAGGTAAAGGTAAAGGGCAAGACATCCCACGGCATGTCCCCAATTATCCTAAAACTATTCCTAGGAGGGTTTTGCAAAGGTTATGGGGGCATTTTTGTGCAGGAAAATCTGATTTAGGCCACCAATTCTCTTTTCAGTCGGTAATAAATGCATTGCTGGAATTTTTGGTAAATGGTAACTTACACACAGTATGAGGGAAGAGCCAAATTAAGTTTACCACCATAGCCGAAACCTCCCAACACTGTTAATAAGCCTCCATTGTGCTGTCTTTTGGAGAAATTTTCCTCTCCTTTCTCATGTCCTGCCAACAGAAAACAAGGCAGTCTGAACCATTCAAACTAATTTTTTCTCATCTGAGAATATAACAAAATTCCATTGGTCCTTCCAAGATTTGATGATATTTGACTGCATCGATTCTGCTTTGCTTGTGGATAGCTTTCAATATGGGCAGGCTCAACATGGGTAGGGGAAGGCTTATTAATGGTGTTTGGAGGCTTCAACTATGGTGGTAATCTTAACCTAGTTTTTCACTCAGAACGCATTTAGGATGCCGATTGCCAAAAAATCCTAGAAACCCATTTACTACCATTTGCATAGAGAACTGGTGGCCTAAGATTCTCCAACAGAACAATGCCCTCATAACCTTTGCAAAATCCTCCTAGGAATGGTTTTAAGATAATTGGGTGCATATCATGGAACGTCCAGCCCTGTGCCTTCATCTCAATCCCCAAGAAAATTTCTGGCCTCAGTAGAGCTTTAAATGTAAACAGTTCAAATCTATGGCAGAACAGAAGGCCGCCATTATCGAGGCCTGGGATATGCTATAGTCTTCCAAGGATTGAATAAATGGTGTGCCACGTCCTATATTCCAAGTCATATAATAGCATGGCGGATATGTTGGCTGTTAACAGTAGTGGTTTTATTTCGGCGGGACACTTCTTACCCCCCCCCCCTTTTTATACAATTTTTTTTCTGTCGAAGTGGGGCACGGAGTCAGTTATTCCTGTTGTAAATATGCATTTCCAAATCGTCTTTCTTAATATATTTGTTTCGTTCTCATGGTCATGTTTCGTGTCGAATTACGGTACAAAATCATGATGGCTTTATTTCGGTGGGACACACTGTAGTTAAAAGAGATAACACTATCTTGTTGAACTTACAAAGAAGGTCTCCATACTGGGCATACTCAGATTTTTTTTTTTGAAAAAAAAAATACTAATTAAGCTGTTTATGTATGTAATAAAGGATCAATGAAAATTAGCGGCGGAATTACAGTAGAAAACATGTAAAAAAATACTCTTGAATATTTGGCGTGAAAAGACGAAAGTGTCACACGATTTGGCGAGCAGCACTTTCCTCCGCCAAAAGCAAACGATTTAATGCAAGATTTTTGGATTTTTAGAATCCGTGTAAATGGTATTTAATGAATTTAAACATAAACAATGAGTGGTTTTAATTTGTTATATACATATATATACATATTAAATTGCATATATATATATTATTTGTTGCTGTAGTTATTTAATTTACCTTTGGAAAAAATATTTTCATACATAAAAAATTCTTATTCAATAAAATTATTTTCATACATTTAAGCGTATTCAAAAATAAAAGCCAGATGTTTCCATAGCAACAAAATCTGACAATGCTCAACTGGACTTTGAACTTGAAACAATTTTAATTAATTTAAATTTGAATTTCGTTCTAAATCTCAAATTTTGATGGTTAAATTTGAATATAAATTCATATAAATATCAATGCAACGAAATTATACTTAAAACAAACTAAAGCTGACAAAATCAAAGGTATTTAATTTACCTAAACACGTTGAACTTAAAATATTTTTCCTTTAAAATGCGTTTGACATTTAAAAAAAAAAAAAACATTTTTTGAAATTGCTTCTCATCACCAACCGATGATAAATCGCCAAATAACGAAATTTTCATTATTTTTTTTACGGACAGAATACGGAGGTTCCGCCGAAATTTTTTTTATAAACGTATATATCCTCATGAAATGAACATGCTGTAATTTTTCCAGATTTTTCGGAGTATGCCCGTATGGAGATTTTCCCTGTTAGACCTAGGAGATCAGGTAAAAGTGGGAGAAAGCAATGGAGCGGTTACACAAGCATGATATGACTTTTTTTAAAAAATCTTTTGGCAATTCCTTTTTATGTATTTTTAGCGCTGAATAAGAAAGTAACTTTAACGAGGATTTTTCGCAAAATCATAAATTTCAAAGTAAAAAAGTAAAAAAAAAATTCCTTATTCTGATAACATAAAATAGATGCGGTGACAGACGTAACTGTCTGTTCGCATATAATAACGCAAAAATTATCCAACCGAATCGTTTGAAATTAAAAAAATATATATAATTGTTACATAATTTTGTCTAGTCATTTCAAATTTTATGAAAATCCGATACATAGCAGGGGCAATCAAAAGTATCCCTTTACATTACGGTCAAGGGGGGAAAATAGTTTATAGTGCGTTTTAATGATGTTACACTCTTTCGAACATAATAAAATTGATATTTATCTTTGAAGAACATATAAAATATACATCCTTTACAATCTGTGGGGCAAAGAATATCTGTTATTAAGTTATAGGGCCAAACAAAAGTATTCCATTACATAATGGTATAAGGGGAAACATTGTTTGGGACGCTTTTTAACTATATTAAACTATTTCACATTTGATATACGTCAAATTGATATACGTTGCTTCGGTTAAATACAAGCTTCAGTAGAAATCAGATAGTATTTTCTGGAACCTTCAAAAGGTTTCGGATACTGTACAGTTTTCCGAAGAATTCTATACTATTACACCGAGATTTGATTATTTTAAAAACTTCGTTATAGTACGAACGCACCTGATTTGCTACGTTTGACGTGCAATTTTGTCTTTTATTTCATGTTTATAATCTTCATCTTTATAAAAGTCTGTAGGCTGCGATATTTATGGATTTAATAAAACTTTGTTTGTTATATGTAATTTTTTTTATTACCTTTAATATTATTAATCCATATTCCATGTAATGGAGCCATAAAAAAATAAAAACTGGTATACAATGAAATCTTCTAAGAAGAAATTGTGTAGGTAAGAAAAAACCCCGCCATAGACAAGTTCCCTTCTGAGCAGGTATAAATGTGTTACATACTTTTCATTCGTGTATTATTCTATTTATTTTTTATTATTTTTTTATTTTTTGCATGGATGAACATATTTTTCAGTTTAAAACAGGATTCCAACACAGGCAGGTTTTTTTTTCATACCTTTTACTTTATTTTAATTTCGCTATATTTTAAAAAAGCCTATAACCTACTATTAAAAAGAATACTTAAAAAATTATAAGAATTACGGAATAGATTTCAATGTTTAATTGTATAATAATGGCGACTTGATAAATATATCCTTCCTTTTTGGGGGGAGGGGGGACAGGTCAAATTTTAAAGATAATTAAACGGACCTAGTCATGCCAAGACAATGATTTTCATACAGGCAGAAAGAATTAAATCAGTCTCGGCTTAGTACGAAAAAAAGAAATTAGGCCCGGCCCGCCCGATCCTTCATCAATAAGTAAGGCCCGAGCTTGCAAAAAAAAGTAAGGCCTGGGCCCGACCCGAGTGCCGTTCATGAATATTGACCCGAACACGACCAACTGGAGGGTTCGGGCTTCGTGCAGATAAGACCCGTGCAGATCTCTTGTGAACATAGCTTAAAAAAAAAAAAAAAAAAAAAAAAAAAGGAAAAGGAAAAGAAAAGGAAAGGAAAAATAATACAAACTAATTATAAGCCCCTTTCGCTAAAAGTTGACTAATTATAAAGGAATACGTTTAGTTTGAATTTCGAAAGCCTTATTATTATAATTATTTATGCAAAACTCTCTCATGCTGATGCGGAAATCTGGCCACCCGAATAATTATAAATCGTATGATTAAAGTTTTACTGTATCTCAATCAATAAATACCTTAAATTCTTGCTCTTTTCCTTCTGTTTTTCTGTCTTCTGCTTTGTCAGCTATGGCCATTATGAAATCTTTCTAAAAAGTATCCATGGTAAAATAGAAAATTAAAAATAAAAAATTTAAAAATATATAATATTTTTTTTTATATACAATAATTATTATATACATATTTTGTAATTTTAATAAATATTTCTTTGTTTTCAATGAAAACGACTGCTTGAAATGTACATTCGACCATTTCATATCACCGGCAACACCGGCCTTCGTTAATACTTGTCTTATACGTTTAGATTGTAAATTGAAATTTTGCAAAATCTAAATATCGTGAAGTAGTGGCTACTTTCAAAAAAGTAGTTGTCGCTACTTTTTTAAACAAGCAGCTGTAGATAAATACATTTTACATAAAGTAAGTATAATTCGCTACGATAAAATGTAGTTTCCTCAACCCCTACCCGTAGATTAACGTAATCAAGAGATACTTGCAATCTAACTCATGAGGAGTTATAAAGGACACTCGTCTGGCTTTAAATCTTTATTTCTGGTTTGCATGTTGGATATTTTATTTTCTCAACAAGGTTAACATATTGCGGAGATTTATGATTCCCTAAAATAAAAGATCGAACATTCATTTCATGCTTAAATGATGTAGAAAAGGAAGCCTGGACATCGTTAATTGCAGTCACTGAAAACTTTTTAGGGAATCATAAATTCCCGCAATATGTTAACCTTGTTGAGAAAATGTTACAAGTTTTTCATAAAATGAATTGCAACATGTCTTTTAAAATACATTTTTTGGATTCGCATTTAGATCCCCCCCCCCCCCCCGAAAATATGGGAGCGATGAGTGATGGAGCGATTTCACCAAGATATAGCTGTTATTGAAAAACGATATCAAGGAAAATGGAACCCTACGATGTTGGCAGACTACTGCTTGTTGGTAATTAGGGAAACCTAAACCGCAAAGTACCATCGACAAACAAACAAAAAAAAAAAAAAAAAAAAAAAAGGAAAAGAAAGAAAGAAAGAAAAAGGAAGCTTTTTTTATCCGAAATAAATTAGTTTAAGATTAAAATATGTAAAAAAAGGTAAAAAAATAAATATTGATATAGCATAAAATTGTGACGTGATAGAAATGTTTTATTTGACTTTCTACACTACTTCAAGCACACAGAACACGAATCACATAAAATTAATTGCAATATAAAAGAAAAGTTACTTTTTTGTTGACTAGTGTTATTAATGTCGTTGTAAGTCTCGCTTGCTATAGTGCCACTTAGTTAGCCTTATATGGTTATTTTCAAACTGGTCGAGCCTTTGGGAAAGACATTCGATGTTGTTATGGGTACACCTCGTCGATAGAGAGACCAATATTAAATTGGTCTGTCTATTTCAATGTACTTTAAACTCGCATTGCATATTGATGCATTATAATGCATAAAATTATTATTAAAATTATTAGATGTTTTATAGCTTACCACATCGACACAATCCCATTCTTCATCATCTTTCAGGTTGTCATTCATGAACTAGAGTAGAGTACAGAAAAAAATTAAGTGTGTAATAATCCTTGTTTTCAGATTATGTGATATAATCTAATGATCACTTATATGATTAAGCATAAAAATTATTCAGATGGTGATAAAAAATCAAACATAAACCCTATTTTTCTACGAAATGTGAAAAAAATAACCCAAAAATAAAATGTAAATAAAAATGTTTTAATATATTTTAAATGTTTTTGTTAATATACAACGTCTTAGAAGCAAAATGTTTTTTATAATATAAATTCTTATTTTTATGTATATTAATGTAAACATTAAAGGAAAACAAGAATTTCACCAGAGAATCTTCCCCCTCAAAAAACGTGAATTTTGTAAAAGAAACGAAAAAAAAAAAAAAAAAAAAACTTTTTTTTTCTCAAAGGATTGGGACAAAAATAAAGATTTTATCAAAGAATCTGGAAAAAAACCCCTCAAATTTCGTCAAGGGATTTCGAAAAAAAATTATAAAAGGATCGTAGATAAAACGCTAATTTTGTCAAAGGATCAGAGAAAGAACGCCAATTCCGTCAAAAGATTGCAGAAAAAAACAAGACTTATATAAGTGTTTTTAAAAACCCGCAAATTTCGTCAAAGTATTCCGAAAACAAAAGTGCAATTTTGGTCAAAGCATCGCAAAAAGAGGCGAGTTTTATAAAAACATCGCTGTGAAAGCCCGATTTTCGTCAAAGGACCGCGGGAAAATGTAATATTTCGTCACAGGATCGCGGAAAAAACACATTTTTTTTTGTCAGAGGATCACGAAAGAAATGCGGTTTTTCATCAGAGGAGTGCGAAAAAAAAAAAAAAAAAAAAAAAAAAAAAAAAAAAAAAACGCGAAATTTGTCAAAGGATGGCGATTTAGATGCCGAAATTTAGTCGCCAAATCAAAATATTTAATCGCAACGCAGCGACTGACGACCTTGGATCAGCGCCTATATTTTAACTACAAAATGAAAAATAAGTCAAAATTTTATTTTTCAAAAGTATTTCGATCTCTCAAAATAGACCGAAAATTAAACATTGTTTTCTACTTACGTAAAGAATAACTTTAGATAAAGTAAATTATTGAAATCATTGTTATATATTTCTTTGCTATATCGTAAGATCGGTAAAAAAAGTTTTCAAATAATTATGCATTTCGTCAAAAAAGCAAAGAAATCACTGTTACTCTAGAGATTAAAAAGTAATTTAAATTACAAAAATAATAGTCTAAGAGCCCGTGACTGGCAGACCTTCGTTATTTTATAAAAGCTGAAACTTTCTCAACGCAGTCTTCCAACAAAGATAGGAACGATGGGTAATTATGAAATTTGGATCATGGTGGCTTTGGCAATGACCAGGGAGCAAAGATGTAAAAAATACCAACTTACTTTCGTCATTTTATAAAGCGTAATATTTTGATATTTCGTTTGGAATGATGTTAGAAATCACGTCCTCCATTGGCAGACACTTCCTGTGGTTCCAACCTCCGGCTAACAACCACCAAACTTCAATAATAGGAAATTCTACTTTCGTCATTTTATAAAAGCTGAATTTTATATATGTTACTTGGGTAACTAACAGAAGATATTTCCTCAGTTGGCAGACAGTTTTGGTGGTTCCAACCCCCGGCGGACAGACATATACAGTGGCTTCTCAATACACTAGAGTATGCGCGAAACAGACATTTACCCCGTTTTCCCTTGGGTCGGAAATTGGCGACAGTTATTTGAGGTTGCTGCACGTAATTCTACGGTTGTTGACATTTTGAAAAAAGACCACAATGAAAGAAAAAAAATGTGATTTAACAAATTAGAACGACTATTTGGAAAATGATATTTTCAAAGACTAAAATTTTAAAGACTTAAAAAGGAATTCTATACTTTATAATAATAATAAACATCATTTTTAGGATGACCATAACGAGTCATATATTACGTACGCATTCATTAAACATTAATATTCCTAGACCATAAAAATAAAGTTCATAAAATACCTAAACATTATTTTCTAACGTATTTCATTTATTTTTAAAACAAGTATCAAAATGGAAATCATAATCAATAACATTATAAACATGCAATTTTTTTATTGACAAATAATTACATAATAAAACAGCAATTTCGGCATGTGCCAGGGGGAGGATAGAGTTTTCATATTCGTTGTTTTTGTTAAATATAGCTTTTTTTGCGACTCGATTAGATGAATTAATAAAAATTCTTTAATGCTTGATTATTATCCCATTGAAAATTTTACTGAAATTTTAAGAAGATCAAATGCTATGAACCCTATAAAAAGAAATTTCGTAAATACTGAATTTGAATGAGAATTGTGCCAAATTAGTAATCTATAGCCAAATCGGCAATATTTATGATTTCTTAATTTTTGTCTTCAAATTTGGCGATATTTTTTAAATATTTGGCGATAAGTCTTTCAAAGCTTGGAGAGAATTCGAAGCTAACGTTCATTAATACTCATAATAAATAACTAATTTTTAGTAATTTGGAAAATAGTTGTTATCCTCGGTAGAGAATTGTGAAATCCGAAGTATATCTGAATGTTTTTATTGGTTGAATTCCGCATTTTATTCATTTTCTGATTGGTCCATGTTTAATGTCCAAAAATGGTTTACTTCTGTTGCCACAATGACAAAAAAGTAATAAAAAACTTTAAATAATAATAATAATTTGAAAACAAATTGTCATAAAAATTTCAAACGAATTTCATTCAAAAGTGCATTTTTTCCTCTATGCAACGGTATAAAAATTCAAAATGTGCAATGTTTAGAAGTTTAAAAATTTGCAGTTAAAAAAAATTGTAAAACTGAAATTTCATTTAAAATTTTTATAAGATGGGTACAGGAATATTAATGTTTAATCCATGTCATACGTAATAAGAAGTCAACCTGATTAACTCCATCAAATAAAAATGCACATTTTAAACAGTTACAGTTATATAACAATAAACTACTGCTTTTTTTTTATTTATGGTCTAGGAATATTAATGTTTAATGCATGGCGTACGTAATATATGACTCGCCATGGTCATCCTAAAAATGATGTTTATTATTATTATTAAGTATAGAATTCCTTTTTAAGTCAATAAAATTTTAGTCTTTGAAAATATCATTTTCCAAATAGTCGTTCTAATTTGTTAAATTATATTTTTATTCTTTCATTGTGGTCTTTTTTCAAAATGTCAACAACCGTAGAATTACATGCAGCAACCTCAAATAACTGTCGCTAATTTCCGACCCAAGGGTAAACGGGGAAAATGTCTGTTTCGCGCAGACTCTAGTGTATTGGGAAGCCGCTGTATATGTCTGTCGGCCGGGGGTTGGAACCATCAAAACTGTCTGCCAACTGAGGAAATATCTTCTGGTAGTTACCCAAGTAACATATATAAAACTCAGTTTTTATAAAATGACGAAAGTAGAATTTCCTATTATTGAAGTTTAGTGGTTGTCGGCCGGGGGTTGGAACCACAGGAAGTGTCTGCAAAGGGAGGACGTGATTTCTAACATCATTCCAAACGAAATATCAAAAAATCACGCTTTATAAAATGACGAAAGTAAGTTGGTATTTTTCACACCTTTGCTCCCTGGTCACTGCCAAAGCCACCATGATCCAAATTTCATAATTACCCATCGTTCCTATCTGTGTTGGAAGACTGCGCTGAGAAAGTTTCAGCTTTTATAAAATAACGAAGGTCTGCCAGTCACGGGCTCTTGCTCTATAAGACGTTTGGAGGTTTTAAAAGAGAATTTCAAACTTCTAATCGTATTACCGCATTCATTCAAAATGTTTCAGCGCTGTAAAATTTCTAAACACGAAAACCCTGAAAATGTCAACAAAAGAGTCTGCTTGTTTTTGAATTCAAGTTAACAAATTCAAATCTGTCTCATTCAGCAATGCAATTATATAAATTAAATTGTTATAAAGAGTAAACATTAACTATGATTTTTCTTTTACATTTATTTGTATATTTTGCTTTTAAAGAAAAGAAAACATGACTTACATCTTTTGAACACTCCGGCATCTCATTCTTTTTATCTGAAAAAGAAATAAAAAATATGTATATTACTTATTATATGAACTGAATTAATTACTTTATATCTCTATTAAAAAATAAATAAATAAATAAAAAACTATCAGATGATTTATACATTTGGAAATATAACATCGTGTGAATAAGTTGTATATGAATTACTTGCAACTACATAACTAAACTAGTCTGATGTGGCAACCCGAAAACTTTCTTCCATCTTATGCATTAGAATACTTCTTGAAAAATGTAGCATAGCAGCGCCACCGGTTAGACGGTTTAAACCAAAATCCAGTCAGCAAGAACTTATGTCAATTTATAACTGAATATGAAGTTTGATAAAAATCCGTGCATTAGTATTTGAGATTGAGCTATTATCTTAAAATAAAATCTGCATAACAGTGTCATATGTTGGATGATGTACACCAAAAGCTAATAAGGACAAATTTTTTATCGGGTACTAACTAAATCTGAAGTTTGATGAAAATCCATGTATTAGTTCTCGAGGTACATTTATTGCTAAATCGTGAAAAACGCAGGATAGCAGCGCCATCTCTAGGGCGATTTACACCAAAAGCTAAACAACACTAATAGATATCAGGGACTAACTGAATCTGAAGCCCTAGAAAATTTCGTGCATTAGTTCTTGAGATAAAGCTATTGCGATAATCAGGAACAATGCACCGTGGTAGAGCCGCCTATTGAGCGATTTGCACCAATACGTAATCAGCGCCAATCAGCATGCAAGTACTAACTAATTCTAAAGTTGTATGAAAATCAATGCACTAGCACTTGAGATATGATTATTGTATCAATTGTAAATAATGCAGCATAGCAGCGACATACACCAAAAATCCCTTTCGGCATGGCCTATAGGCGGAGGTAGATTTCGAAAAAATTTCATCTCAAAAAAAAAAAAAAAAAAAAAAAAAAATTAAATGATTAGAGATAAACCCAGTTTAACTACTTTATTCAACCGCTTTTAAAAATTTTTTAATTTCATTTTTCTGTAAGAACTGGTTTTATCAAAATCCTCTTAAACGAAATTCTACTCAAATGCCCATTTTGGCAACATATTTTGAATTATATTCTTACTTTATTAAAAAAAATTGACCAATATGCTCATTATATAGCTCCTAAATAACAAAAAACTGTTAATTAAATTCGTTTGACAGCAAAATTGAATTTAAAAATGAGTAATAAAATAACCAATTTATTATTTTAATACATCCACAATTCTTTAATCAAGATTGCTTTGAGAAATTTTGTACGAAGTGCCCAATTTGACAGATTTTTTAAAATATATATTTAGCCTTTATCAAAAATCTGACCAATACGGCACATTACACAGTTCCTAAATAACGAAAAACTGTCAATTGAATGCGTTTGAGAGCAAAATTGAATTTAAAAATGAGTCATAAAGTAACCAATTTGTTATTTGAATACCCACAGTTCATTAATCATGATCGCTTTGGGAAATTTTGTGCAAAGTGCCCATTTTGGCAGCCTTTTTTTGAAATATATTCTGCCTTTATCAAAAAACTGGCCACTCCGTCACATAATATAGTTCCTAAATAAGAGAACCTGTAAATTTGATGCGTTTGAGAACAAAAAAAGATTTAAAAATGACTCGGTAAAAACGCAATTTTTTTAATTTCCTCAAATTTCAATCATGATAATTTCGTGAGATTCTGTTCAAATTACCCTTTTTGGCAGCCTTTTAAAAAATATATTCTGCCTTTATCAAAAAACTGGCCAATACGTCGCATTATATAGTTCCTAAATAATAGGACCTGTAAATTGGATGGGTTTGAGAACAAAAATGAATTTAAAAATGACTCAGAAAAAACGCAATTTGTTATACTTAATCAATTTTTAATGACGATAATTTCGGGAAATCTGTTCAAAATACCTTTTTTGGCAGCCTTTTTAAAAATATATTCTGCCTTTATCAAAAAATTGGCCAAAACGTCGCATTATATAGTTCCTAAATAAGAGGATCTGTCATTTGGATGCGTTTAAAATCAAAAATGAATTTTAAAAGGAGTCAGAATATAAGCCGTTTGGATTTAAGGTTTTTACTCCAACTCCTATTTTTGTTTAATTTATTTTTGCTATAAGAATTGGTTCTATGAAAAACTTGTCAATATAAAAGTTGTAGATCTTATTGTGAAGATGTAAAATAAGTTTAATTAGATTTGATTGCTTAAGAATTGAGTAAGTTATGGGTTTTTTTCTTTTTCCTCCCCCCTTTTTCTTTTCGTTTATAATTTTTTTCATCGGTAAAAATTGGTCCTATCAAAAACTTGTAAATACAAAAGTTTTAGATAATATTGAGTACATTTACATAAAATTTAGTTGGATTTGATATCTTGAGAATTGACGAAGTTATGAATTTTTTTCTCCCAAAAACCATGTTTTTTTCGCCCCTTGAGCCCATTTTTAACTTTATCAAAAATCTGTCATGCATAAACTTTTTGCCCATTGTTTAGAAGTAATATAAACTTTAAATTGATTCGATATCTATTTTAATTAAGAAGTTATCGCGTTTTTTCTGTTTTCACAAAAACCCTCCCTATTTCCTCCCCCTTGGTCCGATTTTGCCCATTAACGAACTCGACCGAGATTTTAGGCTCCTTGATTTTATGTAAAAGTTTGAAGAAGATCTGAGCATAATTATGGAAGTTATCGTGTCTAGAAGAAAGTGATATACACCGATAGGTAGATAGATAGATAGATAGATAGATAGATAGATATATATATATATAAACTTTTTTACTGATGGTGGTTTTGGGGTCTAGGAGTCATGATTCGTGTAGATCCGCAAAAATTTTTCAGAAATTCCAACATGGGAGACAATGCAATAGGTAGTATTTCATACGAAATCTACCTAAAAACGAATCAGATCTAGTTTATATCAAGGTATGAAAGAAACTAAAGTTTTATGAAATTCCGTGCATTAGTTCATAAGATAGAGCGACCACAAAATTTTTGTTACATACAAACAAACACAGACTCCCAGATTAAGATTTTGTAAAAACATGTTTTTCGGATTCTCTGATCCCTAAAACGAGTAAATCCGTCGAAAACCGGATTTCGAAAATTTTCGCGAATTCAACACTTTTTTCTTATAAAGATAGAAGAAAGTAAAAACACTTTCCTCGTCAAATTGAATTCTAATTTCGATATATTAATTTCGATATATCAATTATTTTATATAGCCTAATAACTTACTGTACTAAATTGCATTGAGTTACTGTCCAATGACTGCAGTTGCTCATCTACATACAGTAGCATATTTGAGGACGTGAGTTTTTAAACAGGTTGTAACGTTCTGAGTTTCATCATTAGCACACTGTCAATAGAGGCAGATGTTATCCCTTCGTAGGCCCCCTCAGATACAAGACCGGTGCATTTTAAGTATAATAAAATCTTCAATCTGCAATTCCCCAATTATTTAAGCAATAAATTTCACTTGAAACTTCTCCAACTGGCGCAATAAAAATCATATTTCAGGCAAAGAACTTAATGTTGGACAGCTTGAATATAATAATTCTACAGCACTTGAATTGTCTGTTCATCCCTCTCAAAGATCGGCGTTTATCAAAGAAATTAGTTTTGGATATATGCAGTTGCAATGAGGCTCAAAAAAAGTTTTTTGGCTTCGACTCTGAGGAGGAAGGACGTAAACCGCCCACTGTGACGAAGGATTTGTCCCGTTAAAAATGAAGCCCTTTACGGCCCGGCATTGTCTCAGTCGGAAATTTGAAATACAACCCCAACCCACGCACAACTTTAATAAGTTTGCGGACAGAGCGCAGAGTGTGCTCTCACTTTTAAAACATTACTTCCAATTATTCTTTTATATCTTCTGAATTTTGTTTGCTGTGTTGCTGTGTATCTATAAATAAAAAACTTTGCCAAATGTCATCCTGGAACTTTTTTCAATGCTTCACAAGGCCTTATCCAAAAAATTAAATGTTGGGAAATAGCGCAAAACCTCTGATTTGCATTGGTCTGCATTGTAAATCCAGATTTTTACACTTCCAGAAATACACGATGTAACTAGTTTTTATGTAGATTGTACTGTTTTAACTAATGCAGGTTCACCAATAGAATAAATCGATAGAGATAACTCTATTTTTATAAACGCTTTCCAACGAAGTTGAAAAATGTTTATGATTTCGGTTTGTCTATCCGTCTGTCCGCACTCTAACTCTCTCAAATACAATCGGATTGTCCTTAAGATTTTGGAAACTATTGACATTTACACTAGCACGAAACCTATTCCAAATGAAGTTAATAACATGATTAGTTTATTTTCAGGGACAGCCAAAACTTTTCCGTTACATTACAGCCTCAACACGGGAAAATCATTTCAAATGAATTTTAAGGATGTTGCACCCAGTCAAACATATTAAAATTTATATCCATTTACAAAGTGCACTAAAATATGCATATTGTTAAAAATTCGGGGAAAATATCTGTTATTTATTTACAGGACCTTACAAAAGCCTTACCGTTACATAATGGTAAAGGAGAGAATTGTTTGTGGCATATTTTAATTATATAATAAAGTTGATATAAGTCGCTGAGGCTTAATATAAATTATTTCACGCAAAATACGAAGTCCATAGCATTTACATGGACACACAAAAGCTTTGAAATAGTATATAATCTACCTGAAATACTGTATATTATCTATGATGGCTGATGGATGGATGAAATGAAAATTTAGTTACGATATGCGTTTTTAAGTTTCACTAAATTTATGCATATTATATGGTGTGTATAAATGGTATATTTAATATAGAGAACTACACATAAGAGCGGTAGTTTTCAGAGATGTTAGAAAAATATCGTATTGCAACAAGGTTTAACAGATGTTACAACTTTCTACTTTTTTTTTAAAGTTTTATCACATATGATTCGTTCAGAAAAGTAACCTATATTTTAAATTAAAGAAGTGAAATACATGTATAAAATAAAGAAATCGCTAACAATGCCCAGACATTTAAGCAAACTTTAACTAGTATTATTGTTACTGAATGTATAAACATAAATGAAATCATAATAAGAAAGGCGTGTACTATCATTTCTGTATGTAGAAAATAACAAAATTAATTTCTAAGACGAAGTAATACTCACTAATGTACTATTAATAGTACGCGAGAACTGAAAGGTTTATTTTAAAGACTGTTAATCACTTTTTTACTCATATTTATAGCTTTCTAAATACATTTTATTAATAAATAATTAATCTACATTTATCATTCTGTATTTTGAATAATATAAATTATATACTTTCCTTTAGTAGTTTTTGTTTATTTCCTCTTAAATCTTCTTTTACTTAAAAGTACTTTATTTCTATTTCAATTTTTTTTAATTTAATTTTCTTATCGATTTGCTTCACTTCTATTTGATTTACGTCTAACTAATTGTCATGTAGATATATTCTTTTAAATTCTAGATAGCAGAACATGTTTTATAATTCTTTCTCTTGGTTCATTTTTATAACGTATTTCATGGTGTAAAAAATAAAGATCTTTCCAAATAAATAAATAATAAGGAGTAAAAATTTTAATTTCATGGAAATAAAGAATAGTTCAATTTGGGAAAAAATTATCTCGATATTAGCTGTCGTACCATATTTCAATAAATATCAAGGAATTTCAAAAATATGGAAATGGAAAAAGCTTTCTCATTTCATTTTTTAAACACGAAAGATAAATAAAAGTTTCAATTAATTATTTTGCTTTCGCATTCGTAAAAGATAGAATTGATTCAATAAATATACATATATATTGAAATAAATACATTGAAAAAATAATATACATTGAAATATTAAACTGCAAAGTTTAAATAAAAAAAACAAGGTTAATAAACTAAAAAACAAATCACTCAAAATAAAAAACAAGGCTAAATTTAAAATGAATCAATGTGGAATAATAATAATAATAGTAATTTATTCCAATTTACCCTACAAAATAGTATAATTGTTAAGACCATGTATCAGCACATGTTACATACCGTCAAATAAGGTAAATTATACCGCTACTACAAAAATTAATAGTTACAATTACTAAAAGAAAAAGTATTTACTTTTCGATAAATGTTTAGTATAAAATATATTATTTATAAATAAAAAAAATTATTCACACTTATGTATTTTTAAATAATAACTAATTATTTAAAGCATGTATCTACACTCATGTCGGTGATATTGTGAAATAATTCGATTGCCTTTTAAGCTCACAGGTTATATCTTAGCCTGAGAGCTTATGTGCCCGTCTGTTCTGTATGTATGTACGTATGTTCGTTCGTGCGTACATGCGTAACGCGATAACTCATGATAAAAATATCCGATCCACTTGAAATTTTGTACACAGAAATATTCTAATAAAGCGCTTCCCTGATTCGTTTTTTGGAGTTCATTCGATATGTGTAAGAGGGGGATCGGGAAGCTCATGCGCCTTCCCTTAATTGATGATATAAATGGGTTTTTCATACATAATTATAAGTTTTCGTTAAAAAGTTTTGATATAGGATCATTCTGATGAGGCACCTCCGTGATTGGTATCAGGTGTTCATTAGATAAGTATAAACAGGGAGAACGGGGCTTCTATACCCCCTCCCTTTAGTTTATATAAATGGTTTTTCTTCAAAATTATCAGATTTCTTTCAAATCTCTGAATAGTTTTGGAAGTTTAAGGTACTAAAACTGTATAACTCCTCTTAAATTATATAAATGAGTTTTTATTAAGAATTTTCCGATCTGCTCTGAAATTTGGATACAGATTTTATTATATAATAAAGCATGTCCTTGATTGGTTTAGGGGATTCATTGATTAAGTATAAAAAGGGGAAATGGGGGAGCTGTTTCCCCTCCTTAATTTGTTTTTCGAACGGAATTAACTCTTGAATATATAAGGTTGTAATATACACTTAGTATGCGTAGCCTGTGAGCTCAATGTCATTAGTTTAACTGAGCAATATCCTTTTTATTATTATTTTAAATTAAAGTTCATTTAGGATTCCAAAAATGCTTTACTTTTGGTTCAGCGATAATCAAAGCAAAAGTTATACCCCAAAGTATGAACCAGAGGTGAACTTTCTGAAAGCGGAAGTAACCGTTTAAAGGGCCACAGAAAGATAAACAATGCATTTTAATACAAAAATACCATATAGTCTGTACACAAATATATAATCGTCTGCAAATAGGGGGGGGGGGGGAATGTAATTTCAGATGTTTTGTACAATAATTTATTTACAAGTAATAAATTATCTGCAATAAATCATTACATTGTATTTTTATGCACTAAATTTAAAGCATCTAAAAAAATTTTAAGACTCTTTAAAAGCTATCAATGAAAAAAGGCATACATAAATGACCCCAATTTGAAATGATATAAAACCTGAAATATTAGTAAATATATGGATATATATAAGAAAATATTCTTTTAATAAAGAAGCTATTTACAGAAAAAAAAGGTAAATGGAGCTAAATTTAGGCTTTTATTTAAACTAAATTCACGGGGAAACTAGTCAGATATGGTAATCCTAAAACTTTCTTCTATCTTGGGCATGTTAATACTTCCTGAAAAATGCAGCATATCAGTGCCACCGGTTAGGAGGTTTAAACCAAAATCTAGTCAGCAAGAATTTATGTCAACTTATTACTGAATCTGAAGTTTGATGAAAATCCGTGCTTTAGTTTTTGAGATAGAGTTATTGCAAAATCTTTTTTATCTGCATAACAGCGCCACATGTTGGGTGATGTATACCAAAAACTAATTCTGTAATAAAATTTTTGTTATCAAGTACTAACCGAATCTGAAGTTTGTTGACAGCCGTTGCGGTACATTTAATACGAAATCATGAAAAATGCAGCATAGCAGCACTATCTATAGGGAAATTAACGCCAAAAATTAAACAACATTAATCTGTATCAGGGACTAACGGAATCTGAAGTTATAGAAAATTTCATGCATTAGTTTTGAGATATAGCTATTGCGATAATCACGAATAATGCACCAGGACGGCACCACCTTTGAGCGATTTGTACCAAAACGTAATCAGCACCTTGTTATATTAAGTAATAACTAAATGTAAAGGTACATGAAAATCCATGCACTAGTTCTTGAAGTTTGACTATTGTGAAAATTGCAAATAATGCTGCATAGCTGCGCCACCTGTAGAACGATACACACCAAAAACTAATCAGGTATAGTTTATATCAAGGTCTTAGAGAATCTAAAGTTTTGTGAAATATCGTGCATTAGTTCTTGAGATAGAGCGCCCAGAAAATTTTTGCCATATGCAGACAAATAAATAGTGTGACAGACTCACAGACAGACATTTTGTAAATACATTTTTGTGTGAGTTGGGGAGGGGGGTCTCTCATCCGTGTAAATCCGCCGAAAACCGGATTTCGAAAATTTTCACGATTCCAATACTTTTTTCTTGTAAAAATAGGGGAAAATAAAAATGAATTTAGTTCATTTCGCTTGCAGAATTGCATAACTAAGTCAGATCCATTTGAGACTCACCACAATTGAGTCGGATTCGAAATTCTCTTTGAAGAATTCAACGAATTCAATTAGTAACAACACGGGTTTTAACTCACTTTATTTTTCGCATAAAACGAACCGCAATCGTTAATAACAATGGATGTGTATGCTTATTGGCTATTCCAATCTTTGATTTTCGGGATACAACTAAGTTTTAATTTTAAACTGGATGGTAATCATCTTGTATTATCAGAAGAAAAAAAAATTGAATGGGAAACTCTTAGACAGCAATTAGACAAAGTATATTGATTTTTCATTCTTAAAAGATAAATCAGACAAATAATTAAATAATTAAATTATTTTTCTGGAAGCTCATTCTCCCCCAGGGGAATACCTTCTTTAGGTATTTGCGGGTTTCGCAATCCCGGGTTCCCGAGCGATCTTTCTCCTTTCCTTTTTTCTTCTCTTTTTTAGTTGTCTATCCTTTTTTCTTTGTTTCACACTTTTTAATCTTCTCTTTTCAGTTCGTTATCCCTCTTTGTTCTTGTTCATGTTTGATATTTATACTAATTATTTTGTTTTCATTGTTCTTTGTTATACTAACTTTGTTATCATTCTTTTGTTTTGAAAAAAAGAAATTTTTTTTTAATGTTTAAAGACAAAAAAACACCTTTTTTTAAGCTCCCTCTTATATTACTTTTTATACAATAGTGGTTTTTTTTATACACGTGAGACACCCTGGGTGTTGAGGTTTCTTTTAACCTCATCGACTCGTTTCTTCCTTTTTAGGTTGATATCGAGTCCCAGGGTGCAGGGCATCTCTGAGCTCTGGTTCAGTGTACGGGGGGCGCCATGCTTGCATGGTGGTTGTTAGGAGTAACACCAGAAGATTGGTGCCTTTCGACGTAAGGGCCGGCTGTAGGTTGGACAGAGCTGTAAAGGCTTACCTACGGCTACCCATTTTCCTTGGAAAAGAACCGGAGCTTCGGAGATGCTATCGAGTTTAACCCAATGTGCGAAAAACGTGGGGGTCTGTTGAAAATAGTTTTCGCCCTTTTGAGACCTGAACCAGACGTAACGGTAAGAAGAAGGGTCGGTGACCAGGCCCGATGCCTGGCGTTTTATAAATTCTCTATCTAATATGGCGACAAATCAAGGAAATAAGACATGCGATGTGGTAGCCCCACAACCCCTCATTTCTTTAAGCTCAAGCCTGTCAGTAGACTTAAATGACGGCCAAATCAATTCTTGGGCCGATAGATCAGATGATTCATGTTCCGAAAGATTTTTTGTAGTCAAAAAACAAGAAGGCACATTTGATAAAACATCCCCATTTTTGATTCACAAATCCATTCAAGGATTGATTGGTGAGCCAAAAACAATAAAAAAAATACGATCTGGTGAATTATTAATTGAGGTATACAATAGCACTCAAGCTCTAAATTTAAAGAAATGTACACATTTTGCAAATATCCCTGTCTCAATAAGTCTCCATAGAACCCTGAACACATCTCGTGGGGTAATATCTGAATCAGATCTTTTGCATGTTGCTGATGAGGAAATAGTAGAAAATTTGAAAGAGCAGAATGTCATAGAAACTAGGCGAATAAAAATATACCGTACAGACGAAAAAATACCAACCAGTCGAATTCAGATTCCAACTAAACACATAATTCTTACTTTCAACTCGCCAAACCTTCCCAAATATATAAAAGCTGGGTATCTTTCATGCTCTGTAAGACCTTATATCCCAAATCCACTGCGTTGCTTCAAATGCCAACGCTTTGGGCACTCAAAAACCAATTGCCGAGGTAAACTTGTCTGTGGTCGGTGCAGTGATCCCGACCACGATAGTACTCAATGGAATGCTACCCCACGCTGTGTTAACTGTAAAAAAGACCATCCATCATATTCAAAATCCTGCGAAAAATGGAAAATCGAAAAAGAAATACAAACAATACGCACTAAAGATAATATACCATATCCCGAAGCCAGGAAAATAGTTGAATCCAGGACACCAAAAGTTGGAGTTTCATACGCAGCCGCTTTATCTAAAACAGTCCAGAAAACATATCAAACTATTTCAACTCAAACCGATTTCCCTACTGAAAATAATTCCAAAAGAAAACAAAGGAAAACAGCCTTTCTGATACAACTACTAAATCGACTCAGTTTCCCTCTTCTGGATATGTTAATCCTGCTCCTCCTAAAATGCCACAAAATACATCAAAATCACTGCAATCTCTTACTCCTAAACCCCCACTCAAAAACAAAAGTTCTCAAAATATAACTAAAACACAATCTCTAAAGTCAAATCTTAGATCTGATATTGAAAAACATACCCTACGTATTAAATCAGCTGCATCTACTGAAAACCCATCCAAAAAGAAAAAAAATAAAACATCTAGAAATCAAACCCATCAGCAACAGAATCAAAAAGAAGAATCAAATATGGATGATGATGCCTTAAAACTTCATCCTGAAAGGGATGAAGTATTGGACGATGAGGATAGTAGCATGTCTACTACCTCTGAACAAAATGACATAGATATACATATCTGACACTCTTTTTATGTCTAATATCATCTCGTGGAACTGCCGTGGTTATCATAATAAACGTGACGAAATCCGTAATATTCTCTCTGACCATCAACCACTCTGCCTTGCTCTCCAGGAAAGCCATCTAAAACCTAATGACAAAGCGAAATTACGCAACTATGCAACCTACAGGAAAGACTTTACAGGTAGTGACAGGGCCACTGGTGGGGTGGCCCTCTTTATTTCTCGCAATCTACCCCATTCACAAATTAACTTAAATACCAACTTGCAAGCCGTTTCAATCAGTGCTCATATAAACAGGCTTATTACCATCTGCTCTATTTACCTACCACCAAATACATCTATTCAGGCAGCAAATCTTGACAATCTCCTTCTGCAACTACCCACTCCTTACATCATTGTGGGAAACTTTAATGCCCACAGTCAACTGTGGGGTAATCGTGACACTAATCAACGTGGAGATATGATTGAGAAAATTATATCAGACAATGGCTTATGCCTGCTGAATAATGGAGATCACACTTACTTTCATGAGCCATCCCGCACATTTCATGCAATAGACCTTACTATCTGCTCACCATCTATTTATCCATATTGGAACTTCTGGGTTTCCGATGATCTTCACGGCAGTGACCATTTTCCCACCTTTATTACACAGACTACTCCTAATAGGAATTCAAATAACTGTTCAAACCATTATATATATGACAGAGCCAACTGGCAAACTTTTACCGACCTTGCCAAAATCACAAGTGATATGATTGAAGGTCACATTGACAATGCACTTGATAATATTATCCATTCTATTATCAGTGCTGCGAATATCAGCATTCCCAAAACATCCTTTACAACGCGGCACAGAAAGCCTTGGTGGAATGATGACTACCAACAAGCGAAAAAAAGACAACAAAGAGCTTGGGGTATTTTTCGGAGGTACCCCAATGATGCTAATTATATTGCTTTCAAAAAAGCAAAGGCTGACGCTAGGAGAGTGCGACGCAAAAGACAACGTGAATCCTGGATCAACTATATATCGAGCATTGACACTAACACTTCAAGTAAAACCCTTTGGAAAAAAGTTAAAAATTGTATGGGTCTCTATTCTGAAAATAATGTCTCTATATTAAAACATAATGGCCAAACTATAGCCTCACCCAACAATATAGCTGAAACTATAGCTAGTACCCTCGCTTCTAATTCCAGTTCTGACTCTTACCCAGAACCATTTCTATCATACAAAAGACGGATGGAAACTACCTGCATTAATTTTAATACTCGCTCCTCTTATGATTATAATCTCCCTTTTACTACCTCAGAACTCTTAAAATGCTTACAAAAAAGCCGAAACTCAGCTCCAGGTCACGATGGCATTACATATACCATGCTAAAACATCTCAGCACTACCTCTCTTAATAACCTTCTTGCTTACTACAACAGAATTTGGATAGAACACACATTTCCTAAAGCCTGGTGTAACGCCATTGTTATCCCCTTTCCTAAACCTGGGAAGGATCCCAGTGATCCAAATAATTACAGACCAATCGCACTCACTAGTAGTCTCTGCAAACTATTTGAAAAAATGATTAACTGCCGACTAGTACACGTTCTTGAAGAAAAAAATTGTCTTGCTGCCTTTCAAAGCGGTTTTCGACGTGGTAGGTCTACTACTGATAACCTCATTCTTTTAGAAACCCATATCCGGAATGCTTTTTTAAAACGTTATCATCTGGTTGCAGTTTTTTTTGACATGATGAAAGCATATGATAAGACTTGGAGGTACGGTATTCTTCGCGATATTTTTAATTTGAACTTTCGCGGAAACCTTCCGATTTTTATTAAGAACTTCCTCGCCATCCGTCTGTTTCAAGTTCGGATTGTTGGGGTTTTGTCTGACTTTTATACTCAAGAAGAAGGAGTACCTCAGGGCAGTGTCCTGAGTGTGACTCTTTTTGCTATCAAAATTAATGATATACTTAACCAATTGCCTCCATATGTGCATGGTACTTTATATGTAGACGACTTTAAAATATTCTGTAAAGGACAAGATATGCGTTTTATCGAGCGACAACTACAAATTGCTATCAACCGTATTATCCATTGGACAAACAGAAATGGTTTTATTATTTCTCAGGACAAATCTTCTTGTGTGCATTTTTGTAGACGAAGGGATCTGCATCCAGATCCTGAAATCTTTATTGAAGCTTCTCAAATTTCTGTTGTTGACTCTGTTCGCTTTTTAGGCTTATACTTTGACAGTAAGCTTACTTTCTTGCCACATGTGTTACAATTACGTAAAAAGTGCGAACGCTCTCTTAATCTAGTCAAGGTGCTTTCGAATACTTCTTGGGGAGCGGATCGTGGTTCACTCCTTAAAATATATCGTTCTATGATTCGTTCCAAAATTGACTATGCCTGCCAGGTCTATGGTTCCTCATGTAAATCAGTTCTTAAAAAATTGGACACTGTGCATTATAGCGCACTTCGTATTTGTTCTGGTGCATTTCGTACGTTCCCTGTGCTTAGCCTCTATGTTGATTGTAACGAACCTGCACTACAACACACCCGTGAAAGGCTTTCCCTCGATTTATACTATCGAATCCTTTCACATCCCAATCATCCTTTACATTCCCATTTACTAGGTACTGACAATGAACTTCTTTATCAGCACCGCCTTTCATGCATTCCACATTTTGGTATTAGAATGAGACAGATTATTGACAATAGCTTTCTTAGCAACATTGAAACACATCCATGTTCAAAGCACCTTTTCCCACCTTGGGAATCTCATAATATCATCTCCCTTCATCCTT
Source organism: Maratus speculifer (assembly GCA_964019185.1). Taxonomy (NCBI): domain Eukaryota; kingdom Metazoa; phylum Arthropoda; class Arachnida; order Araneae; family Salticidae; genus Maratus; species Maratus speculifer. Next base: position 307,773,280 of record OZ025289.1, read on the forward strand.
TTAATACTTTTGACAAAAACAGTTTGGCTCCTGTCGTATTTCAACAGCTTTTTGCAGATCATCGGGCACAGTACAAAAATTTTAAAGATATATATACAGATGGGTCTAAGTGTGGAGATATTGTCGGCTGTGGAATTGTTTTTGGTGACAATGTTTTTAGTTATCGACTACACTATTCTGTGTCTGTGTTTACCGCAGAATTAATCGCAATAGATAAAGCTATATCCTTTATATCACATCATCATCATGTTACCTCTTTTATCATTTATACAGATTCTAAAAGTTCTATAGATGCAATTAACTCCACAACATACCATCCCATTATTTATTCAATTTTGAGTCGGTTTAAACAACTTATCAGAGACGGATATAATATCCTATTCTGTTGGGTGCCTGGACACATGGGTATTCATGGTAATGAGAAAGCAGACAAAGCAGCAAAACAGGCTCGCAATATTTTATATCATCAGATTCCTTTAACTGACATTAAGCATAGCATCAATAGTTTTATTTACAATAAATGGCAAGAAAGTTGGAACTCTGAAATAAATAATAAACTACATCAAATTAAACCCACAATTTTAGTTTGGCCCACTTATTACCCTAGGAAAATTGACGTTCTTCTGACTCGTCTTAGAATCGGACATTCCAGGATTACTCAAAAACATCTGCTACTTAGAGAGGATGCACCCATGTGTCCACACTGCTATTTTGATCACTTGACTATCCATCATATTCTAACTGACTGTCCGGGCCTCCGGCATTTGTACAGAACTTACTTTAATTCATCATCGCCTATTTTGACAAACCTCATTGGGAAAACACCTCATGGGGCCCTCTTTGCTTTTTTAAAGTATTTTGAAATATGATCTTATATTGCTTATTATTTTTTCATTTTATACTCTAGGTTCTTAGATTGCACTTTCTATTTATATACTTTTATTCCATATCCTAACTTTATGCAAATTTTTTATTTTTTATTTTACTGTCTTTGCCTGACTATATCTGGATGGGATAACCCATCCAGATATTTTATACTTTTGCTTTTTTTAGTCTCTGTTTTGGCGCAGCATGTCCCTGAAGGGAATTTGGGCCATTAAATCCCATACAACCAACCATACAACCAACCAACTGGAAGCTCATTCCCGCCTCTACTCTGAATGCATAATGGAAAATTAAAGAAAAATCAGGAATAGTAAATTTCGATGTTCAAGTAGTCTCAATTATAGTTCCAAATTGGTCCTTTATAAAATTAATTGGTTATGTATAATATGCATACAATAAAATTCTTTTTCATATATATATGTATATATATATATATATATATAGATAGATAGATAGATAGTTTTACTTTAATATTAAAAATGTTATTTATTCGAAACTTTGATGGTGAAATTTCAAATTATTTAAGCATATGAAAAATGGATTATAATAAATAAAAGCATTCGTTGAATAATAGGGGAGCCCCTGTATGAAGTCAAGTGATCCCTTCCTCTTCCCCTCGCCCCCCCACACACAAAATTGTATTTTAAAATTCATAGATTATTTTTAACAATCTAAAAACTGAAAGTTTCGTTAATTTTCGTACATTTTTTAAGCACTGAATATAAAATTTTGAATACTGAATTACTATGTTTTTTTTTTTTTTTTTTTTTTTTTTTAAATAGTTGGGTCTATTCACGCATACATTAAAAGTAACTTTCGTAACCTTATTAAATATATGATAAGTCTGCATCACTAATATAAAATAAACATAAATCATCACTATGTAGATAAATACATGGCTTTTTCTTTTACCTTTCAACAAATTTCCGATAGCTTTGCAGGCGCTTGGGCACGCTTCCACCAAAGTTTCGGCCGAAGAGATACCGATTACCACTACACTCAATACAAAAAAGCTGTATATAAGCCTATTCATCCTTTAAAAGATAGCTTAATAAGTCACTACGAGTATACACTAGAAAAGTTTTCGAAATAGTAAGTGGATTTGCTTTGATTCCATATTATATACTGTGGAGATTGCCGGAAAAAAATCAACAATGCATCTTTAGTGTGAAAAAGACTCTACACGCCAGAAACATTGTTAAAATATTTGCACAGCCAGTTCTTTTCATTAAACATTTTCCCTACTGATATGCTTTTATGTAACATTAAATTTATCAACAGACACATGGGTATGTTAGGAGGAAAATAGTAAAAGTTCATAGAAGGTTTTCGTAAATGACATTGTTTAGTAGAGTTCTGAAAATGGCTAAATATGTTCATCATGATTCAAGGATAAGCATTATCCTGGTTTTTTTACATTTTTTCTCTCAGAAATTTTTGTTATATTTTTTTAAAACGGTATTGATTTGCTTCAATAGATTTTACATTTCTAAAGCTCAGTCAAGATGTGTATATGTCGATTTCTCAGAGAAATTACGGATTCAGAGATGTCTTTCAATGGCTGTAAGCAGGGCTTAATTAGCGCCAGAGTCCTACCGGAGCAGAGATCCTGTACCTCTCTGTTTTCAGTAAATATTTAAATATTAATGAAAATCAGATAGCAGGACAAAGGCTAACTGCAGGCTATAATTCCGTTATGTACACTAACTGCACCTGGTGCATGTAAAATCCGTCGTAGGGGCAAAATCCTCCTAGTTACCTATGAATTATACTTGTGAAGGTACCTTGGCAGGTGAAGGTGTCGTCACCTGATCAAAGTTTTAAATTACCAGATCAACTTGAGTAGCAATGTGCATATACCAAACAACAGGATATAACGTTAAACAAAGTATGGAAAATGAGCAGTAGGCATTGAGATAGGATGACGCCAGGTTTATTGCCTCAGTGATTACGAGATCGTTCGTCCTGGTACCAGGTATCAAACCTTTCAGCTAGGCCTTACACTTCAGTTAGGAGCTCGGACATCGTTAGATAAATAACAATATTGGTCGAAATTCACCGGAACTCATATATACAAGTCTCCACAGAGCCCCATGAAAAGTGTGCTTTTTAATATATGATGAGTGCTGGCCGTTTAAAGGCTCCGCTTTGCACCTTTACGAAGTCGCTTTTATTTATAAAGAGTCATAATTGCCATGCATTGTTATTCTGATAGAAATAAAACAAGGAATGTTTCGCTCTTTTCTATGAAAGCACAGAATCTTTCCGATAATGGTGTTAATTTTTATGTGTGTTCGTAATTGTATAAATACATAGTACTTCTAGTCCATGTTCAGGCCGCCCGTCTATCCGCATATAACAGAGCAAAAACTACTCAACCGAATCGTTTGAAATTTAAAATATGTAATTGTTGCATGATTTTGTCGAGTCATTTCAAATTTTATGAAAATCGGATGCATAGTTTAATTATTCATCCCCACTCTCCCCTTCATAGTTTATGTATACATTAACATGTTACGTTGTCAGTAAATTGAGAAATGTCCGCTGTTCAGAGATAAAAGCATTCAAATATATAAATTTAGAAATCGAAAGTGTCCTCTAATAGAGATGTTGTTAAGATTTTCGAAACATTTGTGGGGTCTGTTTTCTTTAATTCTATTTCTGTTGCTCCAGTTAATATATTTGAGGCAAAACCCAGCGTGTAGCAGACACAATTTTATAGTAAAAGTAAAATAAATTTCTATATCAGGAAATGTAGCAATATCTAGAAATTTTTAGTTCCGGGAATTGCATGGATTCAAAGAAGATTAATATTACAGAAGCTATTCAAAACACATCACATATTAGAATAAGGAGGAAATAAACATAATGGAAATGGGGAAAAAATCGTGTGACATTAAAATTGAAATCACATAATTTAACGATAACCATAATTCACAATATTGACACATCTGTAGCTGAGAGCTTTTTTCCTTGAATATTTTATTCTTTTTCCTTAATAATCACCAATTCAATCGAATTTGAAAAGGTTGCTAAAACATATCTCGCTTTCATCGAAATACATGAAAAGTTACGTTGATATTTTCAAATTATTAGTGATTGTTCAATTGTTTATGTAGGTTGTTTTTTTAACTTAAAAACAATTCGACTTCTTTTTGTTAAAATTTTCGATTTTTTTTCTTTCATTTTTTACATCTTTTAATTGTGTAAATAGTTCTTGTAAAGTGATTTAGTAAAATTCTAATTCCTAACAATAGTGTTTATTCCTTAAATATAAAATTATATTAAAATTTTAAAGTTGCTTTTCCTGAAATCATTTTTTTTTCAAACTGGGCCACCCTTTTTCTTAAGAAATATTCAATCGATTTCCTTCCTTTTAACATTTTCCAACATAGTTGAAAAGGATTTATGAATGCGGTTTGTCTGTCTGTTCTTTCATCTTTCTGTTTCTCTGCCCGTGCTTAACTCCCGTAAATCGAACAGAGAAACCCAATTCATAAACACTTTTCAACTGTGCTGGAAAGCGTTAAAAAGCTGTAGCTAAACTGTAACATCATAATATTATACTACAGTCAGCACTGGCGTAGCAAGTGGGGGGTGGAGGGGGCGGTCCGCCCCAGGTGTCAAATTATAAGGGGTGACACCCAATTCATTTTTGCAAACCTGTATATACATAATCTTATAAGATTTTGGAGAAAAAAAAATCAGAAATCGAATAAAAATTCTATCGCACAATGCAACAGAGAACAAAAACTAATCTTTCCGACGAATGGGTAGCATAAGCAAACTTTAAAAGAAAGATTTATCTTCTACATATAGACATCGCATTGATTTTTGACTTAGGCGGATTATGGGTTGAGTGATGAGCCGCTCCTGTGGTTTTTATGTAGGGGAGCAAAAGGTGATTAAGGAATGGTATGGCCATTTGTTGTAATAACATAGAATTGTGATTGAAAAAATATGACGGAAGGGGGGGGGGGCTGACACCAGACCATTTAGCTCCGCCCCGGGTCTCATCCTTTCCAGCTACGCCACTGATAGTCAGTGTTCTAGAATGTCTGCACTTAAGCATTGCGAATAAACGCTTCATTGAAGTCGTTACACAGATCAATTCATAAAACCGTCACGCGAATTCGTTTCATAAAATCGCTGCATTGGTATTTCATATGACGACCTCAGAAGCCAAGGGGTACAAGTGACAAAAATTTGATTTGAAGTAAATTGAGTTTAAAGATTATTGACATTAAATTTGAACATGAATAAAAAATGACATAATTGAAATAGGAAACTGTCGCTTGTTTTATTATGGTCTTTAAACTCTCATTTCAATAGCTGTGATAAAAGTAGAGTAAAAATTTCTTTATATTTATTTTTAATCAGTATTAATAATTATTCAGCAAAAGTGTTTTATCTCCAGATCGCAGCAAATAATTGGAAATCAATTACATTTCATAATCTGGAAATAAAAAAGCATATTTCCAGATCGCCTGTGCACTTAATTCATTTTTTTTTTTTAATTTTGTCACTTATACCCCTTGGCTTCTGGAGTCCTCATATATATTAATGGATCTTACTATTCTTAGCTGATTAAAAAAAATACCTTTGCATAAACTAAATGTTTAGTTCGACTTTTCTCTTTTCTATGCATTAATGGAAAAAGCTTCTAATTTCACTTATATATTGACGTTTTTAGAAAATTAGTTTTTAAACGTATAAAGGACAGAGATAAAAGTAAATAATCATAAAAAAATTAAGTGAATTATTTTACTGAAACCCGTAATTAAATGTGCTCAACTTGATTTTTTCAGATTTAAATTTCTTAGAAATAAAATAAATCACGTTCAAAATTTGAAAGGCATTTTAAAGAAGCGACGAATACGCTTGGTACACTGCATGCTCATGTTTTTATGCATATCAATAAATCTTATGTAACTAATCGTCTTACACAACTTAAAATCACTATGGTCTTTGTAACACAAAAATTCAAAAACTGTCTCAATTTGGAGAGTAAAATGAAAATTTTAATACACGTGTGATTTACATATTAGGGTTCCGTAAACAAGTTTCTCGATTACGTAATTTGATTCTTTTCTTCTTTTATTTTATATCGCTAATTTATATCGCAAATTCTTTCAGCTGAACACGAAATGGGTTGTCAGAAAATTTTAAGGTGATTCACTGTCTGAGGCAGGAAGTACGTCAGAAAGGTATAAAATGCTAATGAGGATGTTGAGCAGTATCGAAGTCTTAGTTCATGAATAATGAATTTATGCTGATAATAACATAGCAGATTAGTAACGAGTTCTATAAAACTTATAATCAGTGAAAATAAACAATTTTAGTGTTAGTCCATGTATGATTGATTAGGATTTCATTCTCAGTACTTTGATTAATTATATGGCAATTCAGATGATACTTGTCGCAATAAAATGTAAACATTAAAATAACAAATAAGGTCTTTGTGTAAAAATGTATAAAAATAGAAAACCAACGTTTAGAAATGCACAAATAATGCATGAAAAAGTAGCAAACAACCGTTTCGAATCTACTATCGAGATTCTTCATCTGTACAAGACTCAAGCTGGAAAAGCTCGGCCAAACTCCATGAGCGCTTCCGTTCCTTATAGGAGAGGACATTGAGTTCGGCCGTGGAAAAAGCAAAGCTTGTGCATTTCTTAAACGTTGGTTTTCTATTTTTATACAATGTAAGCAATTAAAACAACGCTTTTAGCCACAGAACTTTTTAACTTATAGCAGACTAGTTACGGTGACATTTAGCGTACTTTCATCAATGCAAAGAAGGATGAAATCTTGCTCATGTACAGGGTATGATAGACAAAAATGGGTAAAACTTTAAGAAGAACATTAAGAGGTGATAGTACACATCCAAACAAAGATCTTTCATCAAAGGATACATGATCGGAAATAACAAGTTGGAAATTGTATGTCAAGCGTGGCAAAAGAGATGCGTCCGCATTATAAAGAAGTTTTAAAAATATTTAGCTCGACTTTTCATTTTGCTATGCATTAATGGAAGAAGTTTATAATTTCACTTATATATTGACTTTTTACAGAATTACTTTTTAAACCTATAAGTGAGAGAGAGTTAACATTAAATAACCATGAAAATATATGTGAAACATTTTGCTGAAACGCCTAATTAATGCGTACAAATAGAATTTTTTATATTTAAATTTCTTAGAAATAAAACAAATCACATGCAAAAGCAAAATAGCGAAAGGTAACATTTTAAGTGAGAAACTAATACACCTTGAACACAGTACGCTCATGTTTTTATGCATATCAATAAATCGTATGTAACTAATCTTCTTACATAACTTAAAATCACTATATAGACTCTTTTTGTAACACAAAAATTCAGAAACTGTCTCAACTCTGAGTGTTAAATGAAAATTTTAATGCACGTGTGATTTACATATTGAGGTTCCGTAAACAAGTTTACGTAATTTTATACTTTCCGTCTTTATTTTATATCGCTAACTTATATCGCAAATTCTTTTAGAGCTGAACGCGAAATATGTTGTGAGAAAATTTTAAGGTGATTCAATATCTGAAACAGGAAATACGTCAGAGAGATATCAAATGCTAATGAGGATGAGGATGTTGAGTCTCAGCTCATGAATAATGAATTTATGCTGAGAAGCCTTTTATACGGATCTGTTAAGAACGTAGCAGATTAGTAACGAGTTCTATAAACTTATAATCAGTGAAAATAAACAATTTTAGTGTTAGTCCATGTATGATTGATTAGGTTTTCGTTCTCAGTATTTTGCTTAATTATATGGCAATTCAGATGATACTTGTTGCAATAAAATGTAAACATTAAAATAACAAATAAGGTCTTTGTGCAAAAATGTATAAAAATAGAAAACCAACGTTAAGAAATGCACAAATAATGCAAGAAAAAGTAGCAAACAACCGTTTCGTATCTACTATCGAGATTCTTCATTAGTACAAGGCTCAACGTGCTTGAAAAAGCAAAGCTTGTGCGTTTCTAAACGTTGGTTTTCTACTTTTATACAATGACTAGCGAGCTACGCCCGCTAGCTGGGCCAGTTTTTCCAAACGAACCTCGATATTAAGCAATATATAATAAACAAAACAATTCATTTAATAAGCAAGTCTTGGTGTTCGAATCCTCAAGCACAAAAAAAGTAAATTAAAGAGCTATGGTTGTTATGCGCCCATTATCCCGTTAAAAATATGTGATTTCGCACAGTGGGCTCTACGCTCCATGGTCGCCATCGTCCCATTAAAAATATTTGGTTTTGTACGGTTGGCTCTGCGCGCCCATAAGGCATTTTCTCGTATTTTTTGGTTCATCAGAAGCAGACTTTTACGCAGATTCTGAATATGTAATCAGTTTTTTTCTACTTTAAAAACTGTCTGCATGATGATTTAAGAAATAACGCACAAAAAAGGGAGAAAAAGAGGTTTTCGACTGCTTCTTCTTTTAGCCAAAGGGGAAAAGTTCAGGTTCTTCACCGCAAGGTGGCGCAGTGTTCTGCCTCAGAGCTCCGTTTGAGCGCCGTTTGGGATTTGAGACATTTTTCGTTCCGATTCCCAAGGGGTTTTTAATTCATAACTTTTTTAATTTTGGTCCCACGGTCTCGAAAATGCCCGAAATGACTTCCCCGGAATTTTTCCAATCGAAAGACACCTCTCGCGACTTCCAACTCGCCCGCGTTACGAACTGTAATCGGCTTCAAGCAGACAGAGGCGCACGGATTTTATTAGTATAGATGCAAGCAGTTAAAACAACGTTTTTAGCCACAGAACTTTTAAACTTATAGCAGACTAGTTACGGTGACATAGCGTGCCTTCATCAATGCAAAGAAGGATAAAATCTTGCTCATATACAGAGTGTTTGAGAAAGTTTTAAAAACATTTTAGCTCGACTTTTCATTTTGCTATGCATTAATGGAAGAAATTTTTAACTTCACTTATAAATAGACTTTTTTACAGAATTACTTTTTAAACCTATAAGAGAGAGAGATAACATGAAATAACCATGAAAAGATAAGTGAAATATTTTACTGAAACACGTAATTAATGTGCACAAATACAGTTTTTTAGATTTAAATTTCTTAGGAATAAAATAAATCACGTTCAAAATTTGAAAAGCATTTTAAAAAAGCAACAAATGCACCTTGTACACTGCATGCTCATGTTTTTAGGCATATCAATAAATCTTATGTAACTAATCTTCTTGCATAACTTAAAATCACTAAATAGACTCTTTTTGTAACACAAAAATTCAAAAACTGTCTCAACTTGGAGTGTTAAATGAAAATTTTAATGTACGTGTGATTTACATATTGAGGTTCCGTAAACAAGTTTACGTAATCTGACTCTTTCCTTCTTTTATTTTATATCGCTAATTTATATCGCAAACTTCTTTAGCTGAATACGTTGTGAGAAAATTTTAAGGTGATTCAATGTGTGAGGCAGGAAATACGTCAGAAAAGGTATAAAATGCTAATGAGGATGTTGAGCAGTATCGAAGTCTTAGCTCATGAATAATGAATTTATGCTGAGAAGCCTTTTATACGGATCTGTTAAGAACATAACAAGTCAACGAGTTCTATGAAACTTCTAAATCTATGAAAATGAACAACTTTAGTGTTAGTCCATTTATGGTTGATTAGCTTTTCTTTCTCAGTACTTGATACTTAATAATTACTTATTTTAAAATACTTATTTAATGAAAGTTAATAAATACTTAGTACTTGATATACAGGGTGAGTCATAAATATCGAAACAATAGGCTATCTCCTCAAATATTGCCCCTAGACCCATACTTCCAATTGCAAAAATTCCTAAAAAAAAGTGAAATTTCTGATAAGATAAGTTGCAACTCCATGGGGGGTCTATTTGAAAAAATACGAAAATTAAGTTTTTATATGGCCCCCATAGGGAAAAATTTCCAGTTAGGAAATTATTCTTTATCCATTTCTAAATTGAACAAAACAAATTTCATCACCGTATCTAAAAACCCCACAGAGATATTAAATCTCACAATCCTCAAAAATTCCTGACTTACACCACTTTTCCCTGCCTCTAACGGTGTTTTCTTCACTCAATTTCAACGCTAGTTAGGGAACATTCACAAATTGCAATTTAATAAAAATCGGTTTAAAATAGCGCTTTTTCTTTGGACATAAAATAGCAGCGTGTAGTTTTTACGTTAAATTTGTATACCAGACGTGTGCCTGGGTCAAAATATCTAGGTCAGGTCCCAAATTGACCCATAGGGGAAAAAGTGCGGCGTAGCCTGAAAAAAATGTCAACATCATAACTCGAACCGGTCTGGAAAATAGTTTAAATCATAGCTCGGTTCAGTCGCAAATTTCTACAAAGTTTTTTACTTCGGCATGGGAAAAAATTGTTTCATATGGAGGTGTTCTGACTAAAAAATTCTTTTATAGCTTTTCGTTTTTTATATTTATACTTTTTATTATAAAAGAAGCGCCAAAGGCTGTAATATATTTATTTTATCAATGAATCTCTATTTATATGTAAATGTTTCACTTATATTTTAATATCGTTAATCCATATCCAATGCGTTGGAGACTTTGAAAAATGTTATACAGTAAAACTTTTTAAGACGGAATCACATAGGAAAGAAAAAATACGTTATAGACAGATGCCCTCCCTAGAAGATGTAATTGAAGCTTATTTTTTTCTCAGGTACTATTGTATTTATTTTGCGTGGATCAACATATTTTCCGTTTAAGACAGAATTCCGTGGTAGGCAGATTTTTTTTCACTGGTTTTATTGTATTTAATTTTTTTAGCCTTTGAATAATCTATTTAAGAAAAATGAATTTTAAAGTTTTTTCTTTTTTTTTTCTTTTTTCTTTCTTTTTCTTTTTTTTTTTTTGTGATTTTAATACGGATTTTGTCGAGACCGGGTTTGAAAATTTTATCCAGTGTGCACCTAAGTTGAAGGAAGCAGCCCCCTCCCTTATGAAAAGTACGCTAGGCCCGGCCTGGCGAGTCTTCAGAAAAAAATAACATCTCGGTCTTGGCCCTACCTGTTCCCATAATACAAATTTTTGAACATCCTCTGGAGGACGGTATAAAGCCTGAAGTTGCCAGAGCTAAATTTAAAAAGAAAAAAAAGGCTTAATCTGCATCTTAGAAAAAGCATTTTTTTAAATAACTGACGGACATTTAAATAATACACTTCGTTTTTCTGCGTAATGATTTTTTCTCCTCTATTTCTTGCCTGTAAGTTATTAAAAATTAAGAATTTTTAAAGGAAAAAGAACTTGAAACACGTTATTTTTCATTTTTCTACATTAGTTTTGTTTTGGCAAATTTGAAAAAATGTTTGCTTTCGAAAATATGATTTTTTAAAAAGTTTAATAGTTTTAAAATTAACATGAAAAAACCTTGGAACAAAACTATAATCAGATTATCATCTTTAATTAAATGGAAAGAAATTGAAATCCGATAAATAATGTTACGATTTATAACGATTTTTGATTGTCCCATTTAAACCGGTACTAACCACATGAAACTTTTATAAATTGTATGAGAAATTTTAAGATGTGATTTTCTTAGTTAATTATAAGGCTAACCATCACAAAAAAGAAAAAAAAATCAAAATTCTAACTCAAAAAATAGATTTTTTACGCGTTTCCTAGAACTGTTAAAGTAACATTGTTTTCTGAATTGCGCGCATTTCAATTTGTGTCTAATCCCTTAAAACCTGATGAATTTTTTAAACGGCTATAACTTTGCGAATTTTGGAGATATGAAGATACAACTTTTTGTGTTTTATTCAGGATTGAATAAGGAAAGTTTTCCTAATTGGAATTTTTGTCCTACGGGGGCCGTATAAAAATTTAATTTTCGTAACTTTTCAACTAGACCCCCCCCCCCCCCCATGGAGTCGCAATTTATCTTATCAAAAATTTCACATTTTTTTATGGATTTTTTCAATTGGAAGTATGGGTCTAAAAGCAATATTTAAGGAGATAGCCTATTGTTTCGATATTTATGACTCACCCTGTATAATTCTCACCAATGTTGAACTAAAACCAAAGTATTGAAGAATCGCGTTGTTGTGCAGGATTTGGTGCAAACATACAAGTAAATAGTCACAATACCATCAAGATATTTTTTTATTTATTCAATATATCCTCATATGGCATTTAATGAAAAAAATTGCAATATTTCTATTCAGTTTTTATCAGTTTGTCAGAAAATATACAATACTTATGATTGAATATACTATTTGAAATCTTTTGTGTGTCCCTGTAAATGCTATGGACTTCGTGTTTTGCGTGAAATAATTTATATTAAGCCTCAGTGACGTATATCAATTTTATTATACATGAAATAGTTTAATATAATTAAAATATGACAAAAAAAATTCCCTCTTTTACCATTATGTAATGGAATTCCTTTGTGGGGTCCTATAAATGAATAATAATCATTATTTTCGTCATATATTTAACAGATTGTATATTTTAGTGCATTTCCTAAATGTGTATAAATTTTAATATTTTTACCGGGTGTAATATCTTTAAAGTTCATTTGAAAAAAAAAATCCCCATAGACTGTAATGTAACGAAAAACTTTTGGCTGTCTCTGCAAATAAACTATTTATGCTAGAAACGTAATTGGCAATAGGGTTCGTGCTTGGGTAAATGTCAATAACTTCAAAAAATTATAGGACATTCCGAATATATTTAAATGAGTTAGAGTGCGGAGAGATGGCTAGACGGACAAACGGACAGACAAACCGAAATCATAAACACTTTTCAACTTTGTTGGAAAGTGTAAAAAAGAGCCCTAGGGCTCAATAAAAATATCAGGGTGTTGGTCCATAGGAAGAAGAGTCTAAGATTCAACTTTAAAATTTTGCACTGGGAAGGTGTGAAATTCAGGGTGTGAAAAATACATAAAAAATTCAAGGGGCCCTGGGCCGGACCCTATGATTTTCTAGGGGGGCCCAGTGTGTTATATGGATTGTAAAAACTTGATAATATCAAACTGAAACAGAAATCCGAAAAATGAAGGTAGGATTAAGTGGAAGCAATTTATTAACAATTTATTATATTAAAAAAAATAAAGGGGCCCTGAAATAGGTCCCAAGGATTCAGGGTTATAATTAAAATATAAAAAGGAGGCGAGAATAACCAAGTGTATAAAGGTCTGTCAAAACGAAGAAGATTAGATAAAAATGGGTTAAGTTACTAACAATTTAATGTATAAAAACCTGAAGGGGCCCAGAGGTCGTGGCCCTTAAAATATTAAAAATCTGGGTCTCAAGTGCATCAGGATCTGTCTTCGAGTACCTTCACCAAAATTTTGTGACTTCTGTGTGTGGTTTGATTTTTTTTTCTATGTAAAAAATAATTCATGGATTAGAGGGCGAATGATTGTACAAAAAGAGGTTTTTCAACTTGCTTTTGTCGCTTAGTCGTTCTTTGTATGTTTTGTATCGTATAACAACATCCCATTCCGCGCCCTCTGTCACCTTTGCTTTTTAATTACGACCATGCATTCTTCAATAAAAGTTCCGTCTTCGTAATCTCCGTTTTTTGAAACAGTATTCTGAAGCGCAGAAGCGCATGCGTGGTGATAAAAATACATGAATCTCAATGAATGATGGGTTTTCATAGTAATAATTCCGCATTTGAATCTCGGTAATCATAAAATCAGTACAAAAAACCCTGAACGGGTTAAAAGCTTGTGACGCAGCACTTTATCTTATATATCTAAGAATTTTAAATTTGGGACTTAAAACTAATGATATCAAAATTTATGTGATGCTATGCTATTAATTAATATATACATATATTAAAATTTATTCATTAAGATTTTATCAATTACATCTTTCATAAATTCAAAATATGAATCTTAAAAGATATGATATCAAAATTTAAGTGACGCCTTGACGAGGCTTTAAACAATGTTTTAAAATTCCATTTATTTATTTATTGTCTAAATACATTTTCATATCTAAACAATACTTTTCATTTTCCAATACACTGTTAAATACATCACTTTCACTGAATATATATAATGCACTGAAATGTATTTATTTGAATAAATAGATTTATCTTTTGGGCTACGCTATTCAAAATCAAAAATAACATTTGAATAAATATTTTTTGCGTCATTGTATCCAAAGTAAGTTAAATAGATGCAAATAGATACAATGACGCAAAAAATATATATTCAAATGTTATTTTTGATTTTGAATAGCGTAGCCCAAAAGATAAATCTATTTATTCAAATAAATACATTTCAGTGCATTATATATATTCAGTGAAAGTGATGTATTTAACAGTGTATTGGAAAATGAAAAGTATTGTTTAGATATGAAAATGTATTTAGACAATAAATAAATAAATGGAATTTTAAAACATTGTTTAAAGCCTCGTCAAGGCGTCACTTAAATTTTGATATCATATCTTTTAAGATTCATATTTTGAATTTATGAAAGATGTAATTGATAAAATCTTAATGAATAAATTTTAATATATGTATATATTAATTAATAGCATAGCATCACATAAATTTTGATATCATTAGTTTTAAGTCCCAAATTTAAAATTCTTAGATATATAAGATAAAGTGCTGCGTCACAAGCTTTTAACCCATTCAGGGTTTTTTGTACTGATATCAGTGTTTTTTTTAAGTTAATAATAAAAAGATAAAAACAAAAAATTAAAGACTAATGCAAAGAATTCATTTTCATGATTTCTGATCACCTTTAATTACCCCTCCCCCACCCACTTAAAAAAAGATATTTCATATTTTATTATTAATATATGCTGTGCTACTTGATTTCGTTAAAAACAACTCTGTAGTAAAGTACGTTAGTATAAGATAAGAAAGTAATGTACATTCAGCACTATATTTCTAAGAAAGGATTTCATAATCTATGCTGTATGTATCATTTCTCTTTCTAGTTAACTATGTTTATTCTTTACACATGATGATACATATACTGCAGATGGATTAAAATGATCAGGAATACAATATTCAGAATGTGCTGGAAAGTATTTCATAATCTATGCTGCGTGCATGATTCTTGTTAATTATGTTTCAACCTTTGTATAGGTTGGTAATATTGCAGATTAAGACTATATCCGTTACAATATTCAGAATATGCTGGAAAGTGTTTAATAATCTATGGTGCACACAGGTTTTTCTTTCTTGTTAATTATGATTTGTTCTTTATATAGAGTGGTAAAATTACTGCAAATGGATTAAAATGATAGGCTTACAATAATAAAAATGTGTTGGAAAGTGTTTCATAATCTATACTGTATGTGTAACTTTTCATTCTTGTTAGTTTATTTATATTTTGCTGTTTGCACAAAACATATATAAACTAACAGGGGGGGGGAGAGAGATTTGGATGGGAAAATTACTGTACAAAGATGAAACTGATAGGTTTAAAGCATTCAGAATAAAATGGAAAGTACAGTAGACTCCCTCAAATCCGCAAACCAGAAATCCGCAATTCTCTAAAATCCGCACATACTTTATGGATGTAAACAATGAAACTTTCAGATTGGATATTTGGACAAAATGTGATTTTTTTAATTTTGTATCAATTCCATATATTTTTTAATTTTTAATTTTCTCAATAATACTCTATTCATGTTTTTTTTTTTTTTTTTTTTTTTTTTTTTTTTTTTTTTTTCATGAAGGAAGAAAAATTAAAAAAAAAAAAAAATCAAGATATTGCTGATATCACAATTTTCTTACCAAATATATTTATGCATTAATCAAGATTTTTTGGTTACTAAGCCTGGCTAAACTTTAAAAAAAAATCCTTATTTTATGATTTTGATATGAATTAGTAATGTACTTTTATGAGGCAAGTTTTGTTGAATAATTTTGGAAAAATATATTTAATTTTTATAATGAATATTTAATCATACACTATTGATCATTAACTTGATCTTTGCTTTTAATATTTTAATGATTTTGAAAATTATCTAAATTTTTATTATTTTAATTTATTACTTATTTTAACATTTTATTATATTGTAAGTATTCATTATAGTCCTGAATGCACTATTAATTGCACTCAAATTACTGTTTAAAAAACGTAAACAAAGCAATGACCAGAAATCCGCAAAATTCTAAAATCCGCACAACCTCTGGTCCCAAGCTGTGCGGATTTGAGGGAGTCTACTGTATATAAACATGTTAAAGGAAAATTTTTTACTCTCGTTTATTATGCTTTGTTTTTTTTTTTTTTTTTTTTGCACAGAATGGTAAAATTATTGTACATGAATGACAATAAGTTTACAATATTCAGAATGAGTCAGAAGTTATGCATCATAATCGATGCAGTATGCATGACTCTTCGTTCTTGTTAGTTATGTTTTGTGGGGTCATCAAGGCTTCTTGTTAGTTATGTAAGGGAGGGGGAGGAGTTTGTATCGGGTTTAAAATTTTATTAAAATTTTCATGCTCTAGTCTGTACGTATTTACATATTTTTTTTTTTCTAAAAATCTTGATTTGGTTAGATAATTGTTTTTGTTTTATTTCGGGTTTGAATCTCGATTCAGTTTGACTTGAATTGGAATTTTCAGGTTCTTGCCGAATTGCATTTCAAGTACTAGTTTTCAATTCTGGTCAGTGGATGGGGACAAAAATTACTTTGTCTTTCTTGAACAGATTTTTATTTCCTAATTTTTTTATTTTACTTTTTTTTGAGGGGGCGGGGGGATTAGATTGGGTTTCAGGTTATTCTGATCGGGTTTGAGATAGACTTCTATTGGAATTTCCATGATCTGGTCAATACATATCGACATAAATTGTTCTTTTTTTTTCTAAAATCTCGATTTGATTAGTTTTTTTTTCTTTTTTTTTTGGGGGGGGGGGGATTGAATCTGGTTTCGGATTGACTTCAAATGGAATTTTCAGGTTCTTGTTGAGTTGCATTTCAAGTATATTATTTTGTCGCAGATAAATTGGGTTACAATTGGAATTTTTTTTTTTTTTTTTTTTTTTTTTTGGGGGGGGGGGGGGTAGTGTTTGAACTGGGTTTAGGATAGATTTCAATTGAAATTCTTGTCAGTGTATGTGGACAGAAATTATTTGGTCTTTCTTGGACAGACTTGTGTTTCCATTGTTTTTTCCTTTTCGGGTTTGGATTAGGTTTCATGTTAATTTTCAGACTCTTGTCAGTGTGTATCGGCAGAAATAATTTTCTCTTTTCCGGATTAGGTTAAGGTTCGATGGAAATTTTTTTCAGGTTTCAATCAGGTTCAATTCAAATGGAATTTTCAAGTTCTGGTCAGGTTGCGCTTTAATGGAAAATATTTTGTCCTGTATAGAATACTGGGCTCCAGTTGTATGGAATTTCCTTTTTCAGATTCAGATTAGGTTTAAGATAGACTAATTGGAATTTCCAGATTTCTGATCACGCATATCTATGGAAATTAAGTTTTCTTTCCCAAATCGAGATATGGTTGGATAATTTTTTTTTTTTTTTTTTTTTTTTTGGGGGGGGGGGGGGTTGAATCTGCTTTCGGTTTGACTTCAAATGTAATTTTCAGGTTCTTGTTCAGTTGCATTTCAATGTATTTTATTTTGCAGCAGATAGATTGAGTTACTCTTGGAGGGATTTTTTTCTTTCTGGTTTTGGATTGTATAGGATAGATTTCAATAGGAATTTTTCGATTCTGGTCAGTGTATGTCAATGGAAATTATTTTGTCTTTCTTGGACAAATTTATCTTTCCATTAAATTTTTGTTGGTTTAGAATGGGTTTCAGAATAACTTGTAGGTTCTTGTTGGCAGACTTGTATAAAACCAAAAACTTTCTGCAAATTAAATTAATGTTGGGTGTAATTCGTATTTTTTGCGCAATTCATGGTCATCATTCATGTTTTTTATGCGATTTATGAATTTAATTTGCATTTTTGAGCAATTTATGGACATAATTCACAATTTTTATGCGATTAATGAATGTAATTTACATTTTACATGATTTATGGACGTAATTTGCTATTTTTATGCAATTCATAGACATAATTTGTGTTTTTTCAGCTTTCTGTTGACGAAATTTGTGTTTTTTAATCGATTTATTGACGTTATTTATGAATGTAATTTGCTTTTTTTACCAATTCTTGGACGTAATTTGCATTTTTTGTAATTTATGAACGTTATTAGTGTTTTTTTGCACGATTCATGGAAGTGATTCGCATTTTTTGAGTAATTTATGAATGTAATTCACGTTTTTATGCATTTCATAGACGTAATTTGTGTTTTTTGAGCGATTCATGAATGTAATTTGCGTTTTTTATGCAATTCATGAATGCAAAACACTATTCGCTATTTTTATGCGATTTATAGACGTAATTTGCGTTGCAGCTTTCTGCTGCCAAAATTCGTGTTTTTTGAGCGATTTATGAACATAATTCCCGTTTTACTACACGATTCATAGACATAATTTGTGTTTCTCATACAATTTCTGAATGTAATTCTCACTTTTTTAAACAATTCATGGACGTAATTCACGTTTTGACGATTTGTGGACCCAATTCGCGTTTTTTAAACTATTCATGGGCATAATTCGCGATTTTTATGCGATTAATGAATGTAATTTACATTTTACATGATTCATGGATGTAATTTGCTATATTTATGCAATACGTAGACATAATTTGCATTTTTTGAGCTTTCTGTCGACGAAATTTTTGTTTTTGATCAATTTATTGACGTTATTTGTGTTTTTATAGGATTTATGAATGTAATTCGCTTTTTTTACCAATTGTTGGACTTAATTCGCATTTTTTGCAATTTATGAATGTTATTAGTATTTTTTTGCATGATTCATGGAAGTGATTCGCAATTTATGAGTGATTTATGAACATAATTTGTGTTTCAGCTTTCTGCTGCCAAAATTCGTGTTTTTTGAGCGATTTATGAACATATTTCCCGATTTACTACACGATTCATAGACATAATTTGTGTTTTTCATACAATTTCTGAACGTAATTCTCACTTTTTTAAACAATTCATGGATGTAATTCACGTTTTGAGCAATTTGTGGACCCAATTTACGTTTTTTATGCAATTCGCTTTTTTGAGCGATTCATGGACATAATTTGAGATTTTTATGCGATTAATGAATGTAATTTACATTTTACATGATTTATGGGCGTAATTCACATTTTAAGCTATTTGTGGACGTAATTCCCATTTTTTATGCAATTTGCTTTTTTTTTTTAGCGATTCATGGAAGTAGTTCACATTTTTTGTGCGATTCATGCATGTAATTCACATTTTTTATGCGATTCATGCATGGAATTCGTATTTTTTATGCGATTCATGGATTGAATTAATGTTTTTATTGCGGTCTTTGGACGAAATTCACGTTTTTCGCGTGGTATTTTGACGAAATGTTGGGTTTTTTTACATGATTCTTTGCTGAGATACTTTTTTTTTTTTTTTTTACGCAATTCTTTGTCGAAATAAATAAATAAAAATTGTTTCTTCATAAAATTTTCTGCACATGGCGTGCGTCTATATTATACAACTCTGCTTGTCAGTGTGTATTGTCAGAATTTTTTTTTTTTTTTTTTTTTTTTTTTTTTTTTTTTTTTCAGATCGAATTAAGGTTTGCTAACCCATAGACTAATTGGAATTTCCAGATTTCTGACCATGCGTATCTATGGAAATTAAGTTTTCTTTTCCAAATCAAGATATGGTTGGATTATTTTTTTTTTTGGGGGGGGGGTGAATCTGGTTTCGGTTTGATTTCAAATGTAATTTTCAGGTTCTTGTTCAGTTGCATTTCAATGTATTTTATTTTGCAGCAGATAGATTGAGTTACTCTTGGAGGGATTTTTTTTCTTTCTGGTTTTGGAGTGTATAGGATAGATTTCAATAGGAATTTTTCGATTCTGGTCAATGTATGTCAATGGAAATTATTTTGTCTTTCTTGGACAAATTTATCTTTCCATTAAATTTTTGTTGGTTTAGAATGGGTTTCAGGATAACTTGTAGGTTCTTGTTGGCAGACTTGTATAAAACCAAAAACTTTCTGCAAATTAATTTAATGTTGGATGTAATTCGCATTTTTTGCGCAATTCATGGTCATCATTCGTGTTTTTTATGCGATTTATGAATGTAATTTGCATTTTTGAGCAATTTATTAACATAATTCGCAATTTTTATGTGATTAATGAATGTAATTTACATTTTACATGATTTATGGACATAATTTGCTATTTTTAAGCAATTCATAGACATAATTTACGTTTTTTCAGCTTTCTGTCGACGAAATTTGTGTTTTTTGATCAATTTATTGACGTTATTTGTGTTTTTATAGGATTTATGAATGTAATTTGCTTTTTTTACACAACTCTTGGACGTAATTCGCATTTTTTGCAATTTATGAATGTTATTCGTGTTTTTTTGCTTGATTCATGGAAGTGATTCGCATTTTTTGAGTGATTTATGAACATAATTCATATTTTTATGCAATTCATGGACGTAATTTGCATTTTTTGAGCGATTCATGAATGTAATTCGCGTTTTTTATGCAAATCATGAATGCAAAATGCTATTCCCTATTTTTATGCGATTTATAGACGTAATTTGCATTTTAGCTTTCTGCTGCCAAAATTCGTGTCTTTTGAGCGATTTATGAACATAATTCCCATTTTACTACACGATTCATAGACATGATTTGTGTTTTTCATACAATTTCTGAACGTAATTCTCACTTTTTTAAACAATTCATGGACTTAAAAATTCACGTTTTGAGCGATTCGTGGACCCAATTCATGTTTTTTATGCAATTTGCTTTTTTTGAGCGATTCATGGACATAATTCGCAATTTTTATGCGATTAATGAATGTATTTTACATTTTACATGATTTATGGACGTAATTTGCTATACTTATGTGATTCATAGGCATAATATGCATCTTTTGAGCTTTTTATCGACGAAATTTGCGTTTTTTGATCGATTTATTGACATTATTTGTGTTTTTATAGGATTTATGAATGTAATTCGCTTTTTTTCACCAATTCTTGGACGTAATTCGCATTTTTTGCAATTTATGAACGTCCTTAGTGTTTTTTTGCACGATTCATGGAAGTGATTCGCATTTTTGAGTGATTTATGAATGTAATTCATGTTTTCATGGACGTAATGTGTTTTTTGAGCGATTCATGAATGTAATTCGCGTTTTTTATGCAATTCATGAATGCAAAACACTATTTGCTATTTTTATGCGATTTATAGACGTAATTTGCGTTTCAGCTTTCTGCTGCAAAAATTCGTGTTTTTTGAGCAATTTATGAACATAATTCCCATTTTACTACACGATTCATAGACATAATTTTTGTTTTTCATACAATTTCTGAACGTAATTCTTACTTTTTTAAACAATTCATGGACAAAATTCACGTTTTGAGCGATTTGTGGACCCAATTCATGTTTTTTATGCAATTCGCTTTTTTTGAGCGATTCATGGACATAATTCGCAATTTTTATGCGATTAATGAATGTAATTTACATTTTACATGATTTATGGATGTAATTTGCTATATTTATGCAATTCGTAGACATAATTTGCATTTTTTGAGCTTTCTGTCGACGAAATTTGCGTTCTTTGATCGATTTATTGACGTTATTTGTGTTTTTATAGGATTTATGAATGTAATTCGCTTTTTTTACCAATTGCTGGACCTAATTCGCATTTTTTGTAATTTATGAAATGTTATTAGTATTTTTTTGCACGATTCATGGAAGTGATTCGCATTTTTTGAGTGATTTATGAACTTAATTTACGTTTCAGCTTTCTGCTGCCAAAATTCGTGTTTTTTGAGCAATTTATGAACATAATTCCCATTTTACTACACGATTCATAGACATAATTTGTGTTTTTCATACAATTTCTGAACGTAATTCTCACTTTTTTAAACAATTCATGGACGTAATTCACGTTTTGAGCGATTTGTGGACCCAATTCATGTTTTTTATGCAATTTGCTTTTTTTGAGCGATTCATGGACATAATTCGCAATTTTTATGCGATTAATGAATGTATTTTACATTTTACATGATTTATGGACGTAATTTGCTATACTTATGTGATTCATAGGCATAATATGCATCTTTTGAGCTTTTTATCGACGAAATTTGCGTTTTTTGATCGATTTATTGACATTATTTGTGTTTTTATAGGATTTATGAATGTAATTCGCTTTTTTTTACCAATTCTTGGACATAATTCGCATTTTTTGCAATTTCTGAACGTTATTCGTGTTTTTTTGCACAATTTATGGAAGTGATTCGCATTTTTTGAGTGATTTATGAACGTAATTCACGTTTTTATGCAATTCATGGATGTAATTTGCGTTTTTTGAGTGATTCATGAACGTAATTCACATTTTTTATGCAATTCATGAATGCAAGTCGCTATTTTTATGCGTTTTATATAGGTAATTTCTGTTTCAGCTTTTTGCTGCCAAAATTCGTGTTTTTTGAGCGATTTATGAACATAATTTATGTTTTACTACACGATTCATAGACGTAATTCACATTAAGCAATTTGTGGACGTAATTCCCATTTTTTATGCAATTTGCTTTTTTTTTTTTTTTTAGCGATTTATGGATGTAGTTCACAAAAACACCCCCTTGGCTGTGCCACTGACAACAAAATCTTATGTTGGTGCAAGGAGTAATTTATTCATAGACATGAGAAAAAAGTTTTTGACAACAAACCAAAAAAAAGTACAATACAGGATTTTTACCTGGCATTCTGATAAAATTTTAAATATACCCTGCCTCCCCCCTCTAATTCATAAGTTTTCATACATTCTATATTATATTCCATATTAAGAAGGCGCCACTTGTCTAGTTTTGTTTTGAATCAGAACGCGTTATTAGCATTTTTCATTCAGGTAGAATTTATTTAGAATAGAATTGATAAAGAAAATGCACAAATTGAAAACCATCGAACAGACATGATAGAATCATTACGTAATTTTCATGGTTTTAATAATCCACATGGATGTTTCTTGTTATGCCAATTCAATCTTGCAATGTCTTAATATACAATGAATAAAGTCTGCAATAAAGTTAACCAGAGAATCTTGCAATGGATTTTTGCCGTCGCTTATTCAAATTTACTTAAGAGGAATCGAGTTAATGAAATGTTGTATAAATGTTACTTGTTAGCTTTATAGATTACTAGGTACTACTAGGTTATCCCGTCGACCAAAAAATTATCGCCAAACTATAAGATTAAATTCCAATAATGGATGATTGTGAATGTCACATTCAATGACATTAAATACAATTTGTATATTTAAAATGTCATTGATTTTTATTTCGACTTTTTATTAATATTTTACTAATTATTTGTTTTTTCATTATTTAAAATAAAAAAATATGTGATTATGTATAATTTGGCGAAATTGGTCGACGGAATAACAGTAGTAGCGATTACTAAAATATTTCAAATTGAAATAATTTATGAAACTGAAAATGTTTTAGCCAACATTTCACTTAAGTTTAAAACAAGCAATATATAGAAATTGTAAAGTCCATCAAGTGTGTGCAACTTGGGACCAGACATTGCACAAATATAATGTGCTCATCTTTTGTTTACATTTTTAAAAAGAGTAATTTGAATGTAATAATGTACTAGAAATCATAATGAATGCTTATAATAGAGTATAATACAGTCAACTCTGTGAAATTCACAAAATGTATTATCTGCAAAACATGTTAAAATGCAAACATTGAAAAGTGTTTTAACACTTAAACTCAAAGATAAAAGATATGCAATAATTTTTTTCGTTGTATATTGACATTGCGAGATTCAATTGGCGTAACAAGAAACAACATGTGGATTATTAAAACCTGAAAATTACTTAATGATTCTATCTTGTCTTTTTAATTCGTGCATTTTCTATATCAATTTAATGGACATTATGTAAGAATATTACTTCCTGAATGAAAAATGCTCCGTGTAACTTGCCGCGTTCGGGTTCGGATTCAAAACAAAACTAGACAAGTGGCGCCCCTAGGCGTATGAATACATGACTTTCCAACAACAAATAATTTAAAATAATTTTTGTTTGAAAACTTTAAAAAAAAAATCATAAGTCGAAAGTATATTGAATGTGTATAATTAAAAAATATTTTCCTATTTTAAAAAAGGATTCAAAATATTTTTTCCACAAAATGCAAAAATATCCAATGTAAGAAACGTAATATTTTCTTCTTACGAAAAATAAAGGCAAAATAAATAGAAATTTGATTTAGTATATATTTATTGAATGTTTTAAAGCACATGATAAGATGTTTTTGTAGTTTAAAAAACATTTATTGCTTCGATGCGGGTGTTTTAACTGTGACCATTACTACATTTGCCTTTTTGCAGTGTCTTCGTCTGCTAACCCATAGAATAACATGTAATCCGCGAGCTAATATAGTCCAATTTTCCAAGACCAATATATAACAAATAAGAGTTTTCCTAGAAACAAGGCAAGTCTTATTCCCTCTATCTTAAAGATATTCATATTATATATAAGTTTTAATAAAATCTCCCAGCCCGTTTTCTAGATCTCATTATCAGGAACAAACACCATCGTTTTCAGTTTAAAAATGGTTATCGAGATCTAAAAATATACGGCACGTAGAAATGTAAAAATTATAGGATAGGATTAGACTGGGAATATAAGACTATATTTAAAAAATTGGGCCATTCTGACCAATATTTGCTGAGTTATTAGAAGGCGGCTTTTCCGATTTCCTTTGATGTTGAGTTAGCTGTATATATGAAGTTCCGCATCTACCCTTATGACGATGGTAGGTTTTGACGATGGTAGGTTTAAAGCTGCGTCACTTGAAGGCTGCCGCCTTCTATGATAGCAATAGACAGTCCAAGAGCCGACCGCAAAAAAACCCTAAGTCATCGAGTACCAGAAAAAAATCCTGTATTTTATGGAAGAATAGTAAAAGGGGAATCAAATGATCCATGTCTGCCGGAAGCGAAGAGATGCATAAGTCAAAAATTAATACAACTAGTGGTTGACTCGTAGGTTTAACATCGTTTTTTCCTGCAACCAGTTTTCCGTGTTTTCCTACTTTTGATTGTACGGCTAACACAAAGCTAAACCTACGAGTGAACCACTAGTGGTACAATTATTTGGCTTATGCACCACTTCGCTTCCGGCAGACATGGATCATTAGATTCCCTTATCATTAATCTTCCATAAAATAAAGGAATTTTTCTTGTGCTCGATGACTTAAGGTTTTGTGCGGTCGGCTCTTGGACTATATTTAGAGATTCCATTTTTCTAACAAAATGGAAAATTTCTGACCAAATTTCTCCGAAGACATCCTGTCAATAAACGAAAATTTATAACAGTGTATAACCTTTTAAAGTTTAACCCATGGTTTATAAAACACCCTGTAAGAAAGAGTGTCAGAAGCAAGATATAGTTTCGTTGTCCAATAGAGTTACATGAAATTACGAAAGAATAGGAAAATTGTATAGAGAATGAAACTTATAATGTGAAAAATGCATGTAGAAGTTAGGAAAAAGAGGTTTTTATATAATTTTGCAACAATCGGAAATTTGGGCGAGTTACAATTAACATATACCTTTCGAATTTTCACACGTATCAAATGTTTCTATAAAGCTCAAGTACAGAAGAAGTTTTATAAATAATTTTAGCTGAGTTTCAAAGGTGAAATTCATGTGCCTGTAAAATTTTCCAACGACAGATTGGTTTGTTTTTGAAAATATAGCATATATTCTTTAATTCGAAATTTTAAATCATGCATCGTTTGTTCAACATAAGAAAATCGGCATTGATTATTAACAATATAGATACCCCAAGAATTGACAAATCAATGGATTCAAAAGACACAA
This sequence comes from Maratus speculifer, assembly GCA_964019185.1. Taxonomy (NCBI): domain Eukaryota; kingdom Metazoa; phylum Arthropoda; class Arachnida; order Araneae; family Salticidae; genus Maratus; species Maratus speculifer. The sequence goes on from OZ025289.1 coordinate 307,799,078, forward strand.
TTTAGCTAAATATCCTTACATATAAAAAAAAACTACGATTTGGAAAAGGCCTAATGATAATTTTGCGTAGATAACCGTAGATAACCAGTGAAAATCTACATAGATAGCGAAGAGTGTGGGGTCGGTTCTGCCGCCAATTTTGCCGCCAACTTGGCGACATCTCTAATATTTCGCCAAAATATATTCTACAACCATTTCTTAATAAACTGAATGCGGTTCAGCGTAAAAATGTATAACTTATTTAAAAACAACATTTAAATAATTTACACTAACATTTATTAACATTTGTGAACTCTTTTGAGTGGCCCTGTATATTAACTATAGCAGTCTTTCTATTCACATATCATCAATATTCATTTCTGCGAATTATGAATTATTACATTCGGAATATAACAATAACGAAAAAAAAGAATATTCTGCTGTTTTTAACTTTACCAACATAAAAATACTTTATTCACTTATTTACTGCATATGACTCCTGAAGGTTTAAAAATATTTACTTTTAGTTTAATAGTTTTATTTCGGAAAAAAACAAGCGTTAAACTTTACTATTTTCAACTGTAATAGAACGGTAAAATATATCAGAAAAAGAAATATATTTCTAATATAGTAAACCGCAACATGTTTTGGCCTGACATTAAAATATTTAGCTCTTCTAATTCATAGTCCCGGCATTTTCAATCCATTATATGAACGGCTATCAGTCAATTTCGAGTTAACGATTATGCGCCTATGAGGTTTATTTTTAGTTCTAGCGTGGACATTTGTTTACAAGATGTCCGTGGTCAGTAACTTATGACGTTCAAATGCAAACTTTTTGTTATAGTATCATAAAAAGAAATATATATATGTTCTTTTAACTATAAGCAGAAAAGCATATGTATTTTTTCGTCCTAAAAATTGGAGATTTATTTCTTTTAATAAAGAGGAGATAAAACAAATACCATATAAAGTACTTCAATCGATAAAATTTACTGGTTGATAATTTTCAGATTTTGTTATTGTGAAAGGAATTTTTTTTTTATCTTAAATATTATCGATGTCTCAAATAAATAAAACTAGTTGAAATTTTCACGTCGAACGTAGTAAGTGAGGTGCGTTCTTATTATAAAACTTCAGCAACGTACATCAGTTTCATAAAATGTGAAGTAGATTAATATAATTAAAACGCCCCAAACATTGTTTCCCCCTTCTCCCATACCATTAAGCAATGGAATACTTTTGTGTGTTCCTGTAAACGAATAACAAATACTCTTTGTAACACAGATTATATAGAATGTATATTTTAGTATATACTTCATGCATGCATATCCATTGTGTTATTTTCCAAAGATTGTAACAGCATTAAAATGCACTTGAAACTTTTTCCCCAGCTGGTCGTAATGTAAAGGAATAGTTTGGATTGTCCCTGTAATGAAACCATACATCCGATTTTCATCAAATTTTAAATAACTCGAAAAACTTATACAACAATCATATATTTTAAATTTCAACTGAATCGGTGATTAGTTTTTGCTCAATTGTATGCGGACAGACGTCTTCTTTTTTAGTGTGCATTTATGCACCTCTTTATTCTTGCATATTGAATAACGACTACCATTTCATATTTCAGTAAAATCCTATACTATCAAAAGAAAATATTTCAACTTACATATTATCAACATTAGTCTCTACGGATTATAAATTATTACATTTCAAATATAACAAAAAGAAGAACAATAACAAACATGAATATTCTGCTGTTTTCAACTTCACTAACATAAAGACATTTTATCAACTTATTTATTGCATATGACTCCTGAAGGTTTAAAAATATTTACTTTTAGCTTAATAGTTTTATTTCGGGAAAAACAAACGTTAAACTTTTGTATTTTCAACTGTAATAGAACGATAAAATATATCAGAAAAAGAAATATATTTCTAATAGAATAAACTACAACATGTTTTGGCCGGACATTTAAAATATTTAGCTCTTTTAACTCATAGTCTCGGTATTTTCAGTTCCATTTTATGAACCGTTACATCAATCAATTTCGAGTTAACGACCATGCGCCTATAAGGTTTATTTTCTGTTTCATCGTGGACATTTGTTTACAAAATGTCCTTGGTCAGTAACTTATGATGTTTAAAAGCAGTCTTTTTCATATAGTATCACAAAAAGAAATATATATATGTTCTTTTAACTATAAGCAGAAGACCATATGTATTTTTTTGTTGGAGATTTATTTATTTTAATATAGAGGAGATAAAGCAAATATACCACTCAAATTATTTCAATCGATAAAAATTTACTGGTTCATAGTTTTCAGATTTTGTTATCGTGAAAGGAATTTTTTTTCATCTTAAACATTTTCTTTCGATGCCCCAAATAAATAAAAGAAAAGAAAGATTTGATTACTAATTTTTAGGTGCGCTCGTAATTTTGTAAATAAGTAGCACTTATAGTCGTCGTTCAGTCTGTCTGTTCGTCTGTCCATCCGCATATAACAGAGTAAAAACTACCCAACCGAATTGGTTGAAATTGAAAACATGTAATTGTTGCATAATTCTGTTGAGTCACTTCAAATTTTCTGAACATCTGTTGTATAGTTTGTTTACAGGAGCAACCAAAAGTATTCAGTTACATTACGATTAATGGAAAAAAATAGTTTCAAAAGCATTTTAATGATGTTACACTCTTTCGAACGTAATAAAATTCATATACATCTCTGAAGGATACACTAAAATATACACTCTGTACAATATGTGGTGCAAAGGCTGTTTTTTATACATTTACAGGGCCATACAAAAGTGTTTCATTACATAATGGTATATGGGGAAACATTGTTTGCTTTGCGTTTTAATTTTATTAAACTATTTCCCATCTTATGAAATTCATATTGGTTGCTGAGGATTACTACAAGTTACTTCCTGAAAAACGTGGATTTATTGTTATTTTAATGGTAAAAAAAGTAGACTGTAATGCTAAGCTTAACAATGAGAATGTTTTTATTGCTTAATGGGCGAGATGGGACAGTCAGTTGTGGGGCACCTTGGGGCATACCGAAAATGCTGAAAAGACCAAATGCATCTGACAGAAGAAAAAAAAGAGATACACAATGAGTTAGGATTTTCATAAATCAATGAAGATGGGGTAAATGCACTAGCAAAATTGGTAAAAATTACCCCTGGAAGGAAAAAGAATATAAATGGTTTATCCAATGGCAGTAGTGTTGAATTTAACTCTTCGTGTGATGATGATTTTCCTAGAGATTGCAAATTTGCTCAAGATAGATCCAGAAACTTATAGGCAAACCCACTGTGGGATAGCATGTATATTAGTAACGTTTGCAGGAAAAAAAAAGCATTATTGCCTTTGTAGGGAACGTTCAAAATGTTGAGGACAGCAGCAAGTATGAGACATCCACTTTAGACGAGATCAAGAGTTGTCATTTTTTCTATCCTGTTACGCATAATAGCTCATTTACATATTAAACAGATATTCTTTTAAAACTTAGCACCCCTAAAAACAAAATAGATCAAGGATGTTTTTATTAGAATTTGAAGAACATCATTTTTTTCAGATCAAATACGAGATCTGTTAATGAAAAAGTGTGTTATAATAAATTTATTAAAGCATTTTATTTCATGATTGAGTAAAGCTTTATAAATAAAACTTTATTCCTCAGTTAAATGTAAAATTTTATGTTTTTTTTTAAATTAAAACCAGTGTCCCAACCTGTACCTCCATGTGGGGTAGGTTGGAACAATTAATTAATTTTTTTTCACTCTTTTCCTATGTGCGATATTAGACTATTATGAGGTTTATTTGATGCAGAAATGTTTATACTTTATATCTAATTGGTTCTAAAATAATAATAAATTTTAATAAAATTTTTAAAAGTTATTTGCTGAAAAACGTTACAAGGTGCCCCACCTTCTCTTACTGCACTGAGTAACTGTAAGAGTTACATAAATTTTAGCAATGCATACTCTACTATTCGGCACTTCACAGTAAGTGTACCATCTTATCTTATTCTTAAACACAATAGTTCTGGATTATAAAGTTTTTTTCATTATTATTAAAACAGATTTCAAATTAATATATGCACTACATCCATGTTACAAGTTACAGATTATTAAACAGCAATGGGCTATATTTTAAGAATTAATACAATACAGTTGCTTATTACATATAACAAATGAATAGAAAAGGATTATGATTAAGATTACGATTAAAGTTTTACATATGCCACAGTAAGCACGCCAGTATTTCGACAATTTTACACACACACATATAATATGTGTATGTGTATGAGAGTGTGTATATATTTCCGTCTGAAAAATAATTTTTAGCTGACTAAGAAATCTCAAGAATGATTTTAAAAAGCTTTTGAGAGATGTGATTTTTACTTTAAAACCTTTTTTTCGGTTCAAATATTTTCTGCTATATCAGCATCTCAGTAATTGTAAATAGTTCTCAAAAGGGAGACAGGATGAAATAAAAAGTCAACAGATTGAACCGAGGGGTATTAATGATAAAGAAAAAGGTGAGATTTAAGTCATATCTTAAGGTTTGAAGTATATTTTTTTTTCTTCAACTTTGTGAAGGAGATATTATTTCTTTTTCAGCCAAATCTTTTATGAACGGTTTTAAAAGAAACTGGATATGACAGTATTTAAATGAACTTTTTAATGTAGGTCTGTGCATAGCATTTTTGAATGGAAACATTGATTTTTAACAAATTTTTTTTTTTGTTGGAACAAATAAAAGGAGTTTATTTTCTTGATGGTACATTTAGACTGCAATATTTTAAACGTGGTGTATTTGTGTGATATGTTACTCACAAATTTTATGTAAAAAGTCTTCGAGAAGCACAAATCTTCAATGTTAGTATTGTTTAGCACAGTGCAATTTTTTTCTTTCATTATTTCATTTTTTAATCGATTTCAGCAAAGGAAGTTGCACATTTAGTTTCTATGAGTAATTCTCAGAAAATTACGTGTCTTACGCCCTTTCACGAGGGGAGACTTTTACGAAATTTTTAATGCTTTGTCACCGGTTTTTAAAAACAGAAATTTTCGCCTTATTAAATCTCGAACATCCTCAAATTAAATAAGTAAAATTTTACAGTAAAGTTTTACTGCTGGAAATTAACAAGGATTTTTAAGCCTTTTTGTGACACGTATACTTGTCGCTCGTCCCCAAAGGGTTAAGGAGCTTGTGGACATGTTTTTTAAATTAAAAAAAGAAAAAAGAATTTTGGTTACTTGAAATGAACTTGGAACAATGGAATGAACTGAAAATGATTGGAATGAATTTGGTTATAATTATTCTAATCGGTAAATTAATCATATGAATCACAAAATATATAATATGAATTTTCATCATTTTCACCGCAATACAAACTCTCACCATCACTAAAAATTTCACCATTTTAATTTTAAAAAGACAAAGATAATAATAATATAGAAAAAAAATATACTTCATTTAAATTTCCTAGTATTTTAGGCCTGCAATTCCGCGGCCATCATCAGGGAATATTCTTATTAATCGCTGTTCCATTCAAACCCGTATTCACCAACGCGAGTTAACTCTCGAGTCCGTGTTAAATGCTAGGCATGAAGGACTTCTCATGAAATAGCCTTTCGAAGAAGAAAACCGTTCCGTGAAATAAATTTGAAATAGGTTGCGCCTATGTAGCACGGATCCTTAGTTCACGTGTTGTTTATATTTATCCTGTTCATGTTCGCTATTTTCCGGAGAAAAATATAGTCAAATTAACTAATAATTTTATTAACAAAAGACTTCTAGTTGATATGAAATTTTTTTTCTTAATTTTGATATTTGTGTATATTCGAAAGCATATATTTATATACGCCTGTTGCCATTTTGTCATTTAGTACCAAACTCATGACTCAGTATTAATACATTGCGTGAGAAGTCCTTCTCCGTATCTAGGTTCATGCCCAGCATTTAACACGGACTCATGAGTTAACCCGCGTTGTTAAATACGAGTGTAAGTCACTTAGAATGGAAAATTCTATAATTATTAAGATAGCTACAAGTAGAATAAGCATTTTCTTGGATTGGACTTAAGTGAAGAAAAATATTTAACTGCTGTTCCGTTTAATTTAATATGCTGTTACGGATATTTGAAGAATCGTAGACTTCTTGACATCACGAAAAACATTTATTACACGAAAACATCACAAGGCACACATTACACATTTACAGGATGAGGTTTGAAGACATAAGCTGTACGTACATGAGAATTATAGAAAAAATGTTCCGCGCAAGGAACCGATGACAAACAGCGCCCTCTGGACTCTAAAAAGAATAGCGGAGGGGGGGAGGGGAGGTGCGTTACAACGCCACTTTACTTAAGTACATCACTTTCAGTTTCAATGCGTAGCTGGACATATGATATGAAAAAGTATTTGAATGAATAACACAACAATTAATAAAAACAAGTTGGAAATTGCACGTGAAGCGTATCAAATGAGGTGCGTTCGTACGATAACGAAGTTTAAAAAAATTCTTGCTGTTATAGTAGACAGTACTTCGGATACAGTATAGTGGTAGAAATCTTTTTCGTGCTCCTGTAAATATACAGAAAGTAACTTTTATTACACCTTAGCAACGCATATCATATTCATAAAATGTGAAATAATTGAATATAATTAAAACATGCCCCAAACAATGTTTTCCCGTATAAAATTATGTAGTGGAATACTTTTGTGTGGCCCTGTAATTTTATAATAAATTTTCTTTGCATTTCTTTGTAATTGATCTATGCATCCGATTTTCATAAAATTTGAAATGACTCCACAAAATTATGAAATAATGATACATTTTAGATTTCAAACGATTAAAATGCATTTGATGCTTTTTTTCCCCATTGATCGTAATGTAACGGAATACTTTTGATTGTCCCTCTAATTGATCTATGTATCCGATTTTCATAAAATTTGAAATGATTCGACAAAATTATCTAATAATTACATATTTTAAATTTCAAACGCTTAAAATTCATTTGAAACTTTTTTCTCCACTGACCGTAATTTAACAGAATACTTTTGATTATCCCTATAATTGATCTATGCATCCAATTTTCATAAAATTTGAAATGACTCGACAAAATTATGTAATAAATATATATTTTAAATTTCAAACGATTCGGTTGGGTAGTTTTTGCGTTGTTATATGCGGACAGACAGACGGACGGACTGAGCGACAACTATAGGTGCTACGTATTTACATAATTACGAACGCACCTAACTAGCCGCCCTTGGCGACCATTTTGGTCTCCCTTAAATGTATATTAAGCATTAACTCATATTGCATTTATTCATAATTTATTGTAATTACTCAACTTTTTGTGAAATTAGAAGATTTTGCTACAGAATTAGGCACAGATGTGATATGCGCACCACATTGGCACGATTGTAACAAATATATGCCTCGCATGGTAACCCGGCTATTGTTATTTATTCTTTAATAAACTGTTTATTTTAATTTATTTTATTTTTTAAAATGATATAAATTATTTTATTCCATAATTATTAACGAAACTTTTTTTTGTTGTTTCCTTTTTAAAACAATAGAAAATATAGATGTAACTGTTACTAAAAACAAGGTTTTCGACAAATTGTCGCCAGAAAAAAATCGCGCCAATGTGAGGCGTATGTGACATTCTATGCCGATATATCAAGAACTCGGTATTTTAATGTTAACCTGGCTCACCAAATATTGTACTCGTGGCATTTTTTTGCAGTTCATTAATTTCATTTAAAATATAATAATAAAATCCTTTCATTCATTTAATTTGTAATACATAACTTTAATTTGAATCTGAAATGTTTAAAATTCATGGTTTTTATTTATTCTTTTAAGCCAAAATAAAATAAAATAAAATAACGATATTTTGAAACTCCATAATTGCAGCGAGGAATAAAACATATATAAACTCAATTTACCTCATCCTAAATCCAGCCAAAGGATTTTTGCCCAATAACCAGCAACATGCATTTTATTTGGGCGTTGCCATTAAACAATTAATAAATAACCATGATTTTTGTGCTACATACGTTAGCGTAATATATACAGGGCCGTAGCTAAGGGGACGCTATGGGCGGCTCAGCCCCCCTCCCTCCCGAGACATTTTGAGTCCCCCTGGAAAATATTCCAAGGTCACTAAATGAATTTCTGCTTCGAAAATTCAAATGAAATTCTGTTATAAAATCTAATTTAGTTTTGGGACCCTTTCACAGTTTTGCAGAATTACTAAATTGCATCTAAAATAAGTAATTCAATACTCCCTCATCCTATTTGAACATATGAAGCTAACATGATGTTTAATTTCGCACCAATTATACATTCAAAATTTTCATCATCCTATACTTTTCTTAGTATAAAATGAAGTTATAACAACAGTTTAATAAGAAACACAGTACCTGAAATGTGAATATGTACTAATTTATCTTTCTGCGTCAGAATGCGAAAAAAAAATTATGAGCCCCCCTACAATCTCTTGCCCTCCCCCCCCCCCTATAGATCAAGCTACGGCCCTGAATATATATATAGATATTTTCTTACGATCACCACGGAATTATAAGCCGAAAGTACTAGGACACTCAAATACTTTTTTCTTTAACTTGTAACATCTGTATTATTAACATCTTTGTTGCTTCTTATGTAAAACGGGGATATTTCAATTTTTCTGCTTTTTCAGACTCTATCAAGTTGTGATATTGCGTTCCGCCTTTGGATTTTATTTATTTAAATTACATTAGTCGTAATTATTCTAACTTAAAGAAAAAGTGCCAGGTCAGGATTTGAATGAGAGATTTTTAGCTTAAGCTGCCTATGTTCCGCTAACTGAGCTTTTCTGGGCCACCAGAAAGTAATACATCACATTTTACAACTAAAGCTTTATGAAAATCCATCAATTAGTTCTTGAGATATAGCTGTTGGAAAAACCGTGGAAAAGGCAGCAGAGCAGCGCCACCTACTTAACGATTTGTACGAAAAAGAAATCAGTACAAGTTTATAACAAGGGCTTACTGATTCTAAAGTTTTATTGAATTCCGTGTATTAATTCTTAAATCAGGGCGCCCACGTACTGGCAAACTGACTCACAGATTGTCATTTTGTAAAGAGGTTTTTATTCGGGATCTCTGATCCTTAAAACTTGCAAATCCGTTGAAAAGTGGAATTTGAAAATTTTCACGAATCCAATACATTTTTCTAGCAAAGATAGAAGAAAGTAAAAAATATATTTAAAACGAACACATAATAATTTTTTCGCAGAATGTCATTAGCTAAATTATTTTCATTTTATTCAAACAGCAACAATAAAAAAGAATCACAACTCATTATTATCTTCAGTTAAAAAATCCTAATTAAATATTAGTAGGGAATGTTAATTAAACAAATGTTGAAGAATGTTAATTTGAATGTCGGACTTTTTCAATACTTTTCACAGATACAATCGTTTTAGTGTTCATTGTAAAACAATTTAACAAGTGATTTTGAATGTAACTGTAATTAATTTAAATTTTTTCTCTTGTGTTCCTTAGAATTATTAAATCATATAATCCAATAAAACTTTTCACAAAAGCATTTTTTTAATTAGTTGATCTAAGACTGGAAGAAAACAATACAAAGCTTTGCTGATTCCTTTGATAAATGCTGTTTAAGAAATTGTTTCCAAGAATATATTGTCAACCAAACACATAAGGATAAATTAATTATATTCACACCAGTAATATAATAGAGTACATATAATTTATTTTTAATGGGAGAAATTTGTTTTCATAGTCAGTTATGTCATCTATTGTTATGCTTCGGGGATGTGGGACAAGTGTCCCAGGCTCCTCGACCAAATATCCTAGAATCTCTTGTTTTCATAGTCACTTCATTACTTGGTAATTTAGTTTACTTAATTTTTTTATGAATAAACAAAAGTTGCATGTAATTAGATGAAGTTTAATAAATATAAACGATTATTACTTCTGTTAAACAAAGAAGCTTTTATCAATACATAAACTACGGCATTGTTTAAAAATGAAAGCATTCTATTAGATTAAAATCTCACTGCGTGATTGCAAATCTCATATACAGATAATAAACTATTTATATTAAAATAATTAAATTTTTAGTTAAAACAGTACCGTCCAAATATTTGGTTGGACTGACCAAACTGTTTTGTTAGTCGAATTAAATGAAAAAATCATTTGATCAGTCTGACCAAATACTTTTATGTGATTATACTTCCAAAGAACTAACCAAATGATTTTGTTAGTTTAGTAAAAAAGATTAGTTCTTAAGATAGAACGGCCACAAAATTTGTATCAAATACAGACAAACTCACTGATTGAAATTTTGTAAACATGTTTTTCGTAATCTCTGACACTTAAAACTTGTATGTCCGTGAAAAATGGAATTTGAAAATTTTCACGAATCATATGCATTCCGCTTGTAAAAATAAAAGAAAGTAAAAAAACTATTTAAAGGAAACACATTATAAATCTTCAGTAGAGTATAATTAGCAAAATTATTTTCTTTTATTCAAAAAAAAAAAGAATCATAATACATTATTATCTTCAGTTAAAAAATCATAATTAAATATTTGTTGAGAATGTTAATTAAACAAATATTGAAAAATGTTAATTTGAATATCGGGATGTTTCTCAGTGCTTTTCTGATACAATTGTTTTAGCTCACTGCAAAACAATTTAACAAGTGGTTTTGAATGTAACTGTAATTAATTTAAATTTTTTCTCTTGTGTTTTTTAGAACTGTAAAATGATATAATCCAATAAAATCTTTCACAAAAGCAATTTTTTTTAAATTAGTTTATTTTAGACTGGAAAAAAATAATATAAAGTTTCGCTGATTCCCTTGATAAATGCTCTTTTTAAGAAATTGCTTTCAAGAATATATTGTCAACTAAACATACCAGGATAACTTAATTATGTTCACGCCAATTATATAAAAAAAGAATATGTAATTTATTTTTAATGAGAGAAGTTTGTTTTCATAATCACGTAATTACTTGGTAATTTCTTAGTATTTTTAATTTTTTATGAATAAAGAAAAGCTGTATTTAATTATATGCTTATAAATGAAGTTTAATAAATATAATTTGATATTAGGAAATAAAAATTTATTTCAAACTCTTATTCTAATGTAATTTTGAGATTTTTAATGCGATTTTTAAAGGCTTTTCGCGTCGATTTTTTATCATCCATAAAACATTTCCGTGTGTTACTTGATTATCCCGTTAACCAATTTCACTAAATTATGTAAATCGTCAAACTATTCGCCAAATTATGCAAATTGATGTAATTTTTATGTTAAATAATGAAAGGACAAATAAATGTGAAGTATAGGGAGTGCTGAAGCAAAACAATGTCGCAGTCCAGGCTTGATACTTAATCAGTTTAATTAAACGACCTTGGTTAAATTTTAAATATGGAGTTATGTACAAAGGGAGAATAAAAGAGTGCGCCTTTTTAGCCGAATCATAGTCGTAATATCGAGACGTCTGTCTCTTACAACAGTCAATGCATAACTACTTTTACACTTACATTTTACATTTTCTCAGCGCCAAATGTGAGGAGTTATTTATTTTTTAATTGGTGACTCTGCAAACACGTCACAGGCTGATACAGGCTATGTTCGTGGGAAAAAAGCTGAGTCAGTGAGATTGAAACTAGGAACAAGCTTACCATGTGCTTGCTATATTGACATAAATTAGAAAAACATTAATAAAAATGCAATCAAAACAACGAGGTAAAAATCACTTAATGACGTAATAAACAAGTGCTAAGGGTTTAATGTCAAGCGAATGTGAAATTTACTATCAGCCATTTTTGGCATTTAAACGTATAATTTGGAGATAGTTTCTTGATCGATCGGATATTCAAGTAGTACTAATTTCTGATCAGAATGCTTTATCCATTTGAAAAAATTCCTTTTACTGTGATTTTTTTTTAATAACTAGGGATTTTAGTACATTTTTCAATGTGTTTTTTAAAGCATTTTCCAATGCATTTTTTAATGAACATTTCAATGCGATTAGTACTATTTTTTCGATCAACACAGTGATGTTTTAACAATTAAAAGAGGTATTTGGTTTCAAATTTTAAGTCTAATATAGTAAATTTCAAAAATCCACATTCTCTTTAACTTTGTCAATTTGTAGACATATTTTATGTTTTCCGCCAATATTTTATTTTATTTTATTTTATTTTATTTTTATTTTATTTTTTTTTTTTTAGATGACTAGAATAAATTTTCATTCCCAGGATGCATTCATGTGGTGGGTGTAGATTATAATTGTAGGAGTCATTACTTAATAATATAACTAAGGTTTATTGGAATTCTGGGCTAAATAAATCTATGTACAGCATATCAGGGTAAAAGGGGGAAGCTTAGGCCATTCCGAGTAAGTCCGGGGCGCATTCGTCGGCCGGTTGCGCTTGGACGTAAAGTGGAGAGATTTTGGGCCGTCTGCCCGGTATCAGTTCCACAACGAATCTGATGTATTTTCCTTTTCTTTGCTATCAGGCTAATTGGATAAAACCTTATCGTCAGCAGATAAACAAATGTGTACGAGTCATTCGGTTCTCGTGGGAGAATGCTTACTGCAGCAATAATACTAATTGGATGTTTTGGGAAGCAAACTGCAACGTACACTCGGCCATCGACGACAGTGCGCCCTCGCACATGTATTTTAAAAATAAATATAAGAAAAAACACAAAGAGAGAAGAAATAAAAAATATTAGAAAAAAAATAATTTAAAATTTAAATTATTGTCAAACTGAGAGAAAAAAAACGGTGAATTTTTCAAAATTCGGTTATACAGAATTAATTAAAGTTAAATTAACTTTAAGTGGTACACGGAAACAAAACAAGTTGCGAACGGAAGGAAAAAGAAACCAAAACAAAACAGCGCGAGCAGCCATAGCACCGTCTGTGCGTATCACGTCGTCTGCTTGAATGCTACTCTCACAAGAGGCAACAAGAACCGTCTGTTCTTGTGATGTTCTGCAAAATTTCCGTCTGAAAAAACGCAGGCACACGACCCATATAACATTTAACAAAAAAATTCTACCGCTTCTTGCCCCGTCTGGGCGGCGGGTAAAGAAAAAAACAATTTCCCTCCGTTGTACCGAGTTTAAAGTTATCCGTGCCACGACAATAAAATTTAGACTATAACTGAAAAGAGAGAAAAAAACAAGAAAGAGAGAGAAAAAAAAATTGGGGACGGGGGGGGCACATAATTACAATATACAGGAAAGAAAGTACATAATAAAATACACAATAATCAAAAGATAATAATATACATAACAATCAGATAATATATATTACAACAATATGATGAGCTGAAAGTATTGACTTTCAAATATTTAGCGATTTTTCAATACAATTTTCAATGTGCTTTTAGCCACTCTTCAAGTTCCATAGCGATTTTTTGACATTCGTAAACTGATTTCAATTTTAAAAGTATTTGTCCAATATAGTTAATTTTTTATTGCACTATTTTATCGTTTAACGGTAAATTTTTACTCAAGCGATTTTTTTAATTTTTGCGATTTTGAATGTAATTTTGGGGCTTTCACAGTCTTTTTTTGAAACACAGAACATTTTTCAAAGGAATTCGACTGCAAACTTCTAGTTTAATAGGACTTTGGTCTCAAACTTTTAGTTTTTATGGTAATTGTTTTGTTCTCCTATTTTGATATGCAGCGATTTTTAATGCAATCTTTTAGCTTTTTTTTTGGGGGGGGGGGGAGGTGGAAGGTTTTTTGCTTTTCAGATACGGAAAAGGAATCCTATTTTACATTTTTATGATAATAAGGTAAATTTTCTGCTGTGCGATTTTTGCTATATTAAACAGTTTATTGCTTTTTTTATTTATTTATTTATTTTACGGCATGCTATTTTATTTAACTAATTAGATTCAAATCTTTTACCGAAATAGTCTAAATTTTGTGCTTCGTGATTTTCGCCATTTGTAATGCGAAGCTTATGTTTCTTAGCGATCTACTGCGATTTTTTAGACGTTCAATTTTTTACGGAATGTAGTAAATTCTGCCTTCTTTTCATTAAAGTTTATGCGGATTTCAAAACACAATTTTCGAATTTTGCTTTATGTTTTTATGTGATTTTTACTATGTTTTTAGGATTTCGTAAGATTTTTCTACATTACTTAAAATATTCCAGTTTCAATTTCCTTGCCCTTCTCTTTTCAATGAAGTTTAGATGAAATTTGTGCAGCAATTTTTCAATTTTTTGAGATTTTTTATCGTGATTTTCAAAGTTTTTTCGCAATTCTTGTTGTTTTTTAACGAACACGGGCAAAGCCGGGTAGGTTAGCTAGTAAAGTAATAAAATCTTTTGGTCAGCCCAACCAAACATTTGGATGTGATTATATATCCAAAAATTTGGTTGAATTGACCAAAATGATGTTATTTAATAAAATAACAAAAGTCTTAGGTCAGTCTAACCAAATATTTGGATGTGATTATATACCCAAAAAACTTGGTTAGTCTGACCAAATGATTTTGTATAATAAAAGAACAAAAGCTTTAGGTGGGACTATATATCCCATAAAGACTGGCGCTATCTTTTATCTTTTTTTTCCGTTATATTAACCCATTTTAGGCCAAGCACAGAAATTTTATAAAATGTAGCATTATTTTTATTGAAATATGCTTAAATTACATACATTAAGACACAAAAAAAGATTCGTGCATGAAAAATAATATTTTATATAAGAAATAATATTTTATATAATAATATAAAATATTATTTCTTATAATGAATAATATGAATATGAATAATATTTTTATGACTTTTGTTTTATTCTTATTTCATATACAGAATTTGCAACTTTAATCTATTTTAAAAACATGTAATTCATTTCAATCGGAATAATAATATATTTTTAAAAAGTCGAATTTGTCAAAGGCGTTTCAAATTAAAACTCTAGCGTATTTTGAAAATTTTTTAAGAGAAAGTGTTTACTCCAATTGAATTACTAATATTTTATGGATGTCTTCAAAAGCCTTAAAAAATAGAAGAAAAATAAAATTCTTGAAAAAAATGTGTCAGAGTGTTAAAAAAAAATATTTATCGAAATGTTTCGTATACGAACCTTTGGCCGAAAATGGGTTAAACAAAATCGTTTTTTCGCTGGTACATTTTCGTTTACTTCGTAAAACACTTTATTTAGTTAAAAGAACTAAATGTTTATTTTATATAACACCGTCTAAACAAATATTTGGATAAGAGCATATACCACTGACATTTGGTTGTTATATTTAACGATTTAGATAGTTAAATAAAGTAACAAAATGGCAGTCCAACCAAATATTTGGACCGAAGGCTGCTATATTAACTCTCAGATTTGTTAAATAATATTACGAATTATGTATTTAAAAAAGTTTTAATTCAGTTTCTGTAATGATGAATATTTTATTATTTCAGTAAAAAGAAAAATAATGATGCTAATTGATTGTTTTAATTATTTTTTGTACAGAATTTTTTAACAGTGTAAACCCAAACCCGAAAAACCGGAAAAGTCTATATTTGAACTCGGTAACTGCGTGATTGGACGTTAATATAATAAAATAAACTTTTTCAAAAAAAAAATATAACCGACTTCAATCAACGCTCTAAAAAGAGTTAAATAATTCTTTAAAATACCCTAATGATGAATTGTTATCTAATAATCACACATCAGATATCATGTACCGACAAAAAAATGGTTATAAGTTTAATACATAGACTTTAATATCCAGCAAATATGGTTTTTCGACAGAATATTTTTTACAAGAGATTAATTCACATATTTTTGATTTAATTTATGAATAGATACATATAAAAAGTAATGAATTACTTTTTGAAGTTGGTGCCAAACTATTGTAAGTATAGTAAGAATTGTGGTTATATTATGCCTAATACCATAAATAAAATGGTAAAAATCATTATTGATTGTGATTGTTTGGCACCAACTTCAAAAAGTAATTCATTACTTTTTATATGTATCTATTCATAAATTAAATCAAAAATATGTGAATTAATCTCTTGTAAAAAATATTCTGTCGAAAAACCATATTTGCTGGATATTAAAGTCTATGTATTAAACTTATAACCATTTTTTTGTCGGTACATGATATCTGATGTGTGATTATTAGATAACAATTCATCATTAGGGTATTTTAAAGAATTATTTAACTCTTTTTAGAGCGTTGATTGAAGTCGGTTATATTTTTTTTTTGAAAAAGTTTATTTTATTTCTTGCTTTTTAGTTATTTATACCATAATACTTAATTATGTCGAGGCTAACGAAAAAGACAGGCTACCGCGGCACATTTCTAGTATGTTTTTTACAGACCGCTGGAGTGCGTGATGATCGAATGCTTCAATGAAGGTGTCCAAAAAGAACGTCACGTCATTCTAGTGGTCTGTAAAAAAGTCATTTGGGATGCACCGCCGTAACCTGTCTTTTTCGTTAGCTTCGTAATTATGTGTACTGATATATGATGGCTCTTTGCAGTTTATTGACTAACGGAAACAGCAAAAAATCAATCTGGATGCCGGCCGGTAACAATCATTTAAATTAAATACTTATTTAGGGTGAAATTTTAGTCGCCAAAATCGGCAACATTTTAAAAAATGGCGCCACGCTTGGCAACAACTTGACGGTAACGCATATAAATGCATAGATTTATATTAGCTTATGATTGAGAAAACGGTTTCAACAATCAATATTAATTCGCCAGAAATTACTAATTTTATCAGTTTTTGCTTCGTTACTTAAAAAGTACTGAACCAATTTCGATGAAACGGAAATGGTAACTATTCAAGAGCAACATCTTTCAATAAATCAAAATAATATAAATTGGATGGATAGTTTCATAGTAATCGGTGAACATATATAAAAAAAAATACATGCGCGCCAAATTGATAATCTCCTCCTCGTTTTTTGAAGTCGGTTAATAATTATTAGTATTTAATTTGTAAAATATATGTATACAAATTATAATACGGAAAAGAGTATTGTACACAGGTATGTCAGGAGTGGAGTTCGAACCCACGGTTTCTTTCGTTAACCTCTTTCATTTAACACTAATACTAGTTTAATCGGTTGGATAGTTGCTGTGTAATCGGTGAACATATATATAAGAAAAATAGTACATACGCGGTCGAATTGATGATAACCTTCTCTCCTTTTTTAAGTCAGTTAAATAAATTATAATACGGAAAAAATACTGTATGTTATACATGGATGTCAGGAATGGGGTTCGAACCCACGATGTCTTTCGAGAACCAGAGCTTAAATCGGGCGCCTTAGACCGCTCGGCTATCCTAACTGCAATCTAAACGGTGAACAACGCCATGTTACTTTTCGCAAGTCTATTATTTTAGCACACTTGCACTGATAAAGTACTGAGCTGGTAAAAGATCTCTGATACTCTGTACTAATGGTTATAAACAAAATATTCTTAATAGCATACTTAGTATTTAATTTGTAAAAAGAATAATACGGTAAAGGTTTTTGTATATATGTATGTCAGGAGTGAGGTCCGAACCCACGTCCTCTTTCGAGAGCCAGAGCTTAAACCAAGCGCATTAGACCACTCGGCTATCCTGATTGCAATCAACTCAGGGAACTTATTCAAGTTCATGTTATTTTTCGCAAGTCTATTAATTTAGCACTCTTTCGCTGATAAAGTATTGAGTTGGTAAAATATCTCTGACACTCTGTGCTAACGGTTAAACACAAAATATTCTTAATAGCATAATTAGTATTTAATTTGCAAAATATATGTGTAAAAATTATAAAACGAAATAGGTTGTTGTATACATGTATGTCGGCAGTGGGGTTCGAACCCACGCTATCTTGCGAGAACCAGGTCTTAAATCAGGCGCCTTAGACCGCTCGGCCATCCTGACCGCACTCCATGGTAGGAACTCATTCAACAGTTTTAATTAGCAAAAAATCCCTAATTTTATTAGTTTTTGCTTGTTTACTAAAAAATTACCGAACCAATTTCTATGAAATGCAAGTGGTACCAATCCGAGTGTAAGCTCTTTAATTTAACACCAAAACCAATTTAATCAGTTGGATAGTTTCGGCGTAATCGGTGAACATACATTAAAAAAAAAATACATACGCGATGAATTGACAACCTCCTCTCTTTCTTGAAGTCGGTTAAAAATATTCTTAATAGCATAATTAGTTTTTAATTTGTAAAATATATATGTAAAAATTATAATACGGAATAGGTTCGGAAACTTATTCAATGTCATGTTACTTTTTGCAAGTCAATTATTTTAGCACTCTTTCACTGATAAAGTATTGAGTTGATAAAAGATCTCTGATACTCTGTGCTAACGGTTAAATACAAAATATTCTTAATAGCATACTTAGTATTTAATTTGTAAAAAGTATAATACGGTAAATTATTGTACACACGTATGTCAGGAGTGGGGTTCGAACCCAATGTCACTTTCAAGAACCAGAGCTTAAATCAGGCGCTTTAAACCGCTTGGCCATCCTGACTTCACTCAATTGTTGGAACTAATCCAACAGTTTTAATTAGCGAAAAAACACTAATTTTAATAGTTTTTGCTTAATTACTAAAAAACTACTGAACCAATTTCTATGAAATGTAAGTGGTACCAATCCGAGAGTAAGCTCTTCAATTTAACACCAAAACCAAATTAATTGGCTGCATAGTTTCGGAGTAATCGGTGTACATACATAAAAAAAAAAAATACATACGCGTCGAATTGATAACCTCCTCTCCTTTTTGAAGTCGGTTAATAAAAACACTTTTATTTTTGAAGATTTTTCAGAATTAATCACCTTACATGATTCATAATCCCCTGCACGTTTCTCTGAATAAGAAAATTCAAGAGCTGTCAAGATTTCGTGCGTTCTATAGGTGCGATTTGCATATTTTCGCGCTGTCTAAGAAATCTGTTTACCTGCACCACCCGGAATTTAATGACGTTCCTTCATTCAATAATTATTCATATTTCGCCCTATTTTAAGAAGCTGGAACATTTACGCGAATCCTTTCAGCTTGAGTGAAATATACTTTTGTTCCATTGAGATGGAACTAAATAGAAAATTCGTAAATATATGCAGAGATTTCAGTATCCTTCGGCACAACTAGAACAGAAAGCAAAATCATGCACCGAAGCATAGGTTATGAAACACTTTCCAACAGTACCAGAAAACTTTCACCATATTTTACTGTTTAAAATGGTAAAAAAATTAGTCATATGTGGCAATCCCAAAACTTTCTTTTATCTCGTATATGTTAATACTTCCTGAAAAATGCAGCACAGAAGAGCCATTGGTTGGGTTATTTACACCAAAATCTAGTCGACAATACTTGCGTCAATTTCTAATAGAATCTGAAATTTGATGAAAATCAATGCATTCGTTTCTGAAATAGAACTATTGCGAAAATCTTAAAAAATTATGCATAAGAGTGCCACCTGTTGGGTGGCGTACACAAGAAACGAATCTGTAGAGTAAATGTTTGTCAGCTACTAACTGAATCTGAAGTTTAAAAAAAAATTGCATTAAATCATGAGATAGAGCTTTTGCGATAATCATAAATAATGCCAAATAACAGTTACACCAAATAACAAGTTACACCAAAAAGTACTCAGCATCATATTATATCACAAAAAAATTCAATCTGAAGCTTTATATAAATCCGTTAATCAGTTCTTGTGATACAGCTATTGCAAAAATAGCATAAAAGGAAGCAGAACAGCGCCACCGTTTCGGCGATGTATACTAAACAGTAATCAGCACCACTTTATATCAGAAACTAACTGATTCTAAAGTTTTATTGAACTGCGTTTATTACTTCTCAAGATAGAGCTCCCACAAAATTTGCGTCATATAGAGACAGACAGACGATTTGTAAAAATATGTTTTGAGTGATCTCTGACCCCTAAAACTCGTAAATCCGTTGAAAATTGGAATTTGAAAATTTTCACGAATCCAATACATTCTTCTTATAAAGATAGAAGAAAGTAAAAAAAAATATTTAAAAGGAGCAACATTATAAATTTTCCGCAGAATATAATTCGCTAAATTATTTTCTTTTATTCAAACAAAAACGAATGATAATACATAATTATCTTCAGCCAAAAAACCATAATTAAATATTTGTAGGGAATGTTAATTAAACAAATGTTGAAGAATGTTAATCTGAATATCGGACGTTTTTCAATACTTTTCATAGATAGAATTGCTTTAGTTCATTGCAAAACAATTTAACAAGTGGTTTTGAATATAATTGTAGTTAATTTAATTTTTTTTCTTGTGTTTCTTAGAAATGTTAAATCATATAATCCAATAAATCCTTTCAGAAAAGCATTTTTAGCACTTTCCAACAAAGTTGAAAAGTGCTTATGCATTCGGTTTGTCTGGCCGTCTGTCCGTCTGTCCGCGCTATAACTTCCGTAAATATACTCGGATTGCTATGAAATTTTTATACGTTATTGAGGTTTACCCTAGTACGAACCCTATTGAAAATGAAGTATCTACCATGATTAGTTTATCTACAGAAAGAATCAAAAGTTTCCCATTACATTACAACCTATGGGGAAAAATCGTTAATATACTCGGATTGCCATGAAATTTTAGGACGTTATTGACGTTTACCCTAGCACGAACCCTATTGAAAATGAAGTTTCTATTATGATTAGTTTATCTACAGGACGAATCTAAAGTTTTCCATTACATTACGGCCCATGGGGAAAAATCGTTAATATACTCGGATTGCCATGAAATTTTAGGACGTTATTGACTTTTACCCTAGCACAAGTCCTATCGAAAATGAAGTTTCTACCATGATTAGTTTATCTACAGGACAAATCAAAAGTTTCCTATTACATTACGGCCTATGAGAAAAATCGTTTCAAAGGAATTTTAAAGATGTCATACTCTGTAAAACACATTACAATATGCATTCTATAAAATATAAGGTGAAAATGTAGCTATTATTCATTTACAGGGCCACACAAAAGAATTCCATTAGATAATGGTAAAAGGGGGAATTGTGTGTGACATATTTTAAATATATTAAGCTTTTTAATGTATAATAAAATTTATATATGTCACTGATGCTTAATATAAATTATACGCTACTGTCTAGCATAATATGAAGTGCATAGCATTTACAGGGCCATACAAAAGATTTCAAATAGTATATTCTTTCCGAAGTATCGTATATGTGTCCGATGATGGCTGATGGAGGGATGAAATGCATTTTAATTATGATATTCCCGTTTATATTTCGCTAAATATATGCACATTATATGGTGTGCATAAATGTTATAGTTGATATACAGGGCTACCCAAAAGAGCTCACCAACGTTACTGAATATGAGCGTAAATTATTTAAACATGGTTCTTAAATAAGCTATGCATTTTTACGCTGAGCTGCATTCAATTTGCAAATGTTTGCAGAATATAGATAAAGGAATATACAGGGCCACGCAAAGAATTCGGTACATGGACGCCTATGAATGATAATCGATAACAATGTGATTTCAGTTGTTTTAAAAGTATTTTAGTGTACAATAAATTTTAACCTAATGCTGACGTGTAATAAAGGTACAATGTAAACTACAGGGCTGAACAAAAGTATTCAAGTATGTGTCCATCTAATAGTATTAATTGCTGAAAAAGAAATTTCAAGCTACTGGGTATTTTCTTGCTAAGCTAAATTTTCCCAAAATATGAACTGACATATGAAATACTAATGTTCTAATGTACTGGAATGCAAATTTGCGTATATTTGGCTATACACTATTATTTCCCTAAATAACAAAGTTTTGTTAAAGATTTCATTAAGTGTTGGAATGTGCTTCATAATCTATGCTTAACGCATGATTTTTCTTACTTGTTTAATTAGTTTATCCGAGATTGAAAGAAAATAATATAAGGTTCCGCTGATTCCCTTGATAAATGCTTTTTAAGAAATTGTTTCCAAGAATGTATTGTCAACCAAACACACCAGAGTAAATTAATTATATTCACACCAGTAATATAATACAGTACATATAATTCATTTTTAATGGGAGAAGTTTGTTTTCATAATCACATCAATACTCGGTAATTTCTTAAATTATTTCATTTTTTTAATGAATAAAGAAAAGTTGTGTGCAATTAGATGTTTATCAATGAAGTTTAATAAATACAAACGCTTATTTCTTTCTGTTAAACAAAGGAGCTTTTATCAGAACATAAATTGTGGCATTATTTGAAAATGAAAGCAATCAAATAGATTAAAATCTGACTATGTGATTGTATGTATTTCACATCTACACGAAAAAAAAACTGTATTAATAAAATAATTAAATATTTGATTAATATTGTGCCATTCAGATATTCGGTTGGACTCTCCAAACAGTTTTGTTAGTCGAATTAAATGATAAAATTATTTGGTCAGTACAACCAAATATTCGGATGCGGCTATATATTCAAAATTTTTGATTGGACTTAGCAAACGATTTTGTTAACTCAATAAATTAAAAAAAAAAATCATTTGATCATTGTAACCGTACATTTGTATGCGATTATATATCCAAAAAAAATTGATTTCACTAACCAAATGATTTTGTTAGTTTAATACAATACCGAAATTCTTAGGTCAGTCCAACCAAATATTTGGATGGGAGATGGGACTATATATCCCATAAATTTGGTTGGTGCTGTTTTTTTCCTTTAAACAAGAACTAAATGTTTGGTTAATATATATCACCGCCCAACTAAATATTTGGATCAGACCATATAACCCAAATATATGATATTGTTCAAACGATTTTGTTAACACAATAAAATAACAAAAATACTTAGTCATTCCAACAAAATATTTGTATGTTACTATATATTAAAAAAATTCGTTGGACTGACCTAACAATTTTGTTGGTTCAACAAAATAAAAAAATCATTTAGTCAGTTCAACCAAATATTTGGATGGACTACATATCCTATAAATTTGGTTGGCCCTTTTTATTATTAATATTGCTCTTAGAATACGGTGGATTACTTGTTTAAATGGACTCGAATTGTTTTTAAAAATCCAAAGGATGTCATATTAAATAAAACTTTTCACAAAAACAATTTTTTTAATTGGTTTATCTAAGACTTAAAAAAAAATAATACAAAATTCCGCTGATTCCCTTGATAAACGTCTTTTAAAAAATTGTTTTCAAGAATGTATTATCAACTAAACATACCAGGATAAATTAATTATATTCACGACAATAATATACTAAAGTACATCTAATTTATTTTTAATGAGAGAAATTCGTTTTCATAATCACATTATTACTTGATGATTTCTTAGTTTGTTTCATTTTTTTTATAAATAAAGAAAAGTTGCATGTTATTGGATGATTATAAATGAAGTTTAATAAATGCAAACATTTATTTCTCCTCTTTAACAAAGGAGCTTTTATCAGAACATAAACTACGGCATTATTTAAAACAATGAAAGCAATCTATTAGATTAAAATCTAACTGTGTGCTTGTATTTCCCGTCTACACAGAAAAAAATATTTAATTAAAAGAATTAAATGTTTAATTAATACATCACCGTCCAATTATTTAGTTGAACTGACCAAACA
This sequence comes from Maratus speculifer, assembly GCA_964019185.1. Lineage (NCBI taxonomy): Eukaryota > Metazoa > Arthropoda > Arachnida > Araneae > Salticidae > Maratus > Maratus speculifer. The sequence continues at coordinate 307,822,744 of OZ025289.1, forward strand.
ATTTTGTTAGTTCAAACAAAATAATAAAATCATTTGATTAGTACAACCAAATATTTGGATGTGCTATATATTAAAAAAAATGTGTTTGGGCTTGCTAAATGATTTTGTTAGTTCAATAAAATAAAATAAAAACTTGATCCGTGAAACCAAATATTTGAATGTGATTATCTATCTAAAAAATTTGGTTGCACAAACCAATTGATTTTCTTTAATAAAATAAACAAAATGTTTTTTTGTGATTAACCAAATATTTGGATGGGGCTGTATATCTCATAAATTTCGTTGGCACTATCTTTTTTTCCCCTTAAACAAAATCGTTTTTTTTTTTTCGTTTATTTCGTAAAACTATTCAATTAAAAGAACTAAACGTTTGGTTAATATAGCATCGTCCAACTAAATATTTGGATAAGACCATATAACTCAAATATTTGGTTGATGTATTTAACGATTTTGTCAGTTCAATAAAATAACAAAATGACATTGTAACCAAATATTTGGATGTAATTATGTTTTTTACTAGTCAGATGTGGCAATCCCAAAACTTTATTCCACCTTATACATGTTAATACTTGATGAAAAAGGCAGCATATCAGCGCCATCAGTTAGATTGTTTAAACCAAAATCTTGTCAGAAACAACTTATCTTAACTTATTACTGAATCTGAAGTTTGATGATAAGCCATGGATTAGATTTCTGAGAAGGCCTATTGCAAAATTAAAAAAACAAAAAAAAAAATACATAACAGCGCCACATGCTGGGTAATGTTCACCAAAACTAATCAGGATTAACTTTTTATCAGATACTAGCTGAATCTGAATTTTGATGAAAATCCATGCATTAGTTCTTGAGATACATTTATTGTGAAATCGTGGAAAATGCAGCATAGCAGCGCTGTGCTACACGCTGCGCTGTACTACTAAATATAAAGTTTAATTATAATCCTGCACTAGTTCTTGAGAATGGCTATTTTGGAAATTGTGATTAATGCAGCATAGCAGCGCCACCTGTTGAGCGATATGCACTAAAAACTAATCAGATCTAGTTTATTTCAAACTCTAACACAATCTAAAGTTTTGCGAAATTCCGTAAGATAGAACGCCCACAAAATTTTTGTCACATACAGACAGACTGACTCACAGACAGACATTTTGTAAAAACAGGTTTTTCGGGTTCTCTGACCCATAAAACGTATAAATCCGTCGAAAACCAGATTTAGGAAATTTTCACGAATCCAATACTTTCTTCTTGTAAATATAGAATAAAGTAAAAAGCTGTACTGATCTAACAATTTTGTAAGTTTAAATAACAAAATTATTACGTCAATCCAACTAAATATTTGATAGGACTATATATCCCTAAATTTGTTAGAGCTTTAACTAAACAAAATCGTATTTTTCGATGAAATTTTCGTTAAAATAAACGCGAATTGTTCTTAAAAATCAAAAAAAAAAAAAAAAAAAAAATGTAAGCAACATTACGAATAATGAATTTTTTTAAAAAGTTTTGATTTAGCTTCTGTAATGATGGTTATTTTATTATTTCAAAAAAAAGGAAAAATAATAATGATTTTTTTTTATTATTCTTTTTCTACAGAGATATTAATAGTGCCAATTGAAAACCAAAAACCCTGAAAAGTCTATATTTGAACTCGCTAACTGCGTGACTGGATGTGATTCCTATAATAAACTCACTTTTATTTTTGAAGTTTTTCCAGAATTAATCATCTTATATAATTCTTAATCCCCTGCACGTTTCTCTTAATAAGAAAATTCAAGCGCACTCAAGATTTCGTGCATTCTATAGATACGATTTGCATATTTTCGCGCTGTATAAGAAATCTACTTACCTGCATCACACGGAATTCAATGACGCTCCTTCTTTTAATAATTATTCATATTTCGCCCTATTTTATGGAGCTGGAGCATTTAGGGGAACCCTTTCAGCTTGGCAGAAATATGTTTTTGTAGACTTGAGAATCCTTCTATAGTAAAAAAAAAACTAGCCTTAAAAGGAATAAATCCTGGAATGATGCTGATGTGGAAAATTTCCGGAACTAACGAATCCGGGTTGTCCACTCCTTCCATGAGCCGAATAGACCAATCAGGAAAGGGCTCCGTGTATGCATCGCCGTATGGGATACCATAAAGAGAGGAAAGGTTACCATCGCCAACAATCGCCAAGTTTGTCGCCAACTTGGCGATATATCGCCAAATTTGGCGACCAAAATTAGTTGTCAAAAGTGACGCCAACTTGGCGATTACTGTAATATTTCGCCAAATTTTTAATTTCTTTACAACACCAGTCGTTTGATACATCATTTGAGAGGTTTGCAACTGCTTATTCATATAATGGATGTCTTGTGTGTTATCCCCCTCTCTGCTCCCCAGGGGGGAACACATTTTTAATTTCTTTACAACACTAGTCCTGTTACACAAGATTTGAAAGGTCTGCAACTGCTTATTCATAATATGGATGTCTTATGTGTCACCCCCACTCTGCCCCCCAGGGGGGCACATTTTCAATTTTTTACAACACCAGTCGTGTGACATATCATTTGAGAGGTCTGCAGCTGCTTATTCATATTATGGATGTCTTTTGTGTCGGCTCCCACTCTGCCCCACAGGAGGGCACATTTTTAATTTCTTTACAACACCAGTCGTGTGACACATCAGTTGAAAGGTCTGCAACTGCTTATTCATACCATGGGGTATTGGCGAGCGCAGCAAGCAGGGGTAGCCAATAATTTGGAATCGCGAAGCGATTACGCGGGGGGGTTGGAGAGCATAGCGAGCATGGGGGCGGCGCCCCCCTAGTGAACTAAAATAAAGTTTCGTGCCCGAATGCAGCAATTTCGGAAACCTTCACCATTACTCGATCAAGTAAGTAAAATCATGCACCGAAGCATAGGTTATGAAACACTTTCCATAAAACTTTCACCACACTTTGCCGTTTAGAAAGAGAAAAAAATTAGATGTGGCAATCCCAAATATTTTTTCCATCTTAAAAAAAAAAAAAAAAAAAAAAAAAAAAAATCATTTGATCAGTCTAACCAAATATTTGGATGTGATTATATATCTAAAAAATTTGGTTAGACTGACCAAATGATTTTGTTTAGTAAAATAATGAAATCTTTACGTCAATCCAACCAAAAATTTCGATGGGGTATATATCCAATAAATTTCGTTGGCACTATCCTTTTTTACCTTAAACAAAATCTGTTTTTCGTTTGTACATTTTCGTCTACTTCGTAAAACTATTTAATTGAAAGAACTGAATGCTTTGTTAATATACCACCTACCGACCAAATATTTGGATAAGACCATATACCCCAAACATTTGGTTGATGTATTGAACGATTTTGTTAGTTCAATAAATGACAAAATGGCAGTTTACCAAATATTTTTATGTGATTATATATCTTAAAAGTTTGGTTGGTGTGACCTAACAGTTTTGTTAGTTTAATAAGATATCAAAATTATTAGGTCAGTCCAAATTTGGACAGGGTTATATATCGCTAAATTTAATTACAGCTTTCCTTTAAATTAAACAAAAGCATACTTTTCGATGAAATACTTGTTAAAATAAACTCGAATTGTTCTTAAAAATCGGAAGGACATTATGTTAACTCTCGAATTTGTTAAATTGAAATAATATTACAAAAAATGGATTTTTAAAAAGTTTTGATTCAGTTTCTGTGATGATGGTTTTTTTTTTTTTTTATTCTTTTAGAAAAAGGAAAAATAATAATAACAGACTTTTTTTTAATAACAGACTTTTTTTTTTTAAACAGACTTTAACAGACTTTTTTTTAAAATAATTATAACAGACTTTTTTATTATTTTTTTTACAGAATATTTTAACAGTGCAAATTCAAAACTGAATAGTCTATACTTGAACTCTGTAACTGTGTGATTGGACGTTCCTACAATAAACTCACTTTTATTTTTGAAGATTTTCCAGAATTCATCATCTTACTTGATTCTTAGCCCCCTGCTCGTTTCTCCGAGTAAGAAAAGTCAAGCGCTGTCAAGATTTCGTGCGTTCTATAGGTGCGATTTGCATATTTTCGCGCTCTCTAAGAAATCTACTTACTTGCACCAACCGGAATTTAATAACGCTCCTTCTTTTAATAATTATTATTCATATTTTGCCCTACTTCATGGAGCTGGGGCATTTAGAGGAACCTTTTCAGCTATACCGAAATATATTTTCGTTCCAATGAGATGGAACTAAAATGAAAATTCGTGAATATATGCAGAGATTTTGAAAACCTTCGTTATAACTACATCAGGAAAGCAAAATCATGCACCAAAGCATAGGTTATGAAACACTTTCCAACATTACCGGAAAAAAATTCACCACACTTTTCCGTTTAAAAAAGGTTTAAAAAAACTAGTCAAATGTGGCAATCCCAAAAATTTCTTGTGTCTCATGCATGTTAATACTTCCTGAAAAATGCAGAATACCAGCGTTCTAGTTGGGTGATTTCAATAAAAATTAATAATAAAATAATAATAATCCCAAACTGAATGAAAATGTCAAAAAATCATTGTGAACCAAGAAAAATCACATTCAAGACCGCACAAAAAATTGCATTAAAAATCGAAAAGTATTAAAAAATTCCCTTGTTAAAAAAAAATTACTATTAAGGGATGAAACATTTAAATAGAAAAATTTACTATATTAGGCAAAATGTTTGAAATCATAAGCTGTTTCCGAATGTCAAAAAAAAGAAAAAAAGCAAAAAAAGCCGCGCAACGCAAAGAATGGTTGAAAATTGCATTAAAAATCGCTAAATGCTTAAAAGTCACTAATGTTAAAAGGGCAAACATTGTAGTCGAAAATCCTTCATGAATAACGAAAAATGGACTAGAAACTCAAAATATGTCTAAAAATCACTAAAAATCATATTGAATATCGCATTAAAAACTGGTAAAACTCAAAAAGCGTAGAATACAAATTGAACTATTGAGGCTAAAAATTAGAAATCGAATTACGATAATAACTACTAGAATTAGATATCCTTATTTTTTTTTTTTTTTTTAATTCCCAAAGAATTCACAAAGTTGCTAAAACTCACGTTAAAGTACACTAAAATTACCAAATTCCTTTTCCGAATGTAAAAGACCGTCCTAGAGGGTTTGAAAAATCGCTGAATATTTAAAAAATAGCAGCGGACAAAACTTACTAAAATGAATTAAAATATTGTAATCCAAATTTTTTTCATTATTTAAAAAAAATTGACTCAAAATATTGTGATCTGAAAATTTTCAAGAATGACAAAAAATTTACGCGGAACGTAAAAAAATCTCGAAAATAAATCTAAAAATCGCATTAAAATTAGCTGAAAATCAAAAAATGTCTATGATCAAATTAGGTTAAAAATTTAAAGCAAAATTTCTTTTGCGAATGTGAAAAAAAATCAGCGTAGGACTTGAATAAACTCTAAAAATCGAATCGAAAAATGTATTAAAAGTCGCTGAATATTCAAAAATAACAGCGGACACAATTTGACGTAATGTGTTAAAATATTGTAATTTGAATTTGTTCATTAATTAAAAAATTGACTTAAAACACTGTAATCGGAAATATTTTATAAAGTATCGTGAAATTCAAAAGCAGTGCTTTGAGAAAAAAATAAATTCTGTAGGATGTTAAATGATGAAGGAGTTCGCTTCAGTTGTTCCGCCGATGCCTGTAAATGTCGTTTTACCTTTCGATGAGTATATATGCAGTCAAATATTCCGATACGTTCTGTCAAATAGAGGCCTTAAGGCACCACACTAATCATTGGAAAAGACCCGGACGATAATGTTAAGTCTATGGGGGAGTTCTTTTCAAATATCTCGCTCAAATTTTAATATTTTTACATTTTTTTTTCTGCATAGGATAGCTAAGGACGATCTACAACCGGGCTAGTTTTTACTTTTTCGATTTTGGTTTCAGATATATTTTTTTAAATTACTTTAACACTCGAAACCGGTTCTGAAATTGAAACTACCATAATATAATAAATATATAACCAAAAGCAAAAATGTAAAAACTAGCCAAGATGTAGATCGTCCTCAGCTATCCTATGCAAAAAAATGATATAAAAATATTAAAAATTGAGCGAGATATTTGAAAAGAACGTCCCCATAGACTTAACATTATCGTCCGGGTCTTTTCTAGTCAGTTGTGTGGGCTCTGAATCGGGTCGTAATTAACATGGCTTAACCCGAACATCAATTCGTGTCCGGTTAGATCCAATGTTTTTCGTTGAGAATCATTTTTCGATCAGTTTCGAGTTGAGTTTTAATATTTGCATATCGGTTTGGACCTAACGCAATTCATCAAAAAAAAAAAAAGTCTAGCGAATCTTATTTTAGATGAAAGACTATACACACAAGGTATTTCAAAATTATTTGTCAGAAATGTAAAGACGGGTAGAATGGACTAAATAAGCAGATATCGTATCAGAATGGGGTGCAAAAATGCAGCGTTGAGGCAGCGTAGAGGGCGCTTTTGATGTAGCTGGATGAAAGCGCTTTGCTGATTTTAAACAATTATTATACTAGTAAATCTGCAGATCAGTAGCCTCAATGTCACAGCTCTTCTAATGTCTGCTTTTTACCAGACTTTGCGTATAATTTAACTTTATACAAACATCAATCGAAAAATTTCAAATTAGATAAATTTATAAATGAATAAACAAGTCAAAAATTGTGCATAAAACCTATCAAATGTGGTTCGTTCTTACTATAACGAAGTTAAAAATATATGCAGATCTAGGTGTAAGAGTTGCTGCACCCCTATGCAAAAATTCATGGATAGAAAATTTATGACGATTTTATATATAGTAAATTCAGTTATACAGATATGATATCAGTTATACGGATAATATTACTACTTCTTAACTAGGGCATAATCACCATAGCAACCTGGAATCAATATCTATCATGGGATATGATTGAATTATTTAAAAATGGTAGGATTTCATAGATTGGAGAAAACTTTTATTAAGTTGTGACTGGATTTTCATAAAATTTGAAATGATGCAACAGAATTTTGCAATTCTATATATTTAATTTCAAATCATTCAGCTTGGTAGTTTTTGCACTATTATATGTGAACAGACCGATAAACAGATGAATGGACCAGGTAACGACTATAGGTGCTACAAAGTTGAAAAATTATGATATTTTCCCATGAACGATAATGTAATAAAATTCTTTTAAGTAGCTCAGCAAATAAACACAAGCTTTAAGAACTTTATTTTCAGTAACGAACATGGCATAATAAATCTCAATAAAAAATATCAATTACAGATCAATCCAACGATATTGAAGCAAGTTCGGAAAGACAAACAGACAACCAGATGGACAGACAAACATAATTCACAAACTAATTTTAACTTCTTGTAATGTTTTAAAAACGTATGACAGATTTAAATTTCACTTTCAAGAAATTATAAATGGAATTATACTTGAATACTCTTATACACCCCTGTATTTTACCCACTTTTTATTTACACGATACTAATCGGCTGGTTTTTAATTAGACTTATACACACTTAAATCTACTGAGATCATTGTTCTAGAGATTATCATCCATAGAAGGCCTTGTACCCAATTCTTTGCGTGGCCCTATATAATATTTTATCTACATTATACAAAGATATCTTAGTATACTAAATGTAGTTCAACACGAAAATGCATAATTAAAAGAAAAAAAACTTATTTCCGTTTATACTCAATATACCTTAGAAATTCTTTTGTATAACCCTGTATATGAATTATAGAATTTATACATAAAATGTTACATGCAAAATTTTAGTTAAAAGCTCATATCAAAACAAAAGTGAACCACCAGCAGTCATCGATTATATTAGCTACTTCATCATCATCAACAACAACCGTTTTCGATCTACTGCTGGATGTAGGTCTCCCCCAGATTTTTCCAATGTTTTCTGTCTAGTGCTTTCGTCATCCAATTTACACCAGCCACTTTTCTAATTTCGTCACTCCATCTTACTTGTGGTCGTCTTCTTGGTCGTTTTACATCTCTGGGATACCACTGTAGTATATTTGTGCTCCATCTATTGTCTTGTCTTCTTGCAATGTCCCCAGCCCATTTCCATTTTAGCTGCTTGATTCTTTCAAGGATGTCAAAAACTTTTGTTTGATTTCTTATCCAGGTTATCCTCTTTCTGTCTCTTCTAGTTATGCCTAGCATACATCTTTCCATGCTTCTCTGTGTTGTTTGTAGTCTTTGTATCATCCGTTTTGTTAGTGTCCATGTTTCTGCTCCGTAGGTTAATGCAGGTAAAATACATTGATTAAAAACTTTTCAAACAAAGAGGCATATTACTCTTCAGAATAATACTCTTCTTCCCGAAAGCACTCCACCCATTTCTTATTCTTCCATTGATTTCATTCATGATACTATTATCCGATGATATTTCCTGTCCTAGGTACACATAACTTTGCACTTCTTTAATCTCAGTGTTCTTGTAGACAATTTTCTTTTTTGATGTAAATGAATTAAACATCACCTTAGTCTTTTCTAAATTTATTTTTAATCCCACATTGATGCTAGCTTCTGCAAGATCTTTTAGCATAATTTCCAATTCTTCAGGACTGTTACTGAAAATTACAATGTCGTCAGCGAACCGGAGATGACTTAAAAATTCTCCATTTATTCTAATCCCTTTGTTTTCCCAATCCAGCTTCTTGAAGATATTTTCTAAGACAGCATTAAAAAGCTTGGGTGAAATGGTGTCTCCTTGCAGTGGCGCCGACTTCCGGGTCTGCGGGTCTGCCGCGCAGACCCTGAAAAATTTCTGCAGACCTTGCAATATCTTGGCAGACCCTGAAAAATGCAGGTATGAGATTTTTCCGCAAATTCGCGATTTTGAGTGTTTTTTTTATACTGCTATTTTTGCTTTTTTTCAGCGGGGATGATTTGTCGCAAAATTTAAGAAAGTAAGTCATCAATTCGAAAATTCGGAGATAAGACACGAAAAAAACTCAATTTTGTCAACAGATCGCGTAATAAACGTGAACAGTGTCAAAAAATAGCAGGAAAAAATTGCCAATTTCGTCAAAGGATCGCGGAAAAACACCAATTTCGTCAAAAGGTCCCGAAAAAACATCAATTTTGTGAAAGGATCGTGAAAAATACACGAAGATCGTCAAAAGATCGCGGAAATTTTCGTCAAAAAATAGTGTAAAAACAAACATTGTCAAAGAATCAGAGAAAAAAATGCGAAATTCGTTGTAAGATAGGGGGTTAAAACGCAAATTCTGTCAAAGAATCGAGAGATAAATGCAGATTTTTCGCAAAAGATCGCAGAAAAATACGAATTTCGCATATAATAGCGGGGAAAACGCGGATTCTTTCAAAGAATCGCAGATAAAACGCATATTCTGTCGAAAAATCGCGAGAAAATTGTGAATCTTGGCATAAAGTCTGAAAAAAATAGTGATGAAAACGCAAACAATCGCGAAAAAACTTTAATTTCGTTTAAAGACAGCAGGAAAAAAGGAAATTCTGAAAGAGAATAATGGGAAAAACGCGAAACTCGGCAAAAGATCGAGGGGGAGAAACACAAATTTTGGCAAAAGATTGCGAGGAAAAATGCAATTTTCCAAAAATCACGAATTTTAACAAAATAGAGTAAAAAACTCAAATTTTGCTCAAAGATAACAGCGAAAGAGTAGAAATAAAATGAAAATATGATAAAACTTGAATAATTTCATTTACTGTAATTTATACTTTTACCTTCAATGTAATTTGTATTGCAGTATTCTTTGACTTTTTAAAAATTTTCTTTTAAGATACTTTTCTTATGTTTGATATTTATTCCAGAGATGCTCTGTAAAAAAAAAAAAAAAAAAAAAAAAAAATCTGCAAAAGTACTAAACCTTTTCTAGGAAACTGGGATTCCAATAAATTTTCCTGTAACGGTAACAGCAAAAATTCAAGTTTCAGAATCGATTACATGCATTTTTCCTGTTATCGTTACATGAAAAGTTCTTGGAATCCCAGTTTCCTAGAAAATGTTTAGTACCTTCACAGATTTTTTTTTACCGTTTTAAGCAAACCGTTTTAGTTTAAGCAACCTGTTACCGTTTAAGCAAATTGTTATTTTCACGTGTAATAAACTAAAATTTTGGCCTCATACCTATTTTTCTGCAATTTATGTGTTAAAATAGGTATGCGAAACCTGTGGCTCGCGATGGGTTAATGTACCGCCTGCGAATTTCATCAATTTACAACTGGAAAAAATTGCAATTATGTGCATATGTTTCAGGAAAAAATCGTAAATTTCATCACTTTATCGGGGAAAATATAAAATTTCGTCACTTAAGATTCGCAAATTTCATTGATCCGCACGAAAAAATCGCGAAATTCATTGATTATGGGTGGAAAAGGCGAACTTTGTTGATATGGCTTGGGAAAATCGCAAGTTTCGCTCATCAGATACGGAAAAATCGCGAATTTTGCTCATGAGGTTCGAAAAAAAAATAACAAATTTCCCCGATCGGGCACGGAAAATTCACGAGTTTTGTGGATCTGGCACGGAAAATTCGCAAATTTTGTTAGGCGGTCGCAAAAAATCGCACATTTTGTTGATCAGGCAAGAAAAAATCTTCAGTTGTTTATGATACTCGAAAAAATTGCAAATTAAATTCATCGGTTGCAAAAAAAAAAAAAAAAAAAAGCATGCTTTCTCGGTTTGTCGCGTGAAAAAAAACGCGAATTTTGTTGATCGAACACAAAAAAAGTCGGTGCGAATGTACTTTACTCTCCTTCTTGGCGCGATTTTTAAGAATCGCCAAATTGGCGCGTTTTTGCGTCTTGTCTCCCGGAGCTTCTTTCTCCAAGGCCCGCCACACACTACAGAGACATACGTCAAAAATCGTGCAATATGACGCAATCAAACCGGTTTTTTCTTTCTTATCACTGTGAAATTGTCCATGTCATACGTTTTTTCGTTCAATGTTTGGCCTGCCACAGACCTGTCATACATTGAGCGAAAAAACATGACACACTGTTAAAAATTTGAAACTTTTGCTGCATCGTCACTCCACCGCTATTACAGAATATCTCTATTTTGACCAATGAGAATACTCCATAATACAGTGAAGTAATCGTTTTCTATAAAAGCGGTGGAGTGTCGATGTCGCAAAAGTTTCAAATTTTTAACAGTGCACATGCGACAATTTCACACTCATAACAAAGAAAAAACCGGTTTGACTGCGTCATATTTCACAGATTTTTGACGCACGTCTCCTTAGTTTGTGGCGGCCTTTCACTGGTGTGTGGCGGCCCAAGAGACAAAGCACATAAAATACAAATCTAAAGACAAAAAAAAAAAAAGAGAATTTTTACTTACCCGGAGCCGCTGTTTTGCTCCGGATATTCCTATTTTGCTCCGGATTGACTGGTCAATCATATATTTCTTTCCGCAAACTTTCAACAGCGTAAAGTATCCATTTGAATACTTTACTTCCTCATTCAAACAATCAACAACATTCTTTCTGTAATCAACAACTTCCATAGTAGTTACTGAACGGTATCTCACTAAATATAAAAAGAGGAAAATGCAAAAAATTAAACTCACTCGCTGAATGCAAAACACAACTCCCAAAAACAATGCTACACGAAGCAATTTCTAAGCGGGAATAAAAATACTCAAAAATTTAAAACCTCTCTTTCAACACAAAAAGAAGCGTCCAATCAGAAACGGCTTAGAAATAGCTCTCTTTTAAGTTCTCATCTTTCGTCCAATCAGAAAACATTCAACAAAAAGAAGTGTCTAATCAGAAACGGCTTAGAAATCAGTACATTACGTAAACCGAAGCACTCCTTAGGGTTGCCATATTGAAGATCCGAGTGGAGAAAATGAAAATGCACGGTTGCCATGTCGAAACATTTATCGCTAAAAAAAAGTCGCCTTGGCGAAGGAGAGTAAAGTACATTTCACCCAAAAAGTCAAACTTTGCCGATCAGGGACAAAAAAAAATCGCAAATTTCGTTGATAAGGCATGCCAAATCGCGTATTTGACGGTGTCGCTCACAAAAATTTTAAATTCCATTGATAGGCTGCGAAACAATCGTGAATTTCGTCAATTTATCAAGAGGAAATATCGTGAGATTCATCTTGTCGCGTAAAAAAATGCAGCTTTCGTCAAATTTAGTACAAAAATCGTGAATTTCGTTAATCGGGCGCGGAAAATTGCATATTTCTTCAATTAAGGGTGGAAAAGCGCGAATTTTATTGATTGGATTCCAAAAAATCGCAAATTTCGTCAGTCCGAGACGAGAATATTGCGAGTTTTGTTGATCACACATGGAAAAATTGTTAATACATCAATCAGGCTCTTAAAAATTCTAAATTTCGTCTATCGGGTGCGGAAAAATCGAGAAATTTGTCGATCATGCGAAAAAAAATCGTGAATTTCGTCGATCCACTTAGTAAGAATTGTGAATTTTGTCAGTTAATCGTAGAAAAATCAGGGAATTCGCCGATTTGGAACGGAAAAGTCGCACATTTCGTCGATTAGCTTAGTAAAAATCGTAAATTTCCTCGATCAGCTTTCTAAAAAAACGCAAATTTCGTCAATTAGACGCGGAAAAATCTGAATTTTATTTATTATGCGAGTAAAAATCGCAAATTTCGTTGATAAGTGTTTGTAAAAAACGCGAATGTCGTTGATCACATTCGTAAAAATTTCGAATTTTCTTGATTGGGAACGAAAAGATCCTGAATTTTTTCAAACAGGCTCGGAAAAATCGCGAATTCTGTAGTTCAAGCACGGAAAAGTTGCAAATTTTGTCAATGAAGCACGAAAAATTGCGAATTTTGACGATCATGCGAAGGGAAATAGCGAATTTTGTCAGTCGTGCGAAGAAAAATCGCGAACTTCGTCTATCATTTTGTAAAAATCGCAAATTTCGTCCATAAGGTGCTGAAAAATCACAAATTTCGTCGATCGTCTTCATAAAAAACGCGAATTCCGTCGATCAAGCGCGAAAAAATGCAAATTCTGTCGATCAAGCACAGAAAAATGCAAATTTCGGCGATCAAGCGCGGAAAAAATCGCGAATTTTGTCGACCATGCGAAGAAAAATTGCAAATTTCGCCATAAGGTGCGGTAAAATCGTAAATTTCGTCAATCAGACGCGGAAAAAAGTGAATTTTATTGATTATGTGAGTAAAAATCGCGATTTTCGTCAATCAGCTTTGAAAATTCGAGAATATCATCGATCGGCTTCGTAAAGTTTTCGAAATTTGTTGATTGGGAGTGGAAAGATCCTGAATTCTTTCAAGCAGGCTCAGAAAAATGACGAATTCCGTCAATAAAGTTTGGAAAATTTGCAAATTTCGTCGATCAAGCGCGGAAAACTCGCAAATTTCGTCAATCAAGCACGGAAAAATTGCGAATTTCAACGATCATGCGAAGGGAAATCGCGAAGTTTGTCGATCATGTGAAGAAAAATCGCAAATTTCGTCGATCAGTTTTGTAAAAACCGAGAATTTCGTCGATAAGGCGCTGAAATATCTCAAATTTCGTCAATCGGCTTCATAAAAATCGCAAATTTTTTGTCAGGTTCGAAAAAATCGCAAATTCTGCCAATAAAGCGCAGAAAAATCGTAAATTTCATCAATCAAGCCCGGAAAAATCTCAAATTTTGTCAATCATGCGAAGAAAAATTGCGAATTTCGTCAATCATGTGAAAGGAAATCTCGAATTTCATCTTAAAGTGATAAGATGTCTATTGTCTAAAGTGCTTTGAATTTGCATTAAAATACTCTATTTGCATCAATTTCCGGGACATTGACTCAGACCCCCTTGTTCATTCAGCTCGTTTTCTAGCCTGGCCCATTGCATGTTCACAAACATCCCCTCAAACAACTGCCCTTGTGGCAGACCCAGCTTTTGGACCAAAGTTGGCTCCTATGTCTCCTTGTCTTACTCCTCTTCCGAGCTTGATCTTTGCTTTTCCTTTATCTAAACGGATGTTTGCTGTTGCTTTCTTGTAAATCATCTTTATGATATTGATGTAAGTTTGTCTATCTATACCAATGTCCTCCAGAGAATCTATTACTGCTGATGTGTAGACGGCATCAAAAGCTTTTTCATAATCAATAAAGGCAAGGCAAAGAGGTAAATTATAACATGTTTAAAATGCATTTGAAGGTATTCTTCCCATTGGAGTCATGTAAAGAATATTTTTGATTCTTCTTATAATTAAACTATACATCCGATGCTCATAAAATTTGCAATGACACGACAAAATTATGCAATAATTATATATTTTAAATTTCAAACCATTTGGTTGGGTACTATTTTCATAGTTATGTGCGGACAGACAGATAGGCGGATAGACAGACATACGAACAGACCAGACACGACTATAAGTGCTACGTATTTATATAGTTACGAACGCATTTAAAAATACGTAGAAGTTTTCAGAAATTTGATGCATTAAATTGATCCCGTTTTTATGCAACATTATTCTAAAATTTTATGAACTGCATATTATTGTAATTTTTTAGACAAATTGATTTTTTTTTTTCTTTACCTACTAACCACAAAAATCTGTATTTGATATATAAGTAATTTATAGAAAAGGAGATATAAAAATTATGCAAAGGAGTTGTCTAATTTAGAATTTTAATGTTTTTACAATATTTGTTTTTCAAAAATTTCCCTTTTATTACGTTTCTATAATATTTAGATCTAAGATTTTATCTAAATATAAATCAAAATCTTTTTGATAACTTTACCTCGCTAAAATCATCCAATAAAGAAACTTATTTCCCGCTAATCTCGACGTCCTTTTGACATCGATATCTATGAGATGAAAATTAATGGCAAATATATCTATGTGGGACATATTAAAATTTACTATCCAACCACTTGCTTAACAACAAGTTTATTATTAATTTAAATATAAAAAAAATCTTTATTTTAACGTGCATTCGACAAATTTTAAAATTATGATAATAAATTTCTGTAAATAAATAAGAATTAATATCATAATCCAAGACCATTTAATTTAAGCGCCAAAATGCATTAATTTATTTTCGGTATATCATGTCATTAATCGCTTGTTTTCGTGCCCTAAAATCAATCTTCCTTTATCTTTTATTATTAAAAGATACTTGAAAATTTCCATTTTCTTTCCAATATGAAGTTATATTAATTTTCTTTTAATTCATATATATATTTTTTCATTTATCTTTACTTACATGAAAATTCAAACATTACACTGACGCATTATACATGCTTTTAATATTATGATGATAAAGGGTTGCTAGGCAACTATAAAAAGTAAAAGAAAAAATGGAATAAATACATTTGAAATAAGTAAATCTCTAAAACAAATTGCTTTATATTAATGGTACGCATTTATAAAAATTATCCAAAAATTACAGTAATAATTTGAAAAATCTGACAAATGCATAGACAAAATTTCAAAATAATTTGAATAACTTCAGCCTCGTAATCGCATATTTCAGTATCCAATTTATCATTTAATGCCATTGAGCAAGTGAGCCATTTTCTTTCAACAAATGAAAATTTTAAAAACGTCTGAATTGCCATAGAAAAGCATTATGGTGCAAAATTAAATGTCCTATATTTTCCGAACAAATGAATCAAATAAACCAAAAAAACTATAAATCCAGGTAGCTCAAGAACATACCCAATTAATTTCGAGTTGATCGGGTGTTTTTTGCGGTAGTTATCGCGGAACAGACAGACAGAAATCAAAACATTTCGTGTCTCCAAAGTAAGCGTTCACTGACGTTTCGGCAATGAAGTACTTTTGTGGGAGTTTATGGGCTTTCGTGATCATTTGCATACTTTGATTAGTACAGCACAAACCATAGCAAACTTCAGTTTATGATAAATTTTTTTCGAGTGTATTCTATCAAACAATAATTCAAAAATCTTTCTATGGAAAAAATTACTTTAATATACGAAACTGAAGGCTTAGATGTAAAATAAGTGGTGACCACGCGCCTTACGCCACAAATATTTAGCTGATATTAATAGGACGATCAGTGTCTTTAAATCATTTGATATGTGCCAGGTTTAAGTCAAAACGCCAATTTTAAAAATAACCACCCTGTAGGAATCAGTATAAAAATTTTATCAATATAATCGTCAAGAAGGGGTGTCATATTTGCCTATCAATTAAAAATCCGAAATAAAAATGCAAACCTATCTTTGGCTACATACATTATAACGGATCACATAATTAATGACAAATATCTTTTTGCAGGCATATGTGAAATGTTATTTAAGGGATTCTTAATTATTTTAGTAGACACCAGATATATTAAATTAATTTTTGATTTTTTCTTAGATAACAAGCAAATTTGTAATAATCGTTTATCTCATAAAATGTCAACAAAGAATATTTAAATGGGTATAACAGTTGTGCTTAATTAGAAATAAAAAGAACTCATTTTTGAATGCTAGGCTTTAAAAAAGGGAAAGTAAATTCAGACAATGAACTAATTTTGAATAAAAGTATAGCACTAATATATGACTTCACAATAGAATGTCATTTTTCGCACGGATTTCAAGCAACATGCACCGTCATACCAATACGGAGCATGCCAACTTCGAGCTGCGCAAGGAAATGGCTCACACCGAACACGCGTCCAACTGCTCTTAATCTTGTCAAAAGACTATCCTCTACTGTGCGTAGATCTGCTTCTTCTATTGTAGGAATTCTGCGATACTTACAGTGCCAGTATCACGCCTTGAATCATGAAATGGTTCACTCATAAAATGTCACAATTCCTATTCCCTTTGCCTATTTTCATTACTGTGCCTTTGTCCGAAGCTATAATGCAAAGAACTGAACCAAATTTCACATTTTTTAGCACTTTCCAACCAAGGTTGGCAAGTTTCTTCCGCAGTGGAAAAAACCGCGGAAAAAACCATGGAAAAAAACCGACCGGAAGAAATAGGTTTCTTCCAAGTGGAAGAAATGGAAGAAACTGTTTTTCTTTAAGAATTTACCATATATTTTTATTTTTGCAAGATATAATAAATATCTTCTTCCTATAATCTAATATAAATTAATTTCACTGGACCAAAACAAATTTAATTAAGCATATATGCTAAATTAATAACTGCATCAGTGTTTTAGCGAAGATCACACACAACAATTGTCTAGAGATCTTCAACCATAGGCTAAATGAAAAGAAATTTTATCCAAAATACACAAAATCAGTTAAATGTTATCCATTTCAATTGAACCAACATATTTTTTTATTATTTAAATTTCTGAAACTAGTTGTAAATAGTAGAGATTCTTTGCTAATGGTAGAATGAAACACATCTAAATAAAAGCTTAATTTACATCAATTTTATTAATGTAAATAATGTATACTAATTACAATATTAAATAGAGATCAATCAAAAATACGGTTTTGTTTTTGGCACAAAATCTGAGTTTTGCCAAAAACAAGGACGAAAATTCGGCCAGATCGAAACACTTAATATTCCAAATCTTGTTTCTTCCCTCGGAAATTTTCAATTTTAGTTATTAATTTGAACTGCATCGTGGCTCAAATGAATGCATTGCAATGAACTTCATTGTTTATAATTATCAGTCATGATTTATCAATCATCTCATAGAAAATTTTTAGTTTAGACTGCATTAGATTTTAAATATTCTTTAAGAAGGTCCTGGAATAACAAATGATTATTTACAAAAATCAAGATGTATACACCTAAAACTAAAATATTTTTTTATTAAATGAAATTCGTATGAATAGAAATTCTTTTTGTGTCATAGATGAATTAATTATGTATTATTGTATATGAAAATAAAGTTTTTGGATTATTAGCTGTTTTACATAGTTAATAAATACTATACATATAATTAATTTCAATTATGTATATTTATGTATGTATTAATTACATTAAAACATGCAATTTAATTATTTAAAAAAAAATTTATGTTATCATCTTCGGTCAAAAAGTTGGCAGGTCACCTAAATTTGGTTTTGGCTTTAAAAACCAGTTTCGATCTATCCTCAGTATTAAAATAAGTCATTAAAACATTTATTTTTCTTAGTATAATGCAACATAGTATAGCAAAAAAGTTTTTTAGCAGTAGGATGCTGCAATCAATTTCTCAACTTAAATTGGATAAAAGCAAAAAAATGAAGTTTTTTTTTTCCAAGTCCTACACTTCAGGATAGTTTGAAAGCATTTTGACATACCTATGAATGTTTTTAGAACATTAATCTTTTTAAAATCAGCATTGAAATATTCATGCTAGAAGAAAAATATAAAAAATTACACATTTATTTATTTACTGTGTTGCACAGTTTAAAATAATGCACATTTATATGAAAATAATATATTTTATATGAAAAATAAACAATTTGTAGGTAGTTTCTTTCTTTCTTTTATATATATATATATATATATATATATATATATATATATATATATAAATGGAGCAATTAATAAAAAAACCCATTCCATAATAAAATATCCTAATCTCTACAGTAGCAAAAATCCATCAACTGAAAATGTCTGCTGAACCTGAAGTTTGTTATTTAAAAAAAAACTTATCTTTGAAAAAATATTTTTAATAATAATTAAATTTTCCAATCTAGATTTCATGTAATTATACTTTAATTCTTTTACATAGTTAATATACTTTGAGCATTTGTTTTGGTTTCTGGTGGTTTTTTCCATTTCTTCCAGTTTCTTCCACTGTCCTGGAAGAAATAGGTTTCTTCCGGAAGAAACCCAACCCTGTTTCCAACAAATTTTAAAAGTGTTTATGCATTCGGTTTGTCCATCCGTCTGCTCACACTCTAACTCCTTTAAATATACTCGGATTTTTATGCAAATGATAAAGCTTTTTGGGGGTCACCAAATTATGTTTGGTATTGCATATGAGAAGTGTATACGATAACGGTTCCTTTACAGGCCACTCAAAAGAATTCGATTACATTATGATATATGGTTCATGCGCGTAGCCAGGGGGGGTGCCCTGGGTGCCCGGGCACCCCCCCGGTCACGCAGACACATGAAGGATTTTAAAACCTAAGTAAAATAATCAGCATTCATAAAAAAAGAATAATTTAAAACAATGTAATTAAAAACAATTAACAATTTTTATTTTTCATACATCCTGTTCATATATCACTTCTGCGGAACACAACAACAATTTCTCAAGTATCATGATGCAGTAGCTGATAATTAATTTTTTCACATTACATTTGTACTCTTTATCAATATTTTATAAAGTAGAGTATTTTAAATTTTTCGGTAAGCAGGCGCCAGACACTACTGGCCTGTAGTTAATCCAACGTTTGCAAGACGCCATTACATTAAATGTTCACACTGACAATAGACCCCCCCCCCCCCACTGAAGATATTTAAGAAAAAACAAAAACATTTGAATCTAGATATGGAAGCTATGCTTAATAGTTTTTATCTTTTCAATAATAATAATAATAAATATTAAAGCCTGCCAGTCACATTATAGGGTTTTCTGAGAAGAGAAAAATCTGTTTTATTCAGTTTTCATTCTCTTAGCCTGTATCATTCCGAAATGGGCCAAAAAAAAATATATATATATTTAATTTGTTAACATACTTCGCACTTTACCAAGCGTATTTAAATAATATGGGACGGCCAGAAAAGAGAAAACGAGCTTTAGAAGAACCTGCAAAAAATGCAAGACAATTCAGGATATTTTTAAAGAAAAAAATAACTGTCCAACATGATGTCAAATCTCCAGAAGCCACAGTAACCAAAGAAAGTGAGAATAGTTTATTATGCTCTCTTAAAGCGGTTCTGAAATCTGTGCTTAACAAACGCGAAACTTTCTGACACATTTTATGCCTTTTTAGGTGCTTTCGTGATTATGTAAATACGTAGCACCTATTGTTGTCGCTCAGTCCGTCCGTCTGTCTGTCTGTCTGTCCGTCCGTCTGCATATAACAACGCAAAAACTACCCAACCGAATCGATTGAAATTTAAAATACATAATTATTACATAATTTTGTCGAGTCATTTCAAATTTTTTGAAAATCGGATGGATAGATCAATTACAGGGACAATCAAAAGGATTCCGTTACATTACGGTCAATGGGGAAAAAAGTTTCAAATGCATTTTAATCGTTTGAAATTTAAAACGTATATTTATTACATAATTTTGTCGAGTCATTTCAAATGTTATGAAAATCGGATGCATTGATCAATTACAGGGACAATCAAAAGTATTCCGTTACATTACGGTCAATGGGGAAAAAAGTTTCAAATGCATTTTAATGGTGTTACACTCATTTGAATATAATAGAATCGACATGAATCTATGAAATATGTACTAAAAATACATTTTGTATAATCTGTGATGCAAAGAATATTTATTATTAAATTACAGGGCCACACAAATGTATTCCACTAAATAATGTTATACGGGGAAACATTGTTTGGTGGGTGTTTTAATTATATTAAACTACTTCACATTTTATGAATAAGACTAGTATATAACTCCCGTCAAAAATGAAGGAATTTTGACCTGCATTTCATTTTCGTAAGACTTTGTACAAACAAACAGAATGAAGATTTTATTATTAAAGAGTTTGTATTGTAGAAAAGCATTATTTAAAAATAGCAATACAAAGGATTTTTTTTTTCTTTTACTTGATATTAAATTTCTGAAATAGTTCAACAATTGGGCAAAACATACAGCAGTATTTATCACAACAATGAAAATAATTAGCAAAGTAAAACACATTTTCTGAAAATTTCACTAAACATTAAAAATTAATATTGATTTTTTTTTAAATTTAAAATGCATTATTTTACAAAAGCAATGATTCCGCAGTGATTTTAGCCATATATATATATAAGAAGGATATGAAATAGATTCCTAGATAATTGATTAATAAAACTTTATATTTTATTTTTAAATATAAGTTTGGCTCATCTAGTAGCAGTTAATATAAACAAACAACAACATAAAAAAAAAAAAAAAAAAAAAAAAAAAAAAAACGTTTTGGAAACAACATAAAAAAAAACTTTTTGGAAAATTTGTAGTTGTTTATAGAAAATATCGAACCAAGATGCATTGATTTAGATCAAAATCAATTTTTAAAAACTCAATGTCACTTAAAAAATTCATTCCTTATTAATGAAAACCAAAATTGTTATTGTTATTTCCTTCGTAAAATTTTAATTTTATTACGCCAATTTTTAAAAGCTTAGCTTATATCCACTTGAAATGTGCTTACATTGTAAACGAAATTTACATTTCTTATGAAATGTAATTAAAATATAAGTAATATACAGTCATGTATAACTTATACTAATTGCAACAAAACAGGTATTTTTTTTTTTTTTTTTTTTTTTTTTAAGCATAGTAATTTTTGAATATAATAACTTTGAAAAGTAAGAAAAATTCTACTTTAATAATAGAATGTGGAAAAATAATTTTCAATCTCATTAATGCAGTTATTATAACATCTCATATTCATTACACCTTGAGGGAAAAAAAAAAATATTTTCTTTATAATAGAAAACAAAATTTGAAAAATTAAGTTGATAAATGTTGACATCTTAAAAAAAAAAAATAATAATAATAAAACGAAATTTAAATTATATCTAAGAAATCATATGAAAATTATTCTATTTATTTATAGCTTGGTATTTTAAAATTATACAGCGGAAACGTTTAAGAGTTATCTCTTACACATTATTACATCTTGCAATTTTTATTTATTACTAACTATAAATCCAATGGAAAAATTATTCATTCGCATTGATGCTGATAGATGGCAGCACAATAAAAGCTGAAGTCCGTCCACAGTGCATAAATCCATAAAAAAACCATGGACTTGAAAAATCATTGAGTTTTTTTTTAATGTTGTAAACTTACTGCCTATAATAAATGTAAACAAAAGTGAAAAATATAATTTAAAATGTATTTAAATGTTTGAATATGATTTTACAAATACTTTAAAATCATAATTAGATATTTTTATTGTTATTATTATTTTAATGAATCACTTGAGTCATTCATTTCTCTTTTGTGAAGCCGTCGATTGTTTATTTTGTTTATAATAGCGTACGTTTAAATTGGAACTTAATGTATTGTAATTGGATATGATATACATGTTTTATAAGGAAATTTGCCCGACAAACGTTATTTCAAGCAGAAGAAATTATCATTTAGCTGTCATTTGTTAACATGTGTTTTCCATTAGGCCTAACATGGCGTTTAGCAACTGTGGATTCCTACATTAGAATGGTACGCACTGGAAGTGTTCTACACACTTCTTTCCAAACGCATTTTATTATAAGTAGATATACGTTAATGAAGTATAAGAATTACTCCCTGCATATTTACAGGAACACAAAGATTTCGACCACTATACTGTATCCAAAGTACGCTCTACTATATTAGCAAGATCTGAATATTTTAAAATTTCGTTATCAACGAACGCACCTCATTTGCTACGCTTTACGTGCAATTTCTAACTTGTTTTTTTACGTAAAGGCACAAAATTAAGGCACAAAATTCGATTTCAATAGACGTGTACATTGAAGCGATTTGGAATCGAATTGCGTATTCCCTTTCTTGATAAATATAAAGTTATCGAGTTTAAGTGACTTTTGTACTTAAATTTTTGTATTTACTTTGTTTACTTATGACTGAATCCATCAGTGATACGCCTAATCCGACGTGGTACCTGGTTACGAAACACCAGCAGTAATATCTTTATTGTGGCACTGAGATCTGAGTTTATAATGTAGTTTTATCATAAAATTTAACTAAATACTTTAACTTTTTTATTTATTGTGACATTTATTATTATGTTCAGAATTATGCTGCTGGTTTGCATACACGCGCGTCCATACTAGAGGTGAGACGGGCTCAGCCCGTACCCTAAAACCCGAGTCCGGGCCCAACACGGGTACGGGCTCTATTTTTATTCTAATCTTCGGCCCGGACGGGCTCATTTTTTCTGAAACCGAAAGATTTTATTTATTCATGAGTAGAAAAGATTGAAGAAACTTTTTTTTCATTTAAAATTGCGTATTTATTCCTTTTTCAAATCATTTTGATCAAAATGACGGGGAACCGAAGTAGTGTTTATTTATTTTAGTATTTGATTGCTGTTTCAAATGAAAATTTGTGATAATTACAGATTTATGTCTACATAATTTCCGACGACAACCTCTGAATGGCGCCATTCAAAATAAACACCAGCTATGAATTTGCTTTTAGTTGGCTTTTCATTAGTAAAAGTTTTTTTTCTTTTAATAGGATCGTTTTTTTTTAATTTAATATTTAGTTACATAACGCGAAGAGAATACTTCCTTTTGTTATTAATAGACGAAAGTTAGCTGGAGGCTTGCAAATTATTTAATCTTCTATTGTGCACGAGTTATTGTCGTTTTTCATATGAAAATTAGTGATTGTTCTATCTATTTGTCAACATGAACACTGTTTCATGTTGAGGACGGTATACATTTTCAAAGTAAACTTTCCTCCGTAAGAAAACATAATTACCATCTTATTCTGGTATAAAGCAATTGTTCAGTGTTTCTTCTTTTCCGATAAAAGCATCAGACCTTTAAAATAACGTCAACTTTTTTTTTTCATTGATTTTCTGGCACCTATCAATTAAGGAACATTGTTATGAGAAAATAATCGATTATAATTAAAGTTGTACATTTTTTTACAGAAAATTGAAGAACGTTGTTCGATTCGCCAGATTACAAATAGTAGTTTCTGCAAATTTCATGCATTTATTCATTAAGTCACAAACCTGTACATGAAATTATGAAATTTACTTTTTAAATTAGGGAAAAAATTGAGATTAATTTTAAGAGTCAAGTATATATTTATTTGATACGGATTTTGATAAGATTGAATTTAAATTTTCATTTAACAATTTTATCTGTGTAAGAAATTTTTAATACCATAATTATCAATTTATAATACAATAATAATAAACATAAATAATTAACATAAATAAGTAATTAACATAATAATAAATTTTTGATACCATAAATACCATATAATTTTGTTTTGTATATTTTTGGTATCGGACTCGGGCTCTGGTAACAAAAAATCTTTCGGGCTCGTGCGGGCCCGGGTCGCTAATTCGCAAACACTCAACGTCCCAGCGCGCTTCACGCCAACCTCTGTAGCCAAGCGCTTTCGGGAGAAGATGAAAATGTGCGTGCAAGTCTGAAGTTCTAAAGTAAGTCTGGAAAAAAAGGACAAACCAAGTTTGTAAATATTTTTGAATTACGTTGATCTATCTTGATTAACTATGCGGCTTATTGTTTCAACTATTATACCTTCATAATGCTAAAAACATGCATTTTAAATTTTCCAGCGTCATCCTAGCTTTTTAACGGTAATCCTATTGTAACAGCATCAGTATTAAACTAGTGTAATCAATAGCACAACTTGTGTAGACTGAATTAATCTGCTACAGAAAAAAAAAATCTTTGAATTCTGTAAGCGTATCTAAAATATTCATATAAAGTGGATATAAATATTTGCAATGCAAATTTCAAACTACGATACTAGCAGTATTCAAGTATGCACGTCGAAGTTCAATTTTTCGCCAAAGCCCTTGGCTAGATGGGTTGGCGTCAAGCGCGCTGGGACGTTGAGTGTTTGCGAATTTGCGCCCGGGTCCCGGTAAACGAGCCCGAACTCATCTCTAACTCACACACATGTATGTGTATTTCGCCGGATGAGATTTATCATCCGACTAAATTTCATCTACAAGACTTTGATTAATACGATATTTTGATCTCATACAGCTTTCTTTTACGCTTACAAAAGTTTTTAGCATAATAAAAATCCTTTTTTAATTTTTATTAGACGTTAGGGTGACTAAAAGATTCACACTTGTGTCCACACACAGTCTCTGTCTTATATCACTGCTGTAAGAAAATTTATATCTTTTTTTTTACCATTAGATTTAGTTTAAAACCTCTTCTAATAATCCTCAAAAAACAAAATTGTGTTTGGGCCCTTTTTAAAAAAACACCACACAATTATACATTCTCAGATAAAAGCTTGTTTAAAACGGAAATTCAAACAGTCTCATGAGATTCCGTTTTAACAGGTTTTATTATATAAGATATTGTTTGTACCCAACAGGTCCGGGTTAAAAAATCTGGGCACCCCCCCGTGCAAAAGGCTGGCTACGCCTATGTGGTTGGGGAAATCGTTTGGAGAGTATTTTAATGACATGACAGTATTTCAAATGTATTGAAACTGATATAAATCACTGAATTTCACTACGATCACCTAAAACAGAGCATTCATAGCATTTTCTTTTTTTATTTACAGGGACATTACAAAAGAAATCGGTTGCATTGCAGTCTTTGCGTAATAATTGCTGAAGAGTACGTTTTAAAATTCGGTGTGCTTTTAAAAATTTAATTAGTTTTTTGCATATTACTCTTTATACAGGGTGATTCAGCTCGTCGGTGACAAACTTTAAGGATCGATAGAGCACACCTAGACGAACATTTTTGAATAGGGAATGTAGGGTCCTTGACGCGTTGGTAAGGCGCTAGGCGCTTTCGAAAATTTGGGTGCCGAAATTCGAAACGTCATAAAAACTAGGGAAATGGTTAGATTTTCTTGCTTGTTGCGTCGAAATGATTCTGTTTGTTTAGACTTTCTTCAGTACCAATTTGATAAGCGTATCTCTTAAAACATGGATAGGGGGCGCTGCAGACTTTGGAGAGCTAGACAACAACTTTAAGCCCGTTATTTTGATAATTTAACACATGCTCGCCAAAGTTTATACTCTAACTTAAAGTTTGAACCCAAAAGTAGAGCCCTGCAAAAAGCGTAAGAGCCGGAATAAAATGTCAAAGTACAGGGTGGTCGAAACTCGAAGGCTCCTAAGAGATAAACAAACAGATTTCTTGACTTATGGCATGCATTTTCATGATTCTGTTTGCTGGGGCTCTCTGAAACTCAGTTGAACGGTACAAAAAGAAACATCGATAGGGGGCGCTTTAGGCAAAAAACATAATTCGTTGACATTTCGGACGCTAACTGGAAACGGGGCGCTACGATCAGTTAGTAATAATGAAAACACATTTTCTACCTCTGCTCAACACTTCTGAATAAATTTAGACCAAAAACATCAATGATACTGGAAATTTATTTACAAAAAATAACACTACAGAAGATGCTCGAAATTTCGACCTTGGGCCATGATGCAGGCTTCGCACCTCCGTCGCATTGAGGAGTGTGTGTTTCCAACAATGCCAGGAGTATCTCTGATCTGCCCTGCAGCTGCCACAATGCGCGCCACAAGTTCTTCAGCACTGCTGACAGGTGTATGGTATACCTCGGCCTTCAGGTAACCCCAAAGGAAGAAATCCAAGCAGGTGAGGTCTGGTGATCGGGCAGGCCAGTGAACTGGACCCCCACGCCCGATCCACCGCTGGCCATACCTTGCGTTTAGATGGAGACGCACGTCGTTCGTGTAATGGGCCGGAGCTCCATCGTGCTGGAACCACATCTGGCGACGCGAACCTTCGGGTACGTGCGCCTCCTCCAGAAGCTGCGGCAGCACTTGATTCAGGAAAATCAGGTAATTTCCACCTGTCAGCCGTTCAGGTAACAAATAAGGGCCAATGAGGCAATCCCCCAGAATGCCGGCCCACACATTTACTGAGAAACGCTCCTGGGCTGCTCGGCTTCTGGTTTCATGTGGATTTTCATCACACCACACATGACTGTTGTGGGCGTTCCACATTCCCTCCCGACTGAAGGTGGACTCGTCCGTAAACAAAATGCTGTTTACAAAACGGGGATCCCTGGATCTCATCGCCAAGTACCATCTTGAGAATTCCACTCGAGGGCCAAAATCCTGCTCTCTGAGCAACTGCACCCGCTGGATGTGGTAGGGGTGCAGATTCCGGGAACGTAAGATGCGCCACGCAGTTGCTTGCGAAATGCCAACATGTCTGGCGATATCTCTCGTGCTAAGACCTGGGTTGTCCTCAACCAGGTTAAGCACAGCCTCTTCGTTGTCGGGGGTGCTCACTGATCGCTCCCGTTCAGGCCTGCCTCCGTCGAAAGATCCCGTTGTGGACAACCTCTGGTGTACTCGAGCGAAGAAGGCATGGCAGGGGATTTGCCTGTTGGGGTAACGCTCGGCGTACAACCGCTGAGCGGCTCGTCCATTACAACCAGCAGCGCCATACGCCAAATGCATGTCAGCCAATTCAGAGTTTGTGTACCGTTCCATCCTACTACCGATCTGCAGACAAGTAACCCGAAGCTTAAGTAGGTACCGCACGTTCAAAAGACGTGTCTGCGCATACAACTACGTCATCTCGCGTTGTCGTCTACGCATTACGTATCTTTTGCATATCGATATGGTACGATATCTTTTGCATAAATCAGCAAAAAGCACCTTATGTAAATTTTATTGCGCGCATTGTGCATGATTGAAACCAGCTATGTTTGTTAAAAAAAACAAACAAACTGCAGTTTTAATAGCTTCTTATGATAAGTAAATTACTCTCTTGTTTTGTTTCTAACTGATCGTAGCGCCCCGTTTCCAGTTAGCGTCCGAAATGTCAACGAATTATGTTTTTTGCCCAAAGCGCCCCCTATCGATGTTTCTTTTTGTACCGTTCAACTGAGTTTCAGAGAGCCCCAGCAAACAGAATCATGAAAATGCATGCCATAAGTCAAGAAATCTGTTTGTTTATCTCTTAGGAGCCTTCGAGTTTCGACCACCCTGTACTTTGACATTTTATTCCGGCTCTTACGCTTTTTGCAGGGCTCTACTTTTGGGTTCAAACTTTAAGTTAGAGTATAAACTTTGGCGAGCATGTGTTAAATTATCAAAATAACGGGCTTAAAGTTGTTGTCTAGCTCTCCAAAGTCTGCAGCGCCCCCTATCCATGTTTTAAGAGATACGCTTATCAAATTGGTACTGAAGAAAGTCTAAACAAACAGAATCATTTCGACGCAACAAGCAAGAAAATCTAACCATTTCCCTAGTTTTTATGACGTTTCGAATTTCGGCACCCAAATTTTCGAAAGCGCCTAGCGCCTTACCATCGCGTCAGGGACCCTACATTCCCTATTCAAAAATGTTCGTCTAGGTGTGCTCTATCGATCCTTAAAGTTTGTCACCGACGAGCTGAATCACCCTGTATATAGATTCTACACCTCATACACAGGGCTGCACAAAAGTATTCGCATACCGTTCTCCTTATTAAAGGAAACTGCTGAAGGGGAATTTTCAGCTGAAATATATGCATCGCTTAAGTTAACTAAATTTTGGAATGCAAGTTGTTAATAGATACAAATCTCTATATCATATATAGGGCTGGTCAATATTTCGGATAATTTTCCGTCTGTAGATGGGAACAGCTGAAATTCGGTTTTAAAATGCGTTATACTTTTCCATGTGTTGAAATCAGCCGTAATATTTCAATTTTTTAAACGGTGCAGTTTTGTTACATGATTCTGAATGTGTTGGAAAAGACTTCACAATCTATGCTTGACGCATGACTTTTTCTTTTTTGTCGTCTTTGGCTATGGGAAGCAAATCTTCCTAGAATTTTGAAATATTCTGCAAGAAAGGAGTAGTGTAATAGCGATTTTTGTATCTTTCTCGATTTTTTGTACTTCTACTGTACTTGTGCTCCTTGTGCAACGCCG
Organism: Maratus speculifer; assembly: GCA_964019185.1. Taxonomy (NCBI): domain Eukaryota; kingdom Metazoa; phylum Arthropoda; class Arachnida; order Araneae; family Salticidae; genus Maratus; species Maratus speculifer. The sequence continues at coordinate 307,851,463 of OZ025289.1, forward strand.
GTAACTTCATATCCTGCTGAACCGGCTTTTTGAACACAGCTGATATACAACATAATTTACGAAAAACTATGGATTTTAATAAACATCATGATCGAGACTAAATTGTATTTACTCCCATAATTTGACTGAAGCAGAAATTTAAAGATGGAAATTAAAGTTGATGTAGTGCTGAACTAACAATTGTAACTACTTTTTGAAACATCAAGAGGCCGCTCGACTAGCTCGAAAACAACCAGATGATAACGTTAAGTCTATGCGAACGTTATTTTCAAATATCTCGCTCAAATTTTAATATTTTTACATGATTTTTTTGCATAGGTTAGCTGAAGACGATCTACAGCCGGGGTAGTTTTCACTTTTTCGATTTTTGTTACATTTTTTTTAAATTATTATTATGATAGTTTCAATTTCAGAACCGGTTCAAACCGGTCTAAATAAATTACATAACTTTTTGTTCTAACCGGTTCCGAAAGTTAAACAATTTTTTTTTAAAATCTGAAACCAAAATTGAAAAAGTGAAAACTATCTCGGTTGAAGCTATCCTATGCAAAGAAATCATGTAAAAATATTAAAATTCGAGCGAGATATTTGAAAATAACGCCCTATTATCATGCGGGTCTTTTCGAGCCAGTCGATTGGCCTCTTAAGATGTATAAAATAGGAGAAAGTTTTGAAACCGGCGCATTTTCAACTTTGTTGTTGTTGTTTTTTGTTTTTTCTTGTTTGATGAGCGGAGGGGAGTGAGGAGGTCTTCCTAAAAGACGTATAAAACACATTATGTTTGCCTCACAACCTATTTTTAATTCAATTTTCGTTACAATTACAATCTATATTGATTCACATTCCATAAACGATTTTTTATATTTTTTATAATTAACGATACCTAACGAACTTTTCACACTCCAATGATCATTAAAAAACAAAATATAAACTTCATATTCGAAGTTAATACCTATGGTCGGGAAACCAGACATTTTCATCTTATTTATTTTCTTTTGGGGGTCATTTAGGAATTACTCCTTATGATTTTTACTTCGAAAGATTCCATTAAGTAATAGCACTACTTTATTTGATGAAAATAAACTTCTGAAAGCAATTATCTGCACACACCTTGGATAAACAGCTGAAAGGCATAAACGCTTTGAGTGCTTTCTTAATTTCGGAAATGCCTTTAAACCACTCTAATGATCAAACTCTTTAAGAAGATCGTTATTAGTACGGTTTAGTTAAGTCTCGAAATAGAGGAATAGTTAGGTAAACTCACTTAATATTTCTTGTTTAATTACAATAAAGATTTCTGTTTTTAAACAAGTTAATCTTTAGATCAAGAGGCCTATTCATCAGATGCGCTATTCATTTATTATCTTTTAATAATTTTCACTTTTTTCTATCTTTAGAATGTATTGGATTCGTCAAAAATTTCGACTATTTGTGACACAAATTTTGTAGGCCTGTATCTTAAGAACTACTCTACAGAGTTTAATAAAACTTTAGATTCAGTTGGTCTATTATATAGATTGGTACTGGCTCGTTTTTGGTGTAAATCTCCCAAGAGGTGACGTTGTTATGCTACATTTTTCACGATTTCTAAAATAGTTCTATCTCAAGAATTAATGCACAGATTTTTATCAAATCCAGATTCAGTTATGTTTCGATATAAATGGGTGCTATTAGTTTTTGATATATATTACCCATCAGGTGGCGTTACAAATTGGCATTATTCAGGATGTACACGATTATACCGATAATCATATCTCGAGAAGTAATGTAGAAAATTCCATCAAACTTATATTCAGTTTGACCATGACATGAAATGAAATAAAATTTGCAGCGATAACATTTCATTAAAATTACTTAAACTTTGATTGCATCTGTTAAAATAATACTATACAAATAATTTTATTCATCTTTTATTTTTCAACGTGAGATCATGCTCGTGATTCTTCTTCGTTAAACCATTTATATGTTTATTGTAATTTTTGTTAAAGTAGAAGTTGTCAATGCGTATTTTCCTGTTTAATTACTGGTTTCACTTGTAATATAACAAGCTTTTGAATTTCAAGGCGGCTTCATTCTGCTTCGAAGCAGTATAGAGATGTTTTCCTGATGAAGATCTCAGACGAAGATCGAAACGTAGAATTTATTAAATTTACTTTAATGCTTCTATAGTTTTTTATTTTTACAACATTATGTACACCATTCAGTAATCATGTTATTTTTATTTTCAAGTCTATTTGTAAAAAAGAAAGAGTTCTATCAATCACTCAGAAAATTAAATGATGCAATGCGGCTTTTAGTGTCGTTTGCAGGAGACTTTGGGTAATCGAATGATTTTTTAAAACATAAACAAATGAAAGAGTAAAAAGTAATAAATAGAGTTTGGAAAAAAAGTTACTTTGACAGATTAGTACATTGTTAGAATAAAATAAAATAAAGAATATATAGATTAAAGGTATGGAATATAAATAATACGTTAAACAGGTTAAGATATTATTAAAAGACAGGAAAACTTTAAATATTATACGAATTTGGAAATAATTAAGAGTGAATTTTTTTGTTATTATTACATATATATATATACAACTCTGAAAAAGTTAAAGATTTACCTCTCCATAGTTATCTAAAAAGCTAAATCAAACTGCAGATTTTAAATAGTTAAGCCTGACACTTTACTTGCATTTTAAGAAAGAAAGCGGATAAGATTCAAATATTTCTTTATGCATTCAATACAGTTCCTCGTTGCTCATAAAATATGTAAAATCTCGTTCAAAAGTTTCCCAACAAAAATTTTGACCAAGAACCGAATTTAAGACTTTAAGAAAAGGACTGTTTGAAGAATGAGTTGAACAAATATTTTACTTTTGTGCCGGGTTTTTCTGCATTTAGAATGTATGGGAAGTCAGAATTCAAAGTAGAAAACCCGTAATGCTTCGGTGCTTTCAATCTAATAAATTTCTTTTTCTTTTCGTTAAAAAAAAAAAAAAAAAAAAAAAAAAAAATCTAATTTTTTTGGACTTTTTATAAAATAAGAGACGTGACAGTTTGTTTGGTAAATCCGGCTCCCAATTAACTTATACAGTCAAACATACAGGGCGTATTACAGGTACCCAATTTTTTTTACAAAAATTTCAACAGACTAACTTTGGTTTGTGTGAAACAGGATTACATCACCGGAAATGCTTAAAAATAATTCCTTAATGATCCCTTATATACAGGGTATGATTGGTATTAGCAAATACACATTATAGCTGAAATACCAATCTGTATATCAAGGTTACATTGAAATAAATGAATTACTAAAAAGTGAATAAATCGATGTTCGCATACCGAATTGAGAATATTTTGATCAAAAATGAATCTGTTCTTTTTTAATTTTAATGTATCACATGTTATCAAACCCAAACAAAACGATAATTTGGTACTCAGTAATGCCTTATTTTACTTATGGTGATATAAGAGATATCTATTCATGTAAATATTAAATTATGCTCAGCATAAAAAATCTTAAAAGAACTTGCAGGTAATGCTCTTGACATAACAATATTTCATATATTTCTCGGAATTTTCCTATTTCTCTTAATAAATTATCCATTAAACGTTTCTTGTTAATTAATTTGAGTGGGAAATATATGTCAATACATTTTTACTTTAACTTGTAGGTTCGGGAGGAGGAGCAGGTAATACATAACGATTCATATTTGAACAGAATCATTGAATAACTTATTTAAATCAATCTTTAAGCTACCTTTGCTCTTATTCTATAACCTGTGCAGTTTCTGTTGTGTTACTCTGTATATTATCTACAATATTTAAACGCACAACGCAATATGCAAAAATTTATTTAAATTTGAAATCTCATAGCACAACTAAAAATGCACTTCAAGCAATCACCATACAGTATTTCGGTTGCAGTATAGTATCCGAAATCTTTTCTGTGCCCCTGTAAATAGTATGCACTTTCTATGAAACAGGATGCAACTCATAGTAAACCTCAGCAACGTATATCAATTTTATTATATATGAAGTAATTTAACATAATTAAAATACGCCGAAAAAAAAGTTTCACCCTATACCATTATGTAACAGAATTCTTTTCTGCGGCCCTGTAAATGAATAATACGAACATTTTTTACATCGCATATTGTAACAGGGTGTATGTTTCAGTAAAATCATATCGATTTCATTCTGTTTAAAAAAAAAAGGCTGTAACACCATTAAAACGCACTTAAACATTTTTGTTCACATTAACCGTCATGTAACGAAAACTTTTTGACAGTCCCTGTAATTAAATTATAGACTCGATTTTCATAAAATTTGAAATGACTCGAAAAAATTTAACGACAATTATATATTAAAAATTTCAAAGCATTCGGTTGAGTACTTTTGCTCTGCTATATGCAGACGAACAGACAGACAGACGGACGGGCCGACTGAACGACGACGACTATAGATGTCACGTTGTTACATAATTACGAACGCACCTAAAAAGCAAAGAACAGAATGAAACTAGCACTGTTAAAACAAAAAGGATATAATGTAGTTTACAATTACAAAGTTTAAAAATGCGGTTTCGAATCTAAATGTTGCTTTAGGTATTTAACTTTAGCATTATTTATTTTCTTTTTTTTTTACCGAAAATAAAAAAATACTGACAGTAATCAGCCTTTATCCCCAGATAACGGTGGACAGAATATGATGCAATTTTCAGTAATTATTTTTTATTACACTTATTTTTATAGTTTTTTGCCAAATTACTATTTGCAATATTTTTTATGTAAACAGACTATGCTATACTATTACTTTTATCTGCAAAATCTTAAATAAATATTGGAATAGAATATTTCTTAATTTTAATATGCATTTTAGTTTAACCGTTTTCAGAAAAATAATAACAAACAAATTTGAAAGTAAATACAAATAATTTAAATGTTTTTCAACTAGAGATCTTTTAATTTTCCAACGCACATAATACAAAAAATTCTTCAAAAAAAAATTTCTTTTTATTACTTTGTTTAGGATTGAAAGAAAATAGAGTTATATTTAGCTTATTCCCTTTGGTGAATGCATTTCGAGAAATTATTTTCAATAATATTTTGTCTGTGAAACACAGAGGGATAAAACAATTAGATACAAAGTTATGATACTCAAACTCAATACAGTTCTGTAAAAAAATCTTTTTAAGGTGATTATTTGCAATACTTTCTTTATGTGTCTAAATTATAACATTTAGAAGTTTGTAAAGGAAAGATGAGGAATAAATAATTTCCACATTAGAATAAATGAGGATTTAGTTTTTTTTTACTTTCCTCTATCTTCCATAGAAGAAATTATTTGAATCGAAATTTTTTTTCGACCTCAGGTTTACGGAGAATTTATATGTTTTAGGGGACAGAGATTCCAAAAAGCATATTTTTACAAAATGTCTGGTCTGTCCGAGTACGTGTATATCTGTCTGTATGTCTGTATGTCTGTACCATCGAAAAGCGTATGAAGATATGCATAGAATTGAATCGAATTTTTTGTGTAACTGTTTGGCTATGGTAGGTCCTCCCTGAATTTGAAAAAAAAATCTGCCAGAAGGGGGAGCGGTAATAGCGATTTTTGTACCATTTACAATATTGCACCACCGAAAAGTGTATGAAGTTATGCATACAACTGAACTAAATTTCTTGTGCAAGATTATTTTTGTGTTTAGCAAGCAGGTTCTCTCTGAATTTGAAAAGAATCCGCCGGAAGGGGCACTGTAAGAGCAATTTTTCTTCCTTTTTCAATATTGTACCACCGAAAAGTGCATGAAGTTAAGCATAAAATTGAACCAATTTTTTTATGAGTTTGGCTATAGCCAGTTGGTCTATGCTAAATTTGAAAAAATTTGAAGGAAGGAATCGCTATAATCGCGATGTCTATGCCATTGTCATTATTGTACCATCAAAAGGTGTATGAAGTTAGGCATACAACTGAATTCTTAACTTTATACATATTAATTTGCACAAGTTTTTATGAAAAATACACTGTCTATAAATATATTTTTCCACTTTTGCGAATATCCGAACAATTTCGTAGTTATTTGATAAAACAGAAATCTGTTTATTATATCGAAAGAATAAACTTTGTTATATCGTCACCTGAGAATAAGATGGTTCTATCTGGCCAAAAATCAATTTCGAGTTAGAGGACTTTGAAAATCAGCAAGCTGTGTGCGTGCAGCTATTAAAGTTTGCAAAAAACATTTGGAATTAATAGGTTCATATGCAGGTATAGACAGTAATTTTACAAAATCAAAGTTTTAAAATAACATTTTCATGGATTTTTTTACATTTAAAAAAATTGATAGAACCTTATTATTCTCAAATGTCGTGTTATCTTTAGAATAAGATGATTCTATCATGAAAAAACCATATCTTTCTTAAAATTTTTTCCTTTGGGTAATTTTTTATAGTTTAACAAAGTGAAATTTCGTTGATTAATTCGAATAAACTTCAGTGGATAGTAAAATATCTATTACTATCTATATTGTAGCACAATAACAGCAAGTTGCCGCTTCCACTTATTCATAATTAAATCATCTTCATAAAACTAATACGTAAGTTAAATTTTTTATTTAACTGAATATAAAATAACTTGAATAGTTAACTTTATTAAATAGGAACCCATCAGTTTTCCTTTTTTAGAGTGCTATTTCAGCTGGGAAGTATGAAATTTAATACAAAAAATTGTGATTATATTGATAAATGAAATTGAAATGAATTATAAATGAAATTTTCCGTATTACAGTCAGGTATACTCTTGATAATAAAAAAAGACTTTATATGTCTAAGAAAAATACCTTCTTGTTCTTTTTAAAATAGCAAAATAAGTTTGATACTTTTTTGTTAGTCGAAATTTTGGAATGTTAAATAAACCATGCTTTATTTTATATTAAAATTAGGCTAATTTCTCTTAAACATATATTGAAAATAGAACCGTTCATCCCTCGAAAACTACTTTGGTATGGCTCTGCAAGTATTTTATTTTATCTTTGTTAATACAATCCCTTTTTCTCTGTGCTACTTTAGGATTTGGTAAAGGTTCTTTATGGAAATGATGTTGATACTCCTAATCGTTTGGAGGGGCTCCTTTGTAAATTCACCGTTGTGAAATTCCGGTCACAACAATTGCTTGTCTTAAATTCAATATTATAAAGAAGTTGTGTGAATCAAAGTTGTATCACCTTGGTCTACGGAATGAGATTATAGGCAAATTTTTTTTGCTACACGAATAGAAAATCTATGATCTGTTCTGATGTCCTTCTCAGGGTTGAAAATGAATTACTGCGATTTACTCTCAGCAACAGACGTATAAATGAAAGTGATGAAAAATATTTTACTACATTTATTACTCTTTCTATTTGGCTCTGAATATTATACGCTTCTTGGACACATGAATGTCCAGGTGTACAATATCTTAGAGTAATGTACATAATATGTGGATGAGATTTTATATGTCAATTGCATAAGATATCATTTGGTATCTATTCTGGCGACACAACTGTCACAGTATAAAATTAAACTATCAGCATGTGGAAAGTCTGTCAGTATCTTCCGAACAGTCGTTGATATACAGGGGTTGGACAAAAATATGGAAACACCTTTGAAAAAACACGTTTCCTTGCCTAATATGGTGTAGGGTACCCGTTGTTATTCAATATAGCTTGCAATCTTCTCGGAATGGATAAATACAGTTCCTGTATGTTTGCCAAGGGAATATTGTAACTTTCTTCCTGCAAAACGGTGACAAGTTCAGATAACGATGTTGGCGGTGGATAGGGAGAACGAACTTTCCGCTCCAATGCAGACCACAAAGGTTCGATAATATTCAGGTCTGGTGACTGTGGTGGCCAGGGGAGATTCGACAATTCATCCTCGTGCTCAAAAAACCAGCCTGGTCAATGTGAGCTGTGTGAACGGGGGCGTTGTCGTCTTGGAAGATGCCATCACGAATGGGGAACAAAGTTTGTACCATTGGATGGACTTGATTGGCCAAAATGTTCACATAAGTCTGAGCAGTAATACACCCTGACAGAGTTATCATGCGGCCAGAAAAAAACCAAGATATGGCTGCCCAAACCATCACCGAACCCCCGCCATGTTTCGCTCTTGGCAACAAGCAGTCTGTATTATGGGCTTGAGATTGAGTTCTCCAGACGTAAACTTGGCCAGAAGTGGGAAACAATGTGAAAGAAGACTCATCAGATCATATTACTCACTTCCACGGCTCTATAGTCGAGGCTTTATGACTTAAACACCACTTTTTCCTGTTGTGGGCATTAGCATCCCTGATGAATGGCTTTTCAATTGCAGCACAGCCAGCAATTTTCTGTTTATGAAGCTCCCTTCTAATTGTTTTGGTTCTCACAGGGTTTGGTAACACGACATTCATTTTAGCAGTAACTTTTGCAGCTGTGGTCTTCTTATTTTTCGCGATAATCCTCCTTAATGATCGTCTGTCACGATCACTCAGCACACACTTTCGTCCTCCCTGTGATTTAGCAGATGATGTTTTTCCGTATTTCAAATATGCGGAATAAATCTTCGACTCAATACCTCTTGAAACACTAAAAACATCGATTACCTTGCTTACGAAAGCACCCACCATACGCGCGCCAACAATTTGCCAAATTCGAAGTCTATTAACTCTGTCATAATGCAATGATAACTTCACATAACAGTGCTCCAACAACGACTGAATGGTGCAGCGATTTTACGAAGTTGTATAGGTGGTGTCAGTAGGCGAAAACGCCAGCGCCATCTACATAGTTCATTAAAATCAATCTTTCTTTTCAAACATGCATTTCAAAAGGTGTTTCCATATTTTTGTCCACCCCCTGTAGCTGAGCTTGTGTAATTCTCATCTATGCCTGACATGTCGTCTGTCCACAAGTAACAATATGCATTCTTTTCTTTCTTTTATGTTCCATAAGGTGTCATGTTATACAAGTTAATTTTCTTTCTAGAAAAGTTGCTGACATCACTTTTGGGACATGTTGTAACTTTTCTAATACAAAGCAAATGACTGACTTATCAGGGGAATTTCTGTCATCATTTCTGAGAGTTCTGGTGGATTCAACTTCTTTTGTTATGTAGATCATATTTAAATTGCATGTAATTATTAATTTCTCCCTGGGTTTCAGCATGTTTATACTCCTCACAGTGATCAAATCTATTTTTCTTTGGTTTATTGAATTCTATGTTGAATTGTGTATTAAATATATGCCTATAACATGAAAGTTTCACTGGCTCTATGTTGCTTTAATGCTTTTCTGAAAGCACAAGTCATACATTTTCTGTAAGTTAAGCCCTGATTCTAAGTATGTTTTTTTAGTGCTTGCTCTCTTGTATTGGGAATATTGGGAACTCAATATTGGGAAAACTTTCAATATAAGCTTTTATTTTATTCTTCATATTTTTTGAGATTATTCTGCTTGAAAATTTACGTCGGGTATTTTGTTCGCAGCTGGAGACAAGGTATTGTGAGTAGAGACGTAAATTTTCCGGAAAAATATAAGTGGTGGAAAAAAACTGGTTTTTTACCGATTTTTTTTTCGGAAAAAAACGGAAAATTTGGAAAAATTGATTTTTCATGACTGTTTCTCCCAAATAAATTATATTTTCTTAAGAATATTAAATAATAAACATTTTTCCCATTTATTTGTATTAAATGAAAATTATTTTCACTTTATATTACAAAATAAAAAGAAAATAGCAAAGCCTGCTTTTAAAAGTTTAATTTTTTTTCCCCACAGCCTAAGAATTTTTAAAACACTATTGTTTGTTATATCATATCTCTGTTGAAATGATTTTTCAGTTGCATGTTTAACTACCAATTGACCTAATGTAAGAACCTGAGCCAATATGTCTGCAGTTTGGAATGAAATAAATTATGCATTCCATTTACACAAATATAGTTTTTAAGTAAATGATACTAGTTTAAAGAAATTGTTACAGTTTTGTCATTATTATCAATATCAGTATTCAAAAAATTCCATTGTTTGTTTAAAAAAATGTATATTTTTACATTATTGCACTTTTTTCTTACAATTATAATTCTATTTCCTTTAGAAAATATGTTTAGTTTTGGTATAGCTTTCCAATCTCAACTCAAAGTTTTGATTTAGTTTTATAATCTAAATTCAAACAAAACTAAGTTTTAGTTTAGCTTACTCAGGTCTGCAACTAAAAAATAGCATAGGATTTATTGACTGTTAGATTTTAACTCACTAAAACCAGATTTTTTTTTTTTTTTTTTTTTTTTTTTTTAAGTTTAATTAAACATAATATTTTTCTTTTTATCCTGGTATCCTTCTTGAGTAAGAAACCATATTCAATAATGTTTCCATATGGTAATTTCATATTTCTAAGAATGGAACTCAAAAGTTGTGAAAACAGAGCACTACAAATAGAAAATACTCGCTATTTGAGGAATTAACAAAAGCAGTTACATACAGAGATAAACTTCTAGTGTGCTTTAAAAAACTACAAAAATTCAAAGTTTAATCAAGAGGGAATGTATAATTTGGAACGTAGTTACTTGTAATAAAATGTGGGGTTTTTTTTCATCGCAGTTGTATCTTTCTAATACAAACTGCCCATGTTTTTGCAACATTACTGTACATTATGGAGGTCAAATGGAGGTCAATTTTAGATTCAATACCTTGAAAAAACATTCAATTAATCAGCTATAACGAAATCTTGAAAAATGCAGCATAGTAGTGCCACCTATTGGGCAATTTACACCAAAAACTAAACAACATTAATATATATTAGGAACTGTCTGAAGCTGTAGTTTGATAAAAAATCGTCCTTTAGTCCTTGAGATAGAGCTTGCGATAATCATGAATAATGCAGCACAGCAGCGTAATCTGTTGAGCGATTTATACCAAAAAGTAATGTGCACAAAGTTATATCAAAGATTAACTTAATCTGAAGTTTTATGAAAATACATGCATTAATTCTTGAGCTAGAACTATTGTGGAAATTATGAATAATGCAGCATAGCAGCACCATCAGTTGGGCGATATACACTAATAATTAAACATCTCGAGTTTATATCAAGGTGTAACTGAATCTAAAGTTTTGTGAAATTATGTGCATCAGTTCTTGAGATCGAGTGCCCATAAAATTTTTGTCTCATACAGACTCACAGAGTGACAGATATTTTCCAAAAACTATCAAATCGTGTTGAGAACCTTCTAAAACGTTTAAATACACCAAAAACTGGAAGTCAAAATTTTCACGAATTCAATACTTACTTCTTGAAAAGATAGAAAAAAGTAATAAATGCATGCTTCAAATTTTATGTTAAATTTTTAATTTTACCATTTCTATTAATCGGCATATTATCGAAATAATTTTGCACATGAATTAATTTTTAAAAAGCGAAGTTGCATTTAATTATATATCTAGATTTTTTTCATGTAATCCTATTTTTGTGAAATTGCGAATTTCTTGTATATATACTTATACAAAATGTATTCGGAATTTGTGAATAAGAAATTACTACTATTTTTAGAGTCCTATTTAGACATTTTTAATAAGGTTATTTATGCATTTATACAACTTGATAAGATTCAGCTGCTATATGGCATGAGATTTTTTTTTTCTTCAATCACTACATTTGCGAAAGATTCAATTTGTAGATCAAACTTTTTTCTGAAATGTCTATTTTCAAGAGAAATTTTGCGAAGGGTCTTGTGTTTCAAACAAGAACAAAATAAGAAGGATCCTTTCAAGTCTTCTCAAACAGATTTCTGCTCAGAGATCAGATTACCCACATTAAAGTTTTCATGTGGGACACTCAACATAAAAATAAATAAAATAAAAAGTATGAGAATGTAGCTATTACAAAATTTTCACTATATTATTTCATAAATGAAATTTCAATTTTTCCAGTTCGGAAAAATTGAAAAATAAGCCTTTGGAAAAAAACCGAAAAAAACTGTTTTTTTTTCCCAATTTTTCCGGTTTTTTTCCGAGCATTCCCATCTCTAATTGTGAGTAGGATGTACATAACTACAGAAAAGCACTTTTAACTTACAAAAAACCCATAGTCCTGCTATCAATTGGATTTGTAGAAATTACATTTATGGATTTTTTAATTGTTCTAGCATCAAGAATATCTAGAGCTGATGATTCATCTAAACTGCCATCCCTTCTTTCCACAGGATTTTCTAAATCTAAATCAATTAGGATTAGTCCTTCATCGCTGCTTGGATCAGATCCATTAATATAATTTAACACAATTCGTTTTGCATATCGACGTACTAAAAAACATATTTAAAAGGATTTTTACTCATAAAATTTTCCTCTATATTTTACCGAAAAACGATTTAATTATCGAAATAATATATTCTTTCACACAAAAAATAAAACATTGCCGTTTTTCATTATATACTGTAAAATAAAATAATAATTTATTATCTTATATACTGTCTGCGGTTACTTTGCACATAGAACTCTGTTATTCTGACTGCTTTCAAAAATTTCTGATGGAACTATATTATTCTCTTACGCAAGCGGATGTAAATTATATATATTAAAATTTTAATGCAGAAATGCATTCATTGATACAAATAGAACATTCCTATGCCAAAAAGTCATTTTTTTTCAAAATATCAGTTAGAACCTTACTATTCTCAGGTGACGATATGGAAAGCATTTTTCTTAGTAAGAAGATTAATTTGCATGTTAAAGGTGCTCAAAATCAAGGTTCAGCAGAAAATTTCGTTAAGTAGAAAACTTCTTTAAATGGGCCTTCCTTAAAGAGAGTTTTACTGTAACTAAGAAAAACACAAACTCGCACACGGATAATATTTGGAAACAAATGTGCAGTTTAACGTGAACCTTTCTGTCTCTATCAATGCAAAATGCCAGTTTGATTTATTTGCTTCGAATGTTTTGAATAAGAGATTCAATAAATAACATGAGGTAGTCAAATCCACGCACTTCCGAATACATTGTGTGCTTTAGCATGGTTGGCATTTATGTCTGAAGACAAATAATTGTTCTATATTCTGTCCGAATGCAAAGTCAGTGTTGGAGATGATTTGTTTCTCCTTTTTTTATTAAATTATTAAATAAAGTTGTTGTTGTTGTTTTTTGGTAAACTCCAAAAAATGTAAGACACTTTTAAAGTTTTCAAAACTTTTAGCGCATTTAAAGTGCTATTATACAAGGGCTCCAAGTAGCTTCAAATTCCAGGCGCCTCATTGTTATCCTATGACTTCTGGGGTGTCTCTCGGAAAGCGACCGATTCTCTTGTGACGAAGCGTCTTTGACACCTGAAACCAAGGGAGTCAGTCACCAGTAACAGCCAATCAAATGCTTGGAAATCCGGATAATGGAAGATCCTTTTCTCGAACAGCCAATGAAATGCTCACAAAACGAAAAAAACACAGGCGATTTTTACATGTAATAACATTTTTAGGCGTAAATTCATGTATATGCAATTTGTTATGATTCTATGTATCGTATTCAGTCTCATTTAAATAATAAAATTCCATTTTAAATACAGCGTAAGTCACCATGACAACCTAGAATCGTTGCCCATTTTGGGACATCTTTAAATTAATTACGTAGAATAGAATTCAATAGAATGCAGAAATAAATTTATTAATACATTTCATGTTTCGATTCGATTTTCATAAAATTTTAAATGCCTCGACGAAAATCTACAGCGATACTATATAATATCAAATTCCAAATCATTTGGTTGGATCGTTGTTCAATTCATATGTGAACAGACAGACGGACTGACGATTGTAAATGCTCCTTATTTACATAATTGCGAACACACACTTAAAAAGCACGCTAAAGTAAAAATAGGAAATGTTTATATTTAATTTTAAAATTTATACATAAATTTCTGATAAAGATTTAATTCATTTTGTTAATAGAAATAATTTGGCCTATTTTATGAAACTCTATAAGTGATCCACTCTAAATAATTGAATAAAAACTATTATTATGGAAGCATTTCATGGAAAAGCTCTTGATAAACTAAATTATCTTTCATTTTCGGAGAAACGCAAAACAAATGCGAGAGTGCACTTTAAACGTTATTATTGCAAAACTATATTTTGTGACTTTATCCTCTTAAACAAAAGGTGAAGTCTTCGTTCACTTGCTTTTATAGTGCGATGTTTAGAGAAAATTCAGTTCATTGTAATGTTTTTTTTCTTTTTATACTGTAAAAACATGAAATTATTTTCTTTTTGGAACTCATGACAAATTATTCTCCATCGTTGCATTTTTATGGTTGGATTTAAATATTAAAAAGAGAAAGGAGATAAAAGGAAAAAAAAATTTACAAAATAAAAATAAATTGAATCTCCTCATAAATATGTTGTTCAAAAACCATTCGGCGAAAAATCTTTTTAAAACTAATACGAGTGTAGATAAGACTAGAATTTATATAATATACTTATTATTTAAAATTTTGAATTTTCTTGCACGTAGAGATATATTTTAAGCTTTGCATTATAAATACTAAACTAAACAAGAACGAAAATTCATACATTTAATATAGATTATGAAACATTCTCCAATACAGTCTGATTACAATAACAAAACTGATGATCTACTAAATTTATGCGCGCCAAGTAATATTTTAAAAAATAGTTCTACTTAAAAATGCAAATCACAACTGAAAGCGCACTTCCATTAAGTATTGTTCATTGGCTGCAATAGCTCAATTATTATTCATTTTATTCTGCAACCAAATTCTTTTGTGCTTCCCTGTAAACAGCGGCGCCAACCTATATACGATCGTGGGAGGTGAACCTCATCAATAATTTGATCTCTTCGTCCAATTTCCATTTATTTATTTTGTTAAAAATATATTTAATAGCTCAAATAAAATTTAGTTTTAATGAAGATCTCAAAATAATTTTGTTTGAATCAGTAAGGACACACCAATTAGATTTACAGGAGCAAAGCGCCTTCAGCGGTTGTTAAAAATAAATTTCTCTCAAAAACAAATTTCCCATATATTTTGCCATCAGTTTTAATGTCTTCATGAATCAATAAAGACTAAATGACCAAAATGACATTTTAGTTTTTCATAAGATTTTTTTTTTTTTTTTTACATTTTCAGTAGTTAGTAATTTTTATCTTATTTATAATAAATATTAATGCATTTATAAGGAAAAACTTGTGAGAATATAATTCAATAAATTATTTAAATTGTAATTAAATTACAATAATTTTATATTTCAGTTAGAAAACCCATAATTTCAGGGGAATCGGAACACAAAAATCTTCAAATTTTCTAAAAAACTTTTATTGAGTTAAAAATTTCTCTGTTTTTTTTTCTTTAATTGCTTAAAATGTTATTTAAATAATGTGTCTGTCTTAATTAGAAGAGGATATATTAATTTTTTTCGTTTTGGTTTGTTTTCAAAATCTAGCTTTGAAAAAATGGTTGTCATGGACATGACTTCTTCTGAAAATGAGTTTTTCTATATGATGAGTTTTTTCACCATTTCTTAAATTTAAATTGTTATAACTCAAGAATCGTTGAAGATAAATGTTTCAAACTTCTTTTTCGTTTGTTTTACTTTAGTTTTGATTCAGCAAATTTCAAAGACATATTTACTTCTGAAAATATGATTTTTTCAACAAAAGTTATATATTTTTTTCTTTTTTCAAATTTTTAATTTAAATATTTTTAATTGTTTTTAAATAAATAGTTTTAAAAATTCTGAATCAAAACTAAAATTTAGGTATTTTTGTTTGTTTAAATGTAAAAAATTTTAAATTCTACGAATAATATTTTGAGCTATAACGATTTTAAATTACTTCTCTTTTTAATAATTTAAAAAATTAAAAAAATATATTAAAGTAGGAGAAGTTTTATCATGTGATTTTGTTTACGAATAATATGTTCAAAATTTTAAGATGATTAAAATTAAGATGAAATAATTAAGAAATTAAGAAATCATTAAAATTAAAATGAGATAATTAATAAAATTAAGATGATTAAATTATTCCAAGATGTGTCTCCCCCCCTTCCCCCTTCAACTTCGTATTGTCACTTTTAGTCATTTGTTTCTCCTCCTCTCTTCTCCATATACACATGCACTGAAAAAAAATTTATACCTTATTTTGCTGAAGCTTTTTTAGAGATTAAAGAAAGTTTTGAAAAGTTTTAACAGTACATAAGTGATTTTCCCCACACACATCGTCATGTAACGGAAAGCTTTTGAATGTCTTTGGAAATGAAATGCAAATGCTGGACACTTCATTTTGAACACCGAATTCTTTTAACTTAATTAAATTACTATGTATTTTAACTTTCTTTTTACGTTTCTTCTATAATTTCGAATTTCGGTTTTGACGAATTTACACGTTATAGGGGTCAGAGATTCCAAAAATCATGTTTTTATTCTTTTACAAAATGTCTACCTGTGAGTCTGTCTGTCTATCTGCATGAGGCATAAATTTTGTGGGCACTCTATCTCAAAAACTAAGTAATATTTTCAAGTAATCAAGAAAAATTTTTTTTAACTTCAAATTCAGTTAGTCCCTGATGTAGATAAGTGTTATTTAGTTTTTGGTATAAATCGCCCTAGAGATGGTGCTGCTATGCTGCATTATTCACGATTTCGCAATGATTGTATCTCAGGAACTAATGCATGGATTTTCAGCAAACTTCAGATTCAGTTAATACCTGATAAAAAATTGACCCTAATTAGTTTTTGGTGTACATCACCCAAATTATGGCGCTGTTATGCAGATTTTTAAAAAGATTTTGTAATAGCTTTATCTCAAAAAATTATGCACGGATTTTCCTCAAACTTCAAATTTAGTTATAAGTTGACACAAGTTTTTTCTGACTAGATTTTTGTTTAAACCACCTAACCGAAGGCACTGTTGTGCTGCATTTTTCAGAAAGCATTAATATGCATAATATAGAAGAAAGTTTTGGGATTGTCACATCTGACATCTTTTATTCTGTGTTTTTGCAGAAATTTTGACGAGTGTATTTGTACGAAAATTATTTGCTTAAAAATGACGAACAATTTAGTGTATAAAAAAGACATTTTTATGATATGCGAGCTCTATAAACACTAATTTTAGAAGTACAGTCAATTCTCGTTAATGCGAATTCGTCGGGACCACAAGAAATGTTCGAATTATCCAGAGTTCGAATTATGGAGAGTATTCCAGACAACCACAATCGTCCTTCGGACGCTCTACAATGATCCTTGAAATCCCATAGTTGTCATATCCTATGAAACTATCCTGTGAATGTCCCCAGATTACTGAAGATAGGACCGTCCTCACAGTACTGTCTTAAGAACGGCCGGAGGACGCATTGCGACTCCTTGGATTTGGAACCCTGTACTCGAATGTGCAGCCTACCAACCAACTCACCAGAATTCAGAAAAAGCGTGCGTGATTTCCAATGTTTATCAATTTCAGCTCATGGTGATTTCGGATAAAAGGAAAGTGAATGTAATTATAAGGTAAGAATTTTCCTTCATGTATATTTGCAATGCATTTCCTTATAATTATTCTGCCTCTATATTTGTATAATATTGGCAAAATTTTATTAAAATGCAATTATAAAAATAGGCCTAGTCATCGCCCGAATAAGAAATAATTTTATAAGACAATATTACAATATATATGTTTACAGTAAGAAAAAAATTTGTCTTATAAAATTGAAAATTTTGTGTTTTGTATTGAAGTAAATGTGTTTTGTATTATAAAATAAACTGATTATAAATATAATAAATATAAAACTATATGCTGTTTTTGCATGATTATGCCTAACAAGTATTTCAAAACAGTGGTTTCTCGCCAAAATCTCTAAAGAAAAAACACCGACACAATGATGTGACATAACAAAGCTGTTTAATAGATTCAGAAAACAAGTTGATTTTATTTAACAGTTTTGGAGAAATCAAAATTTAAATTGAATATTTACATTGATGTAACAAGTCCTTTTAAAAATTTTAGTTGACTTCGATTATCCATTTTCTGTTAATTATATGTTGTACACTGTTTATTTTTTACTTTATTTTGTTTGAAGCAGTAAGACATTCTTTCCTGTGTTTCATGTATAGGTCGTTCAAAAAAATTAAGCATCCCAGTGGAACGCTATGTTTTGTTATATTTCAATTAAATATTGTTAAAATATATATTTCAGAAACATTTTTCTTCAATATAATTATGAAATTTCAGATGATTTTTAAATTGATTCTATAAAGAAAAAAGAAATAAAGAAATCTGTAAGGTGAGTTTTTTTTTAATGGCACCTGTGTCACATAAAATTTTGAATTTCAATTCAAAATTTACTTGAGTTGCTAGTGTACTTATTCAGAAACTATGTGATTAAAAAGTGTTTTCCATTTTTAAGTAAAAGCAGATTTTAAAAAAAAACTTTCAACAAATTCCATGATTCGGCATTTTAAATTAAATTTCCAGATGAGACTGCTAACTGCTTCCTCATGACGACATTTCTGTGGCGGTCAAGTCCTAAAAACTATCGTAAAATGCTAACTTAACATTTCAATTTCTTCATATCTGAATGAAATCTGTGTAAATTATATATTTTTAGAAATATACTAATGCAAGTTTTTGTATTTATGAATGATAATGAATTAACAAAAGTATAAGAAAAATTGTCACTTTTAATTTAAGAATAACCTTCAATATGTGATACTACTTGGTTATTTTGTCGGCTATAAATTTACTTCCAAACTCTAAGATTAAATGCCAATAATGAATGATCGTAGATATCCATTCACTTGACATTAAGAATTACATCATCAAATGATTTTCAATTCGACCTTTTATTTCTACTTTTATTAATGCTCTACTATTTATTTGTTTTTTCATAAGCATTATTTAAATGAAAAGTTTCATTAATTTGTGTAAATTGGCTTTTGCGATTTGTATAATTTGACAAAACTGATCACCGGGATAACCAAGTAGTACCCAATATAATAGTTGATTATGAAGTGATGTGACCAGTGTTGAATTCAGGTAGTGCCTGGGGAGGGGGGCATTCCCCTTCCAGAGCAATGAAATGTCTATCCTGGAAATTTTGTTTTTTAATGGTCAAAAATTGCAATTTCTCCTCCCCGGAACTCTATAATGCCCCCCCCCCTTCCCACCAAAGCCACTAAAGTCCCTCTGGAGAAAAGTGTGTTAATTCAACACTGGATGTGACCCCCCCCCTCCCCCCTCTATAAATTGAGAACTAGATCTGTCATTATCAGGGGTGGGAAATTTTTGAAATCTTGCCAGCCAAGGACAGGGTTGGATTTTTGCCGGCAGAAAATAGTTTCTGCCGTGCCAGTGGCAGAAAGTGGTTATAACCGGTTTTTACCGGCAGAAACTGGCAACAACTGGCAAAAACTCATTTTGTGACATAATCTGAGACTTTTTTGTAGTATTAAATTGCTTATATACATTTTATTCAGAATAAACAATAAATAAATATTGTGAATAGTTTTAATTAAAAAATAAATAAATTTGTATTAGAATTTTATGGTTTTGAGTCTTTCACAAAGAATCGGCCATATTATTTGCAGATAATTGAAAATCATAAAAATGATATTAAGGACATAGCAGTTGTTAAAATTATAAATAAATATCATGAATTATGAAGAAGTTAAATACTTTTCACAAATGTTAAAATCTATTGTTGTTTTAAATGAAACTAAAAAAGCAAGGAAATTGCTTTTTGATATTAAACTAATTTTTATGACGTATAAACCTTTGTAGCAAAATAGATTCCTTTCCCAGAAACGTATTTCCCCCCAAAAAAAGTCCTAGAAAATGCCTTGTCTTCTGTGGGTGGTCGCCTTTAAAAACAAATACTGGTGAAAATGAGAATTTTTTTAATTTACATCCTCAAAAATGACGACATCAGCAAGTAATGCTGGTCTTAAAAGAACATTTTCTAACTTTTCTTTCATTCAGAACAAATTAAAAAGTATTTAAGGTTAAGAAAGGTTTGCAAAATTAATCCTATATTATGGAATACTCGTATATTATTATCTTTTCACAAAAATAATTTTGTTCTTTTAATATAGTAAAAAAAATTGTACAAGATATTTAATTAATTTTTGTCTGATATTTTTGTGCTACAATTATTGATTTATACTTTTACAAGAACCATTTTTCTTTGTATATAGCAGTAGATGATTTTTAAATTATCACAGTGTATTATTTATTTAAAAATGCTCTAAAAATATTAAAATATCATAGAATTTTTTTGTTTTTTTTTTTTAAACTTTTAAATAGAAATTCAACCTTAAACAATAATAAACTTGTACAGCATCAGATTACTATTATGAAAATTTATTTCTGTTTAAGTGACAGAAAATTATTATATAAACAAAATATATTTATATAATCCTTTTGAAACTTTTTGTTACTTTGAATAACATTCATAAACTTTATTTTAATTTTTTAACCATATTCTTTATACATGAAATACCCGTGTGAATTATGAATCATTGCAGGTTAAGGTTCTTATTGGTATTATTTCCTAAGTTTCTGCCAGTTTTTGCCACTTACTGGCAGAAACTAGTTTCTGCCGTGCCAGTTTTAACCGGTTATAACCACTCGTTTTAATCACCTTGGCAGAAACTTGCCTGTCCTGGCCAAGGATTTATTTCACCAGCCTGCAAGATGCAACACGCATGCAGTTGAAAAAAGTTATCACAAAATTGCACACGGAATTACTATTGCCTACTGCAATACATTTTTTTAATTCTTTTTTTCCTATAAAATTAAGAAATATATCCAACAGAGGTAAGCTTATGTAATAATTTGTAAAGTTAAAATATCTATATTGAAAAAGTGTGTCCGATAATGTCTCTATTGCCTACAGTTTTTCCAGAATTTCCCCCAGAGGGTTTCAGGAGGGCACTCCGGCCCTCCTGCCCTTTAGTTTAAAGAATTGCGTCCCTCTTTCACCTAATCCAAGGCCCCTCTTGTCGCTCATACAAAAATATAGTGCCCTTCTTGCCCCACATTTGAAAAAACACAGCCCTTCATCAATGATGCTGACGTGCTGTAGTGCTTAAATTACGAAAAAAAATCAGCGATGGAACGCAAAAAATAGCATCCCGTGTGACGCGTAACTTTGTCAGAGGATTGCAGAAAAACGGCAAATTTCGTTAAAAACTCATGCCCTTCGACGATAATACTGCCAAGATTCGCAAAAAAATGGCTAATTTCATCACAAAATCCCGAAAAAGTGGCAGATTTTCTTAGAAGATCGTGAAAAATGACCAATTTTGTCCAAAAATCAGAAAGATTTGTCAAATGATTTGCGAAAAGCAGATAATTTCGTCTAAAATTCTTTAGAAATGGCAAATTTCATGCAAAAATCACAATAAAATGGAAAATTCAAAATTTCACAAAACGGGAAATTTCACCAAAAATTCGTAGAAAAAAACACAAACTTCGTCAAAATATCCCCAAAAAAGACAGCAATTTCATCAAAAAAAAAAAAAAAAAAAAAAATGCAAATTTTGTTAGAGGCACCAAAAAAAAAAGTTAATGCCAGAAGTGAATTTTTCTGCTCTAAAAACTAATTTTCCTGCTTCAAAACTGTGTTTTTCTTGCTTCTAAAGCAGATTTTCCTGATTCACAATCATTTTTGTGCGAAGAGAAAATTGCATTTGGGGTATAATTAGAGAAAAGATGGGTAGATTCCGTTCCCATTACAAGCTGTGTGCTTTTTTTTCACCTCTTTTTCAAAATGTGAGTTTTTTCGTGTTTAAAAGTGACAAAATTGGTGGGTTTTTCAGATCTTTTGAAGAAATTTGCCATTTTTTGTCATCATTAAACAAAATTCGCTGTTTTTTCGCAATCTTTTCACGAAATTTGTCCTTTTTTCGCGATTTTTTAAGAAAATCTGAAGTTTTGTGCTTTTTTAACAAAATCTGTTTTTGTGATATTTTAACAAAACCTGCTTTTTTGTGATCTTTTAACAAAGTAGGCCATCTTTTTGCAATGTTTAAAAAACCTTTTTCAAGATCTTTTAGCAATGCTTGCTTTTTTTTTTTCTTTTTCAATTTTTTGACAAAATTTTTGGATTTTTTTTCTGCATTTTTTGACGAAATTTCTGTATTTCCATGATTATTTGAACCGCTAGATTCTAGATTCAACTCTATAAAAGTGCCCTTAAAAATCACAAAAGTGCCGTTTTCAGAACAGTAGCGCCCTGCCCCTTTTGAAACTTGGGGGAAACTCTGTGAATGATATGAAGTTTGAAAATGACAGTAAAAATTCCAAACAAATTTCATGAAAAACCGGCAAATATTATTAGACGATCACAAAAAATGGCAAATTTTGTCAAATGATAGTGAAAAATTGCCAATTTTGTCACGTTTAAACACAAAAAAAACGTAAATTCCGAAAATAAAATTCACTTCTGGCATTAACTTTTTTTGTGCCCTTTGACGAAATTTGCATTTTTTCGCAATCTTTGGCAAAATTTGCCGTTTTTCGTGAATCTTATCAGAGAATTTTCAGTTTTATTGTGGTTTTTGGATAAAATCTGCCATTTTATCGTGTTTTTTGACAAAAGTTGCCATTTTTCGCAAATCGTTTGACAAAATTTTCAGTTTTATCGTGATTTTTGAACAAAATTTGTCGTTTTTCACACTTTTTTTAAAAGAAATCTGCCTTTTTTTCGGGATTTTGAGACAAAATTAGCCATTTTTTTTGCCAGTTTTGCTGGAAATTAGTCGTTATTTCGTGATTTTTGTAACGAAATTCTCCTTTTTTGCAATTTTTTGCTTAATTTATGCATTATAGCTTGTCCGTATCATCGCTGAAGACCTGCATTTTTTCTAATGTGGGGCTAGAAGGGTGCTATTTTTTTTAATGATGACAAGAGGGGCACTATTTTACTAACTAAAGGGCAGAAGGGATGTCGTGCCCCCCTGAAACTCTCTGGGGGAACCTCTGTCATTCGTAATGTTTTTCAAAAATGTAATAAAATCGTAATGTTTAAGTGGACAGCCTTAAATTGCAAGGCATCGATAATTCATCTCTGTTACACATTTAACGTTCTTTTAAATGTTTAAAATTCTGTCTATTTTTAATGTAGGTTTTTTAGTTTATCCTGTTTTTAAATTTAGGGGTTGGGGGGGGGGTAGATAAAAATACTGATTTTAAAAATGTCGTTAATTGTTGAAAATGATTGATCTCAGAAAATATTTTGTATCAGTCCATACTTAATTTTATCTATTCTCTTTCAGCTTCTATTTCCACCCCACTGGCAGTTGAAATGCACCTGAATTAGAAGAATTCCTGTTAATGGATGAGTGTAGTCTGCAGTTCTTAAAAGAAAAACTTTCAGTACTGGAAAATCAAGTATATATGGTATGCTTTTCACCATTTTTTCTGGCTATCTCAGGGCTCGAAAAATAGCGTTCCCGGGATCCCGGGGAACCCAGAAATCATTTCTGGGAACGTATATTTTTTCATTCAGGTTCCCGGTCGGGAACCTAACAAATCGCCGTATCCAAAAGCGATGATGCGGACGCGTTATAACGTGTAATTTAAGCAAAAAATCGGAGATGGGACTAAAAAAAGAGCTTTAAGTGGCTCGTGTGATGCGTAATTTTGTCAAAATGTTACGAGAAAAGCTCGATTTTCGTCAAAAGATCGCGGAAAAACGCAAATTTCATAAAAAAAATCGCGAAAAAATGATAAATTTTCTTTAAAAAATTGCGAAAAACGGCAAATTTTCTTGAAAAATATTGAAAAAACGGAAAATTCAATTTAAAAATCGTGAATAAAACGGAAATTTTCGTCGAAAAATCGCGAAAAAGCAACAAATGTTATTTAAAAAAAATATTGAAAACAACATATTTTGTTCAAACATGGCTATAAAATGGCAGGTTTCATTAAAACATTGCGATAAAATGGCAGATATTGTGAAAAAATCGTGATAAAACGGCAAATTTTGTCAGAAAATCGCAAAAAACTGCAGGTTTTAAAAAAATCGCAATAAAACGGCAGTTTTTGTTAAAAGATCGTGAAAAAACGGCAAAATACGGGAAATAATCACGAAAAAACGGCAAATTTCGTCAAAATGCTCATACATAAATTTTTCTGGGAATCTACGTTTTTCATCTGGGAGCCTACATTTATCATGTAGGTTCCCAGCTGGGAACCTTAAAAAATTTCGATTTTTCGAGCCCTGTATCTTAATGTTTAAAGATTAGTCATAGTTCTTAGATTTTTTTTTTCCTCTCAAGAAACTCTTTTTAGTGTTACAAATTAATGTTTGTTAGTAGTTACAGTAAAACCCCAGTAATTCTGATTAATTGGGAACAGACCCAATCCGGATTATCGATTATCCGGAGAATTAGAAAAAAATGAAATAAAATATAACATTGCTTGAATTTTATTTTGTGTTTTTAAAATATTAAACCATAGATATAAAGGCAATTTTTTATAGATATATTTTACTTTGACACAGTAATATTCTTGATAAATAGTCAGAAAATTATAAATTATTAAAGATAATATATTCAGTTGTTAACATGATAGAAATGTTTTTGTAAAGTTACAATCTGCTATCAGGGTTGTTAAATACCCGGGTTTTTTCAGAAAAAACCCAACCCACTGGGTTTTTTCAGGGTTTTTGGGGGTTTTTCGGGTTTTATCAGGGTTTTTCGGGTTTTTTCAGGGTTTTGGGGTTTTTTTCAGGTTTTGGGGGATTATGGGAGGTGGTTGGTTCAGAATGCTTGAAAAAAAAAATGTATTTATTACTAAATTTAAAGTAGCTAATTGATTACAAATATATATAAATCAATGACAGTAATCAAAATTATGCTTTGCTTTTAGATAAATTGATTATTAGTAATAATTTATAAAGTATTTTTTATTAGTACTAAATAATAGAATAAGCCAAGTAATTCTACATGCCTACATAATAAAATTAGGATAATAAGCATTATATGGTATTTTGTTATGAGTTTCTATCGTATAACATAGAACGGATTACACACCAAAGTATTTTTTTAATGGGAAAAATTTGTTTGTGTTACTTACACATGCTACAGAGATTAACTAACAATTATTTCTATTAAAAATTGTAATGCTATAATTAGGACATTTCTTTTCTTTGGGGTGGGGGGTAATGGTTATAAACTTTATGATAGGCATAGCCATGATAGGCAGAATACTTTATGAGTGGTGTACTAATATTAAGAAATGTATTACAATATATTATATATGTAATATAAATACATTATATATGTAATTTAAAGTTGAAATTTTGAAAAAACCCACTTGGGTTTTTTCCTGGGTTTTTTCAAGTGGGTTTTTTCAGAAAAAAACCCACCCGGGTTTTTTGGGCTGGGCAAAATCATAACAACCCTGTCTGCTATTCTTCATTTGTAGTGTATTTATTAATTGAATCTTTTTTTTTTTTTACAAATTTAATACAAATTTTTGCCTTGTTCAATGGATTACGTCGATTCGAAATGATAAAATTTACTGTAAATTTTTTCCGGGTTTAAAAAGGATTTTGGCAGCAGATGGTACGGAGGATGTTGGTAGCTATGCAATATTTTGTTTGTTGCGTTCATACAATTAAGCTTTTTTTTTTTTTTTTTTTTTCTTCCCATGAAAATTTATATTTTATCTCATCTGTAAAATAACATTTCTAGTATTGGAAATCGAAGTTATTTTATGCCTAGAATCTTTTTGATTTTATGATTTGTAATTATCAGTTACCATTATATGTTTTAAATGTATATACCTACTTTATAGAATTAAGTGAAAATTTATTATTTCCTGTAAATTATAAATAATTTTGATGCCAAATGCCCAAATGTATTTAACTTTAGATGAATAACAATGGACAATTTGTTACTTTTTTTTTTTGACTCCAACAAAAAAAATAAAGCAAAAATTTTCAATTTGAAATTTTAAAATCATCTGCTGATCCACATGGCATGTAATCTATGATACATACACATGTAATTATGCTTTATATAAGAAATCATCAGTTAAACTTACATAATAAATCAGAATATATAAAAAAATTTTATTTATGTCCTATTTACTTTTGAAGGCAAATACTGACTACGAAGTTATGCTCTGTATACGAAAAATTTCCAAATTAATATTCTGTTTTAAATATTTATGATATGTCACCGATTAATTGCATATTTAGTAAACTTCAAAGTCAGTATACTGAATATTTTCTTCTTTTTGACATATTTAAAACAAACCTAATATTAAAAAGTTATTCATTTTCTTAACGTTTTTTTTTTTTCTTCTTCTAATAAATTATGCATTACTTGAGACAAGTAATAAGCACTTTTTAAAATATTAAAAAGTGAAAATAATCAAACTTTTTTTGTAAATAGTTAAATTTTCTGATGTTCATTTGTTTCTGTTTTAGATGCAGTTTGTGAGGAGCAATCTGTTACCAAGTCTGCTGTTGAAGACATAATCAAAACATGGCTAAGCATGCTGAAGAGAGAAAAAATTGTGTTTAGAGAAAAAATATAACAGTGTATATTAATAAGAGATGGATAAAATAAAAATTAGTGTACAGATCTAGAATTCTCCTTTTCATATTTTTCTTTCAGATCGTATCTTTAGACCCCCTCCCCCCCCCCCCCAAAAAAAAAAAAAAAAAAATACAACTCAGCTTAGAAAGCTTATGCCCTATTGGAAATTGTCCAGGGTCATTCAAAAAAAAAAAAAAAAAAAAAAAAAAAATAATTGAACAAATTTAATTATGGAATATTAAAAAATTTATATTACTTTTTTATAAAATTTTTTAAAAATGATTTTCTTTAATTGCTTATTTTTGGTAATTGCTGTTCTAAAAAAATCATTACTTTTATTTAACTAATAACCTTGATTTATTCTGGTCTACATACAAAATATGAAAAATAATTTGCTTTTTTATCTTTGATTTTATTTTGATTGCAAGGTAATTTTAATTTGCCACGTGTCTTTTTTTTTTTTTTTTTTTTTTTTTTTTTCAAAATTAGTTTAGTGGCCTAATGGGATTTATTTTTTAATGATGTTATATTGCCTATGAACTCTAAATGGGCCTTTTAGCTTTTATACTAAGATAATCTAAATCTTGAAAGTTTCAGCTGTGAGGTGGGGAGAAAAATTAGATACCAAAAGTATACAGTAAAATATTCTTACATTTTATAATTGCTCTTTAAAGTCTGTTCTTGCATAGAAATATACAATGCAAATATTCCTTTTATGAAATGCAGTCCATGATCCTACATTTAAACACTATGCAATACTCCGGCGGAATGAGGTGAAAATTATATTGGACAAATTTAAAAGACAAAATAAAGAAAAGAAGGAAGGGGTCAACCTGGGGTGATGAAGTATTGAAATGGAATTCAAGCTTATTAATCTATGTGATGGTTGGGGTGTACTGGTGGCTCATTCTTATTTCTCAAATAGAAATCAAATTTGATAAAGTTTCCTTTTCCGAATCTCAAAGATATATAAATTTGAATCACTTATGTAAACCTTTAAGTATGTTTTCAAAATTCAGGAGCAATTTCAAGGATTACTAAATGAAAAGTAATGCATGTTTTTGCACTAGCTCCCAATACACATTTACTATTCATCTCAAAGGTGTCTGTATCCATGTAAATGTCAACTTTCATAAACTATATCAAGGTGGCTAGAAATGGAGGTTTGTAAAATACTCTAAAACCATGCAAATTTGTCTGCTTGTAGAAATATTAGCACTTTCCCTTGCAGATTAAGCATATTGTCAAGATTATCTTATTCATAAACTATAATGTGCTGTGCTTAATATTTTGTGATACAGGCAGAATATATTGCAAATAACGTTATCGAAATGGACATTTTAAACAAAATTTCTCGAAGCAAGATAATAAAAATGAAAATAATGGTCGTACTAATGAAATAACTGTTTACAAGTGTGAAAAATAAAGACACACAACTGCTTATCCATCTCTTCAAACGTTACGTCAGCGAATTTCATGTTTTTATTTTTTAAAATGTGTCATAAAATTTTATCTTTTCAAAAGAAATATTTAAATTTTTTTTTTTTTTTTTTTTTTTAATTACCATTTTTGTAGTCGTCCTAGACATCTTACAAGAAAGGTCTTAACTCTGTTAGTTCCATTTTGGATCTTCAATGACTCCATTATTTTATTTATTTATTTTTAAGATTTTGTTTAAGACTGAAAAGAAAATTATAAATTGAACATCATGGAATCAACTTGATACCTTGTAAGAAGCATCATTAAATAAAATTACTCATTCAGATAATAGAAAAACAAGAATGCTCATCCAGAATTAAAATCTTGGCTAAAAGGATTAAAAGTGCATTCTGTGAATACTTCAAAAAATATTATTGAAACTACTAATGTATATAATAAAGTGTGCATCATGATGTAATGGAAAACATGTCTCTCTGTAAATGATCTGACAATTTGGTTGGTTTGATTATTATTGAAGATTAAGTTGATTTCACTTAAAATCACCTGCTCGCTAATGCTAAACATTTAGGTAATTCTTGTTTTAATTTAAAAAATTTTAAGCTTCTATTTTTCATTCCACTGCTAAGGTCTATTTTTAATAAGAGTATTTTGTACAATTTTGGTTGCAGTTTTTTAAATACAGGTATATTTTGTTTAACTAATTCTGAAAGTAATACCTTCATTTCAAAAAATGTTATAGCATAATAGCTTCAGCTATCCTAAATTGTTTAAAAATGTTTAATACATTGCGATCCATGGTGACGACATTGAACTTTGCTTTGGCCACTGGTGACTAACAATGTAGAATATAATATAAAATAAAAGTAAATTAGTGTTTAAATAATTAAGAATGTAAAATCCTATAAATTTAAGTTTGATTAAGTTGATTAAATTTTAAATAAATCTTCAATGATTGCTTAAAACAAAATATTTTTTAACTTGGTGGCTGACATGTCATTTGACGTGTTGATAAAAAATTCAAAAATCTGTCCAATTAGGAAATGTGTTTGCTTGAAGACTGTCATGGATGTCTTTGAATGGAGAGTCCCCTTGAGAAGTAGATGCATCACTCACTACAAAGTTAATTATAAATAGCCAGAAAAGTTTATCTTACCATGAAAGAATATAAATGCTGAAGTTCTTGGATTCTTTTTTATGCATATGCAAAAAAAAAAGTATATGTATGTGTATAAAATAATGCTGAAGATCACACTTTTTTATACACATGCAGAGGTCGATCCAGGTGAAATTTGAGGCCTATTTATTGTCCCTACAAAAAAAATAAATTTAATAAAATGGGCCCCTCCACAAAATTCCTTTTACTCTTTTATAAAACTTTTTTTTTTTTTTTTTATGAAAACTGTTTAAAAATGTGTAATTTGTAGATATAACCAGTTTATGAAAAAGAAAACCTTTAGCAAAAGGATTTAAAGATTTTTTGTTAATAAATGCTTGGTTCGAATTTGTGTAACTGGGTTTCAAGTTTCATTACTATTTTTTTTTCACCACAAAAATTATTTTACTCTTCACAAAATGGGCCCCAAGAATAAAAATCTGGAATAATCCCTAGTATGTCAAAAAAGAAAATTATAGGTTGCAGGTTGAATTTGGGTGATCTAGGGGGTATCTGTAACTGTCCATTACTGTACAAAATGTGTTGTAAAATGTTGTCCACAGGACATTGGCAGGTTTCACATTTCGAACTTCATGGGATGTCCTACAACTGTCCACAAGACGAATTCCCCCATCCGTAGGATATTGGCTTATCTGGAATATGACATTATTAGGATGATTTTAGGACCGTCCAGAGGGTATGATATAAGTGTCCTATAACCATCCCAAAGGTGTCATGAAGTGACATCCATAGGATGTTGACAGGTGTGACATTTCGAAACCCAGGGGATGTTCTGTAACTGTCGACAGGACCAATTCATCGGTCCACAGGATATCACGCATATCCTAAACGTGATATCTTCTGGATGTCTTTAGGATGTATTTGTGTTGTCTGGGATGAGAGAATAATATTTTTAAAGGGGTACTATTCCAACGGAATTAATCTTATAGTATTTTTTAAATATATTTCGTTTGTTATCGTTAGAGTATGACTTAATATTAAATTAAAAGATATAAATATATAAACTAACAAGGAAGGTCTCCATACGGGCATACTCAGAAAAATCTGAAAAAAATACAGAATGTTCTTCTCATATAGTTATATATGTTTATAAAAAAAATCTCGGCGGAACCTCCTTATAACGTCCGTAAAAAATAATAAAAATTTCGTTTATTTGGCGATTTATCTCCGGTTGGCGAAAAAACGAAATTTTGAAAAATACGCTTTTACGCTTCGAATACTTTTTAAAGAAAAGACTTTCTATGTTATTTAAATAAGTTTAGTTTAAGTAATTTTAGTTTTGCATTTTTACTTTACTTTAAGTGTAATTTTGTCATATACGTTTATATGTACTTATAACAAAATGAAATTAATATATTTTATCATTTAAAACACAATTTAAATTGATTAAAATTGTTCCAAGTTGAAAAATACACTGTTAAAAATCTGTGGCATTTTATTGCAACGCACTCCCTTGCTTGTATAGAAAACGGTTACTTGGCCGTGAAATGGAGCTTTCTCATTGGTTGGAATAGAGATATTATATACAAGCGGTGGAGTGCGTTGCAGCAAAATGCAGCAGATTTTTAACAGTGTTGCACAAGCTACAACACCGCTAAAAATCTGTACCATTTTCTGCAGCGTCACTCCACCGCTTTTATAGAAAACGGTCAATTCACCGTGCTATGGAGCCTTCTCATTGGTCAGAAGAGAGATATTCTATAAAAATAGTGGAGAGACGTTGCAGTAAATGCTGCAGATTTTTAACAGTGAAGTCAATTAAAATCAATTTTCAGATTCGTTAAAATCGTCTGCTTTTGGCGAGGAAATGCACTGCTCGTCAAATCCCGCGTCCCTTTCAGCTTTTCACGCCAATTATTCCAAACTATTTTATTTTTTTACATATCTAATAATGTAATTCCGCCGCTAATTTTCACTGATCCTTTATTACCTACATGAGTAGTTTAAATCGTATTTTTTTCAAAAAATTCTGAGTATGCCCCCAATGGAGACCTTCCTTGTAAGTAAGGGATTTAGAACAAGCACCAACGAAGATGGGGTGGAGGTGCCATTGATAGGCAAACGGAGCACTACAAAAGTGAATATCTAATGCATGGGACTATATGTATACTTATTCAGAAAAATTCTGACAGAAATGAAATAACGAAAGTTATTGCAAAAATCTGGAAATTCGTTAGAAAGTAAAGAAAAACGAGAAATCGAAATTTCGTTAGTTCGAATTAAACGAAGCCAAGAGAAAATAAATTCGAATAAATGAAAATTTTTAAGATTATTCTGCTATTGAAAATTTTGAGACTTCGTGTTTAGTTCGAATTAAGCGAAGATACGACTTATCCGATTTCGAATTAACGAGAGTCGACTGTAATTTAATATTCTAATATTCGCCATCCTTTGTATTGCGTCATCTTTTTGCAATAAAAATCAAAACATTCCATTTATAGATTTATAAAATCGATTTAAAAAAAGTAAAGATTTCAAAATGTCAGAACATTTTTCCTGAGATAATTATATACCATTTCATTTATCTTCATCATCTATAATTTCTTCTCGTCTTTATACCCGCACAAAATTCTTTTATAAAACATTTAGTTTTCAAAATTTAATTATGCAACTTAATACGCCAGTGTTGAGTTCTTCTTCCTTTAACTTTTAAATTTTAAATTATGTCAGCGATCTGATATTTCGAAATTGAACTAAATACCTTTAAAAATATTTCTTTTAAGTAACATAATCCTATTATTCTTCTTTATATAATAATGAAGCATTAAAAATATTTTTTGTAAGTAAATTTCTTCGCTTATGCTTTTATTTGGCTTCAGGGTTTTAAAAAATATAATAATGAAAAACATACTATAATTGTCTACTGGAAATTGAAATACAATCAAAATACAAGCCTGTGATCGCAAGAGAAAAAAAAATATGTTACGTACGCTATTGATTAAACATTAATATTCCTGGAGCAATCATCAAAAAATGTAATTTAAACAATTGCAACAACCATTTGAAAGTGATTTTTTCAAAGACTGAAATTTAAGACTTATAAATAAATTCTACATAAAAAAACTATTGTTTTTTAATTAAATATTAAATTGTTTCCTTTCTTTTTTCCGTGATCGTCGCACATTTCGAAATCAGTGGGCTCGATAACCAGACTTTTTTTTTTTTTTTTTTTTTTTCATAAAAACTGTGACGTGATATAAAGACAGTATAGTTTAATTTTTGTTTTCGCTTTTTTTGAGCCAAACTGTTTTTTTATACATGTTCCTCGTGCTTTTTTGTTGTCTAACTGATACCGTTGGTTTAATTCACAGTTTGGCAGGAAAACAGGGTGTACATCAGTTAATCCTGCTTTAATCTAACAACCCCTCTCCCTAAACAAACTTCACTGCTTCGGTTATCCGGACGCAAAAAAAAAAAAAAAAAAGTGAGCCTTCTGGATTTTTTGAAAAGTACCCTTGTAAAACTATGGGCCGAAATCACACCAAAAATAGTCTGTATCGACCATCTTGAATACTTACCAATAGCGTCTAGACCTCCGCATCGTCGCATGGGGAAGCTATTACGAATGATTTTTATTTTCTTTTTTACAGAATGTTCTTCTCTATAGAATGGTGAACAGTGACGCCAACTTTTGAAAAATATTGGGTGGGCTCAAAAAAATTTTGTACAAATACATAAATATTGGGTGAGCTCAATTAATAATGAGTGGATAGAGATATCAAATTATTGGGTGGGCTCGTGCCCCATGGGCCCATATAAGTTGGCGCCACTGATGGTGAATAAAATGGGTTGTTTTGCCCATTCAGTTAAAAGCTATCATGTTTTACTTGCGTCACAGTACTGATGTGTCACCCTGTAGAAATTTGATGAATAATGTGCTCTCCGGAATTATTTTTCTTATAAAACCTTCTTCCAGAGACGAGGGAAAAAACGAATTTTGTTCTATTTTCTTTTTAAAAAAATTGGTCGCTCATGGAGGGAGCTCATCTGGAATAGTCTCTGAATGCAGGCAAAATTACTATTGAGCTTATGGAAATAAATTTCGTTCCATGAAAAAATGCTCGCTTAACAGAGGGGGTTGCACAGGGAGGTTTTACTGTATAAATATAAAGCCTGTTGCGGAAACTTTTAAAAACACCTCATTCATCAGAAATAATATGTATGATGGTTTTCACTTATATTCTGCTACCCAGCAGATGAATATATGGAGCTGTTCTCAACCTTTTGTTAAAAATTCTTATCTGATTACGATTTAGGAGACCTTTCAATGACTATAAAAATGCTTCGCCGCATAATTCGTGCTCATTACGAGCAATTTTCGAAGTTTAAAAGAGATCTTATTATTGGACTGAAAGAGGCAGGTTAGACAAATACAGGGTCGGACTGGACCAGGGAAAAGGGCGCAGACCTTTAATTTTTTAGAGGGTGTAAAAATTTTAACGAAATCACGTAATACTTACTTCCTTTTGTTGTATCTGGCTTGACAAGGTTTAACGCATTCGCATAGCACCAAGTTTGAAAATGGCTTAATATTAGTCTAGATATGTATTCCCCGTGCATTTTAAAGTTTCATCGAATCCACACAGTGTTACGCAATTTTGTAAAACAAATCATGCAATATCAAAAAATTCCAGAGAGTTGTATATGTGATATCAAGGCTAGGATTTCATAGTTTATTCTTTTTTCAATAGATACCTCATAAGAACAATGGAGAAAAAAGTGATGACAGCCAGCCATATATCTTGCAAATCCTTTTATAAAATAGGTACCAAATGATTGATATCAATGTCTATTAATTAATTATTTTCGTAAATTTTATTTTGGCGATTATCTGTGCATCAAAAAATGGAAATGTTGATTTTTCAAGTGCAAATATTCCTTTTGCCATTCTATTTGAATTCCTCGCCAACCAGGAAAGAGATAATTTATATAATTTTCTTAAATCTTAATATATATACAGAACAAAAGGTATTAAGAATTTATCCATAAATTTCGGAAATAAAATAAAAATTTTACAAGAATGTATCAAAAATACTCAATTATTCACCAACAAAATTATACAGGAATTTTAAATTTATAATAAATTTACTTTCCATTAATCTATTACTTTTTAATACTGCTTTTTTCTAAAGGTATTTTTATTTTATGTAATATATTAAACTTTCTCTTATAAAAATATTGTTACGTAGTTTCTATACTACAGTTAGACTTTTACTCTGAACGACGATTTAATTAAAAGACATTCATCAATAGACTGGGCAACTCGGTAGCCCCTTAAAATGGCTACGCTGTTAAGCATTAATCTACTAATTGTTTCTGATGCATTTCTACTATTTTACTTCCTGTGACTTTTTTGATAATGGAAGACCGCCCTCTTATATTATGGAAAGGAATTTTTTTTTTTTCGATATCTCGAAAATTAGCTATTCAAATAAACTGTAAACTTACATATCTATATTTTTAACGATTGTAGTTTTATTGTATGGAAAATTTAATGTAATTCATAATTTTTAATATAAATTTATTAATAATTTTCACTTTTTTTTTCTTTTGAAATGCGAAAAAAGTATATAATTGTTTGGGTCTATGCAATGTTCTTTAATAAATAATTTTAAAAAATGTGAAATGATAAATGTTTGAAAATATAAATGAATGTTTCTCAAATGGGATTAATATTAATATCTTCAAATTTAAACTCATTTAACTCTATCCAGATTTAAATTAATGTGTAATACGATGTGTGAAACAATACATTTTTCCTGGCTGTCTCGACCCAAGAAATTCAAATACGGCGTAAAAAATGGTTATTCACTGTTTTAAAATTCAAAGTTGGTTATATTTTAAATGTAGACAACTTCTGAAATATAATTTATACATAACAATAATTAATAGACATTATTTCCAGTCGATTGCTTGCTATATATTTCTATAACTAATTATAATGGAATCTGTAAGTTTTAACAAATTTTATTGCACTTATCGTCGTTGATGCACTGAAATTCGGTGAACAAAATAACAAGGTTTTTATGGATCAGGCGCCAAATAGAGTTGCTGCGGTGCTACTAAGACTTTCAGCCTTCTCTTTTTTTCGTATATTTCTTTGACGTAATATGAATTAGTTATTAGTGAGTTAATAATGAGATAAATTCCATTTCTGTTACAATCTGACAGCAATTATTTTTTGCTAGGTATTTTGTGGGAAGAGGCATTTTCCATCCTTAAGACAATGACTTCATGTATCCATAAAATGCTTATTTGATATTTTAGTGTTAAAAGGTTTCTACAGAAAAAGTACACAAAAACGCCATTTTAATAGTCTAAAATCACTAAAATAATTGAGTAAATATACTTTTCTCAGCACACTCTTCTCATGATTTGAAAGATTTTTATCATTAGAGATCAAAAGAAACATTCATGTTTCCATAATTGAGAGAAAAACCCATGGACCGTATTTATGCAAATTGCAGCATCTCGTGACTAAGGGGGTATTTTATTTTTAAAAAACCTATCATAATTTCTGAATAATAATAGTTTTTTATGCAGTTTTTTTTTCGCGATTAAATCAAACAATTTTTTTTTTTTTTTTTTTTTTTTTTTTTGGAAATACATACTAAAATTTCCTAACAGTTATTTAATCACGGAAAATCTGTCATTAAATAAAGAGAAGATTACTAACTAAAAAAATAGCGTAGATTTCCAAAATGAAAAAGAATGTTAACCGCGGGATTGCACAGCTTGCAGTATTAAAACCCTTAGCAAGTTAATATTTCTCAAAATGAAAGGTATTATTTTCCAATCAATAACAATATACCCTCAAAAAGTTTTTGTCTCCTAATATTTATCTTTTTTCTTTCTTAAGTTCAAAAAGCACAGTTTCAATTCTAGGTGCATTCATTGCCGGCTTTAAAGTGTAGGCAGAGAATCAAGACACTAAAAGCTAAAGAACTGAAACTGTGCAAAATATTTAGTTAAAATCCAAAAGATTTCATTCAAAAAAAGGGGTGAAAAAATCAAGCACTGGGCTATGCGTCTAGTTGGACGCTTCCCTAGGGCGCAGGTTTTCTCTCTCAGTCGCACGCAAAGATTCCCTCTGTGATTTTTAATCCGAAATTGTTTTCGGTTAATCTTGAATTTTTTTGAGATAATAAAAGATACATTTCGTTCTTTCTATCTATTGAATGATTATTATTCCTAAATGAATTATTAAAATTTATTACAGTATTCAGAATGCATGTGTAGAACGAGAAAATATAGGAGAGGCTTTGGCGTTTAGGGGCGCGAAGTTTTCCCTAAAAAAAAGCGCACCGGCCTTCGGGTCGATGGGCCGGCGAGCCAGTCCGAGCCTGAACAAATATCGAAGAATCGCTCGGCATGTGAGTCGAAGCGATGCGGCGATCAGAAGATGCGGGCAAGAATGGGTAAACAACGGCAGATTTCAGCGTCATGATGGTAGCGGTCGACCTAGGGCCAGGGATCCACCAGATTGGAAGGACAGACTGATAGTCAGATCAGCTGTCACAGCACCTAATTCATCGCTATCCAACATCAAACGTGTGATCCGCACACGAGTGTCCATCATGATCATTCACAGATGGCTGAGGAAGCGAAATATACGCTCGTACCAATCGTTACTCTACCTACACTGTAAAAAAAATTGACCCTTTTGCTGCATCTTCACTCCCCGGCTTTTATAGAATAGCTCTCTTTTGACACATGAGAATGCTCCATAATGGGGTAAAGTAATCGTTTTTTTTATAAAAGTGGTGGAGTGACGATGCAGCAAAAGGGTCAAATTTTTTACAGTGTGCCACTGACACCTGCACACTGTCAAGTCAGATTATAGTGGTGTTTGGCTCGTTCATGTTGGAATGACGCTGACTGGGGACGTATAGTCTTCAGCGACGAATCCATTTCCAACTGTGTCCTGAGGATCATCGCAGACGTGTCTGGAGACACCAGGGCCAACGGGCCAATCCTGCTTATATTACTGCACGCCGCAAAGGCTCTGAGCACGGAGTTACGATCTGGGGTGCCGTTTCCCCTTGATAGACGGATCCCTTTGGTCGTCATTAGAGGCACACGTACAGCACAGAGGTATGTCGACGACATCCTGAGACCTGTTTTGGTACTTCACATTTCGCAGTACCTTGGGCTTACTTTTCAACAGGATAATGCCCGACCACCTATTGCACGTGTTACTATATGAATTGTCTTCAAGCTTGTCGAATACCTCCTGGGCCATCCAGGTCGTTAAATCTCTCTCCCATCGAGTATGTCTGGGATATGATGGGAAGGCGACTGCATCTACCTGAAAGTGATGATGAACTAGCCCCACAGTTGGAACAAATTTTGCAAAAATAACCGCAGGAGACCATCCGAAAGCCTTGTCGATCTATGCTCCACCTTGTGCAGCTTGCATCCAGGCTAGAGGTGGGTCAACACATTATTGAGTTTCATACTTTGTAACAATGTAACTCTGAAATAAATCATTAAATTCTTCTTAAATTTTAATCATTTTTTATTCTGTTTATAATTTCCCTATCCACCATATCGGACAATTCCTTGGTGCGTCTATATTTTTGTTATAGAGTATATATACAAATTGATTGTATTATCTCTTTTGCTGAATAGGCAAAAACTTGTTCTTATACATGTAGCTTTATACTTTCGGAACAAACAATAATATGTTATTTTCAAAGATTTTTTGCGGCAATACAGAAGAAAAATCCTTAAAGGGAAAAAAATAGCGAGTGAGGCAACATTATCGAATGTGGCGAGTTGTCAGGGAAAACCGGGAAAAACACAGTCAAGAAAAGAGAAAACTATCAGTATTTTTTACAGCAAATGCTTCAAATAATATAAAGAGATTATATAAACTGAATTTATCTTTAACAAAATACTGGTATTTATCATCTATATTGACTGAGTTTTTATCTAACCACTCGCCACCCTGTTATCCTACAACTCCGTGTAAGTGTCCTCGGAGAGAAGTCCGTTGTATCATTCCAAAAACATATTCTGCAAACACCATTCTCACAACACAATAGACACACAAGCGATCCAAATCGAAAACCCTCGGGAACAGGCGATAAAAATAAAACCCATCGATGAGCGACTCTCAACAAGCAAAGTTTCATCTTTTCTAAACGCAGTAATGTACAAAATCGAAAAGTTCTTTTCAAAGTAGGAAAGTTTAATACTTCTTTCTTAATGTCGAAGCAACAGGAGAAAACAATTTCTACGTCGCGTCAAAGTGAAAAGCATTTTAATGCTACAAAATGCTGCTCGTTGAAAAATAAATAAAAGCGCTTCGATTATTATGAAGAAGAGAAAAAATGTATCTATTAAAGTTTAGAAAGAGTGTAATTTTTATTCATCAGAAGTGATTTTGTACTTTACTACCATAGATGAGATGGATTGAAAGAAAACTTTTTTAAAGGGGAAATGCATTGAATATATATATATAGATAGATAGATTGATAGATATAAATTTTTAAGAATACTGAAAAAAATTTTGTTCTACTTTTCAACAACTTTTTTTCAGAAATCATAAAATTATTTTCAGTCCAAAATGAATGAGATTTTTAAATATTCCTAATTAGGTGAAACAATTTATTATTATTATTACTTTTGTTTAAATTATGCCATTTTTAATCATACTACTAATTAATTATCATTATGGTATGTCTTTGAGCTCAGAGAAGAAATTTCCGCACCCTCCCGGGCTCGAAAGTGACACTTTCTTAATGTATCTTTCTTTCTTTCTAACCGATAACGAGGCCCCTACCTGCCGAATACCCCAGCTAAACGGGTTTGATACCTGTTATCGGGACGGGTGGCCGACTAATCGTTGCATCGCGGTAATTAATCAGCTGATCGCTTAGATCTTTAACCTAATGGTATTGTCTACTGCTTAGTTTATCCGGTTTCCTAACACTTTGCTCTTGTTGTTTGGTATTTGTGGCTTCCTATATGTGTTGATCTCGTAATTTAGAAACTTGCTCAGGTGACGAGACCTTCACTTGGCAAGGTACCTCCAGAGGTATGATTCACAGGTAACTTGCAGGATTTTGCACCCACGACGGATTTCACTGGATGACACCAATCTGATGACCAGACTCCTAACTGCCAGATTTACCTAGCCGAATTTCTCAACTTATCAAATGCCGACGAACAATTGGTAACTTGTTGTAATGCTGCATATTCGAGAACTTTGGTAAAGCAAAGTATTCGGGTTAATCTCGGGATTAAGTTCTGAGCTCGAAAATCTTGAGGCTATCAGATTCACGTGGGGTTTTCTAGAGCAGGGTTCCCAACTTTTATTAGTGTGTGACCCACCTTTTTAAACTCTTCAAAAAAAAAAAAAAAAAAAAAAAAAAAAAGAAAAGAAAAGAAAAGAAAAGAAAAGAAAAAAGTGTTGAGCGATTTACGCCAAAATATAATCGGCAATAATTTATATCTGGGACTACCTAAATATCAATTTTTATTAAATTCCGTGAATTTTTTCTTGGGATACAGCATCCACAAAATAAATATCACACACAGATATTTTATAAAAACATGTTTTTTGGAATCTCTGATCCCTAAAACGTGTAAAATCCGTCGAAAACTGAAATTCGAAAAATTTTACGAATCCAATACTTTCTTCTTGTAAAGATAGAAGGAAATAAAAAAAGAAATTGGTGCAGGTAGAATAAATTTCGTGCTCCCTCAATTTCCTCGGACCCCCCCCCCCCCTTTTTTTATACGGGCCTGAATGTCCGGATGGAGAAGATTGGGATTAAAAAGCAAAAATTCCTGAATGAGCTAAGAATAATTTGATTAATAGATTTATTTTTACTGCACAGTCACAAATAAAAAATAGAAACAAAGTTTTAAAAAAAACAATGTTTAAATTATTTCAAATGTGTATTCTGGAGATCCTATAATTTACACAATTTTTTCCCCTCCAAATAATTAAAATAAAAAATTCCTTTATTTCTACATGCATTAATTGCATAAATATCCAAAGGTATGAATGATTAAATTGTTCAAAGGTTATAAAAACTATACGCGAAATTAAAATTTACTCCAAAATATTTCATAAATACTTAATTCAGGGCATGAAATTTCAGCTTAAAAGGTACTCGCCAAATTAAAATTTTTACTCGCCATTATTTTACATTCATTCAGACAACAACGTCAGCACCCCACACCTGCGCAGAAAATGAAATATTTCTAATCAATTCAATTTAAATTGACGACTGTTAGAAGGAGCTGTCTGTTAAATCCAGAATATTTTACATTTATGAAAAATATGGGATATCTTTAAAATATTAACAGACGAAGTATGAAAAACTTTCTATTGACCGAAAAAATGCAGAAATTGATAAAACGAAACATATTTATGGCGAAAAGAAAAAAACAACATTAACTCAAAATAAGCTTGCAATAAGGTTTCAGTAGTTACAGAAATACATACCAATGATAAGTTTCTGCACTATTAGCACTTCAGGTTTGTGTAGCACTGTCTTTCTGCACTAAAATACCACTTATCAATTGCAGCTGTAGGGTCAAACTCTGCCAGGGTGGGTCCATTAACAGAAATTCGGAGTAAATCTTTCATTGTCTCAGTCTTCAGAGTATCTGTTTGCTGTCTTGAGTCTGTTGTGACAGCTGAACCCTCTCTCACATGAAGCTGTGCTTACTGGTAAAACAGCACAAAATGTTGGGATCTGGAACAAATTGAGGAATCTTGCTGAACATTTTTCAGCGTAAACTTTCTCCAGCATCTCTTTCAGTTTCAGTGATTTGAACATAAATTTAAATTCTGTCCACTCTGCCAATACAATATCTACTTTTTCATTAAAGAGATTTGAATTCAAATACAAAAAGAGCTTCTTTATTTTTTCTATCCCAAGATCAAGAATTTTTTCTTTGGGAGGCGAACCCACAATGTCAAAAATATGCAAACATTCTAACATATCTGATGACATAGATTGCAGTCTTTCTGTAATGTGTATCTTTGTATGTTTAATTAATGTCCCTCTTAAAATCTGAAACTCTTCCTCGCCATTTTCTATATTTGTCAGCTGCACATCCTTGGTTATCCCTGAAATGGATAGTTGGTCTAAAAATTCCTGTTCCCTTGGTCCAACACTAGATTCGAGATCTGTTAGAACTGAGATTCAATGTTCAATTTTTATTTTTAAAGATGAAATGAGAAGTTCCTACTGCCTAGAAAAGCCATTTATCCACAATTTACCAACATGACTGGAAGGAACCTGCTGGGAAATGTAGCATTTTGCAAGACTTGTTTTACCATCATATAAAAGCCATTCAAAATGACTTAGCCACTCTTTGTTGAATTTTCTTTTACCTGGAAGTGGTGATTTGAAATAACTGCCACATTTCCTTTTCGCAGAACTTACTCGTCAACCTTAAATATCTACTCGCCATTGGCGAGCTGGCGAGTGGAAATTTCGCGCCCTGACTTAATTTCTAAAAATCATAAGTCTATTTCTTTGCGATATTCAACTTACTAACAACAGTTATTTTAATCCGCGATATTCAGTGTTTTTAAATGGCTTGCTTTTTGTTTTTTGCCAGAATGATCTTGTATTTTAAATTGCTTAAAAAAGAAAATGAAGCGCCAAGTACCTTTTAAAAAATATGTATGTTGTGAAGAAAACTTCAATTAACCAGATTTTCATTTTTACAACTTTCTAAAAATTCAGATTTTTCGTTAAAAATTAAAAAATTGAAATTTTTTTTCCATTGAAAAGCATTGCAGAAGCATAGATCGACAGCCCACCATCTACTTTTTCGGCCCCTATCGTTAAAAATTCCGCATGAGAAAATTTTAGCATTACTTTCCCCTCCTGTTTCGTTCTCCGTGGTTGTTATGATCATACATTCCGATGTGGGTTTTGGGTGCACGGAGTGCAACCTGCTTGGTGGTGCTCTTTCATAGCTCATTGTGTGTTTGTTTATTTAACATTCTCTCAAAATAAATAGATAATTAATTATAAAAAATGCGTTAAACATACTTATTACTTACCCATCATTCGTAATATTAGGGTAAATATTGCAATCATTTTGAAAACGAAAAAGAATTATTTGAAGGATATATATGTTTCAGACACTGAAGATTCCGAAAAACATATTTTTAGAAAAAAAATTGCCGTCCGTCCGTCTATGTGTCTGTCTTTCTGTGTTTTTGTCTGTCTGTGTGTCTGTAAACGCTCTATCTGCCGAACAAACTTAGGTAGAGATTTGAAATTTTGTATGAATTAGTATGTAAGAATGGAACAAAGCCTCTTTAATATCAGTAACTTCGATTATCCGGAACTATTTTTTTCGGACTCTCGAAAAATACGTTCTGATGGAGGGTATATAAAAATTTTCGAAATTTTTTATTTTAAAGAATGGACGTAAAAGGCAAAAAAAAAAAAAAAAAAAAAAAAAAACACAAATTGTGCATAACGAACGTCCATTCTATTATTAGTTGACGAGATATTTGTAAGCCTGTTTTCACATTCTTCGATTTTTCATGAGCCTGTATTTCATTCAAATTTCAAATTAAAGATATATTTTAATTGGAAATGAGACGCTTAATCCGATGCAGTAAACTGTTAGTTAATATTATTATTATTATTGGAGTTATAGGAATGTTTCTTATACGCAATTTGGTACTACTTGAGTAGTTTGGCGTTTTTATATAATTTGTCGAAATTAGTTCATAAACAAATCATTAATAGAGCATTTCTATGTATATTTAAAATGTTTAGATTTTGTTTTAGAATTGCGATGCATTTTATAAATGAAAGAATTTCGAAGTGAGTAAAGTTCATTTTTAGAAGTGAGTTTAATATCGTTTCACGCCAAAACCTCTATGTAACCTATGCTACCTAAGAAACTTTGTTACTTACAAAATCCATTTGCTGAAAAGCCAATCATAAATTTCTCATTGAAAGAATTTCAAAGCTTTACAGAAACACTTCTG
The DNA here is from genome assembly GCA_964019185.1 of Maratus speculifer. Taxonomy (NCBI): domain Eukaryota; kingdom Metazoa; phylum Arthropoda; class Arachnida; order Araneae; family Salticidae; genus Maratus; species Maratus speculifer. The sequence continues at coordinate 307,894,606 of OZ025289.1, forward strand.
AAATAAAAGGGGCTAAATTCTGGAAACAGCGTTTCTGTTAATTCGGAAAAGTCCGTTTTACTCGTTTTGCAAACCTAAATATTTTTCAGGTTTATGAAAGAATCTTCCAGAGGCATCGCGATGGGGAGGTTACAATATATCTGAACTTGGGAAATTTGAGTTTCAAGTTGGGAAATTCTAGATTTTTTCTTGTCTAAAATAGTAAAAAAAAATATGATTCTTTTTATTGTTTTGCTAACTACATCATGTTCACTACATATCATATATTGCGTATATCATTTCACTTGGAAAATAGACCAATTTGTCTCTAGTTGGGGAAACTTTTGAACCATAAATTGGGAAAATTTTGAATCCTCCTCCCCATCCCCTCTATGGTGTTGTTAAAAGTTATATAATGTAATTTTAGGTGTATGGATTTCTGAAACGTGATATATTCAACGTTCTACTTTGATTACTGAGCAGCGATCAGAAAAATGCAATCGAAAGGTGTTGTATAGCAATAATCCCGACCAAGGGCGGATCTGGAGAGTCCTCAAGGGGTGGGGGGGCGATTTTAGAAATTTGGAAACTCCACTCTCATACGCGCGTCGGAGCTCATTTTTTTAATGCGGGTCGTGTTTCGTTTACTTTTTTGCTGTGGGTCGGGTTTGGGTCCGGTTGGCTTCCATTTTTTGCTCCTGGTCGGGTTAATTTTTACTTGTGTCGTATTTGGATCCGGTTGACTTCTACATTTTATTGTTGGTCGGGTTGACTTCTACTTTATAGCTGCGCTTAGCGCATTTGGGGCAGTTTGACGTACAATTCTGATTTGGGGCAGTTTATGATTTGGTTTTTACTTTTGAGAGAAGGATTCGGGTTGACCCGATTTTGATTGGAGTGAGTCCTTTGATAAACTTTCCGTTCTTTTTCACAATCTTTGGACGAAATGTGCGCGTGTTTCACGATCCTTTGAAGAAATTCGCGTTTTTTCCACGATCATTTCACAAAATTTGATGTCCGGTTGGCTTCTATTCTTTGCTGCTGGTCGGATTAATTTTTACTTTTTGTTGTGGGTTGCGTTTGGATCCGATTAATTTCTACTGTTTGCTGCGGGTCAAGTTAATTTCTAATTTTTTGCTTCGGGTCGGGTCTGGGTCAGGTTAACAACTATATTTTGCTATTCGTCGGGTAGACTTTTACTTTTTAACTGCGCTTAGCGCTGCGGGGCAGATTGACATACATTTTGGATTTGAGTCAGTTGCAGATTCGGTTTTTACTCTTGCGAGAATGGTTGACCCAGTTTTGATCGGGATCCTTTGACGAAATTCGCTTTTATCCATGAACGTGATCCTTTGAAGAAATTCACGTTTTCTCCGCTATCCATTCACAGAATTTGTGGGGTTTTGCGACCTTTTAATGAAATTCGTGTTTATTTCGCAACCCTCTGATGAAATTCGCGTTTCTTTAACCCTTTGAGTTCTGATGGTGGAATTTTCTACCACATAACTTTAATTTCTAAATGTCACAACGGCACCAGAAAATCCAATCAAATTTTCTTGCAAAAAGTTTCATGCATTTTTTCGTATATATCGTTAACCAGTTTTTTTGTTTGCAAAATACTGGTGTCAATGTGAAATTTGGAATTAAGAAATTCGCCCACCAGAGCTCAAAGGGTTAATGAAGTTTGCCCTTATTTGCGGCTATTTGATGAAATTTGCGTTTTTACTGTTTAATATATTTTACTATTAACAAGTAAGAAAGTTTTCAACCCAACTTGGGTTGGTGGGAAATAATTTAAAGGTGCGCACGGGTCGCGGTTGATCCAGTAATGTTTATCATACTACCTAGATCAGAGACGTACCGTACGTTTAGCTGCACGGGTCGCAGTCGGGCCAATAATGTTTATCATACTATCTAGATCAGAGACGTACCGAGCGTTTAGCTGCACGGGTCGCGGTCGGGCTAAAAATGTTTATCATACTATTTAGATCAGAGACGTACCAAACGTTTAGCTGCACGGGTCACGGTCGAGCCAATAATGTTTATCATACTGTCTAGATCAGAGACGGACCGAATATTTAGCTTTTATTCCGGGACGAGCCATGACCTGGAAATTTCGCTCAATGCAAACTTCTATGAAAAATGTAATCCAGACCAGGCTAGTTCTGGAAGAAAAAGAAACCTGTCCCCACCCGAATCTGTAAAGAAAGGAAGATCAGGACCTGATTCAGAAAGAGAGAAAACCTTACCCAATCCCACTCTCGTGGATTTAAACTGGCGCGGCCCGTGCCAGACTTTGACGGGCTCGAGCTTTGCACCAAGTTATTTCTCGTGAGGATGCATAATGTTATACTTTGTAAACCCTTTACAATCCCACGGGGGGAACTTCGCCCCCACCCCGCCCCTTAGAACCACCACAGCATACGGGCTGTATCGATCCCAGAACGAGCATTTAGTTTTTATACCGGATGGATCCTGGGCTTGAAAATTTTGGCCCATGTATACCTCTAGTATGAAGGAAGTCCACTCCAGACACGACCTGGAAAAAACAGTGTGGCTCGGACCAACTCTGCAGAAAAAAAATAAGACCCGACCCGACCTGTTTCTGGAAGTGTGAAGATCTGACCCAGGCCCAGTATAAAAAATAAAAGTTGGCGCGACCCGACCCGGATCGCGCCGGTCTCGAGGTTAGGGCCAACAATTTTTCCGTGGGGGCACCTAATGTCATTCTTCAGATCCTTTATTGTGCTCAAGGGGGGAGATCGCCCCCCCCCCCTTAGATCCGCCATTGATCCAGGCAAATCCGTTTCCTGTAGAAAATAAAGCAAATAATTTGAGACGTCCACAATCACTGGAAAAATCATTTATTGAATAAGAAGTGAGGAAAACTTTTAGGAGGTGGTCTCCATTATTTTTGTTACCTTACATCTCAAAGTCTGGTTGTAAAGTCCCCGAAAAACACACTCTGTCGAGCAACGAAAAAAAAAAAAAAAGTTAAATCAAAAAGAATCCGTTAGCCTTGTTACATACAAAATTCAAAAATTAACAGCGTCAATCTGGCGGTATTTCACAAACAAAAATGTTTCATAATGCAAAAGCAATAAATCTTATTTGATTATTTAATTTGCTCTCGAGTATAATTTATCTGTCATATATCCAATATTATTGTATTGTTTATCTAATCATAAATATAACTTCGATGTAATAAATTATAAAAAGATTAACAAATGAAAGTACTTTAGCTAATATAAATATTTATATAAGGAGGAAATAAATAATATTATAATTGCATCTAATTTATTACTAACTGACAATTATATCTATCTGTATTTAGATTTGTTTAGAAGATAGCTTTTTTGCGAGATAAAACTCAAGTTATATTAGACAGGAAAAGAATTAATTTTATAATTTAACAGAACACCAAAATTAACGGAATGTAATTTCGTAAGAAATTTGATTATGAATATTTTAAATTGTCAATATATGATTCTACATCATACCCTCCGAAAAATTATCTACAGATGCGTCCCTGGAATTTTCCACATAGAGGTTAACGACGATAAACGAAAGACTTACAGAATTTGGGACTACTCACAGTGGCGTAGCTATGTTTTTTGGCGCCCGGGGCCAGCAAGAAATTTTGCGCCCCTAGGCCTCGGCGCCCGGGGCGGAGCCCCCCTTGCCCCCCCTTAGCTACGCCACTGACTACTCATATTTCACCTAATTTTAGTAAAACTTTTTCTCCACTTCAGAAAACGTCTACTTAGTTTGTTTCGAATGAACAATTTGTTCTCATGTTTTTCCTTTGAATATATTTTCCCCTCCTCTGACCGTTTCTAACTTCTGTTTAATAAATAAAAAATTTCAATGATAACAAATTTCATAACATACCATGCGAATAATTAAGAAAACTTGTCTTGCATTTTATTAGTTATTAGACATAAGGATTAAGTATATCAAAGAGAAAGAAACGTTAATTTATTTAAAAACAGTTAAAAATCTTCATAAATATCACACGCTGTCCTTTACTTATAATTTGATTTTGAGAAAACGGTGATTTATGTAAGTAGTTCTTCGTGTTTTCAATTACGCAATTCGAGTTCAATCTAACGTCGAAATTTCCTTGATATGTATATTGCTCTAATTAACGTGTCATTATCGAATAATTATGTTGTAATAGAGCGCGCCATGTTAGCCTAATTAAACGTAATTTTATTACTGACTCTATGGCGCGCAGGCGTTAATTACACGCTTTTGCAGTGGCATAAAGTGACACTAGTGATAATGTACATCTCCATTAAGTAATGTCATTTTATGAGGCAGAATCCATGTAACAATAATTAGTTGAATGATAATTTGCTAGAAAGCATCGGTTAGTAAGTTCATGTTTTGGTAACTGAAAAGTGTCGTTTTTAATTTTTTATGCATTTACAGTGATTACTAATTTAATTTTAATTTTAAGGGGACTTGAAACTCTTTAAACATTCCTTTTAATTTAAGCATTTTAAGGTATATTTTTGGCATAATATTGAAAGACTCAATGAAAGAAAATGATTCTATTAAGAAATTGTTATTCTCCTGATAAACGATGACGAGATAATTTACTTAGATCTAGACACACGGCAGTGTGTCAGCGAAGTACACAAAGTAAAAAGGCGTAATAGTGCAGTAGAAATAAGGCAAAAAACACCTTTAGGTGGAACTAATTGGAACACAAATGATTCTTGTTGTAAATGGCAGGTAACATGCTCCTAATCAACATACTAAAAATATACAGTCGTACTGTTGCGCAAAATGCGTTTTTTGGTGGCCATCTTGAAAAAAATGCGAAAAATTTTTTAAAATCGAAAAAGGCCATGTGGGGTATTATATTAAAGGAAATTTTGAGCTGATAAAGAATATGATATTTGTTTTTAAAAGTATAAATATATAAAAAAGTTGTGGCAAAAAAATGAAGGATTTCGGTTTTTTGAAAAACATGGTTTTATTTAAAAAATTCAAAATAAGTACACAAGAAAAGGGATTTTGTCTATAAAATCATATTTATCTAACCAAATTTAAATAACCTCTTCATATTCATCTGAATCTAAACTGTATCCTGTGTTTGCACAGTCCTTTCCACAACAGTTTTTACAAACTACTGAACATGCAAGTCCATATCGGCGACATGCACACTTTGCAGTGTTACATGAATCTTCAGTTGTAATTAGACAAGCACATTTAATCATTTTTAACAGTTTGTCTGGTGCTGGGTTTAAGTCTGTTAATATCGATTGGAAATATCCATCAACTAACTGCCAACCCCACAGTGTAGGATCAGGAGTTGGTATATTTAGATTTCGCCATATAAAACACTGCAAATGTACTCGAAGTAGGTGAGATTTAGCTGCATTTTGCGTAGGAGGCAAACGAGCTATGTCGAATTCTTTTTTAGCTGAAGCTATTTTTCTCATGTACTGCTCATAACGAAGGACGTTTAGGTCACTTTTTTCGATGTTGCCGCCATAAAAAAACATGATAACTTTACAGCCATTTTCAATCAATTCTTCCATAGTAATATCTTTGGTTGATCCATAATATGAAGCCCATTCGCATAAAATTTTCGATTGAATGATTTTTTTGAAAGCAGAAGATTTACTTTTTCCAAATAATGCACTCGTGGTGTCACATCCCGTTAATGCGTGAATAAAAAGTAAAGTTTTGCAAGCTTTCTCTCCAATAGATCCTTGCATGGCTTGAATGTCACGAACGTTTTCAGATTGTGTCGCAGACTGCATGAAAATATTCTTCGAAGAATGATATAGTAGTAGGATTAAAATGTCAGTGCCATCAGCTACTACAGTGACATGCTTTTCCTGGGCTAACTTTAGAGCTTCTCTGACGATTACCACGTCTGCATCTCCTTTTGCATGAATGACGGAATGGCCCCTTTCTTGAAAATGATTCCCCAGCATATTGATAAAGCGTTGTTTGTTTGCAGGGTTAGAAAGAAACTGGCTTTTCTTTATGATGACGGGTGAATTTTCATCAAAGAATATTACAACGGACGAGTGCTTCCAGCGCAATCTATGCTCCATATCTTTTATATTAGGTTCTTCATACCCATCAAAAACTATTGTTACTTTTCCATACTTTCTGTTTACAAATGATTCGTATTGCCTTACGACATCGCCAAATACTGCAGAAGCGGACCATGGTATCTGGTAAATTAATGCCCCACCATCAAGAAGGTAGTAAGTGGTTGAATGAGACCGCTGTATTTCATTGACATTCATACTATATAATGAGTGTGCTAATGATGATTTATCTGTTTTTCTCATTAGTTGCGTACTATGGTTAAACAATAAAGGTGGCAGAATAGATAATTCGTAATTAAAAAATTCTCTTGTATCCTGAGTGCTATTATTCAAGGAGATACAAGCTAGCATCCTCTGTGTTAAAAGACGAGAATTTACATGGTGAGTCTCACCAGCAATAATAATTCCTTTTTTCAATACTTTCATGGTTACTGCTTGGTCTGATTTCAATAAAGTTTCACCTTTAAAAAGTTTACCGGTAAGTTTATCTTGGATGCTTCTTCCAATGTAGTCAGCATTTTCTACAGTTACTTTCCTTTTACTATCTGTAATTCCATTAAAAATATTCCATAAATCAGTTGAAGTAGCAATAAATGGATTGTGGTCCATAAAAAATTGCATTACCTTTTTCATATCTTCGAAATCTCTCGCCATCCTTGCATCAGTTAAATCAGTATGTTGTTCATTGCCAACACGTGAAACATTGGTCAGCAAACTCATTGCACATGCTACTTCACTACATCGAGAATGACTCAAAATCCAAGTTGCACGTTGACTTTCAGTCATACCTCCTCCATGAGTTATACCAGAACGACTTTTGGTGCATTTCATGAGCGTTTGCTCAATGTGCATATCGGTCCAAACACCAGACCATTTTCTGCCCTTTTTTCGTACTGTAAAGTGACCTTCATTAAGCATTTTGTAGAGTTCTGGTTTCGTTGTCTTTAGTTCCCGCATTTGTTGAAGGTAAATTCTTGCACATTTGGCATAATTGTTATGATCTGAACTCGCAAAAAATGGTAGCATCTGCTCAACCGCCTGTAAGTGCATTTCAAAATTTCCTGATCGCTCAGCCGAAATAAACATTTTTACAATATCCACCATGTTCAGATACAACAGCCAGAGTTTAGCAGTGCGGCTTTGTGATTTAAGAAGGTTCTTCCGTTCATGTATAAGTGTTGAAAGTTTATGAAGAACAGGATCTGAAATAACTTTTTCTGCCTTGATATCACCTTTGAGCACTTTTTGGAAAAGGTGAATAAATTTTTGAAGATTAAAATCATCATTTAACTCCACTTCCATTCCGTCACCAGCAACGCGGCAACTTTTTGATGCAATCTCGCTAAAATCTGAATCTGAATCTGTATTAACTTCAACTGGGAGGCTGCATTTCAGTATATTGGCTATGATTAAAGCAGTGAGAGATGAAGAAATTAAAAAATGTCCACGAAGAGCACGCGAATATGCTTTACCTTTCAACATATGCGGTATTGAATTTTCAGCATAAACTGTCTGTAGGGCTTCTTCTATGCCTGATCCAGCCATCAATCCTCCAATAGTTCCAAGAAAAGACATCAGTGTATGAAACCCACCAAGCCGGATTACTTCATTATCAAACTCTCTCTCTTGTGATCAGCGCATTTAATTTCCAGTACCTTTATCCACAAGCATTGATCGAAGGTTACAATCGGAGTTTCTACATTTAGTCTTTTTGCTTCAATGCTGATGAACATAAGTGTAGTGTATACACAGCTGTAAGAATTGGGATTTAGATCAATCATTGGCAGAAACTTAGTTACTGTTCTAACACTGTTTTCACCTTTTGAAGCAGTTTGCATATATCCTAACCATCCTGATTGAGGCGTTTTAAATAACTTACTGGTACTCCAAAGAACATCAAAATGATTAATTTGCATTGGTGCATAAGATAATTTTTCAAACTTCAATTTATTCATCGCTATTGAGCTAGGAGACTGAATGTAGTAAAGAGGAATTTTTGCTTTTTTAATAATGTCATGTGCTAGAGGGCGAGACTTGAGTCGTTTTATTGCGTCTGTGAGCAATAAAGAGTTGTTAAAAGATTTTCCTGATGAACACATTATAACTCCCATCCCGTGAAAGGTATTATGGCCATCTATTGTTGCTATATTATGATCAACATTGTCAGCAACCCATTGAGAAAAGTGACCTGAATGTACAATGCTTTGGTTACTTTCATCCATTACAGAAGAGTGTATGTATTTCTGTATTTCATCATAAGACACACTGAATCCTAGACTATAAAGTTCATCAATTAGAAAACGAGATCCAAAATCTCTATGAATCTGAATGCCTACACCAAGAGGAATCGGACATATCAGAGAACGAGGCCTGCATGCTTGCATTACAGCTTGACCTATTGAAATCTGCTTCAGATCGTTCCGTTTACCACCAATTAGGATATCTAAAAAAGTTAATAAAACAGGGGGTAAATATGTCTTATTTTCTTCAATGGATGCAATATCTGATGAACTAGGATAAAAGTCCTTATTTTTGTACAGCAAATTTATTTCTGTTCTAATCAATTTCGCTGCAGATTCTATTAATCTAAATTTTTCTTCATCGGGATCATCAAGTCGTTTTTGCTTATGATAGTCCAGTATTATGTTTGATACAGTTTTTCCAAACGTTATCATGTCACTTTTCCCATCACTACTTGATATTATAATGTTGTCTCCAAACCTGTCTAGCAATTTTTTCTTCAAATGTCTAGAAGTGTAAGGCTCGCTTTCCTCTGATGAAAAACTACGCATTTTTTCGACTAAGTCATTGACAGATATTGGCTCTTTACAATTTTCTTGAAACCATTCACATGTCCTTTCAAAAGCATCAGAGTTCTCAGTGTTAGTTGGACGTCCTACTGCTGCGGACAATTCTCCACTGCTACCTTCAGATGTGTATTTCACAGGAATGGGTTTTCCGTTCCTAAAATTGATACTACACACTTGGTGATATTGAGCTTCTGCAGCAGGTAAATCTATGACTGAAAGCAACCTCGTATGTACATTTGCTGTCCATAAATCATTTCTAGCACTACATACTTTCAAAACTGTATCACGAAACTGGAAAGTACGTACAGGAAAGACGGCTCTTTTTTTACGGTTCTGATGATCCGTAATAATCTGACCACAGAATAAACAATTCTCTTTGAAATTGAAGGATCTAACACTTCCTCGTTGCGTTCTTGAGCTGGTTGAACTAGCATCATCTTGCGACATTTTCAGTTTTCTGTCACTTTTAATTTTGATAGGGTTGACATATACACGTTGACATTCTGTATGTACTTTAAAAGTACCTGTAGAAGTAGGATTGAAAAATTCATGAATTTTATCAATTCTTTGCTTGCTTGCATTAATAATTCCTTTCAGGCCTTTTGCTGTTAATGTGACATAGGGAGTATCGTCACAAAGTTCATTAGAACACAAAATGCAAGATTTTTTTTCCATATTCCTTATACTGATTTTAAAAACTCAGAACAAAGATTGCATATTTGAAAAGAATAAGTAAGCAATTAAAAATAAGTCTCACAGTGTCGTAACTCGTAATTATATTTCATCATCTCACCACCTGCATTTTATTATTGCAACACAGAAAACTATTTATGCGTCAGATTTTTTCCCCATGCAATGTAAAGAGTACTTTTTTACGTACTTTTAAACGTACTTTTTTATCCTGCGCCTAAAAGAATGGCGCATGCGCTCTTGTAGGAGGGTTGAACATTTGCTCAGGTTAAGAACAAAATTTTCAGTATTAGTTTTGTTGTTGTTGTTGTTGTTTTTGGACAAATAGAAACAGAAAATTTTAGAGCAGTTTGCTGTTCTAAAAATTTATTTGCATATGAGCCTTTTTACTTTTTGTAAAATTAACATTTAGTGTAAAGATTAAAGTGTATCGTCTAACTTATGATTCTTATTTTAATAGAGACAATTTTATAGTATGACATTAGAATTATAAATTTTAAATTAATATGGTATAAACGATCCCGATTCTTTGGAAATTTGGAGATAAGAAACTTTTATATCTTATATTTCATATTGTATAAATTATTTAGTAAAAATAAAAGCTGATCAATATTTATATTTTAATTTTGTAATAACAGTTAGTGTTGCAGTGGGAGTTGTCATATGACAGTATCAGGTGTTTTCTGTAATGCAATGCAACAAAGTTACATTTAAGGTACATTTAACTATGGAGTCATGTAGGTATCATTTTTCTAAAATTTCCCGCTAGTTAATCCTTACAAACTTTTTTTTTTCAAAAACCAATATCAATCTTTTTTAAGCATTAAATTTCCTGTAATTTGACGCCCCACATGATTATTTAACACTTCAAATCATGATTTTCAAAAATCCGAAACCCTTCATTTTTTTGCCATATTTTTTTTATTTACTTCTACTTTTAAAAACAAATATCATATTCCTTATCAGCTCAAAATTTCCTTTAATATGATACCCCACATGGCTGTTTTCGATTTTTAAAAATTTTGCGCATTTTTTTCAAGATGGCCGCCAAAAAACGCATTTTGCGCAACAGTACGAATGTATATTTTTAGTATGTTCATTAGGAGCGTGTTACCTGCCACTTGCAACAGGAATTATTTGTGTTCCAATTAGTTCCACCTCTAACCCTATTTCTACTGCACTATAACACCGGCCGTGGGTTATATTACACGAACCATTTCGGGCCACTTTTGACCCCCCAATAACTTAAATTCTATTTGACCTAGACATTTGCAATTTTTTGTATCATATAAGACCATCTTCTTATTACCAAATCCTATAAATTAAAAAAAATCTCTTACGGTTCACGAGATTTTGACGCCCGAAAATCACTGTTTTTACCACTGACTCACTCATCAAAATGTTTGACTACTTCCAGGTGACTTAGGAAGTTGAAATTTGGTGAAGATGTAGGTTATTGGATTTATAAATAGACAAAAATCAAAAATCACCACATTAAACATTAATGGTTGGTTAAAAAATAAATTATTGGATTACAAGGGAAGTTTATGGGAATTACGGGAAATACTAGAAATAGTGCCAAGATGGCGTCACCTTTGGCGAGTATCGGGGCTGATCTTTGAAACTAACGAACCGATTTAAAAAGTAATAGTACCAAAATGATGATTATTCGCCCTGGTTCAAACAAAGGCTATATCATATCAGCGCCACTAACCTAAAAGGGGGTGCAGGAGCAAAAATGTTCTAAAATGTGATTTTTGTATTACTGAAGGGCCTAGAAACATAAAGTTTGGCATGCTAATTACTTATAAGATATAAATTATCACTAAGAGTATTTGCTAAAAAATATATAACTTAAAAGGGGTGAAAATCCACGAAAAGCGTTCTAAAAACAGTCTAAATAGCGATTTTTAAACAATCTCAGGGATGATTAAAATGATGGGGACAGTCCTTGCTCCAACATAGGTTACATCTTATGTCCATGCCACAAATCCGAAGGGGGTGCAGGAGCAAATAAAGAATACTGCCCAGTTAAACTGATGGCATTGAGCTCACAGGCTACAAATACTAATTGTACATTAAAGCATTATATTTTCAAGGGTTAATTCCGTTCGAAAAAAAATTAAGAAGGGGAAACAGCTCTCCCCTTTCCTCTTTTTTTTATACTTAATCATTGAACCTCCTATACTATCAAAGACAAGCTTTATCATATAAAAAATCTATATCCAAAATTCAGAGCAAATGAGATAATTTTTAATAAAAACCCATTTAGCATTTATATAATTTAAAAGGAGTTATCCCCCCTCTTTTATACTTAACCATTAAACTTCCAAAACTATTCAGAGATTTGAACGAAATCTGAAAATTCTGCTTGAAAAACCCATTTATATAAATTAGGGGAGGGGGGCATTGGAACCCCTGATCCCCCTATTTATACTTATTCAATGAACACCTAATAACAGTCACGGAATCGCCTCATCAAAATGATCCTAATCTAAATTTTGAACGAAAACTTAATTTTGCATGAAAATCCCATTTATATCAACTAAGGGGAGGGGCATAAGCCCCCCGTTCCCCCTCTTATACATATCGAATGAACTCCAAAAACTAATCAGGGGAGCGCCTTGTCAGGATATACCTACATACAAAATTTCAAGTGGATCGGATATTTTTATCATGAGTTATCGCGTTACGCACGAACATACGAACGTACATACAGAACGGACGGGCACATAAGCTCTCAGGCTATGATAGCCTGTGAGCTAAAAACGATCTAAAAATGCGACTTTTGTCTTACTGACGAAAACTATAAAAGGGCATAGCCGGATAAGCTTGGGAGACATGCCTTTCTATGAAATTTCTTGATTTTTTCCCCAGTGGCATAGCTAGGATGGGTGACACCCGGGGCGGATGTAAATGGTGTAACACCTCCCCCCCCCCCCAATTCGTCATATATTTTCAATCACAAAAAAAAAAAAAAAAAAAAAAAAAAACAGGAGTGATTTTTTACTTATTCCATAGTCCGCGTAAGTCAATGCAGTATTTATATGTAGAAGAAAAGTATTTCTTTAAAAGTTTGCTTTTCGCTATCCACTGCTTGGATTGGTTTGTTTTTGTTCCCTGGTGCATATCTTATTTAGACACCCCAGTCTGTATAAAATTTCTCATTTTCAAAGAAAAGAAAAATAACTCTGATGCGTCGTGTGCTAGAAATTTCATTTTTTCCAGAATTCTTTTCCAAAACCTTATAATATTATGTGTATATATTTCCAAATAAAGATTGGGTGTCACCCCCAAGAGGGTGACACCCGGGGCGGACCGCCCCCTCCGCCCCCCGCTAGCTACGCCACTGTTTTTCCCTATGTATGACTACTTATCTGACAATGTATTTCCCCTATTTTCACCTTATAAATATTGATATTTTATGAGGTAAAAATGTTTTTTCAATTTTTAAAAAACTTTATTTTTTCAAAAACTATTGAACTGAATTAAATGCAATTAATTGAGTTTATATAGGCAACATAGATGAATAACTGGGAGTTTTTGTATAATTTTTTGATTGTAATAAGTGTGTGAAAAAGCTATTTAAAATTTTACAAAAATAAAAATAATATCTTATAGTTGTCCGAAAATTGCCATTTCCTTGTAAAAAGTCCCTCATATGTGCCTGAATATTATATAAAAATATCAAATAGCGTTGGGTACTACATATAAATATTTACAAAAATGTGTATTAAAATTCATTTAAAGGCGTTATTTGGGGCGGAGCTACTCAACTTCGATATCCGAAGACTTTCTTGAACAATGTCAACAAACGATGTATCAATTGATGTATTTTAGATTTCATTAAGCATATAGGCTATAATTTTCAAAACTGTCGATACTACTTCGATATTGAAAACTGATGTTTTCTTTCGGAGACAGTAGAGAAAAATATTTTTGCTTAGAAAATGTTAACATTCTTCGATATCGAAATGTAACGGCAGTTACTATAATGATTTTTATTGAAATATTTACCACTTTTAACGAAGGATAATAGGAATAAGTAGTTCCGTTATTATATTTTTTGTGCTAGAGTACAGATGTTATATAGCTATGATTAAATCATAACGAGTACTGTTAATTCTGACATATCTATAATGTGTGGTAACAGACAATTTTTTATTCAATGTATACGCCACTAACAATTTTTGTTTATTCTAATGGCAGATTTCTGGGGCTGTTTTATTTGTTGATAAATATTAGCGAAAGGTACACAATTTGAGCTATAAGAAAAAAAATATATATATTGACAACATCTATGATATTTTGTACTTCTGTAATTTGAACCGTTTAATATTTGAAAACAAAATAAAATAAAATAAAAATGTTTTTTAAACAAATTAAATTATTTTTTTCATAAATAAATTTTTGCCACAAAACGCAGTGGAAAAATTACCAGGCGATTAAAATATAGTAAAAACATAGCTATATCTTTGCGAATATATTACAAATATATATGCATATATAAATAGTCGTGTTCAGTGCTTTAGGCTTCACTTTCAAGAACAGTGACATTCATGGGGAAAAACAGCTGGCACGTGATAATGCATTGCATAATTTTATACGTAAAAATAAAAACATATTTTTTTTCTGTAACGACAATTTTGTTTCCAAGAAACTCCCAAAACAATTATATTCCGGATCGTCATTTTCAGATGGCATCGTGACAAATAGAAATCATTCACTACAACAAATCAGTTTTTGATCGCGGCAATTAATACCTACTTACGCATTTCGCATGATGGTAGAAAGGACTTACCGGGGGGTTTAAAACCCTGAAACTACTAACTTTAATTTATCTATAGAAAAACTGGTGGAAAATATTTTAATTTAAATTGTTTTTGATCATTGTCGTTACATTTGGATATCGAAGAATGTAGTTTTGTTTCTAATCCGAAAATATTCTTCCTATTTGTTTTATCCAACACCAACCACAAATTTTGATATCAAAACAGTATCGTCAGCATTGAGAATGATGCCCATATTTCCATTAAAATTTAAAATACAATTCTGTAAGTGTATATTCCAAAAATTCTTCAGGTGTCGAAGATGAGTAGCTCCGCCCCCAAATAACGCCTTTAAATGAATTTTAATAATTTTTATGCACATTTTTGTAAATATTTATATGTAGTACCCAACGCAAATTTTGTTATTTTTATATAATATTTGGTCACATATGAGGAACTTTTTACAAGAAAATGGTAATTTTCGGACAACTATAAGATATTATTTTTATTTTTGTAAAATTTTAAATCGCTTTTTCACACATTTATTACAATCAGAAAATTATGCAAAAATTTCCAGTTATGCATTTTTGATGCCTATATAAACTCAATTAATAGCATTTAATTCGGTTCAATAGTTCTTGAGAAAATGATTTTTTTTAAATCGAAAAAATATTTTTATCTCATGAAATATCAACATTTATAAGGTGATGATAGGTGAAATACATTGTCAGATAAATAGCGACACATGGGGACAAAATCAAGAAATTTGATTGAAAGGCATGTTTCCAATGCTTATCCGGCTATGCGCTTTGGCATGTTAATTATTTATAGGTTATAAATAATCTCTAAGGGCATTTGTTAAAAAATACGGTATTTAAAAGAGGTGAAAATGCACGAAAAGCTTTCTAAAAATGTTCTAAATTGCATCCTTAAACAATCTCAGCAAATAACGAACCAATCTTAAAATTAATGATATCAAAATGATGGTGACACTGACAGTCCTTGCTTCAACACAGGCTATATCTTTTGTCAATGCAGCTAATTCAAATGAGGTTCAGGAGCAAAAAACGTTCTAAATATGTGATGTCTGTGTTACTGAAGGCCCTAGAAACATAAAATTTGGCGTGCTAATTACTTATAAGATATAAATGATCTAAGAACATATGTCTTACGTTATACATAAGATCATTATATGTACAAATATTTGTTAACATATACAAAATTTAAAAAGGGTGAAAATGCGCGAAAAGCGTTCTAAAAAATTTCTAAATGGCGATTTTTAAACAACCTTGGGAAGTTAATGAAACGATTTAAAAAAAAATGATGTCAAAATGATCGTGACAGACCTTGCTTCAACAAAATTATTGGATAAATTATGGGATTGCAATGGGAGTCTGTGGGAATTTGGGGAAATACCAGAAATAGCGCCAAATTACCGTCACTTTTAGCAAGTAATTTATGTCGCCAATTTAGCGGTATATACCCAAGCTGTTGACAAACTTTTTTGGTCGACGGGATAATCTAGTACCGAATTGCATAAAAGAAATATCCTTATTAATGAGATTTAAAGGAACATAAGCAGCCCTATATTCATATTTTTAAGTATGAATGAAATTTTTTCCGAAACATTCCTGTAATAGGGCTGAATGAGCGATGCACTATAACGTTACAAATGTGCAGGAAAACATAGAAAATGACAGCGAAAAAAAAAACCATTGCGTAAATGCAGGGAAAAGTTGTAAGGTTAATATTAAATAAAGGTAATTTAATATTAAGCCTATTTATTTCAAAAAGGAAACATAAACCTACTTATTTGACAAAATATAATGATATCCCATCAAAAACATAAATGAAAAAAAAACGCCAAGTTCGTTAACGGTTTCGCTAATAAAAGAAGTGAGATCTAACTGGAAACCAAGTTCTTTCGAAGCTACTTAAATCATAGCTCATGTCATGCGTAATGTTCTTCGATTGCTTAAAATGATTTGTTATGTTACTTTGCTATTCAATGGAACGACTTGGCAAGTTTTCAGCCACCAACTTTTATCTTTGAGTCTGAGTACAATTTAATCTAGTATGTCATTGGCAAAGGTCTAGTCAATCAAGTATTCGAATACATATATCGAAGTTAAGATATTGATAAGTTAAGGAAGCGATTAACTTTAAGTTATGATCAACTAAATAGAGAAATTTGAAAAGAGAAAACTTGCCAAGTAGCTCCATTGAATAGCAAGTAACATAACAAATCATTTTAAGCAATCGAAGAACATTATGCATGACAGGAGCTATGATTTAAGGAGCTTCGAAAGAACTTGGTTTCCAGTTAGATCTCACTTCTTTTATTAGCGAAACCATTAACGAACTTGGCATTCTTTCACATTTATGTTTTTGATGGGATATTTATTTTAGACGAGACATTTACTTCTTATTTTGATATGATCTTTTAAACTATCGTGGTGAATCCTAAGACGGCAAAAATAATATTTCCTTTCTATTACAACAAAAGCATTTTCACGTGACTATTTAAATAGAAAGAAAAATTTTGTGAACATTACTGAGATTTAAACGATAAATTTAATATGCCTTATTTTCTTTTATCTTTTTTTTTTAAATACCACGATTTAAAAAAATACGTAGGGAAAAAAGGGGGCAAAGATTATGTGTATTTCACTCCTTAACTGATCTTGTTTAATGAAACATGTAAATAGTCAGTAGATGATTAACAGCAGCTGATTCTACTTGGAAATTCCTCAATGAAAAGGAAATGAATAGCTGTTTACAAAAAAGTTGCCACTTAAAAAAAAAAAAAAAAAAAAAAAAGTTTAATATTTTGCAATTTTTTAAAAGCCGGTCAAATTAGCGTGTTTTTTGAGTTTGTGGTGCCCCAACGTGGATTGACGAGCTTAGCTCGTATGGGGCAGAGAACCCGTAGATCACTCCGCTAGTTATTTAAATGAAAACGAATTTTAAAATGCATCTTCCTTCGCCAATTTTGAATGTTTTGAGCTAATATTTTTAAAAGTTATTGATAGAAGTATGTTGTAGCATTTTAAGTATCGGATTTATCATAAGTTAATTAATTTAGGAGAAAAAAAGTAAAATGTGCAAATAGATATAAAATTAAAATAAAAACTGAATTTATTTTAAATTTTTATGTGTAAAAAAAAAAAAAAAAAGCCTTTAAAACACAAACTGAGAAAAATCACTTTTAAGAGAAGTGTGTGTGACATTTAAAGCGACAGCGGTGTAATAAAATCGCTTTTAACTGTATTTTTATTACTCGGATCTTTACGAAACTTCATCAGAATATATTAGAGTTAATAAAGTGCGATTTAAGCAAAAGTTAAAAAATTTCCTTATTTTTAATTTCGCTGCAATAATATTTTATGTTTCTGAATTCGGCGAATATATTACGTCCAGTCTTATATAAAACTAGCCCAGTACAATTACTTCCGAAAATGGGTGAAAATTTATGTACGAATCTGCTATTTGACTAATTTTTAACACAATTTTTCGATTGGAAAATAGATCATATGATTTGTAAATTTCAGAGGGTGAAAAATATCCCAGCCAGGATTCAAACCAGGGATCTCTTGGATTGAAGCGCTAATTCTCTGCCAACTGAGTCATCACGGACAAATCTGGAAGATCTGATTCACCAAGCTAATCTTAATTATCACAGCATGTATACTGATGTCTGAATCTCCCTCAACAGAATAAATAACGGGTTATGGATCTCCAGTGAATTAGTGATGTATTAACTAATTTTTAACACAATTTTTCATACGGTAACTTGAGGTGAGATGCCATGTTGTACAAGACGCCCTATCATGTAGTTTTCACATGTGCACGCGCTGTAGGGAAACCGCCGCGCCGCTCAGTTGTAGGTAAAAGGGTTCCTTATTGATATTTTAATTTCCTTTTGCGTTCTTTTTGCAAAATTTTTAGTAATGCTTTATTTTTTGTTATTTCGTCTTAAAACTTCTCGTAATAGTGCAAAATCTTTTACGTGACTTCTCTATTTGCCTACATAAGTCTTAGAGAGAGTTCACCAGAGAGTAGGATTCACCAGAGAAATGAATCCGATGTTTTTAGAGAGTACTGGCACCTGTCCTTTCTATAAAGCATAAATTCTCGTCGGTTTCCACTTTTTCATGTCAGTGAAGAAGTGGCGGTTCATTTTCTCGTTGGCCATCTTACCAATACCTTGGGGTAAGAAGCCAAACAAAATTTTCGATGCTTTCTATAATATCCGTAAAATGAAATAGGTTTAAAATCATACATAAGAGTACATAAGAGTGCAAACTTTAACGAGAAATCAGTGAGTAACGATTAAAATCAATAGGCGATTTTTAAAACAAATAAATCAAAAACTACAACATATTCATCCTATTTACCCTAAATCATATGGATTCTAAATATCCAAGTGGGTTAAAAATGACTGGGCGAAAAACGTTTGCGATTTTTGTGATCAGGAACTGGAAATTTGAAATTTGGCGTGGTAGTTAATAATAAGACGCATAGTTAATTATAAAATGAAACTGTTGGAATAATTGTATTTTATTATTGTAAGTAGAATGTGATGTTGATTGTAAAATTTAAAATATATTCATTATACACATTGATCAGCCGTACTTATGATTTACTCAAAGAAATATAGTCTAATGAGTCCTTTAACAGGGTGGAGAGTGGTCAGTGAAAAACACAGTGAAAAAGGGGAATCTACCAGTATTTTCTTATAGAAAATATTTGGAATAATATAAAGGGATTAAAATTGGCGAATTTCTCTTTAGCAAAATGCTGGTATTCAACACCATTCTTGAATGCACCTGACCACTCGCCACCCTGTTTAGTAATAAAAATAACACATTTTATTTTACATTTTTTGTTCATTTCACCATATCATACTTCAGCTAAAAAAATAACATTTCTTTTTTTCATATATGACGTATAATTTTAAATGTGTCACAAAAAAAAGACTGCGAGGGGAGAAGGGGGGGGGGTAGAAAATAATATTTTGTGTCGAAAAACAAACAATTGACAAACCTAAAGAACGAAAGTAGTAGGAAAAGGACAGTTTAAGCTCAAGCGGCGGTGGTACTGTGGCACCGTCCCGCCGCCGCAGCACGCAGCAACCGTCCCACCGCCACCGCCACCACCATCCCACCACCACCACTGTCCCTCCTGCGGTGCCTCCTGCGCCCACCATCCCTCCTGGTCCCCTCTGCGATGCCCCCTGCCACCACCGTGCATCCCCCTCCACGAACACCCCCTAGTGGAAAAAAGGAACATTCTATTATAACAGGAGAGGTGATCGACCTTCCCTAATTAAAAATATTATCAATCACATCTCAACACGGAATCATACTATAAGATGAAGACTAAATTTATATTTGAATTTTGAACAACCGTAATTTTAATGAGTATTATTAATTAAGCGAAACAATTAAAATCTCAGTTTTTAAACATTTTATTTAGATTTCTTCAACTACAAGATGAGATTATCAATTTAACACAGGTAAGTTAAACATATATTTGAATTTTGCTTGATAGATATCTTAATGAGTAGTATTAATTAAGTAAAAACAATAGAAAATATCAAGTTTTATAGAAAAAGACTGATTTCTTACGATTTTTAACAACTTAAGAGAGAAAACTTAAACGTACATTTCAGTTTTAAGTGGTTATCATCTTAATGAGTATTTTTAATTAAGCAAAACAGCGAAAAATATAAAGTTTTATTTGATTTCTTACGATTTTTATCAACTACAAGATCAATGTATCGACTTAAAAGTTGAAAGTTAAACATGCATCCTAGTTTTTCAACAGATATAACCTTAATAAGTATCGTTAATTAAGTGAAAAACAGTGGAAAATATCAAGTTTTTTAGAAAAAGACTGATTTCTTACGATTTTTATCAAATTGAGAGAGAAAACTTAAACGTTACATTTCAGTTTTTCAACAGCTATAACCTTAATGAGTATTCATAATTAAGTAAAAAACAATGGAAAATATAAATTTTTACCAGATTTCTTCATATTTTTTAAAATATAAAATCAAAATAAACAATTTAAAATAGAAATTTAAACATATTTTTCAGTTTTTGAACAGTCCTTACTTTAAAGAATTTCGATAATTGAACAATTAACAAAGGAAACTAATGATTTTTTAACGAAAAAAGACGAATTAAACGATTTTGGTTAACTTTTTCTCTAAATGGCAATTTCATCATACTTTTATATACTAACTAAGTAGAATTTTAATGCATAACCGAACACATTTCAATAAATACTCAACACACACACACAAATTTGAAAACAACACCTGCTTCTTGGACGTCATATTGAAACCGAAACTTATTTATTCCAGATCCTTCACCATGCCTTTTCACCCTCATCTCCCCCAATTTTTCACCTCATGTAGGGGAATGGACAAAGCAATGACCCCTCTCATTCTTGTATATTTAGAAGTCTGAGAGGGAAAAAAAAGAGACATTTTAACATGAGAAGGGATTTAGATTATTTTATGCACTCCAATATCATAACAGTTACCGCAATATCTCAAAATTAAAATTTTGGAAGCCATAATCAGTATAATTAATTAAGCAAAATAATAGAAATATTATTTTTTAAAGGGAAAAGGTGAATTTAAACGAATTTGATTAGTTTTACAATAGTCTTTCGAACCGCAACTTGGAAATATGGATTTCTAACAGAAGAATTAAACGTATATCTGAATTTTAACAACAAAAACGTAACAAGTATCATTAATTAAACAAAAATAAAATATCAATTTTAAAGAAAAGACGAATTTGAATAATTTTACACTAGTATTTTCAAAAGCAACATGGTAATATCGATACTTATTCACATATTTCACTTATTCACTGTATTCAATACTGTATTTAATAAATTTGGATGCACTTTAAGAATTTTCTAATCTATAATTAAATATTAGCTGTATATTTAATGTTACTCATGTTTTCAACGTTAGTTCATAATCGTGAGTTTTGTATTTTAAATACCATGTATTCAGATTCAGATTATTTTCACTTGAAATCATGCAGAATTTTTTAACAGAGTTTGTTTTTGAAACCATTGAAGCAACTGTATTTAATATTTTTCACACCAATTTTCTAAGATTTTCTAACATTTTCCGATTATACATTCTCAGAAGTACATTTCTAAATGATACAGTCACTTTACATATCGAAAAGATATCATTGAAGCAATTGTATTTAATATTTTTAACACCAATTTTCTAAGTTTTTTGACATTTTCCGGTTATCCATTTCCCAAAAGTATATATTCTAAACCAGGGCTGTCCAACCTTTTGGTAAACAGGGGCGCACCTCAGCTCTTGTTACTCAATGAAGGGCACCATTTTTCATGTGACTCAAAACATGCGGCAGAATTATTGCGTAGTATTAGTATATATGCACAGCACATCTTAACGATGTGGGGATGAATCTTAAGGTAGTAGATAAAAGGCACCTAAGTTTATGAAGTTACATGTATTAAATTTTCAAATTATACATTTTTCTACGTAAGTTCTGTTAAAATGTTTGTAGGGTAAGGTACCAAAATTTTAAACATGCCTATAATAAAAACAATAATAAAAAGTAAAATTAAATAAAGATGAAGATCAAAGACATTGCTAAATTTCTTTTAGGGTGCTAAAATACATTTTGACTTATCTTGAAGGTGTGAATTTAGCTTTAAAAAAATTACAAAAAGAAAAACAAGCTTGATAGTGATCAATTCATATGGCTGATTCCAGAGAGAAAGTCTGGAAGTGCTTTCGTAGACGGAAACCATTTTGCATTGTTTTATTAATTTTTCTAAGGAAATTAAAAGAAAAAGTAAAAACTTCAAAAGTCAAGAAGGAAAAATTAAGCTCTTTTATACCTTGTATAAAAAAGCCAGGCTAGTGAGACAACAACAAAATAATAATAATAATAATAATAATAATAATAATAATAATAATAATAATAGTAATAATAATAAAGAGCTGAAATTTCATGCCCAAAGACATGTGTCTTGAAAGGAGCGGACGGGGAGAAGTGAAAAAGGGTCTGTTACTTCTTAATCTTAAAAATAGTTATTTCCAATTATTACCAAATTTAAACATCCTTATTACACTTTATAAACAATAACTAGAAATCGTGAAAATATGTTTCTGGTTTATAATATGGTTTCGCAGACTTTGAAAACATCTCTAATGGAAATAAGAATGACTTTAAAGAAAAAATTCTGTAAAATGAAATTTTACTTCTAAAAAGTATAATAGCAAGAAACCTTCACAAGGGCGCCAAAAAAATCTTTGAAGGGCGCCGTGGCGCCCGCGGGCGCAGCGTTGGACAGCCCTGTCCTAAACAATAGAAAATATTAATTTTAAGAGGAAAAAGACGAATTTAAATAAATTTTATTAGTTTTACACTATTTTTTCTCATCTCCAATACGGATATATCAATTTTAACAGAAGAATTAAACGTATATTTTAGTGTTTAACAACAAAAAAGTAATAAGTATCATTAATTAAACAAAAATAAATATCAATTTTCAAGAAAAGCCAATTTTTTATACAAATTTTCAACTTTGAAATACATTTGTTTACATATATTGTTACAATATATTACTAAACTTAAACTTTTTTTAAAGTTTGAATGTCTTTACAAAGGGTTCATACTTATATTTTTCACATGTCTTGAATGCATTCGAAATCTTACAACAAAAGTATACTTTTATTATTATTATTATTACTATTATTATTATTATTCTAGAAAACCTAAAATGCAACTTCTTGCTGCTTTAGACACTTGACATATTAAAACTACTCTGAGATATTCTACCCATATAATTAATCAAATTAGGACATGATTCATCTTACACTTCAAAATTTCTGAATTTTTACAATACTTATTTTCATCAAACTTTATTCTTGATCCTATACATTTTAACAGTACAGAATTTTAACATCTTTTTTTTATCTACTTATCAGAAAATTATTAAAACACCCAACAACATTTTCCAAATATGAATATTATCTTTACAGATTAATAATGCAAAACATACACGAATACAGGGTTCGATTTAAGCGGTATCGCATCGCAATTTGCGATTCAAATTTAACTAAAATGCTATCCAAGAAATGCATTAAATCGCAATCATTGCTATGCATATTTCCCACACCCTTTGTTATGTCATGTACACTTAAACTTAAAATTTAAAGATGTTTTTACACGACATACGTTGTGTTTTCACTCTTCCCAAGTGTTTATTTACACTGGAAATACAGCGAGACGCCATTGCTGGGTGCATTTTTCTGAGTAAACTCAGGATTTGTTCCCGCCCTGACGCTGTGATTGATTACTGAATCACTGTTATTCGCTAAAAAAAAATTTTGTAAATTTTCAAGATTTAAAAGTTACGTTAGCTATTTTTTACTTGCTATACAAAAGTGTCTAACTGCTATTCAAAACTGACTTTGTATAGCAGTTACTGCTATGTAACTTTCTTTTTCTAAATCGACCCCTGCACGAATACAAAGTTTAATTTTTACAAACATTTCATATTTCAAACCAAACTATTCGAAATTTTCACAACATAAGAGCAAACATTGGACGAACTTTTTAACTTTAATATTGCTTAGATCTTTTCATCATAATTTTTAACTATGATAATTATCCATTTTTAAGTTGATTGTCGAAAAACTGTAACTGAAATTACATAAACTTAATGTAAAAAACCATGTTCTCACACAATTTCTTGAAATTCAATAAAGAATTGACTATTACTGCATTACTTATCTACATCAATCTCGATTCTCGATAGTACATAGATATTTAATCATTACACACTTACAACTCTTTTCAATCGTTTATCAGAAAAATAAGTCAATCAAAGTCTGGTAGTTATCACACCTGTTCCTCAGAAATATTACTATCATATGAAACAGTAAAGAAAATTAATAGATATTTAGTATTTAATAACCTCATACGTGAAATTACTGTCGAATGAGAATACTAATAATCAATAACATCAACTGTTGAAAAAAAAAATAATACAGATTACCGAAGATTCAAGTTTTTTCCTACAAAAGTTACAAAAATTAACAAATGAATGACAAGTTAGAGAAATAACTAAAAAAATTAATGAACATATTTACAAATTTATTAAAATCACACCTTTTTCTGGATTACAAACCTCAATTTCTTGACAAATTTAACACCGAATTTGTAAGATTTTAATCCTTGTATTACATACACTCAATAAATATTCAAAATTAAACAAAAAATAATTTTTTGGTCTCATCAATAAGCAGAAATTCTATATTAAAAGAATATTTTCATAGTAGTACTTATAAAAATGAGAGTTTACAAACTGATTTTCATAATTTTATCACATTTAAACAATTTTTATACATAAAACATTATTTAATCAAATTTTATACTTTTAATTCAGTAAAATTCAATACTTTTTTAGTTTTTAAACCAATACCACAATATTTATTTACATCTAACTTGATTCTTAACCTTTTATATTTCCGCATTACACAAGTGAGATAAATACTAACTTGAAACGATTATAGAGTTGAAGTCAATTGATTACATTCGATTTTCACCTTATACGCATTGCTCCTACACGAAATTTCTTACTGCTATAATCATCTACTGTATTAAAACTAATCTACTCATATTTTTAATCAATTCATCAGATGTTTCATCTCGCGCTACTGAATTATCGTCCATCAAGTTGCTTAAAGTATAAATACTTATAGTTTTAATGATATATAGTATACATGGTTTATCTTGAGTTAGCACTTCCATAGTATTAATCAAATTATGTGTTTCATCTTGCACTTCTGAATTATCATCCATCGAGTTTTTACAAAAAAAAAATTAATAATATATTTATAGTTTTTGATTATACATAGCATGTATGAATACAATCTTTAATTTTAACATTTCATATTTCAAATAACCTATTTCCGAAACCAAACTATGTCAATTTTACCACAATGCTTATTATCATAGAATAATTTGTGTTTCACACTTTTTTAAAAATTATCACATATGTACCCCTCAAAGGAATTAGTATCATATGAATAAATGAAGAAAATTTAATTTATATTAAATGTACACGAAATTGATTGCAATATACATGTATTTAATAAAAATAAATAAGCGATTATTTATACATTAAACCTTTACTAAACATATATTTCTTTCATTATACAGATGTTTCAAGAATATGAATCAAAACAGCAGCAAACTTCAGAAATTAATGATCCGAATGATTCATCCCTAGCACATGTAGCGTTAACGAATAACACATATGTGAGTACTTATATGAGAAATACTAGAAATCGTATATGAAACGTAATTAGAGTAAATATAAAATGATTTGTCTTACTACCTACACTTTAATAAGTGCCTTTTTACCTATATTGTTGAAGAGAACCCTAACTGTGTCCATTTATTTCTATTACAGATGTGCTCTATTTGCTACAAACACTTCTTAAGTAAATGGAATTTAACAGAACATACAAAAATCTATACAGGTGAAAAACTTTACACTTGGAAAGATTACCATAAATGCTGTTTTCAAGGAGACGTGAAAAAAAATGCACACATCATCGTATAAAGCATCGTCAGTTATATGTAAACTTAGTGAAGATATTCAAAAATTAGTCAGACTTTTGAAGAATTTAAAAATAAAGGAAGATATTTAGACTATTTATCCATCATATTTTCACAACACTTACCACAATATCTCAAACTCAAAATTTGGAAGACATACACACTGCTGAAAAGTTATTTTGTTACCAGTGATTCTTCTAACCAGCATGAATGTATAGATATTATTTTGCAATGTATTCTTTAAATGCTCACATTAAATATTCTTTTATATGCATATATCGTTGTGTTTATTTTTCTAAAACCTATTACATTAATGAAATACATATCATTTTAAGTGAAACAACACTTTCACAACTAAAAAAAAAATGCTTAAGAACATACAAAAAATAAGCAGATGTATGAAAAAATATGCAAGTTTACAAAATAATTTCATAGTTTTCTAGAAATATTAACAAAAAATATCTACAATATGAAAAAATTGCAAAAGTGAAAAGAAAAAACACAAATGTAAAAACAAAAATCACAAAGTGAAAAACTCATAACAAAGTTTTTGAAAAAAAAAATTTACAACGAAAATTTTTTTTACAATAACCAAAACTTCAAAAAATATTTTTACAAAAAAATTTTTTTTCAAAAACATTTTTTACAATTTTTTTTTCAAAATAAGTTTTTACAAAAGTAAAAAAAAAAAAATCACAACGTTAAAAAAAAAAGAAAAATTTTTGTTAAAAAAAGTGTAAAAAAAATTGTAAAAATGTTGCAAAAATTTCAAAAAAAGTTATGAAAAAAGTCTAAAAAATTTTGTTGTTTTTAATAGCAAATGCAACGGTTTTGCCATTACATACTGCATTAAAAACAACAAAATTTTTGAGACTTTTTCATAACTCTTTTTGAAATTTTTGCAACTTTTTTTACAACTTTTTTACACCTTTTTTTAACAAAAATTTTTCTTTTTTTAACGCTGTGATTTTTTTTTTACTTTTGTAAACACTTATTTTGAAAAAAAAATTGTAAAAAATGTTTTTGAAAAAAAAATTTTTTGTAAAAATATTTTTTGAAGTTTTGGTTTTTGTAAAAAAAATTTTTGTTGTAATTTTTTTTTTCAAAAACTTTGTTATGAGTTTTTCACTTTGTGATTTTTGTTTTTACATTTTTGCTTTTTCTTTTCACTTTTGCAATTTTTTCATATTGTAGATATTTTTTGTTAATATTTCTAGAAAACAATGAAATTATTTTGTAAACTTGCATATTTTTTCATACATCTGCTTATTTTTTTTATGTTTTTATGCATTTTTTTTAGTTGTGAGAGTGTTGTTTCACTTAAAATGTTATGTATTTCATTAATGTAATAGGTTTTAGAAAAATAAACACAACGATATATGCATATAAAAGAATATTTAATGTGAGCATTTAAAGAATGCATTGCAAAATAATATCTATACATTCATGCTGGTCAGAAGAATCACGGGTAACAAAATTACTTTTCAGCAGTGTGTATGTCTTCCAAATTTTAAGTTTGAGATATTGTGATAAGTGTTGTGAAAATATGATGGATAAATAGTCTAAATATCTTCCTTTATTTCTAAATTCTTCAAAAGTCTGACTAATTTTTGAATATCTTCACTAAGTTTACATATAACTGACGATGCTTTATATGATGATGTGTGCATTTTTGATTCACGTCTCCTTGAAAACAGCATTTATGGTAATCTTTCCAAGTGTAAGGTTTTTCACCTGTATAGATTTTTATATGTTCTGTTAAATTCCATTTACTTAAGAAGTGTTTGTAGTAAATAGAGCACATCTGTAATAGAAATAAATGGACTCAGTTAGGGTTCTCTGCAACAATATAGGTAAAAAGGCACTTGTTAAAGTGTAGGTAGTAAGACAAATCATTTTATATTTACTCTAATTACGTTTCATATACGATTTCTGGTATTTCTCATATAAGTACTCACATATGTGTTATTCGTTAACGTTACATGTGCTAGGGATGAATCATTCGGATCATTAATTTCTGAAGTTTGCTGCTGTTTTGATTCATCTTGTTGAAACATCTGTATAATGAAAGAAATATATATTTAGTTAAGGTTTAATGTATAAATAATCGCTTATTTATTTTTATTAAATACATGTGTATTGCAATCAATTCCGTGTACATTTAATATAAATTAAATTTTCTTCATTTATTCATATGATAGTAATTCCTTTGAGGGGTACATATATCTGATAATTTTGAAAAAAGTGTGAAACACAAATTATTCTATGATAATAAGCATTGTGGTAAAATTCACATAGTTTGGTTTCGGAAATAGGTTATTTGAAATATGAAATGTTAAAATTAAAGATTGTATTCATACATGCTATGTATAATCAAAAACTATAAATATATTATTAATTTTTTTTTTAAAAATTCGATGGATGATAATTCCGAAGTGCAAGATGAAACACATAATTTGATTAATACTATGGAAGTGCTAACTCAAGATAAAACATGTATACTATATATCATTAAAACTATAAGTATTTATACTTTAAGCAACTTGATGGACGATAATTCAGTAGTGCGAGATGAAACATCTGATGAATTGATTAAAAATATGAGTAGATTAGTTTTAATACATTAGATCAGCGGTTCCCAAACTTTTTGGCTCGCGGAGCCCTTTTTGGGAAGAATTTCTTAGGCGGAGCCCCTAAACCCAACCATACTCTATGGTTTATAAATAATTTTTTTATGCCTATGGAGCACAGAAAAATCAGATGGATAAAAATCCGAGCCAGAAATGATTTTCAGTTTGGCCTTTTCCTGATACAGAAATTCTAAATTCATACTAGAAATTTTAAAAATATTAAATATTAAAACAAAATCTTTTTTCCAGAGCGGTGTTCAAGCAATACTGTTGACACGTTGACTGCCAAGCGAAAACTTTTAATGTTCACAAGGGTGCCAGTTGTGTGTGTGTGTGTGTAATTTGAATATTTGTAACATAAAATCAATATTTTTTAATCACTCATTTTGCAACACTACACATAGGGAGATTTTCATCCTTGCTATCAAAAATAATAGCCAGAGCACCACACGAAAGTTAGTGTAAATTCTTCCATGGGTGGTTAAGGCTTATTTGATAGCCAACTAAATTTGTCATTTATCAGTAAAATCATTTATTAAGATTTATGTTTCTACCGTATAATCTCTTAAATTGGAAATTTTTTAAATATATGTAAGAATTAGCTTGTGAGATTATTGGTTTAGATTTTCTGTCTATTATTTTTTCTATTATTTTATTTTCTATATTTTTATTTATTTTCTATTATATTCGGTTAGAATTTTTTGTATTTTAATTACAAAAAGAAAGAGAAAAATGTGGAAAGTATTTCATTTTCTACAACACTTAGCTCATACAATCGGCACATATATCAATTTTCACAAACCACGTATGTCTGACACATCATATATAAGGAGTCCAATAATCAAACTCCAAAACCATTTTCATGTAACTCGTACCGTTTTTGATAGCCAAGGCCTGAAAGGTTGAAACACCATGGCTATCATATCTGATAGTCATTGGCCCAACGGAAATATCATCGGCTTTCACAAATGACAACCATGGCAGTCCAAGAGTTAATGGGTTCATGAAATCCATTTTTAAAATATAAAATATTCTTTTGGGATTTCCAATATGAATGCTGAATTAAAGATGAAAATGGTAACCATGTCTGGATTGTGTATTGCATGGGGGCTTACGTAAAATGATTATTTATGGCGAAAACCACACACACACAGAAAAAAAGGTAAGCTATACAGTTGTTGCACTGTGATACTTCTGTATAATTCCAATAGGCTACTCCCTAAAAAAAGAAAATGTGTAGTTCCAGTCATCCATGAGAAAATATGTAACACGTTTTCACTGGTGCCACCTACCCGTATTAGAATTATGCGATTATGGAATATTTTTTCGTGCTTCTTTAAGTCTCTAGTACTACTTCTAAACATGCAACGAAAATGAATCCCCTCTCGGCTACTTTTTTTGAATCATTTTCGAAAAATACATTTAGAAACAAGTCATCGTTTTAACATTTAAGTGGGCGTGGAAAATCTATAAGCTGAATTGTTAGGTGAAAATTTGTTCACTTTTTTGGGTACTTTATTTAAAGTATTTGTCTATTAATTATAGTTTTGAAAGAAACTTTTTTTGTCATTGTTTTTGCCTCAAAACAAATAAGCAGGAAAAAACTACACATGTTAAACGAACTGCAACTAGTAGAAAAACTTTACTAACAAAATAGAGTGTATGGGTGGGATTAAATTTATATCAGGGCAGGCACTCATTGACCAAACGTCTAAGCAAGAGGTGGAGCTGAGCAAAATTTCAAATTCTTAGTGTGATAACAAATGTAAAGAACCAATATATATTCTTTATATTGCTATTGACTTATTTCTGATTGGAAAATGTGGCAGAGACCAATTAAAAGAAAATTTTACAGGGGTTGTAATGCTGAAAAAAATGCGTTTTCAGCAATATACATTGCTTCTGAAATTATATGCAATCATGCAAAATAGCAGAGAAAATTTAAAGAACTAAGAAATTATAAAAATAAAACAAGCAGATTAAAAGAATTAAAGTTACGAAAAGGAAAAAAAACTATATAAACAACGTATATAAATATTAAATGAATGTAATGAAGGGTTTGTTAAATGATACAAGCTATTACAGAAAAGGGGTATTTTAAATAACATTTTTTCTAGGGGCATTTTTTCTTGTTGTATAATGAAAAACAGTATAGAAAGTTTAAATATACAAATAACATAAAACATTGAACTGTTGTTCAAAACTTTACCACAAATCACACAGAGAAGCCGATCATCATATGTTTCAATAAATCTTATTTTATAAGTAATTTTCATCATATTTTAGTTTTTTATCGAGATTGCCTCCCCCCCCCCCAATGTCTCAGTTCTGTCTTGCTTTGATGACAATACTTGATTTGGGGTGTACGGTACAGAATAATTTCATTGTCCAAAAGTTCTTTTGTTGCTTCATTTGATTAGGAAGTGTAAGAAATAAAGAATTAAATACAAACATATGAATAAGCGGAGCTTCAAAGAACAAAACTGTTCTCAAGCACAGTTATTCAGCAAGCAGAGTTAACAGCACTGGCGGGCCTTTTTTGTTTTGATTGACGTTGTGCATTCGATTTAGAATACTATTTCTTGTAGCCTAATTTAAATTGAATTTTTTAAACACATTAAATTCAGAAACATATAATAAAGCAATTCAAACCAAAAATATTATACAGAAAATAAATACATATATAATGCAAACACTTAAATAGCTTTGGGGTGTATTATTGTATTTTCCATCCCAATTAAAGATATATTTATTTTTGACACGCACACACACAAATTCCTACATACTTTTGAAAATCTTTCACTTGCAATATGCTAATTTCTTTCATAATTTGATTATTTTCCTGGAATACCGCGGAGCTACTAGAAAGTTCAGGCGGAGCCCCAAGGGCTCCGCGGAGCACACTTTGGGAACCTCTGCATTAGATGATTATAGCAGTAAGAAATTTCGTGTAGGAGCAATGCGTATAAGGTGAAAATCGAATATAATCAATTGACTTCAACTCTATAATCGTTTCGAGTTAGTATTTATCTCACTTGTGTAATGTGGAAATATAAAAGGTTAAGAATCAAGTTTGATGTAAATAAATATTGTGGTATTGGTTTAAAAACTAAAAAAGTATTGAATTTTACTGAATTAGAAAGTATAAAATTTGATTAAATAATGTTTTATGTATAAAAATTGTTTGAATGTGATAAAATTATGAAAATCAGTTTGTAAAATCTCATTTTTATAAGTACTACTATGAAAATATTCTTTTAATATAGAATTTCTGCTTATTGATGAGACCAAAAAATTATTTTTTGTTTAATTTTGAATATTTATTGAGTGTGTGTAATACAAGGATTAAAATCTTACAAATTCGGTGTTAAATTTGTCAAGAAATTGTGGTTTGTAATCCAGAAAAAGGTGTGATTTTAATATATTTGTAAATATGTTCATTAATTTTTTTAGTTATTTCTCTAACTTGTCATTCATTTGTTAATTTTTGTAACTTTTGTAGGAAAAAAACTTGAATTTTCGGTAATCTGTATTATTTTTTTTTCAACATTTGATTTTATTGATTATTAGTATTCTCATTCGACAGTAATTTCACGTATGAGGTTATTAAATACTAAATATCTATTAATTTTCTTTACTGTTTCATATGATAGTAATATTTCTGAGGAACAGGTGTGATAACTACCAGACTTTGATTGACTTATTTTTCTGATAAACGATTGAAAAGAGTTGTAAGTGTGTAATGATTAAATATCTATGTACTATCGAGAATCGAGATTGATGTAGATAAGTAATGCAGTAATAGTCAATTCTTTATTGAATTTCAAGAAATTGTGTGAGAACA
Source organism: Maratus speculifer (assembly GCA_964019185.1). NCBI lineage: Eukaryota > Metazoa > Arthropoda > Arachnida > Araneae > Salticidae > Maratus > Maratus speculifer. The sequence goes on from OZ025289.1 coordinate 307,927,047, forward strand.
TGGTTTTTTACATTAAGTTTATGTAATTTCAGTTACAATTTTTCGACAATCAACTTAAAAATGGATAATTATCATAGTTAAAAGTTATGATGAAAATAAGTATTGTAAAAATTTAAAAATTTTGAAGTGTAAGATGAATCATGTCCTAATTTGATTAATTATATGGGTAGAATATCTCAGAGTAGTTTTAACATGTCAAGTGTCTAAAGCAGCAAGAAGTTACATTTTAGGTTTTCTAGAATAATAATAATAATAATAATAATAATAATAATAATAATAATGATAATAATAATAATAATAATAATAATAAAAGTATACGTTTGTTGTAAGATTTCGAATGCAGTCAAGACATGAAAAATATAAGTATGAACCCTTTGTAAAGGCATTCAAAATTTAAAAAAAGTTTAAGTTTAGTAATATATTGTAACAATATATGTCAACAAATGTATTTCAAAGTTGAAAATTTGTATAAAAAATTGGCTTTTCTTGAAAATTGATATTTATTTTTGTTTAATTAATGATACTTATTACTTTTTGTTGTTAAAAACTAAAATATACGTTTAATTCTTCTGTTAAAATTGATATATCCGTGTTGGAGATGAGAAAAAATAGTGTAAAACTAATAAAATTTATTTAAATTCGTCGTTTTCCTCTTAAAATTAATATTTTCTATTGTTTAGAATATATACTTTTGGGGAATGTATAACCGGAAAATGTCAAAAAACTTAGAAAATTGGTGTTAAAAATATTAAATACAATTGCTTCAATGATATCTTTTCGATATGTATAATGACTGTATCATTTAGAAATGTACTTCTGAGCATGTATAATCGGAAAATGTTAGAAAATCTTAGAAAATTGGTGTGAAAAATATTAAATACAGTTGCTTCAATGATTTCAAAAACAAACTCAGTTAAAAAATTCTGTATGATTTTAAGTGAAAATAACCTGAATCTGAATACATGGTATTTAAAATACAAAATTCACGATTATGAACTAATGTTGAAAACATGGGTAACATTAAATATACAGCTAATATTTAATTATAGATTAGGAAATTCTTAAAGTGCATCCAAATTTATTAAATACAGTATTGAATACAGTGAATAAGTGAAAAATGTGAATAAGTATCGATATTACCATGTTGCTTTTGAAAATACTAGTGTAAAATTATTCAAATTCGTCTTTTCTTTAAAATTGATATTTTATTTTTGTTTAATTAATGATACTTGTTACGTTTTTGTTGTTAAAATTCAGATATACGTTTAATTCTTCTGTTAGAAATCCATATTTCCAAGTTGCGGTTTAAAAGACTATTGTAAAACTAATCAAATTCGTTTAAATTCACCTTTTCCCTTTAAAAAATAATATTTCTATTATTTTGCTTAATTAATTTTACTGATCATGTCTTCCAAAATTTTAATTTTGAGATATTGTGGTAACTGTTATGATATTGGAGTGTATAAAATAATCTAAATCCCTTCACATGTTAAAATGTCTCTTTTTTTTTCCCTCTCAGAATTCTAAATATACAAGAATGAGAGGGGTCATTGCTTTGTCCATTCCCCTACATGAGGTGAAAAATTGGGGGAGATGAGGGTGAAAAGGCATGGTGAAGGATCTCGAATAAATAAGTTTCGGTTTCAATATGACGTCCAAGAAGCAGGTGTTGTTTTCAAATTTGTGTGTGTGTGTTGAGTATTTATTGAAATGTGTTCGGTTATGCATTAAAATTCTACTTAGTTAGTATATAAAAGTATGATGAAATTGCCATTTAGAGAAAAAGTTAACCAAAATCGTTTAATTCGTCTTTTTTCGTTAAAAAATCATTAGTTTCCTTTGTTAATTGTTCAATTATCGAAATTCTTTAAAGTAAGGACTGTTCAAAAACTGAAAAATATGTTTAAATTTCTATTTTAAATTGTTTATTTTGATTTTATATTTTAAAAAATATGAAGAAATCTGGTAAAAATTTATATTTTCCATTGTTTTTTACTTAATTATGAATACTCATTAAGGTTATAGCTGTTGAAAAACTGAAATGTAACGTTTAAGTTTTCTCTCTCAATTTGATAAAAATCGTAAGAAATCAGTCTTTTTCTAAAAAACTTGATATTTTCCACTGTTTTTCCCTTAATTAACGATACTCATTAAGGTTATATCTGTTGAAAAACTAGGATGCATGTTTAACTTTCAACTTTTAAGTCGATACATTGATCTTGTAGTTGATAAAAATCGTAAGAAATCAAATAAAACTTTATATTTTTCGCTGTTTTGATTAATTAAAAATACTCATTAAGATGATAACCACTTAAAACTGAAATGTACGTTTAAGTTTTCTCTCTTAAGTTGTTAAAAATCGTAAGAAATCAGTCTTTTTCTATAAAACTTGATATTTTCTATTGTTTTTACTTAATTAATACTACTCATTAAGATATCTATCAAGCAAAATTCAAATATATGTTTAACTTACCTGTGTTAAATTGATAATCTCATCTTGTATTTGAAGAAATCTAAATAAAATGGTTAATAAAAAGAATATTGCCCAGTTGAACTGATGGCATTGAGCTCACAGGCTACGCATACTAATTGTACATTACAGCCTTGTATTTTCGTTAATTCCGTTCGAAAAAAAAAATAAGAAGGGGAAACAGCTCTCCCCTTTCTCCTTTTTTATACTTAATCATTGAACCTCTTAAACTATCAAGTGCATGCTTTATCATATTAATAAATCTATATCCAAAATTCAGAGCAAATCGGATAATTCTTAATAAAAACCCATTTAGCATTTATATAATTTACGAGGAGTTATTCCCCTCTTTTATACTTAACCATTAAACTTCCAAAACTATTCAGAGATTTGAACGAAATCTGACAATTCTGATTGAAAAATCCATTTATACAAGTTAAGGGGAGGGGCATTAGAACCCCCGTTCCCTCTTTTTATACTTATTCAATGAACACCTAATAACAGCCACGGACTCGCCTCATCAGAATGATCCTATATCTAAATTTTGAACGAAAACTGATAATTTTGCATGAAAATCCCGTTTATATCAATTAAGGGGAGGGGCATGAGCCCGCCGTTCCCCCCTGTTTATACTTATTCAATGAACACCTAATAACAGTCACGGAATCGCCTCATCAGAATGATCCTATATCTAAATTTTGAACGAAAACTGTTAATTCTGCATGAAAATCCCGTTTATATCAATTAACGGGAGGGGCATGAGCCCCCCGTTCCCCCTCTTATACATATCGAGTGAACTCCAAAAACTAATCAAGGAAGCGCCTTATCAGGATATACCTATATACAAAATTTCAAGTGGATCCTATATTTTTATCATGAGTTATCGCGTTACGGACGAACGCACGTACATACAGAACAGAAGGGCACATAAGCTCTCAGGCTATGATAGCCTGTGAGCTAAAAACTGAGATTTTAATTGTTTCGCTTAATTAATAATACTACGGGTGTTCAAAATTCAAATATAAATTTAATCTTCATCTTATAGTATGATTCCGTGTTGAGATGTGATTGATAATATTTTTAATTAGGGAAGGTCGATCACCTCTCCTGTTATAATAGAATGTTCCTTTTTCCACTAGGGGGTGTTCGTGGAGGGGGATGCACGGTGGGCGCAGGGGGCATCGCAGGGGGGACCGCAGGAGGGACCAGGAGGGATGGTGGGCGCAGGAGGGACAGTGGTGGCGGTGGGACGGTGGCGGCGGGACGGTGCCACAGTACCACCGCCGCTTGAGCTTAAACAGTCCTTTTCCTACTACTAACAAAAAAAAAGCTCTTCTATCTCTTTGGCGATCAATACTTGATGTCTTTTATTTCCATTTTATTCGATGCCGATTCCTTTGGTAAATTTTTCTCTTCTCAAGCTGTAAAAAATGCATTTTTTCCGACATTCACAAAAAAGGATGCGTTATTTTTAGAAAATATTTGCACTTTGTCTCTGCTGTATACACCTTTCGGAGATATTTCTAGACCGGATCGGTATTTACAGAATATTTTTTTTCGGTTTACGAAAATGTAACTGAAATATTTAATTTTACTTTTTTTTACTGCATAATGCGACGTATTTCAAATTAAAATTCAATGCGGGAGTTTATAGAGGCTAGTACATTATAAAAATAATATGAATAAACTATAAGTACGTCTAATCAGTGTATACAGTATATTTTACAGTTTATAATTATAAAATCACATACTAATAATAATCATTTGTTTTTAAAAACTATGTAATGTAAGTATTGTAACATGTTAGCTTACCCTTAATATTTCGGTGGGAAAAAGTTTCTTATTGTCCGAAACTGTTGGAGTGTAATTGTATTACTTACCCATCATACATAGTATAGGGTAAGTCTTGCAATCGTTTTGAAAATCGAAAATTTTTTTTTTACGGATTTACACGTTTTAGATAGTGGAGATGCCGAAAAACATATTTTTAGAAAAAAAATTTTGCCGTCCGTCTGTCTGTCTGTAGATGCTCTATCTCCCGAACAAATTGAGATAGAGACTTGAAATTTTGTATGTAGTTAGTATGTAAGAATGGGACGAACCCTATTTAATATCAGCAACCTCGATTATCCGGAACTATTTTTTTCGGACTCTCGAAAAATTCGTTCTGATGAAAGGTATACAAAAATTTTCGAATTTTTTTGTTCTAAGGAATGGACGTAAAAGGCAATAAAATAACACACATTTTGCATATAAAATGAAATTGATCGGATTATTAGTTGCCGAGATATTTGTAATCCTGTTTTTCACATTCTTCGATTTTTCACGACCCTGTATTTCATTCAAATTTCAATTCAGAGGTATATTTTAATTGGAAATGAGACGCTTAATCCGACGCAGTTAATTGTTAGTTAATAGAATTATTATTTTTGGAGTTATAAGGATGTTTCTTTTACGCAGTTCGGTACTACTTGAGTAGTTTGGCATTTTATATAATTTGTCGAAATTGGTACATCAGCAGTTCTTTAATATAGCATTACTATGTATATTAACAATATTTAAATTTTGTTTATGAATTGCAATGCATTGTATAAATAGTTTCACATGTTTTATTTTCATATACATATCCATGATGGGTAAGTATTACGGTGGCCCCCAACGACTAGTTTTATTATTGTTAGCAATATCTATATTATAAAGGCCAAACGTATCTGTGCGTAACGCATACGTCATTTTGCGAATTGCAACACTTTCCCATGGAAATTCCGTTTTGCAATTTTCGCTACTGTAAGTTTCACACTTCTAAACATTGCACAATTAAAATTTTTACACCGTCGTATAGAAAAAAAATACTAATAAATGCAATTCGTTTGAAAGTTATATCTCAATTTGTTTTTGAGTTATTAATATTACTTACCCATCATACGTAGTATAGGGTAGTCTTGCAATCGTTTTGAAAATCGAAAATTTTTTTGACGGATTTACACGTTTTAGATAGTGGAGATTCCGAAAAACATATTTTTAGAAAAAAAAATTTGCCGTCTGTCTGTCTGTAAACGCTCTATCTCACGAACAAATTGAGATAGAGACGTGAAATTTTGTATCTGCTTAGTATGTAAGAATGGGACGTAGCCTATTTAATATCAGTAACCTCGATTATCCGGAACTATTTTTTTCGGACTCTCGAAAAATTCGTTCTGATGAAAGGTACATAAAATTTTTCGAATTTTTTTATTTTAAGAAGTGTGCGTAAAAGACAATAAAATAACACAAATTTTGCATAAAGACCGAAGTCAATCGGATTATTAGTTGCCGAGATATTTGTAATCCTGTTTTCGACATTTTTCGAATTTTCATGAGCCTGTATTTAATTCAAATTTCAATTCAGAGATATATTTTAATTGGAAATGACATGCTTAACCGGACACTGTAAACTGTTAGTTAATATCATTATTATTTTTGGAGTTATAAGGATGTTTCTTTTACGCAGTTTGGTACTACTTGAGTAGTTCGGCATTTTATATAATTTGTCGAAATTGGTTTATCAGCAATTCTTTAATGGACCATTACTATGTTTATTAACAATATTTAAATGTATGTGACGATTTAAGGAGAACTCGAATTATTTCCACTGGTTAAAAAGAAACACACAGTCATGGCAAGCGAGGGAAAAAACAAAATAAATAAATAAATGTAGAAGATCCAATAATTAGTCATGGGCTGCTGTAAATTCATTTATTAAATTCGTAATAATGAGGAAGGAAAAGCTCCTTTTGCAAAAATTCCATCATTATTTCAGCGAGCTGTCCTCATCGAAGAAGCAACCCAAGAAATCTTCTTTTTCATCTCGAGACTTCCACCTTTTTAAACTAAAAAGAAAGTTCTGGAACATTCTGTAACCTCAAACCATCATTATTTAATGTAAACAGAATTCTTGTCCAGCTACGAGATTATTTTCCACAAACGATAAATTTATTTAAAAAAAATATTATTTAACCAATTTATAATTGACTCAGAATTTTAAATATCTTAGGCAGACGATTTTTATAAATGATTAATTTTAAGAGAAAAAGAAAAGAAATGAATTTATTAATATGCACACATCAAAGGTTGACGTAGGAAAAATAAATAAATAGATAAAATAAAATAATGATATTTTTTGAAAGGTATGGTTTTGGAATAAATGTAATAAGACTTTCTTAAAAAGGGTTGATAAAAACATAGAAGAAATCAGTTTTATTTGGAATATTAAGAAATAAAGTTTTAATTAAGAATATTTTTAATTTAGAGCCATCTTTTTAAATTTACGCATACTGGAATAATGTTTTTTAAGGCAAATTAAGAATTTATATCGTCTGCATAAGGATTAACAGATTAGATTTAGAAACAAGATTTTAATTTAATAATTTGAAGTAAGTACGGAATATTATTATAAGAAAATTAAGATAGTATAAAGGTTAGTTTTGGCGAAAAAATTTTTAATTTGTAATATGTATGTTTAAATTTTGTTTTGAACTTACAATGAAGAAATAGTTTTCACATGTTTTATTTTCATATATTATATTATGCATATCCATGATGGGTAAAGCATTACGGTGGGCCCCCAACGACTAGTTTTTATAGTTTTTAGTACCAATTTTGTAATTGTGGCAACAGAATCACTCCATTTTCACTTAAAATTGAAGAAAAAAAAAGAAAAGAAAAAATTAAAAGAAGTATATTATGTCAAATATATTGTATGTGATCGTGTTAATTTGGAATATATATAATATTTTTCGGCATTTATAATAATATCAAAACCTCAATTGATTACTTCATCATAATAACTTATCTTTATTATATTTTACTAATTACAAATCTTTATTATATTTTACTAATTAATTTTAATAATTTGGACAACTGAGTTTTATAGAAATCGTATTTTGTTAATTTTAGCTTAAAATAATGTTTGTTTGAGAGTTAGATATACCAATATAAGATGCGTTTTTCACTGTAACTAATTTTGTAGATTTATTTTAAATCATTGAAACAATTCCTTCTTAAACATTTTCTTTCGTCGAATTTCGACGGGTTCCACCTCGTTAATTATAAATTTTGAATTATATTCATTGTATACAATGATTAGCCATACTTATGATTTATTCATTGTAATGCCGTGTAATGAGTCCTTTTGCAGGATGGCAAGTGTTGAGGGAAACGCATACTAAAAAAAAAAAAAAAAAAAAAAAAAAAAAAAAAGTCGGAAATTGCACGTCAAGCGTAGAAAATGAGATAAATAAGATGCGTTCGTACTATCCCACGAAAAATAATTTAAGATTATCTGAAGAAAGTGGAGCTTTCTTCAGAAATTATACAGAAATCTAAAGAAATTTTGTAGATTTAGTTTGACTTAAAAATGTATACATAATGTTTTAAGATATTCTTTAACCTCTTCAGAACTGAGAATAAAATAACTCTACAAATATATATTCATTGCTTTTGAATAATCGAAATCACACCATAGATGACACAAAGTGTCATTTTTTTTTAAATCAGTACTTTAGGGGACTGGTAATTTAGGTTTACAAACATGAATATAAAAGTACTAGTCCCCTTAAAACATCAGTTTAACTATCAGTAATATAAATTTACGCAATGACAAAATTAAGGTCTTTCAACAAGTAAATGATCAGCAAATCCTCAAAATTTTTTATTGTAAAGCATTTAAGTTAAATAATCATGAATATTTCTTACTTTCTTGGCCACAGTATCTTGAAGGTATTTTCGAAACTCGGATGAAAATAATATTTATTTTATGAAGTAATGTTTATTAATGCTGAAATTTATTTGTTTTGTTTTTAAACAAAAAACATTCAGCTGTACAGAAGTAAGGTATAAATGCAAAAAATTCGAATAGTTTAGTTTTTATGAGGAAAAGAATGGAGGTACACATTTGTGGACCTCAGGTCTGAAGAGGTTTAAATATCTGGAGAATAGTCCAATTGCCTCTAGATTTTTTTTAGATAAGTCTCTCTATTTAGATTAGATTCTTCACCCTATATTAGTAGTAAAAATAAAACATTTTATTTTAAACTTTTTCCTTCAAATCATCATATCATACTTCAGATAAAAAGAAAACTATCATTTTTTTCGCATTTGACGTATAATTTCAAAAGTGTCACAAAAAAGCAGTGTTAGGAGAAGGGAAGAACAAGAAAGAATATTTTGTGTCGAAAAATAAAGCAACAATTGACAAACCTAAAGAGCGAAAAAAGCTCTTCTATCTCTTTGGCAATCAATATATTTGAAGTCTTTTATTTCCATTTTATTCAATGCCGATTCCTTTGGTGAATTTTTCGCTTCTGAAGCTCTACTTAGTGCATTTTTTTCGACGTTCACAGAAAAAGGATATGTTATTTTTAGAAAATATTTGCACTTTGTCTCTGCTGTACATCTCTCGAAGATATTTCTAGACCGGATCTGTATTTACGGAATATTTTTTTTTTTTTTTTTTCGTTTTTCGAAAATGTCGCTGAATTATATCTGGGGCTTCCTGTAATAACCAGGTAAGGCACATTTGTGAAGAAATTGAGATAATTCGGGAAAATGTAGCTTTAAAAGAGTACTTTCATCTGCCATAGTACTGAAAAATGAAAATCGAATACTTCCCGTCATAGGGCGACTGTAAAATTTCATTTAAAAATTGAAAAAGCAGTAATAATCGGGTAAGTGTATAAAGTAACGGTAATAACCAGGTAAGATTTCTATTTATTTCTTTAAATCGTCTATAATTCTGTGGCTTTCGGTAATAACCAGGTAAGGCACATTTTTAATATTTTGAGTAATTAACGTTTAAAGTTTTCAAAAATGAATTTTTTATTATTACTTTTATAAAATAAATTAGAACTTAATCGTTTTCACTACATTCAAGTAAAATTTAATTTACATTTAATTTACATTTATTAAAAATAAATGTGAAACGATAATAACCAGATAAGAGTTACATTTTTAATTGATTCTCAATTAATAAAAACCATTTTTATATAACTGTTTTGGATAAAAAAGAGGTTCTTATATCCTAATTGAATATAGTGAAAATTATTATGTTCTAATCTAAATTTTATAAAAGTAGTGATAAAAAGACATTTTTGAAAACTTTAAACGTTAACTACTCAAAATATTAAAAATGAGCCTTACCTGGTTATTACCGGAAGCCACTGATTTAATGTTGTCTTTACAATGGCAATGCATATTTTTACTACTAAATGCGACGTATTTCAAATTAACGAGTTGGACATTGCACGTCAAACGTAGAAAATGAGATGCGTTCGTACTACAAAGAAATTTTTAAAATATTCAGATATTGGTGTAACAGTATACAATTTAATAGCCAAAATCTTTTGAGTGTCTCTATAACTACTATCTGCTTTCTATTATACAGGAAATAACTTGTAGTAAACCTTTGCAACGTATATCAGTTCCATAAAATATGAAACAGTTTAATATTATTAAAACGAGTCCCAAATAATACTTTGCACTATACCATTATGTATTAGAATACCTTCGTTTTCGCTCGTAAATTAACAATAAATATGCTTTACAGCACAGTTTGTACATAATGTATATTTTAGTACATACTTCATCGATGCATATCTCTTTTATTATGTTTGTAAGAGTGTAACATCATTAAAATGCACTTCATAATATTTTTTTCCATTGGCCGCAATGTAATTGAATACTTTTGAGTGTCACTGTAATTATACTATTCATCCGATTTTCATAAAATTTGGTATGACTGGACAAAATTATGTAACAATAATATGTTTTAAATTTCAAATGATTCGGTAGGGTAGTTTTAGCTCTGTTACATGCTGACAGATGGACACAGACGGACGGACTGAATGACGAGTATAGATGCTACGAATTTACATACACTCTAAATAAAAAGGAGTGACTATTCACTCCGGAGGAGGGAATACTCACTCTATCGCAGACTCAAAATATGCCGAACCTCTTTAGAGTGACTATTCACTTTGAGCAAAAGTGAAATCGTTGACTCTCTGAAAGAGTGAATACTCACTCCAGGGAAGGGAATAGTCACTCTAAACAGGAGTCAATAACTACTCTTTCTGAGGAGTGACTATTCACTTTTGTTAAAGGAGTGCGTTTTTTCACTGCTGTAGGATTGAGTAGTCACTGTTACTGAGGAGTGACTATTCACTCTTGTTAAAGGAGTGCGTTTTTTCACTCCTGGTAGGAGTAAATAGTCACTTTTTTAAAGGAGTGAATGTTTATTTTTTATGCAGTGCATTCTTTTTTTTATTGCTATTATGGGCATTTTAAAAGAATCGTATCTTTTCAAGTATACAATGAAAATAAATACAAGCATGGTAAAGATTGGAATAAAATACTTTATTGACAATATTTATTTAATTCATAGTATGTAACATTAATTAAACTTTTTAAGGGAAAACTTAATTAAAGTTACTATGAATTAAATTAGATTATTGACAGAAATAAACTCCAATCTTTCCCCTGGTGTTTGCTTTCATTGGTAGCCCCATAAATAGGCATGATAGTTTTAAAATGCCCATAAGCGCAATTTATTAAACATTTTTAAAATCTTAAACAGTCAGTATTTTTTTTTTCAGATACCCATTAATTTTTACATATTATTTTAATAATTTCGTAATGCAAGTGCTCTATGTTTTTTTTAAGTGTAATTAAAATCTTTTTTACTGCGAAACACATATTAATACAACCTGTATTTATAAAACGACATGGAAAGTCAGATTTAATTTCAATTTTTTATTCCCATATATAGAGTAGATGTGCCAGTAATGGACACCCTTAAGGCTTCTGTCCTTGCTGGCAAAGACACTCACAAGGTAACTAATAAAATCCTATAGGGGGGGGGGACTTTTCTAATATCTCGTTTGCATTTCGACATTTTATTTATTTTTATTTATTTATTTATTTATTTATTTATTTGCATTGGATAGCTGAAGTTCGTCTCTACATCGTAATTTTTTTTCACTTTTTCGATTTTGGTCGCAGATATTTTTTATATAGTTACCTTCGCTTTCAAAACCGGTACCCAAAATGAAAGTGTTATTCTAAAAAATATCTGCTGCCAAAATTGAAAAGTAAATGTAAACAAATATTTAAGACAGAAAATATGTTTTTAATGACATCTGTAACTTAAGTGTTTTTATTTAAATGGTGAACGATTAAGCCCTATAAGCCACTCTTTGACTGTGACCTTAAATAATATTCTCGGCTTCATGAGTGGTTTGATTGCCAGATTATAAAATAGGCAGAACATAGGTTCATTTTTAAAAAAAAAATAATAATAAATGTATAAAATATTGAATTTTTATTAGTCACATTAATATAACTTTTTATAAAAAATTTTTGTGTCATTGCATTTTGATAAGTGTAATTTAAAAATAATATTTGATTATTTAAGTTTTCCTTTAAGTCAATTTAGTTTATGCACAATAAACATTCCCCAAAATTGCATTTTTAGCAATGCCTACATTACTGGAAAATAACTATTTATATATAAACTTTAAAATTAAAACATTATTTTCAGCTTCCTGATTGGTTTAATTAAGAATATGAACAATAGTGCAAAATTATAAAATATGCAAAAAGGGAGTTACGAAAAAAATAATAAAAGCTACATTTTTATTGGTTATTTTTTATAAACCGAAAACATTCAGGGGTGTTTATTACTGGCATATCTACTCTATTGCATTTTATGAATATATATAAAAATATAAATATATAATTTAATATAAAAAACAGTTATTTATCTCTTTAAAAATATTTCATTTTATATAAGGCATACTACGAACTTTTAAAATTACTAGAGCAGTTTTATCACATCAGGAATAAAAATCACTTTGTTTCAATGCTTAAATATCATGTTTTATTTTTACATGTTTAGAATTACATGTATCACGAACCAAAAAAAAAAAAAAAAAAGTTTATAACAGATGGAAATTTCATAACGGAATAAAATACATTCTTAGATTCAACAATTTCTCAAAAATCGTGCCATATAAAGAAATTCCTATTCGAATTACGCGTTTAACTTCAAAAAGAAAAAAAAAAGTGAATGCTTTAAAACAGTATCGGAATAATAAAAGCATGTAACAGCTAATTGATGTTTATATTGTATGACGAATGAAAAGAAATGTTTTTGTGTCAGCATTTTTTCCCCCTGAGGAAGTAAGATGTAGAATACTGACATAGAAATAACATCAGAAATGAATAAAGAAATGATATCATAGAAGCAAATGATTTTCTGCATAAATGTGAAACTTTTGGGAACAAAAAATTAAAATTAAATCCAGCTTACCTTGATAAATAATATTCTTTGTTTTATAAATAATAATACCTTGTTTGGTAAATAATATCCGTGTACTGTAACCGGTTTGTTATTGAGTATTAATGAAGTATTACATATTTTTTTCTGAATTATTTTTTTTTTCCATTGTGATTCCAGAAGAGGTTTAATCTGGTATTTGGATTATCTCATATTATACATATCGAAGAATATCATTCAAAGATCGAAATTTAAAATACGTTTGAATATTATTAATAAAAATGAAATTAACGGAGGTCCACATGTGTAACCGAGGAAACGAAAGATTCATTCCAAAATGGAGAAAACATTTTTCTTATCAGTAAAGGAAGTGAGAAGACATTTCTCATTGGCTGATGAGTCACTCTTGCTTACGGAGTGAGTATCCACTCTTTCGAAAGAGTAATTTGCTGACTCTTAAAAAGAGTGCGTTTTAATACCAAATAATCGCAATTTTCCAGGTTATATTATGAAATGGAGTATTTGAAAATTAAAAATTGACATATTTTGATGTTTTTTATTATTTTACTTCACATATTGGTTCAAAGTTTAACGGATTTTTTTTAAAGTTTATAATGCCGGGCTTTCACTCTCATTAGCGGAGCGAGACCAGTCACTCTCATCAGTCTCGATTATAGAGTGAGATTATTCACTCCTTTGTATAGAGTGAAAATTTCCACTCCTTTAGGAGTGTATTTTTACAAAAGTCACTCCAAAAAGAGTGAAAATGGCTCTTACTCTCCCTAAAAATGAGCTTTTCACTCTTTCCACTTTTAGAGTGTAGTTACGAACGCACCTAAAAATCAATACACGAGTTTATAAAGGTCGTTTTCCCAGAAACAGTACTCACAACTCAAAAAATCTATTCAATTTCAAATTATTTCAACAATTCAATCAATCGACTACCCATTTTATGGCTTCACGTTTTAGCTGGTCGGATGTGGTAATCTCAAAACTTTCTTCTATCTCATACATTTTAATACTTCAAAATTTTCTATCACAGTGCCAAAATTAAATGGCAATCTTTGCCCATCATTCAGATTTTAAAGGGTATGAAATACCGTGCTTTAGTCTTTGAAATAGGAAGATTGCGGATATCGCAAAAAATGCAGCATAAAAGTGTTACCTGTTGGGCGATTTACACCAAAACATAATTAGCAATATTTATCAAGGTATACCTGAATCTGAAATTTGGTGAAAATTCGTGCTTTAGTTCTTGAGATATCAAGGACTAATCGACAATTTTTTTTTAAACTTCAGATTCAGTTATAATCTCTGATACAAATTAGTGTTGTATAATTTTCACACGATTGTCAATAATGTCTCCTGATTTCACGATTTCTCAATAGCTGTATCTTAAGAACTAATACATGGATTTTCATCAAACTTCAGATTCAATTTTACCTGGTTTAAAATTGATACTAAATTAATTTTTGGTGTACATCACCGAGCAGGTGGCGCTGTTATGCAGATTTGTTTAAAGAATTAGCAATAGTTCTATCTTAAAAACTAATGCATTGATTTTCATCAAATTTCAGATTCAGTTATTAGTTGACATAAGTTGTTGCTGACTAGATTTTGGTGTAAATCATCTAACCGGTGGCACTGCTAGGCTGCATTTTTCAGGAATTATTAATATGCATAAGATAGAAGAAAGTTTTGAGATTGCCACATCTAACTAGTTTTTATAATGGTATCAATTTTCATATTTTTATTATGCAGTATTTCTCTTAATATTAGCGAAGATGAACCTTAGGTCACCAAAACATCGACGGCGGTGACAGCGTAAGTTATTTTCTTTTTAGAATAGAAAGATATTTTGCCTTATTTGTTATTTTAACAATAAATAAATAAATTTGCAAAGATATTTAAGTTAAGAAAATAATTTTTAAACTATAAGATTTGTTCTAACATATCTTACTTTATATGAAGATTAGGTTAAAGCATATTATCGTAAATACTACATAAAATCTTAAATGGTAATGAAATTCTAGTTCAAGTTTCTTAAGCCTTATTATTTCACAAATAAGTTTGGCAACAGAATAAGCAACCTGCTGAATTAGGATATTCGGCAAACTATTCGTTTACTCATACAAAGGGAGACATAATCGATGACTCGATATTGAAACGCAGCCGAAACAATAATAGTTTCATCGGATAAATATGAAAGAGATATTTTACCAATAGAGAGTGCATATAAAACTGAATATAATCCTCTTAGTACAAATGCAGCTACGAACAGGTGAATAATTTACACATTTCTTGAGATGTCTATTTAATTTTACTTAAAGTTACAATTTTTATTACTTTTTTCTATCTTTACAAGAACAAAGTATTGGATTCGTGAAAATTTTCAACCTCCAGTTTTACACGTTTTAGGGATAAGACATTCCGAAAAACATGTTTTTACACAAATGCATATCAGTGACTTTGTATGTATGTGTGTGACACAAACAGCTTTGTGGGCGCTCTATCTCAAGAACTGATGCGCGGAAATTATTAAAAACTTATATTCAGTTAGCACCTGATATAAATTGGTGCTGATTAGTTTTTGGTGTAAATTCGCTCAATAGGTGGCGCTAATATGCTTATTTTTCACGAATTTTTCAATAGCTTTATCTCGAAAACTAATGCGCGGATTTTTATCCAATTTCAGATTCAATTAGACGTGTGACATAAGTTGTTTTTCATTAGGTTTTATTGTAAATCACCTAACAAGTGGCTTGCTATACCGCGTTTTGTAGGATTTATATGATTTTAGTGAAGAATCTTCTATTTCAAGAACTAAAACACGGAATGCTATATCTTCAGAATTCTCATAATGAGCACAGATTGCCATTTATTCTTAGTCTATGATAGCGAATTTTGAAAGTATTAACATGCATTAAATAGAAAAAAATTGGAAACTAGTACCTCCAATTCCGACTTTTTTTTTTTTTTTTTTAAACATGTATGGTACAGGATGATTAAAGACTGAATTGATGCCTCTAGAATTTAATGTGGTAATTCTTTCAAATGCTATTGGCAATTATCTGCCCCTTATTTATAATTTCCAACTGCCGAAATCGTACAAGAATTTTTTATATACCGGGTGATCCAAAAGTCAGGACGAACTTTAAAAATGAATAATTCGAAAACGAATCAAGATACAAAGATACGGTTTGTGTAACAACGAAAAAAAATAGTTTTAACTAATAATAACACATTGCTCAGTGGTGCACAAAACAGGAATTTTAATATACATTAGTACATATTAAAATAAAATAAAACTTTCAACGTTTCGCGCCGTCTTCTGCGGGCGTCTTCAGGAAAATATGAAATGGAAGGACTACGTTTGCATCTTGTTCGAGAGATAAAATTTCTACTAAATTAAAAACTAAATGAATTAAAAATTTTAAAAAAATGTTGCCACTTACACGTGAATAAAAATTAAAATATTGCAAGGAAATAACTTTTATTTCCTTGCAATATTTTAATTTTTATTCACGTATAATTAATAGCTTAATTACAGTTAATTAGTACTACAGTAAATGTTCAATGTGCTGTCCATCATTTATAAGTGCAGCTGCGAGACTAGGCACCACACCATTCACAGCATTTAATAGCATTTCTCGCGTTATGGCAGACACATTTTCGCGGATGGCATCTTTCATCTTTCTGTGCTGCTAGTGATGCCATTGGTCGCCAACAGAACTAAATTTTTTCGTTGTCACGCAAAATCTTTTTTTTTTTTTTTTTTTTTTTTTTTTTTTTCCATCCGTTTGGTGCAAACCGTATCTTTGTATCTTGATTCATTTTCGAATTATTCATTTTTAAAGTTCGTCCTGACTTATTTTTAAAAGTAAAAAACATGCGAACTTTTATAACTGCAATTTTTTTTTTTTTTTTTTTTTTTTTTTTTTTTTTTTTTTTTTTTTTTTACTTATTTCTATTACAATATGTCAATTTGGCATTGTCAGGAAACCGGTTATGGAAAATTCATCTCTCTATTTTCTTTTACACTTGGTAGAAAGCATGCAGGGGCGTGTGAAGAGAAAACTGCGCCCGGCACAAAGCCTCAATTTGGTGCCCCCTCCCCCGAACTTTTACTTGTGAAAGGCTAAAAATGACGTTCGTAATATAAATTTGGCGCCTCCTAAATTTTCGTGCCCAGGGCGACCGCCCTTTTCGCCTCCCCCCCCCCTTTTTTTGCACGGTGCTGAAAGCATGAAGTTGTAAATTGATTTAAAAATCGGGTCGAGGATCGAGGGTCGAGGATCGAGGATCGGGTAGGAGTTTTCCGTTTAATATCCCTTTCAAAGTACTTTTCTTTTAATTGATAAATCCGAATCGTTAATTTATAATTGTTAAATACTTAATCTTTTACAATAAGAACATAAATGGCAGCACCATAAATTTAATTTTAAGATTACTACAATTGAAAACTATTTTATTAATCAAATAAAAAATATTCAAGAACTGCTTTTCAAACAACAGTACTAGCATTTTTTTTTTTTTTTTTGTATCTGGGAAGCATATTTAATTCCATGATTTGATTTTAGCCAAAAAAGAGAAAAAAAACAGAAAGGAAGCGTTATAATGACAAAAAATACGAAAGTTCTTCTAATAAAACTTACTGGACAAAACAATGTATTTCATTTGAAATTTCACAATGTCTCAAAAAAGAGTTTTTGAATTAAAAAAAAAATAGTATTTTCGAGTGTATAGCCCGCACCCTTAAATCGAGCTGTGCAGTAAAAAAAGTTCGTGTATAACCCGCGGAGATGCATTGGTGTATAGTCCGCGGGCTATACACCATTTACGAACGTATATTTCGATCAGGGTTCGAAATTAGAAGCCATTAGTCATAATTTTTAATACAAATTTACGAAATTTTTTCGTGATGCATAATACCTACAGTAATTTGACTAAAAAAATAAGATTATCAGTATCGTAATTTTCGGAAGAAACGCCGCGGCGTTTACGTGTTTTAAGATAAAATTTCAAGCGATGCGGCATTTATGCGCAATTTTTTTTTTCAAACAAGCGTGATATTTTTTCTGAATTTTCCCGACAATTAAAAAAAAATCGGTGATAAATTCAAAATTTCGGACATAAAATGTATACGTATCTTAGATCATTGATTCCCAAAAGGAACGCATCCTCGGAATCGGTCCGAAATGCATCAACTCCGAAAAGGAACGATTCCTCGGACTCTATATCTGAAATGAAACGACTCCGGAAAAGTTCGATTTCTTGAACTCGTTCCGAAATGAAACGATTCTGTAAAGGAGCGATTCCTCGGAATCGTTTCGGAAAAGATCGACTGTCCTGAATCGTTCCGAAATGGCATAAATCACGCACTTTTTTTTGTTCTTTGCAACAAGGTAGGGTACCAACTCTAAAAAGGAACGATTCCTCAGACTCTAATTGAAATGAAACGAGTCCGGAAAAGTTCGATTCCTCAGAGTCTAATTGAAATGAAACGAGTCCGGAAAAGTTCGATTCCTTGAACTCGTTCCGAAATGAAACGACTCTGTAAAGGAACGGTTCCTTGGAATCGTTTCGGAAAAGACCAACTGCTCTGAATCGTTCCGAAAAATATAAATCACGCACTTTTTTTTTATGCTCTTTGCAACAGGATAGAGTAGATTTTTTTTTAAATAAATTAAATTTTAAATGATCTTAAATTCAGAATCGTCGAGGTTGGAAAGGTTCCGGATTTTGGATTTTGTACTCTATTGTACTACTATTTTGTACTACTCTCTCTCTGCTGCAGCACCGAATCACTAGCAAATTATTTTCTGATATTTTATTTATAGATTTTTTTTTTTTTTACGTCTCGCGTATAAGTTGACCCCCCACTTTGAAATTCTTTTTTTTGTCTAAAATTTTGCGACTTATATGCGAGTATATACGGTAGCTATTATAGATCTATCGGTACAATACTTGGCGATAGATGCGACAGTTCTTCCAAACCCAGAAATAACTGTATTCAAGCAGTAAAAAAAGCCTTTACAAACATGGAAGAACTCTCTAAATTTCGTGGCATAGAGAAAATAATTTACAAATTTTGATTTTTTTTTTTTTTTTTCAAATTTTTTGAGATTTAAAAGTTGTAGAAAAAATATCACGATTTCCAATTAAAAAAAATCTTTGTATAACCCGCACCGTGTATAAGCAGCAGCGGCTTTTTGGAAGGTTTTTTTCTTGTATAAGCCGCGGACTATACACCCGAAAATACGGTAATTGAAAAATATTTCACAACAATTTTTAGCCTTAAAATGGCAAAAAAAAATGTAAATTTGCATCGATTAGGTAATGAAATCTATTCCAGAAAGAAAATAGCAAAACTCCGACGCCGAGCATCAGACTATATAGCAATCTTTTTATTAGTAGGCCAAAAACACTATCATTTAGTCATCTGGCCTGCACAAAAAATATGGTTATGTTTTAAAATCTAAATCACATAAATGATCAATCATCATTAGATTAATTCATGTAACTAATATAATATAAAATCTTTTCAAACTTTTATGAGACGTCTTGTGAAATATTCAGTTATCAGTATACAGAATTTCAAGTCTCTAATTATACAGTTTTTGAAAAAACTCAGTTGTGTGGCAGACAAAAAGAGTAGTGAGGTGAATACGTTTTGTCAGTTTTATTTATTTTTTTAATTTATTTTAATTTATTTTTACTTTCTTCTATCTTCATTAGATCGAAATTTTTTCGACTTCCAGTTTTCGACGGATTTACACGTTTTAGGGGTCAGAGATTTCAAAAAACATATTTTTATAAAATGTCTGCCTGTCCGTGTGTCTGTATATCTGTGTGTATGTCCGTATGTCGCCATTCTACCATCAAAAATGTATATGAAGATATGCATCGAATTGAACCAAATTTTTTGTGTAAGTGTATAGCTATGGCTAATTGGTCCTCCCTGATTTTGAAAAAAAATCCGTCGGATGGGGGCGCTGCAATCGCGATTTTTGAGCCACTTTCAATATTGTACCGACCAAAAGTAAATGAAGTTATGCATCGAATTGAACCAAATTTTTTGTGTAAATGTTTGGCTATTGTTAGTTGGTCCTCCCTGAATAAAAAAAATCTGCCGGAAGGGGCGCTGAAATAGCGATTTTTGTGCCATTTTCAATATTGCACCACCTAAAAGTGTATGAAGTTATGCCTAAAACTGAACTAAAATTTTTGTGTATGATTATTTTTTGGTATGATAAGTAGGTCCTCCCTGAATTTGAAAAAAAAAAAAATCTGCCTATCATTTTATTGTCTATCGGCTCGTGCAAAGACGGAAACTCGTTTTTACACCGATTAATTGACTGGAACAGAAATTTAGATGAAAATAAAAGTTGGTATAGTATTGAATTAAAATTATTAAAGAATTAACATGATTAACTATTTTTTTTTTTTAAATATTAAAATGCACGTATGAGATAGGATAAAGTTTTGGGATTGGCACATCCAACTAGTTTAAGATTTGCCACCGGAAAAAAAGCACTGCTTAAACTATCTTTTTATGATTTTCTAAATATATTTTTCAACATGCATTCAAAATTTGATCAGTCTGAACTTGTAATTGACCAAAGATAATTTTTTTAAAGTGTGTACTACATTCTTTATATTTAATTTATATTTCCTACTCTTTGATGTTTAAAAAATGTGCCTTTCCTCAAATCGACAATTTTGTGATTTGTCTTCATATTTTTTTTAATTAAAGTTGCTAAGACTAAATTAAAATAACTTTACTAAAATAATTTTATTACTAATTTATTTATTTTTAACTATCTGCTAGAGGTCTGCACGGGCCCGGGCTTGGCCCGTGGCCCGTACCCGGCCCGGCAGATTTAGAATAGTTTTTTCAACAATTTTCCAAACAACAAACTTTAGAACTTTCCTCAGCAAACTTTAGAATAGTATTCTCTCCAAAACGGGCCTGCCGGTTTTTGAAGATTTCGACAGAAACGACAAAATATCAGCTTTTTTCAACGAAAATGGTTTTAACGAGAATAAGTATAAATGTGCGTCACGAGCCATACTAGTTTGACAGCATCAATATAAAAATTTACAGTGTAGAGATCGGCATCGGAGAATTACATTGTATGTAACCTGTTTTAATATTTTTTTAGCTTACTCATGTAAAATTATTAACAGCAATAAAGAACTTATGTTAGCTTAATCTTTGAATATATACTTCTTGATGGTTTTTAAATTAATTTCTCAATAATTGAAAGTTTGACACATTTTCTGGTTAATTTTAAATTCTAAAAGTATAAAAGTGATAAGCCTAACTTTTGAATGGATTTGGAATCGAATAGCGTTTTTCATTTTTGGTAAATAAAATACTTGTATTACCTTGTTGAGATAGAATAGTTTCTCAGATGACTTGGCATGTTTTTTTTTTTTTTTTTTTTTTTTTTTTTTTATCCCTTCCCATGCTATCGCGTCTGGAAATTCTATTCAAAACGCTAATTATGAAAGTATTTTATTTGCTTGAAGTATTCTTAAATTGCTTGTATCAAAAAATTGGATAACGCCATTCGATTATATAGTTTCTGAATAAAGATACCTGCTAATCTTATGCGTTTCTGAGAAAAAAATAAATTTAGAAATGTATCAGAAAGAGGCTTCTTTGAATTTAAGAATGAATTTGGATTTAAAATCTTTTAAAAAATGATAAGGAAATATTTTTATAAATCTTCTTTTATTAAACAGCTTTAAAAGTGACGATGTTTTTAGCTTTCTTTCTTTTTTCTTTTATTCTAAGCGATATTAATTTTTTAATGAATCTCTATTCGAATGTTGAAAGCATGAGAATCTAAATAATCATTAAGGTTGTTAATGTATATTTCCTGTGAAATATACTGTAAAAACATTCCATAGGTATGTATGCAGTATTCTGTAAAGGAATCTTGATTATATGATAAAAATCAGAATTTTTTAGAAATCGTAGAAATTGTAACGGGCCAAAACGGGCCGGGCCTGTTTTCACTGATTTCTGTACGGGCCGGGCCTGGCCGAAAAAATTTTCCTACGGGCCTGGAAATCCTGGCCCGTGCAGACCTCTACTGTCTCCTAGATATGACCTTATTAGGGTCTTTCGTAGTTATGTAAATACGTAGCACCTATTGTTGTCGTTCAGTCAACGCAAAAACTACCAAACCGAAGCGTTTCAAATTTAAAATACATAATTATTGCTTAATTTTGTCGGGTTATTTCAAATTTTATGAAAATCGGATTTATAGATTAATTACACGGACAATTAAAAGCATTACCTACCGGCCATAACATTACAGCCTATGGGAAAAAATAGTTTCAAGTGCATTTTAATGATGTTGCACTCTTTCGAACATTATTCAGTTCATATGGATCAATGAAATATGTTCTAAAATATGCATTCTGTTCAATCTGTTATTAATACACAAGGCCACACAAAAGTATATCTTACATAATGGTATAGGAGGAAACATTGTTTGGGGGGGGGGGGGGTTCAATTATATTAAACTGTTTCATATTTTATGAAATTGATGTACGTTGCTGAGGTTTACTTCAAGTTAATTCCCGTATAATAGAAAGCATACAGTATTTACAGAGACACATGAAAGATTTCGGATACTGTGTTGTATCCGAAGTGCTGTATATTTGTAGAACTTCGTTATAGTACGAATGCACCTCATTTGCTACGCGTGCACCTCGTCGCTACGTGCAATATCCGACATGTGTGTATACTCTAGCCACAACAACAAAAAAACATGTATTTTATTTGAATAAGAAATCGAAATGTGTAAAATAGTTGTTAATAAAGAAACAAGTAAACATGTTGTGAGGAGAAGAAACCCACCGAAGCCACTTTTATTATTATTATTATTATTATTATTTTAAATATGGAAAATATTTTAGATTTTGAAATTATCATTTTCCAAACAGTCATTGTAATTTGTTAATTTACAGATTTCTTTTATTTTTTTTTATTACAGTTATTAAAATTAAACTAAAACACTTTACAAAAATAATTTTATGACTATTTTTTTTAACTAATTACTTTTTTAACTGTTCATGTGATCTTATATTTATACTCTGTCAACAAAAATTATTTTTTAATACATATGATCTTATATTTATACTCTGCCAACAAATAAATTCGAATCGGTCCAATAGTTTAGGAGTTATGGCGTTTCTTGCTGAAAAGTACAATTTTTCCGAGAACTCAAAAACTTAGGCACTTTTAACTTGTGTGAAGTTCTTTCACAGTTTTGAATGAATGGATAGATAAACACTTGGATAAAATTTAGTTATACATAATAGACCGGAAGGCGGCAGCAATCACTTCATCGAGTTTATTCATATAAATCTAGGATTCGTTAAAATTCGTTTCAGGTATTAGAGCTTAATCGGTCTGCCAAGTCCTATCTTGATGGAAAACATCTAAAAAGCCGATTTCAAGAGTTGACTCGCTGGTTTACCACTGTGCTTTTCTGCACTTAAAAGTATGAAAACATGGAGGATTTGGTGCAGGAAAACATAATGGTAAACCTATGAGTCAACCGCTGAAATCGGGTTTTTAAGTGTTTTCCACCAAGATGGGACTTGACAGACCGATTAAGTTTTAATATGCGAATCGAGTTTTAACTAATCCTAGATTTTTCAGCCGTGAACTCAATGAGGTAATTATATGTGCTACCACCTCCCGGTCCATTAAACGTAACTAAATTTTACCCAAATATTTATATACTAGAAGATAGCCCGTCAAAATGACGTGTTTGCATTTTTAAAGGATGATAAAAAATTACAACTGTGGTCAATCATAGCCACTTTAGCTGAAACAATTTTGATAAATACAGCGATTAAACTTGGAAAGGGGAAAAAAAAAAGAAAAAAGAAAGAAAGAAAGAAAATTTCAACATAAATCTGCATTTAAAACTATAGCAAAACTATCTGGTAGATGGGGGTGGGGAGCATATTTGAGATGTGTATATTGCTGGGACGATTATTGTTTCTAAACCAATAGGAGACCGTCATTATCACGGTCAAGTACACGCCCACACAGTTTGATTGACAGGAACTCGTGGACAATTGATCGTGTGTGTTTATTATTTATTTGTACTCGGATTGTTTGAATTTGTACTCGGTAATTAAAAATTAAAGGTACGAAAGAATTTTTTTTTTTTTTTTCAAAATGACTGAATTTTCTTTACTTCAATTAGAAATTATACTTCCTCTGATCCTGAAATAAATAAATAAATAAATAAATAAAAATTAAAGTAAGAATTTTGCTTATACGGATATTTTCGCAGAATACTTTTTTTCCCATTTGTTTAATATATATATAAATCATTTTGGAACGATATTTAGAATATTAAAAGGGTTTGAAATATTTTTTTTAAATGTCTTATTTATTAATAAAAGACAGCCTCCAATAATTAAAAAAAAAAAAAAAATCACCAACGGACTCTCGGCCCGCGATGGACTCGAACCCATATCCTCCGGTTTCAAGCTCGACGCTCTAACCATTCAGCCAGTCAGCTTACTTTCATCCGCAACAGATTATCGTTATAATTAGCACCGTCAATTGTCCACGAGTTCCTGTCAATCAAACTGTGTGGGCGTGTACTTGACCGTGATAATGACGCTCTCCTATTGGTTTAGAAACAGTAATCGTCCCAGCAATATACACATCTGAAACATGCGGGTGGGGATTATAATGAAATTTAAAAAGCACCCGCGGTTTGCTTAAATAAAAAGTTTTAATTAAATATTGTTTTTGAAATCGTGAAAAGATTTCAAAGCGAAGTAAAATGTAGTGACGTCATTTACAGCTCCAGCTGTAAATCTGACCATTGAGAACGCTCCATTACGACTATGGAACGGTTTCATTGGTCAGAAAATAGATTGCCTTTAAAATCGGAGGTAACTTTTCACAATGTTTTTTATAGATTTGAAATTCTCAAGAGTCATTCACGGCTGTAAAGAAAAAAATTTAAAGCAACCCGAATATAAAAATTTTAACAATATTGCATTTAAAACTCACCTTCGCTTTCCTTTAATAAAAAGTTTTAATTAAATATACACTGTAAAAAATTTGACTCATTTGCTATAACGTCACTCCACCGCTTGTATAGAAAACGGTTACTTTACTGTGTTATGGAGCATTCTCATTGGTCATAAAAGAGATATTTTATAAAAGCTGTGGAGTGCCGCTGCAGCAAATGGGTCAAATTTTTAACAGTGTATTTTTAGAAATCGTGGAAAGTTTTCAAAGCGAAGTAAAATGTAGTGAAGTCACTTACATCTCCCACTGTAAATATGACCAATGAGAACGCTCCATTACGACTATGGAACGTTTTCATTGGTGAATGAGTTTCTTTTTCTCATGGATAGGTTGATTCCGGAATTGTTATACACGGAGAGGCTTTATATATATAATACTTTAATTCATGTATTTGATAAAAGTGCGCAAGAACTTCAGATTTTCGGAAAATGTGATATGTAGAACGATTGTGTTTTAATATGCGGATTGAAATTTATCTAATCCTAGATTTTTTTTTTATCCGTGAGCTCGATGAGGTGATTGTCTGTGCTGCCACCTCACGATCTATAATAAACGAGTATAAATTGTTAGGATAAAATTAATATGAATGGGAGTGGCGTCAAAGTCTTAAGACGCAACACTAGTCACAGAAAAAGTCCCGGATGATAATGTAAAATCTATGGGGGCGTTCTTTTCAAATATCAGGCTCAAGTTTTAATATTTTTACATGATTTTTTTGCATAGGATAGCTAAGGACGATTTACAACCGGGCTAGTTTTTACTTTTCAGACATTTATTTCAGCTTTTCTTTTAAAAATTACTTTAACTTTCGAAACCGGTTTGAGCCGACTCTAAAATTGAAACTATTATATTATAAAAAATATATAACCAAAATCGAAAAAGTAAAAACTAGCCCGGTTGTAGATCGTCCTCAGCTATCCTATACAAAAACTTCATGTAAAAATATTAAAATTTGAGCCAGATATTTGAAAAGAACGACGCCATAGACTTTACATTACTATCCGGACTTTTACAGTGACTAGTGTGGCACCTTAAATTCTTAATTAGAAGCGCAAAATGACATTTTATTCATAGACTAAATTATGCCTCGATTTCAACATATTCTGAAGGATTAAACCTTATGAGTTCGTGAAATCCCTCTTCAAACTGTTCAATCTTCATTATTTATTATTCGTGAATAAACATTGGTTTACACGATTATCACCTCTTGAATAACTATGCTCTCTAAACTATTTGTTATTCCTCTTGCATAACATAACGACATAATCAATGATTCTATGCAGACATCATGCAGCTGTCTTCAATAATAATGCTCTGCTCGGATAAATAAGGAATCAGATATTTTGCGAAATGAGCAAGTTCGTCAGGCATCGGAATTGTGTTTCCAGAGTTCAACAGTATGAAATAATAATTTAAAAAAAAAATCCTCCCCCTATTAAAGAAAATTGTCATTTAACAAATTACAACGACTATTTGGAAAATAATATTTTCAAAGACTATATTTTAGTCTTATAAATGATTTCTATACTTAAAAACACAATAATAACATCATTTTTATGATGATCACAACGCAGCTTACGTAATAACAGAGCCCTATTAATATGCCTGGACATTTAGAGTCCCGTTAATATTTCTGGGCCAGTTGTAAAAAAAATATTACATAAATTTTCAGTTTAAAAATTTTCGGTAATGTATATTTTTAAATTTCTAAACATTGCACTTTTTTTACTTTTTACACCGTCATATACAGAAAAAAATCTACTTTTAAATGCAACTTGTTTGAAACTTGTATCTAAATTTGTCATTGAGTTATTAATTTTTTTGTAGTTTTTAATACTTTTTTGCCATCGTGGCAACAGAAGTATTTCATTTCTAGATATTAAACTTGGACCAATCAGAAAACGAATAAAATAAAAAACAGAAGTATTCCATTTTTGGACATTAAGCATGGACCAATCAGAAAACGAATAAAATGAAATAAGTTGCGGAATTCAACAAACGAAAGCATACTCAGATATACTTCAGATTTCCCAATTTTCTACAGAGGGCAAAACTATTTTCTAAATAGTAATAATAATAATTTAACAAACTACAACAACTTTTGGAAAGTGGTTTTTTTCAAAGACTGAAACTTCAGACTTATAAATAAGTTCCATATTTAGAAAAAAAAAGAAATTGTGTGTGTATATATATATAAATATTTTTTTTTTCAAACAATGCATGTTTATTTTACAGCTAAAGTTAAATATAGGTGTGAAACATCTCGATGAGATTTTCATTTATACAGTCATTTTCCTCCTAAGGATTTATTAATTTAAAAAATAATAATAATAATAAAGAAGTGATAGTTAGAAATTACATATGTTTCTATCAAAAATTCCCCTTCAGCCATTCCCACTCATAACGAGAAAGGTGCGTGAATTCTTTTGTACATCCCTGTATATGAGATATAGAATTTATTAACAGCGGGTAATATGGAAAAAAGGAAGTGTAATTTAAAAGCACACAGTGAATTTTAAAACGCATTTCCAGCAGTTGTTTTTCAAAGGTAGTATGGTAACCGATTTCTTTAGTGTGTGCCTGTTACTGAACGACAATGTTAGAACTGAACGACAATAGGGCTTTAGCCCTATTCCCCTTATGTAAAATTCAGTGATTCGTATCAATTTCAATGCATTATCAATGTACCGTTTTGTAACGAAATTTTTTTGGATGTTTTTGCAAATAAACCATTAATACAGTCGAACCTCGTTATAGCGAACCCGGTTTATAACGAACTCCCGGATATAACGAACGAAAATTTTGGTCCCGCCGTTTTCCTATTGTATTTAATGCTACTTTACCCTTTTATAGCGAACCTCCGGAATCTTAAGAATCGGTTATAACGAACTTTTTTCTAGTCGACCATGATTTTTTTTTTTTTTTTTTTTTTTTCTGCTGATGTGAAAAAAGGTTTTCGATTCTAATTTTACAAGAAAATGCATGCTGGCTAATAAAACATGGTGCAAATTAACTATGTCTCTTTATTAAAGAGTAGTAAGACCTGCATTCTTTCTCTTTTATGGTAGCCATTCTGCAGGTGTGATCACGCCCACCCGTCAGTTATTTTCCATTACTCCTGTCATAGCAAATATCAGTAACGCATTTAAGCTAACTTATTTAACTAATGTATTTAAGAATAATTCGAGACATGACAGCATTGAAAAGAACATCTTTAAAGCAAGCAATAATCAAAAGCTTTTTTAATTAAATTATACTCTCTGGAGTTCACAAGATGATGAAATAAAGCAAAATTTAAATGAAAAAACAGTAAACAAACAAAATAAAAAAAAACGATTTTTAAAGCGCCAATAATTAGTGTTACTCATCCTAAGTCTGGATAAAGTGTAAAGATTTTAGTATAATCAGGAACATTCTTTAAATTGTCTGCTCATTTATCCCAACATTTATCCGAAAGAAGGTCGGTCTCGAATGTTTAGATAATCGGCCCTTTACTGTATTTCTGTTTGTCTTCTTTTTTAGTTAATTTATTTAGTATTGTGCCAGTTTAATGTTATCAATTTTAGTCAATTTAATTCATTAATGATCATATCTAAATGAATTTACTTTTTTTTTCTTAATACATGATTATTGAACATGTAGGTATCAGGTAATTATATACATATTGTGTAAACTCTAACATTTTTTAACGATTCGGATATAGCGAACCACCGGATATAGCGAACAAAAACTTCGGTCCCTTGAAGTTCGTTATAACGGGGTTTGACTGTACTATACACCTCAAAGTTATGCCGAACATACCAGGGTATTAATATTTTTCAATTGAATGAGAACCTGAGTCTATTTTCGATAGTTATATCGTGGATAGACGGACTGACAAACCGAGTGCATAAACGCTTTTCAACTTTCTTGGAAAGAGTTTGAAATTATTAAAGAAGATTTTGCTTTAAATTTCGTATATAATGTATGAAATACAGGGTGTCCACTCTCAACGGTTGCCAATGGCTAATTTCTAAACCATTACTCATAGACATATAGTTCCAATTGCAAAAATGCTTTAAATGAGGTAAAGAATTGTTATTCAAGCGATTTAAAAAAATTTATTAAAAAATTACGAAAATAAAATTTTTATACGGTCCCACGGTCCTATAAGTGATATTTAATATATATATTTTTTGTTTACCACTATTCTAACAAGTAAGACAAAAAAAAGTCCCATTCCACTGCGATTAAAACTGACCGAGTAATAGCTGTTTAAAGTTGAAGCACCTTTTTTGATGCAAAATAGGGGTCAATCACAAATTTACTGGAAATAAAAATAAACGTCACACATAAAATTTAACATTAACCACTGAGAATAAAATAATTTTACAATATTATTTTTAAATATATGTTGATGTTTACAAATTAAAGCAAAAAATACAGCTTGTACTAAAAATATAAGTAAAAAAATAAATGAATAAATAACAGAAATTTTGTTCATTTAAATTATGAAAAGCAACCATCACATTCCCTTACAAAATGATACATATTTAAAATTCTATTAGATTATTTAAACTAATAGAATTTAGTGTAGTCCTATATAAAATAAATAAATAGTGTTACGCACCTAAAATCGTATTAATATTACACTGTAATTGGATATGAATAAGTATGCTAATTGAACCTCAAACGGATATTTGGAAGTGATTTAAAATTTGAATACAAATTTTGAATTAGGAAAACATACATGTTACAGTTATAAGTAAATAAAAGCTTATCAAAACAACACACCTTTTAAAAATAAAATCATGAAAAGAAACAGCTTCATTTCTTTACAAAATAAAACATATTTAAAAATACAGTTGAGGATGTAAATTTCAAAACTCGCCTATCGCTTTTGTTTTCTCTATCAGTCTATACCAATCTGCACTAATGTAACACAACAATCTCCAAATCTATAATGAAAACCAATGAACGCATTTAAAGGTTTTTCGCGATTTCCAAAAATTTGATTTTCGTGTTAAAGAGAATTTTTAAACTCGAGTTTTCAATTATGTTAAGCAGTCTAGAAGGTTAGAGGTTAGAAGGTCTTAGATCTTATTCTAAGTCTAGAAGGTAATTAATTAAAGTTAACTTATCATAAAACTTATACGATGGCAACACCTTCAGTTAAATCGCTTTAAAAATATTTCTTTACCTCATTTAAAACATTTTTGTTTGGAACTATATGTCTGTGACAAATGGTTTAGGAATTAGCCATTGGACAGCGTTGTAAATGGATGCCCTTTATAATACTTTAAGCACTTAGTGTACGTTCCCTTAAAGCTTACTCCACCTCATCCGTTTTAAATTCAGAAAAATGGTTTAAGTCATGAAATTTAAAGTTTCATAACTCGCTCAATTTTAATGTTAGATGATTGGGACTTTTTTTGTATTGCTTTTTAGAATGATACATAATTTTTACTAAATAACACTTACAGGACCGGGGGACCGTATAAAAATTTAATTTTCGTAATTTTATACCAATTTTTCTTTTTGACCTAAATCACTTAAAAAACAATTCTTTACCTTTTTAAAAGTATTTTTGCAATTGGAACTATATGTCTATGACTAACGGTTTAGAAATTAGCCTTTGGCCATCTTTGAGAGTGAACACCCGGTATAATTAGGCAGGTGGAAGGATTGAGAAGAGGTTATTAGAAAAGTATTCAATTCCATAATGATATAGGGGAAACGTTATATAATAAGGGGGGGCGGCGGGGGCGGTTAATTATTCTAAAGTATTTCGCATTTTACGAAATTGATATACGTTACTGAGGTTTACTACAAGTTACTTTCTGTGTAATACAAAGCCGATGGTACTTACAGAGACGTACATAAGATTTCGGTTACTATACTGTATCAGAAGCATTGCATACAATTACATCAAGATCTAAATAGCTTTAAAACTTCGTTATACTATGAACGCACCTCATTTGCCATGCTTGATGTGCAAGTTTCGACTAGTTTATTGTTGCAGAAAATTAGAGCTCCAGTGCTTTTTTTTGTTAGAAATTAAACCCTGGATATACATCTTTAATAATTAGATTGTATTAACATCTACACTATAAAAATCCGACCTTATGTATGTATGTATATGACGCTATCTCCTCCGATCCTGGAAAAGGAGAAACGTCGCGTTTGTTTTAAATTGCAGGGGAAAAAATCCCAGGATCCCGAGTTGCCCATTCTTCTGTCTGTCCGTCCGTCTGTCCGCATACAACAACTCAAAAACTACCCAAACAAATCGTTTGAAACTTAAAATATATAATTATTAGATAATTTTGTCAAGTCATTTCAAATTTTATGAAAATCGGATGCGTAGTTTAATTACAGGGACCATCAAAAGGATTCCGATACATTACGATCAATGGGGAAAAAGTTTCAAGTGCATTTTAATAATGTTACACTCTTTCGAACATAATAAAGTCTATATGCATCTATGAAGTATGTGCTATAATATACACTCCTGGACAAAATTATAAACTCAGAAATTTTTTTATTTGTTTACATCATAATATAAATAAACTTAGCTTTCCATTAATAAAATAATGATGAATATTTATAATAAGACATCTAAATTTAGTATAATTCATAAATAAAATGGAGTAATTTGAATAAGAAAATACATAATTTAAAAAAAATAACATTATGTGAAACCTGGACAAAATTATAAACTTAAAGTTATAAATTTCTATATTCTGGCATATTTGATATAAATAAATGCATTTTGTGATAAGAAACTAATAAATGGAGTCATTATGGATCAATGCATATTTTAATTTTTCTCGTAAAATAACATTATATGAGACCTGGACATAATTATAAACTCAAAGTTATGAATTTCTACACTCTAGTATTTTTTGATATAAATAAACACATTTTGTGATAATAAATTAATAAATGGAGTTATTAGGGATGAATATACTTCAATACATCAATGCATTTTTAGATTTTTTTTTCAAAAAATATGAGTAAAATATAAATATAGTACATGTATAAATTGAAAACATAAAATTATAAAGTTTAAGAGGTGAACATACTTTTGAATCTTTGTGCAAAGTATTAATGCATGCATTCAAAAATGTGTTGAACTGTCATTTTTCTGAATGACTTTGAATATGCGACTTCAGCATAGATTGAACAATTTTTTCCAACTGCTCCATAGACAACTGGTTCCGGGCTGAAAGTGTAGCCATATTTAAATCATTCGTGTTTTGATATTGACGTCCATCGCGATAGACTATTCGAACGATTGCACTTCATTAATTTTTAATGAGTTTTAGATCAGGGCTGAAGGCTGGCCAATTCAAGACATTTACATACCTATCGCTGCAGCCACTCTTTTATACTTTTTGCAGAATGTATTGCTGCATTATCTAGCAGAAATACCCAGTTTTCTCCAGCGATCAACGGTCCATATGGCAAAAGATTATTGTCCAGGATTAACAGGTAGTTTTTTGCTTTTTGTTTTCTATTAAGAAAATGCAGAGCAATTTTACCATTCTGATAAAAACCAGCCCACACCATCACTGATTGTTCACCAAGGTTTCGACTAAAGATATGCAATTCTTCAGGCTTGATATCGTTGCAATAGTATTTTATGCCACCTGGGTCATCTAAATTAAACTTCTTTTTGTCTGACCAGATGATTGTGCTCTACTATGTTGTTCATGACATATGCTGTTGTGCAAAATGAAGTCTGGGTTTCATGTGATTGGGCTCAAGTTTTGGCTCAGCTTTCATTTTCTTCCATTTCATATTCGGCGCTCGTTGAAGAATTCATCTGACAATTTGAAAGCTTACATTTAGGTTTAAAGTATTTACAATTCGGCTAGAAGAAGCTCCAGTACTAAATGCTGTTCATCACATAGATCTTCGATTTCTTCCTGTATTTTTGGACATCGATCACTCCGTTTTATATACAAAAACCATATTAATAAACCATATTTAACAAAATTGTTTAACTAAAAATTATAAAAATGTATTGATGTATTAAAATATATTCATCCCTAATTGCTTTATTTATTAGTTTATTATCACAAAATGCATTTATTTATATCAAAAATACTAGATTGTAGAAATTCAAAATTTTGAGTTTATTATTTTGTCCAGGTTTCACATAATGTCATTTTATGAAAAAAATTAAAACACGTATTGACGTATTGAGATGTATTGATTCATAATGACTCCATTTATTAGTTTTTTTAATTACAAAATGCATTTATTTACATCAAATGTGCCAGAATATAGAAAATCATAACGTTCAGTTTATAATTTTGTCCAGGTTTCACTTAATGTTATTTTTTTTAAGTTATGTATTTTCTTATTTAAATTACTTACTCCATTTTATTTATGAGTTACATTAATTTTAGATGTCTTATTATAAATATTCATAATTATTTTATTAATGTAAAACTAATCTTATTTATATTATGATGTAAACAAATTAAAAATTTTCTGAGTTTGTAATTTTGTCCAGGACTGTACATTAGGACGGAGCGTAAAAAACTCTTTTTCGAAATTCTTTTCTCCCTAGCGCGGAAAAGTTGTCTAGTGGTGTCAGTAATATACTCACAAAATTTTAAAACAATCAATAAATATCTTCCGGTTCCACTTTTGGGTCGAAATATTCAATTTTAGCCAAAAACGTTGTAATTTTTCACATTTCAGCAATATTTTAAAATTTGAATTTTTTCTTCGCCCTTGTGCGGAAAAACTGAAAGCGTACATAAGGAACACAAGTCCAAAATATTAGAGTAATTAAAAAATACCTTCTGGTTCCACTTTGGGTTCTAAATATGGGAAATTTGTTGAAAAATATACAAATTTTCACATTTTAGTCATTTTTTTTATTTTTCAATTTTCTATTCCCGCTGGCATGAAAATGTTCGAAGAATATGCAAGAAACATAAGTAAAAACTTTAGAATAATAAATAAATATCTTCCGTCTTCCTTTTCGGGGTCTAAAAATGTCAAAATAGCCAAAAAGTATGTAACTTTTCACATTTCAAAGATTTCTTTTCTTATCAATTTTCTCTTCTCGCTCGCGCGGAAAATTCGGAAAATCATATGACAAAGATAAGTCTAAAAATTTAAAATAATTAATAAATATCTTCTTATTTAATTTTTATGACTTAAACTGGCAAATTCATGGCATTAATGTACTCAAAAAGCATAGAGCAATCGAATTAAAAGCGATCTGAAGGAAATTCCTCTAATAAGTTCAGCTTTCTGTTCGTTTACTGTAGTGTTACTGTTGGTTTAGTGCTCCGCTCGTGATAGGTTCTTAATGAGATATTCAATTTTAGCTTCTGTATGTTATTGAAAAATAATACATCTGAAAGTGTTTACAAAATTTTAATTTTTAATATTGTGTTGAACTCATAGTGTGCATAGAAAATATTACAATATCACAATTAAGGCGCAGTATACACGGGATTTTTCTCATCCCATTTTTTGGGATCCTCCTGAATTAAGAACTGGCGTTCTACCAACTTATGAACATACTAGCTGACCCGCCCGGCGTTGCCCGGGTCCGTAATAATAATGTTAAACGAACTTGAAATTTTTATGATTTTATCTTTAACTCGAAATACCTGTAAATACACTGTTAAAAATTTTACCCTTTTGCTGCATCGTCACTTTATCGCTTTTATAGAAAATGATTACTTCAGCTTATTATGGAGCATTCTCATAGGTCAAAAGAGAGATATTCTATAAAAGCGGGGGAGTGATGATGCAGCAAAAGGGTCAAATTTTTTACAGTGTACATTATATTAAATACATACCCCCTGACTGTGTCAAAAATTGGTTTAAAAAAAAACTAATATTTAGCTTCAAAAATACCCAAAATGACTGCAATGGGAAACGCAGGAGGGAATATGTGCGCAACGATTGCGTGATTTTCGTGTTAAACTGTTGATATTTATCTTTAAAATTACTGTTAAGTGACTTAACTAAATACTTTTTTCAATAGATATCCCAAGTGAAATATTTTGAATTTCAAACTAATTATATCACTCTTAAATCGGACGATACCGTGATTGAAATCGATTCTCGATGATTAGCTAAAATGTTAGTATATAAGTAGTAGGAAAATAAGAGTACGGGCTCAGGAGCAGGTGGGACTGTGGGACCGTCCCGCCTGCTCCTCCGGCTGTCCCGCCTGCTCCTCCGGCTGCCCCACCTGCTCCTCCGGCTGCCCCGCCTGGCCCCTCCTGCGGTCCCTCCTGCTCCCACCATCTCACCGCCGCCCTCCTGCGCCCCCTAGTGGAAAAAAGGAACATTCTATTCTAACAGGATAGGTGATCAACCTTCTCTAATTAAAAATATTATCAATCACATCTCAACATTGAATCATACTATAAGATGAAGATTAAATTTGTATTTGAATTTTAAACAACCGTAATTTTAATGAGTATTATTAATTAAGCGAAACAATTAAAATTTCAGTTTTTAACCATTTTATTTAGATTTCTTCAACTACAAGATGAGATTATCAATTTAACTCAAGAAAGTTAAACATATATTTGAATTTTGCTTCATAGACATCTTAATGAGTAGTATTAATTAAGTAAAAACAATAGAAAATATCCAGTTTTATAGAAAAAGACTGATTTCTTACGATTTTTATCAACTATATGATCAATGTAACGACTTAAAAGTTGGAAGTTAAACATGTATCCTAGTTTTTCAACAGCTATAGCCTTAATGAGTATCGTTAATTAAGTAAAAAAAACAATGGAAAATATCAAGTTTTATGGAAAAAGACTGATTTCTAACGATTTTTATCAACTTAAGAGAGAAAACTTAAACATACATTTCAGTTTTTCAACAGCTATAACCTTAATGAGCATTCATAATTAAGTAAAAAACAATGGAAAATATCGATTTTATAGAAAAAGACTGATTTCTTACGATTTTTATCAACTGCAACATCAGTGTATCGACTTACAAGTTGAAAGTTAAACATGCATTCTAGTTTTTCAACAGCTATAATCTTAATGAGTATCGTTAATTAAGTAAAAAACAATGGAAAATATCAAGTTTTATAGAAAAAGACTGATTTCTTACGATTTTTTCAACTCAAACTTCAGAATATCAATTTGATAGAAAGAAATTTAAGCATGCATTCCAGTTTTGGACAACCATTTCCTTCATGAACATTATTAATTAAGCAAAACAGAAAATATTAAATTTTTAACTGATTTCTTCATATTTTTTATTTATTTATTTATTTTTTAATATAAAATCAGAATACACAACTTAAAATAGAAATTTAAACATATTTTTTAGTTTTTGAACAGTCGTTACCTCAAAGAATTTCGATAATTGAACAATTAACAAAGGAAACTAATGATTTTTTAACGAAAAAAGACGAATTAAACGAATTTGGTTAACTTTTACTCTAATTGGAAATTTCATCGTACTTTATGTATACCAACTAAGTAGAATTTTAATGCATAAACGAATAATTTAAAGAAATCCCCAACACACAAATGTGAACCTGCAGAGCATTTCTTATTACGTCATATCTAAACTAAAACTTTTTTCTGCAACCCCACCATGCATGCATTCCAGGTAGGGGAACATAACAAAGAATCTTGACGTCACAACTTACAAAGGTATACAAATGTTTACGTTCAAGAAAAAGTATCACATAGAGTGAAAAAAAAGAAGAGATTTAAGCTATTTATCCATTCTAGTTTTATAACAGTTACCACAACATCTCCAAATTAAAATTTGGAAGTCATAATGAGTGTAATTAATTAAGCAAAATAATAGAAATATTAGTTTTTCAGAGGGGAAAAGACGAATTTAAACAAATTTTATTAGTTTTACACTAGTTTAATAATAATTTTAAGAGGAAAAAGACGAATTTAAACTTTTTTTTTTTTTTTTTTTTTACGTATATTTTAGTTTTTAACAACAAAATCTTAACAAGTATCATTAATTAAACAAAAATAAATATCAGTTTTAAAGAAAAGACGAATTTGAATAATTTTACACTAGTATTTTCAAAAGCAACATGGAAATATCAATACTTATTCGCATATTTCACTTATTCACTGTATTCAATACTATATTTTATAAATTTGGATACACTTTAAGAATTTCCTAATCTATAATTATATATTAGCTGTATATTTATTGTTACCCATGTTTTCAACATTAGTTCATAATCGTGATTTTTTATTTTAAATACCATATATTCAGGTTTAGATTATTTTCACTTGAAATCATACAGAATTTTTTAACAGAGTTTATTTTTGAAATCATTGAAGCAACTGTATTTAATATTTTTAACACCAATTTTCTAAGATTTTCTAACATTTTCCGATTATACATTCTTCAGAAGTACATTTCTAAATGTTAGAACCACTTTACATATCGAAAAGATATCATTGAAGCAACTGTATTTAATATTTTTAATACCAATTTTCTAAGATTTTTTAACATTTTCCGGTTATACATTCCTCAAAAGTTATTATTACATATTCTAAACAATAGAAAATATTAATTTTAAGAATAAAAAGACAAATTTAAACAAATTTTATTAGTTTTACACTATTTTTTCTCACCTCCAACACGGATATATCAATTTTAACAGAAGAATTAAACGTATATTTTAGTTTTTAACAACAAAAATGTAATAAGTATCATTAATTAAACAAAAATAAATATCAATTTTCAAGAAAAGACAATTTTTTACACAAAATTTCAACTTTGAAATGCATTTGTTACATATATTGTTACAGTATATTACTAAACTTAAACTTTTTAAAAAGTTTGAATGTCTTTACAAAGGGTTCATACTTATATTTTTCACGTCTTGACTGCATTCGAAATCTTACAACAAAAGTATACTTTTATTATTATTATTATTATTATTCTAGAAAACCTAAACAATCGTTTCTTGCTGCTTTAGACACTTGACATATTAAAACTACTCTGCCCATATAATTAATCAAATTAGGACATGATTCATCTTACACTTCAAAATTTCTGAATTTTTACAATACTTATTTTCATCAAACTTTATTCTTGATCCTATATATTTTAATAGCACAGAATTTTAACATCTGTTTTTATCTACTTATCAAAAAATTATTAAAACACCCAACAACATTTTCCAAATATGAATATTATCTTTACAATTTAATAATGCAAAACATACACGAATACAAAGTTTAATTTTTACAAACATTTCATATTTCAAATCAAACTATTCGAAATTTTCACAACATAAGAGCAAACATTAGACGAACTTTTTAACATTAATATTGCTTACATCTTTTCATCATAACTTTTAACTATGATAATTATCCATTTTTAGGTTGATTGTCGAAAAACTGTAACTGAAATTACATAAACTTAATGTAAAAAACCATGTTCTCACACAATTTCTTGAAATTCAACAAAGAATTGACTATTACTCCAATACTTATCTACTTCAATCTCGACTCTTGATAGTATATAGATATTGCATCATTACATACTTACAACTCTTTTCAAACGTTTATCAGAAAATCAAGTCAATCAAAGTCTAGTAGTTATCACACCTGTTCCTCAGAAATATTACTATCATATGAAACAGTAAAGAAAATTAATAGATATTTAATATTTAATAACTTCATACGTGAAATTACTGCCGAATAAGAATACTAATAATCAATAAAATCAACTGTTGGACAAAAAAATAGTACAGATTACCGAAAATTCAAATCATTTTTTCTACAAAAATTAACAAATGAATGACAAGTTAGAGAAATAACTAAAAAAAATAATGAACATATTTACAAATTTATTAAAATCACACCTTTTTCTGGATTACAAACCACAATTTCTTGAAAAATTTAACACCGAATTTGTAAGATTTTAATCCTAGTATTACATACACTCAATAAATATTCAAAATTAACAAAAAATAATTTTTTAGTCTCATCAATAAGCAGAAATTCTATATTAAAAGAATATTTTCATAGTAGTACTTATAAAAATGAGAGTTTACGAATTGATTTTCATAATTTTATCACATTTAAACTTAATATTTTACATAAAACATTATTTAATCAAATTTTATGCTTTCTAATTCAGTAAAATTCAATACTTTTTTAGTTTTTAAACCAATACCACAATATTTATTTACATCAAACTTGATTCTTCACCTTTTATATTTCCACATTACACACGTGAGATAAATACTAACTTGGATCAGGAGTTGAAGTCAATTGATTCCATTCGATTTTCATCATGTACGCATTGCTCCTACACGAAATTTCTTACTGCTATAATCATCTAATGTATAAAAACTAATCTACTCATATTTTTAATCAATTCATCAGATGTTTCATCTCGCACTTCTGAATTATCGTGCATCAAGATGCTTAAAATATAAATACTATCTTTATAGTTTTAATGATATATAGTATACATGGTTTATCTTGAGTTTGCACTTCCATAGTATTAATCAAATTATATGTTTCATCTTGCACTTGATCTTAATGTTTTCATCTTGCATCTGAATTATCGTCCATCGAGTTTTTTAAATAATAATATATTTATAGTTTTTGATTATACATAACATGTACAAATACAATCTTTAATTTTAACATTTCATATTTCAAATAACCTATTTCCGAAACCAAGCTATGTGATTTTTACAACAATGCTTATTATCATAGAATAATTTGTGTTTCACACTTTTCTAAAAATTATCAGATATGAACCCCTCAGAGAAATTACTATCATATGAATAAATGAAGAAAATTTAATTTATATTAAATGTACACGAAATTGATTGCAATATACATGTATTTAATAAAAATAAATAAATAAGCGATTATTTATACATTAAACCTTTACTAAATATACATTTCTTTCATTATACAGATGTTTCAACAAGATGAACCAAAACAGCAGCAAACTTCAGAAATTAATGACCCGAATGATTCATCCCTAGCACATGTAGCGTTAACGAATAACACATATGTGAGTACTTACATGAGAAATACTAGAATTCGTATATGAAACGTAATTAGAGTAAATACAAAATGATTTGTCTTACTACCTACACTTTAACAAGTGCTTTTTACCTATATTATTGAAGAGAATCCTAACTGTGTCCATTTATTTCTACTACAGATGTGCTCTATTTGCTACAAACACTTCTTAAGTAAATGGAATTTAACAGAACATACAAAAATCTATACAGGTGAAAAACCTTACACTTGGAAAGATTACCATAAATGCTGTTTTCAAGGAGACGTGAATCAAAAATGCACACATCATCATATAAAGCATCATCAGATATATGTAAACTTAGCGAAGATATTCAAAAATTAGTCAGACTTTTGAAGAATTTAGAAATAAAGGAAGATATTTAGGCTATTTATCCATCATATTTTCGCAACACTTACCACAATATCTCAAACTTAAAATTTGGAAGACATACACACTGCTGAAAAGTAATTTTGTGATTCTTCTAACCAGTATGAATGTATAGATGTTATTTTGCAGCGTATTCTTTAAATGCTCACATTAAATATTCTTTTATATGCATATATCGTTGTGTTTATTTTTCTAATACCTATTACATTAATGAAATACATAACATTTTAAGTGAAATAACACTCTCACAACTTAAAAAATGCATAAGAACATACAAAAATAAACAGATGTATGAAAAAATATGCAAGTTTACAAAATATTTTCATTGTTTTCTAGAAATATTAACAAAAAATATTTACAATATGAAAAAATTGTAAAAGTGAAAAGAAAAAACATAAATGTAAAAACAAAAACCACAAAGTGAAAAACTCATAACAAAGTTTTTGAAAAAAATATTTACAACAAAATTTTTTTACAAAAACCAAAACTTCCAAAAAAATTTTTTGTAAAAAATGTTTTTGAAAAAAATTTTTTTTGAAAAAAAAATTTTTTGAAAAAAATATTTTTGGAAGTTTTGGTTTTTGTAAAAAAATTTTGTTGTAAATATTTTTTTCAAAAACTTTGTTATGAGTTTTTCACTTTGTGGTTTTTGTTTTTACATTTATGTTTTTTCTTTTCACTTTTACAATTTTTTCATATTGTAAATATTTTTTGTTAATATTTCTAGAAAACAATGAAAATATTTTGTAAACTTGCATATTTTTTCATACATCTGTTTATTTTTGTATGTTCTTATGCATTTTTTAAGTTGTGAGAGTGTTATTTCACTTAAAATGTTATGTATTTCATTAATGTAATAGGTATTAGAAAAATAAACACAACGATATATGCATATAAAAGAATATTTAATGTGAGCATTTAAAGAATACGCTGCAAAATAACATCTATACATTCATACTGGTTAGAAGAATCACAAAATTACTTTTCAGCAGTGTGTATGTCTTCCAAATTTTAAGTTTGAGATATTGTGGTAAGTGTTGCGAAAATATGATGGATAAATAGCCTAAATATCTTCCTTTATTTCTAAATTCTTCAAAAGTCTGACTAATTTTTGAATATCTTCGCTAAGTTTACATATATCTGATGATGCTTTATATGATGATGTGTGCATTTTTGATTCACGTCTCCTTGAAAACAGCATTTATGGTAATCTTTCCAAGTGTAAGGTTTTTCACCTGTATAGATTTTTGTATGTTCTGTTAAATTCCATTTACTTAAGAAGTGTTTGTAGCAAATAGAGCACATCTGTAGTAGAAATAAATGGACACAGTTAGGATTCTCTTCAATAATATAGGTAAAAAGCACTTGTTAAAGTGTAGGTAGTAAGACAAATCATTTTGTATTTACTCTAATTACGTTTCATATACGAATTCTAGTATTTCTCATGTAAGTACTCACATATGTGTTATTCGTTAACGCTACATGTGCTAGGGATGAATCATTCGGGTCATTAATTTCTGAAGTTTGCTGCTGTTTTGGTTCATCTTGTTGAAACATCTGTATAATGAAAGAAATGTATATTTAGTAAAGGTTTAATGTATAAATAATCGCTTATTTATTTATTTTTATTAAATACATGTATATTGCAATCAATTTCGTGTACATTTAATATAAATTAAATTTTCTTCATTTATTCATATGATAGTAATTTCTCTGAGGGGTTCATATCTGATAATTTTTAGAAAAGTGTGAAACACAAATTATTCTATGATAATAAGCATTGTTGTAAAAATCACATAGCTTGGTTTCGGAAATAGGTTATTTGAAATATGAAATGTTAAAATTAAAGATTGTATTTGTACATGTTATGTATAATCAAAAACTATAAATATATTATTATTTAAAAAACTCGATGGACGATAATTCAGATGCAAGATGAAAACATTAAGATCAAGTGCAAGATGAAACATATAATTTGATTAATACTATGGAAGTGCAAACTCAAGATAAACCATGTATACTATATATCATTAAAACTATAAAGATAGTATTTATATTTTAAGCATCTTGATGCACGATAATTCAGAAGTGCGAGATGAAACATCTGATGAATTGATTAAAAATATGAGTAGATTAGTTTTTATACATTAGATGATTATAGCAGTAAGAAATTTCGTGTAGGAGCAATGCGTACATGATGAAAATCGAATGGAATCAATTGACTTCAACTCCTGATCCAAGTTAGTATTTATCTCACGTGTGTAATGTGGAAATATAAAAGGTGAAGAATCAAGTTTGATGTAAATAAATATTGTGGTATTGGTTTAAAAACTAAAAAAGTATTGAATTTTACTGAATTAGAAAGCATAAAATTTGATTAAATAATGTTTTATGTA
The DNA here is from genome assembly GCA_964019185.1 of Maratus speculifer. Taxonomy (NCBI): domain Eukaryota; kingdom Metazoa; phylum Arthropoda; class Arachnida; order Araneae; family Salticidae; genus Maratus; species Maratus speculifer. The sequence goes on from OZ025289.1 coordinate 307,969,724, forward strand.
AAATATTAAGTTTAAATGTGATAAAATTATGAAAATCAATTCGTAAACTCTCATTTTTATAAGTACTACTATGAAAATATTCTTTTAATATAGAATTTCTGCTTATTGATGAGACTAAAAAATTATTTTTTGTTAATTTTGAATATTTATTGAGTGTATGTAATACTAGGATTAAAATCTTACAAATTCGGTGTTAAATTTTTCAAGAAATTGTGGTTTGTAATCCAGAAAAAGGTGTGATTTTAATAAATTTGTAAATATGTTCATTATTTTTTTTAGTTATTTCTCTAACTTGTCATTCATTTGTTAATTTTTGTAGAAAAAATGATTTGAATTTTCGGTAATCTGTACTATTTTTTTGTCCAACAGTTGATTTTATTGATTATTAGTATTCTTATTCGGCAGTAATTTCACGTATGAAGTTATTAAATATTAAATATCTATTAATTTTCTTTACTGTTTCATATGATAGTAATATTTCTGAGGAACAGGTGTGATAACTACTAGACTTTGATTGACTTGATTTTCTGATAAACGTTTGAAAAGAGTTGTAAGTATGTAATGATGCAATATCTATATACTATCAAGAGTCGAGATTGAAGTAGATAAGTATTGGAGTAATAGTCAATTCTTTGTTGAATTTCAAGAAATTGTGTGAGAACATGGTTTTTTACATTAAGTTTATGTAATTTCAGTTACAGTTTTTCGACAATCAACCTAAAAATGGATAATTATCATAGTTAAAAGTTATGATGAAAAGATGTAAGCAATATTAATGTTAAAAAGTTCGTCTAATGTTTGCTCTTATGTTGTGAAAATTTCGAATAGTTTGATTTGAAATATGAAATGTTTGTAAAAATTAAACTTTGTATTCGTGTATGTTTTGCATTATTAAATTGTAAAGATAATATTCATATTTGGAAAATGTTGTTGGGTGTTTTAATAATTTTTTGATAAGTAGATAAAAACAGATGTTAAAATTCTGTGCTATTAAAATATATAGGATCAAGAATAAAGTTTGATGAAAATAAGTATTGTAAAAATTCAGAAATTTTGAAGTGTAAGATGAATCATGTCCTAATTTGATTAATTATATGGGCAGAGTAGTTTTAATATGTCAAGTGTCTAAAGCAGCAAGAAACGATTGTTTAGGTTTTCTAGAATAATAATAATAATAATAATAAAAGTATACTTTTGTTGTAAGATTTCGAATGCAGTCAAGACGTGAAAAATATAAGTATGAACCCTTTGTAAAGACATTCAAACTTTTTAAAAAGTTTAAGTTTAGTAATATACTGTAACAATATATGTAACAAATGCATTTCAAAGTTGAAATTTTGTGTAAAAAATTGTCTTTTCTTGAAAATTGATATTTATTTTTGTTTAATTAATGATACTTATTACATTTTTGTTGTTAAAAACTAAAATATACGTTTAATTCTTCTGTTAAAATTGATATATCCGTGTTGGAGGTGAGAAAAAATAGTGTAAAACTAATAAAATTTGTTTAAATTTGTCTTTTTATTCTTAAAATTAATATTTTCTATTGTTTAGAATATGTAATAATAACTTTTGAGGAATGTATAACCGGAAAATGTTAAAAAATCTTAGAAAATTGGTATTAAAAATATTAAATACAGTTGCTTCAATGATATCTTTTCGATATGTAAAGTGGTTCTAACATTTAGAAATGTACTTCTGAAGAATGTATAATCGGAAAATGTTAGAAAATCTTAGAAAATTGGTGTTAAAAATATTAAATACAGTTGCTTCAATGATTTCAAAAATAAACTCTGTTAAAAAATTCTGTATGATTTCAAGTGAAAATAATCTAAACCTGAATATATGGTATTTAAAATAAAAAATCACGATTATGAACTAATGTTGAAAACATGGGTAACAATAAATATACAGCTAATATATAATTATAGATTAGGAAATTCTTAAAGTGTATCCAAATTTATAAAATATAGTATTGAATACAGTGAATAAGTGAAATATGCGAATAAGTATTGATATTTCCATGTTGCTTTTGAAAATACTAGTGTAAAATTATTCAAATTCGTCTTTTCTTTAAAACTGATATTTATTTTTGTTTAATTAATGATACTTGTTAAGATTTTGTTGTTAAAAACTAAAATATACGTAAAAAAAAAAAAAAAAAAAAAAGTTTAAATTCGTCTTTTTCCTCTTAAAATTATTATTAAACTAGTGTAAAACTAATAAAATTTGTTTAAATTCGTCTTTTCCCCTCTGAAAAACTAATATTTCTATTATTTTGCTTAATTAATTACACTCATTATGACTTCCAAATTTTAATTTGGAGATGTTGTGGTAACTGTTATAAAACTAGAATGGATAAATAGCTTAAATCTCTTCTTTTTTTTCACTCTATGTGATACTTTTTCTTGAACGTAAACATTTGTATACCTTTGTAAGTTGTGACGTCAAGATTCTTTGTTATGTTCCCCTACCTGGAATGCATGCATGGTGGGGTTGCAGAAAAAAGTTTTAGTTTAGATATGACGTAATAAGAAATGCTCTGCAGGTTCACATTTGTGTGTTGGGGATTTCTTTAAATTATTCGTTTATGCATTAAAATTCTACTTAGTTGGTATACATAAAGTACGATGAAATTTCCAATTAGAGTAAAAGTTAACCAAATTCGTTTAATTCGTCTTTTTTCGTTAAAAAATCATTAGTTTCCTTTGTTAATTGTTCAATTATCGAAATTCTTTGAGGTAACGACTGTTCAAAAACTAAAAAATATGTTTAAATTTCTATTTTAAGTTGTGTATTCTGATTTTATATTAAAAAATAAATAAATAAATAAAAAATATGAAGAAATCAGTTAAAAATTTAATATTTTCTGTTTTGCTTAATTAATAATGTTCATGAAGGAAATGGTTGTCCAAAACTGGAATGCATGCTTAAATTTCTTTCTATCAAATTGATATTCTGAAGTTTGAGTTGAAAAAATCGTAAGAAATCAGTCTTTTTCTATAAAACTTGATATTTTCCATTGTTTTTTACTTAATTAACGATACTCATTAAGATTATAGCTGTTGAAAAACTAGAATGCATGTTTAACTTTCAACTTGTAAGTCGATACACTGATGTTGCAGTTGATAAAAATCGTAAGAAATCAGTCTTTTTCTATAAAATCGATATTTTCCATTGTTTTTTACTTAATTATGAATGCTCATTAAGGTTATAGCTGTTGAAAAACTGAAATGTATGTTTAAGTTTTCTCTCTTAAGTTGATAAAAATCGTTAGAAATCAGTCTTTTTCCATAAAACTTGATATTTTCCATTGTTTTTTTTACTTAATTAACGATACTCATTAAGGCTATAGCTGTTGAAAAACTAGGATACATGTTTAACTTCCAACTTTTAAGTCGTTACATTGATCATATAGTTGATAAAAATCGTAAGAAATCAGTCTTTTTCTATAAAACTGGATATTTTCTATTGTTTTTACTTAATTAATACTACTCATTAAGATGTCTATGAAGCAAAATTCAAATATATGTTTAACTTTCTTGAGTTAAATTGATAATCTCATCTTGTAGTTGAAGAAATCTAAATAAAATGGTTAAAAACTGAAATTTTAATTGTTTCGCTTAATTAATAATACTCATTAAAATTACGGTTGTTTAAAATTCAAATACAAATTTAATCTTCATCTTATAGTATGATTCAATGTTGAGATGTGATTGATAATATTTTTAATTAGAGAAGGTTGATCACCTATCCTGTTAGAATAGAATGTTCCTTTTTTCCACTAGGGGGCGCAGGAGGGCGGCGGTGAGATGGTGGGAGCAGGAGGGACCGCAGGAGGGGCCAGGCGGGGCAGCCGGAGGAGCAGGTGGGGCAGCCGGAGGAGCAGGCGGGACAGCCGGAGGAGCAGGCGGGACGGTCCCACAGTCCCACCTGCTCCTGAGCCCGTACTCTTATTTTCCTACTACTTATATATTATTATAATTTCAGAGCCATTTTACAAAAATACGCGTATATTTTTTATCAAACATGCATAATTTTCATTCTGTGAACAAAATCCTAACCGTAACCTAATTGTATTGTAATCATAACTTGTCTGTAACCTAGCTGTATCTTAACAGTAACCTAACTGTAACTTAAATAAACCATAAATGTAACCTGGCCGTCACCTTATCATAACCTACCCATAATCTAACAACCTAACCGAAACTTAACCTTAACATAAGTGTAACTTAACCATGATCTAACTGTAACCTAAACGGAAATTAAATATAACATAAGGCTCACCGGAACGTAATTGCAACGTAACTGTTACCTAACCGTAACCAAGTTATAATTTAACTCTAACTATAAACGAAATATCCTAACCATCTCGCGCTAAGTACTTACAAGGAAGGTCTCCATTGAGGGCATACTCAGAATATTTTGAAAAAAATACGAATTAAACTACTCATGTAGATAATAAAGGATCAGTGAAAATTAGCGGTGGAATTACATTATTAGATATGTAAAAAAATAAAATAGTTTGGAATAATTGGCGTGAAAAGCTGAAAGCGACGCGGGATTTGGCGAGCAGTGCATTTCCTCGCAAAAGCAGACGATTTTAACGAATCTGAAAATTGATTTTAATTGACTTCACTGTTAAAAATCTGCAGCATTTACTGCAACGTCACTCCACTACTTTTATAGAATATCTCTCTTCTGACTAATGAGAATGCTCCATAGCACTGTGAATTGACCGTGTCATACGCTGTTAAAAATCTGCTGCATTTTGTTGCAACGCACTCCACCGCTTGTATATAATATCTCTATTCCAACCAATGAGAAAGCTCCATTTCACGGCCAAGTAACCGTTTTCTATACAAGCAAGGGAGTGCGTTGCAATAAAATGCAGCAGATTTTTAACAGTGTATTTTTCAATTTGGAACAATTTTAATCAATTTAAATTGTGTTTTAAATGATAAAATATATTAATTTCATTTTGTTATAAGTACATATAAACGTATATGACAATATTACACTTAAAGTAAAGTAAAAATGCAAAACTAAAATTACTTAAACTAAACTTATTTAAATAAATTGAACATAGAAAGTTTTTTCTTTAAAAAGTATTCGAAGCGTAAAAGCGTATTTTTCAAAATTTCGTTTTTTCGCCAACCGGAGATAAATCGCCAAATAAACGAATTTTTTATTATTTTTTTACGGACATTATAAGGAGGTTCCGCCGAAATTTTTTTTATAAACATATATAACTATATGAGAAGAACATTCTGTAATTTTTTCAGATTTTTCTGAGTATGCCCGTATGGAGACCTTCCTTGTTAGTTTCACATTCCACCGCGCATTATGTTTTGTAGAACATCCGAATTTTAGGTTCGGATTAGATTCATGTTCATGGAAATTATTTTGTCTTCTTCGGATACGGTTATGGTTGTTTGGAATATTTTTGTTCAGTTTAGATTCGGTTCAATTCAGATTTCGTGGGGTTTTTTTTCCTTCGAGTGGGATTTTTAAGTTCGGGTCGGGTTGTACTTCCATGGAAATTATTTTACCTAGTTCCAATGAGGTTATACTAAACTGAAATATTGTTGTTAAATTCAGATTAGGTTTGGTTCAAATTTCGGGATTTTTTTTTTTTTTTTTAGAAATTTTTTGGTTTGGATTGGGTTTATGTCCATGGAAATTATATTGTCTTGTTCGTATCTGGTTATAGTTATTTGAAATATTTTCGTCGGATTCAGATTTGGTTCGATTCAGATTTCAGGTATTTTTTCAAATTGATTTTTAAGGTTCTGGTCGGATTCATGTCCAGGGAAATTATTTTGTTTTGCTCGGATCCGGTTTTGGGTCTTTGGAATATTTTTTCGGGTTCAGATGTCGTTCAATTCAGATTTCGGTTTTTTAATTGAATTTTTAGGTTCTGGTTGGGTTGCGCATCAACGGAAATTATTCTGTATTGTTCAAATAAGGATATGATTCTCTGGAATATTTTTGTCAGATTCAGATTTAGTTCAGTTTTTTAGGTTCGGATTAGATTCATGTTCATGGAAATTTTTTCTCTTTTTCAGAGCCGGGTATGGTTCTGTGGAATATTTTTGTCAGTTTCATATTTGGTTCGATTCAAATTTCAGGTATTTTTTTAAATGGAATTTTAGGTTCGGATCGGGTTCATGTTCACGGAAATTATTTTCTCTTATTCGAATCCGGTTATGGTTCTTTCGAATATTTTGATCGGATTCAGATGTAGTTTGCATAAAATTTCAGGTCTTTTTTCAAATGGAATTTTTTAGGTTCGAGTCAGGTTTATGTTCACGGAAATTATTTTGTCTTGCTCTTATTGGGTTATAGTTCTTTGGAATATTTTTATCGATTTCAGTTTTCGTTCTGGTCATTTTTCGGTTTTTTTCAAAGAAAATTTTTAGGTTCGGGTCGGGTTGCATATACACGAACATTATTTTTCCTTGATCGGATTGGGGTATGCTTCATTTGAATATTTTTGTGGGATTCAGATTTGATTCGGGTCAGCTATCAAATCCATGGTTTTTTTTTTTTTTTTTTTTTTTTCAAATGGAATTTTTAGGTTCGGGTCGCTCATGAAATTTTTGTCTTGCTTGGATCGGAGTATGGTCTGTTTTTTCTTCTGGTTGGGATCGGGTTATGTGTTAATAAGCCTAAAAATTATGTTTTGGTATTATTCTTTTAGTGACTATTTTTGATATATAATTTATTTTGCTATTTGATAATTTATTACTGTGTATGAATCGTCTGCCGATTCGAGCATTTGTACGTCAAACAGCCATTTCATTTTTGTTTTAAAAACAAATTAAAGTCTTAATAAAATATTAACTTAAATAAAATGCATTCAAATTTAATCAATGATTTAAAAAAACTGCTAAAAAAGCCTCATATATACATATACATATATTTACTGTAACATAGCTAACCACGCATAGATTCTAATGTACGAAGTACCAACGATCTGACGTAACAGCTCTATTCAAAAATCCTAAGTTAAACTGACATTTTGCCAGTCTATGAATTTTAATGGTCTTTGGGGAAAAAAACAGTCACTTTTGAAATGTCAAAATCTCAAATTGGTTTCTTTCATAGAGTAAAAAGAAATTAATAGAATGGAAGTATTATCTCTGGAGGTGCTAAAAATGTAACCCTACATTAAGTCCAATTAGGTACCAACAAAAGCACGTGATTTGACACGCCTATCAATTGAAACTGGTTTAAACACGTATTTTTTTGCTCTTGTTTCTTAAAAAGAACTAATCTATCGCTTCACCGGTAAAAATTTATTAATTATTTTATCATATGTGTTTTAAATATCAATATAGATAATTATTTTAACGTTTTGCTTGAAAATATAATATTCTTTTGTTAATACATAAAAATCGTCTGCAGTCAGAAATCTATATTTTAGATTAATATTTATTACTTAAGTTTTCATACATGATTTTAAAAGAATGTTTTCATCATTATATTTTAAATATTTATTTACATGCAATTATTAAGTCATAAACATTTTTCATCTACATTATAAAGTATTTAAAATTACATTAATGAAAGAAACTTTTAGTTATACAATTTTTAGTTCGTATCAAATGTTTTCAATATCTTATTTAATTTTAATTTGATATTTAATTATTGCTCATTTTAAAAACGAACATTTATTTTAATAAATAATAATAGAACAAAGACCATTTTAAAAATTTGGTATTTCCTCTTAAAATATGCTTCAATTGTAATTCCTTTCTTTCAATTCGTCTTATAATACAAAATCCCTTCCACGTCCTTTTATTTGGCTTATTAAAATTTGAGCGATAAATGGTTTCATATTGCAAATTTCAAGGCTTACTTCACCTCCACTTATCTCATTCCTCCATGGGTTTCTTTAATTCTGTCTCAGCTTTCTTATTACTTCCGCGAAAATTTTTACACAACCAACCAACCGTAAACAAACGAAAGAGAAAAAAATGGGAAAAAGATGATTTTTTTATGAGAGTGACCTCTCGATTTTAATTAATTACTCAGTTAATAATTGGAATTTCGAAATTCTGAAGCTCAGGTGCACCAGGAGAGATTTGGGGCTACTCTCAAAAAAATTTTGAGCTTCGTACGTGCTGTAGATTTTGCTAGCCATCGCAGACACACAGACACACACACACACAGACACACACAGACAGACAGAGCGTTTTGTTCTTTTATTAGTGAAGATAATGTACTTTTTTGTTGGTGAGAAATGAATCGAAATAGAATTAAAAATCGGATCCACCTTTGGGGTGATAGCTTATTATGGGCTGAAATGGTTGAAGTAATTTAGCAGGCTCCTCAGTTCCAACGATTTCTGGGCCAAAAATACTCCAAATGATTGGTTCATATAATGATAAATACAAGAGTATAAAGAAGTTTGACGCTAAAGAACAGACGAAGTCAAAATTGAAAATTTTCTTATTGGAAGGGAAAAAAACACCTGTTAGAAATTTTTTCTTACAAGAGTATATCTCTAGAACGATGTAAATGCCCACGTGATTAAAAATTCCAGAATTGGAAGACAGTTTTTTAAGGATCAAACAATGTCAAGGAAATCGTTGATAGACCCAATTGATACATTCGGAAACACGGTCCACAACACGGAAACTTAATAAATGAATGTGCAGGCTCGAAAAAGAATAAGAAAGTTTCAGAAAATGATATAAAATGGAAAAAACAATCACTACTGCTTCATCGAAGACTTGTTCGAAGACATCGAAGACTAAGTTATTTAAATCTTTTAGTCTGTTGATGCACAACTGTGTCACGATCTTAGTGATAAACCTTTAGTTTCATTGCATTCGAATATAAATACTATAAGTATATCACAAACAACCCGTCGTCCTGCCCTAGCCAGAACTTGAGACACAATAGGAATGTCCGACCGAGTTGCAGTATCAGTAACAGGCGCATTTCTAGAAGACATGCGAGTTGTGACACGTGACGACATGTCCAAAGTTATAGACAGGCATAACACAAGCAGAAAAAGAAATAAATATCGCATGAAATGCCATGTCCAAGTTTAGAGTTTCATATCCACCAATATTATAAAAAGATTGTATTTTGACCGTAGAAAAGATCCAACTTTAATTCAGAGGAATATTGAGGGAACGCTCCATGAACAAAGAGTGCTTGAAGAATACTAGACACTTATAGAACCTGGCTACGATTATACCACCATGTCACCAATAACCTCTTCTGCTATGTTTCTCATATGATTTTCCATACTTTCCCCTCCAGCAAGAAGAGAAAATTGATAAGAAAAAAAAATCTCTGAAATGTGAAAAGTTACATACTTTTTGGCTACTTTGATATTTTTAGACCCCGAAATGGAAGACGGAAGATATTTATTTGTTATTATAAAGTTTTTTACTTATGTTTCTTGCATATTTTTCTAACATTTCCATGCCAGCGGGAATAGAAAATCGAAAAATAAAAAAATGACTAAAATGTGAAAATTTGTATAATTTTCGACAAATTTCACATATTTAGAACCCAAAGTGGAACCAAAAGATATTTTTTAATTAACCTAATATTTTGGACTTGTGTTCCTTATGTACTCTTTCAGTTTTTCCGCACTAGGGCGATGAAAAAATTGAAAATTTAAAATATTACTGAAATTTGAAAAATTACAACTTTTTTGACTAAAATTGCATATTTCTACCCAAAAGTGGAACCGGAAGATATTAATTGATTGTTTTGAAATTTTGTGAGTATATTACTGATACCACTAGACAACTTTTCCGCGCTAGGGAGAAAAGAAATTCGAAAAAAAGTTTTTTACGCTCCGCCCTACTGTACATTCTGTACAATTTGTGGTGCAAATAATATTTCTTTTAAATTTACAGGGCCACACAAAAGTATTCCATTGCATACTTATATATTGAAACATTATTTGGCATGCAATTTAATAGTATTAAACTATTTAATACTAATAAGTAAACTACTTAATGCCCGTAATTAATAATCTTTTAAACTATTTAATGCCCATCTGTCCGTCTAAACCGACCAGCGTAGCGGGCGAAGGCCGCTAGTATATTCTAAAATTTGATCACTGTAAAATTTAAGTTAGGAATACGAAACTTCTAAATCCATTTATGTAATTAAATTCCCACAGTTCCACGAATAAAGTTTTTGTCAAAGAAATTAGAAGGCATTTTTTTTTTCTTATGGACACTGTCTAAAATTTTAAAAGGTTAATTAAAGGAGAAAATTTTCTGAAGATTTCTTAGAATCTGCTGACATTTAAATAGTCTATTTTAAAACGTATCACATCATTATTACCAAACATTTTCAGCTTAAACATGAGTTTCAGGGGAAGGGGGGAAGAATGTGAAGTGGGTTTAAAATTTATTAAAGTTATTAAAGAAATTTTCTGAAGAATTATTAAAACGTCTGAACTTTTCAACACATTCTCTTTTAAAAATATTTCTCATTAAGAATATCGAAATTGTCTGCATAAATGTAGACTTCTTTTAATGTAAATTTTCTGTCTTCATGTTTGAAGAAGCCATTAATATTTAAGAATTATATATGTAGTGGACAAACTTGCTTTTTAAATCTAATATTTTATTTAAAAACTTTTCTAAATTATTAATTGCAGATAAGCATCATTAAACTTGAAATTTAGGTATTAAAACATTCTAAATATTCTCTCTATTTTTTTTTTTTTTTTTTTTTTTTTTAATATTTTAGTTTAACTAAGTTTGGATATTCCTTACTACTGAATGCTATATATGTAGGAAGGATAATAAACTACTTTGGTGTGTCTAGGGAACAAATATGGTCCAGGCGATTTTTAACGAAAATCTTGAGTATTTTAATGTTTAAACTTTCTTGGCTATATATACACATATACATATAAACTGCAGCACAATTATGTTTCATTTTAGTGTGATGTGAAATATACAAAACAGGCCGACTGCCTATCAAAGTTTGTTAGAGTCCGAAGTAACTTGCCGGACAAATTCCGATTACCGCAGGTCCGTCGACCTGGTTTTTCACCACGAGATGTTCGGGCTAGAAGTCTGCACGGGCCGAAAATTCCAGACCGGAGCCCGGCCCGAAAGTTAAAATTTAGGCCTGTTGCAAATTCCCCTCGGACTAAAAGATTAGTCCGGTAGCGTATGAGAAGAAATTTACCCACTGAATCAATTTAAGGGATTAAATAATATTTATTTACACAAAGTCTTATTTAAATAATAAAATTATTCAGTATCGCATTTTTTTAGGGGTGAGTTCTGAGTCTTGTGCTAGTGTTCCCGGAACACAGAAAATTATCAATTGTAGTCTTACGGTTTTTAGATTGTCCAATTCCCGTGTCATATACACAAAGGTCACCGTGGACCTAGACGAATTTGCTTCCTTCCCTCCTCTTTGTACAAGGAAAATCTTTCTCCAGAATCTCACTGGACTGCCTGTCTGATCCCAGGCTTTTTCACAACACACAACCGAAGGTCTCTCCTCTGGTGCCCTCACTTGAAAAGCCACCTGAATAGGGAGGGACCCCTCTAGAACCTATTAGAGCACCTCCACATGATGTCAGTCTTAACGTCTTCTATAATTGGTCACCTCAAAATGCTGATGTCACGTACGAACTACCGTGAGAAAAACTAACACCTGTTGGGTTTCAACATGAAAGCATTCGGCGGCACCTTTACACAAATTCTAAGAAAATATTTGCTGTCTAAACCAAAGTGCTCTCTTGTCAACGAAAAAAACTTCAACTTGTGCGGCCCAATATTTCTAAGAAACAGCACAATGACAAGCTCCCACGTAGGCAATTCAATCTGTAAAGTTCAATTCTTTACAACACCCCCTTCTAAAGATGATTCTTCCGGCTTGCATGAAGAATCTGATAATCACTAAACTGGGTTAGCAAATTCCAGTATCTCAGAATGGCATTTATAGACACCCTTTAATACATTTTTAACAAAAATACAGATTATAAGCATATACACATGATCAATAAGATTCTTTGATTAAAAAAAACTGAACTAATTACATTTTCTGGGTTATAAACTATTAAATAAATCAAATTAACTTACAAAAAAGTATTAAAAAAACAACTCTGGATGAATTTATTCTACACGACTAAGATAATCCACTTGGGCAATATCTCGCTTTATGGCGCAATGATAAGGTTGCAGTATGAGCGCCCATCTTAATAATCTCGGATTGTTGCCAGAATTACGTTTTAGAAAAACCAAAGGATTGTGATCGGTTTCTATCGAAAAGAGTTGGCCGTCACGCAATTTCTTAATTGCAAAGATGATAGCCGCACATTCCTTCTCTGTCGCGCAGAAACTTTTTTCGGTTTCCGTAAATTTCCGACTTAAGTAAATTATGGGATGTTCCTCTAATCCGTCACGTTGCGCTAAAACGACCCCGATACCCTTTTCGGAAGCGTCAGTTTGTATTATAAACTCCTTCGCATAGTTGGGAGCATACAATATAGGTTCCTCCGTCAGTTTCGTTTTCAACTGTTGAAACGCCTTTTCCATTTCGTCGCTCCAGCTTATTTTGTCCCTTTTGTTTTTCCCTTTAAGTGCGCGAGTTAATGGTTCTACAATAACTGCATAATCTTTTATGTAGCGGGAGTAATAACCCGCCATACCCAAACATCGACGTATTTCGGTTTTATTTTTAGGGGTGGGCAAATCTAAAATCGCCCGAATTTTTGCTTCGGCTGGGGTGCGCCTTCCGTCGCCTACCACATGTCCTAAGTATTTAACAGACTCATCACCAACGTTAAACTTTCTCTCAACCGCCGTTTTGTCATACCACAACTTTCTCTTTTCTCGCGCTTCGGTCATATTTTCAACTGCTAATTCTTGACAATGTTTTAGCCTATTGACCAAATTAAACACATACTCAGTAATTAATTCATTCTCTTCTTCTCCCCCCGTCCATTTTTCAAAGAGTAAAGCTTCGGGAGTTCGTAAATTCTTCCCATGTTCTAACTCAGCCGGAGAAAATCCCGTAGTATCATGAGTTACCGTTCGTAAGGCTAACAACGCATGCGGCAAATTTGCCTCCCAACTTGCACCATTTTCTGTGCAAAGTACTTTCAATAATCTTTTCACAGAACGATGCCATCGCTCGATACCACCATTCCATTTGGGCCTACACACTGAGGAATGAGTTAATTTAACTCCAAATTTCTTCAAGAATGTAGTTGTTAAATCGCTTATAAAGTAACGCCCAAGATCCGTTTGTAATTCTCTGGGGTAACCTAATCTACTGAATACCCACATTAATGCTTCAATAATAGTTTCCGATCTTACATTAGATAACGGCAAAGCTTCGGGGTATCTACTCGCCATACAAATTACCGTTTAAATAAAGCTATTTCCTTTTTCCGACTTAGGCAAAGGGCCTACGACATCAGCGGATAGCTTTGAAAAAATTTATCCAATAATAGGTACACGCCTGAGAGGAACTTTCTCTATCTCTTTAGGCTTACCAACGCGCTGACAACTATCGCACGTCTTAACATAATCTTCTATCTCTTTGATAATATTTGGCCAAAAGTAATGACGCAACACCTTATCTTTTATCTTCATCTCTCCGAGATGCGAAGAAATACCCTCATGACAGACTCCTCACACATCTAATCTGAATTTTGAAGGTATTACCAATTGTAATCTCTCCCCTCCTTTGTTATCCAGTGTCTTCCTAAACACTAAGTCATTCATAATTTCAAAGTGAGACTTCGTATGTTTCGCTTTTTCCCTAACTTCTTTTAACAAAGGATCTGTTTCCTGTTCGGTCTTGAATTCCTGACGACTAACCCGTGCTAAATTCCCGAACTTGTCATTTAAATACTTAGGTAACAATTCCCAATTCAAAATTTCATCTTTGTCTAAAAGTTCCAAACCCCTTTCACGCCTCACAATAGTATCGTCTGATTCATCTTCCGAATACCCCACTTGTATCCCTTCTGTCTTTACACATTCCATATTTTCCCTAGCCTCATCCATCAAACTGACAGGTTCCTTCCTGGCTTGTGATCTGGTAATCACTGCATTCACCTCACTTACGTGCTGTCTGGCAGAATCAATAAGCTTTTGCGTTTTATTTCACAAGAGGTAATAACGCAAATCCGATTCTTTATTGACAACCCCTGCCTACGTCTTAAGAACTCCCACTCCATCAAAAGCGATTTCTATTTGTGCCACAGGCAGGCACCGTATGTTAGAATCCAAAGGTTGTTTCACAAAGACATAATCCCCTGTCAATTGATTCTTTGTTACATGTTCCTCACTTAGCAGATCTAAATTCGTTCCCGTGTCACGGAGGGTGACAACTTCACGCCCATTTATTTTTGCCCGATTCAAATAAGGTTTAAATCCTGTTTCAAAATCTGAAGATTTACTCATATGATTCACTTTAACAGTATCTTTTTCCCTTTTCTTTAATTCCGGACATTCGGCCTTAAAATGGCTTGAAGAGTTACAAAGAAAACATCTGTTTACCCGCCTCTTTTCAAATACCCTTTCTCTTTCCGAATCCCTATCTCGCCAATTGAAATTCTTTTCAACGCTTTTGTTCTCTACACGCGGGCTATTTTTTTCGAATTTTTTTTCCCAAAGAATTTCACTTGAAAGGTTTTTCTTTGCGATTTTTTTACAACTTCTAATTCATCTAAACGTTTTACTAAAATTTCTGGGTCCGTGAAATTTGACCAAACATCTATTAGATGATCTTTCAACTCTTGCGGCGCTCTTTTTTTAATCTGATCGGTAATTAATAGATTCTTTAATTCCTGAAAAGTTGTGATTTTTAAAGAGTTTAACCAACCTTCCAAATAGCTATTTAATTCAAAAATTAAATCTCTCCACGGATTATTTGGATTTCTCTGATGTTGATTGAATTTTAATCTATACGATTCTGCATTTAATTTGTACCGTTCTAATAATTTACCTTTCACATACTCATAATTATCTGTTAAGTGTGCTGGTTCTCTAAGAATTAATTCTGCCACATTTACAGGTAGAAGCGCCAATAAATTAGTTACTAATTCATCATCTTCTAAATTACATTTTTTTGCTTGTCTCTCAAACAAATTTAAGAATAAAGATATTTCTGAGCGACTCTCATCAAAACGATGTATTAAGGATTTTAAAGGCAATTTATTAATTCTCTCCGCCCCATTATTTGATGCCACACTACGCGTCTCTGCCTCTTGCGATAATTTTATTTTTTCCAATTCATATGCCCTGTCTCTCTCTTTTTAGCTTCCCTCTCCATTTTTTTTCTTTCCTTATCCTCAGCTACCAAAGTTTCTCGATCATGTAATATATTTTTGGCTTGTGCCAACGCAAAATATTTATCAAAATCTTCAGCCGATTCTATTTTTTTTATTATTTTCGCAATCGTGTCATTTTCGTCAATCTCAACATCCAATTCCCCTGCTAACACTTGCAAATCAACCTTTTTGAAACATTTCCAATCTGACATTTTGAAAACTTAACCTCACAAATTACACAAATACCAAAAAATACAATAACAGAAAAAATATATGAGCATGCACAAAATATATCATTCAGTTATAAATTTACACATTAATTAGAAGTACACTATTCCCCGTTTAAAATTTCATTGAAAACAACAAAATGCCTCTCATCTGCAACCATCATTATGCCACCTTATTACACATTAAAATATTTAGCTAAACCCTCAGAAATAATTTCCTTAAAAGCAGATTAGAACATTAAATTATTAAAATCTAGAAACTGTTCAAGTAAATTTTTCTTAACACTCTTTTTCACTAGCAAAATAATATGCTGAAAATTTTCTTAACTGTGAAAATAATTGATATTCTTAAAGTACTTTTTTTTACATGGACACAGAAAGATTTTACATAAAAATAATCTAATAGAAAAAATTCTTATAGCAACCAACTGTTAAATGTAATCTTTCATTGATCTCTAGTGAGACATTTTACATGTCAAAATCCAATAACTGAACTAGCTAAGATAAATAAAAACATATACCAGGCAATAACAATTCCTAAACTTTATGAACAATGCCATTTGAGATAAAAGAATTCACTTACCCTGCTTGATTCTGTCAATCACCTCCAATCAACAATGGACTCCTTTCAGATACGTCGCTTTGTCCAGCACTAAGTATTCACGGATTGTTTTCCTCTCCAATACTGTTAGTAAAGAATGTCTCTTTTCAGCATTTCAGATCACTAAGTTTCTTATACCACACACCACATTGTTAATCAATAGTATCCTTAAGGTACACAACACCGAAAATCTTGTCACTTTTCAGAGTACTTTTCGAATTCCAGTTCGCCTTTTGTATTCCAGTTCGCCTTGAAACAAAATCACACCGCTTGCCACCAGCTGTTGCAAATTCCCCTCGGACTAAAAGATTAGTCCGGTAGCGTATGAAAAGAAATTTACCCACTGAATCAATTTAAGGGATTAAATAATATTTATTTACACAATGTCTTATTTAAATAATAAAATTATTCAGTATCGCATTTTTTTAGGGGTGAGTTCTGAGTCTTGTGCGAGTGATCCCGGAAAACAGAAAATTATCAATTGTAGTCTTACGGTTTTTAGATTGTCCAATTCCCGTGTCATATACACAAAGGTCACCGTGGACCTAGACGAATTTGCTTCCTTCCCTCCTCCTTGTACGAGGAAAATCTTTCTCCAGAATCTCACTGGACTGCCTGTCTGATCCCAGGCTTTTTCACAACACACAACCGAAGGTCTCTCCTCTGGTGTCCTCACTTGAAAAGCCACCTGAATAGGGAGGGACCCTCTAGAACCTATTAGAACACCTCTGTGACAGCGTTTCTGTCACATATTATCTTGTCTTCTCCCATTTTAGAAACTAAACAATAAAAATCGAAACTTCAAAATTTTAACTGGAAATTGCCCCCCTTAAATAAATACTTAAAGTTAATATTCTTACATTTAAGGTTATAATGCAGTACTTTGTTATTTTCCCTTTTATAACTTTGTAGGTGAAATTAATTCCTTTACAAACCCTCTTTCATATGATAAAAAAACACCATTTCATTCCCACTCTTTGTTTTGGATTTTCATAAGATCTGTTAATTCTTTTCTCGTCACAATAAAAGTTAACCGAATGTCAGTCTTCCTTAGATCTGCACATTTCTGCATTTTTCCCATGTTAAATAGATCCAGCTGTGGTTTATAATAAGTTTATCCGTTAACATTCTCATGCACTCAGCTAATCTTTAAAATCTCCCAGGTGTCATGAATCATTCGGCATGTAATTCTTTCAGTATCTGGAAGCACACGTGCGTATGCAATCGACACTCCTTAAAAACCACAGGACTTCAGTATTACTCCAACGATAGCATTTTTTCTGTTACTAAGCATTTACGGATTCGAATAACCTTGACGCTGCAAAAAAAAAAAAATAAATAAATAAAAAAAAAAACTATAGCGCTGTACATCTTCCCTGCGGCAGTCTGGCACTTCTGCTCAGACCATCGGCCATGTAACACACACGCAAAAAGGGGCGCTGTGCCCCGCTTCGCTATGCCTTGCCTTCGGGCAAATGGTGTTCCCCGTATTTCCAGCAACTTATTGTAAGCCTCGCGCCTCTACACCAAATAAATATTCTGGCTGCAATTATGTTGGAGTTTATTTCTCTGCACTCTCGATCTCTCTGCCTGGGTAGTTTGTACGATCACTAGTATATGAATTACTGGTGCCAGTGCCCATTGCTCCAACATAAACAAAAAAGAGAGCGCACAATGGAGTGCATAACTTTATTGGACTACCCCCTCCTAAATTATATCGTTAAAGAAACTTCAAATGATTCTACAGTGTCATCCCCCATGCCGTTGTGTGATTGGAAACAATCGTAAATCGCCTGTTCTCTCCGGATGGACTCGCCGCTGCATACGGACATCGAAAAACCTTTCCGTTGATAAGAAGTGTTCAGCGTGGAGTTATGTTTCATCGGTCGTTCACCCCCCGGTTGCCCGTGAAGCTTTCATCGGTAAATTTCTGCTCCTGAAAAAAATCGTCGGCTCTCCTCCCCGCTGATACAAATGGTGTTTTGATGTTTATTGTGCGTTTGTTCATATCCTGTGAAATCATGCAAAATCTTTTGACCAGCCTTTCTAAAATTCTTCAATGTGTTTTGGTGCTCTGTGCTAGTCTTCCGTTGTGAAATGTGTAATAACCAGTGGCGTAAGTGTTCATTTCTGTGCAGTGGTGACATCTTCATGATTTCGGTTTAAATAGACAGCTTTTCAAGATATTTAAAAAAAATAGATATCATAAAATTTTTATTTGTGAAATATGTTTGAGCAACTAAATCAAAGTCAATTGTTTTCGTTTTCAACAGTTTGTGAGTTATTGAAGAATTCATCCAGTGGTATTTAGCCGTGCAAAAATCTTCAAAATCTTCAAAATCCTGCAAAATCTTTATTGTGCTGCCAGTTCTCTTTTTAAAGTGTTAATTTGTATCAAGATAGTCGTGAGAGAAATATGATAAACGGCAACTTCTGTCATAAAAAGATAAAAATAACACACGTCATCATCCGGTGCATCTGTTAAAATGATATTAATATATAAGTCTCTGCACTAAACAAAAAAAAGCTTCAGGTGTGCTTCAAAATAGCTTTTTGTGTGAAATACGATATGTTACAACTTTTGTCATAAAGAAAATAAAAAAATTAAAAAAATAGGAGTTAAACATCCTATGAAGCTGTTGAAAGTAATAATAAGTATAAATTACAGCTTTAAAAATACGAACGGGTAATTTATGAAAAGACCCCTTGACAGTTCTAAATATTTTAAGGTTGCACATTTTTTCTCTGTCTCATAGTATATAGCATCTATAAATTTCTTTTTAGAGTTATTATTCTTGATTCAGTATAAATGTAATAATATTTCAAAGTTTACTTTAAATATTTTTGTGTGTCAGCATGAACAGAGAAGATTTTTTTATAAATCTAAAATAATTAAAGGTTAAATTTTAGTTAACATTGCATAAAATTTGCAATCTTCTCTTTTCACGCTTTATTGGGTATTTTTTTTTGTGTTAGTGATATGCATGTAGATTTTCACAATTATGATTCTGCAGTTAGTTACTTTTTGGGTTTTTTTTTTTGTGTTTTTAGGTAATATTCCTATTCTACTCTTAGTGCATATATTCTGAGCTAGTCGCTCGACTTTGCACGTTACCTTTTATTTTATGTACTGATAATTTATTTTTTTAAAAGAAAGGGGCAACCCTTCTGCTAACATTTTTTTTGGCTTTTCCACAATTACTTAAATTTTGCTTGAAATAACAAAATGGGGGATTTCAAAAATAAATAAATAACAGAAAATGCAATTTTAATGCATTTATTTTCTGGGTTAAAGTGGTGTTAATTTAAATGGGTCAGAATTATAAACTTGATGTCCATGTTGAAATCGTTCTGAGTTTTGGGGTACTTTTAATATGTATGGAGTTTTTTTTGCCTCTTTCCATTATCCCCTATACTTTTATAGTTCTGCATATTTTAAATTTTTTTTTGCTTAAAATTTTCGAGAATCATTTTGCAGTGATCCACTTTCTTAAAAGGCAAGTGTGTGTATAGTAAGACAAAATTAATTTACTTACACTTGTTTTTTTTCACTTGTTAAAAAAAATGGGAGCTTCTCGCTTTCACATTTTACACATCTTAGATAATAAAAGTTAGACACCCCCCCCCCCCCTTCGCAAGTGAAAGCCCATTTTGTTTTTCTTAAACTAGTTATGCACATAGCTGTAGATTTTACATAAAGTAAAATTATAGGTTTCTCATGTGCTAATATTTTGAAACAATCATTTCTAACTGGATTTGTCTGGGCAAAATTCATTTTTCCCTTTTTCTAATTACACCCTTAAATTTTTGCTTTTGATTTTTGTTTTGATTTTTTTTAACTTAAGTTTTTTTGTGTTTTCAAAGTTTTTATCCTGTTATACTAGTTTTTGTTTTGAAAAAAATTCTAGCAGCTGTATAATATGGCAACTAAAGGTAACAAACCCCCACTTGAACTAAAAGAACCTAGCTATACTTCTCCTTGGCTAGATTTCTTTCAAGACACCCTAAATAAATACACAGAAAGTATGTGTAAAGAGGCAGCTGCATTTCAAAATAAAATTTTAGCTAACAGCTCCCCTTTCTTAGAAGATTTTGCAGACATCACTATGCAAATGAAGTGGAATCTTAACACGCTTAATGAATCGTTCAATATCCTGAAAATGGAATTCTCTGACTTAAAACGTGACAAAGATAACTTACAAATTGTTAATAAAAAACTTATTGAAAGGTTACATGAGTTAACTAGTAAACAAACTTCTACAATTTCAATCGAGACTAAGCAGGGTGAGAAATTAAAGAGCAATAGTGATAGTCTATCCACAATAACAATAGACAAAGCGACACAAACAGGTAATCATAAAAGATACAAGGATAATTTGCAAACGGACAGAAACGATGAACTAGAGACACTTACAAAATTCAGCGATTCTAATCAAAATTCTTTTTCAGCGTCTGAATGTAAAAAAATAAAACCTGTTCGAATTATTATTTTCAATTTGCCAGAAGAATGTGGTATACCAGATATTTTACTGGGAGTGGGTGAGCTTTTGCATATTAATGAACCTGATATTCAATTTTCTAAGAAATATAAATTGCAACATGTCGATTCATACAATTGGGTTTTTGAGACATCTTCGCAGACAGCTAAAAAATTAATAATGCAACAAAAAATAAACATTAAGGGTAATGAATATTCTGTACATGTATACATTAATGTCAAGCGATGCTTTTCGTGCCAAATGTACAAACATGTTGCTAGACTATGTCCTAATAATATCTTTTGTCCTGTATGTGCTCTCCCACATTGTGACACTCAATGTACAAATTCACCAAAATGCATAAACTGTATCAGAAATAATCAAGATAACAATACCAATTTTATTATTTTTCATCCAGCATTTGCACAATCTTGCCCCTCTCTTAAAAGATTTATTAAACAGGAAAGAAAAAATATACAACTGCATCTATTTCAATAATGAGGTTTGCTCAAAAAAAAAAAAAAAGACTTACATAATTAACAGCCTTTAGTTATTTTTCCAATAAGTCACATTAGTATGAAGAAGTTTACTTTTACCTCAACAGTCTATTTGTTATTTTTGTAGTTGTACATTATTGGCTTTTTTATATACGAGTCAATTCACATTTTTGTTACACCATTCATTTCAGGTTAAAAAAAAAAAATAAACAAAAAATTTAAAAATTCCTCGACACGTGAGTGTACGGTCGGTGAGGATTCCTTTTTCATTTGACTGTTTAGCCGGCAAGCAGTTACCCGAGTAAGGTTTGGATGTATGGTTGAAACTTTCTGATGCGGGTCATTAGATTGTGTTCGCACGGTTGTTTTTTTGTTGAAGGTGTACACGTTAACATCACATTCCTTTTTCTTTTATTTTTCTCTGCGGACAAAACCTGTTTTTGTTTTACATAATTTTACACTCATTCATGCTGGTTTGTTTGCGGTTAGGAACATGCATTTTTCTCTTTTGAAGTTTAAATTGTTATATATACACATTATTTACATCAATTATTTTAAAGATCTGTTTTTTTTTTTTTGTTATGGCATAGAATGTATTAGTTCCTGGTACACATGAGAATTTTGTTCATAGAAAAAAAACACAGGAGTTCATCGTACATTCTTAGTTCATTGATGTTACACTAGTTCATAGCTTTACTTTCCATTCGTGTTGTACATGGGGAACTAGTTACATTCATTGTTGTTAAAACAAAACAAAAAAAACCACTTTCTTCCTGGTCATTTTAGTTCACCAAATAAACAACTTAGTTCATTGCATATTTACACGTTTACTTATAGAAATTTTACACATTAGTTCATCGATTTTTTTTTTCACATTCGTTCATAGAATATTGACATGTTTGTTTACAGAATTTTACACGTTAGTTCATCGATGTTTTTACACATTAGTTCATAGTGATGTTATACATGTTTTCAGTTATTGTTTTACATTGTAGTTCATAGAGATGTACACTTTAGTTCGTTGAAGTTTTAATTATTGTTCATAGATTGTTTACACATTAGTTCATTGAAAATACACATCTTTGTTCATAGAATATGTAACACATTAGTTCATAGAAAGTAAACCACAGTCTACATGTTTCTTATAGCATAAGTTAAAAAAAATCATCACACTTTTTTGTCAAACACTTGTCATTGGACTTAATTCACACATTCTGGGGCTTTGACAGCTGCGTTTTTGTCTTCGCTCATCAAGTTATACATTTATACACAGTGTTATCCTTACAAACCTAGAGCCATTTATTCCTATCAAAATTATGCATTGAATCTTTGATTTGCATTCTTTTCTTCGAATCAGGCTGATAAAATTCATTTCTGTTTTAATTTCATTCCAGTAATACTCTTTTCATACACATAAGTTTTCAGCATGAAGATTTTTACACGTAGTTTTGTTCAGCTAATGTAAATTCTACTTCTCATTGTTGGTAATGGCATGATTCTTCATGTCATTTTCACTTTGTTAAAAAAAAATAAAATAAAATAAAAAATAAAAAAACAAAGAGGTAATTAATTTAAGTAACAACTTCTTCACATAACTTCTTTTCGTTTCACATTAAGGTTGTATTTTTTTTCAAAATTATTTCATTTTCTTCAGTTACATTTTACACTTCTGTTTGTTGTTGAGTAAGTTGTTTTTCTCAACTCATTTCATACACAGGTCTTTTCCTGAATTGAAAACTGAAAGCATCTTGTCAGAGGCAGTTCTGTTTGTAATAATAGTAAACACACCCCAGTTACACATATAAAAGATTAGTCATTTCCTTTCAATATATAATGAGTTACATTTTTTACTTCAAACTGGTTAGTATAATGCTGATAGGTACAGTTAGTAACAACATAAATTACTTTTACCTTCTGATTTAGCTGCAGTTGTAGTTTAGAAATAATGAGAAGTTTTCCTGTGTCACTCTGAATTGCCCCCTTTTTTTTTTTTTCAATTATCCCCTTTCCTGAAGCTGGTTTCCGTTCAAAATTAGTGCCCTTAGGTTTCCAACTTCATTATGTTATCGAAAACTCTTGAATTGTTTTTCAATTCAATTTACAAATAAAGTTTGTTCGATTACTTGACGTGTGCTCCTTGGAAGATCATTATGATCTTGGGGGAGCAGGGACTCATATACCTTCGTGCTATGTGAGTCTCATAATTCCCTCCTCCTCTAGGGCTGAAGTCTTAAACTGACGCCATAATACTTGTTTTATCAAATTAAAAAAAAAAAAAAAAAAAAAAAAAAAACAAGATTTAGGGCCCCACCTGTCTATGGGCTTGCTTTGCATCCCTTTTTTTTGAGGTCCTGTGCTGTGTGCACAAATTTTTTTACTTTTCGTTTATCAATGTTTATTTTATATATCCAGTACTTATTATATCATATATATACTTTAGTGTATCTTTTATTTGTGTGCTAAATATAATTCAATTTTTGCTTGCATTCACTGTGAAGTATTAAAAAGCTATTATTATATTTAAACTTCACATTTTTTTAGTCATGACAAAAGCTGGTACCAGCACTTTCAAAATAAAATATTTTTTAAAGTCATCCGGATGCACATAAAAAAAAATTTATTTTAATTATTTGTCTTGGGACTGAAAGGACTAATGATCACCAAGACACGATGATGTTGAAAAGCGCTTAAAGTCATGACGTTTATAAATTGAGTAAAAAAAAAAAAAAAAAAAAAAAAGAAGTTTGCATAATCCAAACAATTTTTTCAAAAAGCAAGCAATATACTATATGTATACAGTTTTATGTTTAAATGTATTTTTTTACTTTCAATTTTATGTACTTAGTGTTATGATTATGTATTTGGAGTAGAGAAGATGTGCGGCGCTTGTTGCTAAAAAAAAAAAAAAAAAAAAAAAAAAAAGACTTTATTGGAAACATTGCCTTTTTTTTTTTTTTTTTTTTTTTTTCCCCGATGCTGGGAGTGAGATATGTGACAGCGTTTCTGTCACATATTATCTTGTCTTCTCCCATTTTAGAAACTAAACAATAAAAATCGAAACTTCAAAATTTTAACTGGAAATTGCTTCCCTTAAATAAATACTTAAAGTTAATATTCTTACATTTAAGGTTATAATGCAGTACTTTGTTATTTTCCCTTTTATAACTTTGTAGGTGAAATTAATTCCTTTACAAACCCTCTTTCATATGATAAAAAAACACCATTTCATTCCCACTCTTTGTTTTGGATTTTCATCACTTTGAAAAAGATCTGTTAATTCTTTTCTCGTCACAATAAAAGTTAACCGAATGTCAGTCTTCCTTAGATCTGCACATTTCTGCATTTTTCCCATTTTAAATAGATCCAGCTGTGGTTTATAATAAGTTTATCAGTTAACATTTTCATGCACTCAGCTAATCTTTAAAATCTCCCAGATGTCATGAATCATTCGGCATGTAATTCTTTCAGTATCTGGAAGCACACGTGCGTATGCAATCGACACTCCTTAAAAACCACAGGACTTCAGTATTACTCCAACGATAGCATTTTTTCTGTTACTAAGCATTTACGGATTCGGATAACCTTGACGCTGCAAAAAAAAAAAAAAAAAAAAAAAAAAAAAAACTATAGCGCTGTACATCTTCCCTGCGGCAGTCTGGCACTTCTGCTCAGACCATCGGCCATGTAACACACACGCAAAAAGGGGCACTGTGCCCCGCTTCGCTATGCCTTGCCTTCGGGCAAATGGTGTTCCCCGTATTTCCAGCAACTTATTGTAAGCCTCGCGCCTCTACACCAAATAAATATTCTGGCTGCAATTATGTTGGAGTTTATTTCTCTGCACTCTCGATCTCTCTGCCTGGGTAGTTTGTACGATCACTAGTATATGAATTACTGGTGCCAGTGCCCATTGCTCCAACATAAACAAAAAAGAGAGCGCACAATGGAGTGCATAACTTTATTGGACTACCCCCTCCTAAATTATATCGTTAAAGAAACTTCAAATGATTCTACAGTGTCATCCCCCATGCCGTTGTGTGATTGGAAACAATCGTAAATCGCCTGTTCTCTCCGGATGGACTCGCCGCTGCATACGGACATCGAAAAACCTTTCCGTTGATAAGAAGTGTTCAGCGCGGAGTTATGTTTCATCAGTCGTTCACCCCCCGGTTGCCCGTGAAGCTTTCATCGGTAAATTTCTGCTCCTGAAAAAAATCGTCGGCTATCCTCCCCGCTGATACAAATGGTGTTTTGATGTTTATTGTGCGTTTGCTCATATCCTGTGAAATCATGCAAAATCTTTTGACCAGCCTTTCTAAAATTCTTCAGTGTGTTTTGGTGCTCTGTGCTAGTCTTCCGTTGTGAAATGTGTAATAACCAGTGGCGTAAGTGTTCATTTCTGTGCAGTGGTGACATCTTCATGATTTCGGTTTAAATAGACAGCTTTTCAAGATATTTAAAAAAAATAGATATCATAAAATTTTTATTTGTGAAATATGTTTGAGCAACTAAATCAAAGTCAATTGTTTTCGTTTTCAACAGTTTGTGAGTTATTGAAGAATTCATCCAGTGGTATTTAGCCGTGCAAAAATCTTCAAAATCCTGCAAAATCTTTATTGTGCTGCCAGTTCTCTTTTTAAAGTGTTAATTTGTATCAAGATAGTCGTGAGAGAAATATGATAAACGGCAACTTCTGTCATAAAAAGATAAAAATAACACACGTCATCATCCGGTGCATCTGTTAAAATGATATTAATATATAAGTCTCTGCACTAAACAAAAAAAAGCTTCAGGTGTGCTTCAAAATAGCTTTTTGTGTGAAATACGATATGTTACAACTTTTGTCATAAAGAAAATAAAAAAATTAAAAAAATAGGAGTTAAACATCCTATGAAGCTGTTGAAAGTAATAATAAGTATAAATTACAGCTTTAAAAATACGAACGGGTAATTTATGAAAAGACCCCTTGACAGTTCTAAATATTTTAAGGTTGCACATTTTTTCTCTCAGTCTCATAGTATATAGCATCTATAAATTTCTTTTTAGAGTTATTATTCTTGATTCAGTATAAATGTAATAATATTTCAAAGTTTACTTTAAATATTTTTGTGTGTCAGCATGAACAGAGAAGATTTTTTTATAAATCTAAAATAATTAAAGGTTAAATTTTAGTTAACATTGCATAAAATTTGCAATCTTCTCTTTTCACGCTTTATTGGGTATTTTTTTGGGGTATTTCCCCGTATTTCCAGCAACTTATTGTAAGCCTCGCGCCTCTACACCAAATAAATATTCTGGCTGCAATTATGTTGGAGTTTATTTCTCTGCACTCTCGATCTCTCTGCCTGGGTAGTTTGTACGATCACTAGTATAACCTCCACATGATGTCAGTCTTAACGTCTTCTATAATTGGTCACCTCAAAATGCTGATGTCACGTACGAACTACCGTGAGAAAAACTAACACCTGTTGGGTTTCAACATGAAAGCATTCGGCGGCACCTTTACACAAATTCTGAGAAAATATTTGCTGTCTAAACCAAAGTGCTCCCTTGTCAACGAAAAAAACTTCAACTAGTGCGGCCCAATATTTCTAAGAAACAGCACAATGACAAGCTCCCATGTAGGCAATTCAATCTGTAAAGTTCAATTCTTTACAGGCCCAATCTCGGTCCGGCCCAGAAAAAATTACAAATTCGGCCCGAAACCGGCGCAGCTCGGATGAATTTCTACAGAACACTGATCTTTAATCTAACGGCAGAGTTCAGACCAAAAAACTTATCTTAGTCTTTTTTTTTCTTTCATGTTTATAATCTCTATTTATGCAGAAGTGCCATAGGCTGCATAGGTTTTAATGAACCTTATTTGTTGTATGTAAATGTTTCAGTTATCATTAGTATTATTAATACATTAAATAAATCTAAAGAATGGTATATGGTAAAAGTAAAATCTTCTAAGACATTTGAAAGAAAATAATACGTTTCCTTCTTAGCAGATGTAAATGTTTAATATATATATATATATATATATATATATATATTCTTTTATATGAAAATGATGAAAAGATGACAAAATGGGTGCAACAACAATGAATTATAAAAGAACAACATAAAAAAAAAATAAATAAACTCCCTGCTCTTCAGAAGGTGGGAGGAGTAACAGGAATGAAAAAGTTATTAAAAAATGTATCCTCACAGGTTTTGCAAGGCATCACAAAACCGCATACTCCAATTGTATAAAGAATATAAAAGAAAATAACATTGAATACTGAATTTAATAAACCAAAAATGAAATAACATTAAATTCTGAACTTAATGAATAACCAACAACAAAACCATGGCATAAATCAACTCGTAACATAAAATATTCTGAAATTTCAAAAAGTAAATAACAACTGTAAAAATCTCAATAACTAAACAATAAACTAAATAGACATGCAGCATGTGATGCCCCCACCTTTACCAGTGAAGAAAAAAGAAAAAGATACCTGTTAAAAAATTATCACATTACACCTCCATACTTGCATGAGCGGGAAAACTGTTAGGCCTAGGATGGTAGCTGGCCAGCATCAAAAATTTAAGTTTTTAGAATTGTCCTTCTTCACAGGTAAAGGTGGGGGCATCACATGCTGCATGTCTATTTAGTTTATTATTTAGTTATTGAGATTTTTATAGTTGTTATTTACTTTTTGAAATTTCAGAATATTTTATGTTGCGAGTTGATTTATGCCATGGTTTTGTTGTTGGTTATTCATTAAGTTCAAAATTTGATGTTATTTCATTTTTGGTTTATTAAATTCAGTATTCAATGTTATTTTCTTTTATATTCTTTATACAATTGGAGTATGCGGTTTTGTGATGCCTTGCAAAACCTGTGAGGATACATTTTTTAATAACTTTTTGATGCCTGTTACTCCTCCCACCTTCTGAAGAGCAGGGAGTTTATTTATTTTTTTTATGTTGTTCTTTTATAATTCATTGTTGTTGCACCCATTTTGTCATCTTTTCATCATTTTCATACTTTTCTCCTAAAAGAATATATGAACTTTGTGCAAAAATAGAGCTGCTATGCGCCAGTTGCATGAAGATGGTAACTTTTTACACTCATTTAAGCTATATATATATATATGTATATATATATATATATATATATATATATATATATATATATATATATATATTATGTGTTTAATTCTATTTTAAGACGCCTAGTGATCTACGATTAAAAAAAAAATTAATGTTTAATTGTAGAATAATGACGACTTAAAAGCATATGCCTATTTTGCAAAAAATTTTGGATCAAGCCAAACTTTACTTATTTATGAACAGACTTTTGCACGTCGAGAAAAGGATTTTCATACGGGAAGATTCAACAGGAACTGATTATTTTGATCCGTGAAGACTAGAAAGAACAAAATCAGTCTCGGTTTCGTACGGAAAGAATAAGTTAGGCTCGGCTCGGCTCGGCTCGATGCTCCAGGAAAAAAATTAAGGCCTGAGCCCGGCCCGGCCCGAAAAGGTTAGTGACTAGGCCCGTCCGGCCCGAAAGCCGTTAATGGAAATCGGCCAGAACCCGGCCCGCTCGGGCTTCGGGCCGAGGCCCGACCCGTGCAGATCTCTAGTTCGGGAGACTGTTTTATGACCGTCTGTCTGCAGCCGACTCCGGTTTGCATCTGCCTCAATTCTCATAAAAAATTACTTAGTTCATCAAAATTTCCGTTGTTCGCGTGTTTAATTCAATCTTCCAGTGCCTCATTATAGAATGTGCTTATTTTGCAGTGCAAAGTTCAATCACTGTTGCTAGGCATCTCTGTCGATAGATCCCACATATATAACAAGCTGACCCGCCCGGCGTGGTCCGGCCCGCGACAATAACTTTAAAGAAATCTCAAATTTATATGGTTTTATACTTTTACCCGATTTTGTATGATTTTATACTTTTAAAGGAAAAGTTAGAAAAAATATATTGATATTTACTAGTAAAAGTGGACGTATGAAGATATTTTTTCTTTTTTGTAGGAAGGGTCGTTTTATAGTTTAAAAACAATAATAAATAAATTACAGTTCTTGTCGGAGGTCTTCGAAACTTTTATCATTTATAAATATAACGATTATTTAATCTGTATAAAAATTTCGTGATAAAAATAAATAAATAAATATAAATTTATATGTAGTTGTAAAAGTAGCATGTTTTGTCCTCATCATTGTTTGTTTGTTTTGGGGTCGCTCATAACCAGGGTTCTCGCTGCCGCTCGCCATTGCGCAAAATTGCGACAAAATACTCCAATTGGTGAGTAAAAGAATAATCAGACTCGCCAAATTACGAGTGCTCGATTTCTACTCTCTTTTATTTATTTATTTAAATTCTTAACAGCGTTGGTGAACGATTTAATGTCGCTTTGTTTAATCGCACCTGTCAATTATGTAGATTTATTTATAGAGATACTGAATCTCAACACCAATTTAGTTTAGAAACAGCGAAAGACAAAAATGATTATGCGATACATATGTATCTATTGCAGTTAATATATATCTATGTACCGGCGTCATGAGGATAAAGACAGAAACGAAGTTAACTCGTATGAAACGCCGAATAGAGAAAAGTTTTGTTTCAAGACGGCGGCGCGGCGTTGAAATTAGCCATTTACCATAATATTTAATAATTGTATGCAAAGTAATAATTGACCGTTAATCAATATCAATTCCAATGCCAATCAATGTCAATCAAGTCATTTTTTTTCTATCGAGTACAACGATAGCTATTTTTAATATTTATTTTAACTACTAAAAGAATGTTTGAAACATTCATACATTTAGAGCTTAGGAGACATTTAGAATGTTCTTATTTGTAATAGCTTCTATAGAAGTTAATCAAATCTCTATTTTACAGGTCTTCCAGAAAGTAAGTTCCGTTAAGCAATTAAATAAAAAGGCGCGGTTATTAGAAATAATAATTTTCTACATAATGAAGTGTTATTCTTATATTACCTTTCGACATAGTTACCATCAATTGTGAAGTTTTTAATATAGCGTGGTACGAGCTTTTGTGTGCCCTTGTTATAAAAAGATGCCGCCTATGATGCTAATCATGTGGCAATAGAGTTGAAAGAAATGAGTCATAAATTTCATAAAAATGCTTTGACAGTGTAGCACAGTATTCGAATATTCACTATTACGAAATTATCAATGCATTTTCACGAAGTTTATCGCTCATTTCTTTCAACGATGTTATCGCATGAGTGGCATCACAGGCGGCATCTTTCTATAACAAGGGCACACAAAAGCTCGCACTATACTATAACAAAAGCTAAAAATGATGGTAACTGTGTCAAAAAATAATTTAAGAATGGTGCTTCATTATGCTGTAAATTATTTTTTCTAATAACCGTTTACTTTTGTTTAGTTGCTTAGTGAAACTTACTTTCTGGATGACCTTATAAGCAGTCTGAGTCAAAATTTGGGTTTTTCAGAACATTCAGAAGAAAAGGATACTATAAGGTTTAAGGATGCATTTTTCTGTGTTTCACGCCGAATCTATTTTACTAATTTTTTTTTTTCATTTGGCGACTGCTTATTATTTCTTATTTGCCAAATCGCTAATGTTGGTCGAAAGCCAGCGAGAACCCTGCTCATAATTGCATGCAAGCCATCTAAAATTTCATGAAAACACATGCACATTTAAGGAAAATTCTAGCATTTACATGGAAAATTTCACAGATTTTATTTATTAAATTTTATTTTTAATACTTCTACTTTATTTTTAATACTCCGAAAGTTTCTAAATTTTTCTAGGGGTTACAAATCCGGTCCTCCAAGATGCTCTAAATGTCTAAATAGATTGTGTCGTAGTACCGAAGTTTACGAAGGATGCTGCTTACAAAAATATGAAAATTGGTAGAACTATAAAAAAGAAAATGATGCTGAAGCAGGCGGGTCATTCTCAGATAAAGGGAAATTTTGCCTTTGAAAAAAGAAATTTTGTTTTTAATTTTCTGTTTTTAGTAATAATGGAATGTTTGCATGTCTGACATTATGAGAAAAATCTCAGCAGAAGTCGTTAGCCCCATTTATGGCCTTGATTTATAGAAACCCAAATTAATAATTGGAAGATCAAACTAATTACTTTATAATTCAATTTCATAAAATATAAGTACATTATTAAAAATTAAGAAATTTATATTTAATAATTGACCCACTTGTTATTATCATTCATGAAATAAAAATAAACATTAATAATGTAAATAACATCATTAAAATGAACTTTAAACTATGAAAGGTGAGAACAAGGAGCAAATC
This sequence comes from Maratus speculifer, assembly GCA_964019185.1. NCBI lineage: Eukaryota > Metazoa > Arthropoda > Arachnida > Araneae > Salticidae > Maratus > Maratus speculifer. Next base: position 308,001,109 of record OZ025289.1, read on the forward strand.
TCCCCTTTAATTTATATAAATGGATTTTTCGTACAGAACTATCAGATTTCACTAAAATTTTCGATACAGGGTCATTCTGATAAGGCTTTTATAGGATTAATTATCGGTGTTCTTTGATTAGATATAAAGGGGAAGGTAACACCCCTTAATTTAGGTAAATGGGTTTTTCACGCAGAATTTACCAATTTGCTCCAATTTTTGGACATAGGTTCATTCTGATAACATGCAACTCTGATTAGATTTGAGGGTTCTTTTGATAAATAAAAAGGGTGGACGGGCGATTATCACCCCCTCTTAAATTAGACAACTGTGTTTTTTGCAGAATTATCCTATTTGCTTCAAACTTTGGATATAGGTTCTTTCTGATAAGGTGAATCACTGAATAGTTTTTGAGGTTTAGGTTAATCATAAAGGCTGGGATGAGAGATTATTCGCTTTTAAATTACAAAAATGAGTTGTTATGCATAATTATTCAATGTGCATAAAATTTTAGATTTAGGTTCATTTTGATAAGGCGCATCCCTGTTTAGTTTTGGGAGTTCAGTGGTGAAATATAAAGGAGGGGGAGCTAATAACCTCCTTAATTTGTTTTTCGGGGGTATTTTCTTTAAAAAATAAGGTTGTAATATACAATTAATGTGAATAATCTGTGAGCACAATGCCATCAGTTTAACTGTGCAATATTCATTTTATTTGGTTCTTAAATTACTCTTAACTAAAAAATATACCTTTGATAAGGAATCATAAAACATGAGATTTAAGAACATACTTATTTCTTAGGAAAAATGTTTCAAGTTCATTCAAATTAGTTATCTACCATTCCAGGTCTGTTTACTCGGGTAAATTGCATATTTTAGCCATTTATATGATAATCATGCCAAAAATCGTTGAAGTTATCACATACACAGTAGTTTGGGCTGCGCTAATGGATCAACCGTAAATAAGTTTAGTCTGAGAATTTATGAAGAAACTTTCCACATTACATACACTTTAAAACAGGCATGTAAATTCTCGTCAAAGAACAGTCGAGATAAGTGAGTTTTCAACACGATTTCAAAACAGATTTTGGTGCATAAATTAGTTATTAAAAGTTTTCGAACTACAAAATCAAATGCTTTGATCGAAACTACTGCATAGAATGTATTATACTTTATCGTAATGAATGTCTGAAAGTTTAATATGTTGCTAAACTATTATAGCAGGCATTTGAATGTAAGAAAATATATCTTATTGGTACTTAATTACCTTATTAACTTAGACAAGTTTTTAAGATTGATTTCAAATGCAGAGGATTAACTTTCTGACACATTTTTGAGTAACTTTTTCGTTTCAAAACGCATCGAATGCGCAGGTATTCTTACTCAGAAACAATGTAATCGAATAGTGTTCTTCATTTTTGGTAAAGCCAAAAGATCTTTCACTTGACAAAATTAGTTCTGCTTAGTTTTTGGTACGCATCACCCAATAGGTAGTGCTGTTATTCAGATTTTTTTAAAAAGATTTTGCAATAACTCTATCTCAGAAACTAATGCTCGGATTTTCATCAAACTTCAAATTCAATAAGAAGCTAACATATGGGTTTGTTTACTAGATTTTGGTGTAAATAACCTAAGCGATGGCGTTGCTATGCTGAATTTTTCAGAAAATTTTAACATGTATAAAATAGAAGAAAGTTTTGGGATTGTCACATGAGACTAGTTATATATTATATTTATTTAGTTTGAGTTCTTATTAATTTAAGTCTCATATTCGCCTAATGCAGTTTCATATTGAAATTTGTCTAACAACGGGCTACTTACTAGTATTTTTTTAATTATTCCTTGCAATGTAATTTTACTTGTTGGAATACTGTCAAATTGGGCGTTTTGAATCGAAATTCTAATAGCGAGGGAAAGGAGAAAAAGCTGTCGTCACACGACATTAATTGCTTATAATAACTTGATAAGTAATTCATTTACCTAAAGATGGAAATCATCAATCAATTTTAAAAAGCTTCAGTAGTCAGATCTTCCAATTTAAATCTTTACATTTAAAAATGAGTCCGAAAATTTGTTAGAAAATTTCGCGTTGTTCAGAACCATCTTAAGTTAGTAGAATGACATCAACTTACTGAGATTATTAAGTTCCTGTTAGAATTCTTTCTCAACAGAAAATCAGTAAGTGCGTTTTTCGAAAACGTAACAAAGCGTTATTCGTTCACATAGCCCTAAAAATAAAACATGAAATATTCCAATTTATAATAAACTCGCCAAATAATACCGAACAAAAGCCCAAATAGGCCAAATCGCTGCAAACTGCAACAATGAAATATTTTAATGTCTAAAAGATAGAATCATATTATAAATAAATAAATAACAAATAGTGTGATTTATTAAAAAACACTTTTTTATCAATTAAGGCCCCACACTAGGTACAGAAAAAGACGCGGATGATAATATAAAGTCTATGGGAACGTTCATTTCAAATATCTCGCTCAAATTTTAATATTTTTACATGATTTTTTTACACAGGATAGCTGAAGACGATCCACAACCGGCTTAGTTTTTACTTTTTCGATTTTGCTTATATAAGTTTTATATTACGATAGTTTCATTTTCAGAACCGGTTTAAACTGGTTCCGAAAATTAAAGTTTTTTTTTTTTTTTTTTTTTTTTTTTTTTTTTTTTTTAATTTGACACCAAAATTGAAAAAAGCAAAAACTAGGCCGGTTGTGGTTCGTCCTTAACTATCCTGTGCAAAAAAAATAATGTAAAAATGTTAAAATTTCTGCTAAATATTTGAAAAGAACACCCTTATAGACTCATCCGGGTCTTTTTCTGTGCCTAGTGTGGGGCCTTAATAACTATATATATATTTTAGGCGATATGCTGAGAAATCAATATAGAAATCCTAAAAATGTACTTGAAAAAAAAAATGTTTCATTTTTATCTGTCACGTTGCTCTATGTTAAAGAAGCAACAGAAAAAAAAAATTATTTACTTTTTGATAAATTCACTCGTTTTGCTGCTAAGCATAAAAAAAAAAGAAAAAAAAAGTGAATTTTTCATAATTGAGTTTGGTGTCCATGCCAATTGAATGTACTGGGCAATTTTGGAAAAAAAACCATGAAATGCAGCCAAAAAGTTAGGTGTGATTTTACAGCTGAATGATCGTAATAGACAGTTAAAAAATTACTATTTTTATTATTTTTTCAAATATCAGATAGCTACTTACCCACAAAACAAACCTCGTACACATATATATTGAGTAGATTACCCATTACCCATTTCCCTATTACCTTCATCCTTCTAAAACAAGTTGAAAATTGCACGTGAAGCGTAGCAAATGAGGTGCGTATGTTCGATAACGAAGTTTTAAAAATATTCAGATCTTGCTATTATAGTAGACAGTACTTCGGATACAGTATAGTGGTCGAAATCTTTGTGTTTCTGTAAGTATACAGGAAGCAATTTTTCTTCAACTTCAGCATCGTATATCATATTCATAAAATGTGAAATAGTTTAATATAATTAAAACACGCCCCAAACGACGTTTCCCTGTGTAATATTATTTAGAAGAATAATTTTGTGCGGCCCTGTAGTTTAATAATAAATATTCTTTGCATCATAGATTGTACAGAATGTACATTTTAGTATATATATACTTCTTAATAATAAATATTCATCATAGATTGTACAGAATGTACATTTTAGTATATATATATACTTCATAGGTTAATGTCAATTTTATTATGTTCGAATGAGTGTAACATCATTAAAATGCATTTGAAACTTTTTTCCCCATTGACCGTAATATAACGGAATACTTTTGATTGTCCCTGCAATTGATCTATTCATCCGAATTTCATAAAATTTGAAATGATTCGACAAAATTATGTAATAATTATATATTTTAAATTTCAAACTATTAAAATGCATTTGAAACTTTTTTTCCCAATTGACCGTAATGTAACGGAATCCTTTTGATTGTCTCTGTAATTGATCTATGCATCCGATTTTCATAAAATTCGAAATTACTGTAATAATTACAAAATTACAAAATTCTGTAATAATTATGTATTTTAAATTTCAAATGTTTCCGTTTGGTAGTTTTTGCGTTGTTATACGCGGACGGACAGAAAACGGACAGACGGACGGACTGAACGACAACTATAGGTGCTACATATTTACATAATTATGAGTGCACCTAAAAACATTGTTGGTTTATCAAATTAAATGTCTTCGCTACATCTGCGAAATGGTGAAGCGTGTCACAATCCCCCCATTTCCATATTATCTGGTTTAACCATAAAATTATACAAGATTAGTTCCTATTTCCTTGGGTTGTACTAACATTGTAGTGACTAGTTGATTTCACGCGCTCGAGATAACCAAGTTTACCTTCCTCAGTCCTGATGTCGCCTGAAAGAGACACTAATGTTCTTATTCAGTGGTGACAACTTATACGGGCCGGTAGTGCCCGAGCCCACCCAATAATTTTGAATCATAGCGTACCCAATTTTTATTGTTCTAGTTATTTATTTCACTATTATTTTATTATTCGTTTTTATCCTTAGAATAAAATTTATTTTGTCAACAGTCAAGCGTTTTAATTCTCCGACTGACACCCATAAATCCCAAATGACTGAAAGGTTTTGCTCCATGTTTAACTCTCTGCTAATTTAATTTGTAGTCCTGTTCATGATATCCTGACATTAAAATAAATATCAGTGTCTTTATAAGAAAAAGCGCATGAGAATATAGTTAAATAAAATTTCAACTTTTGTAAAACATGATCATTTGATTTAAAATTCTCATCTTTCAGCATCTGTCAACCATTCAAAGATAACCAAACTGGTCGCAACATTTTACAAAAATATCTTTGAGCCCACCCAATATTTTTGAGCCAACCGAGTATTTTTCAAAAACTAGCGCCACTGTTCGTATTCACCAACTATTTCGACCTCGAGTCAGGGGCGTAAATCCCGGGGGGTATAGGGGGGTGCGGCATCCCCCCTCGAGAAAATCAGTCGGAAAATTTCGTATATATCGGTAAAACACACTTAGTTTTGGGAAAAATGGTATTTATCTATAAAAATTTATAAATTGGAAAAACGAAAAAAAATCAGTCGGGAAAATGTCCGTTTAGTCGGAAAAATGTTACTTACTATAACGACTTAGAAATTGGAAAAATGAAATGGTCAATCGGAAAAATTTCCGTCCGATAGGGAAAATGTACAATAAGTTTTAAAAATGGTATTTACCTATAAGAAGTTTCAAATTAGAAAAATGTTCGTTTAGTCGTAAAAAGTGATTTACGATAATGACTTACAAATTGAAAAAACGAAAAAATCATTCGAAAAAATTCCCGTTCGATAGGGAAAATGTATTTTTAGTTCGAAAAAAATGGTATTTATCTATAAAAACTTATAAATGAAAAAAATCAGTTGGGAAAATGTCCGTTTAGTCGGGAAAAATATTATGTACTGGGTCAATCCATTTCAAGTGGTCCAGAAAATATTTTTTTGGTCGCTCGACCATTTTTAAAAAATCTGAAATTTTTTGTACAACAACCCTAACATGTCGGAAGTTCAAATTGACCGTTATTTTAATTTTACTATTTTTTGATGGTGTATGGCGGCCATCTTTGTTTCATTGTGTTCAGCGATTTTCTCAGATACTAGGATACACAAAATTGTAAATATCTCGTCTATTATTTTCCCAATTGAAATGGGGTTTGCAGCATTTTGTTCGGAATAAAATAGGCTAAATGTACGGTGGTAGAATAATTTTGAAAAATAAAATTTTACAAGTGAAATTTTAGCACAAAATTTAAGATTTTTTCCAAAATCTATCCATTTGCAAGAGGAAATTTTTTATGCAAGGAAAACTGTCAACCTTACACAATTGTTTCTACAAATAGGTCAAAAGTGCATGTACTCATACAACAAGTTCCAGATCTGGGAGTTAATTTCTCTTTGCGAAAAAAATTCCGAAATTCTTCAAAATTTTCAAAAATCGCACTTTTTAGGCTTTGATATCTCTGGTGGGGCACGAGATAAAAATTTTAAATTCTGGCCTTTGATAGTATTGTGTAGTAGTGTTATGTATAAAAAATTTCAAGAAGGACATTTGACTACAAGCTGAGATATGGCATGGACAATATGTGTAAACAATACTGCCAAACTATTGTAACCTACTATGTAATTGTTCATACCTCCAAAATTTTAAATTAATTATTTATGGTACAAAGTTAAATGTCTATTACAAATATCTTCTTCGAATGCGTCTGTGTGATTTAAACAATTCAGAATGTATGCTAAGCCTATACACACTTTGTTCAGAGGAACAAACCTACTAGAAATGCTATTGCAACAATTTTACTCGGTACACATTTCAGGAAAAGTAAATTTCCGACAATGGGTTGCAACTGATCGAGTTGGCATGGTTTCAATTATTAAACCTACAGAATTTCATTCAAGTTAACAAGGGATGACAAAACTTAGGTGGCTTCAAATAAAATTGTGAGAAAGAACAGCCTGATGGACTGACAACAGTAACTGGTCGAACTCATAACATCTCTCGTAAATAGTGTTAAGCTCTTTGTTGAGCATATATAGTATCTTTGTAAATTAAACATTTATTATTAAACTGTTTTCAACAAATGATATTTTCTGTGTAAATATGAATGAGACTAATCTCATTTCTCCTAATGTACTCATAGTAACATTTCTTAACATTTTTTAATCACCGTATCTCAGCTTATAGTCAAATCTCCTTCTTGAATTTTTTTGTACTTAACACTACTACACAATATTATCAAAGGTCAGAATTTCAGATTTTTATCTCGTGCTCCACCAGAGATATCAAAGACTAAAAAGTGCAATTTTTGAAATTTTTGACGAATTTCGGAATTTTTTTCGCAAAGAGAAATCAACTCCCAGATCTGGGACTTGGTGTATGAGTATACGCACTTCTGAACTATTTGTAGAAAAAATTGTGTAAGGTTGGCAGTCTTGTTGGACAATTACATAGAAGGTTACAATAGTTTGGCAGTATTGTTTTCGCATATTGTCCATGTCATATCTCCGCTTGTAGTCAAATCTTCTTCTTGAAATTTTTTGTACATAACATTACTACACAATACTATCAAAGGCCAGCATTTCAGATTTTTATCTCGTGCCCCACCAGAGAGATATCAAAGCCTAAAAAGTGCGATTTTTGAAATTTTTGACGAATTTCGGAATTTTTTTTGCAAAGAGAAATCAAATCCCAGATCTGGGATATCGTGTATGAGTACACGCACTTTTGACCTATTTGTAGAAAAAATGTGTAAGTGTGACAGTTTTCCTTGCATGAAAAATTTCCTCTTGCAAACGGATAGATTTTGGAAAAAAAATCTTAAATTTTGTGCTAAAATTTCACCTGTAACATTTTATTTTCCAAAATTATTCTACCGCCATACGTTTAGCCTTTTTTATTCTGAACAAAATGCTGCAAACCCCATTTCAATTGGGAAAATAAAAGACGAGTTATTTACAATTTCGTGTATCCTAGTATCTGAGAAAATCGTTGCACACGATGAAACAAAGATGGCCGCCATGGACAAACAAAAAATAGTAAAATTAAAATAACGATCATTTTGAACTTCCATCATGTTAGGATTGTTGTACAAAAAATTTCAGATTTTTTTTTAAATGGTCGAGCGACCAGTGCTGGACCACTTGAAATGGATTGACCCTACTATAAAGACTTAGAAATTGGAAAAATGAAAAAATCAGTAGGAAAAATTCCCTTTCGATAGGGAAAATGTACGTTTAGTGTTAAAAATGGTATTTATCTATAAGGATTTACAAATTGGAAAAATGTATGTTTAGTCGGGAAAATGGTATTTACCTATAAAGACTTACAAATTAGGAAAATGAAAATGTCAGTCGGAAAAATTCCCGTTCGATAGGAAAAATGTATGTTTAGTCGAAAACAATATCTGTATTAAATTGTAAAAAACTTATGAATTGGAGAAATTTTTTCATTGTAGTTTTTAATTAGAAAAAAAAAGGAATTTTGAAGAAAGAAAACTTATATAAATTTGTTCTTAGTTGGAAATATTTGAAATTTTCTTTTTTTTTTTTTATAAAGCTAAACAGATATACTTTGATTTTGTCAAATATTGTGAACTCAAAAATTTCAATATGACGAAAAAAAATACTTAGATACGCATCCCAATATTGTACATAACATCCCCAATGTTATGTACAATAATATTATATAAAATCTCCATATTTTGATAAAAAAAACCTCGATATTCCGACATTTTTTAGTGCACTTTGACTTCGAAATATCGAGATTCTGCTGTATTCTCGAAAAATGTTTACTTTGATGTGGAAATTTTAAGATATGCTGATTGAAGTGATGAAACTTCTACTTTTTCTCCAAATTTAAATTAAGTTAGAAATCACTGAATTTAGGTGTAATTTTCTTCTAATGAATATTCAAAAATAAATTGCAAATATTTAGTGCTTTTCCTAATCAATCTTGATATTTTTCAAGCTTGCACGAATTTAATTTTAAACGAAAATAATTATGGTTTTATTTTTTCTACAAACTATTTTTTAATGTGAATTTTGTTTACTTTATGTAATTTTAATAAAAATAGATGGATGAAAATCGAAAAACCACTCATATACTTTGAATTTTTATCGCGAATTAATCTGGATATTTTTCAATCTATATGCTTTATTTCTATCAGAAATAATTTGTTCGTTTTCTTTTTTTTAATCAATTTTCGAATGTTTTTCCATATTATTATAACTACATTTTGTTTAGTCGTAAAAAAAAAAAAAAAAAAAACAGAGATAACACCAAATTTTTAAGCAGATTGAAAGTATGTCATTAGAAAAAATTATAAACTTTAAAAAAAGAGAAAAAAAACATTGACAATTTTTTGTTTTTAAAGTAGTCCTAGAGTAACCAAATTTCAATTTTACTTATAAAAGAAATGCTAAAAAAATTTTAATTCATTGCTAAAAATTAAAGAGACAGAACACTATTTTCTTTTCCAGTAAAGTGCTTTGGCACGCTCAGACGACTGGAACTCTTCTCAAGTATCAGTTACAAAACAAAAGTACGCTTGTGCCACGATGGGCATCCCTACGAATCCCTTACAGCCAGTTTTCTTAATATTTAACTCCATTCTGCTTAAACCATTAGTATGCTAGCTTATGATTATAGCATGAAATCATTAAGACCATTAATCGTTATATGTTGCTACTGTTGAGAATATTTTTGTATATATTTAATTACTTAATATTTTATGTATCAATTATGCCACCTCCTAAATGCAAAAAATGAAAAATGCAATGCAAGTTGTATAATTCGGTTTTCTTTTGAGACATCGTTTTATAGATCAACTGGCCATATTTCTATAGTCGTTTTTAGGTAGGAGCGTGAAATTAAAGAAAGTAAATCTGCTAAACAAATAATGAATAACGCATTTTAGTACATAAGGAATTCTTAACCTATATAGGTAAAGGATGTCGAACATTTTTTAATATTTGGTATATCTCATCAGCCGTTTTTGGTGTAAGTGTGGAATTAATGAAAATAAAACCACTAAGAAAAAAAAAATAAGCACGTATTTCAGAACTTCAGAAATTGCCCTCTAAGTGAGTTAAAGAGTCAAAAATTCTAAAACATTTGGCCATATCCTGGCAGCAGTTTTAGGTAGGGGCATAAAATTTAAGATAACAAGCTAATTTAAAAGTAATTTAATATGCATTTGAGATTTCAGAAATTCTCCTGCCTTTAAGAGGATTAAAGGGGGTTGGTGGGTATTGAAACTCTTTAATTATTTCTCAATATTTCTGTTTTAGATTAATGATGAGATTCAGAATAACGAATCTACTAAAACGTACTTAAATATATGTTTTATTGATTTTGGAAATTCTCAAGTAATGATGTTTAATGGGATATTGGTAAGTTTTAGGTCGTTTTAACATATCTAAGCACAAATTTTAGGTAGGAGAGGGAAATTCAGTGTAACAAACCTACCAAAAAATTGTTAATTGCAGTACTTCGGTGATTTTAGAGCTATTTTCTCTATTCTATTTCCAACATCAACTTTGAAGGGGATAATGTAAAATTATACGAATAAGACAATAATAATGGATAATTAATTAGATGTTAGGAAAGTGTAGTTTTATTTTAATTTTATCTGTGTTATTCCGTTTAATTCAATAATCTATAGGAAAACTGACAAGCGTAGTTTGCAAAGGCTGCCAGGATATATATGTATGTGGGTGTGTTACATTTCATTTCGCAATATTCATTTAAATTATTCTAAATTCCTGGAATATTATTTATTTCCCCATTTCTTAATAATACCTAATATTTGTTTCGATTGATGATTCTCTGATATCAGCTGTTGTCAAGAATTTCACTCAAGTTAGCTGGATTTAGCGACTAAAAAAAAAAAAAAAAAAAAAAAAAAAAAAAAAAAAAAAAAAAACAGTATATTTTATAAACCGCCAATATTCTACGAATTTAATACATGATTTTATATATGTGTGTGTATATACACATACATACATATACGTATATATAATAGTCGGTATTTTATTTTTCTTAGTACTCGGAAATTTTCTTTCTTGGAGTCGGAAATTTATGAGTCTACACCCCCCTAAGCAATAAGGATGGTTTACGCCCATGCCCGGAGTTATACCGAAAACCTCAGTTGAACGCTCATACAATATTCCCTTTTAATCTTGATTGGACTTTTCCTTGATAATGTCCAATCAAAATACCGTAAATTTCATCTGAGCGTTCGACTAAGGTATTCTAGGTTGAGGCAGATAGTGAATACGAGCATAAATAGCACCCTTTAAACTAATTTAAATACTTTTAGAATTACTAGTCCTTTTCAATAAATGCATGCATATCATTTCAATAAATGTATGCATCGATACATAGAATGATACATTTTTGGAGATTTTGAATAGTAATTTTAAACTGTTTTTTGTGGTCACTCGCAATATATGTCTCAGGACTAAGGAGGTTAAAACGTGGGTTTACTACACTTAAAACTTAACTAATAGTTAAAGAGACGCGTTGGTAATTTAGGCACAGGATCTAGAATAATATGCTTCATTTCTTTTTACGTGGGTGGTTCAACAGTTATTGCCCCTGGTGTGTATAACATATTTGTACTGCGATGTTTGATGTAGAATATCGTAGCCTAATGTCTTAAATGCCTGTATTCTCAATTTCAGAACCGTAGCTACTATATTCACATACACTGGCCCAGGGGTGTGCGAAGAAAAATTGCACCCGGGGTAAACTTAGAATTTGGCGCCCCCCTCGTAAATTTGTCTTGTAATAGGCCAAGAATGACGTTAGTATTATAAATTTTGCGCCCTCTAAATCTCCGCGCCCGGGGCGGCCGCCTCTTCCCCCCCCCTCCCCCTTTCGCACGGCGCTGCACTGGCCTCCAAAAGTTAAAGTACAACATTTTTTCGAAGCTCACCAGAAAAAAAAAATGGCAGCCAGATTAAACTTTATAGTTTGACATAGACTGACAACAATAAGCTTTAAAAAGACTTGCGCAAAAATTACAGCTACCACTTTGTATTTTAATGACAAAAATAGATATTTGTGAATGAGAAAAAAACATGCAATTACGAAGCTTTCGTATTCGCGTGTCAGTTTTGTTGTATTTGAACTATTGTTGTCGGTTTTGTTCACAACAACCAGTAGAGTCTAGAAATGTCTAGAAGAAGTCGTTTCTCCGATTCATCAAGGTGGCGGGTGGTAGGTGGATGGAAATGGGGTTGTCACAGGCTAATACTGCTAGAGTGTACCAGTGTAGTCCAACGACCCTGGTGTCAGTATCGATCCAGAGATTCTGTGTCCAGAAGACATGTTCCAGGCCGCCCATGTGTTACAACACCTGCAGAAGACCGGTTTCTAGCTTTTTCGGCCCGAAGGAGAAGACGCACTACTGTGCCGCAACTCATTGCAGACCACTTTGCAGCATCAGGGAGAAAAATCTCCGCTATTAGATAGGAAGACGTCTTCAGAGTGCAGGTCTCTATGCAAGGCGACCAGTTATGTGTGTCCCCCTCAACAGACGAAAGAAAATGGCCCGCTTATGTTGGACAAGAAAACAGGTTTCCTGGACCAGACAACAGTGGGCTTCTGTACTCCAGATTCACACCCGAGAGCGATTCGGGACGTCTTCTGATCTAGAGAGAACAATGCACTTGATAACATCTATAAAACACTGTCGAAACACACAAGTACATGAACGGTGAAATCATGGTTTGATCTCACTCGGAGGCCACACTATGTGTACCATGGAGGAACTGTGACTGGTGCGAGATATCGTGATGAAATCCTTGATTCATATGTGCGCCCATATGCCGGTGCTATTGGCAATGGTTCATTCTAATGGATAATAATTCGAGACCACACAGAGCTGTTGTTGTTGAGGATTATCTTGAAGATCACAGTTTGGAGAGAATGTAATGGCCATCTCACTCTCTAGATTTGAATCCGATAGAACATCTTTGGGACTATCTTGAAAGACAGATTGCGGCTTTAAGTTCTCCTCCAAGGTCATTAAATGAGCTGGAACAAGGCTTACTCCATGTCTGGTCGGCGCTATTTCGGTGTCCAACAATTTAATTGAGAGCATAGAAAGTCAATGCCGCCAATGCATTCAAGTCCGGGGTGGACATATTCCTGATTAGAACCAGTTTTTTAATGCTTCTGTCACATTTTACTGCATAATACTGCGATGTACTGATTTCTCCAAAAATAGAAATTTCCACCATAAGTGTTTTTTTTTTTTTTTTTTTTTTTTTTTTTCTTTGTAATTTCATTTATACGTTTAACTTATTCGAAAAAACGCTTTTCCACCTTCAACAGCTCGAAATTTTCTGATACAATTTCAGACACATTTTTAAAAGTAGAAACATGAAACTTTCTAAGGGGATTTTTGAAGAGACCTATAAGGTGCCGTGTGATGTCATTTTGCGCTCAATTCATTAGAATTTGATTTATAAGCAACTATATTCTCAGTATGACCCTTTTTTTCGCTCCTAGACCTCCCGCTTGGGGAAAATCGGTTCAAAATGACGTTTTGGATTGCTCTTTTTTGCAATATTTTCTACATTTATCAAAGAATCGACAATCACGGCATCTCGTGTACTTTCTAAATAAGACAATTTGCCAAATTGCATATGAGAGAAAAATGAATTTAAAAATTAATCAGAAAAAAAGCAGTTTGAATCAAATACGCCCTTAAATAAATTTCTATGTCGCACTTAATAAATAACAGTTTTGTGCACATTTCCTCCAAATTTGTTGTTTCTATATTCATTCATTTGCAAATTAGACACAAAAAACCGGTCGTACCTTAACTTTTGGAGGCCAGTGTATTTTTGGAGGGAATCATGAAAGAAGTGAATTTTTAAGTCACTACTTCCATCGTTATAAAAGTCTGACTGGCAGGACATTTTAAATATAAACATTCCTTTTAAACGGATTTTCAAATGTGTAACTTATTTTATCTATCAATTACAAAAACAATCGTCATCTGTCGTGAGAGCGGGGGCTGAAATCATGTTAATCGAAAAATAGCAGATTCAAATGGAAAAGCATGGCAACCTGATTGCAGAAGATTGTCGCTCTTCGTGACAATAATATTCAATCTTCCATAATTTGATAATATTTTTCAAGAAAAGAAAACACTACTATGTTTTTATTGTTGGAACGGGGGTTGGCTGGCGCAACTCGCAGGGGGCACAGCATCCTAAATGTACAATATACATTTAAGCTACAACAACTGATCAAATAATCCGTTTGATACACTTTCAAATTTATTTTTCTAAAACCTTCTTTTTTCACTTCAAATACCTTCAAAACAAATAAAGCAAAAATGGGATTTGTGGTTTTCTGTTTCTTGCAGTCCTCGAATAATACTGAAACCAAAAATTTAATATTCCTGCTTGGTGAAATCTTTTCAGAAAATCTTTTTAGTGCTTATTGAAAAAATATTCTACGCTCCTGGTGAAACAGCATGAAAATAAAAGCTCTTTTTCGGTACTTTCTCCTCCAAAAATACAAAGAGAAAAATGTGTAAAGAGAAAAAAAAAAATCTACCTTCTTCTTAAATAGAGATTTAAAAAATCATTGCGGGATGCAGAAAGGTTTTGCTGAGATGCAAACTGCAGCAAAAGATCAAATTAAACTTTTGAAGAAACTGCTTAAAATGGGATTAAAATATTCTTCCCTGTCCCTTTTTTTCTTAGAGCAGAAAAATAAGAGGCCGGAAAGTAACACTGTTCTGCTCTTTTTAGCTTAAAATAACTAAAAAAAATAGCAGTAAAAATGACAACGGAGGACAAGATAATGTCATGTGATCACTTAACTAGAAACAATCATAAAAAAAAAAAGTTACGATAAAATTTAAAAAAGATATATGCTTTTATTTTTCCATTTTTTGAAAGAAATACATAGGGATAAAATAAATAAATGTCAGACATTTCCTTTTTAATACTGGAATTATTACAATTTACAAAGTGAATATATGACATCTGTATATATATATGTAATAAAATAAAAAAAATTTGCGCCATTTTGTTCTCTCTTAGCTTCAATTCTAAATTTGTGGAACATATTTCAACCTTAGTTTCGTAATGTATTAACTTGTAACAGCTAAAATTCTTTTTCTTATTTTATTTATTAATAAATTATTGCTTGCTTCTTAAAAAGGCGGGAGGTATTTCGTAACCTTTTTACTTTCTGGAATATTCCCGGGATTTTAATTTTATTTTTTTATTTAACATCGCGTGACTGGTGTTATTGCGCGTTGTTAAAGGGCTTGTTATTTGCGAGGAAAAATATAGATCCTGCCGAGTACACGCCTGCTAAGACCAATCAGAACTGATCATTTTTTTTTCATTGAGACTCGAGTTAATCCTAATTGGATTTTTAAAATGATTGACGCGGAGTAGGAGGGAACTAGTTTTGTAGTAAAAATGTTTTTTTTTTTCATTTTGCTTTTTAGGAGCGTTAGAATGCACCTTTCCTTTAAACTGCTCGGAAGCCATGTCATTTTTTCCGAGAATGTAGAACGCCGGAATGTTGCAGCTTAGTGAGCGAAGGTCGTAGTGATAGATGTGTGGAACGGTGATCTGTGGAGTAACTTGAAGTTCGTGCTCTAAATAATAAAGAACTAAAAAACTGATTTTCTTGCATTGTTATTGGAGAAACTCCTACGAGAACAAATCCATGGCTTATCCACTTACCAGAACGACTGCTCATCCCGCTATTGAGTCTTAGTGAATAGTAGTATTCTACAGCCAACATGGTATTCTACTAGAGCTTATACACTATTATAGAACATCGTCGTTGTATCATGACATATATGCAGTGAAACTCACTAAACGACCACTTTTTAATGGAACGAAATTGATTCCAATTCCTTGAAGAAGGTTTTATTAGAAAAAGAATTTTGAAGAGCGCATTAGTCATCAAACTTCTAAACTATATTTATATATATATATTTTTTCCTGCATTCCGGGAACTTTTAAGTGTGTAATGCCACCTGCCTTCTTAGGCAATGAATTTCACACAGATGATAGACTAGAAGTGACGGTCAATAAACTCTCTTGAGAGATTCTGTTAAGAAACTCTAAAAAAAAGATAAAAAAATAGATAAAGTAATGAAATCGTCATTATTTTGTTCTTGTCCAAAAATACTCGCATTTATTTACTGAACTTCGAAATTCCTTGGAAATAAAAGTTGTAAAAGATAAAATCGTAAAATCAGAGCAAACTAGTCTTTTTTTAGAGCTGTCTTGGATTGTATTTTGGTTTCGTATGTAACTCGTAAAGGATCACATTAGTACTTGAAATAAATGTCAATTATTTAATTTAAATATAAAATATACATTTCAGCTACAACAACTGATCAAAGAACTCGTTTGTTACACTTTCAAATTTCATGTACTTAAAACTTCTGTTTTAGTTCAGATACTTCCAAAACAAATAAAACAAAAATGGGATTTGTAGTTTTCTGTTTCTTGCAGTTATCAAATAACACTAAAACCAAAAATTTTATATTCCTGCTTGGTAAAATCTTTTCCGAAAATACTTTTAGTGCTTATTGAAAAAGTATTCTACACTCCTGGTGGAACAGCATGGAAGTAAAAGTTCTTTTTCAGTACTTTTTCCTCTAAAAATACAAAGAGAAAAATGTGTAAAAAGAGAAAAAAAAATCTTCCTTCTTCTTAAACAGAGGCTTAAAAAATCATTGCGGAATGCAGAAAGGTTTTGCTGAGATGCAAACTGCTGCAAAAGATCAAATTAAACTTTTCAAGAAACTCCTTAAAATGGGATTAAAATATTCTTCCCTGTCCCTTCTTTTCTCAGAGCAGAAAAATAAAAGCCCGGAAAGTTACGGTTGTTCTGCTCTTTTTAGCTTAAAATGAATAAAAAAATAATAGTAAAAATGACAACGGAGGACAAGATAATGTCATGTGATCAATTAAGCTAGAAACAATCATGAAAAAAAAAAGTTACGATAAAATTTAAAAAATAAATATTTTTTTATTTTTCCATTTTTTGAAAGAAATACATAGGGATAAAATAAATAAATGTCAGACATTTCTTATTTAATACTGGAATTATTACAATTTACAAAATGAATATATGACATCTGTATATATATATATATATATGCAGTGAAACTCACTGAACGACCATTTTTTCATGGAACGAAATTGATTTTAATAGACTCAATACCAAGTTTACTTCCATTCAGAGACTATCCCAGTTCAACTTTCGCCATGACCGACCAATTATTTTGGCGAAAATGAAACAAATTCTGCTTTTTTGAGGTCGCTTGAAGAAGGTTTTATTAGAAAAAGAATTTTAAAGAGAGCATTAGTCATCAAACTTCTAAACTGAGTTTATACAGCGAAACCTCTAAATAAGGGACACCTCTATTTAAGGGACAAAACTTCTGGTTCTACTCCCTTGGTTATAGGACGCGTAATGTATTTACCTCTGAATAAGGGATACTCGATTTAAGGGACACTTGAAAATTAGATCAAAGAACTGGTTTTTGCATTTCAGGTAATGAAATATGTCTGTGTTGAAAATGAAAATACAGATATTTGTGAATACCTTAATAGTCCTTACAGAAAATATTGTCAAAGTGGGCGTTTTGAGCCAAATTTCTACTCGAAAGAAGAATAACTACTCAGCAAGCGTGATAAACGTATTGATTACATGATCAAAATCGCTTATAACTTAACAGATAATTTATTTACCAAAAAAGTGAAAACACAGTTCGATTCCAAATCGCTTCCACAGTCAGGCATTTATTATACCTTTCCGTTAAAAAAACGATTTTGTAAATATGTCAGAACGTTTTCCACTAGCTGAGCACAGCAGTTGAATACTTTTTTTGTAAATGCTACTGATAATGAAGAACTAAAATTTGTGAGTACAATAAATGAAAATTTGAAAGGTTTGTAGTGAAAAATTGAAATTTGCAAAGATAATTTTTTTAAATGTTTTAATACTTTTTTCATGTACAGAATTTGTGTATAAAATAAAAAACAATTCTGCAAGTAATTTAATGATTTAGTAATCAATTGAAAATTTAAATTAATTAATTCTCTGTTCCTTTTATGTCTCAATGTAATTCATACACTTACGGGTACATTTAAACTTCACCTTTAATGATTTGTTATTTTTATATCCTTCTGAACGATTAATCAAAAATAACAATCAAAACTCTGAATAAGGGAAAAAAATTTCGGTCCCACAGGTGTCCCTTATTCAGAGGTTTCACTGTATATATATATATATTTTTTTTTTTTTTTTTTCCTGTATTCCGGTAACTTTTAAGTGCCCTTTCCTGCCTTCTTAGGCAGTGAATTTCACTCAGATGACAAATTAGGAATGACGGTTAATAAACTCTCTTGAGAAATTCTGTTAAAAAACTCGAAAAAAAAGAAAGAAAAAGAAAAAAGAAATAGATAAAGTAATGAAATCACCATTATTTGTTCTCGTCCAAAAATGCTCGCATTTATTTACTGAACTTCGAAAGTCCTTGGAAATACATAAAAGTTATAAAAGATAAAGCAAACTAGTCTGTTTTTAGAGCTTCTTGGATTGTATTTGGGTTTCGAATGTAGCTTGTAAAGGATCACATTAATACTTAAAATAAAAGTCAGTTATTTAATTTAAATATAGAATATACATTTCAGCTATAACAATTGATCAAAGAACTCGTTTGATACACTTTCAAATTTCTTGTACTCAAAACTTCTTTTTTAGTTCAGATACTTCCAAAACAAATAAAACAAAAATGGGATTTGTAGTTTTCTGTTTCTTGCAATTATCAAATAATACTAAAACCAAAAATTTAATATTCCTGCTTGGCGAAATCTTTTCAGAAAATCTTTTTAGTGCTTATTGAAAGAATATTCTACGCCCCTGGTGTAACACCATAAAAATAAAAGCTCTTTTTCAGTACTTTCTCCTCCCAAAATACAAAGAGAAAAATGTGTAAAGAAAAAAAAATCTTCCTTCTTCTTAAACAGAGGCTTAAAAAATCATTGCGGGACGCAGAAAGGTTTTGCTGTGATGCAAACTGCTGCAAAGGATCAAATTAAACTTTTCAAGAAACTCCTTAAAATGGGATTAAAATATTTTTTCCTGTCCCTTTTTTTCTTAGAGCAGGAAAAATAAGAGCCTGGAAAGTAACAGTTGTTCTGCGCTTTTTAACTTAAAATAAATAAAAAAAATAATAGTAAAAATGACAATGGAGGGCAAGTTAATGTCATGAAATCACTTAAGCTAGAAACAATATAGAAAAAAAAACGTTACGATAAAATTTAGGAAATATATTTTACCGAATTTTCTATTTCTTGAAAAAAAAAATTACTTAGAGCAGATATATATTGTCAGGTTCCTAGAAGACATCTGCCCTGAATTAGAAAGGAATGACATTTCCTCATCTGAATATTTTTATGTATTGTTAGTTGTGTATCCGTGAAGCTTTCGAAATACCTTTCTTTCTTTTCTTATAATGACAAATGACAGGTGGTTATCCAGGCGCAGGTGTGCGGATGACGCACTCGTTGATGAATGAAAGTGATGACCACGGGGCATGGCTCAGCTGTCATTTAGTATTTAAGTGATGTGTAAAGAGTAGATGTCATGACTCAAGGTTGGTATGCGGAATTGAACCAATGGAGGAACTCTAAGAGGCCCTGCTGGGGGAAGGAAGATCTCTGACAAGGTCAACTCTGGACTGAGAGGTTGGAGACAGTTCTCGCTTGGCGTTGAGACCGATAGGTCGCTCAGGATTTGTGGTCCTGTTGGATAGTGTATATTTTGAGCGTGGGACAAGGCGTCCCGGTGGATAGTGTTATAGGCCGAGAAGTGAGGCCTAGTACCCTTGTGTATTGAGATTCTGCAGTAATCTCTGATAAAGCGTATCTAACGTGCGTTGAGTGTGAGGAAGAAAGTGTAAGTTGAACGGTACACAACCAACGTTTATTGTAGTTAATTTAATGTTGAACCGGATCATCTATATCCGAGTTGTAATTGTATATAGTTGTAAATATTGTTTCTTGTGTACATATCTATATCTTAAATAAACTGTTAGTTCAGTTCATTAACAGCGTCAGTGTTATTTTACCCAATCCTCACAGCAGGTGACCGATATCACCCATTAATATCGGTGGTGGCAGCTAAAACTACCTAGGACATTCTTCGAAGTTTTGTGGACTGAGAGGAGCGTCCGACAAATTGGCGGCAGCGACGGGATTGAACCGCCTGAGACCAGTGACCAGCGACGGGATAGAATCGTCCGAGACCAGCGTCCAGCGACGGGATAGAATCGTCCGAGCCAGTGACGAGCGAGCCGTGTTAAAATTGTGTTAGTGCCGCAGCCGAACTGTCCTGTGATATTCGTTCGTGGTAGTGCCGAATCGTCGATGGAGTGTTAGAGAAATAAAAATCAAGTGTGGAACTGATATAGTGTGTGTGCCATATAGTTAGTACAGAAAACTGAACTGTGTTGTGCCTGATTATCGCTACATCGTGGAGCTATCTGTGAATAGAAGAGTACCCCACCAAATAAAGTATAAGGTAAGGTGTTTTGATCATTCATTTCTTCTGACATCTCGAACCAAATTGTATTGTTGTATAATTAATAGTAATTTAAGTAAATTGTCTATGTAATTTATGTGCAATGAAATAATTGTGTTCAGATAGGTGTAAAGAATTAGTAACCATATTGCTATTGTTTTAAAGAAAGGTCATAATAATTTGAGATGATAATGATATGCTATTTATAATGATATTAGTGAACTAAATTAATGCATTAAATCTAAATTATTGTTAAAGTAATTGTTAAATGAAGCAATACTGTTTAAATTTTAAGAGTTATATTATCAAAATTCTAAGCAAATGAAAATTTTGATTGGCCAGTAGTAAAGAAAAAAAAAAAGGCTCAATAGAGAGCCATAGTGGAAAAAAAAAAGTCTCAATAGAGGGCCATAGAGAAAAAAAAAAAAAGGCTCAGAAGAGAGTCATAGTGAGGAAAGTTAAAAGTGAAGATTTTTATGATCAAAATAAATGTACTTAAGATCATATTTATTTTAAGTGTGAGAACCAGTACTGAATTTAGAAATACTTTAATGAGGATAATTGTAGGAATTTATATGTGCATGTTATACAATTTTTTTTTGTTATGTTGATTTTCTATTGATATCAATCTTTTTATTCAGTTCCAACGTATTATTATTAGGTAAATTGCATGTTATTATCTAATGGTGTATTGCATAGTAATCAAATTGAAATTAGTGTTTTACCTTGTGTTTTATTGAAAGTAAATTGTGTGATATTAATGGTGAGGAAAATCAGGTTCTATAATAGGTTAGTTCGAAATACATATCTGAAGGGTATTAATTCTATAATGAGTGGAGATATAACTGTACTAAGTTAGGAATTTAGAAAATATTGATTTAATAAGTTTGAATATTATTTATTGTAAGGTGGTAACAAAATTCGGTGAAGGTATGGCATTCTTAGCAAAATTGAAAAAGGGGGATCTTCAGGTTTTAGCCGAAGAATTGGAGGTTGAATTCGAGGAAAATGATACCAGGATTCAGCTTAGGAATAAGATAGTGAAGAGTGATGGGTATGATGAGGGGTTTATTAAGGAGTTATCTGACACTATTGTTGCAGAACGATTAGAACAGGAAAATTTAGAACGCGAAAAGTTAGAAAAACAGGAAAAGTTAGAAATGGAGAAATTGAGGATGGGACATGAATTAGAAATGGAAAGGCTCAGAGTTCAAGGTTCAGCAAATAACTCTAATGGATCTAGGGAATCTAGTAATGAAAGTAACATCGAAAAATTGATCAAAAGTGTTAAAACTCTATCTATCAAAGTACCAGAAGGGACTGAGGGATGGAATTTATTTTTCAACAGTTTAGAAAGGGCATTCCAAACTAAAGATGTACCAGAAAACCAGCAGGCCGAAATTCTACTAAATATGTTAGGAGATAAGGCGGATAATTTGTTAATTTATACCACTAAGGAACAAATGGAGAATTATGAGGAATTAAAGGAGTTAGTCCTAAGGGAACATGAGCCAACCCCGAAGGCATGTTTAGAAAATTTCCGGAAAGCTAGGAGAAATCCGAACGAAACCCATGTATTATTTGTATCGCGTTTAATAGCTACGTGGGAAAATTATTGTAAAATTAGAGGTGCGGACACTTATAAAAAGGTCAACCAGTTAATAGTTACTGATAAGCTAATGAGTACGCTAGATGAGGATACTGCAGCATATATTAGTTTAACTCACCAGGGTAAATGGTTAGAAGCTCCTAAAATTGCTAAAGAGTGTGATAATTATTTTGATGCTAAATATAAGTCTTATGCGGTTACGCATAAAAGCTTTAAAGGTAAAGATAAGTACGTAAACAATGAAAAAATGAGACCGAGGGAGGATAATAAATTTAGTGGTAGTTGGAGGCAAAATGGTAGTAATGAGTGTAATTCTTTTCCGGATAGGAAAACAGAGTTTAAGAAGACGAATGATGCTTCAGGGCCTAAATGTTTTAAGTGTGGTTTGAGAGGTCATTACCAACGCTTTTGTAATAAAGTGGGTAATGAGGGAACTAATAATGGCAATAAAGGGCGAGACCAGAAAGCAGGTGTTCATAAGATTATGGTGAAAGAAAATCAAGAGTTACCTAATGGGGCTATTGTGGCTAGAATATCGGCAAAGGCCGAGCAGAAAACTAATGTTATTGGTGAGAAATTAAATAAACTTGAGAAAATTGAAGTCAGTGTTAATGGGCAAAAAGCAAAGGGATTGGTTGATTCTGGATGTGAGATTAGTGTTGTTCATAAAGATTTAGTACCGGAAGAGAAATTAAAGGGAGCGGGTAGTATTTATTTACAAGGGTTATTTGGTGAAGCTGTTAAATCACCTTTAGTTAAACTACCGCTAGCTATTCCGCAATTCGGGCAAACTAATATTATTCATCAGGAAGTACTTTGCGCAGTAACTGATAATATTAATGAGCAAGTAATTTTACATCCCGAGGTGATTAATGAGTTGTCAGGTGTCAATCTTGAGGAGCCATTGATAGAGTCCGAAGAATTAAAAAGTTCCGAAATTATTATTGATAACTCGAATGAAAAGGAAGATGTAAGTAACGATAGCTGTAATGTTTACGTAATAGACGCGAGATCGCAAAATGTACAAAGTCAGGATCCAGAAAAAACTGAAACGGAGGAAAATAATGAATCTATTGTTAGTAACTCAGATATGTTTAAGAAATCCCAGTTGGAATGTAAAGAATTAGAGAAAGCTTGGGAATTAGCTAAAAAGGAAAAAGGGGATTATTATATTGTAAACGGATTATTGTATCATAAAGAGAAATTGTTAGGCGAAACTATAGCGCAATTAGTAGTACCCAAGGTAAGAAGGGAAGAAATCTTAAAATTAGCGCATTCATCGGTATTTGGAGGGCATCATGCAGCCAAGAAAACGTTGCAGAGAATAAGGTATTCTTTTTATTGGGAGGGAATGGCAAAAGAAGCTAAACAGTTTTGTGAATCATGTTTAGAGTGCCAATTGACAAGAGGGGTTAAAGTAAATGATAGAGCTCCTATTTCCCCAGTGTCGCGGCCGGAACTTCCATTTCAGGTTGTTAATGTTGATTTAATTGGGCCTATTGATCCTAAAAGTTCACAAGGGCATCGGTATATACTGACTTTAATTGATCAGCATACCAGATGGGCGGATGCGATCCCTCTAAAAA
This sequence comes from Maratus speculifer, assembly GCA_964019185.1. Taxonomy (NCBI): domain Eukaryota; kingdom Metazoa; phylum Arthropoda; class Arachnida; order Araneae; family Salticidae; genus Maratus; species Maratus speculifer. Next base: position 308,024,454 of record OZ025289.1, read on the forward strand.
GTTTAACTGCTAAAACCGCGTGTGAGGCGTTACTTCAAATATTTATGAGAACAGGAATTCCTAATGTAATTGCCTGCGACAATGGAACCAATTTTACTGCCGACTTAACGAAAGAATTTGAGAAAAGGTTAGGCGTCTGTCCAAGATTTTCGACCCCACAATATCCACAGTCCAACGGACTTGTGGAACGATTTAATCAGACTCTTAAACGTATGCTACATCATACGATTAGGGAAGAAGGAAAAAAATGGCATGAACAAATACCATTTATATTATGGGCGTATAGGGAAGTCCCAAATTCTACGACGGGAATCGCACCTTTCCAGTTATTATATGGTAGAGCGCTGGAGGGTCCGTTATCGATTCTTAAGTCGTCATGGGCAGGAGAAAATAAGGGAGCGCAGTTAGATACTACGCCGATTCATGAGTACTTGGATAAACTTAAGAACCGCTTAGAAAGAGCCGCAAATGAGGCAAAATTGTCGTCTGAGGTTCAACAAAATAGAATGGCGTATCATTATAATTTAAGGTCAAAAGAAAAAACGTTTGAGGTAGGCGATAAAGTTATACTGTTAATCCCCGATTCGACTAATAAGTTATATTCTAGGTGGCAAGGGCCGGCAACTATTGTAGAAAAACGAAACCAGCATTCGTTTATTATTGAGTTAGCCGACGGGAGTAGGAAGCATGTGCACCAAAATAAGATAAGAGAATTTATCGCTAAATGTAATATAGTTAATATTGTTTTCGAAGGTGATGAGGAATTTGGAGAAGTTGGGGAAATTCCTATTTTGAACCGGGATCAAGAGATAGAACGGGATATTGAGAGGTTTGAAATAAAAGGGCTATCTAATAGTCAAGTCAAAGATTTAAAGTCCATTTTGAGGGAAAATAAAGAAGTGTTTATGGGTCCTGTACGACCAGCGGAAGTAGGGGAACATCGTATTGATCTGAAACCGGGTGTAGAAAGGAAAAAACCAAAGTTATATAGCGTGCCGGTAGCTTATAAAGAGGAAGTGGATAGGCAGATTCAGGAGTTATTAGAATTAAATCTAATCGAACCGTCGAATGCTGAAATTAGCCATCCAATTGTTTGCGTTGCGAAAAAAGATGCAACTGTCAGAATGTGTATTGATTACAGAGCTTTAAATTCTGTAACGCAGGTTCCCACCTTCCCGATGAAAGATTCCCAAGAAATTATGTATACCGCAGGGGCGGCTAAATATTTATCTTCAATAGATTTATTGAGGGGTTATTGGCAAATTAAAATGGCTGAGGATTGTAAACCTTTGACAGCTTTTACGACGCATAACGGAACTTATCAGTGGCGTACAATGCCTTTTGGATTATCAGGGGCTGCTGCTACGTTTCAAAAAGACATGAATGAGGTTCTCCAAGGTCATCGGAGGTATGCAGAAGCATATATTGATGATGTCATCATTTTCTCCGATACCTGGGAAGAGCATTGTGAGCATGTCAGGGCTGTCATTGAAGAGTTGAAAAATCGAAATTTTACGATTAGACTAGACAAATGTAAATTTGGAGAGAAATTGACTAAGTTTTTAGGTCATGTTATTGGGGGTGGAACTCATGCACCTGATGAGGAGAAAATCGGAGCAATAAGGGACTTAAAGAGACCAAAGACTAAAAAGGAAGTTAGATCAGTTTTGGGATTAATGGGATTCTACCGATCTTATATTCCAAATTATGCTGAGATAGCTATATCTTTAACCGAATTAACCAAAGGAAATGTCAAAAATACTGTACCATGGGATGAAAGGGCAGAAAAAGCATTTAATTCTCTTAAAGATGAGTTGTGTAAAGTGACGAGTTTGGCTACACCTATCGTAGGCCGGGAATATCAGCTTTACGCCGATGCTTCCGACCTTGCAGTAGGATGTTGTCTTACTCAAAAAGATGAAAAAGGTCAGTTTAAACCTATAGCTTTTGCCAGTCAGAAATTGTCAGGGGCTCAGCGTGCTTGGCCGAGTATAGAGAAAGAGGCTTGGAGTGTTCTCTTCGGGTTGCGGAAGTTTGAAAAGTGGACTTATGGATCTCAAATTGAGGTCATTACCGATCATAATCCATTAAAATTTCTCACGGAAACAACCCCAAGGTCGCCCAAACTCACTAGGTGGGCTCTAGCCTTGCAACGCTGGAACCTGAGCATTTCTCATCGTCCCGGAGTTCAACATTTGAATGCTGATGCAATTTCGAGGCTACAGAGAAAGAGCTGGGAAGAACAACCAGTTACTAGCCCATCAGTATCAATGTCAAAATAGTAGACAACTTTAAAGGATGTCATCACATGTCTAATTTTTTTTGTGTGTGTGTAAATATTTTTTTTTAAGTTTTGTGTTTATAATAGTAAATTAGCATGTGTATTGTTTATGCAATAGTAGTATTAGTATAAGGTTCAGTAGAGATGTCAGTAGAGAATGTTCAGACACCTGAAAATGCCTATGTAATATTTAGAATGAAGAAATCTGCAAAGAGACTACTGAACTCTTCCGTAATATTATTATATGTTTGGGGAAAATTAGCCCCTAAGAGGCATATTTTCCGCTAAGGTGGGGGGTGTCAGGTTCCTAGAAGACATCTGCCCTGAATTAGAAAGGAATGACATTTCCTCATCTGAATATTTTTATGTATTGTTAGTTGTGTATCCGTGAAGCTTTCGAAATACCTTTCTTTCTTTTCTTATAATGACAAATGACAGGTGGTTATCCAGGCGCAGGTGTGCGGATGACGCACTCGTTGATGAATGAAAGTGATGACCACGGGGCATGGCTCAGCTGTCATTTAGTATTTAAGTGATGTGTAAAGAGTAGATGTCATGACTCAAGGTTGGTATGCGGAATTGAACCAATGGAGGAACTCTAAGAGGCCCTGCTGGGGGAAGGAAGATCTCTGACAAGGTCAACTCTGGACTGAGAGGTTGGAGACAGTTCTCGCTTGGCGTTGAGACCGATAGGTCGCTCAGGATTTGTGGTCCTGTTGGATAGTGTATATTTTGAGCGTGGGACAAGGCGTCCCGGTGGATAGTGTTATAGGCCGAGAAGTGAGGCCTAGTACCCTTGTGTATTGAGATTCTGCAGTAATCTCTGATAAAGCATATCTAACGTGCGTTGAGTGTGAGGAAGAAAGTGTAAGTTGAACGGTACACAACCAACGTTTATTGTAGTTAATTTAATGTTGAACCGGATCATCTATATCCGAGTTGTAATTGTATATAGTTGTAAATATTGTTTCTTGTGTACATATCTATATCTTAAATAAACTGTTAGTTCAGTTCATTAACAGCGTCAGTGTTATTTTACCCAATCCTCACAGCAGGTGACCGATATCACCCATTAATATCGGTGGTGGCAGCTAAAACTACCTAGGACATTCTTCGAAGTTTTGTGGACTGAGAGGAGCGTCCGACATATATTTTTTATATTCTTATTTAATATTAGAATTACTATAATTTACAAAGTGAAAAGACGATGTATGTGTATATATTTTTTAGTTATACAATTAACTTTTTAGGCTTAAATATTGCAGAAATTTTATTACCGGAAAATAACAGTTGTTTTGCGCGTTTTAGCTTAAAATAAATAAAAAACAATAATAGTAAAAATGACAATGGAGGGTGAGATAATGTCATGTAATCACTTAAGCTAGAAAGAACAATGAAAAAATCTTTACGGTAAAATTTAGAAAGTATATTTTTTCGATTTTTCTATTTTTTGAATAAAATACATGGAGCTGATATATATACATTTTATATTCTTATTTAATATTGAAATTACTACAATTTACAAAGTGAAAAGGTGACATCTGTATTTATATAGTTTAACCGTACAATTAACTTTTTGGTTTAAATATTACACTGACTGATATCAATTCTTTAATAGCGGACGTATTGCGATGGAGTGAAAGGAGTGAATTTCTAAGTCACTGCTTTCGTCGTTATAAAAGTCTCACTGGGAAGGACATTTTGAACATGAACATTCTGTTTAAGCGGATTTTCAAATGTGTAACTGATATTATTCATCAATTCCAAAGGCAGCCCTCAGCTGTCGCTACAGCGGAGGTTGAAACCATGGTCATCGAAAAATGACCCATTCAAACAGAAAGGCACGACAACCCGATTGCAGAAAACTGTCGTTGTTCGCGACAATAATATTCAATCTTTCGTAATTTGGTAATATTTTGTAAGAAAAGACACATTACCATGTTTTTAAAGTCGGGACGGGGGTTGGCATTGGCAGGCGCAGCTCGTAAGAAGGTGAGCACTCTAAATATATAATATACATTTCAGATACAACAACTGATAAAATAACTCATTTGGTGCACTTTTAAATTTCTTTTTCAGTTCAGATACTTAACAAACAAATAAAACAAAAAAGGATTTGTAGTTTTCTGTTTTTTGCTCTTATCAAATAATACTAAAACTCAAAATTTATTATTCCTGCTTGGTGAAATGTTTTTAGTATTTATTGAAAGAATATCCTACGCTCCTGGTGCAACAGTAAGGAAATAAAAGTTATTTTTCAGTACTCCCCCCCCCCCCCCCAAAAAAAAAAAAATACAAAGAAAAAAATCTGTAAGAGAAAAAGAAAAAAAAACGGTTCTTTCTGAAACAGAGGTTTAAAAAATCATTGCGGACTGCAAAAAAGTTTTGCTGAGATGCAAACTGCTGCAAAAGATCAAATTAAACTTTTCAAGAAACTCTTTAAAATGGGATTAAAATATTCTTTTCTGTCCCTTTTTCTTAGAACATGAAAAATAAAAGTCCAGAAAGTAACGTTGTTCTGCGCTTTTACTTACCCATCATACGTAGTACAGGGAAAGTCTTGCAATCGTTTTGAAAATCGAAAAATTTTTTTGACGGATTTACACGTTTTCGACACTGGAGATTTCGAAAAACATATTTTTAGAAAAAAAAAATTCTGTCCGTCCGTCTGTTTGTCTGTCTGTAAACGCTCTATCTCCCGAACGAATTAAGATAGAGACTTGAAATTTTGTATGTACTTAGAATGTAAGAATGGGACAAAGCCTATTTAATATCAGTAACCTCGATTATCCGGAACCATTTTTTTCGGACTCTCGAAAAATTCGTTCTGATGAAAGATATATAAAAATTTTCGAATTTTTTTATTTTAAGGAGTGATGGTAAAAGGCAATAAAATAACACAAATTTTGGATAAAGAACGAAGTAATGTAATCGCAGAAGCGTAAAGTTTGTTTTTCAGCCTTCGAAGTCGAAGAATCGATGCATTCATAAAAGAGAGACTGCAGGTGGAATTTGATCGCCACCAACAATATTTAAACACAAACATCACGCATAATTATAAATAAACGCCATGAATAAACCTTCATGTGCTTTTATTTCAGTATGTCCATGTTTTTGGAAATAAGCATATTCATATTCCAAATATTTTCTTCGTTTTAAGGATATATACACTGCTGGCCACACAAAATGCAACACCAAGAAAGACCAAAAATATCACAGTGAAATTTATTTGGCAGATAACATGTTGTACAAAGATTAAACGATTAAAATTACAGCCTCTTGTGATGTGTGGATGATGACAAAATCGGTAGTAAATATAACCACCATTGTTGACTATAACCGCTGACACACGTCACGGCATAGAATGATGGAGGCTTTGTATGTTTCCTTGGGGTACAGCCGTCTATGCAGCTTCCACATGTTGTGTACCCCATTTCTGGTGTAGCAACGGGTGGTGTATCCCGGGCCACTCACTGTTCAACCATGGACAACACATTTTCGATTGGGGATAGATCGGGATAACAAGTAAGCCAAGAAAGCAATTCAATATGATGAGTAAAGAACTCTTGAACATTACGTGTTACGTGTGGTCGCGCATTATCCTGTTGGAATTTGACTGATGGCAAGAGCTAAATGTATAGGAGGACCACAGGCTCCAACACCTCAGCGATGCAGCGCTGGCTATTCAGTGTACCAGCAATGCGTACAAGAACGGAACGACACACGACAGTGAAATCCACTACCAGTGGTATTGATATTATACCACCTCAAACCATGATACCGGATACAGGACCAGTGTAGCGATACGTAATGCAACAGTTCAGCAGCCTTTCACCACGGCGTCTCCAAACTCTAATTCGATCATCGTGATGTTGCAAACAGAAGCGAGATTCGTCAATGAACACAATTTCGTTCTATTCCGGTGTCCATGTCTGCCGTTCCTCGCACCTTTCGCAGCTCAAACGTCACTGGTTCCAGTCGAGGGTAAACGAAGCATTGGACGCTTGGCGAGCATTCCACTCTGCTGCAAATGGCGTTCAATGGTACGAGTGGACACTGAATGATGCGTAGCAAACTGAATCTGCTGTGTTATGGTTCGCGATGTGGATGTGCAATCCATCACTGCATGCGCACAATCCACCTGTCATCATGGGTTGTGGTGCAACGTGGTGGGTGCCAGGGGCGTGCGAAGAGAAAATTGCGCCCGAGGCAAAGCTAGAATTTGGCGCCCCCCTCTCCCAACATTTTCTTGTAATAGGCCAAAATTGACGGTGGCTGTATAATTTTGGTGCCCCATACATTTCTGCGACCGCCCCCTCCCCCCCCCCCTTTCGCACGGCCCCGTCGGTCTGTCGTTCCTTCCAGCATCCAGCGATTACAGATCCGCATCACAGTTACTTGATTTCGTGAAATACGTTGACCGATTTCTCTGAATGATAATCTGCAGTCCCTATAGGCTACTATACTATACTTCTTCGGTCAAATTCAGAAACTTGGTCAAAATGCGCTCGATGTCTTCCACAAGGCATACGTAAACAGCTAACGCAAAAAAAAAGCTCGAAAAACCAATTGCCTTACTTCAAATCACCAAACTTTCATTCCATTATATAGCGCTTGCGAGTGGCGCTACAGTCGGCCGTGATGTGTGTCTGGTTTGCAATGCAAATGATTTGCATATTTCATCGTCACAAACGCATGATGTAAATTTCACATGATTTGCATGTTTCCTTCAGAGTGTTGCATTTTGTGTGACCAGCAGTGTAACTTGATAAATTTCATTAGAAAACTTATGCTTGTTCTTATTCATTTTCAGTTGATTTATAACTAAAAAGAAGCCCAGTTAAAGTGATAGGCATTGAGTTCACAGGCTACTCACACTAATTGTGTATTATACACTTATTTCAAAGAATCATGCCATCGGAAAATAAAGAAGTCGACCGAAAAAACATTTACCTAAATTAAGTGGACGGGGAATAGCACCTTCATTTCTCCCCTCCCTTACATACTTAATCAATGTGTCTCATCAGGGAAGCACCTTATCAGAATAAACCGGTACACCAAATTGAAGCAAATCGGAAAATTCTGCATGACGAACCCTTTTATCTAAATTAAGGGGTGTATTAGCCCCGTTACCCCCCCCCCCTTTATACTTAATCAATGAACCTTCATAACTAATCAGGGAATTGTTTTATCACAATGAATCTATGTAACAAATTTGAAGCAAATTGGATATTTTTATCAAGAGTTAGCACGTTACGTACATATGTACAGAATCTGCCGGCACATTAGCAATCAGGATTTGATAGTCTTTCAAATAAACAATCTTTTATTCAAAATCAACGAGGAAAATTGGCAGAATAATTTGTAAGGGGGAATAATTTTTACTGCCGACTAAAATGTTTTGCAGATTACCTGATTTTATCAAATTTATAAATCCTTGAGAATGCATGCATATTAGTGTAAGAGGTTTACAAGCGGTTACAAGAGTCATATTTCGTCATTAAACAAAAATTGACCACTACATACATACGTATATATTTAAAATACGTTTTCAAATCTCATTCTCCCGTCTTCATTTGTCGGTTGAAAACGGCAAACATTACAAAAAATTTTAATTTTAAATGCAATATTATGATGCTGACACAAAATGGTGAAGTAAAAACTTTTCCCGATTATTTTAACAATAATACTGACGTGTATAAAAGCAATCACGTAATTTTATGTCTAATTTGCATTAAAATAAATAAATGATTTTTACTAATTTAGAATATGTATTCTGTAATATGATTGTAAGTGCAAATTGAGCACGCTCGTTAAGTACCTCTTTTTAAGCCCATACAGTTATTATATCTCACTTCAAAATATGCATAAACATATAAATTCGCTAATAGTATGTCGTGACACATTTTCAAAAAATGCAAAAATCGGTATTTTGAAACGGAACAGGGAACCTCTCAGTACTATATTTGCCAGTTGTTTATGAAATCTTTAAAAAAATATCTGGTGTTTTATTAAGCATTTATCGTTTGTTGACTTTATTCGATTTAAAAAAAAAAAATCGCAAAAGAGCGAGCGGTTCGCGCCAGGCACCTCCGGTGGTGATGAGAGGGCGTCTCTTATCGATTTGATCCGGGTGCAGTGAAGGCGTTCAAGGTCAAATCCGATGACCCTGCTCCTTTTTTTCTGTCACCTGTTACGTTTCGCTCGCTTTTCTAAGCTATATTTCCAGTGAAATGAATTAAAATGCATGGTAATTATTCTGGCATTGCAAAGGCTTATTTTTAATAATAATAATTTTTAAAAATCTAAAAATATCTTATAAACAAATAATTATTAGATGCAGTAAAACCTCCCAAAAAGCGGCCATCCATTATTTATGTGAAATTTTAAGCGGGGGGAGGGGGATGTGGTGTCCATATTGTATAGTACAGTGTGATAGGAGAATGGGGAGTTGCCATGTTGTGACATCATACATAAAACATGTAAGCAGTTAGTAGGGCTGTAGTCGTAAAATTAACAGAAGATATACGCTCGAAGCAGAGAGTATACCCTAGAGTGTGTATACTATAGCTTTTTTGAGAAACAAGGGGTATACGGTGTTCCTTTAAAAAAATCCAGAAGGTATACGGCGTATACTCCCATGTATCCTCCACTACATCCCTGACAGTTAGTTAAGCATCATTTAAAGCATTATTATTAGGGATGCAACGGATATCCGGCCAATATCCGATATCCGGCATATCCGGCTGATTTTTTAATATCCGAAATATCATCGGATATCCGAATCACAATCACCGGATATCCGACTTCTCTATCGGATATCCGATCGGATATCCGGCAGAATGCAGCAAAGCAAATACAGATGAATAACAGTAATTGTTTGATCCCAAACAATGCCTAAACTTTTGTTTACAATGCAAAAGATGAAATGTTACAATAAGTTTCCTATCAGTAAAAGGTAATTCTCAAAAGTTTAAACCATTGCCAGCTTTCCTACTATTTATATTTAAACGCTGTAATAAATTCAAGAATTTATGTTTATATCTTTTAGAAAATTGTATCTTTACTTTTAGATTGTAAAACAAAATTTGAAGTCAAAATAGTAAATAAAGCCTTTTTGCAAAAGTGTATAAAGATAGAAAACCAACATTTAAAAATGCACAAATAATGCATGAAAAGGTAGCAAACAGCCGTTTTGAATCTGCTATCGAGATTCTTCATCAGGACAAAACTCAGCGTGCTAGAAAAAGCTAAGTTGAGTAAAGCGATAGAGAAGCGCAGGCTTATTATATACCAGTTACGGGAGCGAATGATAAAAACAGACCTATTTTTACATTCTTCTATCCTTGATAGAAGAAAGTAATGTTATCAATTTTTTCGACGAATTTACATCTTTTAGGGATCCAATATCCCCAAAAAATGTTTATTCAAAATATCTGTCTGTCCCAGTGTTTCCATCATTCAATTATACCATCAAAATGTGTATGAAGTTATACATAGAATGAACCAAATATTCTGTGCATGCTTTTGGCTGTAGCCAGCACGTCCAAGTTCATTATGGAAACATTTCGCTGTAAGGCGGTGCTGTAATCACAATATTTGCACCATTTTCATTATTCTACCAACAAACGCTGTCTGAAGTTATGCATGGAATTGAACCAAATTTCTTTAAATACGTATACGTTTCTGAGAATGGCTGTCAGGTCTTCTCTCAATTCAAAAATATTTTGCCGGAAGACGGTACTGTAATAATGATTTTTAGCTCAGATGCTATCAAAACCTGTGAGCTTATGTGCCGCCAATTCTGTATGTATACATGTAAATGTGTAATGCAACAACTCATGATAAAAATATCCGATTCACTTGAAATTTTAAATATAATAGGTTATTCTGATAAGGCGTTTCCCTGATTAATTTTGGGAACTCATTCGATAAGTATAAGTGGGGGAACGGGGGCTAATATTCTTCCCCTTAATTTATATCAATGGGTTTTATATCCAGAATTATCAATTTTCATTCAAAATTTAGTTATAGGATCATTCTGATGAAACGCCTCTGTGATTAGTATAAGTACTCATTTGATAAGTATAAAGAAGTGAAACAGGGGGCTAATTCCCCACCCCTTATTTCGATAAATGGGTTTTTTATGCAGATTTATCAGATTTCATTCAAATTTTAGACATAGGATTTTTCTGATGAGGGTGCCACCATGATTAGTTTTGGGAGTTCATTGGATAAGTATAAAGAGACTGAACTGGGAGCTAATTCTCCAATCTTAATTTCGATAAATGGGTTTTTCATACAGATTTATTCAAATTTTAGACATAGGATCATTCTGATGAGAGCACCGCCACGATTAGTTTTGGGAGTTCATTGGATAAGTATAAAGAGGGGGAACGGGGGACTAATCCCCCGCCTTTAATTTAGATAAATGGGTTTTTCATGCAAAATTCTCATACTTCATTCAAATTTTAGACATAGGATCATTCTGATGCAGACATTTCCATGATCAGTTTTGCGAGTTCATTGGATAAGTCTAAGAGGGAGGAAATGGGAGGTAACTCCACCCGCCTTAATTTAATTTAATGAGTTTTTCATGCAGAATTTACTGATTTGCTTCAAAATTTGTTTAAAGATTCATTGTGATAAGGCACTTCCCTGATTTTTTTCGGATTTCATTGGATATGTATAAATTGGTGGGACTAAACCTCTTAATTTAGGTAAATGATTTTTCTTGCAGAATTAAGTGATTTGCTTTAATATTTGGATACAGGTTCATAGTGATAAGATGCTTCCCTAATTTAATTGGAGTTCTTTTGTTAAGTATAAAAGGGATACGGGCGATTACCCCAACCCCTCTTAAATTTGATTAATGAGTCTTTATGCAGAATTATCCGATTTGCTTTAAATTTTGGATGTACATTCTTTCTGATAAGGCGAATCTCTGAATAGTTTTGGAAGTTTAATGGTTAAGTATAAAGAGACATAACTCCTCTTAAATTATATAAATGGGTTTTTATGAAGAATTATTCGATTTGCTATGAATTTTGGATATAGGTTTTTTATGTGATAAAGTATATCCCTGATTAGTTTAGGGAATTCAATGATTAAGTATAAAAGGGGAAATAGGTGGGAGCTATCCCCCCTTTTAATTTGTTTTTCGGACAGCATCAACCCTTGAAAATATGAGGCTGTAATATACATGTCGGGATTTGGAACTTATTTTATATTCCTTTCATCCACCACCTGTCAGGAAAAAAACTATTGCGCAATGAAAAACAAGAAACTCTGTTTTTTATCTTACGTAAAGTTGCGGCGCATGCGCCGAAATGTTTTATTCCGTCGAACTTTTTTATTTGACTGAGAACATTTTTTTTGTTTATTAATTTCATTCTCTTTTTTTTTCTGTTTTGTAGTTGAGTTAGAAGTTTTGTAGAACAAAGATGTAATAGTGAAAGTGTCACGGCCATTTGTAAATATTATTGTTGTGTGTGTCTTTTTGTGATTCGTGTTCGTCTTTATTAAAAAGTATGAAAATGAAGAAGATTATTGTTTTTGAGTTAAAGTGGTCTTCAATATTTACGCTGCTGTAGAAGGCTTAGAAGATTTGGACACCCGATACCCCGACTTTCTCGTAGAATTGGAATTTAGGAGGTAAGAATTTTCATGTCTTACCTAATTTTTATGATATGATTTTTTATAGAATCAATGTGTATGTTGATAAGTCTTTGTGTGGCAGCTCTTGCTGTGATTATCTGATTTAGGCAGTCGGAGTTGTCACAATACAATTAGTAAGCATAGCCTGTGAGCTCAATGCCATCAGAGGACAATCTTCTTTTTATTATAATTTTTTTTTTCATAATCTTTTTATACAGTGAATTGACAGTTCGTGCAGCAATAGGAACTTCGTATCTTGCTAAAACTGGCTATTCGCAAACAGCTGATGTAAAACAGAATAACAAAAATAGATTTTAATAAATATCATGATCGAGATTAACTCATTCTAAATCTAATTAATTGACTGCAGCAAAAATTCTAGATTAAAATAAAAACTGGTATAATATTGAAGTAGTATTAATATTTTGTAATATTTTTTGAAACATTGAGATCTACGAAATAGAAGAGAGTTTTGGGATTGATACATCCAACTAGTTATTTTCGTGACTTCATTATAAATATTTAGAATTAAAAGTTTTTTGCTTATAAATTTTAAACTTAAATTGATTTAACTTAAAATAAAATTGAATGTAGCTGAAGGTAAAACAGTATAAAATAATTAAAACATGAAAAAAAAATCATCAATTAAACCTATGTTTGGAGATAACTCTTCAACCATTGGTATATTAGTGAGACATTTTTTGTTTGCATTATAAAAAGGTGCTATGTATTACTTTATGAAAATACTTTACAATTATAGACATATTAATAAATGTGTAAAATTTGTTCTAAAAATTATCAGCATTTTACTGTATAGATTATTAGCAGTTATCAGTAGTTCATTGACTAGTCAGAAGATTTAAATGTTTGAATTGCATTTTTTATTCAATATTATTAACATATACATACAAGGTTTGAATTTCGGGACGGAATGGCAGGATTCATGACCTAAAAAATCTTGTGGGCAAGACATTCCTGTTTCCAAAAAAAAAAAAAAAAAAAAAAAAATTCGATTTTTTTTTTTTTTTTTTTTTTTGTGAAGTGGCGATCAAGTCTCAGGATTGACTGACTATTTTCGTGATATTTTCCACTATCGATTGACTAATCTCACAGTTTGCTCTTACGGCAATTATACAAAATTCTTTTTTCTGCATCGGACTGAAAAGTTTTGTAATTCTTCTCACAAAATTTTCTTGCTTGCTCGACACACAAAATTTTGCAATTTTTTTTTTCTTTTCTGGAGACCAACTGGCAAATTTCACAATTTATTTCTCTCAACTGATTGACAGATTTAGCTATTTATTCTGCGACTGACTGGCAAATTTCCCTTTTTACTTTTGTGACATTCTGATGAAATTAACAATTATTTTCCTGTGTTCAGCTGAAAAATTTGTGTTTTGTCTTTGTTATTGGCTGACGAATTTCATGATATTTCCTTGCGACAGATTAGCAAATTTCACGATATTTTACTGTAATTGACTGACGAATTCCGCTATATTTTCCACTGGTGAAGTTCCCTCAAAGTTCAAATTTTTTCAGACAGTTCAACAGTTTTTAAAAATTTATTTTTACCATGGTGAACGATATTTTTTCTATGACCGATTTACATATTTTGCAAATTTTTTTCCTGTGCCGAAGCAAGAAATAATTAAAAGGGCAGTAATTGTCACTAGAGTCTGAACTTCTGGAATTAGCACTAAACAAAATGAGATTAAATATTGTGTTGCTCATTGGAAAAAAAAAAAAAAAAAGAAAACATGTTTTTTTACAATCAGTGGTTCAACATTAGGTGTTTCATTTTCAAAATCATCGCACATTTCCTTATCAGTGGACTCAATAATCATACCTCTTTTTTTATTTAAAAGACGATCTTTCATACGATATTTCTGTATTCGTTTTTTTCCGCATCTTATAATTTGCACCTGCACAGTTTGTAACTTTTCTACTCTCTTCTTTATTAACAATGACATTTTGATTTCCTATTCAAATAAAAATTCTTCTAAATTTAAAGAATTCCGTAAAACAAATAAATAAAATATGGACATCCATTGCCCTAAGCAAGATGTTTAAATGTTTTCCATTGAGTTATTGAAAATCATTAAAAGCATCATTTTTGTGATGATTAAAACATGATTTATGTAATAAGAGTCATACATTACGTATGTCATGGATTAAACATTAATATCCCTGGACAAATCATAAACAAAATAAAATGTGGACACCACAAGGTCCATTCTCGACCGATAACAACAACCGTTTTCCAAATGATTAAAAAAAATGATGAACTTCAAGGAAATCATTTAAATAGTTGATGTGCATAGTTCAGAGAAATTAGGACATGATTTTTTTAAATAAACCATTTCTCATGTAATAGAAGAAATCTACTGACTATGTCATTTTCAGATATTTCATATGGGTTTAAAATTCCAATGCATAGTTGAACATAATTCATTAGCTAAAATGCCAGGGATTACGGTATTGACGATAATTCCACTAACTGATATACAATCACAGAAGGATATTGACGATACAATCACCTATATGCATTATTCGTGCAAGCAAACTAAAAATGAATGCACATCAGATTTTACAAAATTAAGAAAAAAAAATAAGAAAAAAGAAAAACCAATTATTTTCGATAATTTAATGTGTTAGAAAAGTTTCTCTGTTCTGTTTGTCAAAAGTGTAACCTATAAAAGATTCCAAACCACACAAAATCAAACAAAATCTGAATTAAAAAAATCATTTAGCAACTCAGTTATTAATTGACCATAACACTGAGTGAAAATTGAAAAACAGATATGATATATATAAAGCTTCATTATTTTCCTTTGTTTTAGTTAAAATAAACATTTTGGATAATTATCTTGTTGTTGATTTAAATTATTTCAATGAAAATTTGTCATGTTGGTATAAATTGTAAATATTTAAGTGGCAAGTAAAAAATAATAGGGTTAAAAAAATATTTTTTTTTCTTCCTCTCATATAGTTTAACTACCCTTCATTTACAAATGTTATGAGGGAAACTCTCTCCTCCTGGGAAAACCTGAATTTCAAGTCCTGCTAGTCAAAGATATTAAAGATGTGAAAAATATATTTCAATATATTTAAAATGTTATAATTGTGTGTAAAACATCTTTGTAATTTATTATTTGAGATGGCATTTGATAAAGAAATAAACATTCACCATAACTAAAAACATATTTAGTACCGGATATCCGGTATCCGATATCCGGCAAAATCAGTATCCGTTGCATCCCTAATTATTATATTATTGAAATATTAAGGGGAGTCTTCAATGACTTGAAAAAGCCCATTCCATAATGTTAATCCTACTGGCAGGTTGTTTTCGAATTTCTTGAATGTTTTTAATGTTCTTAAATTTTTTTTAACTTTTTTTTTTTTTTTTGCCTAGGATAAATGAGCTTGGTCTCTAATATGGCTATTTTTTACTTTTTCGGTTTAAATTGCAGATTTTTTTATTAAAGGTACTTTTACTTTCAAAACTGATTTCGAAAATGAAAGTACTTTTATTAAATAAATCTGCAGCTTAAACCGAAAAAGTAAAAAATAGCTATCTTAGACACCAAGCTCACCTATACTATGAATTTTTTATTTTTTATTTTATTTTATTTTATTTTATTTTTATTCGAAATTAAACGAGAAATTCGAAAACAACCTGCCCGTGAAATTAACATTACGGACTGGGTGTTTTCGATTGAGTGAAAAATCCCCTTAAGGCCCCACACTAGGTACAGAAAAAGACCCAGATGATAATGTAAAGTCTATGGGAGCGTTCTTTTCAAATATCTTTCTCAAATTTTAATATTTTTAACTTGTTTCTTTCTTTCTTTTTTTTTTTGTCATAGGATAGCTGAGGACGATCCACAACCAGGCTAGTTTTTAATTTTTCGATTTTGGTTATTTTTTTTTTTTTTTTTTTTAATATTAGAACAGTTTCAGTTTCACAACCAGTTCAAACCGGTTCTAAAAATTAAAGTATTCTTTAAAAAAAAATTTTGAAATCAAAATCGAAAAAGTAAAAACTAGGCCGTTTATAGGTCGTCCTCAGCTATCTTATGCAAAAAAAAAAAAAAAAAAAAAAAAAAAAAAAAAAATCATGTAAAGATATTAAAATTTGAGCAAGATATTTGAAAAGAACGCTCCCATAGACTTTACATTATCATCTAGGTCTTTCAGTCAGACTTGAAAATTCTTTAGTCTAATTTCTCTTCTATTCGGAAAATTAAACCCTTTACTATTTGCTTTCTGAATGCTCTCCTGAAGGATGTTTTTTTTTTCCTTTTTTATTGGACAAAATATTTTTGTTAATGTATATTGTTATTTTTACTTAAAGTGTTAAAATCATACTTACCACTCGCCTGCTTCAGTTAGATTTTAACACTTAAAGGTGTATTCTAAAAAACATATTTCCACCCTCAACCGCTCGAAATTTTCTAATACGCGGCTGTCCAACGCGGCGCCCTTTCGGGATTTTTCTTTGCGCCCTTTTGAAGATTTCCAGTTATTAGACTTTTTAGAAGTAAAGTTCTATAATAAAGAATATTTCTCTTTAAAATCAATATTTGCTCCAGATATATTTTCAAAAGGTGTGAAATGCATTCAAAACCAGAAAGAAACTTTGAAAATTTTGTTAAATTTGGTAATAATTTAAAATAGCTTTTTTTTTTTATATTTAAAAAGTAGCGGAAAAAAAGTTTTCCACCTGCACCGCCCTTTGTAGACACATTTGTGCATTAAAATTCAGTTTTTCTTTTTCACAATGACCCTTTGGCTGTTTTATACGATTGATAATGGCTTAAATTTTCCTTCCTTAGCTTTTGAAATTTTAGGGATTTTTTTTTTTTCTAGTTTGCTTAGAAAAAATAAGAAAGCATTAAAAAATGATTTCCACCTATGAAAGTACTTCCAGACTATCTCTCTGGTACCAACCATATGGATTGGTCACTATAATGCTTCTCTTTATTTTTGTACTTTTTATAAAACTAAATTCGTGCTTTCAAAATAAGCCAAAACGTATTTTCGGTTCCTAAAAGAAACCTTGCAATATCTCTGATTTCCATATTTATCTATTTATTTATTCATTTAATATTATTATCGTCATTATAGGTGCGATTAAAGTTTCTGGCAGTTTACCTTACAAGCATTTTTGAGATAAACCTCTCGTAGAAAAATGTATAATATGAAATTTAATACATGTAACTCCAGAATCATAAAGACCTTTTGTCTACCACTGAGGAACGAAATGAACTTTCGTTCTTCTACATTTTCATTATGTTAGACATGCGTAGAGATGTAAATTTTCCGGAAAAATACAAGTGGCGGAAAAAAACTGGTTTTTTACCGGTTTTTTTCGGAAAAAAAACGGAAAAATTGGAAAAATTGATTTTTCATGACTGTTTCTCCCAAATAAATTATATTTTCTTAGAGAATATTAAATAATAAACATTTTTTCCCATTTGTTTGTATTAAATGAAAATTATTTTCACTTTATATTACAAAGTAAAAAGAAAGTAGCAAAGCCTACTTTTAAAAGTTCAGTTTTTCTTCCACAGCCTAAGAATTATTAAAACACTATTGTTTGTTATATCATATCTCTGTTGAAATGATGTTTCAGTTACATGTTTAACTACCAATTGACATAATGTAATAACCTGAGCCAATATGTCTGCAGTTTGGAATGAAATAAATTATGCATTCCATTTACATAAGTATAGTTTTTAAGTAAATGATACTAATTTAAAAATATTGTTGCAGTTTTATCATAATTATCAATATTAGTATACAAAAAATTTCATTGTTTGTTTAAAAAACTGTATATTTTTACATTATTACACTTTTTTCTTACAATTATAATTTTATTTCCTTTAAAAAATATGTTTAGTTTTGGTATAGCTTTACAATCTCAACTCAAAGTTTTGAATTAGTTTTATAATCTAAATTCAAACAAAACTAAGTTTTAGTTTGGCTTACTCAGGTCTGCAACTAAAAAAAAGCATAGAATTTACTCACTGAAACCAGAAAAATATTTTTTTTTTTAAGTTTAATTAAACGTAATTTTTTTTTCTTTTTATTCTGAAATCTGGTATTCTATTCTTGAGTAAGAAACCATATTCAATAATGTTTCCATATCGTAATTTCATATTTCTAAGAATGGAACTCAAAAGTTATGAAAACAGAACACTACAAATAGAAAATGCTCCCTATTTGAGGAATTAACAAAAGCAGTAACATACAGAGATAAACTTCTAGTGTGCTTTAAAAACTACAAAAATTCAAAGTTTAATCAAGAGGGAATGTATAATTTGGAACATAATTACTTGTAATAAAATATGAGTTTTTTTTTTCATCGCAGTTGTACTTTTCTAATGCAAACTGCCCATGTTTTTGCAACATTACTGTACATTATGGAGGTAAAATGGAGGTCAACTTTAGATTCAATACCTTGAAAAAACATTCAATTAATCAGCTATAACGAAATCTTGAAAAATGCAGCATAGTAGTGCCACCTATAGGACAATTTACACCCAAAACTAAACAACATTAATATATATCAGGAACTGTCTGAATCTGTAGCTTGATAAAAAAAATCGTCCTATAGTCCTTGAGATAGAGCTATTGCGATAATCATGAATAATGCAACATAGCAGCGTCATCCATTGAGCGATTTACACCAAAAAGTAATGTGCACAAAGTTATATCAAAGATTAACTTAATCTGAAGTTTTATGAAAATACATACATTAATTCTTGAGATAGAACTATTGTGGAAATTATGAATAACGCAGCATAGCAGCGCCATCAGTTGGGCGATATACACTAATAACTAAACATCTCGAGTTTATATCAAGGTGTAACTGAATCTAAAGTTTTGTGAAATTATGTGCATCAGTTCTTGAGATCGAGTGCCCATAAAATTTTTGTCCCATACAGACTCACAGAGTGACAGATATTTTCCAAAAACTATCAAATCGTGTTCAGGACCTTCTAAAATGTTTAAATACACCAAAAACTGGAAGTCAAAATTTTCACGAATTCAATACTTACTTCTTGAAAAGATAGAAAAAAGTAATAAATGCATGCTTCAAATTTTATATTAAATTTATAATTTTACCATTTCTATTAATCGGCATATTATTGAAATAATTTTGCACATGAATTAATTTTTTAAAAGAGAAGTTGCATTTAATTATATATCTAGATTTTTTTCATGTAATCCTGTTTTTGTGAAATTGTGAATTTCTTGTATATATACTTATACAAAATATATTCAGAATTTGTGAATAAGAAATCATTACTATTTTTAGAGTCCTATTTAGACATTTTTAATAAGGTTATTTATACATATATACAACTTGATAAGATTCAGCTGCTATATGGCATGAGATTTTTTTTTTTCTTCATTCACTGCATTTGCGAAAGATTCAATTTGTAGATTAAACTTTTTTCTGAAATGTCTATTTTCAAGAGAAAGTTTGCAAAGGGTCTTGTGTTTCAACAAGAAAAAAATGTGAAGGATTCTGTCAAGTCTTCTCAAACAGATTTCTGCTCAGAGATCAGATTACCCACATTAAAGTTTTCATGTGGGACACTTAACATAAAAATAAATAAAATAAAAAGTATAAGAATGTAGCTATTACAAAATTTTCACTATATTATTTCATAAATAAAATTTCAATTTTTCCAGTTCGGAAAAATTGAAAAATAAGCCTTTGGAAAAAACCCGAAAAAAACCGGGTTTTTTCCCAATTTTTCCGGTTTTTTTCCGAGCATTCCCATCTCTAGACATGCGTGTATACTAATAATAGTGAGCGATAATATTGCCGCATATTGTTAGTCAGGTGAATAGTGGCGCCCTTTATTGAGTGCCAAGGACTGAAGTGCGCCCCTGATCACTGAAAGTTTGGACAGGCCTGTTCTGATACATTTTCAGACTCATTTTTAAAAGAAAAATCATGAAACTTGCTGAGGTGATTTTTGAAGAGATGTATAAGAGGCCGTGTGATTTCATTTTTAACCCAATTCATTAGATTTGGATTTATGAACAATTATTTTCTCAGTATGACCCTTGTTTTCGTTCCTCAATCGGGAAATCGGTTCAAAACGCCAACTTTGGTAACATTTTTTTTTTTTTTTTTTTTTTTTTTTGCATTATTTTCTGCATTTATCAAAAAATTGACAAGCACGGCACCTTATGTACGCTCTAAATAAGAGAATTTGCCAGTTTGATGTGTTTGAGAGCAAAAATGAATTTAAAAATAAATCACAAAATAAGCAGTTTGGATTGGAATATATACTTAAAACATGAAATTAAGTATACAGTGTCTCACATAAGTGATGGGATACTTGAGCTTTACAAAAGGAAACTAATCAAATAAAATAAAAAAACATGTACACATTTTTTGTGGGTGTGTTTCATATTTAAATTTAGTAAAGATTATTACATAACATAAATTTTGTCAAAATATTAAAATATTAATTTAATACAAATACAAATGTTTAGAACGCAGCAAAAAATAGCTCACATAAGTGATGGGACACCACTATATATGCAACAAAAATCGTCTGAAATAAGCAATAAAAATATTTTTTGGGGTTTTATTTTTACTTAAAAGCAATTGGCAATAATTTATAAAATCGTCTGCAGTATTTCTCTCCAGTTTGTTTTGGATTTTTTGTGTTTTTAGCTCTGTGTAGCCATGAATGCTAAACGAAAAGAAACTTCGCCTGAAATTCGAAAATTAGTTATTAATTTGCATATTGAACGTGGAAAATCTATTAGAAAAACTGCTGAAACAGTTAACTTGAGTCGTTCAACAGTTTTCAATATCATTAAACGATATAAAAAGAATCATATGATTCAGGATAAAAGAAGACCTAGCCGACCATCAAAGCTATCCAATGGAATAAAGCGAATAATCGTTCGAAATAAAAAAAAATCCAAGAAATAGTGCTTCAAAAGTTGCTGCTGATTTACAAGCATTATATGGAATAATTGTTAATCCTGAGACTATTATAAGGGTAATTCGATCTGCTGGATATCACGGTAGAGTAGCCAGGAAAAAATTCTTCGTAAGTGAAAAGAATAGAAAACTCAGACTAGCTTTCGCAAAATCCAGCATAAATAATAATTCTGATTACTGGAATAAAGTTATATTTGCTGATGAGAATAAATTTAATATATTTGGTTCTGACGGTAGAATCTTGGTGTGGAGAAAACCCAGGGAAGAATTTCGCAAAAAGAACTTGGTACCAACAGTAAAATATGGTGGAGGAGGAGTTATGGTAAGGGGGTGTATGTCGTCCGCTGGAGTTGGTAATCTTGTTTTTATTGACAGTATAATGGATCAGTACAAGTATATTGATATTTTAAAGCAAAATTTGAAATCTTCAGCACGAAAATTGAACCTTCATAACGATTTTAAATTCCACCAGGACAATGACCCCAAGCACACTGCTCTGAACGTTAGACTCTGGCTGCTGTATAACTGTCCTGAAATAATAAAAACACCACCACAATCTCCAGACTTAAATCCCATAGAGAGTATTTGGCAAGAATTGGAATCAAGAATTCGCAAACACACCATTTCTTCAAAACAACAACTAAAATCGGTGCTTCAAGAAGAATGGGATAAAATCACTCCAGAAATCACAAAAAAATTAGTCGAATCCATCCCAAAAAGATTAAATCATGTTTTAAAAGTAAAAGTAAATCCAACAAAATATTAAAACCTTTTAAAAAGTAAAATTTTTGGATAAATATTTGATGGAAAAGTAAGTGTCCCATCACTTATGTGAGCCATTTTTTGCTCCGTTCTGAACAATTGCATTTTTATTAAATTAATATTTTAATATTTTGACAAAATGTATGTTATGTAATAATTGTTACTAACTTTAAATATGAAACACACCCAAAAATGTTTTGCACATATTTGTTTATTTATTTTATTGCAGTTTCTTTTTATAAAGCACAAGTGTCCCATCACTTTTGTGAGATACTGTATATATTTTAGAAATATTTAAAAAAATTAAAAAAAGAAAGAAATATTAGAATTATGTATTGAAAGTGTTTCATAATCTCATGCTGTGCGCATGATTTTTCGTACTTTCTTGTTTTTTCTCAAAACAACAAAACGCAGAAAGATGCTAATTGAAACTGAAAGATGATACAGTGAACACTGCTAATTCGGACACAGTTAATCCGGATCGGTTGGGTCATTTTTTCTTTCAAATTTGAGAAGCGACTGGCTAATTTCCATAACATTAACTTGTTTCATCGTCGTATTTTGAATTTAAAAAAAAACTTTTTATGAAATCTTTTCGAAAGAATACCTTAAGCTTTCTTACTTAAACTCTTTGGTGTTATCTTTCATAGAAACAACAATGTATCACTAAATTTGGCAATTTCAATTTTCCCAAATTTTCTATTTAAACCACTTAGAAATGTCATAAAAAATCACAGCACAATAAATTTTTACTTAGAGCATTACAAGAAAGCAAGGTAAAATAGTCCCTATACGACCCATTGTCTGATAAGGATCGATTTCTGATCTTTGTCAGCCCATAGGTCTGTTTCCTTATTATTGTGACAAAACGCTTCTAATATATCACTTGCAAAAAATTACTTATATTAATAAAGATGCAGCATTGAATTCAGGCACTTTTCTGTTTAACATAAAGGTGATTTTCTGTAAGTATGTTTTATTTTATTTTATTTTATTTTCTAATTCTCCGGATAATCCGGATTCGGTCTGTTCCCAATTAATCCGAATTATCGGGATTTTACTGTAATTAAATATTTGTAAAGAATGATTCTTCATTTCACTTTCAGACTCTTTTGTAATATTTCCACCATATAACTATTTTACACTAACCATACTATTTGAAAATTAATCAAACGGTTTTGAATAGAATAATAATTAATTTGTACTTTTTCCATCTAATATATTTTTTCTTGTGTGTAAATTTCTTAAATTAATGAAATAAGCAAACAAAACCTTTCATAGAAGCTTTAAAAAATACTAAGATAAAGTGAAAAGAATCTAACGTGGAGACGATTCCCTTGTTAAAATCACTTCAAAAAGAAATATTTTTATGAATGTTTTGTTAGACACAATTGGGGTAAATCAATTGTAAATAAAAAGTAATTATGTTAAGTAAGACTTAGATTAAAATGAAATAGATATCAGTATAACTTGATGATGATGTTTTGGTATCTTTTATATTTATGCACGTATGATAATTTGTCTGTGATTAAAATTTCGTA
Source organism: Maratus speculifer (assembly GCA_964019185.1). Lineage (NCBI taxonomy): Eukaryota > Metazoa > Arthropoda > Arachnida > Araneae > Salticidae > Maratus > Maratus speculifer. The sequence continues at coordinate 308,047,678 of OZ025289.1, forward strand.
AATGAAGTTAAAGGATTGCATTATTCTTCGTTACGCAGTAGAATAAATGGTTTTGGAAGGGTTTCTTTCATCAAACCTTCCAAGATCTTTTAATGAAAAATTTAAAAATGCTTTTTGAAATTGAATATCAATAAAAGCTTAATTTTCATTACAGGATGTCTCAACTGAACTCATGGGGCAAACTGTAAGGGTGGATAGAAGGCACGGAAATAATCAGTGGCGCCGACTTATACGGGCGTGTGAGGCCTAAGCCCACCGAATAATTTTGAATTCTAGTGTCCCCAATTTTCATTATTCTATTTCGTTATTTATTTCTTTATTATTTTATTATTTTTGTTTCTCTCTAATACAAAATTTATTTTGCCAATCATCGAGCATTTTAATTCTCCGACTAAAATCCGTAAGTAAAATGACTGAGATGTAAATGTTTAAATTTCTAGTGTTTCAATTTGTAGCCATGTTCATGATATGAAGATATTACAATAAATATTTTTGTCTTTATAAGGAAAAACGCATGAGAATATGAAATAAAAAATTTCAACTATCTTAAAACATGATAGTATGCATTTAAAATCTCATCTTTCACCAGCTGTCTACCCTTCACATAAAAACAAACTGGTTGTACCATTTTACCAAAATATCTTTGAGCCCATCCAATATGTTTCAAAAGTTGGCGCCACTGGAAACAACCATTTTTTTTATAGTTGACTCGTTGCGGCACAAACCATAAATGGGAATGGAAGGAATGTTACACAAAGAAAAAATATGGATCTGGCTAGAATCTAAATTGTGTCTCTAGTAAAAATTGTTCCATGTCATCCTTATAAATTCTAATCCCCTTAGCTACAGAGCTCTAGAGTCTTCCACTAGATTTCGTGTGCTTTTATCTACCGGGTGGGAAAAATTTTATAAAAGCTTTTAAAATTCATAAAAACCGAAAAAATAACCGAAATAATAAACGATTTGCAGGTTCAGCATCTATAAGTTATGGGAATTTTTTTTATAACATCAATAAAAAGTAATTCAAAAAACATCCGAGAGATGACGCGAGAAACATTCGATTTCGGTGAAAATATGCAAATGAGACGGCTGTAAAAACTTGTGCTACTAATTCACAATTAATCAGTTCACGGTTGAGAGCTGTGAAGTGTAAACTTAGGCATACGCCGTAGATCCTCTGGATTGTTTTGATAAGCTCCGTATATTCTCTGTTTCTCAAATAAAGCACTGGCGTATGTATGAATGTTCACGACTCTAGTATATACCTTTTGTCTATAGCGCATATCTTCTGATATTTTTGCGACTATAACTGTCGAGCCGAGTACTTGATCAAGGATACTGAGTACGAAGGATAAAGCTTTGTTGGTGAAGTTACTCTGATGGAAAGAAAATTTTCAACACCAAAAAAGATTTGTGTTAGGTAAACGAAATTTTGTAGGAATGTTTATACATCTAAAAGATGACATCGATTCAAATTTCATGCTTCGCACATAAATGCAGCGCTAGTAGCGCCACTTACAACTTTCAAATCAGGTTTGCTTTAAATGCGTGCTGTAGAGTTCGTGAGCATTATTTATCTTCAAAATTTGACGAATTGAGTTGAGGTTGACGAAGAATGCCTTTAAGAAGACGAAAAAGCCATTATCATCAGTTCCCTGAGTTGGAAAGAGGTTGTATAATAGGGCTACGAGAAAGTGGATTTTCTTTCCGCGATTTTCTAGAAAGACTTGGACGGAATGTATCCACTGTGCATGATTGTTCAAAGCAGTGGTCAAGGGATGATACTGCCTCAAGAAGGCCAGGTTCCGGGTGACCACGTGGCAGTACTAAGAGGGAAGACTGTCGTAGTCGGCGTACGTCTGTAGCGCATCCTACTCCATCTGCGACAGAAATTCCAGCTAGAGTTGGTACCCAGTGACACAACGAACTCTTAGAAATCGGTTACTTTCAAAGACAGCTCCGAGCAAGACGCCCTGTTGCATGCATTCCACTGACACCAAGTCATTGCCGTTTGTGACGCCAATGGTTTCAAGCCAGACCTCATTGGAGGAAGGAATGGAGATGTGCTATGTTTTCTGATGAAAGCAGGTTCTGCCATGGTGACAGTGATGGCCGTGTGCTGGTCAGAAGGAAGCCAGGGGAATGCCTGCAACCAAACAGTCTGCGGCCTAAGCACACTGGACCTACAATCCGGAGTCATGGTCTGGGAAGCAATTTCCTGTCACACCAGGAGCACTCTCGTGTTAACCCAAACACATTGATTGCGAATTTTTACGTCAGTCTGGTAATGCAATCTGTAGTGCTACCATTCATGAATAGCATTCAAGGGGATGTTTTCCAACAGGATAACGCTCACCTTCATACCGCTGATGTAACGCAACGTGCTCTACAGAGTGTCGACATGTTACCTTGGACAGTGAGATCACTAGTTCTGTCTTTCATTGAGCACGTATGGGATATCATAGGACGACAACTCGAGCATCATCCCCAGCTAGCACTGACTGTTACAGTATTGACACTACATGTACAACAAACATGGAATACCATACCACAAAGTGACATTCGGCACCTGTATGACACAATGCATACACATGTGTAGACTTGCATTCAAAATTATAGAGGTTATAGCGGATATTCATGTAACAGCATTTAACATTTGAAATGCATTTTGTTGAGCTTAAATTAACCTGTGATCTTGAAAATCTAATCAATTAAACATGTTAACTAGACAAATGCACTGTCCAAATTTCATTATCCTACAGTAAGTTTTTCTTGGTGTTGGGATTTTTTATTCCGTCAGTGTATTTTATGTCAATCTGGAGTCAGCGACGAATCCAAGATATAGAATCGTAATAAAATTTGTATCCGTGCACTTTCGCATAAGAGTACAACAGTTTATTGCACCAAGATCTGAATATTTACGAAGCTAGTTACAGTACGAACGGCACTTTGCCATGTTTGACGTATAAAGTACAGACTAGATATTATGGCCAATAAGGTTACCTGAGCGAAAAATACCCGCCGGTTGTCGTCCAATTAGCTTAAACAGTAAAGCATTGGCCTTTTTTTTTGTTCTAACTGATGATCAGGTCCCTATCTGCCGAGTTATCTCTGCTCAACGGGTAAAATACCTGGTATCGAGGCGAGTGACCGCTTAATTGTCGCGTAGCGGCAATAAACATCTACTCAATTTGGTCTCGTAATTTAGAACCTTGATCAAATAACGAGAACTTCAGCTGGAAAGGCACCTCCAGAGGTATAATTCATAGGTAACTTGGAGGACTTTGAACTCCGAAGGATTTTACACGTACCAGCTGCCATTAACACACATGGCGGAATTTTAGCTGGCAAAGTGGGGAACCACTAAGACATGTACCCGAGTCGGCTATTTAGATTAAGTGTTTTGTTGGTAATCTTTGTGGTTAATTGCACATTAGGTTAACTGTGTGATTTTTTGCTGCACACCTAGTACTCATCACACAAAACGAAAAAAGGCTGGATGTTTTTGAGCCTAAATGGTGGTACTGTACTTAGCTGAAAGTGGGGGCAATTTTGAGGGATTAAAGCATTGGCCTTGTAAGCCAAGGATCTGGATTCGATTCACGGGCTGGGAAATTTTTCGCTGAGTTGGAAACATTCAATTCGTATGATAAATTTACCAATCAGTTTGATTGTGTTAAAATAATAGTATAATTTCTAACCTATTTGTAATATAACTGTTCGATTTCCTTATAAAAGAGTGTTTCAGTTTTGAAATTGTAAATCTCAGCTGATTTTATGTGAGTCGGAATATCAACCTACTTCTTCTTACTTTCTTTTTTTTTCTACCTTTATAAGAAGAAATTATGAAAGTTGGATTCGGGAAAAAAATTGACTTCCGGTTTTCAGTAGATTTATACGTTTTTAAAAAGTCCTGAACACGATTGGACGATTTTTAGAAAAATGTCTGTGTTACACTCTGTGAGTCTGTATACGATAAATATTTTGTGGGCACTCTATCTCAAGAATTAATGTACGGAATTTCACAAAACTTCAGATTCAGTTAGACCTTGATATAAACTAGAGCTGATTACTTTTTGGGGTAAACTGCTCAACAGATGGAACTGTTATACTGCATTTTTACCGCTTTCCACAATAGCTATATCTCAAGAACTAATGCACGAAATTTCATAAAACTTCATATTCAGTTAATCTTTCATATAATTTGTTACTGATTACACTGTTAAAAATAATCTGAAATTCACGAATATTTTTTTCCTGAATTTCACAGAAAAAGTCCCTTTACACAGCAAAAGGGCATTTTCCGTTACAAATCAGAAAACTCCACCATATTCCCTGGAAATAACGAAACGGATGGAAATAGAAACAGAAAACGGGGACATTCCGTTGTGTGGCCGAGTGGTCAAAGCATCACACCGCGAATCGCCTGCAAGCGCAGACTGTGGGTTCGAATCCCGCTGGCGGTATGACATAACGAAAACATAAAAAAAACTTTTTTGAATTACATTTTTTCCGTTTATTTTTTTTGTCTTAATTCTTATTTAAAAAAGCTTTTAACTAATTAGCCAAAAAAAAAAAAATAAATAAATAGTGTACGTTAATTTCAAAAAATTGTCTCTAGCATTATTTTTGTAAAAAATAAATAATTTTTTTTCATTCAAAAAAAAAAAAAAAAAAAAAAAAAAAAAAAAAACATTGATTTTGAACAGTGATTTTTTTTAAATTTAAACTAGTTAAAAAATTAAAATTGATTTTTAAAAATAATAAGTATTATGCATCAGTCTAAAGTAAAATAAAATAAACCGTTTACAAATATTCTAACGAATATATTTGAAAGGAAATCTTTAAAAAGCATAACAGATTTTCCCACTAAAGCATAAAAGACATACTTTGTGCATTACGGCATAAGCAACTTTGGCTCAGTTAGTAAGGATTTGTTCCGGTCTCAAGTTCGATCCTCAGAGTGTGGCTTGAGGTAAATTATGCAAAAAAATAATAAATGAATAAATAAATTAAGTAAGTAAGTAAAGTAATATAGCAGCTTAAAATTACTCGGAAATATATTCTTTGACGATTCATCAATTTTAAAAATTGTATTAACCCTTTAACGATCATAGCATTTTCATTACTAAGATTTCGAAATAAATGAATAACACCGGTAATTAAGAACAAGTATATTTCTAAATAAGAAAACGTGATTTTTTACATACATAATAAAATCGATATTTTTAGATAAAAATACCGGTGTCAGTGTTGCGTATCGGAATTAAAATTTTGTGGTTTCGTGGTGAAACCAATAAACGTTAAAGGGTTAAATTATTATCATTAAAAATCAAACTTTGTAACAGAAAGTTACCGCTTCTTCAAACGGAGTTTTCCTCTCTTTCATTTTTCACAACGGAAAATCTACTAACGGAACGGTAAAAGTTCGCTACTTTGCTGCCGGTAGTTTCACCGTGAATTCACAGATTTATTTTTAACAGTGTACTTCTCTGTAAAAACGTCGAGCAGGTTGCGTTGCTGTGCTGTATTATTCCTGATTATCACACAATAGCTCTATTTGAAAATTTTCATCAAATTAAAAATTCAGTTACTCTTTAGTATAAATTAGTGATGCTTAGTTTTTGATGTGAATCGCCCAACAGGTGATATTGCTATGATACATTTTTCACATTTTCGGCAATAGTTATATCATAAAAAGGATTTTATAAAATTTCAAATTCAGTTAGAATTTGACATAATTTGTTGCTGATTAGATTTTAATGTAAATTACTTAACTAATGGCACTGATATGCTGCATTTTTCAAGACGTATTATCATGTATGAGACAGAAAATTTTGGGATTGTTCCATTCGACTAGTTTTTACTGAAGTAAATTTCCCATTTTCTAAAACTGCATCCTTTTAGGAAAGCGAAAATGATTTGCTCGTGATAATTCGATAAAAAATTTTGAAGGCACTTTTCGGAGAACATACAAGTTTTTCGCAAATTGAATTAATGTTCATTTCTAAGAAATTCTAAAATAAAGAAAAAGGCTAAAGTAAATATATTATGGAAAAACTATATTTTGTGACTGCATCATTTTCTTAAACAATAATTGAGTTTATCATTCGTTTACTTTAAAACAGCCAGGGTCAAAAACCTTTTCAGGCAATTCATTTTTAGAGCAAAAAATACACATTTTCTTATTCAAATGCTTTTCGGTCGTTGAATTTTTATGCTTAGATTTAACTATTAAAGAAGGAATAAAGGAGAAAAAAAAGGGGGAGAAAATGGGCGAAAGGAATTTGAACATTACTATAAAGAAAGAAAGAATCGTTTCGAAAAATCATCTTGGTTCGAAATCATTTATTCTTTATCTTTTTCTTTACGAGAAAAAAGTTAAAAGACTTTGCTATAAGAGACAGTTTTTTCGTTTTGTGACATGCATTTAAGCTTCGCGTTCTGAACACTAATTGCATATTTAATGGTACAGTCGGCTCTCGTTAATTCGAACTCGTCGGGAGCACAAGAAATGCTCAAATTACTCAGAGTTCGAATTATGGAAAGTATGCGAGGAAAACATGTTTAAAGGGGTACTGTGACAAAGGACTTAGTGTTGTAATATTTTAAAATATATTTAATTTGTTATAGAATATGGCTTAATATTAAATTAAAAGATATAAATAGATAAACTAATTAACACGTTCGCTGCCACTCACGCGATAGCGCATGATATGGTGCCAAAGTTAAGGGGCCACTCACGCGCCAGCGCTTGATGTGGGGTGATGTCCAATAGCCAGTCACTCGCTGGCGAGGGAAAATCTTTCACTGATTCTTTGTTATAAAAAGTAAATCGGCTTCTGGGAAAAACACACTTCTACAGTGCGGCATTAATTATCATCACATCCTCATGTAAGCGGCAACGAACGTATTAAGGGATTAGGAAATAGTACAAATGAAGGTGGGGTGAGGTGTCATTGATGGACAGACATATTGGTGACATTTAGGAGGTGCATAAAAAAAACATATATCAAATGCATGGGGCTATATGTACACATGTTTAGAACATCTGACAAGCATGAAAGAAAGAAATTTATTTCAAAGATCTGAAGTCCAGGAGAAAATAAGGAAAAATGAAAAATTGGAATCTCGTTAGTTCGAATTAAACGAAGTCAGGAGAAAATGAATTCGAATAAATGAAAAATTTTAACGTTATTCTGCTATTGAAAATTTCGGGACTTCGTGTTTAATTCGAATTAAGCAAAGATTCTATTTATCCGATTCCGAATTAACGAGAGCCGACTGTATATCAGCCTTTATTATATAAGGTCAACATGCCTAAATATGTTGACCTTTAAATGCGACTTATACTTAATTTTTAAAATGTTAAGGCAAGTTCCCTGAAGATACGTGCCAGCGCCGTGCGAAAGGGGAGGGGGTGAAGGTCGCCCCGGGTGCGGAAATTTAGGGGGCGCTAAATTTATACTACCAACGTCATTTTTAGCCTGTCACTAGAAAAAGTTCAGAGGAGTTGGGGGCGCCAAATTGAGACTTTGCTCCGGGCGCAGTTTTCTCTTCGCACGCCCCTGGTACGTGCTCGTCATATGTGAAACTTTTCGTTACTTTTTCCTGCATATTTTTTCTAAAATAAGGTATAGAATTGACACAACTGACTATTGAAACGATTTTGAATCGAATTGCATTTTTCATTTTTTAATACATAAATTACTTACGGAGTTTTGAGCGATTTCTGTCACGTGATGACAGTTTTCTCCTCTTTTTCTCACCATTGCATCCAGAAATTCAGACCAAAACACTAACTTTAAGAGTATTTTCTGAATTAAAATAATTCTTTGTCTGAATTAAAATAGTTCTTTGTCTTTACCAAAAAATGTAAAACGCTACTCGATTGAAACTAATTACCTCTGATCACACAACAAATCATAACAATTTGAAGAGGTGATATTATTCTAATTAAATGAATTAATTTAATGACACCCGAGTATTTCTGCGATTTTGATTTTAAAGCAGAACCTTAAATTTGTTGTTTTTCGCATGGACTGGATAGATATCTCCATGATAACGGATTTAATTGCATGCGAAAGGCATACGGTTTAATGCTGGGCATCGGTATTAGAAAATTTTCCCCCAGAATAGATTTTTTTATGTAATAGATTTAATTTTAAAGAATTTTTGCAATTTTTGTTATTTTAAAATTAAAAAAAAAATTTTGAGAAATTGTTTAAATTTTAGTTAAATTTACGCTTTTTTTAAATTTCTGAATTTAAAATTTCGTAATTAAAATAATACTCTGAAAAACAAAGCAGGACACGTTTCACGCTAAAACAATAATAGCTCGTCATCAGCTGAAGCTTACACGTGGCCGTCAAGGGACAATGTCAGCGATAAACTGATGGTTAGTTATTGATATATAGCTGTTGCGTAATTCGTGCAAAATTCAGCACATCAGCGACACTTATTGATCGATTCATACCAAAAACAAATCAGCATCAATTTATATTAGGGACTACCTGAATATAAATTGTTAAATTTGTGCGTTTGTTCTTGAGATAGAGCGCCCACAAAATTTATGTCACATACAGATAAATAGACGAACAGAGTCACCGGCTCACAGAAATTTTGTAAAAACATTTTTTTTTTTAACCTCTAATCCCTAAAACGCGTAAATCCTTCGAAAATTTTCACGAATCTAATATTTTATTCTTGCAAAGATAGAAGAAAGTAAAAATGCCTTAGCATTTCGAAAATATGAAAGTGAAAAAAATAAGAACATGGAGAAAAAAGCCATTTAAAGTTTTCATTTGTGTACAGCAGGCCTGTCCAACCTTTCAGTAAGCAGGGACGCATCTCAGTGTTCGACACTTAACGAAGGGCGCCATTCTGCACATGACTGAAAATATGCGGCACTATTATCCTAAAATATTAGCATACACGCACGTTTCTACATAATGCAAATGAATCTTATAAGAGTAGACAAAAGGTGCCTACTGTTCAGAAGTTGTATGCACAAATTTCAAATTGTACATTTTTCTATGAGAGGTCTACAAAACTGTTTGTAGATAAAAATCCAGAAGCTGTAAATCGCGCCTATGGTAACAACAATACAAAAAATAAATAAGCATAGAAATTAGAAATATTGCTAAACTTCTTTCAGGATGTGAAAATACCCTTTCACTTATTTTGAAAAACTAAACTTAGTTTCATAAAAAAAATACAAAAATAAAAACAGGCATGATAATGACCAATCCATTCTGGAATTGCTTTCATTGCTGGAAATCTTTTTGCTCTGTTTTATTGATTTTCTAAGCAAACTGAAAAAGAAAAATTAAAAGTCAAGCAGGAGAAATTTAACCCCTTTATCCCTCGTGCAAAACATAGTGGGTCAGTGTGACAACAGTAAAAAGAAAAAACTTAACTTTGCACATTACCATGCACATATCTCTTTAAAAGGGTGGAAGAACTTGAAAATCACTTAATTTTTTGTTAAGTCTTAAGTATTAAAATGATATATTTCCAATTATTACCATATTTAAACATCATATTTGCAATTTATAAACAATAATTGCAAATCGTAAAAGTATGCATCATTAAATTTTCTAAGTATCTTTATACAATTTTTGTTTTATGATACAAATAGTAATGATTTTTAAAGAAAGCATTCCTTATAGTCGAATTTTAGTTCTAAAAGGTTTAATAGGAAACCTTCAAAAGGGCGCCAAAGAAAACTTCAAAGGGCGCCGCGTTGGACAGCCCTGGTGTAGAGAATTGCGCTGCTTGTATTAACAAAATTTACACTATCTCGCGACATAAATATAAGTACTATCTGAGTAAAAATGAAGTCTCAAAACATTCACAATTAAACAAGCTTTCATTTAATAATAATAAAAGTAACAATAATAAATAGACAATTTGTCCACTTTTGCGGTAAATTATCGCCTTAATCAGATTGTTAAATGTGGAAACAGATGTAGGTGAACTGTGGACCCTGATATTTAAAAGCACATCATTGTAAAATTAATGGAAAAAAACTTCATGAAAACACAAAACTCAATTTCTATGAATTTTGTGATGATATTTAAATACGTATTTACGTTATTTCATGAAAAATAAATATTTTTAAATAATAATAAAATTACGAATGCCTCAATATTAATTTAAAAGAAAAATCTATACATTTGGCAGAACATGAAACTCGAAAAATAATTTTTAGTAGAATAAGAAATTCCAAAAATAATTTTAAAATACTTTTCAGAAAAGATTTTTATTTTATAATCTTTTACTGCTGACATATTTTCTGTAGCGTCAGCGTAATGTTTAACTTACAAAGTGTAGATAGTTTTAATGAACGCTGGTTTCTAAAAAAGAACGTTAATGATAAGGGAGAAAATGCAATACACAACTATTCGAGGATTAAAAATAGTCTACGAAGATGATCATAGGAAAAGGTGGGGCACCTTGGGACGTTTTTCAGTAAATAATTTTTCTAAATTTTACTAACATTTATTCTTATTTTTGAAACAATTAGATATAAAGTATAAACATTTCTGCATCAAATAAACCTCAAAATAATCTAATATCTCACATAGAAAAAAAAGGTGAAAACAAAACGAAAAAAACTTTTAAAATGTCACCTGCCCGCTATGTGGGCAGGTTGGGAAGGTAAAGTCAAGAGATCATTACCCATGGTAACTGCTACAACAAGTTTTTCATAATCCCTTTATTTAACGAGTACTTACATTGCATACATTCGGTGCTTATTTGGTGGCGTCCAGCATCGAACCCGGGTACTTTCAACCTGGAGTTCGGTGCTATGACCACTAGGCTATCACGGCCACACCAAGTGAGTTTTAGTAAAAGCTTTTAAAAATGTAAAACTATTAACTCTATTCGTTGCTAGCTTTTTTCTAGTAATTCTTACAGATTCCTTGTAACCGAATAAGATTACTAAAAATTTTTTAGTAATTACAAAGATCACTAAAATTTTTTTAGTAGATCGACCCTTTTTTATTTACAGTGTATGGAGACCTTCCTTGTTAGATTAATGTTATCAAAATAAAATTAATTTTGCTCTCAAAAGGGAAATAATTCAGACCCGAAAGGGTTGTAATATCAACTTATTAGAGATAGTGCACCAGATTTCGGACTCTCAAAATTAAGAGGCCTTGTAGGTTCGTACTTTAATCAATATCTAAGTATCTTTACTAGAAAATCTGGACTAAACAAACTTTTAAAAATTTTAACTCCTACTTAAAACTTTTTAAGGAAAATGATTAATAGAGAAGAAAAAATATCTAAAAGCTGCTATTATTTATAAGAGGCTTTATGATTCGATCTAGGATATTAACAATGGTTAGGAATACTGCTTATTTTAGAAATACCAGTCTAATTAGGCTTCGAGTGCTTAAAAATTACTCGACAAGCGCAAAATCCTACTGACATATTGAAATCAATCTTGAAAAAAAAATTTCCCCAAAGCAAATTTTTATTTTCTAAAATTAATAACAAAGTGTTCCTTTTAGAAGAAAAAAATGATTAGCTGAAGATAATTCGATAAAAAATATTACCGAGGCATTTTTCGAGGAGCGTAAAAGCATTATACAAATGGAATTAACTTTCATTTTCGGGAATTCGAGGAAAAAACAAGCTGCACTTTAAATATATTATAGCATTCGTTGGGATTGTATTATTCTTTTGAACAGTTATTTGTTCGTTCACTTTCAAAAAGAGAGGTCAAAAAACTTTCAAGCCAAATTGATTTTAGAGCAAATATATGAATTTTCTTTGTCTCGGAATTTGGAACAAATACGTTTTCATCGTAGCATTTGTATACTCGAATTTATGAAGACAAGATTGAAAAAAAAAAAAAAAAAAGATAAATGTGCAAAAAGAAGTATATAATTTGAATTTACTCAAATCTATTGTTCGAAAAATTATTAGGTCCCTTTTTTTTGGCAAAGAGAATTAGAACTAGTTTTAGCTTTAAATTTAGCTTTAAAAATATTTAAACTATAGTAGTTCCCCTACTGTGATGTACATTAAGTTTCATTTTCTGAATAAGTATTAGTAGTTTAAGAAGCATTATATATAGATCTAAAAAGCTTGCACTCGTTAATCTATTACAAACTTACTTGTTCTTATAAAAAATTAATAAATAAAATAAAATAAAATAAAATAAAAATACAAAAACTAGTTGGATAAGCCAATTTTAAAACTTTCTTCTATCTCATACGTACATTTTAATATTAAAAAAATCAGTTACACATGTTAATACTTTAACATTATTGATTCAATAATGTACCAATTTTAATTTTCAGCTTAAATTTCAGCTTCAGTCAATTAATAGGAGTAAAAACAAGTTAATGTGGATCATGATATCTATTAAAATTAATAGTTTTTCCGTATTCTGTTATCATCAGCAGTTTGAAAATAGCGGAATTAGCAGGACGCGAGTTTCCGTCTCTACACGAACCGATGGACAATAAAACGAGGAAGAATCGAGAAAATGATACTATATATGGGGAAATTTAGTTTAGTAAGAAAATGCCTAGCAGGTTGAAATTTCTCTTTCAGCAATTTATACTAATGGATGGAAAGATACTTGAATACTTTTGTTTAGCCCTGTAGTTTATCTAGTACCTTTATTACGCGCCACTATTTAACTAAAATCTACATATTTAAAAGACCAGGCTGTTTTTTTAGTCATCAGCCCTGAGCTTTCTAATGAACCGATTTTAATAATTATTTGGTAAATTCTTAAAAAAGTCAAAATGGGCATTTAAAAAGACATTAGACATTTACGAAAATATCCAAATATATAAAGCACGCCTGGTAGCCAAAGACTATAATAAAATAAAAAAGGGATGAAAATTATGATGAGACATTTGCCCCTGTAGTCTCAAAAACAACAGTCCGTACATTTTTGGCTGCAGCTGCATATCACGAAGTAAATATTAGATATATCAACATAGATACAGCCTTTCTATATGGCGAGCTCGAAGAGGAAGTATATATGAAACAGCCGGAATGCTACACAGAAAGAAATTTTGAAAATAAAGTCTGTAAAACTTAACAACGGCATGAAGGAAGTAGCCAGAACATGGTATAAAAAAACTTTCTCTTTGAAGGCTCAAATTTGCACAAAGTTCTGTTGACTCGTGTTTACTTACAAGGAAAGAAAATGAGAGAACTTTACATGCATAGAAATTTATGTTTACTGTATCTTAATAGCGGGTAGAGATAAAACTGTACACTGTAAAAAAAAAAATCTGGAAACATACAAAACTAGTTTTTGTAAAGCTACAGAAATCTGCAAGTGTACTAAAATTTTATCTGTAACCGGGTATTTTATTTACCAGCGCATTGTACAAATACATGAAATATCTTAGTTTCACCTGTCAGCCAATCAGAAAGGGCTTCAGTAGTGACGTGATCATTGTTTACGCGACCGCAGGAGCGTAAAAGACTTCCAACTTGAATCCCTTATTGAGAAGAATTTCTATTTAGGAAGTAAGTAAATATTTATTCTTAATATGTTAAATTTTGTTTTAACCTCTTCAGTCCTGATTTCGCCCCCAGGAGACACTAATGAACACTCTTTAAATTTATTAAAATGCTTCTAGAATTGTTAAGATTACTTTTAGACTTCTTTTAATGAATGCGTGCACATTATAAGCATCGATATATTGACTGATATATCTTTGGCGATTTTTATAAAAAAAAAATTAAAATGGTTTTTGTGGTCCTTCGTAATATTAGTCTCAGGGCTGAGGAGGATATTTCCGTTCTACTTGATTCATAACAACTAAAAATAGAAAACTCGGATAAGATTGTTTGATTTTTTGTTATAAGGTAGCATGATCTAGCAAGTAAATCTTTCTATTATTTTCTGTTAATTACATATATATCATTGTCAGATAACTATTTTATACGTGGGCGTTTATTACAAGTGCGAAATTTCTAATGTTTAATGTAACAAATCAAACTTCCCTTCTCTTTTTTCTGAAATTTCCCTTATCCTTTTTGCCTCCTTCTCCAAAATACAAGAGATTAAAGTGTTTAAAATTTATTTTCTACTCTATTTGTTACTTTATAGTGAATAATCAATCCTAAATTTCATTAGCAATTGATTACATCAATTTCATTTCATTAAAAATTTCATCTGAATTTCACCCTCAAAATTTTGTTTTTGAATTTTCTCCATCCCATACGGTAAGAAAACTTAAAGTTTAAAAACTGTAAACTCTGTAAAACTTTTTAATTTAAAATAAATAAAATCTGCTCTATGTGTTATTTTATTTTCACAATAAATTGCCAAATAAGATCTTTCTCACCACTCGAAATTTCCATTTCCCCATTCCTCCCTCACCCCTTCATATTGCGCTCTATGCTATATATTCTAAGCGTTCCTCATAAAAAACGCATAGCATTTTAAAGTGTATGACTCATTAGAGGCCAGTGGTGGAGGGGTGGGAGGTCGAAATTAGAATCAACTAGGGGAAAGTTGAAAATTGTTTAGATCCCTATAGGTCTAGAATGAATATGCTAAGTTTTTCCCTTCCTTATTAGGTTAGCTTTAGAAAAATGTGTATAGATTTATAATTGAAAAAAAAAACCGCCTTTATTAATTATCATAAAAATATCTAAATAAACTATTTTTATCAAAAGCATTCTCAATTCAAATGTTATAGATATTAAAATTCTGAATAAAATGAGTACCGATAGTCAGAATTTTTGTTGAATTTTTACAATTCTACTTCAAAGTTTTAGCTAAATTACTGAGCAAGAGATTTAAACCCCAACAGACGAGGTTATCAGTTCAAATTGCTTCTGATGTTTATGTACAAGTATTTTTTAAAGATATTGAGTTATTATTTAGGGTGGATATATTAACAATTTTTTATGTGTTAACCTCATGATTACGGGTTACAGCCCAATAGTGGGTTATGATAAAAGTCCAATGTCGCAACTAATTATGAAAAAGCTAGAATATGTTTTAATCTATTCGAGATAAATTTGCAATGAATTAAATTTCCTCCTACTGCCAGAAGAGCTTTAGCTTCTACGAATTTATCATTATCTTAAAATTTGCATTTTTCATTATTTTTAAAATATTTCAAAAATGATTCGTAAGTGAGGGTAAACATTGTTTATTATATCCGATATTTGAAATATGTGTATACAGAGTGAATAACAGTGCATATCTATTTATAAGTAAGAAAATTAAAAAAAAAGGGCGAGATTTTTTTTTTTTTTTTGGGGGGGGGGGGGAGCAAACAAATGAGTGTGCAAAAGCCTTTTCGCTAGAGGAAATTCAAAGTCAATTAGTAGCACGATTCTAACCTTCGATATTTTCCTTAAAGGCCAAAGATGGTTTTAAAAAAAAAAGATTTTCGATTAGTATACGACCACATTTTAAGTTAACCTTTAACTGACGTTACTTATCTCACACACCGATGACACCCCCCCCCCCCTCCCCCAATTTTCACAGTCTAACTACAAACACTACCGAAGTTTTCTCTCATTTGAAACTTTTATACTATCATCAGAGAATTTTGAATAGGTGAATTTTTATTATAAGAGCACAAAATGTTTAGTACAAAAATTCCATCCTGTAAGTTTCTCGCGCCTTTTTGTCATCTTTCGATGGAGACCGCTTTACAGTAGTTATATGACAATTTCTGTCAGGTTAAATTTATAAAACTGTAAAAGCTTCGGAACATTGAAATAAAGTATTGTAGTATTAACGTAAAATTAAAACGATGGTTTAAGATTGGTGATATCAGTTGGACATGTAAAACAGCTATCATTCATACAACACTTTATCGATAATTACTAAATTATAATCCTCAAAATATACAAAATAAAGCCCTAGCATAATTACAACAACATGGTAAAGGCTTTAACAACTTAAAACATGTAAAAAACAAATAGAGGCTGGGCGGATTAATAATTTGGTCTTTCCTTGCATCACTATTTTGTTAGCAATCAGGGTTCGTAAATATCTTGATATTTTCGAAAATATCGAAAATATCCGATATTTTGATATATATCTGATATTTTCGATATATATCCGATATTTTCAAAATTTTCAGCTTATTGATTACAAATATTTTTTGATTTAATATAAATTAAAATTTTAATCATATTACAGTTAACATGAAAACATAAACCAATATTCTAAATCTTTTTTTTTCCTTTGTAAATTTGATGATTAAATAAATGAAGACAAACAATTTTTTGTGATGTTCAACAAATTACCTTTTCACTCATCAAAACACAAAATACAGAATTCAGTTTCAAGTTTTAAAAAAATTTATTTTTAAAGAACAAGTTTCAAGATACAAAATAATAATAATAATAATAATAAATAAAAAATAAATTATTTTTTTCTATTGAAGAATTTAAACATGAATGTAAGCTTGTCAGCTTTTTCATTCCCTAACCTATTCCGGAGTTTAGACTGAACTAAACCGAAACTGGAAAAGATTCTTTCTAATCCAGCTGTTGAAGGAGAAGCAGTAAACAACTGATTAGTTAAGTTGGACATTTTTTCTTTTATGGGCTGCTCCAATTTAATATTGTCCCACCAAATTATTGGTTCAACCTTTATATATTCAGTTTCAAACATAAAACTTGGAAAAGGAGATTTCTTTGCTAAAAATGTCATTGCCAGGGGCAAAAGTTCTTTGTCTACTGAACGCAAGAAATTAAAAGCACTATGCTTTTGATCTTCAGTTAATTTTTTCCCACAGTATCTGTGGTCCAACATATTAGCAGCTAAATGTGCTGGTGACAATGCCATTTCTTCTCTTGCTAATAATTTTTTCTTGATATCCTTTCCAGATGTTTCCAATTGTTCCTTTAATTTGCACCAAATTTCTACACATTGTGCAATCTTAGTGTCATCTTTTTGCATTTCATCTAATGCATTACACTGCCTGATTGACTATTGAGCAATTCAGATTAGCCAATCATCACCCCTTTTACTTACCCATCATACGTAGTATAGGGTAAGTCTTGCAATCGTTTTGAAAATCGAAAAAAAATTTTTGACGGATTTACACGTTTTAGATAGTGGAAATTCCGAAAAACATATTTTTAGAAAAAAAATTTTGCCGTCCGTCTGTCTGTCTGTCTGTAAACGCTCTATCTCCCGTACGAATTGAGATAGAGACTTGAAATTTTGTATGTAGTTAGTATGTAAGAGTGGGACGAACCCTATTTAATATCAGCAACCTCGATTATCCGGAACTATTTTTTTCGGACTCTCGAAAAATTCGTTCTGATGAAAGGTATATAAAAATTTTCGAATTTTTTTGTTCTAAGGAATGGACGTAAAAGGCAATAAAATAACACACATTCTGCATATAGAACGAAGTCAATCGGATTATTAGTAGCCGAGATATTTGTAATCCTGTTTTCCACATTCTTCGATTTTTCATGATCCTGTATTTCATTCAAATTTCAATTCAGAGATATATTTTAATTAGAAATGAGACGATTAATCCGATGCAGTTAATTGTTAGTTAATAGAGTTATTATTTTTGGAGTTATAAGGATGTTTCTTTTACGCAGTTCGGTACTACTTGAGTAGTTTGGCGTTTTATATAATTTGTCGATATCAGTAATCAGCAGTTCTTTAATAGAGCATTATTATGCATATTAACAATATTTAAATTTTGTTTATGAATTGCAATGAATTGTATAAATAGTTTTCACATGTTTTATTTTCATATACATATCCATGATGGGTAAGTATTACGGTGGCCCCCAACGACTAGTGTCCAATTCTAGCAGGTGCAATCTAAAAATAGTTTTTGGAGGTGGGGGATATTTTGTAAGCATGTTTTTAATATTTTAGTTATTTACAGACGGGTTAATTTTTAATAACAATTGAAGAGCTCATTTAGACTTTTGTTGACTAAAAATATTTTGATAATAAAAATTAAATATATGAAAATATCAAGAATCATGATATTTTGAAAATAAATATCAAATATGAAAATATCGAAAATATCAAAAAGCTTGATATTTTGAAAATAAATATCGGATATATATCATGATATATATCATGATATATATCCATTGATATATATCACCGAACCCTGTTAGCAATTAAGGCAAAATTTTGAAATAGAATTCGACAAAAATATATTGAATTTCAAATTCTAAGGCATCTGTCTTGACAATGTTTGTTTTTGATAGAATCAGTTCTTTTGGGATATTACTAAGATATTTTTTTAAGTGGTTTTTCGGCTATAAATGTGTATCTATTTTCTATAACGTTGACCTCGAAGGAGGAGGGGTAATTCTAGACTTAAATTGAAGGGATTAAAACAACTTAGTTTCCTCCTAATTAATTTTGAGTTTTACCTCTGACTACTAAGCTAAAATTTTTAAACAGAACAGAGAGATTTAATGTCCAACAAAAATTTTAATTGTAGGCGCTCATTTTATTCAGAACTTTAACCCTTAACTACTGTGACAAAACTACTGTGAGTAGTCTGTCAGGCAGATTAATCTAAAGGTGAATAAAATATTAAAGTAATTCTCAGAATACTATTTTTTTTAATAAAACTTTATATACAGGACTATTATAAATAAAATTCAGCTATTTAAAACTCTCTAGCATAGTAATAGGATTCCAAACGAAACAAAATTTGATCAGTATGTATAGTTAAGCTGAAAATTACGAATTAAACTCTGAAACTTGAAAAACTCTGTGGTCTTTGAGACCGCTACTAGCAGTTAAGGAAAAAGCTCTAACATTTGTTTTAATGTTTTTGATAGTTAGTTGTTTTTGAAGTATTATTATAGTATTAAAAAAGAGTTTTATTTTAATTTTTTATTTTAAATAAGAGTTTTAAATTATTTTTTATTTTAAATCTATATGTATTTTCTAACGCTCGCCTAGTAAGAGAAGAAAAATTAATATATTCATTGTAGACATAAACTGAAATGATTAAACCAATTTCCTGTTTCCCCTTAACACGTTCGCTGCAGCTCATGCGAAAGCGTGTGATATGGTGCCAACGTTAAGGAGCCACTCACGCACCAGCGCGTGATGTGGGGTGTTGTCCAACAGCCAGTCACGCGCTTGCGCGGGAGAATCTTTCACTGATTCTTTGTTATAAAAAGGAAATCGGCTTCTGGGAAAAATCCACTTCTACAGCGCGGCATCAACTATCATCACATATAAACAGCAGCGAACGTGTTAATAACGAATTCTACCAATTAACCACTGGGCTATTAGTATTTTAAGTATATTTGTAAATTTTTAGTAATGTAAATAAGTTATCTAATAAATCTCCCCTCTTCTTAAAAAAAAAAAAAAAAAAAAAAAAAAAAAAAAAAAAAAAATATCTTTTTGGCCTTTAATATCTAAAGTTTAAAACTTAATAATCTATTGCTTTTTAAAAATCTTTTCTTGATTTATCTGTTACTTTATTGTAACAAAAAATAATCGATGAAGAACTCTTGTTTACTTTTCATTTTTGTACACTATTTGTAAATCTTTAATATTGCAGATTATCAGTCGTTTGGTAACCCCCTCCCCTTCTTTTCAATAGTAAATAAAATATGGTTATCTTTGTCTCCTATTTGTACTTCTCAAAATTTAATTTTTTTAAATGTCTTCATCTTTTTACTTCTTCATTTAATAATTTATTATAACAGCCGTTAACCATTTGAAATCTTCCCTCAACCCAAGATTTGTATACTTGGTACCAGTGTTGAATTCAGGGGCTGGCCGGGGGGAGACATCCCCCTTAGAGCAATGAAATACCCCCCCCCGGAAAATTTGAGATTTTAGGTTTCCATTGGTCAAAAAGTGCAATTTCCCCCCCCTGGAACTCTATAATGTCCCCCCCCCCCCAGAGCGACAAAAATCCCTCTCAGAGAAAAGCGTCCGAATTCAACACTGCTTGGTACATCTTTTATATTCTGATAATTTCATAGATTTAAACGCGTAGCTCTATTATATTTCTGTTAAATTTTGATTTATTTATATTTTTTAACTAATTTTAGAGGAAGTTTTATCTCTTTTTAGGGAATATTGGCCGTAAGAAAATGATTATGAAAACTTAGTTTAAAGAGCAAGAGATAGCATGGAATATATTTTTTTCAATTTATCTTTTCAAGTTTGTTTTTAAAACCATGTATAATCAGTGAACTCAAATAAACTTTTCAACCAAATTCCATTTGAATAATTTTTTTTCTATTTTGCTGCCTAAAAAAATTAAATTGTTCGATTACAAATGTGTTAAATTTGTGTGTTTTTAATATAATTAATTGAATTATTCATACAGGAAATATTAATTTCGTTATGGAAAATTAGTCAAAAATAAATATTGAAGAAATTTTGTTGTTTTATGTACAAAATGTTTATATACTGAAGCCGGCACGTGATAAGATAAATTACGTAGAATCGTACTTGAAAATTATTTTAAAAAACATAATATACCGGCCATTTTAAAATTGTTTATAAACAAATGTTATTTTAAAATGGATTGTTTCCATATGACGTTCTAAAAATTGAAGGTGTGCGATGTTTAGAAGTTTAAAAATTAGCAGTAGCAAAAATTGCAGATCCAGTATTTCATTTCAAATTGTTACCATTCGCAAGAGGATGTCGTGTTATGCACAGATGTTTGTCCTTGATAATATAGATTTGTTTTTACATCAAAATCTTGAGTTAGTTATTTTGCTTTTCGAAATAGAAGTTTTTCACCCTTAAATCCGCTTATACCAGAACCAAACAAATGCTAAATTGTTGGCTAAAAAAGTTAGCATATAATATTAAAATTTCAAAACTATAGTGCATAAAATTAAGTGTGGAAAGATGGGGCAATTTTTACAAAAATATTTTTTACAGATTATGTTTCGCAAATATAAAGTGGAAAATTTCAGAATAACATTTTTAAACATTTTAACACCCTTTAAAATTATAAATTTGTTGATTCTAAATAAAATTTTAGACTAATAAATAAATAAATTTAATAAGAAAGTCCCATTCCTCCCTCATGTAAGGGAGGAATGGGAAATGTTTTTATAATGAAAATTCATATTTAATTTTCAATAATGTTGTAGAAAAAATGGCAGATACCGTGTGATATTATCGTTTCTAGGGTTTATTGTAAATTACAACAATTATTTTATGTTAAATTCTAGTTTGTGAAAATTAAATCTAATGAAAAATATTCTTTCATACAGCTAGTGCTACCAATTGATTTTGGAGGATGTACTATAATGGATAAAGGTACATACAAATAATATACTGACATACAAACATTAAATACAATAAACCCAACTGAAGTGAAAAATTAACCAGAGCCAGGAATCGAACCCAAGACCACAACATTCAAGCTGTTGCTCTATCCACTGAGTCTGCAAGTTGTCCCGTTATCTTAGGCTGTCTAAATTATGGAAGATAACTTCATCCAACTTCGTTTATTAGTGAGAAACGGAAGACTCGGCCATCGGCTGAAGTAGCTTAGTGGATAGAGCAACAACCTGGAATGCTTGGTATCGGGTTCGATTCCTGCCTCTGGTTAATTTTTCACTCTAGTTGGGTTTATTGTATTATTTGTGTGTCAGTATATTATTTGCATGTACCTTTTTTTATAATTTTGAAGTATTTGTAAAATTCATTTATTCAATACGAAGGTAAATGTAGATTTTTTTAATAATATCAAATTCATTATAAATTTTATTAAATGTTTCTTTACTTTTCATGTTAACAAATAACTTTCTTCTGTAGATGAATGAGAAAACTGAAGTTCAATTTAAATACAGTGCGAGTTTCCCTGACAGTGAAAAAATTGATAAAGTCAGATGAGGAAAAGGAACCTTTGTCTATGAGAAAACTTCCTCCCCATACCTCACTCGGACCTTTTAATGTGTTCTACAGCCCTGGAATTTTCAAATATTTAAAAATAATATCAGTTTATCAATCATTTTCTAACACTATCTTAATAAGCATGTAAGTTTAATTATTGATATTTGAAGAAAATATGTTTCCAAAAATAATATCAATAAGTATGATTTTCATAGGTACAGTAAAACCTCCATAACGGACACTCCCGAATAGCGGACACCTCTATTTAACGGACAGTTTTCCAATCCCCACTCCCAAAACCTTAATTTTTATATGTTTAACCTCTGAATAACGGACATTCCGAATAGCGGACACTAATTTGACGATGAAGGCTCAGAATTTTATTTTTAACGTGAAAAAAAGTGAAAAAAAAAAAAAAAAAGAAAAGAAAAGAAAAGAAAAGAAAAAAAATCTCTAAATTTATTGGGACAATGTGTCATATTTTTTCTGACCACTGAAAAATTTAGGGTTAGGCTGGGGAAAATCTCCTTCCCGTGCCCTGTATTGAATTCAGGGAGTGAGTTGGGAGAAAATGTACCCCCAGAGCAATGGTATGGCTCCTCCCTCTTCGAGAATTTGAGATTTTATGCTTTTAAGAAGCGGCAAAATATAGTGAGCAGTTATACAATTTTTTATAAGAAAAAAAAAAAAAAAAAGATGATTCAAAAGTATTAAAACTACCACCTTGACTAGAACTTGACACTGAAAAGCAAATTACATGTAATCGCAAGCAAAAGCAAAAGGTGTTCAAAATTTCGTTTCAGTTTTTTTGCTTAAAAAAATTTAATTTCTGATTATTTATATAATAGACGGCGGTATATTTTACGGTCATATATTTAGGAGGTACTTACGTATTAACGCTACCGCAGCAGAAGTTGTGCTAATGCGCTTATAAAGAGCAATCTTGTTGTTTGCACACTCACGCAGATATATTTCGGATTCCTCTCTGTTTGCTGATTTTCGACACCATTTTTAGTACATTTTTAGTGTTTTTTGTTTTAAAAAAAGCACCAAGCTTTTTTTTTTTTTTTTTTTTTTGCTCATTTATTGATTTTGAAGATTTTTTGTTTATTGGCGGATAAGCGCAACTTCTGCTGCGGTGGCATTAATACGTAATTACCATTTAGGACATATATGAGTCAAATAAGGAAACATACTCATTTCTTATCAATTTTTGAATCGTCGATGTTTTCCCAATAGCGGACACCTCCGAATAGCGGACATTTTCAGCGCTCCCGAGCTGTCCGTTATTTGGAGATTTTACTGTATTTGTATAAACTCTAGTTATGTAATATTTGTAAAATATGAGTCGTTTTAAAAATGTATATGTAAATCATTTTTATTGTGTAGAATGTAATAAATCGTTATTTGGAAATGAAATTTATTCATATTTTTATTGTATTATGTCATTTAATCACATAGCAATTTATTGGATGTACATGTATGCATATCACATTTATAATAAAAATGACTATTCATAATAATTTTTAAAGCATTATATACATTTCTATTTGTTTTAATTCTTATTTCCATACATTTTCTGCTTTTAGAAAGTCTTCTTATCCATCTCTAGTGCTTATAGCATACTGATAAGAACTAAAAAAATGTGAAACCTGCCCATAATGGCTGTTGATATGCTTAATATGGATTTTTGCGCACATATGTTAATGTGTGTACATCATCTCTGTTATATGCAATTTTTTGAGTTAGAAATTCTAATTCCAGAGCTGAATTAACCACAGTTGAATCCTATTAAATTCATGCATTTAGATCAATTCTTCCGGATCTTTAAGCCAGTTGAGAGTTTTAAAATTGTGGTCCTATGAATAATTAAATTTTCCTTTTCACTATTTAAATATGAAACATAACTCTCAAGGAAAAAAATTATTAGAAAATGTCTAGTGTATTAAGTGTAGACAGTGCAAGAAATTTGCAAGGAAAAAATCGAGAAAAAAGACAATAAAATAAATAAATAAAAGGAAGAAAGTTCCTAGTGATTAGTGACAACTATACGGAATATTAAGCAAAGAATAGAATAATAGGTTAAAAAAGATTTTATTAAATATGGCATTCAGGTAAAGACATTTTTTTTTTTTTTTTACAGATTTTACATTTTTTTAGCTATTGAACCAGTTATTTTATAGTGTTTCAAATATATGTACCATAAGACACTCATTAATGAAATTCTCATGACCTTGGAATTGAACAAAATAATTTAACAAAATTGAACAAGACTACTGTATTTCCATTTCTAGTTTAAAAGCACATTTACATATAAAACAAGTTGGAAATTGCACGTAAAGCGTAGCAAATGAGGTGCGTTCGTTGATAACGAAGTTTTAAAATATTCAGATCTTGCTGATATAGTACAGCGTACTTCGGATACAGTATAGTGGTCGAAATCTTTGTGTTCCTGTAAATATGCAGGGAGTAATTCTTATTATACTTCATTAACGTATATCTTATTCATAAAATGTGAAGTAGTTTAATATAATTAAAATACCCCCCAAACAATGTTTCCCCGTATAACATTATTTAGTGGAATACATTTGTGTGGCCCTGTAATTTAATAATAAATATTCTTTGCATCACAGATTATACAAAATGTATTTTTAGTACATATTTCATAGATTCATGTCGATTCTATTATATTCAAATGAGTGTAACACCATTAAAAGGCATTTGAAACTTTTTCTCCCATTGACCGTAATGTAACGGAATACTTTTGATTGTCCCTGTAATTGATCAATGGATTCGATTTTCATAACATTTGAAATGACTCGACAAAATTATGTAGTAAATATACGTTTTAAATTTCAAACGATTAAAATGCATTTGAAACTTTTTTCCCCATTGACCGTAATGTAACGGAATCCTTTTGATTTTCTCTGTAATTGATCTATCCATCCGATTTTCATAAAATTTGAAATGACTCGACAAAACTATGTAATAATTATGTATTTTAAATTTCAAACGATTCAGCTGGGTAGTTTTTGCGTTGTTATATGCGGACGGACAGACAGACAGACGGACAGACAGACGGGCGGACAGACAGACAGACAGACGGACGGACGGACTGAGCGACAACAATAGGTGCTACGTATTTACATAATTACGAACGCACCTAAAAACGTTTCTCATAATATACAAGTTTTCAAATCATGATGCACAGTGCTTACTTATACAAATAGAATATTGTCTTTAAAAATTGTAAATTTAATTTGTCTCAACTACATCATCATATATATTTTTTTAATTTAGGCATATTTTATAAACTTTCTCCTTATATTTTATTTACATTGTTTTTATTGACTTTTTTTTAGTTTAACTGAAAATCGTAAGATCTCCTTCAGATTTATCTGCTCATTTAATGTTATTACAATGCTCATTTAATATAAAAAATGAATTTTTATCTATTTAAATATCTACAGTGAAACTTCAGTGAGTTTTCTCATGTCTAACATACAAATACTTACGGCGATTGCTGTGATATTACTGAAACAGATGTCAGACCATTTTGCTTATTTTGTAAAAAAAAATATTTTGATACATGAGGAAAACTCCACTGTGGGTATTTAAAACTATAAAAATTCCACTTCATATTGAAAAAATACTATCACAACTCCAATTAATATAAGTATTAGAATACAAAAAACAATTACTTAAAATCTTTTTGGAATACTTCTGAAAAACTATTAGTAATACTACTGCAAAAATTTTATAGTTACAAATCCTTTTTAGTAAGTGTAAATATTTTGGAAACAATGCTAAGAAAACATTAGCAAATTTACTGCATTAACTCTTTTACTGTTGTAAAGAACTTTTTGGCGATAATTAAAATAAATGTTTTCGATACAATATATAATAATTTTTTGTAATTTTTTTTCTCTGTACCTTAATAAAGTTATATTTCTAATGATTTTTAGTACAGTTACACGGGATTTTTTAGTATATTTGCTTAGAATTTTTTGTGGATTTGTAAAGGATTTTATAATGCATTTATTATTATCATTATTATTATTATTATTTTGAATGCATACTAAGTATTTTATCTATTTTATCCAAAAAATGCAAATTTTATTAAGGATATTTGATAAAGTACATAAAACACTTATGGTGCATTACTAAATAAAAATATTAAATGTATTTTAAAGTCCTTCACAAACACACAAAATTTCTTAGCAACTGTACGAAAAAAATCCTTTGTAAGTGTACTAAAAATCATTAAAAAACCTACAAAATATTTTTATAGAAAACACCCTTCAAAATAGTTAGCACGTTTACTAAACAATCCTTAGTATATTTAAAAAAAGTATTTAGTAAACTCTCTAAAAAAATCACTAGTAAGTATACTAAACGATATTTAGTACCTTTACAAAAACTAATTTGAGAAACTCCTTTAAAAATCCTAAGTAAATCTACTAAACAATCCGTAGTAAGTTTACAAAGACTTTTTTGGAAAGCTCCCTAAAAAATCTTTACTACGTTTACAACATAATCATTGGTAAATTTACTAAACATTATTTAATAAACTCCCTAAACGATCGTTAGTAAATTTACTAAACAATATTTAGAAAACTTGCAGAAGTTTCTTTGGAAACCTCCCTAACAAATCGTTAGTACGTTTACTAAACAATATTTAGTAACAGTTACTAAAGAAACTTTAGAGATGTTATATGATTTTCTTTAGTTGCGGTTACATAAAAATTTCTAGGCATCCCAGTTTCCAAGAAAATTATTAGTAACCTTACAGAATTTTTTTTACAGTGTAGAAGACATAATTGAACAAATAGAATAAGAATATGAACAAAAAGATATATATAACAAAATACTTGTGAACTGAAAAAAAAATGACGGATACACTTTAAACTAAAGATTGGAAATACAAGAACTTGCAACCAAACTACATCTACAAAATGCGAAACCTGTATTAACTCTAATGGACCCCGGTTTTTATAAAACTAGCAGGGGTGACCGAGCTAAGCTCGGTCAAAATTAACTTTATGTTCAACTGGATATAGTATTATCACTGCATCATTCACTCTATATTATACTGTAAAACATGTTATTTATAATAGTAGTGTTTTCAAAAACAATCAATAAAAAAAACTATGTTTGCATGCACATGTTCATAAATTTTACTTTATTTTAAAATTTACAACGAAAGGATATCGATTCAAATCAGTTTTTTAGCTCGACTCTGATTGGTTTAACCATGCATCTCGCATCCTATTAAGAATGTATAAAAAAATTCTTCACATTCTGAAAGACAATATTTTTTTTCCAGATATAGCCAAATTTGGAGACATTTTTTAATATGGCGACAAATACGTGTTTTAGCTTTCGCACTCTTAATAGTCGATTTTTCGGCCAAATGTCGCCGATATTTTGTCAAATATCGCCAACTTATTGACTGTTGCCATATTCTCGTAACTCTAGCCCGTATTACCCAAAATGACCCACGAATCAAATTTGATCAAACATGTGACTTAGCTCAATGGTCTTCAGGTAATTAAAAACAATAGAATGTAAAATTAATGAAAATCGTTTAAGCCATTTCTTTGGTAAAATTAGCTTGACAGCATTCAGCAATAAAGCGAAATGACCCACTAATATAACTTTGTTTGTCGTGCGACTCAGTCCAATAGCCTTCTCGTGACAAAAATCGTTTAGTTACAAAATTTAGGTAAAATTCCTAGAGTCGTTATTATATATAATTAGAATGACCCTAACCCATTATGACCCAAAATGACCCACTAATGGAATTTTCGCGAGCATGTGTCATAGCCCAATGGTTTTCTCTTTCCCCAAAAAAGATATACTACAAAGTATAGTCAAAATGGTACGAGCCATTTTCAACATAAAATTAGAATGACCCATCTTGACCACAAATTACCCTTATAATCGAAATCTCTCGAACGAATGACTTAGCCCATTAGTTTTCTCGTGTCTAAAAATTGTTACACACAAAATTTCGTTAAAATCGATCCAGCCGTTCTTTAAATATAAATAGCTTGACCCAGACCCTTTTATGACCATTTATGACCCATTAATCGAAATTTCTCAAACGTGTGACCTAGCCCAATGATTTTCTCATCCCAAAAAAATGTTATATACAAAATTTCGTTAAAATCGATCTACCTGTTCTTTAGATATAGCTTGACATGATCCATTATGACCCATCATGACTCACAAATGACCCTTATAGTCGAAATATCTCAAACGTGTGAGCCCATTAGTTTTATCATGTCAAAAAACTGTTACATACAAAATTTCGTTAAAATCGATCGCGCCGTTCTTTAAATATAAATAGCTTAACCCAGACCCTTAATGACTCATTAAATTTTTTTCTCGAACATGTATCCTAGCCCATGTTAGCCCATTAGTTTTCTCCTGTCTAAAAAATGTTACATACAAAATTTCGTTAAAATCGATCACGCCGTTCTTTAAATATAAATAGCGTGACCCAGACACTTAATGACCCAATATGACGCATTAAAATTTTTTCTCGAACATGTAACTTAGCCCATGTTAGTCCATTAGTTTTTTCGTGTCTAAAAAATGTTACATACAAAATTTCGTTAAAATCGATCCAGCCGCTCTTTAACTATAAATAGCTTGACCCAGATCCTTTATGACCCTTTATTACACATTAATCGAAATTTCTCGAACGTGTGACCTAGCCGAATGATTTTCTTGTGCCAAAAAAATGGTATATACAAAATTTCATTAAAATCGATCCACCTGTTCTTTAGATATAGCTTGACATGACCCATTATGACCCATCATGACTCACAAATGACCCTCATAGTCGAAATCTCTCAAACATGCGAGCCTATTAGTTTTCTCATGTCAGAAAACTGTTGCATACAAAATTTCGCTAAAATCGTTCACGCTGTTCTTTAAATATACATAACTTGACCCAGACCCTTAATGACCCAATATGACCCATTAAATTTTTTTCTCGAACATGTAACGTAGCCCATGTTAGCCCATTAGTTTTCTCGTGTCAAAAAAAATGTTACATACAAAATTTCGTTAAAATCGATCCAGCCGTTCTTTAAATATAAATAGCTTGACCCAGATCATTTATGACACTTTATAACCCATTAATTAAAATTTATCGGACGTGTGATCTAGACCAATGATTTTCTCGTGCCAGAAAAAGTTATATACAAAATTTCGTTAAAATCGATCCACCTGTTCTTTAGATATAACTTGACATGACCCATTATGACCCATCATGACCCACAAATGACCCTTATAGTCGAAATCTCTCAAATATGTGATTTAACCCATTAGTTTTCTCATGTCAAAAAACTGTTACATAAAAAATTTCGTTAAAATCGATCATGCCGTTCTTTATATACAAATAGCTTGACCCAGACCCTTAATGACCCAATATGACCCATTAAAATTTTTTCTCGAACATGTAACCTAGCCCAGTGTTTTTCTCGTGCCTGAAAACCATAGAATGCAATTTTTAGTCAAAATTGTTTGAGAAAATCTCTAAATAAAAATAGCATGACCCACAATGACCCCAAAAATGACCCACTAACTGAATTTTCTCGAACATGTTACCTAACCCAATGGTCTTCTTGTAATCCAAAACGATACAATATAAAATTTGGTCAAAATCGTTCGAGCCGTTTTTTAGATAAAAATGGCTTGACCCACAACGACCCAAAAATGACCCACTAATTGAAATTTTTCGAACATGTGACCCAGCCCAAAAGTTTTCTCGTGCCAAAAAACGATTGGATACAAAATTTCCTTGAAATCGACCCAGCCGTTCTCTAGATATAAATAGCTTGATCCTGACTCATTATGACCCAAAATGACCCAATAATCGAATTTTCTCGAACATGTGACTTAGCCCAATGGTCTTCTCGTGCCCGAAAATGGTAAAATCCAAATTTTTGCGAAAATCGTTAGAGCCGTTTTTGAGATAAAATTTACCCACACACACACACACACACACACAATTTTTGCTCGCATTATAGTATAAGATATAAGACAATGAAAATTTATTACCGAACAACACTATATATGGACAAACAATCGGGTCATTATTACATATCGCAACCAATACTTGTCCAGACGTATAAGCCGCTGTTAACATTCTCAGCAGAAGGTGTGAAAAATCACGTATGATGGACTGGAAAGCTGTGAAGCAAGTGGTCAATTACCTGAACTGTACAAAAGAATTAAAATTAACAGTAAACACAGATATAGAACCGTCCCTTAAAGCATATGCCAATGCTGACTGGGCAGGCGATACCAGAACAAGAAGATCTACTACTGGAAATATCTTCTTCTCAGGAAGTAAGCCCAATAGAATGGTATACGAGAAAGCAAAACTGCATCGCGTTCTCTTCTGCCGAAGCAGAATTCATATCTGCAGCCACAACTGGTCAGGAAATTATATGGTTAATGAAACTATTGAGCGATCTGGATTTAGAACAAAAAGAAAAAATAATTGTCTTTGAAGACAATCAAAATACCATAAAAATGATAGGGAATGAGAAATTCTCAAAATACACAAAACATATTGACATAAAATATCATGCCATAAAACAGCTAAAAGCAGACAAAATCATTGATTTGCAATAGTGTCCATCCGAAAATATGATTGCCGATTCACTGACCAAACATCAACTACTGAAACATCGAGAATCAATGCAACTACAACAGGCCCGTAGCTAGGGGGCCCCCCCTAAAAATTTTTGAGCCCCCCCTGAAAAAGATTCCAAGGTCACTAAATAAAACTGTTTAAAAAATCAAAATGAAAAATCGGCCCGAACCCGGCCTGTGCAAATCTTTTGAATGTCTATAATCGTACATTATGATGTTTTGCAATCAATATAAATTTGTATATACTTCAAAAATTTATCTAGATTATTCGGTTTATGTTTAGCAGAAATAAAACAAACATTTGAATCTAATCATCAACGTTCATTATTTATCGATTTCCATTTCAAGTTGAGCAATCTTTTCTGAAATGGAAAAAAAGTACTTAATTATGATCATAAAAAATATTTTTGCTTTTAACAATCAACAGTTTGGTTTGGCAAATTATCAACAGAAATATTTATTATCTTAACCCCCCCCCCCCCTCCATTTGTCGGCGAGGTGAATGAGTTATATATAGATTTGTAAATTTAAATTGTTGGTATTTTGTAATGTGCATCCTATCTAATTATTATTGGTATTATTGTCTTCTACTGCTAGTATACATGGGTGACGTATGTGTGGCGCCATGATCAGCCGGCGCCAAAAACCCGGTAACGCATTATATATATATATATATATATTTTTTTTTAAGCAAATGTAGAATTTAGCTTGGCTAGGATCCAGGAAGTGTAAATGACTCTTTTTTTTATTATATATTTTTTTATATTTATGCTAATAATTTTTTTTTTTTTTTTTTTTTTTGTGTGTGTGTGTGGTTTAATTAAAAAAAAGGAATTTTTAAATTATCAATTTACTTTATAGAAATCTGCTCTTAGCCGTGGAGGCAAAGTTTTCATTCGGTCAATGAGGTGTCGTATCTTCCTCCCTCTGTTGTTGGAAGTGATTTTATGATTTTTAGTCTGTATTACGCAATCGGATATCAGAAACTCAACAGGCGTGAGGGTTATTCTTTCGGTCTTCGGTGACTTATCAGGCAGGATGAATGCCGATGCACCTAGGGACATATCGAAGGTGGGCGATAGAAATTTAAAAAGTACAAATTTATCGGAGTACCCAAAAAATGCGGATAACAGGAGTTTTCAACCAGATTGGATGAAAAAATTTAAGTGGCTGGAATATTCCAAGAGCAGAGATGCTGTGTTTTGTTATCCTTGTCGACAGTTTCCTCATTTGGGGACTAAAGAAAATCCATTTATCTCAGCCGGTTACCGGAATTGGAAAAAAGCATTGTCCAAGGGCAGAGGGTTTCAAAAGCATGCTTCGTCACAAAATCATATAATATCATTATCAATGAGCATGTGGATAGAAAGAGAAGAACGTGAAAAGATGAATTTAAGTGTGTCATCTTTGGTATGCAACGATGTTCTAGAAAAAAAAAGATATTATGTTCAATCTATTGCAGAAATCGTACAATTCTTAGTTATAAATGAACTTTCATTACGTGGTACGTATGATATAGATGAACACGAGGAAATTAGTTTATTTCAAAACCTTTTTAAATACACAATCAAAAAGGACAATAAACTTGCAGAATGTGTCAAATCAGTGCCAATTAATGCAAAATACACTTCACCTGAAATACAAAATGATATAATACAAATCCTTGCTGAAATAGTGTCAGAAGATATATCAAATGACGTTAACAATGCTGATGTTCCCTGGTTTTCGATTTTGGAAGACGGGAACGCGTGATAGAAATAATAGAGAAAATGTTGCCTTAGGAGCAAGATACGTAAAGGACGGGAAAATAAAAGAATCAATTATCGCAATAAAAACATGTTCTGACTTGGATGCAAAAACATTTGCTGATTTAACTTTAAAGATCCTTCATGATTGTAATTTAGATAATTCTAAAATTTTGAGTCAATGTTTTGATGGTGCTTCAGTCATGAGCGGTGAAAAAAGAGGGGTCCAAGCTATATTGCAGAAACATCTTGATAGAAATATCCCATATGTACATTGCTGCAGCCACAGACTTCATTTAGTAATTATAAAAGCAATAAATGATGTAAGTGAAACGAAACAGTTTTTTGATCAGTGTTCCATGCTGTACAACTTTTTGAGAAAAGGTAACATAGCTAAGAAATATGAAGGTCAATCCCTTGTTCGTTTATTAGAATAGCGATGGAGTGGACATTTATATGTTACAAAAATTGTGTATAACAATTATAAAAAAATTCTGAATACTCTAGAAGAAGTAAAACTGGACAGAAAACAAGATGGAGTAAACATTGCAGAAAGCACTGGTTTGTTAACGATAATGAAAACTAAAGCTTTCAAATTCTGCTTAATATTTTTGAAGAGAATTCTTGAAACGCTAGATCCTGCAAACCAATTATTGCAAAAGCTAGAAACTAGTTTAACTGATTCTTTAAGAATTGTAGATTCTACAATAGATTCACTTACTTGTTTAAGGTCAGATGAAATTTACGAAGAAATTTTAAATTTGATGTCCACTGAATTTGTTGTTGAGGAAGAGGAAGAAGAAATATGTTAAAAAAAACGAAGAAAAACCACTTCTACAAAACTCGGAGATTATTTAATTGTAGAAACTACAGGTGCTAGCTCGAATATTGATGAAACATTACATCTAAAAGCTATTTATTTTGAAACTTTAGATATAGTATTAAATGAAATGAAAACGCGGTTTAATAATAACGATAAGTTACTTCTAGCGCTGTCAAGTGCAGAGCTTGATATGGATTTAAATAAAATGAAGATATTAGAAAATTATAATTTTAAGTTTCCATCTAAAGATGAAATAATTGTTGTAAAGAATTTCATAAAAAGAACCATTGAAGAAAATCCAAACATCGTTGTATTTAATGAACTTTTTAAATATAGGGTTGCATTTGAAGACACTTATAAACTATTAGCAACTGTTAAAACTTTTGGATGTAGTACTGCAATATATGAATCAACATTTCCAGTCCTTACAAGAATAAATCGTCCACAAAGACTAACAATGTCTCATCAAAGAATGGCCGATTTGAGTTTTCTTGCGTTTGAAAGAGAAAGAACAGAAACAATCAATATGGAAGTTTTCCTTAAAAAATTTAATGAGAAAAAGAATAGAAGACTTCAATTGTTTTAAAGCAGGTGAACTTCAATTTGTTGACACTACTTTATTCCTTTTAAATCTACTTTTTTCAGTTTATGTATTTAGTATACACTACAAGGTTAGTTTTCACATTTATAATGCTTATATAACCATTCGTATTTATATATCTATTTAACTTAAATATTTTATGTTGTTTCATGTATCCATTAAAGCATACTTCATTATATTTTTCCAAATTGGTTTTAAAAAAATTCCCTTTGTTACAAAAGTGTGTATGTTACATGTACTATTGTTTGTTTTTATTATTTTGTTTTCGTGTTACATGAAAAATGCAGTTCGTTGCAATTTGGTATTTTAGCATTTTGCTATAAAGCGTTTTTTCTGAAGAATTTTTAAATCCTGTTTTGGTTCTAGTATAAAATAAAGTTTTAAATATTCATATTTTGCCTCGTGTTTGAAGTTTGAGTCATGGTATTTCAAATTAAAGAATTTTTTTAATAGTATACTCAATTGCAAATGTTTTTAACATTTGACTGTGCATAAAAATAAATTTAAAATTCTTTATCTATGAGTGAATTTGTTTATGCTTTTATTATATAACAATAATTGAAGTTCTCTTTTTGTTAAAAAAAGATAATGATTAGAAATGAAGATTACAACTCGTTTTAAATAGGTGAAATGCGAGCATTTTAATTACTTTTGACATATTATTTATATTATATTGTATCAGCAATAGTTATATACTGAAAATATTTATTCTGTAGCGTTTTCTATTACTAGCATAGATCAAACTTATAATTAATTTTATCATAAATATTATCTTATGATAAACATTTTGTTGTATATTGGAATATTTCTAGTTTAAATTTTAAAAATATATATATAGTCCTTGATTTATGAATAGTAATCAAAGAAAAATGCCAATAGCCAATTCAAATGTACATGCTTTTAATTTTTGAATGAACACAGTAATAATTTTAAATGCAAAATACAACTTTGATTTTGTTAATGTTTTTATTGTAAAAGAATGAAACTTAAGCTTCCTTGAGGGTTTATTAAAAAAAAAAAAGATTAAAGGTTGTAACTATTTCGAAACAAGTGAACTGTAAGCTTTTATTTACTTGTTGACATCATCATTTATTTCACCAGTATAAATATTAGAGATCGAACGCAAATTCTTTTTGCGTTTTCGACCAAAATTCTGAGTTTTACGAAAATTCGTTTTTGACGAAAATTCTATAACCTATATATTTAAACCTATGAACTTCTTTTTTTATAATTATCTGTCATGATTTACTCAAGATGTGAGTGCAAACTCTAAAGATAGCAATGCATAGATATGACTAACTTTTTCATGTGCTTTTTTAAAAAAGCAGATTTAATGTTATTAGAAAATTTTAATTCGAAAATGCAGAAGCATTTCAATTACTCTGTCAGAAAGTTCTAGTATGACAGATAGGGCCGTAGTTAAGGATGTGCTGGCTCAGCCCCCTCCCCCTCCCCCAACCCTTAAAGCATTTTGAGCCTCTCTTAGAAAAGATTTCATGGTTACTCAATGAATTTCTTTTTTGAAAATCCAAATGAAATTCTGCTCAAAAATCTAATTTAGTTTTGAGGCCTTTTCAAAGTTTTGTAGAAATACTAAATTATAACTAAAATAAGTTTCAACACTCGCTCTTCTTATTTGCACATACGAAGCTAAGATGATGTTTAATTTTGCACTCGTCATACACTCGAATTTTTCATCAGCTTATTCTTCTCTTAGCTTAAAATGAGGTTATTACAACAGTTTAATAAAAAACATAGTACATACAATATGAATATGCACTAATTTATCTTTCTACATCAGAGTGAGAGAAAAAAAAACATGAGCCCCCCCTACATTTTCTTGAGCCCCCCCCCCCCCTATTATTCACTTCTGGCTACGGCCCTGAACTACAATGTTATCCATCTGAAGTGATTAAGGAAGCGTGTTGAAAATATGTAATCACCCTCAAATGATTAATAAATCACTCAATCCGTTTAAAACTTGATATTAACTATTTTTACTGTAAAAATTTCAAATCGTAGAAGAATTAAATTAGATAATAAATCATTCAAAGAATAATTTAAACATTGCAGCATCCAACTGAAAAAACGAGTTCTTCTGTGCCAATGTTTGCCTACGTCACAAGTGATGCATATGAGGGTCACGTGATTACCAAAAAAAAAACAAGGAATATTAAAAAAAAACTTTTTTATGACTTTCTTTTTCTCTTCTGTTCTGTTACTTTTAAAGAAATAAGCTATAGAATTAAATAGCTGATAAAAATGCAACCTAATATTTCAACTTGTAACATTTAATAATTTAATATGATATACAGCGTTGTTAAAAAAAAAAACCTAATGGATTTTTTTTTTCATTTTGCCTAATCTCAAATAATAATTATATCTTCTATTACAGAATTATACACATAATTAAAATAAATAATATTATACTGAATGAATGATAGAAGATGTACAGTGATATACCCATCGGCAACTGATAGCGATAAGAAAATTCATATAATTAAGAATCTTACCTACTAATTGACTTTATATATGTTACAGGCCAAACCCGATTTTAGGCCAAACTAGTCTATCCTAACGCCCATCGGATAAACTAGTTTTTCCTAGGCCAAACTAGTCTATCCTAACGCCCATCGGATAAACTAGTTTTTCCTAGGCCAAACTAGTCTATCCGAAAGCCCATCGGATAAACTAGTTTTTCCTAGGCCAAACTAGTCTATCCGAACGCCCATCGGATAAACTAGATTTTCCTAGGCCAAACTAGTTTGGCCGAACGGTCATTAGGATAAACTAGTTTAGCCTTCTATTCATTGGTTTGAACTACTTTATCCTAGGCCGAACTAGATTGTCCTAGGCCAATTCAATTTGGCGTGATATTTTTTAATCTAAAGACCGCCACGGCGCCAACTTTCTAATTTTGATCTATTTTATCCTAGGTTGATGCAGTTTGACGCGATTTTAGCACACAGACTATCAAAGCCTGAGAGCTAATGTGCTCGCAGATTCTGTGTATGTTTATGTAACAATTTACGTACTTATGGCCGTATGTACGTACATATGTACGTACGTATGTACGTAATGCGATAACTCCTGATAGAACTATCCAATTTGCTTCAAATTTTGAACATAGATTTATCCTGATAATGAACTTTCCTGATTAGTTTCAGGGGTTCATTGAATAAGAATAAGGGAAGGAGAACAGAAGGCTAATCCCCCCCCCCCCACACACACACACACCTCCTTAATTTAGTTAAGTCAGTTTTCCATGCAAAATGATCAGATGTTATTAAAATTTTAGGTATAATATCGTTTTGATAAGGTACATCCATGATCAGCTGTGGGTGTTCATTGTTTACGTATAAAGAAAGGAGCAATGGGAGGTAACACTCTTAATTTATGTAAATAGGTTTTTCGCAGAGAATTTACCGATTTGTTTCAAATTTTGGATGTATGTTCCTTCTGATAAGGCGTTTACCTGATTAATTTGGGGGGTTCTGAGATATAAACGTAGAACGGATTTTTTTTTTTTTTTTCAATCGTATAGAGACTTTCGGTTTTATGAAAAGATTTTTAATTCGTAACAGATATTGGTTTTTGCACACATTACTTCAGGCGAAATTGTTCATATTAAGAAACTAAATATCCGAAGCCTTTAAAAATTAGAAAAAGCTTAAATAAAGCATGACACTTGAAATTTAGGATGAGGGAGGGGGGGGGGGGGGGTAGAGTAAGAGGACGCTAGATTTTTTTTTTTTAATCTCAGCACTTTTTAAGGTTTTGCTGATAATTAAATATTACCATTATTTGAAACTTTTAGAAACATAATAAAACATGGTGGTAAATATTTAAGAAAAAAGATGGCGCGTCAAATACCACTATTTTCTATTAGTAATTTTTGTAAAAATGTTAAATTCTTGTTGGAACTGTTTGAAACTTTGTGATAGTTTATAACGCATGATAAAAATTGTAAAAAAGTCCCATTACGAAAGGGAAAGAGGGGGGGGGGGCGAAGAAAATCAGGAAATATAACGGAAATTCTAGGTTGATCTAATTGAAACTTTAAGATAGTTTATGACACATGATATAAATTTATAAAAATATGTTCCGCGTTTAATGACACTATTGACGAATAGTGGTTTTTGAACGATTTACATGAAAATGTAATCAGAATCAATTTATATCAGGGACTATCTGAATATGAATTTATATTAAATTCCGTTCATTAGTTCTTGAGATACAGTTATTGTAAAAATTGTTAAAAATGCAGCATAGTATAGTCATGTTGAGTGATTTACTTCAAAATAGAAACACCACCAACTCATCTCATGGACGAACTGAATCTGATGTTTGATGGAAATTCGTGTATTAGTTAAGATAAAGCTAATGCGTAAATCATAAGAAATGCAAAACAGCAGCTCCACTTGATAAGCGATTTACACCAAAAACTAATCAGCATCAATTTAGATCAGAGACTACCTGTATGTAAATTTTTATTATATTTCGTGCATTAGTTTTTCAGCCGCATCCCTACAGCTTGCGACAGCGTATAGCAGGTGTGCTGCACACGTACTGCCGAATGCCCTCTTTCTTTTCGAACGAACTTCGAAACGAACGAAATTCAAATCGTAGCAAGCGTACTGAGTACGCACCGCCGAATGTAATCCTCCTTTTCGAAAGAGCCTCGAAGCGAACGAATTTCCAACCATAACTCCGCTGCCTAGGCCAGTCAGATAGTTGGCGAAGCCAGCAAGTTTTAACTAAGCCACGTTATATTAGTTTCTCATTCCAACACCAAGGAGTGCACTCTATTATTAACAAAACTGTATCTGAATGAAACTCCGTTAAACAACCTAATAATAGATATGTTACTTGAGGTCGCGGTGCTTTAAAAGCTGGAATTTCCGTTATATTTCGCGATTTTGTTCGCATCCACACCCTCTTTCACGCCAAAATGTGACTTTTTTTATAAATTTATATCAAATGCCATAAATTGTCAGTTTCAAAACTGTATGTTTCATAAACTGTAAGTTTCAAAATGTTCCAACAAGAATATAACATTTTCACAAAAATTACTATTAGGAAATAGTGGTATTTCAATGCGGAATCTTTTTTCTTAAATATTTATCATCATGTTTTTTTTCTCTTCGAGGTTCATTCGCTTCAACATACGCCCGTTTCGAGATTTTATATAAAACAAGGGGCCCGATAGCGGGCGAAGCCGGCTGATTTTAACTAAATCGCATCCAAATTCCAACACTTGGGTGCTTGTGTTATATTAATTCCACATTAGTCCGTTATATTAGTCGCTATATATTAGTCCGACGTACGTATGTACGTACATAAGTATGTACATACGTACGTACATACATACATACGTACATGGTTGCATACACACACACAGAATCTACGAGCACATTAGCTCTCAGGCTTTGATAGTATGTGAGCTAAAAGCGAGTCAAATTGCATCGTCCTAGGATAAATTAGATCAAAACTAGGAAGTTGGCGCCGTGGCGATCTTTAGATTCAATAAAATCACGCCAAATTGAATTGGCCTAGTACAATCTAGTTCGGCCTAGGATAAACTAGTTCAAACCAATGAATAGC
Source organism: Maratus speculifer (assembly GCA_964019185.1). NCBI lineage: Eukaryota > Metazoa > Arthropoda > Arachnida > Araneae > Salticidae > Maratus > Maratus speculifer. The sequence goes on from OZ025289.1 coordinate 308,086,962, forward strand.
AGGCTAAACTAGTTCATCCTAATGACCATTCGGCCAAACTAGTTTGGCCTAGGAAAGTCTAGTTTATCCGATGGGCGTTCGGATAGACTAGTTTGGCCTAGGAAAAACTAGTTTATCCGATGGGCGTTCGGATAGACTAGTTTGGCCTAGGAAAAACTAGTTTATCCTATGAGCATTAGGATAGACTAGTTTGGCCTAGGAAAAACTAGTCTATCCGATGGGCATTAGGATAGACTAGTTTGGACTAGGCCAATCTAGTTTGGCCTAAAATCGGGTTTGGCCTGTAACATATATATTACAAAATTAAATTTTTTTTCGCCAAAATTAATTTTACATTACATTAATTTCCTTGTAACAATAATCCGTATTTATTTCAACTTATTAAATTAAAATCCTGTTGTTAGATCTAATCTATTAATCTTTATAGAAACGATATAAATTCTTAATTCGCCTTAAAAATTTTACGCCTAGTTATTGCGTGTTAATAAATTCATTTCTTTTCCCTTTTTCTGTGAAATTGTCGTCTGTGAAAGATATTCGAATTTTGATTACCTTCGATTATAAATTTAATTAAATAAAATTATCGTCTGCAACAGACCGAGTCTGCTACTTTTAACCTCGACATTTAATATTAAATTCTGTTTACATAAAAAAATTGTGGTTAGAGATTATGGAAAGTTCAAGAAGTTTTTTTTTTCACTGAAGAAAGGAGTTCCAGAGATAGATGGAATTTTTATTCGATGATTCAGGTTTAGGCGAGTTGTGGAAGCTATGGTTTTTTGATGAATGTCTGCTCCGGGGAGAGCATTTCCCGCTCTATGTGAATGCATTTTAATAAACTAAGGTACCCTGGGGTAATAACGCCACGTTAAGGTTCTACCAATTTTCACGGCTTAGTTTTAGATTGTATTTTTCAAACAAATGTAGGATCTGATACAGCAACTCATTGACTATCTATATAAAATAAAATAATTTAACAGATATGTATTCATAAAATGTAATGGCGTTTTTTCTTGACCCATGCTATTTGGCGTTATTACCCACCTATATGGGTAATAACGCCATGCAAACAAAACTATGAAATAAGATGGAATAATTGCATATAGATAGCCCAATTCTAAAAATACAAACTCTACAAACTTAGAAATTGACAAATTGCATTCTAAGATATTGAAAATGTTCAATTTTTGGGAAAATGTAAGAAATATAAAGGTGTGGTGTGGGAGGGGGGGATGAGGCAAATGAATATGAGACAGTGAGTTTCTTTTTGCTTAAAAAGGACCGTTAAAATAGAAATATGAGAAACACTGCACAGTTTTAACTGTGTTTATGTGAATCAGTATTTAGGATGTAGCTCGGCCACTGTAGGCAATCAATCGGGGTATTAATGTCAAGGATTGGCGTTATTACCCCGGTATAGTTATTGCGCACTACATTTTAAATTACAAATTATCTCGAGAAGATATCCAAAATCTCAACAACATTTTAAAAGTACAGGAAATGCACTACAAATTTATGTAATTAACAAAGTATTTCCGGATAAAAAGATAGTCTTCACATATACAAAACGTATCTCGCAAATTTTAGATCAAGCGTTAATTTTAGTTGTTTGTAAAAACAATAAGACCTAAAAATGAAACAAATTAACTTGAAGCTGTTTTTTGCGATTTATATGACTCAAAACCATTCTGCGCAGAGCACATGGGTGTCATTTACCTGATTATTTCATAATTATGCAAAATACAAGCACTTGGCGTTATTACCCCGCCTGGCGTTATTACCCCAGGGTACCTTATTTTGGAGCAACCAATGTGTAGTTTAATGAAGCTTCTATGTTTATTTTATTTTTTTTCTCGCTTGCTACGACTCCTGTTCTGTAACGAAAAAGCCAGCGATGATACTTCTGGCTCCCAACTTCAAAATATCACATATATTTAAAGAATAATAATATTGACAGTTGATATTCACTAGCCAGAGAGTGTTTTTTATCTTATTGTGTAGCGCAAAACTACTGCCGCACTATCCAGTTAGCGTGCCATTAAAAACTGCCAAAGAAAACGAACTCAACACCAGCAACACAGTAGATTTTGAAAATAACATATGTATTTTTATTTTTGCTACATGGAGTATGTCATATTTTTCAAAGTGGATAACGGGAACTACTTTTAACACGAAAATAAATAAACAAATAAGGAATCGATAAATAAATAAATATAAGTCTCCGTGAGTGTTCATGTCAACAAGGTTCACCTGTATTAGAAAGTTTGGCATTTGAAAAATCTTCTTTCAAATATTTTGTTATTTCAAATTAACAGTTATACTATTAGAATAAATGTGTAATTTGATAATACTTTTGTATTTTGTTCTTTTCAAAATTGCCTGTTAACATCAAATTCAATAGATTACGCTTCCATTAGATGAAGTTAATAAAATATCGCTGTATATTCTATTTTTGGTGACTGAAAAATTAAAATTTCAGACTGTGCTTACTCAGAGAGTAAACATGCGCTGATTTGAATAAACAATTAATCATATTCAATGCTTGATTAGTTTTATAAAACCATCTTAAATCATATCAAAATTCAATTAGAAATATGCTTGCAGATACAATTTCCAAGCAAACATACTAATGCAAGAATAAACTACGGTAATATTTTGTGTATATACCTCCAGGGATATAAATATAGATTATTTGCATTTCCTGATAAAATTAAATGTGTTTTTTTTTTTTCAGTGATCAGAAGGCATTTGCGAAACTCTATTATTTCAATAAATTAAGCAAGGTATCTTTCAACTGAAATCAGAAGAGATAATGTTTATATAGAAACTGATGTTATACATACAGGAATAGAGATCGAGCATTGGCTGGGTTGTATCCAACCAGAGTATTTCTCTTCGGAAAGTTCAAATAGGTAGCTTTTGATTCATTATTTATTTACCAGCGTTATTTTAAAATGAAGGAATTTTTAATGATACAGATAAAAATCAAACTATGTTCCGAATTAATAGCATACTAACTGGATTCACCTGCTTGCGGACCTCTAATTACGTATGGATTCTTGAATTCATATCAAATGGCGGACTGAACGAACCTAGAACTGGGTCCCCATTGCCGACAGCACCTTATACAGGGCATGAAGAGCACGGTCGGAAAATTTTCTAATATGGAATTTTTCCATTAAAACAATCTCGAACCGAACGAACATCGAACCGGATCTCCGCTATCTACGGCATCGTCCTAAAGGTAGAATAGTAGAAAGGCGAACAAAGACGATGCTTCCACTTTTGACCCTAAAGTCCTTCCTAGTATGGCTGCCGTTTCAGGCGGTTCATGAATGAAGAACTGTAAATGTGGTCTCCCTACATCCTGTCTCGAAATCGAAACTACTGAGCTCCATATATAATATGTTATTGTCGAGCTCAGTGATCGAAACTTCGAAACGATCCAAAAGTTCCAAGCTAGCAGACAACACGTCATGTGATCCGCTGAACGGGTGCGCTAGCGCCACGAACCGAGCATTACTTTCGAGTTTAAATTTTGTTGGGGAAAGACTATCGTCTCTGTTCTTCTACTATTCTACTTTCATGGGCGCCGTATAGCAGGCGTGCTGCAAAATCTTTTAATTCTACAACCAGTGTGCGCGATCTATTCTACATAAACTACGACACATGTCGCGGCTTCGAATGATGGAGGACTTTCACCCAAATGACCTCAACGATCACAGAATCTGGTTTGATACTTTGGATCAGCTCAGACCAGATTCTGTGATCGTTGAGGTCATTTGGGTAAAATAGTCCTCCAGCATTCGTCCAGAATGGTTCTGTTGGAAGAGCATTGGCGGTTTAAGCCAATACATTCCTGGTTCGAATCCTGGCCCAGAGTTTTTTCACTCACATGGAAAATTTACACCATTATAATTGATTTACCGATTGAATAATCGTGTTTAAAATTAATCTAAGCTGTAAAGTATGCTCATTCCACTTTCCACCTCAAGTGTTCTAATCAAACCACTTACAGAAGGAATATAGCCAACGCGTGTCCCCGTTGCAAAGATCTTTAGATCTACTTTCCATAGTTACAAAAATGTGTGAACAACCCTCTGTACTACAATAGACTATTTAAAGAAACATTTCTATCCTTGATTTATTTGATTATTTTCTTTGAGGTAAAATCACTAAATTTTCTTTTTACCTTCAAAAAAGCTTCATTATGCAACAATGTAAGACCTTCGGATTGATTTCCACCCAATCTGATGCATTTATATTACATTTGTAAATTAAATAACTCTATCTCTGTTGGAACGTTTTTCATTCGTTTATAAATTTATTCGAGTAAGTCATCTAATTACTCTTCGATTGCGAAACAAGATGTATCCGGAAAAGAGTGCTTGCTTAAGAAGCGGAAATTGAATGCGAATTTCGATAAGACATGTAAAAAAAAGGAAAGACCTAATTATCGACGTTCTCGGCGGGAAGATTTCAGAGAAAGAGAAAAATCAGATGCTAATTTATGAAATCGTAATAGTTTCATTTGCTTTGGGATATTTTGAAAGATACTACTAAAATCAAAAGATTTTCAAGCGATTTCACAGTTCATCATAAAAATAAATGGACGTTGCAACTATTATCAAAACTACTCGAATGTATCAACTCTGAAAATTTCTATTCTCATATACATCAATACTTAAAAGAGCACAACTTTTTTAACTATGCATTTTAGAAACAAATTGTACGTCAGAATGTGGCAAAGGGACCGTCTACAAATGCTGTCACGCTTAGAGGGGCGGAGGGGGGTTCAAGATACTGTGACAATTTGTGACAAAGGGGTGGAAGAGGATAAGAAAGGTACACATCACACACTTTGGTTAAAATAAAAGCATTACCAATCAACAGATTAAATTTTGAAGTATTTTGTCTTGCTAAACTAAAGATTTAAAGACGCATATTAACTTCATTTATAATTCCAAAATTGCTATTGTTTCCGATTGCTCTTTCATATTAATATTTTATTACTGTTATAAAATAATTATGTTTTTTGTTGTAAATCTTAATCTTATTTCGTACAAAAAAATGTACAGGAATCGTTTTTACTACATACTCACAATTGTCATTAAAACACATAGCTAAAGTTTAAAAATAAAATTTAAAATATGATCTATAACGTAGTGCTTTGTTTCTGAACTACAACTACATGATTATGTAATATGGCTTACATGTGACAATTGGGGGAAAGAGGGGTGTGGTGAAATGTGATACTTTGTGAGAAAAGAAGGAGAGGGTGTCAAAAATGCTGAAAAATGTGTGAGATCATTTATGGACAGCCCCAATCAAATGCGTTTGTACTATGACTAACTGTATAAATATAGCAATCCTTTGGCATTCGTGAAATATAAAAAGAAAAGAATATTTCAACATTCGCGTATACTTAACTTGATAATTCGCGAATTTTGCTTTGTAAAAAATATTTTTTTACAAAGTAAACTCGCTTTGTTTTACTAAGTCCATAAACTATTTGACGCTGGCGGCCAGTGTTGAATTCAGACCCTTTTCACCGAGAGGAACTTAGTAGCTCCGGGGGAAGGAGGACATATTACAGCGGTCCGGGAGGGAAATTGTGCTTTTTGACAATTGAAAACGCAAAATCTCAAAATTTCCGGGGAGGGGATTTCATTGCTCCGATGGGAAGCCCCCCCCCCGGGACACATCCTGAATTCAACACTGCTGGCAGCTACATTGTACTGTATAGCCTAAGTTTCAAGAATTCCAACCTTTATACACTGTAAAAGAAAAAGAAATGTTGATTTTGAAGTATAGTACTGGCAGCTGGGGCGCCTGTTTAAAACTGCAAAATTAACAGTAATAAACCGTAAAATTAGCAAGTAAGATCGTTAAGGAGTAATATACTGTTTAATTTATTTATACGACGGTATATTACTGCTTATTTCACAGTATAATACTGCCGCCCTAGTTGCCAGTATTATACTGCAAAATGAAATTTTTTTTAAAATTTTTTTACTATGAAATATTTTTTCAAGCGTGAAAATAATTAGCTGGGAATGATAACATATATACTTATACAACGAAGAAATATGTTTTTACATTCTACTTTCGGCATCTCATACATTTTATTTACTTTTAATTTTCTAATTTTTACTTTCAAATAACATTGACCAATTCTTGTCCTAGAGACACCGCTAGTTCGACTCCGACAAATAACTATATCCCTCGGGATTCTCTACTAAAATCGATATAGTATGTACGTTTTGTCTGGAAGATAATGAAAGCTGTGAGAATATAACCCAAAGGTAATGCGAAATTGTTTATTTTCATTGTATATAATAAATGTTGTTGCCATAATGTAACATTATCATCGTCAAAAGTATGTTAGCATTGTACATATGTATTGCATTTTTATACTCGACTTGGTTTTTGAACATAAAAATGGAATTTATTTGGTAATCAATTTTGACTTTCTGATAAGTTAGTATTTAACAGTCGGAAATTGCAGGTCAAGCGTAGCAAATGACGTGCTTTCATAATAAAGTTTTAAAAATGTTCAGATCTTGTGTAATAGTATGCAATACTTCGGATGCCGTATACTAGACGGAATCTTTTGTACGTCTCTGTAAATGCTATCTGCTGTCTATTATACGGGAAGTAACTTGTAGTAAACCTCAGAAACGTATATCAATTTCATAAAATGTGAAATAGTTTAAGATAATTATAATGCCCCCCCCCCCCCAAAAAAAAAACAATGTTTCCCCTATACCATTATGTAATGGAATACTTTTGTGAGGTCCTGTAAATGAATAACAAATAATCTTTGCACCACAGATTTTACAGAATGTATATTTTAGTATGTACTTCATAGATGCATATTAATCTTATTGAGTTCGAAAGAGTGTAGCATCATTAAAATACACTTCAAACTGTTTTTTTCCCTTTGGCCATAATGTAACGGAATATTTTTGAGTGTTCCTGTAATTAAACTATGCTTGCGATTTTCATAAAATTTGAAATGACTCAATAAAATTATGCAACAATTATATAAAGTTCAAATTTAAAGGTCAAACTATTCAGTTGTGTAGTTTTTGCTCTGTTATATGCGGACGGGTACTGAACGACGACTATAGGTGCTTACGTACTTATATACTTGCAAATGCACCCAAAAAAATTCTGTACAAAGATGGGTTTCCCGAGACAATACAACATTTTAATGCTTTTAAAGCTTTATTCACTAATTTTATGGCTTTTTTAGGTGCGTTCGTAATTATGTAAATACGTAGCACCTATTGTTGTCGCTCAGTCCGTCCGTCTGTTCGTCTGTCTGTCTGTCCGTCTGTCCGTCCGTCCGTCCGCATAAAACAGCGCAAAAACTACCCAACCGAATCGTTTGAAATTTAAAATACATAATTATTACATAATTTTGTCGAGTCATTTCAAATTTTATGAAAATCGGATTTATAGATCAATTACAGAGGCAACCAAAAGTATTCCGTTACATTACGGTCAATGGGGAAAAAGTTTCAAATGCATTTTAATCGTTTGAAATTTAAAATACATAGTTATTATATAATTTTGTCGAGTTATTTCAAATTTTTTGATAATCGGGTGCATAGATCAATTACAGGGGCAAACAAAAGTATTCAATTACATTATAGTCAATGGGGAAAAAGTTTCAAATGTATTTTATACGTTTGAAATTTAAAATACATAGTTATTACATAATTTTGTCGAGTTATTTAAAATTTTATGAAAATCGGATGCATAGATCAATTACAGGGACAATCAAAAGTATTCCGTTACATTACGGTCAATGGGGGAAAATGTTTCAAATGCATTTTAATGGTGTTGCACTCATTCGAACTTAATAAAATCTATATGCAACTATAAAGTACATATTATAATATACATTTTACATAATTTGTGATGCAAAGAACATTTGTTATTGATTTACAAGGCCACACAAAAGTATTCCATTGCATAATGGTATAGGGAGAACATTGTTTGATGAGCGTTTTAATTGTAATTCACTATTTACAATTTTATGAGATTGATATATGAGAGTAATACTTTTAAAACTTCGTTATAGTACGAACGCACCTCGTTTGCTACGCTTCACGTGCAATTTCCAACTTGTTTTCTATTTTCCATAACTTCTCTCGATCCATCTTCCAACATTATTTGTATTTACCATTGTATAACCATGACAACAACAATAGATTTTATGATGCACCAAATTGTGTCCTCTAAAAAAGACCAGCTGGCAGTTAAACTGCAACAGTGCCATATTTTGTGATACTAAAGCACGCGCACTTTTATTAATTGACGTTTTATTAGCAATTAAATCATGACTGCATGTTGAGAAAACAATTTATAAAACTAGAAAAGGTAATTTAAATGATTTTTTATTTCATTCCTACTATCATGTCTTAATAGAGAAAACAAAATTTTTAAGGGTAATATACTTAAAAATTAGAAATGGAACCAGTTGATTCAATCTTAAAATCCCTTAGTTAGAGGAAAATGAATGCAAACTCCATTACAGTACATCGCCGCTAATCTTTCATAATCTTTTTAAAAAAGAAAAAAGTAGCGTGTTTTTAGAGCTTGCAGTGTCTAAATAAAGGATTGGTGAGCGTAAACCTCAGGGGAGGTGTCCCTAAGTCTTTAAAACAGCGACAAAGCAAAAATTATAATAAAAATTCACTATTTCGCGCCTTCTATACAGATATTTTTTGGTTTTGTCAAGCGTAAATCGAAGCAGAGAATTTCACATAATCAGGACCTAAGCTAAATTAAACGATTGTAACGAAATTTTTTTTGGATCAACAATTATTACAGCTATAAAATTAGATGTGAATTTTAAAATGAATATTAAATGATTATAAAAAGAGTATTTTAAAAACAGTCTTGCCAGTCATTCAGTAGAGATTCTCAAAGACTTATTTTGTTAATTTTATTTATTTTCATAATGTCTACATTTTCTTATACATTCAAAATACTGGTACATCGTTTACACAATAAGTCTTTTCAAACAAAAAGGTATGAATATAATAGCTAATTTCAAACTTCAAGATAAGAAAAATGTTAATTTAACCCAAGTGCGCAGAACCTGGTTTACATGAAAAATACAATAGATAAAATACACTTTAATAAAATGCCATGCGTTGGAATTTATTTGCTTTGAGGTAGGCGCTACAGCTATTCGCCGGCATAACCTCCAATGATCACAAGAAACCATATAGAACACTTTATTACAGAATATCCAGTACATACATTTTCACAGAGACAACACAGACACCCATGTCTTAATAGAGACCCATGCCGCTAGCTGGACTCGAACCAGGGACCAGCGGTGTGGGAACAGCCTCCGCTACCATCCACGCCACTGGGTCGGCCCCCTGCGTTGGCTTTTTTGCTGATCGTTGCCACAGACAATCTCGGAAAATGAAACATTTGAAATTATTGAAAAAAATTAATCGCTCGAAAAATATTTGTCAGAAAATTGCTACACAAACTGCGTTAGAAAAGTAACAAAAACGTATTTTCATTTTAAAATCTAATGATTTTACCATTTTTCAAATATTGAATTTGAAAGATTATCTAATTTCACAATGGAGTACCATAGCGAAACCTTCATGCTTAAAAATATAGCTATAATGTTCTGACGTGTATACTGTCATGGCATGAATCGCAAATTAACCCCTTAACTGTGTTGCCCGAACCGACTTCGGGCAAGAACTCTTTGCACGCTTCGTTACTTAAAGCTTTTTGACAACACTAATTTTTAACTGAAAATTTATCTTTATTGATTGGCAGATGTTTTTCGATTAAGTAAAGCAACTATTTTAGCATGGAAAATGTGGTTTACAGCCCATATTTTTACTTTCTTCTATCTTTAATAGAAGAAAGTATTGTAATCGAAATTTTTTACGACTTCCGGTTTTCGACGGATTTACACGTTTTAGGGGTCCGAGATTGTAAAAAACATGTTTTTACAAAATGTTTGTCTGTCCGTGTGTCTGTGTGTGTGTCTGTGTGTATGTCGCCATTTTACCATCAAAAAGTGTATGAAGTTATGCATAGAATTGAACCAAATTTTTTGTGAATGTTTTTGGCTGTGGCAAGCAGGTCCTCCTTCAGTTTTGAAATATTCCGCCGGAAGGGTGCGCTGCAATCGCGATTTTTGTGCCATTTTCAATATTGTACCCACCAAAAGTATATGAATTTATGCATCGAATTGAACAAATTTTTTTGTGTAAGTGTATGACTATGGCTAGTTAGTCCTCCCTGAATTTGAAAATAATCCACCAGGAGAAGGCGCTGCAATCGCGATTTTTTCCCCATTCTCAATATTGTACCGACCAAAAGTATATGAAGTTATGCATCGCATTGGACCAATTTTTTTGTGTAAGTGTATGACTATGATTAGATGGTCCTCCCTGAATTTGAAAAAAATCCGTCGGAAGGGGGCGCTGTAATCGCGATTTTTGTGCCATTTTCAATATTGTACCGACCAAAAGTATATGAAGTTATGCATCTAATTGAACCAAATTTTTTGTGTATGTGTATGACTATGACTAGTTGGTCCTCCCTAAATTTGAAAAAAATCCGTCGGAAGGGGGCGCTGTAATCGCGATTTTTGCGCCATTTTGAATGTTTTACCGACCAAAAGTACATGAAGTTATGCATCGAATTGAACGAATTTTTTTGTGTAAGTGTATAGCTGTAGCTAGTTGGATCGCCCTGAATCTGAAAAAAATCCGCCGGAAGGGGGCGTTGCAATAGCGAATTTTATGCCATTTTCAATATTGCACCACATAAAAGTGTATGAAGTTAGTTCTAGAAATGAACTAAATTTTTTGTATATAATTATTTTTTGGTAAGGCAAGTAGGTCCTCCTTGAATTTGGAAAAAAAAATCTGCCTATCATTCTATTGTCCATCGGCTCGTGCAGAAACGGAAATTCGTTTTTACTCCGATTAATTGATTGAACCAGAAATGTAAGATGAAAATCAAAGTTGGTATGGTATTGAATTAAAATTATTAAAGCATTAAAATGAGTAACATTTTTTTTTTTAAATATTAAAATGTACATATGAGATAAAAGAAAGTTTTGGGATTGGCACATCCAACTAGTTAATTTATGTTGTCAAAAACAATGCCACAGTTAAGGGGTTAAAGTAACTTTATTATTCTGTTAAAATATCAAACTGAATTATGATGCCATGAGTGCAGTATTTTTATATAAACCGGGATGTCAGGGTTGCATTTTAACTTTGTTTACTTGTTTAGAGATCAAAGAGAAATTTAGAGTCTCCTGTTTAGTTGGTTTCTTCTATGGATTTGTTTTAGTGCCATTATGAAGGCTCAAAACACTGACTTTAAAAAATACAACTAAAAATTTTATTGCGGAAATAAAACAAATCGTAAAGTTACTAAATGGTATACACGGAATGTTGTAAAGTTAAAAACTGAGCAAATGTCAAAATCGTAGCTATTGATCGAAATGTCGAATATTACTATCTGAATTTAATGTTTGTTTAGTTTAGAACTTTGGAGCATACTGTATTCACCATTTAGTAACCTTGTGATTTATTTTATTTTCAGAATGAAATTTTCAGTAATATTTTTCATGATGTAATTGTCCAGTTTATTTATTATCTAGCAATCTATCTAGCAATTTATCTATCTATATATATAAACTTTTGTTCCCTATATAAAATACAAGAATTTTAAAAACTTTTTATATGTATAAATGTACATACTATTTAGAATATGTACATATTTAAAACATTCTCGAAGCTGATATCTATAATCAAATTTAATCCCCAAAAGAAAAAAAAATAAGAAACGTCGACTTAAAAAGACAAGTTGAAGTTTCATATAAAAAAATGCAGATGGCGACATTACATTTTTTTTTATGCGTTACATTTAATTTGTGCTTTTTAATGTTATGACATTTTGCGGAATTCTGAATTAATTAGACATTTGATAAGAACTGAGTGGGATTAAAATGCTGAATTTTAAATGCTGATTCATTTATATACATAAAAGAATTATTTCATGGTGTATTACTATTAGGGTTGACATATTTCTCTCAGGAAAGACGGAAGATTTTGATTGACGCTAGTTAATTTTGGCTTTGTCGCGCTACCATCATTTTTAGGTAGATTTCATAAGAAATACGATCTATTGCAATCATTACCATGGTGCGACTTTTGAAAAATTTCTTCATAACTTTTCCCCTGTCCCTGTCTGTCTGTCAAAAAATGCCGATAGAAGGCGCTTTAGACTTTGGAGTAACGAAACACTCTTTTTTGGCGTTATTTTTTGCATCTAATTAAATGCTTTCGTAAGCTTACACTTGAACTTAAATTTTGAGCTCAAAATCTGAATAGCTGAGAGTGGTTAAGTAGACAAACTTAGCTGTGTTCAGAGGGTTCAAATTTCAAATAATTGTAAAAAAAACGGGAAAATTGGTCAGTAGTAGGAAAAGGAGAGTTTAAGCTCAAGCGCAGGTGGGACGGTGGGACCGCGCAGCATCCCTCCGGCTGCCCCACCTGCTCCTCCTGGTCCCGCCTGCGGTGCCGCCGCTCGAAATCATACTATAAGATGAAGATTAATTTTGTATTTGAATTTTAAACAACCGTAGTTTTAATGAGTATTATTAATTAAGCGAAACAATTAAAATTTCAGTTTTTTAACCATTTTATTTAGATTTCTTCAACTACAAGATGAGATTATCAATTTAACTCAAGAAAGTTAAACATATATTTGAATTTTGCTTGATAGACATCTTAATGAGTAGTATTAATTAAGTAAAAACAATAGAAAATATCCAGTTTTATAGAAAAAGACTGATTTCTTACGATTTTTATCAACTATATGATCAATGTAACGACTTAAAAGTTGAAAGTTAAACATGTATCCTAGTTTTTCAACAGCTATAGCCTTAATGAGTATCGTTAATTAAGTAAAAAAACAATGGAAAATATCAAGTTTTATGGAAAAAGACTGCTCTCTTACGATTTTTATCAACTTAAGAGAGAAAACTTAAACATACATTTCAGTTTTTCAACAGCTATAACCTTAATGAGCATTCATAATTAAGTAAAAAACAATGGAAAATATCGATTTTTATAGAAAAAGGCTGATTTCTTACGATTTTTATCAACTGCAACATCAGTGTATCGACTTACAAGTTGAAAGTTAAACATGCATTCTAGTTTTTCAACAGCTATAATCTTAATGAGTATCGTTAATTAAGTAAAAAACAATGGAAAATATCAAGTTTTATAGAAAAAGACTGATTTCTTACGATTTTTTCAACTCAAACTTCAGAATATCAATTTGATAGAAAGAAATTTAAGCATGCATTCCAGTTTTGGACAACCATTTCCTTCATGAACATTATTAATTAAGCAAAACAGAAAATATTAAATTTTTAACTGATTTCTTCATATTTTTTATTTATTTATTTATTTTTTAATATAAAATCAGAATACACAACTTAAAATAGAAATTTAAACATATTTTTTAGTTTTTGAACAGTCGTTACCTCAAAGAATTTCGATAATTGAACAATTAACAAAGGAAACTAATGATTTTTTAACGAAAAAAGACGAATTAAACGAATTTGGTTAACTTTTACTCTAATTGGAAATTTCATCGTACTTTATGTATACCAACTAAGTAGAATTTTAATACATAAACGAATAATTTAAAGAAATCCCCAACACACAAATGTGAACCTGCAGAGCATTTCTTATTACGTCATATCTAAACTAAAACTTTTTTCTGCAACCCCACCATGCATGCATTCCAGGTAGGGGAACATAACAAAGAATCTTGACGTCACAACTTACAAAGGTATACAAATGTTTACGTTCAAGAAAAAGTATCACATAGAGTGAAAAAAAAGAAGAGATTTAAGTTATTTATCCATTCTAGTTTTATAACAGTTACTACAACATCTCCAAATTAAAATTTAGAAGTCATAATGAGTATAATTAATTAAGCAAAATAATAGAAATATTAGTTTTTCAGAGGGGAAAAGACGAATTTAAACAAATTTTATTAGTTTTACACTAGTTTAATAATAATTTTAAGGAGGAAAAAGACGAATTTAAACTTTTTTTTTTTAGTTTTACACTATTTTTTCTCATTTCCAACATGGATATATCAATTTTAACAGAAGAATTAAACGTATATTATAGTTTTTAACAACAAAATCTTAACAAGTATCATTAATTAAACAAAAATAAATATCAGTTTTAAAGAAAAGACGAATTTGAATAATTTTACACTAGTATTTTCAAAAGCAACATGGAAATATCAATACTTATTCACATATTTCACTTATTCACTGTATTCAATACTATATTTAATAAATTTGGATACACTTTAAGAATTTCCTAATCTATAATTAAATATTAGCTGTATATTTAATGTTACCCATGTTTTCAACATTAGTTCATAATCGTGAATTTTGTATTTTAAATACCATGTATTCAGGTTCAGATTATTTTCACTTGAAATCATACAGAATTTTTTAACAGAGTTTGTTTTTGAAATCATTGAAGCAACTGTATTTAATATTTTTAACACCAATTTTCTAAGATTTTCTAACATTTTCCGATTATACATTCTTCAGAAGTACATTTCTAAATGCTACAATCACTTTACATATCGAAAAGATATCATTGAAGCAACTGTATTTAATATTTTTAATACCAATTTTCTAAGATTTTTTAACATTTTCCGGTTATACATTCCTCAAAAGTTATTATTACGTATTCTAAACAATAGCAAATATTAATTTTAAGAATAAAAAGACGAATTTAAACAAATTTTATTAGTTTTACACTATTTTTTCTCACCTCCAACACGGATATATCAATTTTAACAGAAGAATTAAACGTATATTTTAGTTTTTAACAACAAAAATGTAATAAGTATCATTAATTAAACAAAAATAAATACCAATTTTCAAGAAAAGACAATTTTTTACACAAATTTTCAACTTTGAAATACATCGCTTACATATATTGTTACAGTATATTACTAAACTTAAACTTTTTAAAAAGTTTGAATGTCTTTACAAAGGGTTCATACTTATATTTTTCACGTCTTGACTGCATTCGAAATCTTACAACAAAAGTATACTTTTATTATTATTATTATTATTATTATTCTAGAAAACCTAAAAAATCGTTTCTTGCTGCTTTAGACACTTGACATATTAAAACTACTCTACCCATATAATTAATCAAATTAGGACATGATTCATCTTACACTTCAAAATTTCTGAATTTTTACAATACTTATTTTCATCAAACTTTATTCTTGATCCTATATATTTTAATAGCACAGAATTTTCACATCTGTTTTTATCTACTTATCAGAAAATTATTAAAACACCCAACAACATTTTTCAAATATGAATATTATCTTTACAATTTAATGATGCAAAACATACACGAATACAAAGTTTAATTTTTACAAACATTTCATATTTCAAACCAAACTATTCGAAATTTTCACAACGTAAGAGCAAACATTAGACGAACTTTTTAACATTAATATTGCTTAGATCTTTTCATCATAACTTTTAACTATGATAATTATCCATTTTTAGGTTGATTGTCGAAAAACTGTAACTGAAATTACATAAACTTAATGTAAAAAACCATGTTCTCACACAATTTCTTGAAATTCAACAAAGAATTGACTATTACTCCAATACTTATCTACTTCAATCTCGACTCTCGATAGTATATAGATATTACATCATTACATACTTACAACTCTTTTCAAACGTTTATCAGAAAATCAAGCCAATCAAAGTCTAGTAGTTATCACACCTGTTCCTCAGAAATATTACTATCATATGAAACAGTAAAGAAAATTAATAGATATTTAATATTTAATAACTTCATACGTGAAATTACTGTCGAATGAGAATACTAATAATCAATAAAATCAACTGTTGGACAAAAAAATAGTACAGATTACCGAAAATTCAAATCATTTTTTCTACAAAAATTACAAAAATTAACAAATGAATGACCAGTTAGAGAAATAATTAAAAAAAATAATGAACATATTTACAAATTTATTAAAATCACACCTTTTTCTGGATTACAAACCACAATTTCTTGAAAAATTTAACACCGAATTTGTAAGATTTTAATCCTAGTATTACATACACTCAATAAATATTCAAAATTAACAAAAAAATAATTTTTTTAGTCTCATCAATAAGCAGAAATTCTATATTAAAAGAATATTTTCATAGTAGTACTTATAAAAATGAGAGTTTACAAACTGATTTTCATAATTTTATCACATTTAAACTTAATTTTTATACATAAAACATTATTTAATCAAATTTTATACTTTCTAATTCAGTAAAATTCAATACTTTTTTAGTTTTTAAACCAATACCACAATATTTATTTACATCAAACTTGATTCTTTACCTTTTATATTTCCACATTACACAAGTGAGTTAAATACTAACTTGGAACGGGAGTTGAAGTCAATTGATTCAATTCGATTTTCATCGTATACGCATTTCCCCTACACGAAATTTCTTACTTCTATAATCATCTAATGTATTAAAACTAATCTACTCATATTTTTAATCAATTCATCAGATGTTTCATCTCGCACTTCTGAATTATCATCCACCAAGTTGCTTAAAATATAAATACTATCTTTAAAGTTTTAATGTAGTATACATGACTAATCTTGAGTTTCCATCTATACTATTAATCAAATTATCATATGTTTCATCTTACAGTTCAACGATTTCTGAATTATCGTCCATCTAGTTGTTTAAAATATTAATAAAATGTTTATAGTTTTTGATTATACATAGTATGTATGAATACAATCTTTAATTTTTAACAGTTCATATTTCAAATAACCTATTTTCGAAACCAAACTATGTGAATTTTACCACAATACTTATCATCATACAGAGATTTGTGTTTCATACTTTTTCTAAAAATTATCAGATATGTACTCCTCAGAGGAATTTCTATCATATGAATAAATGAAAAAAAAAATTAATTTATATTAAACGTACAGCGAAATTTGATTGCAATATATATGTATTTAATAAAAATAAATAAATGAGCGATTATTTATACATTAAACCTTTACTAAATATATATTTCTTGCGTTATAAAGATGTTTCAACAAGATGAACCAAAACAGCAGCAAACTTCAGAAATTAATGATCTGAATGATTCATCCCTAGCACATGTAGCGTTAATGAATAATACATATGTAAGTACTTATATGAAAAATACTAGAATTCGTATATGAATCGTAATTAGAGTAAATATAAAATGATTTGTCTTACTGCCTACACTTTAACAAATGCCTTTTTACCTATATTGTTGAAAAGAATCCTAATTGTTTGCATTTTATTTCTATTACAGATGTGTTCTATTTGCTACAAACATTTCTTAAGTAAATCGAATTTAACAGAACATACAAAAATCCATACAGGTGAAAAACCTTACACTTGGGAAGATTACCAAATGCTGTTTTCAAGAAGGCGTGAATCAAAAGTGCACACATCATCATATAAAGCATCGTCAGTTATATGTAAACTTAGTGAGGATATTCAAAAATTATTCAGACGTTTGAAGAATTTAGACATAAAGGAAGATATTTAGACTATATATCCATCATATTTTCATAACACTTACCACAATATCTCAATCTTAAAATTTGGAAGACATACACACTGCTGAAAAGTAATTTTGTTACCCGTGATTCTTCTAACCAACATGAATGTATAGATATTATTTTGCAATGTATCCTTTAAATGCTCACATTAAATATTCCTTTATATACATATATCGTTGTGTTTATTTTTTAAAAACCTATTACATTAATAAAATAAGTTACACACACGTACATACACATAACATTTTAAGTGAAACAACACTCTCACAACTTAAAAAATGCATAAGAACATACAAAAATAAGCAGATGTATGAAAAAATATGCAAATTTACAAAATAATTTCACTGTTTTCTAGAAATACCAACAAAAAAATATTTAAAGTATAAAAAAATTACAAAAGTGAAAAGAAAAAACACAAATGTAAAACAAAAATCACAAAGTGAAAAACTCACAACAAAGTTTTTGAAAAAAAAAAAAATTTACAACAAAAATTTTTTTACAAAAACCAAAACTTCAAAAATATTTTTCCAAAAAAATTTTTTTTCAAAAACATTTTTTACAAAAAAATTTTTTTTTCAAAATAAGTTTTTACAAAAGTAAAAAATAAAAAATCACAACGTTAAAAATATGAAAAATTTTAGTTAAAAAAAGTGTAAAAAAAATTGCAAAAAAAATTGCAAAAATTTCAAAAAAAGTTACGAAAAAAGTATCAAAATTTTTGTTCTTTTTAATACAGTATGCAATGGTGAAACCATTGTATTTACTATTAAAAAGAACAAAAATTTTGATACTTTTTTCGTAACTTTTTTTGAAATTTTTGCAATTTTTTTTGCAATTTTTTTTACACTTTTTTTAACTAAAATTTTTCATATTTTTAACGTTGTGATTTTTTATTTTTTACTTTTGTAAAAACTTATTTTGAAAAAAAAATTTTTTTGTAAAAAATGTTTTTGAAAAAAACTTTTTTTGGAAAAATATTTTTGAAGTTTTGGTTTTTGTAAAAAAATTTTTGTTGTAAATTTTTTTTTTTTTCAAAAACTTTGTTGTGAGTTTTTCACTTTGTGATTTTTGTTTTACATTTGTGTTTTTTCTTTTCACTTTTGTAATTTTTTTATACTTTAAATATTTTTTTGTTGGTATTTCTAGAAAACAGTGAAATTATTTTGTAAATTTGCATATTTTTTCATACATCTGCTTATTTTGTATGTTCTTATGCATTTTTTAAGTTGTGAGAGTGTTGTTTCACTTAAAATGTTATGTGTATGTACGTGTGTGTAACTTATTTTATTAATGTAATAGGTTTTTAAAAAATAAACACAACGATATATGTATATAAAGGAATATTTAATGTGAGCATTTAAAGGATACATTGCAAAATAATATCTATACATTCATGTTGGTTAGAAGAATCACGGGTAACAAAATTACTTTTCAGCAGTGTGTATGTCTTCCAAATTTTAAGATTGAGATATTGTGGTAAGTGTTATGAAAATATGATGGATATATAGTCTAAATATCTTCCTTTATGTCTAAATTCTTCAAACGTCTGAATAATTTTTGAATATCCTCACTAAGTTTACATATAACTGACGATGCTTTATATGATGATGTGTGCACTTTTGATTCACGCCTTCTTGAAAACAGCATTTGGTAATCTTCCCAAGTGTAAGGTTTTTCACCTGTATGGATTTTTGTATGTTCTGTTAAATTCGATTTACTTAAGAAATGTTTGTAGCAAATAGAACACATCTGTAATAGAAATAAAATGCAAACAATTAGGATTCTTTTCAACAATATAGGTAAAAAGGCATTTGTTAAAGTGTAGGCAGTAAGACAAATCATTTTATATTTACTCTAATTACGATTCATATACGAATTCTAGTATTTTTCATATAAGTACTTACATATGTATTATTCATTAACGCTACATGTGCTAGGGATGAATCATTCAGATCATTAATTTCTGAAGTTTGCTGCTGTTTTGGTTCATCTTGTTGAAACATCTTTATAACGCAAGAAATATATATTTAGTAAAGGTTTAATGTATAAATAATCGCTCATTTATTTATTTTTATTAAATACATATATATTGCAATCAAATTTCGCTGTACGTTTAATATAAATTAATTTTTTTTTCATTTATTCATATGATAGAAATTCCTCTGAGGAGTACATATCTGATAATTTTTAGAAAAAGTATGAAACACAAATCTCTGTATGATGATAAGTATTGTGGTAAAATTCACATAGTTTGGTTTCGAAAATAGGTTATTTGAAATATGAACTGTTAAAAATTAAAGATTGTATTCATACATACTATGTATAATCAAAAACTATAAACATTTTATTAATATTTTAAACAACTAGATGGACGATAATTCAGAAATCGTTGAACTGTAAGATGAAACATATGATAATTTGATTAATAGTATAGATGGAAACTCAAGATTAGTCATGTATACTACATTAAAACTTTAAAGATAGTATTTATATTTTAAGCAACTTGGTGGATGATAATTCAGAAGTGCGAGATGAAACATCTGATGAATTGATTAAAAATATGAGTAGATTAGTTTTAATACATTAGATGATTATAGAAGTAAGAAATTTCGTGTAGGGGAAATGCGTATACGATGAAAATCGAATTGAATCAATTGACTTCAACTCCCGTTCCAAGTTAGTATTTAACTCACTTGTGTAATGTGGAAATATAAAAGGTAAAGAATCAAGTTTGATGTAAATAAATATTGTGGTATTGGTTTAAAAACTAAAAAAGTATTGAATTTTACTGAATTAGAAAGTATAAAATTTGATTAAATAATGTTTTATGTATAAAAATTAAGTTTAAATGTGATAAAATTATGAAAATCAGTTTGTAAACTCTCATTTTTATAAGTACTACTATGAAAATATTCTTTTAATATAGAATTTCTGCTTATTGATGAGACTAAAAAAATTATTTTTTTGTTAATTTTGAATATTTATTGAGTGTATGTAATACTAGGATTAAAATCTTACAAATTCGGTGTTAAATTTTTCAAGAAATTGTGGTTTGTAATCCAGAAAAAGGTGTGATTTTAATAAATTTGTAAATATGTTCATTATTTTTTTTAATTATTTCTCTAACTGGTCATTCATTTGTTAATTTTTGTAATTTTTGTAGAAAAAATGATTTGAATTTTCGGTAATCTGTACTATTTTTTTGTCCAACAGTTGATTTTATTGATTATTAGTATTCTCATTCGACAGTAATTTCACGTATGAAGTTATTAAATATTAAATATCTATTAATTTTCTTTACTGTTTCATATGATAGTAATATTTCTGAGGAACAGGTGTGATAACTACTAGACTTTGATTGGCTTGATTTTCTGATAAACGTTTGAAAAGAGTTGTAAGTATGTAATGATGTAATATCTATATACTATCGAGAGTCGAGATTGAAGTAGATAAGTATTGGAGTAATAGTCAATTCTTTGTTGAATTTCAAGAAATTGTGTGAGAACATGGTTTTTTACATTAAGTTTATGTAATTTCAGTTACAGTTTTTCGACAATCAACCTAAAAATGGATAATTATCATAGTTAAAAGTTATGATGAAAAGATCTAAGCAATATTAATGTTAAAAAGTTCGTCTAATGTTTGCTCTTACGTTGTGAAAATTTCGAATAGTTTGGTTTGAAATATGAAATGTTTGTAAAAATTAAACTTTGTATTCGTGTATGTTTTGCATCATTAAATTGTAAAGATAATATTCATATTTGAAAAATGTTGTTGGGTGTTTTAATAATTTTCTGATAAGTAGATAAAAACAGATGTGAAAATTCTGTGCTATTAAAATATATAGGATCAAGAATAAAGTTTGATGAAAATAAGTATTGTAAAAATTCAGAAATTTTGAAGTGTAAGATGAATCATGTCCTAATTTGATTAATTATATGGGTAGAGTAGTTTTAATATGTCAAGTGTCTAAAGCAGCAAGAAACGATTTTTTAGGTTTTCTAGAATAATAATAATAATAATAATAATAAAAGTATACTTTTGTTGTAAGATTTCGAATGCAGTCAAGACGTGAAAAATATAAGTATGAACCCTTTGTAAAGACATTCAAACTTTTTAAAAAGTTTAAGTTTAGTAATATACTGTAACAATATATGTAAGCGATGTATTTCAAAGTTGAAAATTTGTGTAAAAAATTGTCTTTTCTTGAAAATTGGTATTTATTTTTGTTTAATTAATGATACTTATTACATTTTTGTTGTTAAAAACTAAAATATACGTTTAATTCTTCTGTTAAAATTGATATATCCGTGTTGGAGGTGAGAAAAAATAGTGTAAAACTAATAAAATTTGTTTAAATTCGTCTTTTTATTCTTAAAATTAATATTTGCTATTGTTTAGAATACGTAATAATAACTTTTGAGGAATGTATAACCGGAAAATGTTAAAAAATCTTAGAAAATTGGTATTAAAAATATTAAATACAGTTGCTTCAATGATATCTTTTCGATATGTAAAGTGATTGTAGCATTTAGAAATGTACTTCTGAAGAATGTATAATCGGAAAATGTTAGAAAATCTTAGAAAATTGGTGTTAAAAATATTAAATACAGTTGCTTCAATGATTTCAAAAACAAACTCTGTTAAAAAATTCTGTATGATTTCAAGTGAAAATAATCTGAACCTGAATACATGGTATTTAAAATACAAAATTCACGATTATGAACTAATGTTGAAAACATGGGTAACATTAAATATACAGCTAATATTTAATTATAGATTAGGAAATTCTTAAAGTGTATCCAAATTTATTAAATATAGTATTGAATACAGTGAATAAGTGAAATATGTGAATAAGTATTGATATTTCCATGTTGCTTTTGAAAATACTAGTGTAAAATTATTCAAATTCGTCTTTTCTTTAAAACTGATATTTATTTTTGTTTAATTAATGATACTTGTTAAGATTTTGTTGTTAAAAACTATAATATACGTTTAATTCTTCTGTTAAAATTGATATATCCATGTTGGAAATGAGAAAAAATAGTGTAAAACTAAAAAAAAAAAGTTTAAATTCGTCTTTTTCCTCCTTAAAATTATTATTAAACTAGTGTAAAACTAATAAAATTTGTTTAAATTCGTCTTTTCCCCTCTGAAAAACTAATATTTCTATTATTTTGCTTAATTAATTATACTCATTATGACTTCTAAATTTTAATTTGGAGATGTTGTAGTAACTGTTATAAAACTAGAATGGATAAATAACTTAAATCTCTTCTTTTTTTTCACTCTATGTGATACTTTTTCTTGAACGTAAACATTTGTATACCTTTGTAAGTTGTGACGTCAAGATTCTTTGTTATGTTCCCCTACCTGGAATGCATGCATGGTGGGGTTGCAGAAAAAAGTTTTAGTTTAGATATGACGTAATAAGAAATGCTCTGCAGGTTCACATTTGTGTGTTGGGGATTTCTTTAAATTATTCGTTTATGTATTAAAATTCTACTTAGTTGGTATACATAAAGTACGATGAAATTTCCAATTAGAGTAAAAGTTAACCAAATTCGTTTAATTCGTCTTTTTTCGTTAAAAAATCATTAGTTTCCTTTGTTAATTGTTCAATTATCGAAATTCTTTGAGGTAACGACTGTTCAAAAACTAAAAAATATGTTTAAATTTCTATTTTAAGTTGTGTATTCTGATTTTATATTAAAAAATAAATAAATAAATAAAAAATATGAAGAAATCAGTTAAAAATTTAATATTTTCTGTTTTGCTTAATTAATAATGTTCATGAAGGAAATGGTTGTCCAAAACTGGAATGCATGCTTAAATTTCTTTCTATCAAATTGATATTCTGAAGTTTGAGTTGAAAAAATCGTAAGAAATCAGTCTTTTTCTATAAAACTTGATATTTTCCATTGTTTTTTACTTAATTAACGATACTCATTAAGATTATAGCTGTTGAAAAACTAGAATGCATGTTTAACTTTCAACTTGTAAGTCGATACACTGATGTTGCAGTTGATAAAAATCGTAAGAAATCAGCCTTTTTCTATAAAAATCGATATTTTCCATTGTTTTTTACTTAATTATGAATGCTCATTAAGGTTATAGCTGTTGAAAAACTGAAATGTATGTTTAAGTTTTCTCTCTTAAGTTGATAAAAATCGTAAGAGAGCAGTCTTTTTCCATAAAACTTGATATTTTCCATTGTTTTTTTACTTAATTAACGATACTCATTAAGGCTATAGCTGTTGAAAAACTAGGATACATGTTTAACTTTCAACTTTTAAGTCGTTACATTGATCATATAGTTGATAAAAATCGTAAGAAATCAGTCTTTTTCTATAAAACTGGATATTTTCTATTGTTTTTACTTAATTAATACTACTCATTAAGATGTCTATCAAGCAAAATTCAAATATATGTTTAACTTTCTTGAGTTAAATTGATAATCTCATCTTGTAGTTGAAGAAATCTAAATAAAATGGTTAAAAAACTGAAATTTTAATTGTTTCGCTTAATTAATAATACTCATTAAAACTACGGTTGTTTAAAATTCAAATACAAAATTAATCTTCATCTTATAGTATGATTTCGAGCGGCGGCACCGCAGGCGGGACCAGGAGGAGCAGGTGGGGCAGCCGGAGGGATGCTGCGCGGTCCCACCGTCCCACCTGCGCTTGAGCTTAAACTCTCCTTTTCCTACTACTTTGGTCGATTCGTTTGCGGTTTTTGCTAAAACTAATTTTTAAATCAGCAGTTTTCTTGATCAATCAGTGTTTTCTTGAAAATAATTTTTAAAGATAAATTTCACAAAATGCCGATAGAGGGCACCTTAGACTTTGGAGTAACTATTTTTAACTGTTATTTTTTTAATCTCATTAAATGCTTTAAAATGCATAGACTTAAATTTTGGGCTCAAATTCTGAATCGTTTGGGAGTGTTCAAGTAGCGAAAAATTGAATTGTGTTGGAGGAGGAAAGAGGGTTAAATTTCAACCCCTGAACACACTTCAGTTTGCGCTTCTTAACTCCTCATAACGATTCAGGATTTGAGCTCAAAATTTAAGTTTAAATCTAAGCTTCCAAGAACATATAAAATGCTTTTGCAAGCATTTAATTAGAACCAAAAAATAATGGTTAAAATGAATTGTTGGTTACTCTGAAGTTTAAGGCGCCCTCTGACGGAATTTTTTTAGATTTATCTTTAAAAATTATTTTCAAGAAGATACTGACTTAAAGAATAGTTTTATTTTAAATCGCAAACGAATCGACCAATTTTTCCATTTTCTATAATTACTTTAAATTTGAACCTCCTCCTCCCCCTTGAACACAGTTCAGTTTGTGCTACTTAACCACTCCCTACTATTCAGATTTTGAGCTCAAAATTTAAGTTTGAGTGTAAGCTTCCGAAATCATTTAAAGAGATGCAAACAATAACGGCAAAAAATAGTTGTTCGTTACTCCAAAGTCTAAAGCGCCCTCTATCGGCATTTTTTGAAATTTATCTTTATAATTTATTTTCACGAAAATACCTAAATAAAGAATAGTTTTAGTGAAAACCGCAAATCAATCGACCAATTTTTCCGTTTTACTTACCCATCATACGTAGTATAGGGTAAGTCTTGCAATCGTTTTGAAAATCGAAAAAAAATTTTTGACGGATTTACACGTTTTAGATAGTGGAGATTCCGAAAAACATATTTTTAGAAAAAAAATTTTGCCGTCCGTCTGTCTGTCTGTCTGTAAACGCTCTATCTCCCAAACAAATTGAGATAGAGACTTGAAATTTTGTATGTAGTTAGTATGTAAGAATGGGACGAACCCTATTTAATATCAGCAACCTCGATTATCCGGAACTATTTTTTTCGGACTCTCGAAAAATTCGTTCTGATGAAAGGTGTATAAAAATTTTCGAATTTTTTTGTTCTAAGGAATGGACGCAAAAGGTAATAAAATAACACACATTTTGCATACAGAACGAAGTCGATCGGATTATTAGTTGCCGAGATATTTGTAATCTTGTTTTCCACATTCTTCGATTTTTCATGACCCTGTATTTCATTCAAATTTTAATTCAGAGGTATATTTTAATTTGAATTTAGACGCTTAATCCGACACAGTTAATTGTTAGTTAATAGAATTATTATTTTTGGAGTTATAAGGATGTTTCTTTTGCGCAGTTCGGTACTCCTTGAGTAGTTTGGCGTTTTGTATAATTTGTCGAAATTGGTACATCAGCAGTTCTTTAATAAAGCATTACTATGTATATTAACAATATTTAAATTTTGTTTATGAATTGCAATGCATTGTATAAATAGTTTTCGCCTGTTTTATTTTCATATACATATCCATGATGGGTAAGTATTACGGTGGCCCCCAACGATTAGTTTTATAATCATTTGAAATTTGAATACTCTGAACAAGCTCAGTTTGTGTTACTTAACCACTCCCAACTACAGATTTTGAGCTCAAAATTTAAGTTTGAGTGTAAGCTTACGAAAACATTTAATGAGATTCAAAACATACCGGTAAGAAATAGTTGTTCGTTACTCCAAAGTCTAAAGCGCCCTCTATCGGCATTTTTTGAAATTTATCTTTATAATTTAATTTCAAGAAAATGCCGACATAAAGAATAATTTTAGTGAAAACCGCAAATCAATCGACCGATTTTACAGTTTTTTATGCTTATTTGAAATTTTGGTCCCTAAACTTTAATGGGGGCTATCTCCTTAGGAAAACGTTTTGGACCCTTGGTCTCCTATTTAATATTGTTTGTCTTGATGTGTACTATCACCCCTCTTTTATTGTAAAAAAATTTTGGAATCTCCCTGTATATATATATATATATATATATATATATATGCATGTTAAATTTTCTCCGCACTATAAAAGTCGCAATTATGCACAAATCCTTTTCAAACTCGCTAGATACAGTGAGATAGTTATTATCTCGGCGAGGATTGCAAATGATCAAAATCGGCCGCAAGAGGGTGGAAATGGGGAGGGTTCAAAAATTTGAATACCGCCTTAACATGGCTTTGGCAAAACCAGCTCTTACAAAACAATGACAGGAAAAAAATAATACTTTTCTTTAGAGCAGTTACCAAGAATTTAAAAAAAAAAAAACAATAAAATTCTCACTACAACAATTACTTTACTATTGCAAAATTTTCTCGTAAAAAATGAATTTTTTTTTTTTTTTGGCACTTTTGTAATTAAATATTGTTTAGTAAATAGTTTCAGATGGTACGTGTATTATTATCTAAGTATTATTATCTAAAGAAATTATACAAGCTAGTTCATTTCTAATAGTTTTGCTTGAAATGTCAAGTCCGTTACTTGTCAAGTCTGTTATCATACACTATATTGCCATTGATTATGGGACACTTGCGATTTTAGACATTTTACTAAATATCTAGAAAAATACATGAGGAATCATCTCGAAACTCTTAGTGTATAAATATAATAGTATGAGTCATACATCTCCGTGAAGATTTTTTCCCGAAATTTCAAAGGGGACCGTCAACAAATTAAAAAATAATGAATATCTTTTGAATAACCCTGTCAAACTAATGTAGCAAAAGCGCTCAAACTCTAGACTGTGATTGAATGCCTTATTTTAATAAGCCTTGTTCATTTCTATGCAAATAGCATATATACTCGCAGAGTAATTAAGGTTTTTATAAAAATGATCCCAAATTTTTCCAAGTTTTTTCCTTATAATTTTCAGAGTTCTTAATATAAAATATTATTTTTTTCAGAAAATATGACAAACAGCATTGCACACAGTACCCTGTAATCAGAATTAAAAAATAATAAAAATTGTATAAAAAATGAGAGGTTTACTAAATAATTTTTTACTGCGCATGCGTCAACGATATCAAAATTTCATTTGCATATTATGTTAGCTAAATGTATAGAGCAACTTTTGTGAAAGTCACAAAATCATAACTTGAAAATTCTGACAATAATCGTCAATTGAATAAGTCGAAAATCCGTTATTCTCAAAATGAAGCAAAAACAAGAGGGGTTGTATCCATATATTCATTGATTAGTGTCAATATAGAATACACAATATGGGATGTACTACTGCATTTGGATAAAATCCCTCATTTTTTTGCTTCATTTTGGAAACAACGGATTTTGTCCTTTTTCTATAGACGATTACTTTCAGAATTTTCAAGCTATGATTTTAAGACTTTTACAAAAGTTGCTCTATACATTTATATAACATAATGTGCAAATGAAATTTTGATATCTTTGACGCATGCGCAGTAAAAAATTATATAGTAAACCTACTCATTTTTCATACAATTTTTATTATTTTTTAATTCTGATTATAGGGTACTGTGTGCAATGTTGTTTGCCATATTTTCTGAAAAAAATATTATTTTATATTAAGAACTCTTAAAATTATAATGGAAAAACTTGGGACCATTTTTATAAAAACCTTAATTACTCTGCGAGTGTGCATGCTATTTGCATAAAAATGAACAAGGCTTATTACAATAAAGCATTCAATCACAATCTAGAGTTTGAGCGCTTTTGCTACATTAGTTTTGACAGGGTTATTCAAAAGAAATTCATTCTTTTTTAATTTGTTGACGGTCCCCTATGGCGTTTCGGTAAAAAATCTTCACGGAGATGTATGACGTATACTATTATATTTATACACTAAGAGTTTCGAGATGATTCCTCATGCATTTTTCTAGATATTTAGTAAAATGTCAAAAATCGCAAGTGTCCCATAATCAATGGCAATATAGTGTATTTGTAAGCGATGAAATGTAAGCTGCTAAGTAAGTTCACTAAATAGTTTTAGAAGGTATGTAAATTATTATCTAAGTTAGAAAATATACAAGCTAGTTCATTTTAATAGTTTTTTTTTTTTTTTTTAGTGTTATTTGAAATGTAAAATCCGTTACTTGTCAAGTCCGTTACCATGAAATGTAAGCGAATGGTGAAAATGGCCCATACAATTATTTATATTGTGGCGAGCAGCTAGCTCCAAGATTTCGCGAATACTCAAATAATATTGCACAGCTTTCCCAAGATTTTCCTCATCCTGATCGGAAACAACCTGTTCTAACATTTGATGCGCGTACATGTGACATTTTTTTCTGCAAAAGGCGGAATTTTGAAGCAAACTTAAAAAAGAAGAAAAAAATCTAGAAATTATGAAAAGTAAGATGTGGTAGAAAACGGAAGATATTGTCGTACAGGAGAAAGTTAAACGTACACCGTCCAATTTTCCGAAAAATCCCTAAAAAATGTACAACCTACGGGAAAAATGTACAAACTGGCAACTCTACTAGCGTCATTAGAAATTTCAATTTCCAAACACCTTAAAAAGCAGAAAAGGCAGAAGAGAAACCAATCAATCATGAAGCCGGGACCTTCTCAGTGATCTTTAATCGAGTAAACAGAGTTAAAATGCGTCCGGGTTGTATCCTCTAATAAAATAATATTAACCAACTGTAATCTTAATTATTCACATGCTCGATAACGTCAGAAATTTATCAATGAATATTAATGATAATAAAAAGGTACTTTTTTAAAAATATGTATTTTTTTACTTGTATATTTATTTCCCATGCCAATATTTACACTCTTTAATTCGAATGAAAACTACATGTCATTTTAATAAATGACACACAAAAAATCTAATACAGTCTTTCATGAAAAGAATCCGTAAATAAACTCGGATGTTAACTTAATTTAAACGTCCTGTTTCTGAGTAAACACATCTCAATTAAGTTTTTCTAAGCTGAACGCTGAAAAAATTTAATGAATGCAAATTTTAATTAAGTCAGTTTAAAGATATCCTTAGTCAAGTAGTGTTAAATTTAGCAATCTCCTTCGAATTTAAGAAAGTTAGTCAAACTAAATTAGATTTTAAATTAGTCAATCTTAAATTACGAAACTTCAATGACTACTTAAATTAAATTTCGTTTATATATTTAGATAAATTCATTTTAGCCGTTTTTAGGTGCGTTCGTAATTATATAATACGTAGCACCTATAGTGATCGTTCAGTCCGTCCGTCTGTCCGTCCGTCTGTCCGTCCGTCCGTCTGTCCGTCCGTCCGTCTGTCCGCATATAACAACGCAAAAACTACCCAACCGAATCGTTTGAAATTTAAAATACATAATTATTACATAATTTTGTCGAGTCATTTCAAATTTTATGAGAATCGGATGGATAGATCAATTACAGGGACGATCAAAAGTATTCCATTACATTACGGTCAATGGGGAAAAAAGTTTCAAATGCATTTTAATCGTTTGAAATTTAAAATACGCAATTATTACATAATTCTGTCGTGTTATTTCAAATTTTTTGATAATCGTGTGCATAGATCAATTACAGGGACAATCAAAAGTATTCAATTACATTATGGTCAATGGGGAAAAAGTTTCAAATATATTCTATACGTTTGAAATTTAAAACACATAATTATTACATAATTTTTTCGAGTTATTTCAAATTTTATGAAAATCGGATGCATAGATCAATTACAGGGAAAATCAAAAGTATTCCATTACATTACGGTCAATGGGAAAAAATGTTTCAAATGCATTTTAATCGTGTTACACTCATGCGAACTTAATAAAATTTATATGCAACTATAAAGTACATATTATACTATACATCTTACATAATTTGTGGTGCAAAGAACATTTGTTATTGATTTACAAGGCCACACAAAAGTATTCCATTACATAATGGTATAGGGAGAACATTGTTTGATGAGCGTTTTAATTGTAATTCACTATTTACAATGTTATGAGATTGATATATGAAAGTAATATTTTTAAAACTTCGTTATCGTTCGAACGCACCTAATTTGCTACGCTTCACGTGCAATTTCCAACTTGTTTTCTCATACTTTAAACACTTACATTAATTTATAGTTAAGCAAATCCAGTCATTATTAACTCTTAGTTGGAGGGGCTTGCTTGCGTACAGTGCAATTTCGAAGGGGCGGTGTATGAAGTACGCTAGGTCATTTTTTTCATCTTCTACTTCAAATTTTTAGATACGCTTCTTTAGTTTATACTATTAATCTCATCAGGAACCATATTAAAAATAAATTAAGGAAAGGAATTTGATAAATAACTGAAAAAAAAGAAGAAAAATACTTTTAATGTTCTCTATGCCTCCTTGTGTTTCTGAGTCCGTTTCATGATCAGAAAGTTCAATGAACTCAGATTCATCAATATCAGATACACTGTTAAAGGACTCTTCATGTTAAAACTCTTGTAAATTTACGCAAAAAATCTCCATGAACCATGAGCTACAAAAACTTTTTTACATACTTGGAGAGGCAGCGTATAAATAAGGAAGATCCCTATATGGGCATACCCGGAAAAATCTGAAAAAAATACACAATGTTGTTCTCATAAAATTTTGTAAGTTTATTTGGGGGGGGGGGGGGAAATCGGCGGAATTTTGATAAAGCGTCCGTAAAAAATAATGAATATTTCTTTATTTAGTAATTTTTCATAGGTTGGCGATCGAGTAAAATTTTAAAAAATACTTTTTATGTCAAAGACATTTTAAGGAAAATAATTGTTTCATATTGAACTTACAGTAGAACCCCGTAAATTCGGACCCCCGTTAATCCGAATCGGTTTGGTCGATTTTTCTTTTTAATGATCGGCAAATTTCCATAACATAAATTTATTCCAGCTTCATATTCTGAATAAAAAAGTATTTTCTGAAATTTTTTCGGAAGAATACCTCAAGCTTTATTATTTAAACTCTTTAATGTTATCTATGAAAGGAACAACTATGCATCATTTAAGCTTTGGCAATTCCAATTTTCCCAGTTTTCTATTTAATCCATTTAGAAATGTCATCAAAAGCTCACTGCTTAATAATGTTTTACTCAGAGCATTGCAAGAAAGCAAAGTAAAATAGTCCTTATAGACACACTGGCTC
Source organism: Maratus speculifer (assembly GCA_964019185.1). Lineage (NCBI taxonomy): Eukaryota > Metazoa > Arthropoda > Arachnida > Araneae > Salticidae > Maratus > Maratus speculifer. The sequence goes on from OZ025289.1 coordinate 308,118,623, forward strand.
CGATCTTTGTCAGCCAGTTCTACAAATCGCTTGTGGAAAATCGAAATAGAAGGACGAATAAACGAGAATGAAAGCGAAATTACAACTGAAGATTTTGTGTGCATATAAAAGAAATTGATGATTGCTTAGATATGAATGTCAGATCGGCGACATTATAATGTCGCCGTAATAATGTAATAACCAATTATTGTTATAATGTAATAACCAATTGGTATACTCTGGTTGGAAGCAGAGAATAAAAAAGTTATGCCTCACTTACAGATGACGAAAAAATCGTATTGTGCGCAACTGAAGAAAATGAAGATGATACAGACGAAAAGACCATTATTAATTATGATCAACCAAAAGTTATTAGCCATAATGAAGCGATGTCCCATTTAGGACAATTAATGTTTTATTTGGAATGTCATATGGAGGTTGCACCCAAAGAACTATTTATGCTCAAGTGGATGCGTGACCATGCACAACTGGCAGAAGATTACAAACTTTATATAATTATAAAGTTAACATTTTTACAGTCTGTAAATATTAAATATGTTCCATATAAAGGTGATTTTTTGTAACTATGTTTTATTTTATTTCAACTGTTCTCATTCTCCGGATAATCCGGATTGGATCTGGTCCCAATTAATCCGAATTATCGGGGTTCTACTGTATTTAAATAAATTTAATCTAAATAACTTTTGTTTTGGCAATTTCAATTTGTTTTCACTATAATTTTATCATATCAATACTTAGTATTTTTATTGAAATTTAACTATCAAAAATTACGATTTAAAACGAAATTGAAAATTTAAATTAACTAAAATTGTTTAAAGCTCAAAATTAAGTCTAAATGAGCATTATCGATTCGATGTTGTTGCTATGGATACGACTTTGGCTTCTATTTTTCAATATGTTTAAATGTATGTAGCAAAAAATCAGTATTTTTTTATGAGTATATTTTTTCAGTGTTAGATTAAATAACTGCAGAAACAAGTAACATACATACATATGTAATACAATATATAATCATGCAAAAAACTGGTGGAACAGAGAGAGAAGTAGGGCTCGATCTAAAAAATGATACAGTAACAAATAGGCAAATATTTTCTATATTTTTTCAGTGTTGAATTAAATAACTGCAGAAACAAATAACATACATATGTAATACAATATATAATCATACAAAAAACTGGTGGAACCAGAGAGAGAAGTAGAGCTCGATCTAAAAAATGATACAGTAACAATTTGGCAAATATTTTCAATGTAAAAAAATGCTTAGAAAAAGAAAGGAATCAGATTATAAGTAAAGCTCATGAAATTACTCAAATTTTTGTTAGCTGAAAATGTGGACTGAGCTTTACTGGTACCTTAAACTCAGTCATAGAAAAAGAGACATTTTAAACACACGCTATATCCCAATAATCTATAACCAGTTTGGGGAAAAATAAATTGTATTTATATATTGTTACATTATTTCAAACATATTGAAATTGCTGTATATCACTGTGGTGTATTGTAAGTGATTTATTAAGAAAAAGACATCGATAACATCCGTGCTTTATTGACAGGGACACACAAAAGATTTCGGTTACAGTCTACTAAAACAGCAGCCACTCAAAGTGCGTTGCATTTTTTAAATTAAACTATTTCCTACTCTGCATAAATTTTGTTACGAATTTATAGATTTTATACAAATAGCAGAAAAGAGCGGGAGTAAATATTCGTTTATCGTCCAAAATTGCTGAAGTGGAATTTATAACTTTAGCACTATGTAATAACTAATCTATAAATCACGTACAGGGGTGCACTGAAGATTTCGAATACCTTTCCGACTATGCATAGTAACTGGTGTTATTCTATTACTTTCTATTATTTTACCATAATCATAACTTAATTTTCGTCACATTGTCAATAAAAATAACACACAATAACGAGATGTATACACAAAACACACGCTCTTTATTGTTAAACATCAAATTAAAAAATTAGACTACCATAGGGATACACAACCTGTGGCCCGCGGGCCAAAAGTGGCCAGCGATGAGTTAACGTGAGGCCTGCGAACTTCGTCAATTTACAACTGGAAAAAATTGCAATTTTTGTGCATAAGTCGCAGAAAAAATCGTAAATTCCGTCAATTTACTGCGAGAAAATATAAAATTTCGTCAGTCACTTAAAAATCGCGCATTTTGAAAATCGAGCATGAAAAATTCGCAAATTCGTTCATCAGGAATGGAAAAATCGCGAGTTTTGCCCATGAGGTTCGGGGAAAGACAGCAAATTTCGTCGATCGGGCACAGTAAAATCGCTAGCTTTGTCGGTCAGATATGAAAAAAATTGCAAATTTTATTGGTCGAATGCGAAAAATCCCATATTTCGTTAAAGGGATAAGAAAAAATCGTAAGATTTGTTGATGATTCACGAAAAAAATTACAAATTAAATTCATCCGCTGCGGAAAAATAGCCTGTTTTCTCGATTTATCGCATGAAAAAAACGCGAATTTCATTGATTAGGCACGAAAAAACCGCGAACTTTATTAATCAGGGATGCAAAATCGCAAATTTTGTCGTTAAGGCACAGAAAATATCGCGAATTTCGCGATGATGCGCGGAAAAAAGAAAAATTCGTTGATCGGCTGTGAAACAATAGTGAGTTTTGTAAGTTTATCAAGATAAAAAAAAAATTGCGAATTTCATCCTGCCGCGTTAAAAATACAGATTTCGTTGAAATTAGTTGAAAATCGCGATTTTCATTGATCAGTCGCGGAAAAATCGTAAATTTTGTTCGTCGGACACGGAAATATTACAAATTTTGTCAATCTCACGCGAAAAATTTACAAATTTCGTCTATCAAGCTCAAATAAAATCGCAATTTTCGTCTATCGCCTGTGAAAAAATCGCGAATTTTGTCGATCCCGCGAAGAAAAATCACGAAATACGTGATCGGCTTTACAAAAACTGCGAATTTCGTTGGTTAGTTTCTTAAAAATCGCGAATTTCGTTCATAAGGTTCGGAAGAATCGAGAATTTTATCAATCATGCGAGGAAAAATCACGAATTTCATTGATCAACTTTGTAAAAATTGCGAATTTCTTCGATAGGCTTCGTAAAAATCGCGAATTTTGCTGATAAGATGCGGTAAGATCGTGAATTTTTTCGATCGGCTTCATAAAAATCGTCAAGTTTCTCGATCGACTTCCCAAAAATCGAGAATTTTGTCGATCAGGCTGGGAAAGGTTGCGAATTTCGTCGATCAACTTTGTAAAAATCAGGATTTTTGTTAATCATACGAAGAAAAATCGCGAATTTCGTCAATTAGCTTTGTAAAAATCGCGAGTTTCGTCGATTGGCGTCGTAAAAATCGCAAATTCCGTCGATCGGCGTCGTAAAAATTGCGAATTCCGCCGATCGACTTCGTAAAAGTCACAAATTTCGTCGATCAATTTCGTAAAAATCGCGAATTGTGTTGATCAGGCACCCAAAAATCGATATTTTTCCCATCAGAAAAATCGAAAATTTCATTAATCAGCTGCAAAAAATCGCAAATTTTATCGATTTTGGTGGAAAAATCGCAAATTTCGTCAATCGGCTTTGTAAGAATCACGAATTTCCACAATCGGCGATGTAAAAATCACGAATTTTGTCGATCGGTTTCTTAAAAATCGTGAATTTTTTTGATTAAGCACAGAAAAATCGTTAATTTTCTCGATCGATTTTATAAAAATTGCGAACTGCAAATTTCGTTGATTGATCGGACACAGAAAAAACAGGAATTTCACTGATCAAACACGGAAATATCTTGCTGATCAGTTCTTTCTCTCTCCTTAGTTCATGAAGATCACATTTTTTCGGCACCAGCAACGTACTTTGTTTTTTAGTACTTTTAATAAAACAAAATTTACTCTCTTCAATAAAGTCCATGAATATTATTACATGGTGAAAATTATTCTTGCTATATCTGTTCATATACAAACGTAAAAACTGTTGATATGATATCCCTAATAACTGAATTGGATATTTTGACTGGGTAAGCGAACTTAAAAGGGTAACATCCCATTCCCCTCTAAAACCATATATTTTATCGATTATAAACCACAGATCACCTGCTCGAAATCAAATTCTCTCCATTTTATTGATGTGGCCCTCGACCACCCAGACATTTTTGTAAATGGCCCTTCTCTTGAAAAGGTTTTGCACCCCTAGACTTCCATATAAAATTATTTTCCAGTGTGGCTCCCCTTATACAAGCTTTCCTCGAGGAATTTATTCAGTAATTCTAACCATAACTTAGGAATAATAAAAGAATAAGTATCGGATTGTTAAGCTATTGGGTGTCATTTGTATTGACCGTGAGACGAATTTTAAGTTATGATTATGGTTCTTATTCTGATTGCAACGCATGTCAAAAAGGGCTTGTCTTTAATGTATTGTGTGACATCTTTCTTAAGCAATGGAGAATGTTTGAATTTTAAAATGTTTATGTGAAGGTGATGTTCTTTTAAATCTTCTGATTTAAAAAACTTTTTACCAATAAAGATAATAATAATGTTAGTACTAATAAAAATAAATAAACAATAAAATAAAATAAACAATAAAATACATAAAAAAAACAATAAAATATAATGATTATTGTGATTACAATAAATGCATGAATAAATAATTAAATGAAAGAAAAAAAGACGATATATTATTATGATTGTTGATAATAGTTGAGTATTATTTAAAGTACAGTTAAACAAACTCCAAATAATTAAAAAGTTAATTAAGCACATTTATTTGGAAACTTAAGCTAGCTAAAATTTATAGGCAAATTTGCTAGCCGCGCTACTTTTCTATCATGTGATATTACATTAACATTCTCCAAAAGAAAATCGTTTTAAGTGTATCGCTTTAATATATGACGTAAGTTTCACTATTAAATATGTTTTTCCTGTAATATTTTTTTTTCTTTTTTAAGATTCACGCTTATATATCACTTAATTTAAACATGTTTGAGAATATTATTATTTGAGATTTTTAAAAAGGACCCAATACTTAAAATTTAAAGTCTTTCTCGTAATATTTTAATTATTTTAATAATTTTAAATGCGTTGATTAATAATTAACAATTATGATTATTTTTAATTATCTGGGCTTTTTAAAAAGGAGCCAATATTGAACATTAAAAGTTTTTCACGCTTAATAATTTAATTATTTTAGGCACTTTAAATAGGTTCATGATTAATATTTTGACATTTTACAAATAAAGAAATTGTCACCATTAAATGCGATTCGCGAGTTTTAATTATTTTAAGGCTTTTGCATATTTTATTATTCACGAGTAAGTATTATGACGTAATTTTCCCTATTCCCTGCTTGTAACGCGTGATCATTAAATTCTTATTTTAAAATGTCCTTTCATCTAGCATAGAAAAACTTTCCAACACATACAGAATCCTATAACAAAATTTCATCGTTTAAAAATGGAAAAAGGATATCTGAATAAGCAATTTGGAAAACGCACAATGCATCATTAATCATCGAAAGTTATTCTCATTCATCATCATGTTAATTGATTATTTGAATGTCCTTATCGACGACATATACATAGTACACACTTTTTTTTTCAATACCGAATATGCCATGATAAACCAAACTTCAATAACGGAATTTTAAATTAAATGTTAGGAGTATAATTTTATGCGAGTTAAGGCACAGATAAACAGATCAAATTCATAAATATTTTCAATTTTGCTAGAAAATGTAAAGTTAATTACGTTCCATTGATTAAAATCTTTAGCGAATTTTTATATTTTATCTTGATACGCTGTTGAATTTAATATGATTAAAGTCATATGAAAAAAATAATAATAATAAACGGAAGGTGAATTTCTCATAATTGAAACAGATTTAAACCAATTTAAATAACTTAATAAATTAAAATTTAAAGAACTTTTTGAACGATTGAATTTTCTTAACTTCACAAAATTAAATTAAAGTTGTGACGGACATTATAAGAAATTGAAGAATTATTGACAGCACAAACATTTGTTCTATGAAAACATCACAAGACACATGTAATACTATTACAAGAGGATGTTTCAAGACATATGCTGCAAATATATAGGCATAATTCACCTTGGTTAAGGGTGTGTGTATTCGAAAAAACGCTTTTTCATCTTCAACAGATTGAAATTTTCTGAAACAATTTCAGACACATTTTCAAAAGTAGAAACATGGAACTTGCTGAGGGGATTTTGGGAGAGACGTATAAGGTGATGTCATTTTGCGCTCAATTATTAGAATTTGATTTATAAACAATTATCCTCTCAATATGACCCTTTTTTTTTCGTTCACAGATCTCCCGCTTCGGAAAAATCGGTTCAAAATGCCATTTTTGATTGCTTTTTTTTTTGCAATATTTTCTGCATTTATCAAAGAATCGAAAATCACGGCACCTTGTTTACTTTCTAAATAAGACAACGTGCCAATTTGATGCATATCAGAGCAAAAATGAATTTAAAAATAAATTGTAAAATAAGCAGCTTGAATCGAAATACACTCTTAAGGTGTACAACATCTTAACAGTCAGCGGCGTGACATTTCTTATGCCGGGCTAATTCACAACTCCCATGTTGGATAAGAAAAGAAGTTCCGTGCAAGGAACCAATGCAAACAGTGCCCTCTGGGCTCTAAAAAGCATACGGGAGGGAAAGGTGCGTTACAAAATTCATTTTTCATAGTAATATTTGTAAATTTAAGTTATATTAAAATTAAGCAAATTTAACGATTCATTAAATGAAATTATTCTAAAATTTATTAAAAAATATTTTTGATCCTCTTAAAATTTATATCAAAGTTGTAATTTATAATTAATTTAAATTTTTTATTAAGTCTAAAATAAATTAGAGATCAGAATTTAGGTAACTGAGTTTATATAAAATTAAGAAAGAATCAACCGAAACAGGTCTCTAAGACCGATGTCGGATTTCGGTAATTTCTCTATTATTGGACGAAAACAATAACGAAAGTGTCAAATTAAAAAAAAAAATATATATATATATGTAAACATACATATATATTAATTAATTTTACGGGTTCATGAAATATCACTGAATATGGCTGAAACTCATGCTTTGTGTCTAAAATGAAAATGAAACCGAAATTTTGGTCGATCTATATAGTTAAAAAAATGTAGTACAATGAAATACTTCAAGAAAACTCGATATTTCAACCGATATAGTAAAAGTTCTAAAATTGCCATGATTAATTTAAAATTCGTTAAAATACAATGCATTAAAAAAAATCATTATCAGAAATCATTATCGTTATCAGAAATATAGTTAAATTATTTTTTAAGTTAATTTAATTTTAAAAGAAAAATTTTCATTTGGTCTGTTAAATTATCTCAAATTAAATAAAATTAATTAAATCCTTATTTTAAAAAAATGTTGCGCCATTTTTTATAAAGTTTAAAAACATTCAAATTACATTCTCTTTACAAATAAGAATGTGTTAGACAAGTAAATTTCCTGAGGTTATTTGAAATTTTAAATATATAAAAAGTATATTTGAGGAAAAATATGATTAATTGCTCTGTTTCACGAGAAGAAATATATTTCACGAGAGATAAATTACATTTTTTAGTTTTATTGAAAGTGTCATTTAAAAACATGACACGGAAAATACGATGTTCCCTTTTTTTGTTTGTTCTCAGCTGCCATTTAAGTATAAGAGAATGCGAGCATTCCTTACTAAGAACGTCATTCTGCGAGGTGCCTTGACAGGAGGTAATTTGAAAGATAAAATATTGTTTTTCAAACCCATAAAAAAAATAATAATAAATAAATAAACCACGATAATAAATTTTGCGACAGTTTAACGAACAACCCAGATGTACGCCAGATACGATAGCGAAAAAAAATTATATAACAGGTATGAGAAATGAGTAATTTTTATACTATACGACCATGGTAGTAGAATATCTTATATCTCCCTGTATACGACACTGATCCTGGTTTTCTAAATCTTTCCAACTTATTTAAAAAGTGTTTATTATTTCGGTTTGTGTGTCCGCGTTCTAATTCTCGTAAATGTACTCGAATCGCCTTGAAATTTTCGGATGTTATTAACATTTACGCTAGCACGAACTTTATTTGAAATGAAGTTTTTAGCATGTTTAATTTATCTACAGAGGCATTCAAAAATTTTTCCGTTACATTATGGGCAATGGAAAAAAAATCATTCCAAATGAACTTTAAAGATGTTACAGCCTTTCAAACATTAAAAGAAAAATTATATGCATTTACGAAGTGCACTAAAATATGAATTCTGAAGAATATGTGGTGCAAAGAATAATTAAAATTGATTTACAGGGTCACACAAAATAATTTCATTACGTAAATGATATGAAGGGAAATTGTTTGCGGTTTTTTTTTTAATTCTATTAAACTTTTTCCTATAGAATGAAATTGCTATACATCGTTCAGGCTGACTATAAGTTACGAAGAGCGTGGTATTTATAGGAATTTACAAATCACGAAGATTTGTTAAATATTTCCGATAGTATTGGAAAGTGTTTCATAATTTATGCTTAACGCATGATTTTTCTAAATAGTTTTCAAGTTAACTTAGTTTTCAAAGAAAATTTTTCCCTAGATTTTTTAAATTATCTCAAATTAAAGAAAATTAATTAAATACTTTTTTTTTTCAAAAAAAAAAAAAAAAAAAAAAAAAAAAAGTTGCGCCATTTTTTGTAAAATTTAAAAATATTCAAATTACATTCTCTTTACAAATAAGAATGTGTTAGACAAATAAATTCCCTGGGGTTATTTGAAACTGTAATTATATAAAAAAAAATATGTTTGAGGGAAAAATATGATTAATTGCTCTGTTTCACAAGAAGGAGTATTTTCACGAGCGATAAATTACATTTTTTAGTTTTATTGAAAGTGTCACTTAAAAAAATGACACGGAAAATACGATGTTCCTTTTTTTGTTTGTTCTCAGCTGCCATTTAAGAATAAGGGAATGCGAGCATTTCTTGCTAAGAACGTCATTCTGCGAGGCATCTTGTCAGGAGTAGGGCTACTAGTCAGGAGGTAATTTGAAATATAAAATATTGTTTTTCGAACACATACACACCTATAAGAAAATATTGAACCACGCGACAATAATTTTTGAGATATTTTAATAGACATCTCGAATGTACGTCAGATACGACTAGAGAAAAAATATTTAACAGGTATGAGAAATGAGTAATTTTTTTTTTTATACTCTATGACACTGATCCTGGTTTTCTAAATCTTTCCAACAAAGTTAAACTAGTAGTTGGGGGCCACCGTGATACTTACCCATCATGGTTATGCATATTATAACATATAAAAATAAAACATGCGAAAACTGTTTATAAAATACATTGCAATTCCAAAACAAAATTTAAACGCATATTTAAATGTTTGTAATATACATAGTAATGCTCTATTAATGAATTGCTGATGAGCCCATTTCGTCAAATTATATAAAACGCCAATTTATTCAAGTAGTACCAAATAGCGTAAAAGAAACATCCTTATAACTCCAAAAATAATAATCATATTAACTCACAGTTTACTGCGTTGGATTAAGCGTCTTATTTCCAATGAAAATATACCTCTGAATTGAAATTTGAATGAAATACAGGTTCTTGAAAAATGGAAGAATGTGGAAAACAGGATTACAAATATCTCGGCAACTAATACTCCGATCAACTTCGTTCTGTATGCAAAATTTGTTTTATTTCATTGCCTTTCACGTGCGTTCCTTAAAATAAAAAAAATTCGAAAAATTTTATATACCTCATCAGAACGAATTTTTCGAGAGTCCGAAAAAAAAATTCCGGATAATCGAGGTTACTGATATTAAATAGGCTTCGTCCCATTTTTGCATAGTAAGCACATACAAAATTCCCAGTCTCTATCTCAATTTGTTCGGGAGATAGAGCGTTTACAAACACACAGACAGACAGACGGACGGCAATTTTTTTTTCTAAAAATGTGTTTTTCGGAATCTCTAGTATCTAAAACGTGTAAATCCGTCAAAAAAATTTTCGATTTTCAAAACGATTGCAAGATTTACCCTATACTACGTATGATGGGTAAGTAAAAGTGTTTATGGATTCGGTTTGTCTGTCCGCGTTCTAACTCTCGTAAATGTATTCGGATCGCCTTGAAGTTTTCGGATGTTATTGACGTTTACCCTAGCACGAACTTTATTTGAAATGAAGTTTGTAGCATGTTTAGTTTATCTACAAGACAGTCAAAAGCTTTCCGTTACATTACGGCCAATGTGAAAAAAAAACCTTCCAAATGAATTTTAAAGATGTTACAGCCTTTCAAATATTAAAAAAAAAAAAAAAAAAAAAAAAAAAAATTATGCACATTTGTGAAGTGCACAAAAATATGCATTCTGAAGAATATGTGGTGCTAAGAATAACTACCATTCATTTACAGGGTCATACAAAAGAATTTCATTACATAAAAAGTATGGAGGGAAACTGTTTGCGGCTTTTTAAAATTCTATTAAACTTTTTCCTATTTTAATTAAAGTGCTATGCATCGTTGAGGCTGACTATAAGTTACGAAGAGCGTAGCATTTACAGGAATTTACAAATCACGAAGATTTGTAAAATATTTCAGATAGTTTTGTAAAGTATTTCAGATAGTTTTGTAAAGTATTTCATAATCTATGCTTAACGCATCATTTTTCTTAATTGTTTTCAAATTAAATTAGTTTTAAAAGAAAATTTTTCCTTAGGTTTGATAAATTATCTCAAATTAAATAAACTTAATTAAATCCTTAAAAAAAAAAAAAATGGTGCGCCATTTTTTGTAAAATTTAAAAACATTCAAATTACATTCTCTTTACAAATAAGAATGTGTTAGACAAGTAAAACTCAGGTTTTGTGCCTAAAATGAAAACGAAACCGAAATTTTGATCGATCTATACAGTTAAAAAAAATGTAGTGCAATGAAATACTTCAAGAAAACTCGATAGTTCAACCGATATAGTCAAAGTTCTAAAATTGCCATGATTAATTTAAAATTCGTTAAAATACAATGTATTTTTTAAAAAATCCTTATCAGAAATCATTATCGTTATCAGAAATATAATTAAATTATTTTTTAAGTTAATTTAGTTTTAAAAGAAAAATTTTCATTAGGTCTGTTAAATTATTTCAAATTAAATAAACTTAATTAAATCCTTATTTTTAAAAAAAATTGCGCCATTTTTTTGTAAAGTTTAAAAACATTCAAATTACAGTCTCTTTACAAATAAAAATGTGTTAGACAAGTAAATTCCCTGAGGTTATTTGAAACTTTAAATATATAAAAAATATATTTGAGGAAAAATATGATTAATTGCTCTGTTGCACGAGAAGGAATATTTTCACAAGCGATAAATTACATTTTTTATTTTTATTGAAAGTGTCACTTAAAAACATGACACGGAAAATGCGATGTTCCCTTTTTTTTTTTTTTTTTTTTTTTTTTTTTTTTTCTTTTTTTGTACTCTCAGTTGCCTTTTAAGAATAAGGAATACGAGCATTTCTTACAAGAACGTCCTGCGAGGCATCTTGTCAGGAGGTAATTTGAAATATAAAATATCGTTTTTCGAACGCATATACGCATTAAAAAATATAAACCACACAATAAAAATTTTTGAGATATTTTAACGAACAACCCGAATGTATGTCAAGTATAAAAGAAAAAAAAATACTTAACAGATATGAGATGTGTCATTTTTATACTCTACGACACAGAACCTGATTTTTTGAATGTAGAAAAGAAAGGATTCTGTAGTCGATTAAAAACCTGCTTCCTAAAAGGTTAGAATTATACATAAATTACGTCGACAGGTGTGGTTTCTATGAGAAAATAACATTTTAATATTTTTATAACATAATTATAAATTCATTAATTTTATGACATTTTCTTTTTATCGGCCATTCGTGATCAATCGTGCAATATTATCTACAAGTCGGAAAACTAATTGTGTACGGGTTGAAATAATAATGGATATAATCATGTGCTCGTAAACACTCGCCAAAATAGGCCAAATGACAATGAAACTGGAACAATAAAACATTTTAAAGTCTGAAGAGCAGAAAATGATTTACGCGTAAAAAATGATGATTTTAATATTAAAAAATACGTTTTTATCAGTTAGTTTAATATTAATTAATTTAAGCTTTGCGTTGAGAAATCAATTTAGAAATCCCAAAAAGATGGCTTAAATAAAATTTCATTTTAACTTTTCTGCTGTCCCATGTTAAAAAATAAACAGAACAAAAACTATACATATATATATATATATATATTTTATAAATTAACATTTGATTTTTACTAAGCATAAAAAAGCATTGAAATTTTAAAAATCGACTTCGTAGTTATACCAAATTTATATACTACGACAGAAATGTTGAAAAAAATACATAAATGAGATGTGAATTTGGAGATGAACATATGATGGTTATAAATGTGTACTTTTTAAAAAAGAAAAACAATCACCTTTACTTATCTTCCTAAAACTCTTTCATTTAAAAGAAAAATCTTTTTAACATAGGAAGAATGATGCGCATAACTCAGCATTTTAAAAAGTCAGAGTATAATAGACGGATACTGTCAACCTATGAAGTTTATGTATTTTATGCTCCACTAGACTTTATTTTTACAATACTAGGTTGCTATCAACCTCTATACAGACTTCCTAACCTCTAAAAACATGACAATACGTCTTGTTTTAAAAATATTACCAGTTTATTAATAGAAAGATTGAATTACATTATCTTAAGCTGAGGCTGAGACTGTGTTTTATAATAGGGTTGCCGTTGGAGGGCATCATTTTTCGGTTACCATGATCTCATTCATCGCTGTTGCGGCAGCTAACGGCTGTTTGGAAAATTGATAAGTAAGATCAATTACACATTTTAAAATCAGTTTGTATAAAATGGTTAGATTAAAAATGTCATTCTTTTTCGGACTTTTATAACGAATCTATAGACAAAATACCTCCTTTGTGTTCCAGGTTAAAAAACTCCGTCTGCTTGGGAATAATATTCATAATCACAGTACTGAAAAGCACTGTATTTTTATATATCATGTTTTGATCGAGTTTTAGATAATTTCAGGAACAGGTATAGCTCTAATGCATGAATAATTTTTTTCTAATTTAATACACCATTATGCATATTTTTATGTTGTTTCTAAAATAAAAATTGTTTCTATTAAATAATAACAATATACGAATTTCTAATGTGTTTTTATCGAATAATAATTCATACAAAATAAATCGAAAGTATTTTGCGGATGCATTTTATGGTGCATCAAATGATGAAACAAATAAGGAAATTTGCTAGCCACGTTATTTTTCTATCATGTGACGTCACATTAAAGAAAATCGATATAAATGTATCGTTTTAATATATGACATAATTTTCACTATGTTTTTCATGTAATAAGTTTTTTCTCTTTTAAAATTTACGCGTATATATATCATTCAATTTAGAGATGCTTGAGAATGTTATTATTCGAGATTTTTAAAATGGACCCGATACTCAAAACTTAAAGTCTTTCACGTAATAATTTAATTATTTTAATAATTTTAAATACGTTGATTAATAATTATTTGGGCCCTTTGCATATGACGCAATTGTCACCATTAAATGCATTTCAGGAGTTATGATTTAATTACATTAAGGTTTTTACATATTTTATTGTTCACGTGTAAATATTATGAAGTAATTTTCCCCAATTCGTACTTTTAACACATGATCATTAAATTCTTATTTTAAAATTTCCTTTCTGTTTTTAATTATCATATTTAATTATATTCTTAAATAAAATTAAAAGAAAGTAGTATTATTTATGCTGTTTTTACAATTAACAACAATTTAAAATAATTAGAGAATTTCAGACATAATGGAATTTATAAGCATTTATGTAGTGTACTGAATCATGCATTCTGTAGAATATGAGTGCCAAAGCATTTCCTGTTCATTTACAGGGCCACATAAAATAATTCCGTTACATAATAGTCTATGGGGAAACTGCGTGCAGCATACTTTATTCTGTTACACTATTTCAAATATAATGAAATTTATATATATTACTGATACTTGCAACAAGATATTTGTTGTATTAAAATCCCATGCATAGCATTTATCATTCATTTACAGAGACAGGCAAAAGATTCGAAAAGAATTCTGTATCTGAAGTACACTGTCTACTAGTTAAAAGGCTGGATATGAGATTTTATTTATGGTATTTGCATTTAATAAAATTTTTGCTAAGTTTGTAGTGTGTATAAATGCCATAGATCTTTACACAGGGCCACACAAAAGAATGCTAAAGCATTGAGGATTATCGACGTGAATGGTTTAAAGGCAGCTTTTAATCGAGTAATGCACTTCCAAATTGAATTAAATTTAGTATACTAAGAAATGTTTGAACAATATAATTAAAATTATATAGAACGTCTCGGAAAAACCGGATACCTTAAAGGCAGCGGCATGCGAAGAGAAAATCGCGCCCGGGGCGAAGTTTCAATTTGGCGCCCCCTCATCCCTCACCATTTCTGTTTGTGACAGGTGTCACAAAATTGAAAAGTGTAAAAACACAAATAAATTCGATTGAATACACGTTTGTCGTTTATTTTATAACTTTAAAAAGTTTAATTTTAACAATTAAATATAAAAGCATACTGCACTTAAATTTTGGCAAAGGGGATCTGGAAAACATATGAGCAAAAAATGTATTTAACAGTATTGTATAATCTCTTTTGAATTCCAAAAAAGAATCAACATGCTATTTTAAAAATGTATGTTTTTTTTTTTTTTTTTTTACACAAAAAATCCTAATATGTTTATCTATATAATTTTTTTATGTAAAAAAAGAAGAAACAAATAACGATGGTAACATAAATTTGGCGCCCCCTCAATGTCTGCGTACTGGGCGATCGCCCCCTCTTTCTCTGCCTATGATTGATGTTCACTAGTTTTAATTGTGTTTTAACCTGAATTAATGTGTAGCGCATATAAAAATATATTGGTAATATACAGGGCTGTACAAAAAAAAATTCAAGTATGTTTTAGTATTATGAAGAATACGAACAAATTTTATATTAAATACAGGGTTGCACAAATTTATTGAACTATTTTTACTACTAAACTATGAATGGTATTTGTAGGAATCTGTTTTTTAACTATGTTATGAGTTTTCTAAAATGTTTACTCAAGGTTTTATTTTAATTTTTTTTCTTGCTTTTTTAAACATTGAAGTTTTGGTAAAGAATTCATAAAGTGTTGGAAAGTGCTTCATAATCTATGCTTGAGGCATGTTTTTTTTTTCCTTTCATTTATTTATTTTAAAAAGTGCACCCTACATATGTATTTGTTCGGTAGTAACATTTAAAGAAATATATGCAAAGTGTTCCAAATGGACTATTAATTCAATATAATCTCAAAACGAGGCATTTTATGCAAATTCAAAACGTATCAAGTAAATTTTATTTAAAAAATAGATAAAAAATGTTTTTTTTTCTATCGCTTAAAAAAAATTCACAAATTAAACTGTGTTAAGACTATACAATTTATTATTTATTTCTTTACATTTCTCTGTTTGAAAATTATTATTTTTTATTCGAAAAAAAAATCTTTTAAGAAAGAATATAGTCTAAATTAAAGAGACATTTCTCTTCAATATGAATCGAAAGAAAGAAATAAGCTTTTTAAGGTAACGCCATCTTTTGACAAAAATCGAAAGAAAATGCGACTAAAATAAATTCAGTTCCGTTGTTTTATCAAATTAATGAAATTATATTCGTGATGTGCAAAAGAGACCATGCTGTACCCCCCCCCCCCCCCCATTCCACCAACACACAAATTACTTCTCCCTGATTATGAAACTTTCTAAATTTTCTTTATCTCTGGTGATTTTTAAAGAAAATAATAAACTCTCATTTTCCACATGTGGCCAAAAATAATTAAATATAAAAATATATATACATATTAAAGATAAAATAGTTTTTATAATAATAAGGCGCCGGCTTATCGCAAAATTATCGCCAAAGAATCTTGAACTGTTCCCCCTTTCTTGCTCTTAAACTAATTTTATAGTTTGTAAAATTTTTTAAAAACTATTATTTTATTTTACTAAAGAATCAAGTTCTTCAATTTACTTAATAGAATTTAGATGCTTCGAGATAAAATTTCGCGTTATTTTTAAAATTTACTAGATATTATTTAAAGTAAAGATAATTTTCTTTTGACCAGCAAAATCTTTTTCAAAACATTTAAATAAATAGAAATATTCTTTGTGCAAATAGAATCAAACATCCGGAAAAAAAAAAAAAAAAAAAAAAAAAAACTTTCTTTTTTAACACATTCCAACGCAGTTGAGAAGTGTTTCTGAATTCATTTTGCCTGCCCTTCTGTCTGTTTTGATGCCTGGCCATGCTCTAACTCTCGTTAATATACTCAGATTATCATGCAATTGATATACACTATTGACCATTAATGACCGGACTCTTGCCATTTTAGACGTTTTGTTAACTATCTAAAAAAATACATGAGGAATTATTCTGAAAATTCAGGTGTGTAAACAAAATAATACCGGTCATATACTTTCGAAAAAAAAAAAAAAAAAAAAAAGAAAAGAAAATCTCGAAATCCCAAAGGTGACCGTCAACAAATTGAAAAATAACGAAGATCTTTTGGATAACCCTGTCAAAACTATTGAAGCAAAAGCGTTCAAACTACAGATTGTGATTAAGTGGCTTATTGTAACAAACTGTGTTAATTTTTATAAGAATATCAAGTATACTTGTAGAAAAATTAAGTTTTTTATAAAAACAGTTCTACAATGTTCTACAAACAATTTTTTTATAAAAACATTGATTACTGTCAATATAGTATACACAATATTGCACATACTACTATATTTGTATACAGTCCCTCACCTTTTTGCATCCTTTTCTGTGGGGCACTTTTTTTCCGCGGGGGCACTTTTCTAAATTTATCCAACAACCGTCATGTGATATATTGTTGGAAAAACCTGTGACCACTTATTCATATTATGTACTCTCATTGCTCCTCCACCATTTTGCCCATTTTGTTTGGGGCACGTTTTAGTTGCAGTAAACTATTTCACATTTTATAAAATTGATATACGTTCCTGAGATCATGAGTCACTTCCTGTATAAAGTATGAGTTAGGTGTGGGGAGAGTATAAGTCACTTCCTTGTATAATAGAAAGCTGATATTAGTTACACGGACACACAAAAAATCTCGGCTATTATACTGTTACTGTATATCCATAATAATGTATAGTATTACACCAAGATCTAAATATTTTTTATAAAAATATATAAATTTCGCTATAGCACGAATGCACTTCATTTTCTAAGATTGACACACAAAATATTTCGGATATTATACTGTATATCCATAATAATGTGTAGTATTACACCAAAATCTAAATATTTTTTATAAAAATGTATAAATTTCGCTATAGTATGAATGTACCTTATTTACTACGCTTGACGCGCAATTTCCGACTTGTTAACTTTAAAATTCACGGCGTTCAAAAACTCCTAACGTGATGCCTTAAAAAAGAAGGTTGTTTTCGGATTCAGCACTAAAAAATACATAAAAAACAATTATCAAAAGTCAAAAAACATTATTATCGCAGATTTATGTATTTTATTAACAAAAATTTAAAATACAGCAGAATCCCTCAATTCAGCACAGCTTGAGACCAGTGGCGTAGCTAGCGAAGGGCGGAGGGGGCGGTCCACCCCGGGGGTCACCCTCTAAGGGGTGACACCCAATCTTTATTTGCAAACATATACAGTAAAACCTCCAAAAAACGGACACCTCGGGAGCGCGGAAAATGTCCGCTATTCGGAGGTGTCCGCTATTGGGAAAAATCTCGGAGATTCAAAAATTGCTAAAAAATGCTTAAAGTGTCATTAATTGACTTTTATATGTCCTAAAATTCTAATATATGATTAATCAGAAATTAAAATTATTTGTTAGGCAAAAAAATTAAAATAAAATGGTACATTGCTTTATTCACTGTTTGTTACATTCATTCAAAAAAATGTATTTTAAAAGTTTCCTTTAGCATTTAAAGATTGCATTTTTTTTTTTTTTTTTATGTGAAGTTTTAAAATCATTTTTTTGTTTAAGTGTCACTGCTGACTGTATTTTGCCACTTCTTAAAAGCATAATATCTCAAATCTTCCGGAGGGGAGTTTCGGATGGGGGTATTGTGATGCTCCGGGATGTAATGTCCCTCGGACCATCCCCTGAATTTAATACTGAACGTGGGAGGGAAGGACCGAGTGGGACTCGTCCCACTCTCGACATTTATCTGTGATCACAAAATTTCGACACATTGCCCTAACAAATTTAAAGGTTTTTTACTTTTTTTTCTTCATTAAAAAACAATTTCTCCTACTTTATCGCAAAAATTACTGTCCGCTATTCAGAATGTCCGTTATTCAGAGGTTAAACATACAAAAATTTAGATTTTGGGAGTGGGGATCGGTAAACTGTCCGTTAAATAGAGGTGTCCGCTATTTGGGAGTGTCCGTTATGGAGGTTTTACTGTATACATAAATTATCTTATAAGATTTTGGAAAGAACTCTGAAATAAAATGAAATTTGTAGCGCACGACGCAATAGAGTTAGTTTTCATTTCTTTGGGAATGTGAAATTTTATACAGAATGGTGTATCTAAATAAGACATGCACCAGGAAACAAAGCCTACCTATCCAATGAGTGGGTAGTAAAAGAAAATTTTAAAAGAAAGAATTTTCTTCTACATATAGACACCATATTAACTTATACGGACTATTTTTTATTTTTTTAATACAGGAGGACAAAAAGTAAATAAGGAATGGTACGGTCATTTGTTATAATAACGTGGAATTGCGATTAAAAAAATATGACGGATTTGAAGGGGGGGGGGAGTGAAACCATTTATATCCGCTCCGCGTGTCACCCATCCTAGCTACGCCACTGCTTGGGACCAGAGGTTGTGCAGATTTTGTGGATATCTGGTCATTGCTTTGTTTACATTTTCAAACAGTAATTTGAATTTAATTAATAATGCAATCAAAACTATAATGAATGCTTACAAAGTAATAAAATATTAAGATAAATAATAAACTAATAAAAATTTAGATATTTTTAAAATGATTTAAATATTAAAAGCATAGGTCAAGTTAATGATCAATAATGTATGATTAAATATTCATTATAAAGATGAAATCTATTTTTCCTATAAATTACTGAGTTAATTGCCTCATAAAGATATATTACTAATTCACATACAAATCATAAAATAAGGAAGTTTTATTTCAGGTTTAGGCAGACTTAATGACCAAAAAAGCTTGATTAATGTATAAATATATTTGGTAAAGAGATTGTTATTACAGTGATATCAGCAATATTTTGAATATTTTCAGAAATATATTATTCTTTCATGAAAGATCATGAATTCAGACATTAATTACAAATTAAAATATATATGGAATTGATATAAAACTGAAAAAGTCATATTTTGTCTCTATATCTGAACTGAATGTTTCATTGTTTACATTCATATATATTATGTGCGGATTTTAGAAAGTTGTGGATTTTGGTGTTGCGGATTTGAGGGAGTCTACTGTACTAGCTTGTTAATTCTTTCTTCTACTCTGTGTCTACATTCTTCTCCAAAACATTATCATATGGGCTGTGCAAATATAATGTTATCACCCTTTTGGTAATTTTGGATCCCCCTCCCTCCCTTTAGATATCATAGGTTATCATCCATCGAACCCCCCCCCCCCCCTCCCCGGTAATAATATCGTTATCAAAGTGTAAAAAATTTTTATTTTTTAGAATTTAGTTCTTTTGTTTGGAGTAATATACAAAACTGGTTAAATTTATCTTTCGAAAACTTTATTGATTCAAATTAAGAAAATTTAATAAAATATAGCTTTATTAATAGGCCAGTCAAATTGTCAGAAAAAAGGGCCGATAGATGCAAAAATTCTGCTAGAAGATTTTATGTTTTAAAAATGTTTATGGGGATGCTAGTAACAAGAATTAATGGTTTTCCAACAAAATATCTCGAGGCTAAACTTTGTGGAGCCAAAAAAACATGAAATTTTCGGACTTTTTTCAGTATTTTGCCTGTAACTCGAAAATTATAAACTTTTTGAGTAACATACTTAACATACTTAATTACAAAAAGAAAGAGCATTAAATTCTCTATAACTTTTGTTATAAAAACGTTTTTCTAAACCCATTACTTAGTGCGCTATGTTTTTTTTTTTTTTTAAATATCACTTTTTTTAAAACTTTACATAATTACATTACCTATTTTTCGCCTCCCAACCCAAAAAACTTTTTTCCATCACTAACAACGAAAATTAAATACACCTATTGATGGATGAGACATGAAAGGTTTAAGAAAAGCAGGCAGAAGAAGCACAAATTCTAGAAACCCTATAAGAAAAACAATTATAAAGGGAGGGAGGGCCGGGGATAAAAAAAAAAGGGAATGCAGATGGAAGATTGCGGCCACGTGACGTTCCGAGCCGCTTTCGTTCAGATGCAAGTGAGTTTTTTTAAAGACATACTCTTCTAATATGCTGCTATTTAGTTCATTGCATCTCTTATCGTGCAGTAATGAAAAATGAATGAGCTCGACCAAAAATTGTGTTTCATTTGCCAAACGGCTTAAATAGTGATACTCGCGTTGTTAGCCAGAAAGAACTTGCCAAGCTCTTTGAACATAGCGTTCTGCGTCAAAGTAATATTCATCAGATTTTTGAAAAGTAGCAAGGAAGTTAGAATACAGGATGATTGCCGAAAAACATATGCGAATGAGAGAATGAAAGCAGCATATGTTCGTCGGGGTGAAGATTCTACACAGACTATAGTTTGTCCTTCAGATCGAGCACTTCTTTCAAGTTTCAAGATAATTGCTTCTTATGTGAAGAAAGCAATCCCGGTAACTTCAACGAGAAACAATAAAAAAAAAAGCCCTACGCAAAGACAAATTTGATTCACAAAATAGTCAAGTTAGAAGCGAAAATTACATTTTTGGAAGCTGCAGAAAAATGTGGTGATGAATGGTCCTAGAAAGTAATTGAACGTATTCAACACGAACCTGACTTGCAGATGCATGGTATCATACTTTTGTCGCGTAAAAATAGATCAATCTGTAACAAGTGGAGAGAAAATAGGGCATTGACCCGCATCATCCGTTGACGAAGCCAATGACAGAAACCAGAGCCGCTTCATTTCATTGCTTAAAACAAATTAAAAATTTCAAAACAAGAATTTCAAAATAACAGAATTCAATCTGAGCAGGTAAAAGAAGAAGCTGATGTCATGATAGTTATCTCAGCCATTTCAAGAGCCGAATCTTTTGAAATCATCATAATTGTCGGAGAATACATTGACCTTCTCGTAATCATGACGAGTTTAGGCTATCAGACCAAAATCTGTTTTTCCAGAAGCCAGGGAGAAGTAACATCGAAACCATGTCGTTCAAATACAATTACAACAATGTTCTTTTCACCAATGCAATCAGCGGACGCGATACAACATCCGCTCTTTTTGGGCAAAGAAAATCAAAGTTTTGTAATACTTTGAAAAAACGCGATCATCTTGGAGAAATAGCTTGCGTGTTCAATAAATTAGGTTCTACCCGTCAAGAAATCATAAAGTTTGGAGAAAAATTTCACATTGAACTATATAGTGGATGCATAGGTACCACACAGAAATTGAACACGTTCAGGTTCCAGTTATTTGCTAAATCTGCCATAAAAAGCAAAGTTCATCTTTCAAGTCTACCATCAACACAAGAGGCTGCGCAGCATCTTTTTCTCCGATGTTACCATCAGGTACAAGCTAGATTAGGAAATAACATCCTTCCTAAAGAATGTGGGTGGGCTCACAAGTCGAAAGATATCTTTCAGCCAGTTTAAATGTGCCAAGACCCGGCCCCTGAACCCTTGCTTCATGTTGTGTCATGTAGTTGTGAAAAAGGATGCAGCAAAGCATGTTCTTTTCATAAATTAAGACACAAATGCTCGACAATTTGTAAAAAATGTAATGAGTTCAACTACGAAAATGTCGACGACATTATTTATTTAGAAGGAGAGGATGTAAAAAAATCACCGTAAGTAATTTTTACTTACGGTGTTATCAATATCGGTATAATCAGTTAAATACCTAATATTAATGTTCTCCACTAAAGCTCTGAATACGAAAAAAAATTACAATGTCCTTAATTTTTTTACAATGTTACAATTATAATTCATCATGATTGTCATCATGCAAATACCTGTAATTTTAATAAGTTACATTAAAGAGGATAAAATAATGAAAAATTGTGTCAAATTTTCGTTTTTGCAATTTTTCCATAAAGTTAGAAAAAATGAGTCACTTTCAGAAAGCTATAGCGCGCTTAATAATGGCTTTAGAAAAACAGTTTTAGAATGAAATTTGTAGAGAATTTTATTCTCTTTCTTTTTGTAATTGAGTACGCAAAAATTTTATAATTTTTGAGTTATAGGCAAAAAACTGAAAAAAGTCCGAAAATTTTGTGGTTTTTTTTGGGTCTACAAAATTTAGCCTCGAGATATTTTGTTGGAAAACCATTAATTCTTGTAACTAGCATCCCCATAAACAGTTTAAAAACATAAAATCTTCTAGCAGAATTTTTGCATCTATTCATGACAATTTGACTAGCCAATAAAATAAAACTTTTAAAAAAAGTTACCAGTTAAAAGTATTTTGTAATAGCTTTTTGTTCCATAGTGCATTCAACAGTATTAAAATCTTGTTGAAAATGCCCTTCGAACGAAGAATGGGGGGGGCATAAAAATTCTTGTCAACAAAACAAGTGGACAACATGCTTTCTCTTTTATTTATTAGAAAACATAAGCTTCATTTCAAATAAACTTCACATAAGGTTTCTCGAACCATGATTTTATAAGCATACACATATAAAGATGAATAGGAATGTCAAATGTTGGGGTATCCCATATTTTATAATTAGATAATTTTCTAATAATTTAGGGATTTTAATGATAGCTTTGTATTTTCATAAAAATAGATAACAGAATAAAAAAAGATAACATACTATTTTGAAGAAAAGACCACATTACAAATAAAGAGATAATTTTGTTTGGGTCAAAAATGATATCGATATCAAAAAAGGCAAATCCTCCCTCCCTCCTAAATTCATAACGTTACATATGCACAGCCCCTAATGAACGTGCTAGACAGCATGCAGACCGCGACGTCAGAAATTCTATGAAAGACGCGATTCCTGTAACGAAATGCCTGTCCACGAGTCAGTGTCATTTTGTAAAATGCAAATTTCAAACGCGATTTATAAAACAACAATATTCTAATGTTCTAACCAAATTGGATTTTCATATAATCCTATAAATGAATTAGGCAGAAATTTCGATAAATCTTACTTTATGATTAAGTTTGTAAACAATGCAGCTTATGTAAATGTGTGTGTATATATATTGAAATAACTGTTACTTTGTTATAACAGATTAAGCGTGCTGAGCTTCATTCATTTCCAGTTAATTTTATTTATTGAATGCATGAATTAGCGGATTCGATTTCCTGGAGTAATTTGTCTAAATTAACTTCATTAAAATTCGTCTGTGTTACTTTCAGGACAAATATTTTAAACACAAATACAATAGAGAATATAAATAAAAAATAGTGTAATGTATTTTTTAAATTCGCTTTAATAAATTAATACCAAGGGGTCAGTATGACACCATCCTCATTATTTACTATTATTACTTTTTATATTTTCAATAGAAGATACGTTGTAATGTAACAAATTTTCGACTTCCGGTTTACGACGGATTTATACGTTTTATGTCAGCGATCCCAAAAAGCATGTTTATATAAAATGCGCGTATGTCGATATTATACCATAAAAAGAGTGTATGAGGTTAAGTATATAATTGAACCAAATTTCTTGTGTAGACTTTTAGCTGTGGCTAACAGGTCCCTCTTGAATTTGGAATAATTCAATGTTTTGGGTGCTGTAATAAATATCTTTATGCCTTTTTGATTATTGTGTATGAAGTTATGGATAGAATTGAGCTAAATTTCATAATAATGTTTCTGGCTATGACAAACAAATTCTCCTTGAATTTCGAAACATTCGGTAATCGATGTAACAGAGATTTTTGCATAATTAGCACTTTCGAACAAAGTTGAAAAGTGCTTCTGCATTCGGCTTGTCTGGTCGTCTGACCGCGCTCTAACTCTCGTAAATATACTCGGATCGCCATGAAATTTTTATATGTTATTGACATTTACCTTAGCACGAGTCCTATGGAAAATGAAGTTTCTACCATGATTGGTCTATTTACAGGGGTAGTCAAAAGTTTACCGTTACATTACGGCCTATGGAATAAATCGTTTCAAATGAATTTAAAGATATTACACTCTGTCAATCATATCAAAATTGATATTATTTACAAAATGTATTAAAATATGCATTCTGTAAAAAATGCGGTGGAAAAATATCAATTATTCATTTACAGGGACACGAAAAGAATTCCATTACATAATAGTAAAACGGGGAATTATGTGCAACATATTTTAACTATATTAAACAATTTCATGTATAATAAAATTGATATATATAGCTGAGACTTAATATAAATTATACAATACAGTCATGCATAATATGAAATACATGACATTTACAGGGACGCACAAAAGCTTTCAAATAGTACATTCTTTCCGAAGTACTGAACATGTTATCCGATGATGGCTGATGGATGAATCAAATGAATTTTAATTAAGATATATGTGTTTAAGTTTCACTAAATCTATGCATATTATATGGTGTGTATAAATACTATAGTTGATATACAGGGCTACCTAAAAGGGGTCGCAAACGTTTCTGAATACGCGCTTAAATTACTTAAAGTGGTTTTTAAATAGGTCACGCATTTTTACGCTGAGCTGGCATTCACTTTACTAAGAAATGTTTGTAGAATATAGATAAAACGATATACAGGGCCTCAACAGTATTGGAATACATATTTGGATATGTACAGTAACCTTATTGCCCTCAAAGTTTTGTTAGAGATTTCATGAAGTGTTGGAAAGTGCTTCATAATCTATGCTTAACGCATGATTTTTCTTACTTGTTTTCTCAATTTTTCGTTATACTATTGTCCATCTTCAACTCATGTTACGACGGGAACTTCAATTCTTGCTAAGCCAGCTATTCGCAAACTGCTGTTTACAGAATAGAATAAGGAAAAACAATTGATTTGAATAAATATCAAGATCGAGATTAGCTCATTTTTATTCCGATTACTTGATTGAAATAGAAATTTAATATGAAGATTAAAGTTCGTAATAATAATGAAGTATTAACATATGTAACTACTTTTCAAATATTAAGATGCATGAGCGAAAAGAAAGTTTTGGGACTAGCAAATTCAACTAGTTTTTAAAATGTACTTAACACTTATTTTTCAACTAGCGGCCTTCGCCCGCTACGCTGGTCGGTTTATCTAAAGAAATCTTGAAGAAGTAGTTAGATAAGGTTCAGACATACATTAAAAAAAAAAAAAAGCAAGTCGATCATTCAAAAAACGTTGGGAAATATCAAATATTTACTGTAATTTTTTAAGAAAAACAAAGTTTCGAAAAAAAAAATTAAATCGAAAAAAAAATTACACTGACATATTAATGCAAGGAAATTTTCCCAGAGAGAAAATTCGCCTTGAATACAATATTTCAAATTCTTTTAATTGCTTATAGGCGTTAATGCCAACATAGTGAAAAAAAATTCCATGCTGGGAATCGAACCCGGGCCATCAGTATGGCGCACTGACGTTCTACCGACTAAACCACATGGAACGACAGCCAGCTTGAAACTTTCTCATACTTAAGTAGACTGGCGAAAACATAACGATAGCGCGTTTTAAAATCGCACAGTGACATCTATTGGATTTTATATGTACTAAAAAACGTTATGTACTAAAAAACGTGAGCAGCGCACCTAATAGTTTCTTTTGTTTCTTTTTGTTACTTTTTTGTCTGTTGTCCGATTTTGATGAAACAAAGCCTATACACTGCCCGGGAGTGTGCATTCTTCATTAGTGAAAACCGCATAAAAATCCATTCAGTAGTTACGAAGATAACCTCGAACAAACAGACAGACAGACAGACAGACAGACAGACAGACAAAAAATTCAAAAAAAAATTTTTTGTGTTTCATTGGTTTTCTTTTATCGCCCTGACTCCATTTTTGTCAATTATCTTCAATGTACAGACACACCGGGTCCTACTGTTTTATTATATGTATAGATAACTAATGGAAAAAAATATTTATTTACGTTTTTAAGTGCTTTCGTAATTATAAAAATACGTAGCACCTATAGTCGTTGTTAAGTCCGTCCATCTGTCCTCATACAACGGAGCACCCAATATAATCGTTTGAAATTTAAAATACATACTGTTGCATAATTTTGTCGAGACATGTCAAATTCAAAATGGATTAAGAAAAAACCCAAAGTTTTTTATCTATAAAATTTCTTTAATACCTGTATTAACAACTTTATATCCGCATATTTACCAATTATATCAGGTATTATCTTAAGTTCAAAATGGGGGAGTTTTCTACGTCCAACTAAGGTACCCTGGGGTAATAACGCCACGTTAAGATTTTACGAATTTTCACGGCTTAGTTTTAGATTGTATTTTTCAAACAAATATAGGATCTGATACAGCAACTCATTGATTATCTATATAAAATAAAATAATTTAACAGATATGTATTCATAAAATGTAATGGCGTTTTTTCTTGACCAATGCTATTTGGCGTTATTACCCACCTATATGGGTAATAACGCCATGCAAGCAAAACTATAAAATAAGATGGAATAATTGCATGTAGATAGCGCATTTCTAAAAATACAAACTCTACAAACTTAGAAATTGACAAATTGCATTCTAAGCTATTGAAAATGTTCATTTTTTGTGAAAGTTTAAGAAAAATAAAGGTGTGGTGTGGGAGGGGGGATGAGGCAAAAGAATATCAGACCGTGAGCTTCTTTTTGCTTAAAAAGGACCGCTTAAATATAAATATGAGAAACATTGCACAGTTTTAACTGTGTTTATTTGAGTCAGTATTTAGGATGTAGCTCGGCCACTGTAGGGAATCAACCGGGGTATTAATGTCAAGGATTGGCGTTATTACCCCGGTATAGTTATTGCGTAGTACATTTTAAATTACAAATTATCTCGAGACGATATCCAAAATCTTCAACAACATTTTAAAAGTACATGAAATGCACTACAAATTTATGTAATTAACAAAGTATTTCCGGATAAAAAAGATAGTCTTCACATCACAAAACGTATCTCGCAAATTTTAGATCAAGCGTTAATTTTAGTTGTTTATAAAAACAATAAGACCTAAAAATGAAACAAATTAACTTGAAGCTGTTTTTTGCGATTTATATGACTCAAAACCCTTCTGCGCAGAGCACATGGGTGTCATTTACCTGATTATTTCATAATTATGCAAAATATAAGCACTTGGCGTTATTACCCCACCTGGCGTTATTACCCCAGGGTACCTTACTAAAAATTCAAAATTCTTTTTCAAAAAACAGCATATAAATATATACACATATAAGCACATACTCTATGTATATTTCATTTATTCTTGACTGAAGATGCCTTAGAAATAGGCGAAAGCGTTTTCAAGTGAAAAAAATGGGGGAAATGAACTACGTTGAACTATGAATGAAAATTAAAAAAGGTAATGAATCTTATATGAACTTATGTATTTAAATACTGGGACTCTCTGGACCAATTTTTGTGGACAAATCTATGTTTTTAATTTGAACTTCGAACTATCATTATCGTCATTTTTAAACATTTTAAAAGACTCGATGCAATATGCTTACTTTTTTAAAAGGATTTGTGAATTGGATTTATTGTATGTAATAAATTGGACAGAATACTATATTAATAACTGATATAATATAAATAAACATGTTGAAATATACATAGAGTATGTGCTTATATGTGTATATATTTATATGCTATTTTTTGAAAAAGAATTTTGAATTTTTAGTAGTTGGACGTAGAAAACTCCCCCATTTTGAATACCTGATATAATTGGTAAATATGTGGATATAAAACATGTCAAATTTTATGAAAATCGGAGATGTAGTTCAATGACAGGGACAATCAAAATTATTCCTTTACATGACAGCCAATGGGGAAAAAAAATCCATGTGCATTTTAATGATGTTACACTCTTTCGAACAAAATAAAATTGATATGCACCTGTGAATTATATACTAAGATATACATTCTGCACAATTTGTGGTGCAAAGAATATTTGTTATTAATTTACAGAACCACACAAAAGTATTCCATTACGTAATGAAATAGGAAGAAGCATTGTTTGGGACGCGTCTTAACTATATTAAACTATTTCACATAGAAATAATTTGATATACGTTGCTGAGGTTAGCTAGAACTTCTTGTATAACAGAAAGCAGATATTATTTACAGGGACACACAAAAGATTTCGGCTATTATACTGTATCCCAAGTATTGTATTACAGTAAGATCTGGATGTTTTTAAAAGTTTATTACAGTACGAACACGCCTCATTTGTTACGCTTGACGTGCAATTTACCTCTTATTTAATTTATATTTTATCAGCCGTCTTTTAAATATCTTTGTCAAACAGCATTTTAAATTTTATTACATAAGCATTTTTTACGCAGTGGAATCGCATTGTTTTGTAATTAACATTTTACGGCGCATTTCATAAAAAATATCTTTCGAATTTCGCTAAATAGCATTACTAGCGGAGACGCATTAAGGAAATATATATTTTTATTCATTTTTTATATATAATATAGTTGAAGTGCTTCTATTTTTACGCATAAAATGATTAAAAAAAATGTAAATTCTTGATTTAAAAAAAAAAAAAAAAAAAAAAAAAAAAAAAAAAAAAAAATCTAATTCCTATACGGTGAAAAAAGGGCGTTTACTTAAGGACACGCGATAAACTATTTAATATCAGTAATTAGAAAATATTGTGATGTCTTCAGATATTTCCAGGCTGGTCTGCTTCTTTTTTCTTCTTCTTCAAAAAAATCCATTAATTTTTTCATGAACATTTAGTACTTAATAAAAATTTCTTAAACATTATTTTATTTTAAGTGTTATGTAAGAGCTTTATTTTTCTCTCTCTCGCAGACGATTTTTTAAAGATTTGCGTTAAAATAACTGTGTATGATAATATAACATGAAAAATCTAAATGGAAATTGATTATTTAAAACAGAATAAGCACTTCGTCTAAAGCATGGGTTTCTAAATTAACAATTCATTCTGATTATTACTTTTCTAGATATGCATGTTTTATTTTAGAATTTTTTTTAAAAACCGTTTTCTGTTATCGATATTAGTCACATATCAGAATCTCGTAGAAAAACTACCGAAAAATAATACAGAATATTACTTACTTAGTAATAAAAATTACATTATAAAATTTCTCTACAATTTTTGTCGTGCAAATCTGCAATTTTTTTCAGTGAGACCTTAAATTATTTTCCTAAATTTATAAACAAATCAGTAAATCATTTTCTATTCTAAATCTATGAAGATTTAAGAAAAAATGTACTAAACTATCAGCTTTGATTCAAATTTTAAGATGCGCATGATCCCTAATTCAAAATCTCGCATTCGAATTGTGACAGATGTCACAAAATTGAAAAGTGTAAAAACACAAATAAATTCTATTAAATGCATTTTTTTCTATTTTAATTGATTCATGTATAAGTCGACAACCCCCCCCCCCCCCAAGTGTTTATTTCTAAATGTTTTTAGTAAAATAATAATAATAAATAAATAACATTTTAATTTATGCCATTTATGTGGGAGTTAACCATCTTGAATCGATAGGATGATGATTATTCAGCTGCATTATTATCGCAAAGGAAAGCGAATTCTCTGATAATTTCAATTATCTAAAACGTATAATCAGTGAAATCACAGCGTATATCATTGATTG
Source organism: Maratus speculifer (assembly GCA_964019185.1). NCBI lineage: Eukaryota > Metazoa > Arthropoda > Arachnida > Araneae > Salticidae > Maratus > Maratus speculifer. The sequence continues at coordinate 308,148,734 of OZ025289.1, forward strand.
CATTTTTCGAGTGTTACAACAGATGTTACTTTTACTATCAATCTATCGAAACAAAGTAACCGGTAGTTTGTAAACAAACACAGAACAATTACAGAACGAAGTCGTAGAGTTAGGTAAATGTGGTCCGGGAATAAGAATCATTTTCTTATCGCAATTCTGTTATCTAGTAACATTATGCAAGTATTTTTTTTTTTTTTTTTTTTGTTATTAATTTATTTGTATACAAAGGGGATAAACACCCGGTTACAGAATATACAGTGTCTCACATAAGTGATGGGACACTTGTGCTTTACAAAAGGAAACTAATCAAATAAATTAAAAAAACATGTACACATTTTTTTTGTGGGTGTGTTTCAGACTTAAATTTAGTAAAGATTATTACATAACATACATTTTGTCAAAATATTAAAATATTTATTTAATAAAAATACAAATGTTTAGAACGGAGCAAAAAATAGCTCACATAAGTGATGGGACACCATTATATATACAACAAAAATCGTCTGAAATAAGCAATAAAAATATTTTTTGGGGTTTTATTTTTACTTAAAAGCAATTGGCAATAATTTATAAAATCGTCTGCAGTATTTCTCTCCAGTTTGTTTTGAAATTTTTGTGTTTTTTAGCTCTGTATAGCCATGAATGCTAAACGAAAAGAAACTTCGCCTGAAATTCGATAATTAGTTATTAATTTGCATATTGAACGTGGAAAATCTATTAGAAAAACTGCTGAAACAGTTAACTTGAGTCGTTCAACAATTTTCAGTATCATTAAACGATATAAAAAAATCACATGATTCAGGATAAAAGAAGAGCTGGCCGACCATCAAAGCTATCCAATGGAATAAAGCGAATTATCGTTCGAAATATTAAAAAAAATCCAAGAAATAGTGCTTCAAAAGTTGCTGCTGATTTACAAGCATTATATGGAATAATTGTTAATCCTGAGACTATTAGAAGGGTAATTCGATCTGCTGGATATCACGGTAGAGTAGCCAGGAAAAAATTCTTCGTAAGTGAAAAGAATAGAAAACTCAGACTAGCTTTCGCAAAATCCAACATAAATAAGAATTCTGATTACTGGAATAAAGTTATATTTGCTGATGAGAGTAAATTTCATATATTTGGTTCTGACGGTAGAATCTTGGTGTGGAGAAAACCCAGGGAAGAATTTCGCAAACAGAACTTGGTACCAACAGTAAAACATGGTGGAGGAGGAGTTATGGTATGGGGGTGTATGTCGTCCGCTGGAGTTGGTAATCTTGTTTTTATTGACAGTATAATGGATCAGTACAAGTATATTGATATTTTAAAGCAAAATTTGAAATCTTCAGCACGAAAATTGTACCTTCATAACGATTTTAAATTTTACCAGGACAATGACCCCAAGCACACTGCTCTGAACGTTAGACTCTGGCTGCTATATAACTGTCCTGAAATAATAAAAACACCACCACAATCTCCATACTTAAATCCCATAGAGAATATTTGGCAAGAATTGGAATCAAGAATTCGCAAACACACCATTTCTTCAAAACAACAACTAAAATCGGTGCTTCAAGAAGAATGGGATAAAATCACTCCAGAAATCACAAAAAAATTAGTCGAATCCATCCCAAAAAGATTAAATCATGTTTTAAAAGTAAAAGAAAATCCAACAAAATATTAAAACCTTTTAAAAAGTAAAATTTTTGGATAAATATTTGATGGAAAAGTAAGTGTCCCATCACTTATGTGAGCCATTTTTTGCTCCGTTCTGAACAATTGTATTTTTACTAAATTAATATTTTAATATTTTGACAAAATGTATGTTATGTAATAATTGTTACTAACTTTAAATATGAAACACACCCAAAAAATTTTTGCACATGTTTGTTTATTTATTTTATTGCAGTTTCTTTTTATAAAGCACAAGTGTCCCATCACTTTTGTGAGACACTGTAGATGAAAATCGTAATTTAAATAAGTATCAATTAGAATATTTGAGTTACAATTAATCGAGTGAAAATCATTTTATTAGTTGATAACTATAGCAGATTTTAATATATTTTTTTTACATTATATGTATATATGCATAAAACCATTAATTGTAAAACAATATACACCAACAAAGCATGAAAAAAAATGAATCAAAAGCTTAAAAAGTTATTAATGTTCTTGGAATAAATTTGGAATTTGTAGAACCATAGCAGACTCTGAAAACCCCAAATACTATGGAACTACAAATAAAGATGAGGTTTCATCTTCGCATTAGCCATGAAAAAGCAAAATAATACGAATTTGGGGCTATCAACGCACATAATACCAAAATAAAATTAATAAAAATAAAGTGAATTCGTAACCGTAAAAGAAGTACTATACATTTAGGAACTGCATTTTGAAAATCGACAGGATTTTTAATTATTTCTTTCTTAATTTTAATAAAATATCCTTTCAACATAAATTTTGAAACTGGAAACATAGTTAACACATACCAGAAGTATAAAAGTTTTCTACCTAGTAAAACCATCTTTCGAGAAATACGATTAAACCTTTTCGGGGGGGGGGGGGGGGGGGGTAAACACTCCCATCGTTAAAGTGTTGAAATAGATGAATGATACCTTAATTTGCGAACAAATTTAATTGCAAATAAGAATACGAACAAATTTCACATGTATGGTAAGTGGATTTTTCTCCCCCATTGAGAAAGCACAAACTCTAAAAACACGCTAATTTGATCGGATTTTTAAAAGATTGAGAAGCATTGATCTTTTTTTTTTCTTCTTCTTCTTCTTTATTTAAGGTCGATCTCCCTGTAAACTGATTTCCATTCAATTAAATTTGATGTAATTTCTTTTACCTCTTGCTTTTAACGTACATTAATAAATTTATTTACTATTTAAAAGTTTTTTTTTCTCTTTTTGATATTCACGTGAAGATAATTTCATTGCTAGAAAGGAAATATTTTCCCGCTACCTTAGAATTGGCAACAATAGTGTAAGCGATCATTTAGAAATGTGAAATGTCTCATAAATATATTTTTAAGCTATTGCATAGCTTTTATCGCGGGCTTTGAGCGCGGCGACCGAATGTAGAAATTCCGTAACGAGAAAAATTTAGAAATTCCGTAACGAAAAAAAACCTAACACTCGACTAACCATCGTTTCAGTTCAGCAGACTTCGGCATGGTATCCTTCGGTAGACTTTGGCATGGTATCCTTCGGTAGACTTCGGCATGGTATCCTTCGGTAGACTTCGGCATGGTATCCTTCGATAGACTTCGGCAGACATTGACGCGGTATTTTTCAGATATTTAGAGGATATCAAGTCTCAAACTTTTATTTCTCATTTCAGTTACTATAAATCTATAGTTTCAATAATAAAAATTCCTGATAGAATGTGTATAGAAAAGAATCGTCTTAAGATAAAACAAGGTAGGATAATGTAGCTTTTGGTGATTGGAGACCCGCTCAATGGTGAGGATCGAAAAATTTAAAATGCTTATAACTCGCGATCTAATTTTCGTAGCGCGGCCAAATTTTGTTTGGTAATTCATTATGAGACAGTGTTAATTTTTGGTGACAGGAGATCCCCCACTGTGAGGGTCGAAAAAGTTAAAATGCTTATAACTCACGGTCTAATTTTCGTAGCGCGGCCAAATTTTGTTTGGTAATTTATTATGAGACAGCGTTAATTTTTGGTGACAGGAGAACCCCCACGGTGAGGGTCGAAAAATTTAAAGTGCTTATAACTCGCGATCTAATTTTCGTAGCGCGAACAAATTTTGTTTGGTAATTTATTATGAGACAGTTTTAATTTTTGGTGACAGGAGACCCCCCCCCCAAGGTGAGGGTCGAAAAATTTAAAATGCTTATAACTCGCAATCTACTTTTCGTATCGCGGCCAAATTTTGTTTGGTAATTTATTATGAGAGAGTGTTAATTTTTGGTGACAGGAGACCTCCCACGGTGAGGGTCGAAGTTTTTTAAAATGCTTATAACTCGCGATCAATTTTCGTAGCGCGGCTAAATTTTGTTTGGTAATTTATTATGAGGCAGTGTTAATTTTTGGTGACAGGAGATCCCCCATGGAGAGGGTCGAAAAATTTAAAATGCTTATAACTCGCGATCTAATTTTCGTAGTGCGGCCAAATTTTGTTTGGTAATTTATTATGAGACAGTGTTACTTTTGGTGACAAAAGACCCCCCCCCCCCACGGTGAGGGTCGAAAAATTTTAAATGCTTATAACTCGCGATTTAATTTTCGTAGCGCGGCCAAATTTCGTTTAGTAATTTATTATGAGACAGTGTTAATTTTTGGTGACAGGAGACCCGCCCCCCCCATGGTGAGGGTCGAAAAATTTAAAATGCTTATAACTCGCGATCTAATTTTCGTATCGCGGCCAAATTTTGTTTGGTAATTTATTATGAGACAGTGTTAATTTTTGGTGACAGGAGACTCCCCCACGGTGAGGGTCGAAAAATTTAAAATGCTTATAACTCGCGATCTAATTTTCGTAGCGTGGCCATATTTTGTTTGGTAATTTATAATGAGACAGTTTTAATTTTTGGTGACAGGAGACCCTCCCACGGTGAGGGTCGAAAAATTTAAAATACTTATAACTCGCAATCTAATTTTCGTATCGCGGCCAAATTTTGTTTGGTAATTTATTATGAGACAGTGTTAATTTTTGGTGATAGGGGATCCCCCATGGTGAGGATCGAAAAATTTAAAATGCTTATAACTCGCGATCTGATTTTCGAAGTGCGGTTAAATTTTGTTTGGTAATTTATTATGAGACAGTGTTAATTTTTGGTGTCAGGAGACCCCCACGGTGAGGTTCGGAAAATTTAAAATGCTTATAACTCGCGATCTAATTTTCGTAGCGCGGCCAAATTTTGTTTGGTAATTTATTAAGGTATTGCATGGCTTTTATCGCGGGCTTTGAGCGCGGCGAAAGAGTCTAGAAATTCCGTAACGAGAAAAAAAACCTAACACTCCGGCTAACGTCGCTTCAGTTTGGCAGACTTTGGCACGGTATCCTTCGGTAGACTTCGGCAGACATTGACGTGGTATTTTTCAGATATTTTAAGAATATCAAGTCTCAAACTTACGTTTTTTATTTCAGCTACCATAAACGTATAGTTTCAATGATAAAAATTCCTGATTAACCTACATGTATTGTAAGATAATAAAAATATTTTAAACGATATTAACTTCTCATTTATTCAATAAAAGAAAAAAAAATTGTTATCGGTCATCACGCTCAAAAAGTGTAACTTGAATTAATATCAAAGACAAAAAAAAAGTGCATAAATAAAAAATAAATAAATATTTATAATTGCATAAGTTGATAAAAAATGCTATGCAATAGCTTTACCGCGGCAGTCTTCGAGTGCCACACGTATTTTTTTTATTTAAACTGTTCGCAATATTATTGTTTGGCTATTTTGAATATGACGTAATTGTTTTCTTTACGGAAGTTAATGCATTTTAATTGATTCATTGTTTTAACATTATTTTTCTCTTTTAATATTTACATGTAAACATAGTTTTATGACGTAATTTACAATATTTCTCGCTTTTAACTCGAAATTATTTCATTCTCATATGAAAGGTGTATTTTTTTTCTATTTGTGATAGTTGGCTATAAATATTTTTTAATTTGAAAAAAAATATTATTCTTGATCGTTTAGCAATAATTTAAAATAATATCCTTTTCCAAAATATGTAAAAATACCTTTCTAAATGCTGAAAATTTGTATTTAAAATGGAAATAAATCCTCAAAAAATATGAGCCAAATTAAAAAAAATAAACAAATATAGTCTGCACTCCAGGATCTTCTAATGTATAAAATAATCTAAAAGTAATTAAATTCCAGTGTATAGTTTTCGCTCCTTAAAAATTTTTTGAATGGAACGATTTTGATCAACTTTAACATTAAATATCTCGTCAGATAGTTATTCGATTTAAAAACTGTCTGCATCAATGTAATTATCAAATATTTCTCTATAGTACCACTAATTTTCATATTTTTTGTGCGGAGCATTAGTTACTTTTTAACACTTTCCAACTAAGTTTAAAAGTCTTTATGATTTCGGTTTGTCTGATCGTCTGTTCGTCTGTCCGAGCTCTAATTCACGTAAATATACTCGGATTGCCCTGAAATTTTCGGACAGTATTGACATTTACCCTAGCCTTATTTCAAATAAAGTTTCTAGCATGCTTAGTTTTTTTTTTTTTTTTTTTTTTTTTACAGGGACAGCCAAAAGTTTATCTCTACATTACGGCCTATGGGAAAAAATCGTTTCAAACGATGTTGAATTTTAAAGGTGTTACACCGTGTCTAACATATTAAACTTTATATTCGTTTACGAAGTGCGTTAAAATATGCATTCTGTAAAATATTGGTGAAAAAAAATAGCTCTTAGCGACATATATTAATTATATTGAACTATTTCATATACAATGAAATTGATGTATTTCACTGAGGCTTAATGTAAGTTATACGATACAGTCATGCATAATACGAAGTTCATAGCATTTACAGGGACACACAAAAGTTTTCAAATAGTATATACTGTCGGAAGTACTGTATATATATATCCGATGATGGCTGATGGATGGATGAAACGCATTTTAATTATGATATGCACTTTTAAGTTTCACTAAATCTATGTCTATTATATGGTGTGCATAAATGCTATACTTTGATATACAGGGCTGCGCAAAAGATCTCGCAAACGCTACTGAATATGAGGGTAAATTAGCTACATGTGATTTTTAAAAATTTTATGAATTTTTAGCTTGAACTGCATTCAGTTTACTGAGAAATTTTTGCAGAATATAGATAAAATGATTTACAGGGCCATGCAAAGAATTGGATACATAGGCGCCTATCAATGATAATTTCTGAGAATGTGATTTTAGTAGTTTAGTTTAAAATAAATTTTAGCTAAATACTGGCGTGTAATAAAGTGTGCTAGGTACACTACAGGGCTGAACAAAAGTATTTAACTATGTTTCCATTGGTTAGAATAAATTGCTGAAAGAGAAATTTCAACCTGCTAGGCATTTTCTTGCTAAACTAAATTGTCCCATTATATGGTATAGATATCAATTGACAGATCAAATACGGGGCTGTTCAAAAAGTATTGTAATCTGTATATTTCCCTAAATAACGAAGTTTTGTTAACGATTTCAGGACGTGTTGGAAAGTTTTTCATAATCTATACTTAACGCATGACTTTTTTTACTTGTTTTAGAATAGAGAGATTCGGGTATCAATTTGGCATTTTGGGATTAAATGGTTTCATAGACATTGCAAAGCCTTTGAACTGAATAATACATCTCAAAATCCAGTACACAGTAGGATAATTTTCGTAAATATCTTCGATTTTGAATGTTCCGAAATTTTACCCAAATAAAATGTACTATTTTTAATTCTCACTATTATTTTTTAACATCAGAATAAACAATTAAAACATATTGAACACGTTTATATCTTTTTTATAACGCATCGTTTAAATTCTCCTTTGTGTTTTGCTTTTATCTCAATCAGTTAAGAAGATATCTAATCTGAATTCAAGCCTATTTCAAAGAAAACTTAAAGAGGAAATATTACTCATTGTTTTCACAAGATAGTATTTCAAACTGACAATCAGCCGTACGTCTTTTTTATTTATTTACATAATCAAGTTTACTTTACTAACTGATAATAGAAAACGATACTACACTGTATGGATGAATATCACAAAATGTCGAATTTTGATTGTCTGAGACATTGAAAGTATCAATTGAAAACAAATCAAAATTTCAAGAGGTAAATTTATTTTCTATTAGAGAACGAAGGATTTTCCATGTAAAATTGCTAAATTTTGAAGAACTTAAATAATAAGCTAATTTTTATGTAATTATATGTCATTTCTTGCAAGGGGGCTCGCTAAAAGGGGGGGGGGCAGGTGGGAGCCTCCCCCCCCCCGAATGCTGTTACAGTTGGCAAATTTACAAACTGAACTGGGAAATTAGTTCAAAACTTTAATAAAAAATTCTATGCACTTTCTATTTTTGGTAGATTTGATGAAAGTTACCAATATAATTAGAAATATTATTAAGTTTTTTGCAAATAAAAACTATATTACATTTTCTAAGTTTGATAACTTGTTAAAATTATACAACTAATTGGCAAACACCGAGAACTATCTATATATCGTTTCACTAAGTTGGCAAATACTGAATTTTGACTTGGCAATTTAAGGCTTTTTCCCCCACCAATGAAAAATCTTCGCAAGGTCCTGATTTCTTGACCTATGTATGCCATGATGATGACAATTTCATTCTAAAACATTTTTTTGCATTCTTGTTTTTTTTTGTTTTTTTAGATCTAACATTTTAATTTTGTTTACAGAACCATGTTTTCAATATAGTATCTCAAATTAAATTTAATGTTCAGTTTTATTCGTTAATTTATGGAATCCAGAAAATTGACATAATAAAAGACTACTGAATTTTTACAAAGACTTTAACCCTCTCGGGCATACGGACCTCATATGAGGTCGTATAATTATTGCATTATTAAGGAAAAAAATTTTGAGGATTCATTTATGGAGATTTCATTTTTGGACCAGATACTATCTGACATGCAGTACAATAACAAAATTATTTTATTGTGGTTTCTCATTTATCAAAAAAGAAAATTTTTTGTGAATAATGAAAAATATTGAAAAATAACTTATGCTCGAGAGGGTTAATCACATCACATTTTCTTCAATAAAGTAAGTAAATGATCTTGCTGGTAGCTATGATTTTACTACTTCTAACTTGAACTACGTCAAAAATAAAAACAATTACTCTGAAGTGAAATACTTATACCTGATAAAGAACGAAATGCTGCCCAGGAAAATGATATTCCTTTTCAGTGACAACCATATTTTAATTATGAAAAATTACATGTAAAATAGACAATTTGTTACTTTCTTCATATGTGTGTTTTATAAGGTATAAATATTAATTAGAAATTAAAAAACTAGAAAAAGATATTTATACAGTACAGCAGAAGGTCCTTTACTTTGCACACATCATACTCCAAGAGCAGACAGCACAAAAACCTAAAATATCGAACACAAGAAAAAAAAAAAAAAAAAAAAAAAAAAAAACTTTTTATTTTATGGAAGAATAGTGATATGGGGAATATAATGAGCCAGATCTGCCGAAAATGAAGTGGTACATCAGCCAAAAATTAATACTACTAGGAGATTACTCGTAGCTTTAACATTGTGTTTGCCGTACAATCAAAGGTATGAAAGGATTGTACGGCAAACACAATGATAAACCTACGAGTGAACCACTAGTGGTATTAATTTTTGACTTATGCACCACTTCATTTACTTCTGGCAGACATGGATCATTAGATTCTCCATATCACTACTCTTCCATAAAATAAAAAGTTTTTTTTCTCTCTCTCTCTTGTGCTTGATACCTTAGTTATTTGTGCTGTCGGCTCTTGGGCTACCACAGTGTCACATGCCAGGAAAATGACAATCTGAAATTCTAAGAATTTTAATTGCATTATTTATGTTATTAAAAATCTAATGTCTCTTGATAATACTTCTAATGATATTTTTTATTAGAATGTATCAGAACAAATTGCATTACATAACATTTAATAGAGATTTTATTGTACGAGCTGCAATTTCCATATATTTTTATAATCACCCATGTAGCCATTAAGGAGACAATTTACCTTTTCAACAATTTTACTTACAAGGAAGGTCTCCATACTGGGCATACTCAGAATTTTAAAAAAAAAATACTAATTAAAGTACTCATGTATGTAATAAAAGATCAGTCAAAATTAGCGAAGAATTACAGTAGAAAACTTGTAAAAAATAAAACACCTTCGAATATTTGGCGTGAAAAGACGAAAGTGTCATGCGATTTGGCGAGCAGCATTTTTCCCCGCCAAAAGCAAATGATTTTAATGTAACTGAAAACTTTTGGATTTTTAGAATGCGTGTAAATGGAATTTAAACATAAACAATGAGAGAGTTTTATATATTGTATACATATACAGGGTGAGTCATAAATATCGAAACAATAGGCTATCTCCTTAAATATTGCCCCTAGACCCATACTTCCAATTGCAAAAATTCATAAAAAAAATGTGAAATTTTTGATAAGATAAATTGCGACTCCATCGGGGGTCTAGTTGAAAAGTTATGAAAATTAAATTTTTATACGGCCCCCGTAGGATAAAAATTACAATTAGGAAAACTTTTCTTATTCAGTCCTGAATAAGACACAAAAAGTTGCGTCTTCATATCGCCAAAATCGCAAAATTATAGCCGTTTAAAAAATTCATCAGGTTTTAAGGGATTAGACACAAATTGAAATGCGCGCAATTAAAAAAAACAATGTTACTTTAACAGTTCTAGAAAACGCGTAAAAAATCTATTTCTTGAGTTAGAATTTTGATTTTTTTTCTTTTTTTGTGATGGTTAGCTTTATAATTTGCTAAGAAAATCACATTCTAAAATTTCTCATGCAATTTATAAAAGTTTCATGTGGTTAGTACTGGTTTAAATGGGACAATCAAAAATCGTTATAACTCGTAACATTATTTATCGGATTTCAATTTCTTTCCATTTAATTAAAGATGAAAATCTGATTTTAGTTTTGTTCCAAGGTTTTTTTATATTAATTTTAAAACTATTAAAAATTTTTATTGAAAAAATAATATAACTTTTACAAAAAAATCATATTTTCAAAAGCAAACATTTTTTCAAAAGTAAACATTTTTTCAAATTTGCCGAAACCATACTAATGTGAAAAAATCAAAAAGGGCGTGTTTCAAGTTCTTTTTTCTTTTAAAAATTCTTAACATTTAATAATTTAAAGACAAGAAATAGGGGATAAAAAATTCATTATGCAAAAAAACGAAGTGTATTGTTTAAATGTCCGTCAGTTATTTAAAAAAATACTATTTGTAAAATGCAGATTAAATCTTTTTTTTTTCTTTTTAAATTTACCTCTGACAACCTCAGGCTTTTTATCGTCCTCCAGAGGATGTTAAAAAATCTGTATTCTGGGCCTATGTAGGGCCAGGACCGAGATGTTACTTTTTTCTGAAGACCCGCCGGGCCGGACCTAGCGTACTTTTCATAAAGGAGGGGACTATACTTCCTTCAACTTAGGTGCACTCTGGATGAAATTTTCAAACCCGGTCTCGAAAAATCCGTATTAAAATCACTGTCTCTGACTGACTTACAGCTCATATTCAAAATATTAGAATAATTGAGAAAAAGTAATAAGAAAAAATTATTTGTCATTTATTTATTTTTTATACTAAGTAAATGCAATTAAATTTCTTATAAATTAAATCTGGAATGTTTAGATAAGATTTTAACATTTATAAAATATAAAATACAGCACAATAAATTAGGTATACTGCTTCCTTAAACACACCAAAATATTAGAATAAAATTTAGATTGGTTGAAAATATTAGAATATTTTATTTTACGCAACAATTTTACCTTATGAATATGAAGTAAATGGTAGTTAATATTTTGTAGCATCCCCTTTAGCTTTCATAACAGCGTACAATCGGTCTTGCATACTATATACAAGGTGTTTACAAACATTTCTATCAATATTAGCCCAAATAGACTTTATACGTGCCACTAACTCAGTTTTACTTGAAGGAGGATTTTCTTGAAGTTTTTTCTTCGTTATACACCATAAGTTTTCGATGGGATTAAGATCTGGTGAATTTGGTGGTCAAGGAAGTACCTTAATGTTGCGTTGGCGGAACCAATTCTTAGTTGACACCGAGGTATACGGGGACGCTAAATCTTGTTGAAAGATGAAATCATTTTCAAATAAATCTTCTGATGATAGAATCATGTAATATTCTAAAATTTCTTGATATATCAGAGAGTTAACCTTTTCGTAGACGATGCATAACTTTCCAGGTCCTTCTGCACTCATACAACCCCAAACCATGACACTAGCAGCAAATTTTACGGAACGTTTAAGGCATTCTTTATCAAATGCTTCTTGCTTCATTCTCCAAACTCGAATACCTTGATTACCATATGAAACACAAAACATACTTTCATCACTAAATAATATATTTTTCCAATCTTCATTGCTCCATAAACGTCTTGATTTACACCAATTCAATCTTATACGCTTTTGTCTTGCAGTCATGAGAGGTTTTGTTTTCGGTACACGAGATTCAAATTTAAATTTATGGAGACGTCTTAATGTTGTCGATGTAGAAACTTCAACTCCTTCTTCTTTCCATTTTCGGTGCAAGAATCGCACACCTTTAAAACGGTTTTTCTTAACTATACGCTTCAGTTTCCTGTCATCTCTAGCAGATGTTTTTGGTTTTCGGCCACCATTTCGGCGATTATTTTGAAATTTTCCAATTTTTGAATATTGTGTTAGTATTTTACTAACGCTCGATTGCGAACAATGTAAATAATTCGCTATAAAACATTGATTTTTACCGTGCCGATACAAATCAACCATACGAAGTTTAGTAGATTCAGGAATATCACTCACACGGCCCATTTTAAGACGAAAAAGAAACAAACTGTAAAAAAGAATACTGATTTTAAATAAAATAGTCAGAATTTAATCAATGATGCAACCAGTTAAGAAATGGTAATAATTAAAGGAGAATTAATGTGAAATATTCTAATATTTTGAACCATTTGAATAAATATTCTAATATTTTGACTTTTCAAAATAATTTTTTTTTTGCAATTAATCTTTTCAAAAATCATATTAAATTTAAGATAACAAGTAAGTTTAATCAACAATAAGTTCTTAATAAAAATATCGTTTGCATATTTTCATTAAAAGACATTAAATTACCAAACGATATTTTCAATTTCTAAAAAAAAGGTTAATTATTCTAATATTTTGAATATGAGCTGTAATACGTGCATAAAATAAATAAAATTCGGCTTAATCGAATTTTTTACGAAAAACATAGATTTTAAAATCGTTATTTTACAAAAAAAAAAAAAAAAAAAAACTTTAAAATTTATTTTTTTTAAAATAGATTATTCAAAGGCTAAAAAAATTAAATACAATAAAACCAGTGAAGAAAATCTGCCTATGAAGGAATTCTGTCTTAAACGGAAAATATGTTGATCCATGCAAAATAAATGCAATAGTATCTGAAAAGAAAATAAGCTCCAATTACATCTTCTAGGGAGAGCATCTGTCTATAACGTATTTTTTCTTTCCTATGTGATTCCGTCTTATAATATCGTGTGGGTTCGAATTACTTGTACTGTAATTCCGTTGCTGTAATATCGTTGCGCCATCTACATTTAGGAAGTGCTACTATTCGAAGATATCACACCCCTCTCCTCATAGTTCAAACGAACTACAGGCAATCTTGGTCTATTGCTTCTTCGAACTGGAACACTTTTCTTCGAGTCCTCATTATTATTTTTAGTCACAGTGTCCTTTACAGATATATCTGTCATAGCATCATTTTTATTACTCACAACAGTACCTGTTACAATATCATGTGAAGGCTGAGATTTATTTGGTTTTATAATATTCTCATTATCACGTTGGTCTTTTATTTTTCCATTAATCTCAGAAAAACGGTTTTTATTAACCCTTTCATAATTATCATAAGCATTGTAATTTTTACCACTATAACCCATATTTTCAACTCTTTCTGACATTTTTTTGTTATTGTGGTCATTTTCTTCAATTCTTTCAGATTTTTCGTAACTTATCTCTCTGTTACGTCTCAACTGATTTACATGACGCTTACACATTATTCCGTCACATCTATTTACTAAAACCCATCTACTTCCTAATAATTTTATAATTTTTCCTTTTACCCATTTCTTCCCCTTTCCAAAATTTTTAACGAAAACTAATTCATGAAGCTTAAATTTGTGCAGGGGTTGCTGTATTTTAGGTTTTGATGGTAATACCAAATGAAGGGCTGTTCGAATTAGCCTTCCAAACATTAATTCAGCAGGAGTTTTACCAGTCACCGAATGAGGAGTTGAATGATTTTCTAACAAAAGTCGTGCAATTGATAATGATATGTCATTTTTATCCAGTTTCCTAAGGCAATTTTTCACAGTTTGCACGTATCTTTCCGCCTGTCCGTTCGACGACGGATGATATGGTGGAATAGGTGTATGCTTAATTCCATTATTTTTAAGAAATTCCTCAAATTCCTCACTTGTGAACGCGGATCCATTATCACTGACTAATTCTACTGGTAATCCAAATGTCGCAAAAATTCTTCTTAATACTCTAATAGTATTTCTACTATCGGTCCTGGGCACTACTTCTACTTCTAACCATTTTGTATAAGAATCAACTACTATTAAAAAAAATTTCCCTTCAAACGGACCTGCATAATCTATGTGAATCCTTTCCCAGGATAATTCAGACTTCCATACTAAGGGTTTCATTTTTGGATTATCCCTCGCACACATTTGGCATCTACTACATGAATTTACCATTTGTTCAATTTCCTTATCCATGTTTGCATAGGCGTAACTAGAGAATTTTTCTAGGGGGGGGCACGGCCCCAGCTGTTTGATAATTTTTAAACAATAATTGGAAAAACTATTATTGTTTGAAAAACGACAATAGTGTGACAATGTTGTTTTATAGTAAATTGTTTGATAATTTCCAAACAATAATAGTATTAGTAACTAGTCGAATGTGGCAATTCCAAAACTTTCTTTTTCTGATTTATTTTAAGATTCACTTTTGCTCTCAAACGCACTAAACTGGGAAATTCTCTTATTTAGAAACTATATTAGATCCCATGACTGCGATTTTTTGATAAATGCAGAAAATATTACAAAAACGGCAGTCAAAGTCCGTCTTTTGAACCGAATTTTCCAAAGCGGGAGATCTGGGAACGAAAAAAAGGGGCAAGCTAAGAAAATAATTGTCGATAAATCAAATTCTAATGAATTCAGAGAAAAATAAAGTCATACGGCATCTTATAACATATCATAAAAAGTTATCTCAGCAAGTTTCATGTTTTTACTTTTAAAAATGAATCTGAAAATGTATAGGAAAATTTTGAGCTGCTGAGAGAGAAAAAACATTTTTTTTCGAATACACCCTTGATGCGTCAAAATTTGCTATCTCAGTGCCAAAATTAAATGGCAATTTATGATCATTGTGACGATTTTAAAGACATGAACTTCCTTCCATTAGTTCTTAAAATAAGACTATTGCGGAAATGTAAAAAAAATGCAACATAAAAGCGCCCCCTGTTGGGCGATTTATACCAAAACATAATCAGCAATAATATTTATCAACCTATACCTGAATCTGAAATTTGGCGAAGTTCGCTGATTAGTTCTTTAAATAGAGCTATTGCTGGAATTGGGAAAAATTCAGCAACATGAACAAAACATGAACAAAACTAGTTCATTTCACGGATTTACTGAATCTAAAGTTTGATAAAAATTTCTGCACCTGAGAACCTGAGATAGAGCTATTGTGCAAATCGTGAAAAATGCAACATAGCAGTGCAACCTGTTGAGCAATTTACACCAAAGTGCAAACAACATCGATTCATGTTGAGAACTAACTAAATCTGAAGTTTAAAGGAAATCCGTGTATTAGTTATGGATATGTAGCTGTTGCGAAAACCGTAAAAAATGCACCATAGCAGCGCACCTGTCGAGCGATTTGCACCAAAAACTAATCAGTATCAATCTATATCAAGAACTACCTGATTATAATTTTTAATTAAATTCCGTGCGACAGTTCTTGAGATAGAGCTATTGGAAAAATCGTGAAAAATTTAGCATACCAGCGCCTTCTGTTGAGCGATTTACACAGAAACCAATACAATATCAGTTCATGTTAAGTACTGACTGATTCTGAAGTTTGGTTGATATCCGTGCGTTAGTTCTTCAGATATAGCTGTTGCGTTAATCGTAAAAAAAAGCAGCGTAGAAGCGCCATCTGTTGAGTGATTTGCAACAAATACTAATCAGTATGAATTTGTATTAGGGACTACCTGAATATAAATGTTTATTACATTCCGTGCATTAGTTCTTGAGATAGAGCTTCCACAAAATTTATGTCACATATAGACAGAGTCAGATTCACATATACACAAACAGACATTTTGTAAAAACTTGTTCTTACTAAAAACTAGGAATCTCTGATCCCTAAAACGGGTAAATCCGTCAAAAACCGGAATTCGAAAATTTTCACGAATCCAATATTTTCTTCCGTGAAGATATAAAAAAGTAAAAATAGTTTTGTTAGAACTGATAATACTCAAAGGAAAGCTCACTTGTTAATATATTCCTGAAAACGTATAATCTATCAAAGAAACTAATTGGATGAAACTTTCTTCTGTCTTTAGTGGCTATCAGATTCAAAAAATTTACGAGCAACAAACTTTTCAACCGATTTTAACTCCAACTTTTTCCCGTTCAAAGAGAGAAAAAGGTTATAATTATTTGCACAAAGTTGGAGGAATAGCAAGAAAACCAATGCTACTAGTACCAGCTGTTAATATTTATCGCCTATTCCTATCAATCGCTTATCTCTGATCCGTTGAAATGCTCGATGTACAATGAAAAGTCTCGGCTAGCAGAGATTTTTTTGGAACTGCAGAAAAAAGTTGGGGGACATTGCTGTTTGCTATCACACTGGGATTTGTGAGGATATTTCGCGAAAAGTTGGAGGAAATCAAGTGTTGGCTCAAAAATCTTTCGAAATGTTGGTGAATCTAATAGTGGCTTTATTCATCAAGTTTTCGATTCAAAACAGTGGCTGGGGGAGATAAAATTGCTTATAAACAACACAGTCGCCATTTTTTTTAAAGAAATATATAAATTAGTTAATGAGTTATAAGCAACTTTGATCGCATGACAACCATTTTCCTCCTTTTTGTCGCTACCATGTCGCAAATTCGTTTCAAATCATCCACTGTGAGAATCGTCTCCTGAAAGATCTTATCAAAGAATGAAGAACATTTCTCACTTACATAGCTTTTTAATCCTGAATCTAGGAAAAAATGACATAAATTAAAAAAGCGAAAAAAAAAGTGACACAGGTTGGTTGGTTGGTTGATTTTTGTCGTCCGATTATCTACGCTAATGGGATATAGGACCAGGGGGAGTGCCCTCCGTGGGGGTCTTTCTAAAAGAACCTAACCCGTATTTACGCAAGGTTCGAAGAAAACCACGGAAAACTCCGAACGGTTAGGCCGACAGCCGCGATTGGGTTCGAACCCAGCACCTGCTGTCTACCAGTTGAGAGGTCCGAACCTCTCGGCCACTGGTGGGCCAAAGTGACACAGGAAAAATGTTACCCAAAACAGGGACAAGGAAAAAAAGTTACCGGGAAAAAAGAGTGACAAGGAATTGATTTTGGGGATTTATTGGTTAAGTATGAAAGGGGGGGGGGGAGAGGCTCTTAAATTAGGTAAATGGGTTTTTCATGCTAAATTAACTGTTTTGGTTCAATTTTTGGATATACGTTCATACTGAAAAGACGCTTGTTTGATTAGGTTTGGGAATGGACGATTAACCCCCCCCCCCCTCCGTTCTAAATAAGATGAATGAGTTTTTAAGCAGAATTATTCAACGTGTGTCAAATTTTGGATATAGGTTCTTTCTGACAAGGCTTATATATAATATTGTGGTGTCGTGTCCTCAGTTTCTCTTTATTCAGTTGGTTTATTTGTTAAGTTCATCAATAACACATTTTTAGTTCAAGTTCTTTATTAGAACTATAGATCAATTAATAAAAAAATAAATAAAACGATATTAGAACTACATAGGAGCCACCTCCAATATTACATTTCGCTTAGAACATCTAAGCCACCTTACATCTATGTACTCTCTAGTAAATTAACAGCACATGTCTCTCTTCCAACTACTTCCTTCCCTCTCTACACTCAACAATCCCACCCCTCAGCTCATTGCCACTAGACCAGTGAAATCATTTTCTAGTTCCTTGAGGTCAATTGCAGCTATTCTTCTCAGTTTTAGAATGAAGATACTTTCACCCTTTTCACAATGGGATTTCGCTATCTATCTTCTGCCCAGATTAAAGTTGTCAGTACGTCGTCGCAGTATATAATGTCCGAAGAATTTTGGGAATTTAAGGGTGTTTTCTGATTTATTTTTGAATTCATTTTTGCTCTCAAACACATAAAACTCGCAGATTTTCTTATTTAGAAAGTGCACAAGGTGCCGTGAAGGTCAATTCTTTGATAAGTCCACAAAATATTGCAAAAAAAGCAATCAAAAAAGGCAATTTGAACCGATTTTTCCGAAGTGGGAGATAAGGGAACGAATAAAAGGGTCTTCCTGAGAAGTTAATTGCTTATAAATCAAATTCTAATGAATTGAGCGTAAAAAGACATCACACGGCACCTTATATGTCCTTTCAAAAATCCCCTCAGCAAGTTTCATGCTTCTACTTTAAAAAATGTGTCTGAAATTGTATCGGAAAATTTCGAGCTGCTGAAGGTGGAAAAGAGTTTTTTCGAATACACCTTTAATGGTAAAGTATAAAAGAGGAACGAGAGATAACCTCTCTTAAATTAAATAAATGGCTTTTTAGGCAGAATTATTCGATTTGCTTAAAAATTTGAATGTAGATTCATTATGATAAGGGCTATCCCTGAATAGTTATGGGGGTCTTTTGCTAATTAAAAAGTGGAAGGACGGGCGATTATTCCCCCCTTAAATTTGATAAGTTGTTTTAATGCACAATTATCCGATGTATTTCAATTTTTAGATATAGGTTCTTTCTAATAAAATAAAATCCCTGAATAGTTTTAAGGGTTTGTTTACATATCCTCAATAGCTGTTTGCATTTAAAACTATGGTTTATGTTTCTGCATAGCATTTTCCAGTATTCTATAAATATCCTAACAAAGAAAAAAATACCCTGTTTTTATTAAAATCATTTTTTTTTAATTCAAATTTGTTTTTTAATTTTTTAAGCTTTCAAACACTGAAGATCTATCAAGAACTACAGGTTTCTAAACAATTAACTTTCTAATTACTAACATAAGCTAGTATTAAAAAACTATTATTATTATTATTATTACTACAAATTAATGAATTCACTAGTTCATTCGTTCGTGACACATAACATAGTTTATACATTAAAATTTTCCAAAATATATTTTTTTAAATGTTTTATATTATACTTTGTGATGTGTAATATGGGACATTTATTAGTAAAAATCCAGTTTTAAATGATAAATATTCGGCGTAAATTAAAATGACAATTACAACAAATGATTTAGCATATTACTTTTTCGCAAGTAAAATAAATAAATAAATAAATAAATAAATAAACCAGTTTTAAATGCAAAATGAATTGCAATAATTATAAGGAAAAAGGTAAAATGTGTTATGTTTTCTGGCGTAATTGTTTTCAATCATTAAATGAAAAAATAAAGAAAATTTCTTTTTATTTGTTATTTGCGTTCGATTGCATTCAACTCGCTTTTTAATTTACTTGGGCATTTTTGCGGCAAACCTTTACCGAAAAATCCCCTGATCGTCAAATTTCCTATGAGACTAGCCGCCCTCGATATGCACCGGACATCCAAAATTTGAAGCAAATCTGATAATTCTGCGTAAAAAGCCATTTTTATTTTAATTTAAGGGGGATTATCCTCTGTTTCTCCCTCTATACTTAGCTATTAAATCCTTGAAACTATTCATAGATTCACCTTATCAGAAGGAATCTATATGTAAAATTTGAAATACAGTCGACTCTCGTTAATTCGAACTCGTCGGGACCACAAGAAATGTTCGAATTATCCGAAATTCAAATTATGAAAAGTATAAAATTAAAACATGCTTAATATGGTACTATTACAAAGGAATTAATGTTATAATATTTTTTTAGGTTTCTTTCGTTTATTATCGTTAGAATATGACTTAATATTAAATTAAAACATATAAATACATAAATTAAAGAATTAGAAACAAGCCCAATGGAAGAAAAATTTGAAGCGTCGCCGATGGACAGATGGGCACTTCAAAAGTGGATATCAAATGCATGGGATTATATGTATATTCGTTCGGAATAATTTTCACAAAAATGAAAGAAAGAAAGTTATTCAAATCATCTGAAATCCATGAGAAAGAAAGGAGGAATCTAAAATCGGAATTCTCGTTAGTTTGAATTAAACGATGTCAAGAGAAAATGAGTTCGAATTAATGAAAAAGTTTAACGTTATTCTGCCATTGAAAATTTCGGGACTTCATGTTTAGTTCGAATTAAGCGAAGATTCGAATTATCCGATTTCGAATTAACGAGAGTCGACTGTACATCGGATAATTGTGAATAAAAACCGACTTATCGAATTTGAGGGGGAAATAATTGCTTGTGTCTCCTCATTTAAATAAGCATAAGAACCCCCATAACTAATCAAGGATACGTCTTATAACAAACCTATGACTAAAATTCGAGATAAATCGGATAATTCTGCGTAAAAAGGCATTTATTTAACTAAGAGGGATTATTCCCCGTTCCTCCCTTTTTATACTTAGTCATGAAACCCTTAAAACTATTCAGGGATTTACCTTATCAGAAAGAACCTATATTTAAAATTTGAAATACATCGAATAGTTCTGGATAAAAACCGATTTATCTAATTTGAGAAAGGGGTATTTACCCCCCTTTATAATAAGCAAAAGAACACCATAACTAATCAGAGATACGTCATATCATTATGAACCTATGTCCAGAATTCCAAGCAAATCGGATAATTCTGCGTAAAAAACTATCAATTTAATTTAATTGTTAAGAAAAAAGGAGACGGGGGAAGCCTCTTTTAAACTCCCAAAACTCTTCAGGCATTATAGTATACTGTGTATAATTCTTATCAGAAAGAACCTATACCCCCCCCCCCTCCAAAAAAAAAAAGAAAGAAAAGAAAAGACACATTGTATAATTCTGCTTAAGAATCCGTTTATCTAATTTAGGTAGGATGGGTTGGGGGTGATAATCATATGTTCAAAAATTGAACCAAAGCGGTTAATTCAGCATGAAAAACACATTTACCTAAATTAAGAGCCTCTCCCCCATCCCCTCTATATACTTAACTAATGAATCCCCAAAATCAATTCCTTGTCACTTTTTTTTCCGGTAATTTTTTTTTTTCGAGTCACTTTTTTCCGCTTTTGTAGTTTATGTTACCTTTTTCCGGTCACTTTTTTTCCGTTTACCCACTTGCCTATTTCGTGCGTTTTCTAAAAAAGAATTATTAAAACAAGTTGGAAATTGCACATGAAGCCTAGCAAATGAGGTGCGTTCGTACGATAACGAAGTTTTAAAAATATTCAGATCTTGCTGTTATAGTAGACAGTACTTCAAATATAGTATAGTAGTCAAAATCTTTTTTTTTTTTTTTTTTTTTTTTTTTTTTTTTTTTTTTTGTGCTCTTACAATAAATCTCTGTCTCTGTAAATATACATAGACATACAACTTTTATTACACCTCAGCAACGTATACCATATTTATAAAAGTGAAATAGGTGAATATAATTAAAACACGCCCCAAACAATAAATCCTCGTATATCATTATGTAGGGGAATATTTTTGAGTGGCCGTGTAAATTAATAATATACATTTTTTGTAGCATAGATTGTAAAGACAGATAGACTGACAGACTGAACGACGAATATAAGTGCTAGTTTTTTATATAATTACGGACGCACTTAAAATTATTCAGATCTTGATGTAATAGTATACAGTATTTCGGAAACAGTATATTAGCCAAAATCTTTTGTGTGACCCTGTAAATTTCTTTTATAGAGAAAATAACTTGTAACAGTCTTCAGTAACATATATCAATCTCATAAAATTTTAAATAGTTTATTACAATTAAAATGCTCACCAAACAATGTTCTCCCTATACCATTATGTAATTTAATACTTTTGTCTGGCCTTGTAAATCAATATCAAATGTTCTTTGCACCACAGATTATGCAAAATACATATTATAATATGTACTCATTAGATGCATATCAATTTTATTGTGCTCGAATGAGTGTAACATCATTAAAATGCATTCCAAACTTTTCCCCATTGACCGTAATATAACAGAATACTTTTGATTGTACCTGTAATTAATCTATCTATCCGATTTTCATAAAATTTGAAATGACTTGACAAAATTATGTAACAATTATATATTTTAAATTTCAAACGATTAAAATGCATTTGAAACTTCTTTCCCCAGTGACCGTAATGTAACGGAATACTTTTGATTGTCCCTGTAATTGATCTATGCATCAGATTTTAATAATTATGCATTTTAAATTTCAAACGATTCGGTTGGGTAGTTTTTTCATTGTTATATGCGGACGGATGGACAGACGGACAAACAGACTGAACGACAACTATAGGTGCTACGTATTTACATAATTACGAACGCATCTAAAAATTGTTTGAAAATAGCGCCTTTGGATTTGAGAACAAACTCAATAAAAGGATAATATACGAAAACTGTAATGTTTAAGTAAATATCTTTCGAGAAACTTAAATATAAATGAATTATATACTTTTCAAACATACCTGGATTTAATGAATGCTTGAAGGAATTCGAAGATTTAAAAAAATGATCTCATATACCATCTTTTTTCATAATTTTCTTCTCTGAAGAGGATTTAATATTAGTCATAGCGAAACGCACAATAAAAGGGAAAAAAAACCCTTAGCACTACAGCAACTAACAACAGAAGCATGCGAGCATGTGTTTTTGTGTTTTTCCTGGAATTTGAGAGTTCAGCCCCGTTTCCAAAAAAAGAGCAAGAAACAGATGTAACTAATTAAGACCCCCCAATGTTGCAGTATTGAAAAACCGGAGACAGTGACAGGAAATGACCATTTCTTTTAGCCTTCGGCTGATTTCCAATCGTACAAATGAATGCAGTCCTCTTTCAAAAGGAGTGACCGGTTTTGTTAAAAGCTGATACTGTTACCATGTGCTGTTGGGGGTGATCGATAAGTAAGAAATAATTGTAAAAAAGCGAGAAAAGAGACTAAGTCTGAAAAATATAGACTTAAGACAAATGCAAAAAATAGACAGTTTAGCGTCCCACTCTGAGACATGTATAATCTTTCGAAAAAATAAAATTTTTGCTTTCTAAGATTACCACAAGACTTTAAAATTCTAGGGGGGGCCGTGGATTGTCTGGGGTGGGCCCGGCCCACCCGGCCCCCCCGCTAGTTACGCCTATGCATGTTTGGCCACCAAACCACCCCTCTAGCTTTAGCTTTCATGCTAGACATACCCTGATGAACAGAATGCAACAATTTCAATATATATTCTCTACCTTCCTCTAGCACAATTACTCTATGCCCCCATAATAAACAATTTTCTAAACAGGAAATTTCATCCCTTCTACGAAAATAAGGTTGATATTCTTCTGCTTTAACCTTTCGTGGCCATCCATGTAGTACCCACTCTAAAATTTGTTTAGTTACAGGATTTTTAGTTGTCCACTTTGCAATCGTTTTAGAAGTAACAAGCCAATCATTATTATTTGAAACAAACATTATTTCAGCAGGATTACTAACTATATTTACAGTTTCTGGGAGAGGTAATCTACTTAATGCGTCCGCATTTTTATTATTTTTACCTTCGCGATACTCAATTGTATAATCATATCCTGCTAACATAAGCGACCATCTCAGCATTCTAGGTGATAATGTATCAGGTACCTTTTTAACAGGATCAAACAATCTAATTAAAGGTTTGTGATCTGTTATAATTTTAAACTGTTTACCAGCTAAATATTGGTGAAATTTAGTAACACCAAATATTACAGATAAAGCTTCTTTATCTATCATTGCATAATTTCTTTCAGTTTTATTTAAAGTTCTAGAAGCATAAGCTATGGGTTTCTCTTTACCCTCAATAATATGGCTTAATACAGAACCAATACCATATTCTGAAGCATCACAGTTCAAAACAATATCTTTGTTAACATCATATAATTCTAAAACAGGTGATGTACATAATAATTCTTTAACTTTTTGAAAGGCTTTATCATGATTTTCTGACCATGTCCACTTAACATTATTATCTAATAATCTATGTAAAGGTTCTAAGACATCTGAAATATTAGGTAGGAAGTTTCTATAATAAGAAATTAAGCCTAAAAATGAACGCAATTGTGACACATTATTTGGAATAGGTGCATTCAAAATAGCATTAACTTTTTCTGGAATAGGTCTAATTCCTTCCTGAGAAATTTTATGTCCTAAATAGCAAACTTCCGAAACCATAAATTTTAACTTTTCCTTATTTAATCTTATACCATGCTCAGAAAAGCATTTCAGAACACTTTCAACTCTTTCAGAATGTTCTGATTCATTCCTAGCACTTATGATTACATCATCTAAAAATACACCAACATACTCATATTTTTTTAATATATTCTCTATTTTTCTCTGGAACATTCCAGGAGCACACTTTACGCCAAAAGCTAATCTTAAAACATTAAATAATCCTTTATGAGTATTAATAGTTAAAATTTTACTACTTTCATTATCTACAGGTTGTTGTAAATAAGCATCTTTTAAATCAAAAACAGTAAAGAATTTTCCACCTGACAGTTTAGAGAATAATTCTTCCATCCTAGGAAGAGGATAATTATCATTTTCTGTATTTGCATTTACTGTGGCTCTATAATCACCACAAATTCTAACAGTACCATTTGGTTTTGGAACAATTACTATAGGACTAGCCCAATCTGAATGATCAACAGGTTTCAAAATACCCTCTTTTGTTAATCGTTCCAATTCCAAATCAGTAGCTCTTCTCAAAGCAAACGGAACAGGTCGAGACTTAAGAAAAACTGGTTTTGCATCCCTTTTCAAATTTATTGAAACGGGAGGACCTTTTATTGTACCGATCCCGTCAGCAAAAACATTTGGAAAATTTCTAATTAAATCATCTTTCGAAATACTTTTAATCATATTTACATTAGGCCAAAATAATTTTGATGCTTTTAACCAAGTTTTTCCAATTAGACTCGGACCTTCTTCTTTAATAACTAACAATTTTAAATCAGGTATACAATATTCATCAACAAAAACATCTACTTTTAACTCACCTAATACAGTTAAAAAATCTTTAGTATAAGTTTGTAACTTAACTTTAGATTTAATTAAAGGTAGCTTACCTGAGAACAATTTTTCTGCCACATTTTTACTTACAATCGTATGCGCCGCCCCGGTGTCAATTTCAAATTTAACATTCACCCCATTTATTTTTACATTTTTTTGCCATGTTACACTATTGGAGTTGTTGTCCACACAATTAAAACAATATTCCTCTTGAACAGTTTTAATTTTACTGTTTTTGTTCTGTTTATCATTTTTCATCATAAATTTTCGATTCCTACAACAAATTCTTAGGTGACCAAATTTGTGGCACAGATGGCACTCAGCATTCTTGAAAGGGCACATTTTAGGATTGTGGTGTTTCGCACATCTGAAACAAGGTTTCTCAGGCGCGAGTTTTTCTTCTTTGGGCTTAAATGGGTGAGAGAACTTTTCTGGTTTCGGTTTCTCCACTCTAGCGCGCACTTGGTTGACAGCTGTACTTTCGCCTATATGTAGTGATTTCACACCGGCTTCCGCAGATTCAAAAGATTCTGCGATCTCCACCGCAGTCTGGAAATTTAATTCCTTACAATCGAGCAGCTTTTGTTGTATCTTTTCATCTTGTATTCCGAATACAAGCTGGTCACGCAGGCGGTCATTTAAGGTGTTTCCGAAATTACAGAATTCAGACAATCTTCTAAGTTCTCTTACAAACTCAGCTATGCTTTCCCCTGTCTTTTTAAGACGTTTCTGAAATTTGCATCTTTCTACAATTTCACTTGGACAAGGAGAAAAATGTTCTTTAGCCTTTTTTTAAAAGATCTTCATATTTTATCTCCTTTAACGTCTTCGGGACAATAATGTCTCTTAAAATCGTAAATGTTGTCGTACCCACAGAACTAAGCAAAATATTCTTTTTCATTTCTTCATTCTTTATATTATTCGCACAGAAATAAAAATCCATTTTCTCAATATAAATAGTCCAAGGAACCTTTGAGTCATATTCTTCTAGCCGACCCAGTGAAATAATTTCTTTTTCAACAGCCATTTCTTTTCCCGGCGTTTACTTTTTTTTCACAATATTTTTCTTAACAAAATAATATGGGTAAATAATCCCATCTTAGTCGCCACTTTATAATATCGTGTGGGTTCGAATTACTTGTACTGTAATTCCACCAGGGAAACAACCTTTATAGTTCCATCATTTATTTACACTATCATACAATAGCCGCTCACGCAGCAACCGAAAAACAAAACATTCTTACATCTCCGATCTTATTTGGCCAACATGTATTGCCTCACAAAACAGATTACGGTATCGTTGCGCCATCTACATTTAGGAAGTGCTACTATTCGAAGATATCACACGTCTTAAAAAGTTTTAGTGTATAACATTTTTCAGTGTCTCCAACGGATGCGACATGGATTAACGATATTAAAATATAAGTAAAACATTTACATATAAATAGAGAGTTATTGATAAAATAAATATATTACAGCCTTAGGCGCTTCTTTTATTATAAAAAGTATAAATATAAAAAACGAAAAGCTATAAAATAATTTTTTGGTCAGAACTCCTCCATGTGAAACATTTTTTTCCCATGCCAAATTAAAAAACTATGTAGAAATTTGCGACTGAACCGGGCTATGTTTTAAACTATTTTCCAGACCGGTCCGGGCTATGATGTTGACATTTTTTCAGGCCACGCCGAACTTTTTTTCCCTATGGGTCGGCGTTGGGACCTGACCTAGATATTTTGACCCTGGCAGACGTCTGGTATACCAAATTAGCGTAAAAACTATACGCTGCTATTTTATGTCCAAAGAAAAAGCGCTATCTTAAACCGATTTTTATTAAATTGCAATTTGTGAATGTTCCCTAACAAGCGTTGAAATTGAGTTAAGATATCACAGTTTAGAGGCAGGGAAAAGTGGTGTAAGTCAGGAATTTTTGAGGATTTTGGGATTTAATATCTCTGTGGGATTTTTAGATACGGAGATGAAATTTGTTTTGTTCAATTTAGGAATGGATAAGGATTAATTTCCTAATTGGGAATTTTGCCCTACGGGGGCCGTATAAAAATTTAATTTTCCTATTTTTTTCAAATAGACCCCCCATGGAGTTGCAACTTATCTTATCAGAAATTTCACCTGTTTTTATGATTTTTTGCAATTGGAAGTATGGGTTTAGGGGCAATATTTGAGGAGATAGCCTATTGTTTCGATATTTATGACACCATGTATATGTATATTGTATTGCATATATATGTTATTTGTTGCTGTAGTTATTTACCTCTGGAAAAAATATTTTCATACGTAAAAAAATTCTTATTCCGAAAAAAATGTACATACATTTAAGCGTATTCAAAAATAAAAGCTAGATGTTTCCATAGCAACAAAATTGAATCGATAATGCTCAACTGGACTTTGAAAATGAAATAGTTTAAATTTGAATTTCATTTTAAATCTCAAATTTTGATGGTTAAATTTGAATATAAATACATATAAATATCGATATAAAGAAATTATACTTAAAACAAACTAAAACTGACAAAACCAAAGATATTTAATTTATCTATAAATGTTGAACATGAAACTTTATGCCTTTAAAATGTATTTGACATAAAAAAAAAAGTATTTTTTGAAATTGCTTTTCATCGCGAACCGATGATAAATCGCCAAATAACGAAATTATCATTATTTTTTACGGACAGGGTACGGAGGTTCCGCCGAAATTTTTTTAAACGTATATAACCTCATGAGAAGAACATTCTGTAATTTTTTCAGATTTTTTGGAGTATGCCCGTATGGAGACCTTCCTTGTTAGTTCAAAACATATTGTTCGAATGGTGAAGTTTATCGCATTTTAATGTTCGGCTAAAACTCTGAAACAAAAACTGTATATTTATTTATTTATTTTTAATCGCTACTATTTTTTTTTAATATGGATATTTTTATCCTTTTTTAAGATTTTCAAATGTGCGAATTACATAAGACTGCGTATGGATTTTTAGATACATCTAAATACCCATATAGCATTTTTTACTGATATGTATTGTGTAAAACGGCGAAATCTATCATATACTGTTATTTAAAAAAAAAAAAAAAAAAAAAAAAAGGCAGATTTATCACATATTAGGTAGATGTGCCAGTAATGGGCCGCCTCGCTGTTTTTGGTTTATAAAATATAGTAATAAATAATAGTTAAGCTTTTATTACTTTTTTCTTAACTTGATTACTTTGCATGCTTTATAATCTGGATTATTTTTCTGCACTTTTCATCAAAGCAGTTAGGAAGCAGAAATTAAAGTTCCACAGTTTCACTGTTTTTCATTGACAATCTTAATGAGTATGCTAAGAACTCATTTTACTTGCTTAATTTATATATTCTTCATTTTCCTGTGAAAATTAAATGTTTTAATTTGGATAATAATTTCATATACTAATGGTCATTTACAAAATTTTATCTATTTTTAAGATTTTAGGAGGGATATTCATTATTGGAACATAGGGCGCCCGTTATTGGGCTTTTGTGTGTTTTGACGTAATTCTATTACAGTCGAGTATCTCTATAACGAAACTCCATAGATCGAATTTCTCTATATAACGAATTTTTAGTAGGAACGTTCCCCTTTTCCCATGGTTACATTAAAAAAAAGTCTCTATATATCGAAATATCTATCTCCATATAACGAATATTTTCATAAAATGTTCTTTATTCAGTTGTAAAAAAGCTTCGAAATCACATGAAATCAATTTTCTATTACTTATTCCTAATTTATTGTTCAGTGCTGAGTTTTTTTATATTATACTTCTCTGCTTGAATCTCCTTGTTCGTTAAATCTAACGAATTCGTCATTGCTCCGTTAAATATTGTTGATTTCTATTGCAATTATTTTAACTTTTAAGCATCGCTTTCAGTTTTATACCTTCGTATCGAGGAAAGAGTACTTTTAACTGCAATTTGTTTGAAAATTGCATCTCTATTTACTTTTTAGACATTTTTTAATACCGTTTTTGTAATGATGGCAACTGAAATATTCCATTTCTTGAAAAACTGAAGGGAAAATAGTTGGAAAGTAACAGATTAATATATCTGTTTGTTGCCCTTTTCTCACAACAACTGAAAAAAATTGTACTTAAAATATGTGCTATTTCTAAAAAATATAAATGAATGATTTTTGATAAAACATGCAGCTATTATAAACTTTATTTGATTTTCAGTATCCATATTAATGTTGCAAACAACTTATGACTCATTAGATAACCGATTATTATTATTATTATTTTGAGTTTACGACATCGTTTTTTGTTCGGTTTGTTCGGCAAAACTTTCATAAATAGCCAACAGTTGTTGCTGTAAAATCCTATTTTACCTGCATTGAAGTAATCTCAGGCTTTGTAATCATAAAATCTGCCATAATATTGTTAAAAACGAATGTAATGACTTGAGGATACTCTCTCAAGAACCCGTTACGATCTCCTTTCTAAAACAAGTAAGGAAAATCATGCATTAAGCATAGATTATGAAGCACTTCCCAACACTTCCTGAAATATTTAACAAGCTTCATTTTTTAGGGAAAAAGATTACTGTCTATAGCCATATATGTATTCCAATACTTTTGAAAAGCCCCGTATTTGATCTGTCGGTTAATATATATACTACATAATGAGAAAACTTAGTTTAGCAAGAAAATGCCCAGCAGGTTGAAATTTCTCTTTCAGCAATTTATACTAATTGATAGAAATATACTTGTATACTTTTGTTCAGCCATGTAATTTATCTAATACTTTTATAACACGCCAGTATTTAGCTAAAATTTATTTTAAATTAAAACGCTCTTAAAACTACTGAAAAAAACTTAAAACTACGTTCTCAGAAATTATCATTCATATGCATCCATGTATCCAATTTTTTGCGTGGTCTTGTATATTATTTTATCGATATTCTACAAACAGTTTTTAGTAAACTGAATGTAGTTCAGCATAAAAATGCATAACTTATTTAAAAACCACCTTTAAGTAATTTAAGCTCCTATTCAGTAGCATTTACGAGCTCTTTTATCTAGCCCTGTATATCAACTATAGCATTTATACACACCATGTAATAGACATAGATTTAGTCATAAATTAGTTTAGTGTAATTAAAATATGCCGTACACAATATTCCTCTTTACCATTACTTAATGGAATTTTTTGTGAGGCCCTGTAAATGAAAAATAGCTATTTTTTTCACCGCATATTTTACAGAATGCATATTTTAGTGCACTTCGTAAATGAATATAAATTTTAATATGTTTGACAGAGTGTAACATCTTTGAAATTCATTTGAAACGATTTTTCCCCATAGGAAATAATGTAACGGTGAACTTTTGACTGTCTCTGTAAATAAACTAACACTGCTAGAAACTTCATTTCAAATAGGGTTCGTGCTAGAGTAAACGTCAATAACATTTAAAAATTCAGGGCAATTCGAGTACGTTTACGGTAGTTAGAGCGCGGCCAGACGGCCATACAAACCGAAATCATAAACACTTTTCAACTTTGTTTTAAACTGTTAAAAAAGGAAACATGGTAAAATAATTTTATTTTTAGAGACTCATCGGATCTACATTTCTGGGACAGAAACGAAATTCTTCCCTAAGTACACCAGTTGTCTCTGAAAAAGCCTTCTTTACTTGTACTATATATTTATATAATGTTCCTATATTTTAAACGGTGATAGAAAATCTAGAATCATTTTTCTAAAGTGAATAATAAAGTGTCTTTAATAAAATAACAAGTAAGAAATATCTTGCGTTAAACATAAATTATGAAACACTTTCCAACGCTTCCTGAAATCTTTAACGAAACTTGTTATTTAGGAAAATAAGATGCTACTGTCCATAGCCAAATATGTATTCAGAAATTATCACATATGGGTGATCATGCAGCTAATTCTTTGCGTGACCCTGTATATCATTTTATCTATATTCTACAAACATTTCTTAGTAAACTGAAAGCAGTTCAACGTAAAAATGCATAACTACCACCTTTAAGTTAATTACTCTCATATTCAGTAACCTTTATGAATTCTTTTGTATAACCCTGTATATCAACTATAACATTTATATGCCCCATATAATTTGCAGACATTTTGTAAAACTTAAAAGCGCATATCATAATTGAAAATGCATTTCAACCATCCATCAGCTATCATCGATAATACACAGTATTTCGGATAAAAATATAAAATTTGAAATATTTTGTGCGTCCCTGTAAAAGCTATGCACTTCATATTATGCGTTAAATTTTAAGTATCAGCGGTGTATATCAATTTTGTGATAGTTGAAACCGTTTAACACTTTTCAATTTTGTTGGAAAGTGTTAAAAATCGGTACTGTACCTATGACTTTTAGATGAACAAACTGAATTCATATTCATTTTTCAAGTAACAGAAAAAAACTTTACAGAGATTGAAATAGTGCAAAGTCATTAAAATATATGTCCCTCAGTAAATACCCAGCAATTGTACTGCGATCAATATCTTTTAAGTGACCCTGTTAACGAATCATAAGTGCTTCTACGACATTTTACAATAGATAGCTTAATATTTTAATTCCGTCATCTCATAAACAGATTCTGTTTTAGCAGTTTTTAATTTATCTTTAAAACAGCTTATTAAATGTGTTTATGTAATTAAAGATTATGTTAAGAACTATTAAAAAGTATAATTGTAATAATAAATTATTACCACACTTGCATATCATTTTCAGCTTATTTTAAAACTATTTCTGTTTTATTTCAAATCTTTTTCATTCAATGAAAGGTATGAAATGATTGTACGGCAAAAACAATGATAAACCTAAGAATAAACCACTAGTGGTACATTGTATGGTCAAAAAGTGACTAGCGATTTTAGACATTTTGTTAAATATATAGAAAAATATATGAAGAATTATCCTGAAACTCTACTTGTGCAAACATAATAATACAGGTCATACATTTCCATGATCATTTTTTCCCGAAACTCCATAGGGAACCGACAACAAATTGAAAAAAGAACGGATATCTTTTGGATAACCCTGTCAAAACTAATGTAGTAAAAGTGTTCAAACTGTAGATTATGATAAGTGGCTTATTGTAATAAACTATGTTCATTTGTATGCGGATAGCATGTATACTCGAAGAGAATATAAGTATTTTATAAAAACAGCCCCAAACTTTTTCAAGTTTTTTACTTATAATTTTCTGAGTTCTTAATATAGAATAATGTTCTTTTCTGAAAATATGAAAAACGATATTGTACACAATATCCTGTAATCAGAATAAAAAAAAAAGTAAAAATTGTATGAAAAATGAGCAGGTTTAATAAATAATTTTTCATAATTTCGCATGCGTCAACGCTATCAAAATTTCATTTGCATATCGTGTTAGCTAAATGTATACAGCTACTTTCGTGAAAGTCTCAAAAACATAGTTTGAAAACTCTGAAAGTGATAGTCTACAGAATAAGCTCAAAATCCGTTATTCCCAAAATGAAGCAAAAAGATGAGAGGCTGTATCTATTTATCCATTGACTAGTGTCAACATAGAATACACAATATGACAAATACTACTATGTGAACGCTGCTATATGGATACAACCCTTCATTTTTTTGCTTCATTCAGGATCAAAGGAGCTTATTCTATAAACATAAACGATCACATTCAAAGTTTTCAAGCTATGTTTTTAAGACTTTCACGAAAGTTGCTCTATACATTTAACTAACACAATATGCAAATGGAATTTTGATAGCGTTGACCCATGCCCAATGAAAAATTATTTAGTAAACCTGTTCATTTTTCATACAATTTTTGGTCTTTTTAATTATAATTGCAGGATATTGCGTACAATATTGTTTGTCATATTTTCAGGAAAAAACATTATTTTATATTAAGAACTCTGAAAATTATAAGCAAAATTCGTGGGGAAATTTGGGACTGTTTTTATAAAAACTTTAATTTCTCTATGAGTATACATGCTATCCGCATTCAAATGAATATATTTTATTACAATAAACCATTTAATTATAATCTACATACAGTTTGAAAGCTTTTGCTATGTTAGTTTTGACAGGGTTATCCAAAAGATATTCGTTCTTTTTCAATTTGTTGACGCTTCTCTGTGGGGTTTCGGAAAATAAATCTTCACGGAAATGTATGACCTGTATTAATATATTCAAAATTAAAAATATCAAGGGGCCAACGTTCGCACATAGCACCGATTATTTCATTCGCCTAACTTCATCAAAACATGTCTTTATTGAGACACTCCGTGTAGTTTAATCTTCTTTCTAAACGGATGGCGACGTCGTCTAAATTCCGTGGTGAACAGAACCCATGAATGGGAAAACGGAAAACTTATGCATGATATTCAATTTGGCAACAACACAAATACATTCTGGTTTGTTTGGAAACAATGAGGTTAGTTTCATTTTAGTGTAATTGAAATTTTTATTTAATAAAAGTCACATTTACATCTTATGATAGTCATTTGTTTTATTTAAGTAACGTCTAAATATCCTATATCTGTTTAGTATAACCGAAAATATAATGTGAAATGATGATCATCATAAAAGTAAACAATGTTGCGCGCGCAACCGAGTTTGACATTACTGCGTTTTATTTCACATTTCCTTGCTTTTGATGAATAATCATGTGTTAATCAAGCGTAGTACTATTTATTTATTAATTTATTTTTAAGTGAGTTTGAAAAATGTTGAATTTCTGTTATTTAATAATTAATCTAGTATGTATGTAGAGCTGCTTGAAAGAGAAATTGTTTTTATTTTGTAAATTGGTATATCAAAGTATATTTTATATATCCTAATTTTTTTATTTTTAATTAAAGGAGTTAATTTATTTTGCATAAGATTTTTCCTCAGAGCTTTATAAAAACTTAACGCGGGCTGTTTTATTAATTTAACTCGGGACTTTTATCAATAACACTCTAAAAAACTCGGGCTGCATTAAAGAGTGTACGCCGTGTACTTTCTGGATTTTTTAAAGAACTTCCCTATATGCCCTGTTTCTTAAATAAAAATGTTGTGTATACATTCTAGGTTTTTTTACATCTTCAATTATATTGACTGCATTTTTTTTTTTTTTTTTTTTCATCATCCACTTTTCATTAATTTCACCCACTCCTCAATTTTATACTTTTAAGATTTTCTCTGTCTTTTGTTAGCTACTACATTTATTTGTGTAACAAGTGCTTAGAGCAAGTGTATTTGTTTACATTTGATTCAAAAATATTTTTATATATCTTAGAAGTAGTTACATAAATCGATGTCAAATATTCTGACATTTTAATAATTTGATATTTTTTAAGGGTACTACTCTGTTATCCCGTCGACCAAAATACTATCGCCAAATTATAAGATTAAGTGCCAATAATGGTTGATCGTGAATGTCAATTCAATGACATTAAATATGATACACTTGTTTAAAATGTCCTTAAGTGATTTTTATTAATATTCTACTAATTATTTGTCTTTTTGTTATTTAAAATAAAAAATAAGTCTATGTATAATTTGGCTATAAGTTTGGCGATTTGTATAATTTGGCGAAATCGGTCGACGGGATAACAGAGTAGTACCCTTTTAAGTAATTAGTACCAAAAATTTAAGTTGAGGATTGCTTCAAGTAACTTATACCTAAAATTTATAAGTCTTTCTAAAATATTCGTGGTACTATTTAACTATCCCATCCTAATTTTGCCAAATTATACAAATTGACGGTACGATACTACTTGGTTATCCCATCTACCAATTTCGCCAAATTATACAAATCATCAAACTAATAGCCAAATTACATACATTGACATAATTTTTATTTTTAATAATGAAAAAAAACCAAATAATTAGTAAAATATTAATTAAAAAATAAGTAAAAAATTGAAATAAAAATCACTTAATGACGTTTTGAACCCATGTACTGTATTTAATATCATTGAAAGTGACATTCATGATCAGCCATTATTGGCATTTAATCTTATAATTTGGCGATAGATATTTGGTTGACGGGATAACCAAGTAGTACCGACAACACTAATGAACGATAATCAAAACTTTAATAAAATATCAAATTGAAAATTACTTGATGAAGTAATAGACTCATGTATACTGCTCAATGTGACATTTACAATCATCTGTTATTGGCATTTAATCTTATAACTTGGCAATAGTTTTTTGGTCGATGAGAAAATCGGGTAGCGTCGTATCTGGTCTCAAGCGATGTACTCATGATTTGAGGTTTTGATTTTTATGTTAAAAAAACCATTTAATGGCTAAAGTTTTCCCTGTGTTCTTGTGTTTTGTTACATGTGCTGAATATTTGTCTTTTTTATAAATGTATACTAAGTATTTGATTTGTACTTTAATTTAGGTTTCCTGAAATGCTCCTACTGTTTTATAATGTAAAATACCTAAATATTAAAGAATGTGATCGTTTATCAAGCTGTTTTTATATATTGGCTGATTACTGTGTGAGTACTAGACCTTATTTTTATTTATATATTTCACGTATCATTTTATCGTAGTTCAAAGTGGTCAATTTCACTTGTAAATTTAAATTTGACAGCTATGATTTCAGAGATCTGTTTAGGAAAAAATTAAGTCCTTTAAAGCTGTCTTCTTGAAATTTCTTACCTAAAACAAGACCTTTCACAAAATTCCTTGGCTTACAAATATGCCTTTCATAAAAAAATTTCATCTCTAAACTGAACATTTCACACTCTTAATCATTTGAAAGTACAATCTGATTTGTCGCTTTTACACATACAAAGAAAATGTTGTATTTTAAATGCATACATTTTCTTAAAAATTTATAAACAAGAACCTGGATCCAGAGCTGTATAATATAGACGCACGCGAGCACGCCGTGCGCAGAAAATTTTATGAATTTTGCAGAAAATTTTAAGAAAGAAATTTTATTTAATTTAAAAAAAAAAAATTATTTTTGTAACTTTTTCTGCACAAAAAAATAAAAATATTCCCTCAATTTTATGAAAGAATTATTTACTGTTAACGCGGATATCGTCAAAAGACCTCGAAAAAATCGCGAATTTCAACAAAGAATCGCGTAAAAAACGAGCATTTAAAAAAAGAATGTTGTTAAAAAAACCAACATTGCGTGAAAAACGTGAACTTCGTCCAAAGGCTGAGTAAAAAAATGCGAATTTCGTCCAAAGACTGCGCTAAAAACGTAAATTCCATCCATCCGCGTAAAAAACGCGAATTTCCTGCATGAGTCTCGTAAAAAACACGAATTTCGTGAATGAGTCCCGTAAAAAACACGAATTTCATACTTGAATCACGTAAAAAACGCAAATTACATCCATGAATCGCTCAAAAAACGCGATTTACATTCATAAATTCATAAAAAACGCAAATTACGTTCGTAAATCGCTCAAAAAAAAAACGCAAATTACATTCATAAATCGCATAAAAAACGCAAATTACATTCATAAATCGCATAAAAAACGCAAATTACATTCATAAATCGCATAAAAAACGCAAATTAAGATTATGAATCGAAAAAAGAAAAAAAAAAAAATACGAATTAAACCCAACATTAAACTAATTTGCAGAAAGTTTTCAACCCAATATTACGCGCGCAGAAAGTTTTTGGTTTTATACAAGTCTGCCTGGATCTAACAGTAATTTCAAATTCACAAAATTATGATTTGAGTTTTCACAAATGTAAAAAGCTTTTCACATAAAAAAGGACCCTGAAACTGGAACTAATGTCTAAATACATGTTTGGATTTAAAACCTACTTGCAATTTTTTAAGTTTTGCTTATAAGATTCAAATTTGCTTGATTTATTTATTTTTATAAAATGTTTAATCTGACTTCTCAGACATTGATCAGTGTCTATTCAATCTTCCTGCACTCTAATTGAGCAAAATGTTTCAGCTTGCATAATTCCTTCATTGAATATAACTGAATGTGGAAGGAAGTTTAATAATAAAGGAATCTGTTTAATAAGGAATTTGGCCCTTTAAAGGCAGAGTTGGGCTTTTGATATGACAAGCATCAAAAAGTCATTTAAATGTCAAAAATTGGTTTAAACTGTCAAAAACAGGCTTAAATTGTGAAAAATATGCAATGCGCTTTAAAACATTTTAAGAACAAGAGGGAAACATTGAATAAGTCTTAATGATTTAAGTAATTTTTCATTTAACATTAATTACTGTAGTTTAATAATTACAAAAAAATTAAATTATTTTAATTGCAATAAAAAAAATTTGTTTTTTAGAATGTTTAAATAGAAGAAAATGATTTTGTACTAATAATTTGGATCAATTTTACCCCCACGGCATCCTGTAGTACATAACCAATTTAGCACTTTTATTTACATTCAAACGATTTCTGAGTTTAGAGTGTATGAAGCCAAAGTTAGAAAATACTCTTTCAATTGATGCTGAGCTAGCAGGGCTTGATAGCAGAAGCATACGCTAGTTGAGCAAGTTTGGAGGCAGGCCAAATTTTTGGATTTATGACAGATTTTTTTTTTCTTTCCGAAAATGATAATATACAATACAGTTATAGTGAATTTTTAATATTATATCTAATGTTATATATGCGTGACAAATATTTAATATGAAACTTTTACAGATCAGTGTAGTATTTGAGGTTTTAGACATGACGGTTTAAACCAGATAAAACCACATACTGTCAAAAACTTGTTAACCCTGTTTAAAGGACTGTTCACAAAATTTTTCATTTCAAAACAGGATCCTTCACAAAGTTCTTCACAAATTCTTTGTCTTAAAAAGATGACGGTGCGATTGCAGTTTGCTCTCCTTCTTGGCGCGATTTTCAAAAATCGCCAAATGGCTCATTTTTGCGTACTAACTCCCGGAGCTACATCTCCGAGAGAGAGTACACAAAATTATTATTTGTGTTCTCTTCTCATATATTTTTAAACCAGTACCTATCTAGATTAATGCTTTAAATGTGAGAATAAATATTTGATCAGTTATTTTTCTCTTATTTTAACCTGTATTTTTGAGTAAAAATAAAAAATACATAACATTTCAAATTTTTTCGAAAAACATTTTTAAAGATATATTTAATATATTTTAAAATACATTTTATCAAATATACCAAAAAACAAATTTATTACTTACTCAAATTATTAAAAAAGAATGTTTGTTAACAGTAAGAGGAGCAAAACAATATTGTAGTCTTTTTATTCAGAGGGCATTTTTTTTTAATTCATAATATCTTCTACTCTAGGATGTCATTCAAAACCATCACTCAATCTATCATTTTTAGTCATTCATATCTTGAAAC
Organism: Maratus speculifer; assembly: GCA_964019185.1. Lineage (NCBI taxonomy): Eukaryota > Metazoa > Arthropoda > Arachnida > Araneae > Salticidae > Maratus > Maratus speculifer. The sequence continues at coordinate 308,187,162 of OZ025289.1, forward strand.
AATCAGCCTCTCATTCATACATAATTCAATCAAAGCTCAAAAATACAGGTTTAAAAAAAGAGAAAAATAAACGATTGAATATTTATTCTCACCTGTCAAGCATTTATCCACATCGGTACTTGTTCCAAAATATATGAGATGAGAAAACAAATAATAGAAGACGCAACGCAATAGACAACATTTCAACGTGCAATCTATTGCAACATTAACGTTTTTCCAAAAATTTAAACGCTCCTTCTCTTCTCTCAGTTCTCTTCTTTCGTCCAATAAGAAAACATGTAACAAAAAGGAGTGTCCAATCGGAAAACGGCTTAGAAAATGGTAGGATATGGTTTGAAAAGCAAACGGAGCACTCCTTAGGGTTGCCACATTGAAGATGCGAGAGGAGAAAATGAAACTACGAGGGTTGCCATATTGGAGCATTTATAGCGCCAATAAAAAAGTCGCCTTGGCGAAGGAGAATAAACTGCATTTCACCCAAGATGACTGCCATAGAATTTTTTATCTCTTCACAAATTTAATCATTTAAAAGTAAAATCTGGTCTCTTTTACATATGTAAAGAAAATATATGTATACATGTAACCAGGGTTGGGGTTTTGGACGCCCAAAACCGGTTTTGACAGGACACGTGGGTTTTACTGTCCAAAACTGTACTAAAGTGTACAAAACTGTACTAAAGTGTCCAAAACCTTTAAAAAAGAAATCCACATTTCACCACTGCACACTTATTAAACATATGAATAAATATCTCACAATATATTTTACTAACATTCTATTTAATTCTTTGGTAAATGAAAAAAAGTTCAAACTTTTCTAATATCTCTGCAGCATAAAAAGTTGCCAAAAGAATTAAATTACTATTTTTTTTCTTTTTACTTTTTTTTTTTTTTCTGAGTTTATAAACCTTTTCATTTGTTCCTCCAGTTTCTTTCATATTTATATTTCATGTCATGTTTTCAAAGCCAAAGTATGTAGCATTTTGATTAAATTAAATTTCATTTTGATTTAATCTAATTCTTGTGAAGATTCTATTTCTTGAGTTAAATAGTATTGTTACAATAATATTGTTATATAATATAGTGTCATAATAATAGTCAATATCTAAATATCTCATAATCAAACCAAATCAATTATTTTTATTTATACTATTTATTTCTTAACATGCACATATTGCCAGCAGTGAGCTGATTTAATCAGTATGCTGAACGTGACTTTTTATTTAACAGTTATTTTCAGTAATAACTCTTGGGAATTTCAATTTAACAGAAATTATTACATATGATATAATTAAATTTAGTATCGTTTTTATGCAATTACATTGTTACATAGGGTAATTATGTTGTTAATATTTTTGTATTGTAATCATTTTGCCAATTGCACAAACTTTAAGCATTGTTCTAAAAAATACAATTTTACTATAAAATATAGTTTTGGACAGCAGGGTTTTGGACAGTACGGTTTAAACCGTGGATTTTACCGTGGTTTAAACCATTGTGTCCAAAACCTTGCCAACCCTGCATGTAACTAGTGTTCATTCTAGGCCATTTTTGAAGGGCGCAGCACCCTGCCCTTTTTAAAAGTAGTAAAATGCACCCAAGGGCGGATCTGTAGAGTCCTCAAGGGGGGGGGGGGGCGATTTTAGAAATTTGGAGACTCGACTTTAATACGTGGGTTGGGGCTAATTTTTTTCTGCGGGTCATGTTGCTTTTATTTTTTGCTGCGGGTCGGGTCTGGGTCTGGTTGACTTCACTAGTTTTTGCTGTGGGTCGGGTTTGGGTCCAGTTGACTTCTTTTTTTTGCTGCTGGTCGAGTTAACTAACGTTTATGTTGTGGATCGCATTAGCAGGCTTTTTATTCAGAAACTATGACGTTATCCATTTTTTGATAAGCAGTTTAAGAAAAAAATGTGAAAATTATCGTTTTGAATAGAATTTCTGGAAGCGACAACATGAGAAGTTAGAAAAATCTGCAATCATTTGACATGCAAAGAGAAAACTGCATCCGGAGCAGACCCCAGTGCGGACTAGAAATAAATTCGGGCTCTTATTCCACAGCACGGTCTCGCCTGAGCCAGAAACATTTTGCAGCATCAAGAGCAAAAGCCTGATAATGAAATTATACAGTAGAAAAAATTGCATAATACTTATAAAAAATATTCCAAAAGTAATTATAATTTTAAAGCTATTTTTCATATAAAAAAAAGGTTGTTAAATGAAAAATTAAATTTAATATTATCAAAAGAACAGTTTGGTATAAAATAAAAATATACGCATAAAAGGATTCTCATATTTTGTCTCTGTTTTAGTAAGAAAATGTTATGGACAATGGACAGGTTAATGGAGTGTGTTTCATGAATAAATGCATGGAATCTGTAGAAAATACTGTCTATCTGTTAAATCGAACAACATTTTAAAATTTTCTGTGAAAAATGCACATTCTTAACTATAACCATTTCATTCTTCATAACAAGCCTTCGTTATAGCATGGCCCAGAAAATAACCTCCAATTAAAATTTTTAAAGTTTAACACTTTTTTAGGAACAGAGGAAACACTAATCGATTGCAAGAATATGATAAATACATTTACTTACCGCTACGGCATCAGCAAAAATCCAAAAAGAAATGATAATTACTACAGTTATTTCTATATGAAAAGAGATTATGGCTTCTATACGTTGCATACAATAGAAATTTAAATTATTCTGTAACCGGAAAATAAAATTAAAGAAAATATTCTTTTTGCGTTAGATGTCTTAATAATAATAAACGATCCAATTGCAAAATAATCTCTGCCACAAACAAAAATCGAATTAAAGATAAATTCATTATTCCTGCCTTTTTTCGTAGGCACCAAATTGTTGGTTGGCGGCAATGCTTGAACATAAATCTACAGATGTAGACTTTTTTTTTTTTTTTTTTTTTTTTTAATAGCATTCAAATAATAAAATAGGAAAAAAATTGTGCTTCATATTCATTTTTATCAAAATAGCAAGACATTGATTTGAAAAGGAATAAGTACTAATTTTTTAAGGGAAAAAAGTTTTTTAAATTTTTCTATTCATGATAAATAAAATTTTCAGATTTCAGGAAAAATGAGTCCGAATCAGTAGACCAGCATAAAAAAAGAGCACGATCTCGTATCGGACACGGGCTAAGTCTGAACTTGTGTCATCTCTAATGCAGACATCTAAGAAGAATGACTCCAGGCCAGACTCGATCTGGACGAAAAATAAGTCAGGCCCAACCCAAATCTGCAGAAAAATAATGATCATGATAGTATCAAATAAATGACGGACGAGTTCTGAATGTGGTAAGACCAGGCACAGCCCGAGCCTCGCGAGCTTAAAAAGGCGCGGCCCGGATTCTAGTTAGGATTTAACTCATTTCTTGCACGGATGCATGTATTTTTGGGAAACTTTTATTAGCCCAAGAAGTGGAGACGATTGCCCTCTCAGACCCGCCATTGGCCCCGACCTAAATCTGCAGAAAAATAATGATCACGATATGCCCAGTTCTGAAAGCAAGAAGACCTGACCCAGCACGAGCCGCAAGAAATTAAAATGGACTCGAGTTAGGCTTCAATTCATTTCCTGCGAGGATGCATGTGTTTTTAGGAAACTTTTATTAGCACAGGAGGGGGGAACGCCCTTTTGCTCCCCCCCCCTTCCCCCTTAGATATGCCATTGCTTCTCCCCACTTATGGTCTGGTTTTATCTTAGATCGAGCGTTTACCTCAAGGAAGAACAAAATTCACGCCAGGCCCATTCTAAAAAGAAAAGTGTGCCTCGATCCTGCTCTACAGGAAAAAGTAAGACTCAACCCACCCCGGACCTGACCCAGTTCCGTGACTTAAAAATGGCGCGGCCCATATCGTGCCACGCCGGTCTCGAATTTAAGTCCAATTATTTTTCCGCGCGAGCATCTAATATCGTTTTTCAGACCCTTTATAGGGCTCAAGGGGGAGGGGATCGCCCCATCGCCCCCTTCCCCCTCCCTTAGATCCGCCATTGAATGCACCACCCAGATATTTTTACTAAATTATTTTTTTTTAATTCTGTAGTATTTCTAAATTTGTGTGCCTAAAAATGATAGAATTTTCTCATTTCTTTAAGAAAAAGAACATATGAAACTATTCAATCATGTTTTAATGTAATTGTATTTTTAATTTTTATATCGTAAAATCATTCAAAATTAATGTTACATGATTTATCATATTTAAAAATTATGAATTTTGATGCTTTCTTTTTTCCACATCTAAAGGCAATGATAATTTTTTTCTTGCAAAAGTGCCCTTTTCTGTGACAGTAGTGCCCTTTTTAGTGAATAGCACCATGCTCTTTTTATATCTAAAGTGAACACTAATGAAACTACAGTCAAACCTTGTTAACGTGAATTACTTTTATCATGAACTGTTTTCGCAGTCCCCTATAAAGGTGAATACAAAGATTTGATACTGATAACATGAATTACTGTTAACATGAACAGCATTTTGATTCCCCTTGAGGTTCGTGGTAATGAGGTTTGACTGTATAGATTCGCAAAACAATGGCTAATTTTGCCACAAAATCTCGAAAAAATGGCAGATTTCGTGAAAAAATCACGAAAAAACTACAAATTTTGTAAAAAAAAATTCACAAAAAAGGCAAATTTCTAAAAAAATTGCAAAAAAACACAAATTTTGCCACAAAATCACGAAAATAGTGACAGATTTCCTCTAAAGAAGGTGAAAAAACAACAAATTTCGTCTAAGAATTGCGATATAACGGCAAATTTTGTCAAAAAATTCGCAAAAAGTGACAAATTTTGTCAAAAAATTGAGATAAAATAACAGATTTTGTAAAAAAAAAAAAAAATCGGCTAATTTCATCAAGAAATTTGCGAAAAAATGGCAGATTTTGTCAAAAGATCGAGAAAAAACTGTAACTTTTGTCAAAAGATCATGAAATAACACAAATTTCATTATAGGAGCATGGTTAAAAAAAAAAAAAAAAAAAAAAAAAAAAAGTTAATGCCGGAAGTGAATTTTCCTGTTCCAAAATCTGTTTCTTGCTTCAATTTTTTTTTTTTTTTTTTTTTTTTTTTTTTTTTTTTTGCTGCTCCAAAAACAGATTTTCTTGTTTTGCAATCTGTTTTTGACTGCTCCATGTCTTTCTGAGAAATGTAACTCCTGAAAGCACCCATTCATTAAAATAAAAGTACACCTTTACTCAAAAGTTTTTTTTTTTTTTTTTAATGTCTTTTTCAATAAATCAGTCTTGTCCCTTTTTAAAAGAAATGCTAACAATAGTGACTCTTGTTATCTTCTACACACAAATAAGAATTATTTTATAATTAAATTTGTATCTTGCACGTTTATTTTTAAAAAAAGTAAATAAAATTTCTCTTAATAATTCAAAAAACTTAATATTGGTATTAATTAATTAATTATTTATTATTAAAATAATTATTGCATTTCATTTTTCTTTTGCAAGTGAACAAGTTCAATTTTTGCACCGAAAAATATGACTTAGTAGTGGGGAGGGGACCTGCTTTTGTAAAAAAGGGACCCAAAATTTTAGAAGTCCTGACCGACCCAGGATTTTTCCTTTCCAGCAGCATCACTGTTCAGTCTGTGCTTTTTGTTCCAAAATTAGTCAGTGTATTTAATGTGTGTCATTTCCAAGCTTTTTTTTTTGCAGAATCACTTTTAAAGAAGTTAAGAAGTGCTTTCAGAATAAGTATTCCATGATGTTTCAATTGTTATAGTTTAATTGTGAAATAGGCTTAACATTAAAAATGTCATTACCAGTATGGTCGATATCAAAGCACATTAGATTTACAATTTCAATGACACAGCAATCATAGTTTTAAATACTTTACAGAATTCATTGCTATTCCTTAGCAAATATTCCCATTGTTAGGATGAGCAAAGCGAATCCTCTACATCTACGCTAGACAAATTACATTTTGTTGTATGCTTTACAAAAAACTATTCAGTATTTTGACTTGAAAATAAACTTAAAAATAAATTATGATCTGTAAATTTGCACGATACTATTTTTTTTACAGAATAATCTTAAAATATTTATATTTTAATTAATTTATTTTACATGTTTTTCCATTACAGACACATTTTTGCAAATAAAAAATGAAACATGTATATTTTCAAAAGAAAAAATAAATCATGGCATTAGTAATTGTAGATAGAATCATGATTATTAAATAAATAAAATATATTTTCATTATTCAGCCAAAATATCTCAAAAACTGTTAATTTTAAATTTAATTAAGGAAAGAAATATTTTTGAACTTGAATATAATTTAGAACTGATTTTGAACTAGAAATAAGATATGATCTATAGTTTCTGACACTATTTTCTTCTTAAATGATTAAAAAAGTAAATAAAATTTTTATTATTTTGTTGATTAGATTTTTTTCATCACACGGATTCATTTTGTAAATGATAATGAAACTTGTGTATTTCTTGCAGTAAATAAAAATCATTGAGTCAGTAAAAATGAATAAAGTCATGAATGATTAAGTATGTGAAATATTATTGTTGCATCAAAATTTTTCATTTATACTTTTTACTAATTAAATAAGGAAAGGAACATATATATCTGTATTTTGCAAAGACAAAATATTTTAGATATTGACAATAACTGCAGAATTTAAATGTCAAATTATAAAAGAACTTTAAATTTTTTTATATTAAAAATGTACGTTATTTGAGACAAAAATATATACAGACGAAACTCATTAACATGAACCTTAAGGGGAATCAAAATTGTGTTCATGTTAACAGTAATTTATGTAATCAGTATCAAATCTTTGTTTTCCTCTTTATAGGGGACTGCGAAAACTGTTCATGTTAAAAGTAATTCACATTAAGCGTGTTCATGTTAACAAGGTTTGACTGTACTTCAATAGACACTTTATTAAGGATGTTTTTAAATCAAAAGCGGCAACTTTGTGACATAAGTTTTAATTTATTTTTGTTTTTAAATGCATCAAACTAGCAGATGTTGTTCAGAAACTATCAAATTGCTCTCAGTTGTCTTTTTTCTGCAAACTCAAAGGGATCTTTCAGGACAAGCCATCAATGTTGCCGTTTCGAACCCCATTTCTCGACAAAAGCAGAAAAACCAGTGAACGAAGGGCGAAAAAAATGCCTATTAATGTGATCAAAATATTGGTAACTCAGTAGGTAACTTTACTATCATAAAATGGGAAAATTGAATTTGATTCGAAATTGCTTCCATGTAAAGAAGACCTTTTAATTTTATATTATTCCATTAAAAAATGAATCTGTAAATGTGTCAAACCATTTTGCACCTGCTAAGTGGAACAGTTGAAAACAGCCTTAAGATTGGTTGGAAATGGCACACATTTATTTTTCAGTGTTAAGAATTTAAATACACAATTTATTGTTAGTATGTGAAATCCTTTACGCAGATATTTACACATTTTGAAAGAATTATATTATGAATATTTAATATGTGACTTCACATCGCTAACAAGTCATAGAACCAACATAGTGAAAAATGTCCAAGCCAGGGATCGAACATGGAACCCTTGAAATAGCGCTCCATGTGCTGTACCATTTAAGTTACGCGGACAATGTCCAGTTTGCCATTTCTCACTTTACATCTTGTTGGTAAGACTGCAACTGCAGCACAAGATGATAACATCTACATGAGCATACAAACCTGTGGCATAACATGAGACACAAATAACCCAGCATCAGTGTAAAAAGAAAAAAAAAAAAAAATATATATATATACAGTAGACTCCCTCAAATCCGCACAGCTTGAGACCAAAGGTTTTGCGGATTTTAGAATTTTGCGGATTTCTAGTCATTGCTTTGTTTACATTTTTTAAACAGTAATTTGAGTGCAATTAATAGTGCATTCAGAACTATAATGAATGCTTACAATATAGTAAAATATTAAAATAATAAAAATTTAGATAATTTTTAAAATGATTAAAATACTAATAGCAAAGGTCAAGTTAATAATCAATAGTGTATGATTAAACATTCATTATAAAGATTAAATGTATTTTTCCAAAATTATTCAACAAAACTTGCCTCATAAAAGTACATTACTAATTTACATCAAAATCATAAAATAAGGACTTCTTTCAAGTTAAGTCAGGCTTAGTAACCAAAAAATCTTGATTGCTGCATAAATATATTTGGTAAGAAGATTGTGATTACCAGTGATATCTGCAATTTCTTGAATTTTTTTCAAAAAAGTATTATTCTTCCTTTATGAAAAAAACATAAATAGAGTATTATTAAGAAAATTACAAATAAAAAAATGTATGGAATGGATACAAAACTAAAAATATCAAATTTTGTCCCAATATCTGAACTGAAAGTTTCATTGTTTACATCCATAAAATATGTGCGGATTTTAGAGAGTTGCAGATTTCTGGTTTGCGGATTTAAGGGAGTCTACTGTATATATATATATATATATTGTATTATGATTTATTTACTTTTATTGATATATTTATTGTAAATTGACAACAATATAATTGTAAACAAATAAAATTTTAAATTAGTTATATAAAGTATTATTCAAATTCGAAAATTGAAAGTTGAACCAATTGAAACATAGTCACTATTAAGAAGTAATTGCTATTAGTATTATTTTTAATATGTTTGCCATTTAAAAACAATTTATGAAGTTTAGCTGAATTTACATTTCAAAAATTAAAATGTGCCAAAGCATAAAATAATGTTTTCGCTTAATAAAGATGCAAAAATAATATAAAAAAATATTGTTACTTTCAAATACTTATCTTATGAAGTAATGCTCAGCAAATCTAAACAAAGCATGGCTTTTATCTTAATTAAATTTTTTATCTGGCAGAGTTTGAGCTAAACATCAGAAATTGAAATAATAGATTTATTCCTTTTTTCAAAGCCAAAATTCCCCTTTATCTGAGAATGACCCTTTAATTCATTGCACTACATGTATAGTATTTACTTATGCTATAAGCAAAATAAATGACCTGGAAAACTTTTCATCAAGTTATTTGAAAATTAATCCCTTCCACCACAAATTCTTTTTATCTTAAAAATCAACATTTCCAAAATTTAGTTTGAAAACAAATTTAAAAAAATTACTTTGAACCATAGGGTTTGTTAAAGTTATGAGAACCATAAACTATCCCCTATTCTGTTTACCTGTTAATTCAACTCTAGTCAGATTATGTTTATGTTATGGCTTTTGTAATTTAATATTGCTGTTTCAGAAATTTAATGTTTGTTTTTTATGTTCCAGAAATAATGGATTCGCTTTGGCCACATATCTTTCCTTCAAGTTTAGTCAATGAAAGCTTTGAAAATAAGTCCATAGATGTTGCTCTCAAAGGATGTTTTGATAACTATGATACTACAGCATGTGTCAGGTAAATTAATTCTTAAATACTCTTAAAATATATACATGCATAGAGATGTAAATTTTCTGGAAAAATATAAGTGCTGGAAAAAAAACTGGTTTTTTTCGGAAAAAAACAGAAAAATTGATTTTTCATGACTGTTTCTCCCAAATAAATTATATTTTCTTAGAGAATATTAAATAATAAACATTTTTTTTCATTTATTTGTATTAAATGAAAATTATTTTCACTTTATATTACAAAATAAAAAGAAAGTAGCAAAGCCTGCTTTTAAAAGTTTTTTTTTTTTTTTTCCCACTACCTAAGAATTTTTATTAAACACTATTGTTTGTTATATCAAATCTCTGTTGAAATGATTTTTCAGTTACGTGTTTAACTACCAATTGTCCTAATGTAAAAACCTGAACCAATATGTCTGCAGTTTGGAATGAAATAAATTATTCATTCCATTTACATGAGTATGGTTTTTAAGTAAATGATACTAGTTTAAAGAAATTGTTGCAGCTGTCATTATTATCAATATCAGTATTAAAAAATTCCATTGTTTGTTTTAATATGTATATTTTTACATTATTACTTTTTTTCTTACAATTATAATTTTATTTCCTTTAAAAAATATGTTTAGTTTTGGTATAGCTTTCCAATCTCAACTCAAAGTTTTCATTTAGTTTTATAATCTAAATTCAAACAAAACTAAGTTTTAGTTTGGCTTACTCAGGTCTGCAACTAAAAAATAGCATAGGATTTATTGACTGTTAGATTTTTACCCACTGAAACCAGAAAAATATTTTTTTAAAGTTTTATTAAACATAATTTTTTTCTTTTTATCCTGAAATCTGGTATTCTAGTCTTGAGTAAGAAATTATATTCAATAATGTTTCCGTATGGTAATTTTATATTTCTAAGAGTGGAACTCAAAAGTTATGAAAACAGAACACTACAAATAGAAAATGCTCGCTTTTTGAGGAATTAACAAAAACAGTTAAAAACAGAGATAAACTTCTTCTGTGCTTTAGAAAACTACAAAAATTCAAAGTTTAATCAAGAGGGAAAGTATAATTTAGAACATAGTTACTTGTAATATTTTTTTTTTTCCCCATCGCAGTAGTATTTTTCTAAAATGCAAACTGCCCATGTTTTTGCAACATTACTGTACATTATGGAGGTCAATTTTAGATTCAATAACTTGAAAAAACATTCAATTAATCAGCTATAATGAAATCTTGAAAAATGCAGCATAGTAGTGCCACCTATAGGGCAATTTACACCAAAAACTAAACAACATTAATATATATCAGGAACTGTCTGAAGCTGTAGTTTGATAAAAAATCGTCCTTTAGTCCTTGAGATAGAGCTATTGTGATAATCATGAATAATGCAGCATAGCAGTGTCATCTGTTGAGCGATTTACACCTAAAAGCAATGAGCACGAAGTTATATCAAAGATTAACTTAATCTGAAGTTTTATGAAAATACATACATTAGTTCTTGAGATAGAACTATTGTGGAAATTATGAATAATGCAGCATAGCAGTGTCGTCGAACTATTGTGGAAATTATGAATAATGCAGCATAGCAGTGTCGTCGGTTGGGCGATATACACTAATAACTAAACATCTCAAGTTTAGATCAAGGTGTAACTGAATCTAAAGTTTTGTGAAATTATGTGCATCAGTTCTTGAGATCGAGTGCCCATAAAATTTTTGTCACATACAGACTCACAGTGACAGATATTTTCCAAAAACCATCAAATCGTGTTCAGGACCTTCTAAAATGTTTAAATATACCAAAAACTGGAAGTCAAATTTTTCACGAATTCAATATCTACTTTTTGAAAAGATAGAAAAAAGTAATAAATGCATGCTTCAAATTTTATGTTAAATTTTTAATTTTACCATTTCCATTAATCGGCATATTATTGAAATAATTTTGCACATGAATTAATTTTTAAAAAGAGAAGTTGCATTTAATTATATATCTAGATTTTTCTCATGTAATCCTGTTTTTGTGAAATTGTGAACTTCTTGTGTATACTTGTACAAAATATATCCAGAATTTCTGCATAAGAAATTATTACTATATTTAGGTTCCTATTTAGACATTTTTAATAAAGTTATTTATACATATATACAGCTCAATTAGATTCAGCTGCTATATGGCATGAGATTTTTTTTCTTCAATCACTGCAATTGTGAAAGATTCAATTTGTAGATGAAATTTTTTTCTGAAATGTCTATTTTCAAGAGAAATTTCGCAAAGGGTCTTGTGTTTCAAGCAAGAAAAAAATGTGAAGGATTCTTTCAAGTCTTCTCAGTCAGATTTCTGCTCAGAGATCAGATTACCCACATTAAAGTTTTCATGTGGGACACTCAACATAAAAGTAAATAAAAAGTATAAGAATGTAGCTTTTACAAAAGTTTCACTATAATATTTCATGAATGAAATTTCAATTTTTCCAGTTCGGAAAAATTGAAAAATAAGCCTTCGGAAAAAAACTGAAAAAAACCGTTTTTTTTTTTCCAATTTTTCCGGGTTTTTTCCGAGCATTCCCATCTCTATACATGCATAGTTGTAAAACATTTCATGAAATTATCTCGATAATTGATCTAAATTATTATTGTAATTAAAACTAAATGATGGGAAATTTTTTCTTTTTTCTTTCGATGATTTGGTTTTAGACGATTTGCGGAAATCATGTTTTTATGATGGAATGTCACTACAGAGAGAGCATTTCCCACTCTATCTGAATGACTTTAATAAACTATTTTAGACCGGCAGAAATTGTGTAATTTGGTGAAGCTTCAGAATTTATTATTTTACTTAATTTTTATCTTGCCATGACTCCTGTGACATAATATGGGAAAACTTGCAAAGATTTTTCTGGCTCCTATCTCAAAATGTCACATACATATTTGTATTTATATGTATATATGTGTGTATACACACATATGTACATATAAATACAAATATGTACGTGACACTGGTGCCCAGCCTGGCACCAGTGTACAATTTGGTACACCGGTGCCCAGCTAACCAAAAAGTACCCATTTTTTATAATAAGATGTAAATTTTCTTATAAACATAATAAATTTAACAAAATTGACATTCTTTTCACAAATTAAGCACTAAGAAAGGGGGGAAAGAACAAAAAAAACCTGCATTGATGCCAAGGAAAAACACTTTGTATCATAAAATTTAGATTTTGAAATCATTTTCAGGTTTGAAAATTAACTATAAGTTACAAATAGTGCCTAAGTTTGATTGAGCAACTAACCAATGTCTGTTAATAACAATATTCCAGATTTTGTAACTATCCATTGTAAATTGTAAATATTTGTCTGTTTATCTCTCATGAATAAAATCTATATAAGTCACAAAATGATACAAAATAAATATTCTGAACTGTTTTTAATTCTTAATATAAATGAATTCTTGCAAATTATTTTTGATTATTATAGTTTTAGTCTATGTATATATGTATTGAATAAATTTGTTTTTTCATCTACTACTACTTATGTTAAAATTTGTCTTATTTGTAAAACTTGAAATACTGTTCTTTTTTATTCATAGAAATACATTTTTAACTTTCTTGGGCTTTGTAACTTTGTTCCTTTGCCTCATCCGTATTATAAGGTTGCATTACCTTCATCATCCTCAGATACATCAGTATCTCGTATTTTATTTTGCCAGTTTTGAAGTTTTAGCTTTGTAAGTATATATATATATATTTTTTCCTCTCTTTTGTCTGAAAACATCTATTTTTTACTTCCAATTTTCTAATCAGTAGAAATAGTGTTGTAAAAATAAGATCTTATACAAATTTTATAGACTTTTTAATTCATTCTCTGCTTAATTAATAAAAGCATTATATTTTTGTAACTTTTTTGTGTCTCCTTTTTTCTTTTGGCCATCTTTAAAAAAAGTACTTTAAAAAATAGCTTATCTTATTTTTTGCTGAAGAAGGTACAGTGTTCCTTTGAAAGATTAAAATAATTACTATGTTTGTATGTCTTTTCTTATTTTGAAGATTTTTGTGTTATGGATGCCATTTCAATTAGCTTGAAATTTTGTCAATATGTATATCAGAAATTCTAGATTGTTGATATAATTTTAGAGTGAATTTTCTGCACCTGTTCAAAAAATATAAAGCATTTTAACTTTTTAATTTTAGATTTTTGCTATTAATATAATTCGCTTTTTCTCATTACTTCTGTTACCTGTAAACTGTATTTTATAACATATGAAAGAAAGAAATTGTATTTAAATAATTATACATTGTTATGTTCTTGATTATGAAAGATTTTTCAAAAGTTTAAATAAAAAAAAATAAAAAAAAAATTGTTTTTCGATCTTTGACCAATTTTGAATGATGCTAAAAGCAATATAATTTGAAGTGAATGAAGATGCTGTTAAAATACTGTCACAAAAGCCAGTCTGTTGTGCTAAAGTACCGTTTTGTTAAAATATAACAGTTAGAAATTAACCCAACTGCAGACAATTTCATGATAGATTTAAGCATCTTTGCTTAAGGCTCTTATCCCTTCCGGCGAAGACACCAAGGTCTGTCTCTACAATCCACCTTTTTTACTTTTTCGATTTCAGTTACAGATATTTTTTTAGAATAACACAGGTCAAAATGCAAACAATATATTAGAAAAATCTCTCTTCATAGGATTAGCATTAGCTTGTGAGTGTGTTTGTCGCAGGGACAGGAGTCTTAAGTGAACATGTTCCAATGCAGGTAGACTATTTGGTATATCATTTTTAAATTTTATTTAAAAATCATCGAAAACTAAAAATGATTCTGTTAAAGTGAATGTATGCTATTTAATATTCATTCTTAAAAAAGAAAAAAAAATGCAGTGTTTTTAGAAAATAGCATTGTTTTATAATAAATTAGCATGACACAGTGTCATGCTCATGTGTCTAAAATTGTCTCCTCTTTGCAAATCAAAAATTAAGCTCAGATTAAAACAAAATTATAATAATAAAATTATACTTGTTAAAATTGATTTTCTCCATGTTAAACATTATAGCCTGGCTATGGCTATCCACATCTAATCAATTTACAGAGACTGCATGCATTATGAAATAAATTGAATCACATCTGACCTGAATTTAACATACTTCAATCCAAGCCCAAAAAATGCATATGGCAAAGAAAGGTTATTCTTCGCCAAATTGCCTACTAAAAAATTTTAATATTAATATGATAAATAGATATTATTATTATCATTCTTTATGTAAGGTAAAACTTTTGTAAGTATTCATGAAAAATGAACATAAAGTATTGTGAATAAAATTTTGAACAGGAATTAAATTAAAAACTGTCATCATTGCATCTTGAATCAAAAGCTGCAACTAAATTAATGAGTCTTGTAATTTAATTAAAATGCATCAAACTTCACTTTGAAGTTTGTTGCAGTATTGTCATCGTAATGAAATTTAAATTTATTTATAAACTGTGCAGTTTTGTAAAATTAATGTTGAAAGATCCCCTTCTTGTTATTTACATAAAATTGTTTTTTAAAATTTGAATTTGCATTAGAAATTTTTTTGGCTGGTTTAGAAACATATAAAATACTAATTATATTAATGTAAACATATTATACTAAACTCTATCTAAAATAAAATAAATGTGTGCCTAAGCATTTTTATTCTCATGGGTAATATTCTGCGTTAGAGGAAATGTTCTTTATGTCTGCAGATTTGTTGGAACTTGAAAATCTTTCCGAGTTAGACAGATTTCAGTTTTGTGCCAGAGTCCATCTTAGACAGAGTTTATTGTATTATTTTTTTCACCATTTACTTAAATATTTGAACAAGTGTTATTCTGTGCTTTTCGGTCTGTATATTTTTAATCATTTGGAAAATGGTTATTTCTTTTGTTCTAGCGATATCTGAATCTTTGTGATGTTCAGTTTTTATTCATTTTTTGATTGGTCCATGTTTAATGTCCAGAAATGAAATATTTCTGTTGCCAAGATAACAAAAAAAAAAAAAAAAAAAAGTATTAAAAGCTACAAAAAAATTAACTCAAAAACAAATTGAGTTACAGCTTTCAAACAAATTGCATTTAAAAATAATTTTTTTTTCTCTATATGACGGCATCAAACTTGAAAATGTGTAATGTTTAGAAATTAAAAAAATTACGGTACTGAACATTATAAAACTGAAATTTCGTTTAAAATTTCTTTATGATTGGTCCAGAAATATTGATGTTTAATCCATGGTTTATGTAATATAGGTCTCTGTTATTACATAAGCCATGTTTTGATTACATAAGCCATGTTTTGATTACAAGCAAATACTGCAGAAATGATGGCATGCGAAGCAAAGTTTATTGCCACTACGTGGCAATTAGGCGGTCGTCCGCCCCGATACCAGGTATCTAACTTGTTAAGCTGAGAAAACTCGGCAGGTAGGGGCCTGGTCATCGGTTAGAAAGAAAGAAAGAAAGCCATGTTTTGATCATCATAAAAATGATGTTTTTTATTATTTTTATTTTAAATATAGAATTTATTTATTATAAGTCTAAAATTTTAGTCTTTGAAAATATCATTTTCCAAATGACCATTGTAATTTAATTACATTTTCATCATATTAATTTCTGCTATTGTTTTTTTTATACGTTTATTTATTTGTTATAATAGTTTTGATTTGTTTTTTATTTTTTTATTTTTTAGAACTATAAAATGGTTTGTTTTGACGTCAGTATATCAGCTGGAATTCACTGCATCTTATCTAAAATTGTTACAATTTATTCTTTTATGTCACTTTTATTGGTCATTAGTGTCTCGTATTTTACATTCAAGAAGACTAATCAGTTGGTGAGTATTTTCTCCATGAGGTTTCTATTAAAAAATAAATACATATGAAAAGAAACTTTTTTTTTTATCCTGCATATTTTTTATTCTTTTTCCCATTCTTCTCTTTCTTCGTTTTGAATTCCTACTAATATAAAATGATTTTATCTTTAAAAAAAGTTCATATTTTTCATCATAAAAAATTGTCCCTCGAAAAGTTAAGGAATTTAACTTAAAAACAATTCATTAATTAATAGTTGCAATTATTACAGTAGAAGCCCGATATAAGGCGGTTGTTGGGAGACATGTTTCACACTTGCATTATAATTTCACTGTGGTACATCGGAATGGTATTAGAGATATGATACAAAAAGATGAAAACACTTACTGCTTTGTGAAATGTAATTACTGTATTTACTTGTGTATAACATGCACTTTTATTTGAAAAATTTAGGGTAAAAACCCTAGGTGTGTGTTATACACGGAAGAATTTTTAGTGATGTATGTAATCGCAAAATATTCATAAACGAATTTAAAATCAGAAAAATCTTACTTAATAGAGGTATTGCTGCATCTTTATTTCATTCCTTGCACTTTTTTGTACAAAAACACTAGCAACATTATCTAAACACTAATTAGCAATTTTCATTGCCACTACTGCTCATTTAAAAAAAGATTGTGTAGTATTACTCCATAAAATTGGTGGCAGCCTTGTTGCCTCCATTTTTATAGAATACTGTCACCAATATAACCTGTGTTACATTACACCAGTAATAGAAGTTTAAATTACACCATTATGTGAAATAATTATTCCATAAAATTGGAGGCAATATGCTTCCAATGAATTTTATGGGGTAAAGTTAAATATATATATTTTTTACAATGTTGTTCTTGTCATCACTGGCACAATCAATATCCTCATAAATCATATTGCTTTTAGTTCCATCCATTTTTATCTAAATTGCCATCCCTTTATAGTTCTTTATTGTCATCTCTTCTAAGATGAAATTCCAAGTTTCACATATTCACTCACATGTAGTTGGGAATGAAATGCATGTCAAATTTATGAGGTGCGTTATATACGAGATAAAAGAATTTTGCCATTTTTCCTTATTTAGTACAGGGTGCGCGGTATATACAAATAAGTATGGTAACTTTATCATTTATTGAATGCAGATTTAATCATATGCTATCTTAAAAAAAGTCTATAACTGTTGTTTGGCGAAATGAGGAGTGCCGTTTCTTTTCGGCATATTGTTTCACACTAACTAGAAGGAGTAGATGAACACAATCTGAATCGTCTTGCTTCTCTACCACGAAATTACTTTAGTTAAGTATGAAATGACTTCACTAACATGTGGAATGTCATCTTTCATTACCACATCATTTTTCATTTCATCATCACCATCTTGCTCACTGCAATTATTATTCATTACAGCATCAGCGATATCCTGGTCTGTTATGATTCTTGCAATTGGTTTACTGTTGTCAACTTCTATTCAATCATTTCAAACGTTAACAGAGATATCGAGATGGATAGCACTAACTGCAGAATGCAAGTCCTTCATTGTGTTTCACTGAAATTTTAAACACAAAATTTATCCTAAAATTGATCTTTTTACTTTCTTCTATCTTTACAAGAAGAAAGTATTGGATTCATGAAAATTTTCGACTTCCGGTTTTCGACGGATTTATACGTTTTAGAAGGTCCTGAACACGTTTTGACTATTTTTAGAAAATGTCTGTCTGTGAGTCTGTCCGTCTGTCTGTCTGTCTGTCTGTCCGTCTGTCTGTATGTGACAAAAAATTTGTGGGCGCTCTATCTCAAGAACTAATGCTCGAAATTTAATAAAATTTTATATTCAGTTAGACCTTGATATGAATTAGTGCCTATTGGTTTTTGGTGAAAATTGGCCTGCAGGTGGCGCTGCTATACTACGTTTTTCATCATTTTCAAGATTGCTATATCTCAAGAACTAATGCACAGAATTTCACCAAACTTCAGATTCTGTGACCCCTTGATATACATAGACGCTGATTAAGTTTTGGTGTAAATTGGCCAGCAGGTGGCGCTGCTATGCCACGTTTTTCATGATTTTCATGATAGCTATATCTCAACAACTATCGCACAGAATTTCACCAAACTTCAGATTCTGCGATACCTTGAGATACATAGCTGCTGATAAGGTTTTGGTGTGAACTGCCCTATAGGTGGGGCTGCTATGCTACATTTTGCACGATTTTTGCGATAGCTATATCTCAAGAACTAATGCACAGAACTTTATCAAATTTTAGATTCTGTTACACTAAAATATATAACATAATTAGACACTGATTACATTTTGGTATTAACCTTGTAACAGGTGGTGCAGCTATGCTGCATTTTGCACGATTTTTCCGATAGCTATATCTCAACAACCAACGCACAGAATTTCATCAAACTTCAGATTTCGTTACAAAATGACATATAACATAATTACACGATGATTACGTTTTGTTATAAATCCTTCAACTGATGGTGCTGCTGTGCTATATTTTACACGGTTTTTTTTAAAACTAACTATATCTCAAAAACTAATGCACAGAATTTCATCAAACTTCAGATTCTTTTACACCATAACATAATTAGACGCTTTTTTACGTTTTGGCATAAATTTTCCAAGATATGGTGTTGCTGTGCTACGTTTTGCAAATTTTTTGTTATAACTATATCTCAAGAACTAATGGACGAAATTCTATAAAATTTCAGATTCTGTTAGGTCTTGGCATAAATAGATGCTTATTAGGTTTTAGTATAAATTACCAACATGAGGCAATACTAAGCTCATTTTCTCAGAATAATAATTAAATTTTGCGTTTTAGGCTTTTCGGATACCAGAATCTCATTAGGCTAGGTCAAATGTTCGAGGAAATTCGATAGTGGGTAACTTTGGGGTCACCACATTTTTTTTTTTTTTTTTTTTTTAATATTAAAATGTACTTATGAGATAGAAGAAAGTTTTGGGATTGACACATCCAACTAGTTTTTTTTCAGGGGACATACTTTTCCCTGCGTTAAATCCTAATTTGTGGCATATCAGACCACGTTATTTCGGGCTTCTACTATATTTGCCTACTGTATCTGTATTACATTGTTCTATTAATGCTGCTTTTACTAATTTTCCAGTCATATTCAGAGTATGTGATTTTTAATATATCAAGACTCTCCAGAGATACTTTTTATCCTAATTAGAAACAGCTCTTTCTTTAATTTAATTGAATGATGCACATGTATACAAAAGTATATCAAAAGTAAAAATTTCGAAACAAAGTGAGAAAAAATTCTTGAAATTATTAAAAGTCTGATATATACATATTATGTATATTAAAAGAAAAATGTAAGAAATCATTGTATGAGAAAGTTTTTTACTAAGCTTGAAAAATTTGTATTTTACAATAAAAATGCACCATTTTGTGAATAACAAAATTACAGTGCATGTCAAAAGTTTAAGCAGAACAGAAAATTTCAAAATAAAATTTTATTAATGAGTGAAAGTTACTTACCTTTTCACATAAAGTACATATTGTAGTTTTAAAAAGATAGTTAACAGATTTATGTTATAAAATATATCTTAAATAATAAAATTTATCAAAACAACAAAAATGAGTGTGTCAAAAGTTTAAGCACAGTAGTGTTTTAGTCTTTAGCAGCACAAGAATAAAAATAATTAATACTTGATTATTGCTCCTTTCTGTTGAATTACTTTAAATATATGGTCTTCCATCAATAAAATGAGGTTCTGTATTTTTTTTGTTCAGTTTTAAACCAAACGTTCTCAATGGTATCTTTCAAATCTTTAATTGAAGAATACTGCTTACCATTTGAATAAACTGCATGAGTGAGAATACCCCACATATTCTCTATTGGGTTTTAATCAGGACTAATAGCCGGCAATTTCAAAACAGACGCTTTTTTCGACTTAGGTAAAGATGAAGTTGAGATTGAGGTATGGATCGAAGCATTACCATATTGAAATAACCATTTTCCTTCCCCCAAAACCTCAGCAACAGGAAGTAAATGATTGGCAAGTGTCTCAAGGTAGTTTTCAGAGTTTTCACGACAGGGATGGATGCTAGAGATGTTTGATCATTGAAAGAAATAGTCCCCATATCATTACAGAACCACCATTTTGTTGTCGGCTAAATACACCCTTAGGTTCTTTGCGGAAATCACGCCAATAGTACTTAAACCCATCAGGGCCATCAAGGTTGCATTTTTTTTCCATTGCTGAATATGACATTTAGCCACTTTTCACCAAATGACATATGCTCTTTGGCCCATTGTAATGTAGCTTCTTTATGGTGTCGTGTGAGACACAGTAATCGAGACATTTTATGGTATTTGATATATGTGAATTCAAAATTCTTCTATGAACAGCATTTTTTGATATTTGTCCTCCAATTGCATGTTTCATTAGCGAAAGGGCGTAATTATTACTTGAAGCCAAATTTCTGATTCGGCTATCCTCGCGCCAACTAGTCACTCGCGCCCTTCCTGAACGAAATTTTCGTTTGAAATCATTACCACAAGCCAAACTTTCATAAATACCTCATTTTGGACTTTTTAATGGACTTGCAATTTCAGAAACAGGCTTACATTTTGCTCTCATACTTTAGATTTTTATCACCTCCTCCTCTGAAAATTCTCTTGACTTAGGCATTTTGTACTAACTCAAAAACAACAACTGACTGCTTCTTATACGCCCAGAAATTGTTTGCGTGCGTAACCGCTTACATCAGATTGAAAAATTTGCATAAAAACAATTTTGTGTTAAAACTTTTGACATGGTTATTTTTGTTCTATTCTTGAACTCCATGGTTTGAAATAAAATTTAAAAGTTAATTTCAATAAACATGGTGTTTAAATAGATATTATTAACAAATACAAGACAGATGTTGGAATAAAGTGAATATTTTAAGTTTTATTTTAAAATAACTATTGTGTTTAAACTTTTGACACGCACTGTATTAACGCTATTATGTTACATCATTAATCATATGATGTGACTGCATTTTTTGATGAGGAGTAATGTGATATCAAAAAAAGAAATAAAAGAACTATTTCTATATTTATTGAAACCTTACAATCTCTTTAATGCTGTTTTATAAATTAGAAAAATAAAAGTAAAAATCATAAATCTATGTATGAGTATGCAATCATATTACATATGTATGATTGTAACTTATGTAAGGAGCTATCAACTCCTTGAACATCAGACTTCATGAGGGTGAGGAAATGCTTTGCAATGTAAAATATGAAAATCTAATATAGAAAAATAATTAGGTAGGCATTATAAGCAAATAATAAAAAAATTCATTAAAAACAATGAAGTTTAATATTATATATTTCTATTAAGATAGGTATTTATCTCTCTCTCTCTCTCTCTCTCTTTTTTTTTTTTTTTTTTTTTTTTTTTTTTTTTATTACAACACTTTAAAGTAAAAGCACATAAAATCTTAACAGTTTTATTAATATAAGTAATTTTATTATAGAATTTTCTAAATCATTTGAATAATTATGCCTGATTTTGCACATAAAAATGAGTTTATGAATGTGCCAGAAAAAAATTGCATCAATGAAGAGAAAAATTTTAAATATGTATATATGTGTGTGTTGACTCTAAGCTGTTTTAGCAAGGCACAGCACCCGACAACACTTTTAAACCCTTCTGATGTGCCTGGCGGCATTTTTTAACACTTCCTGTATGCCTCATGGCAATTCAATTGATCTCAGAGAAATATTGTAAATTCTAGATGAATCTAAGCAAACCAGTTCAAAATATTTATGGTGAACAAGGTACAAGTGTGTTCTTTTTGAAAAAAAAAAAAAAAAAAAAAGTGCTGATGTTTTAGAATAGTGTCCATTTTTTAAGAAAATGTACTTTTTTTGAATAGTATTCTCTTTTTGAAAAATCCTCACCCGGCGGCCCTTTTTTTCTAGAGTCAACATTATATATAGAGAGAGAGGGAGAGAACATTTTTATTTTACAAATTTTAATTGCTAAATGGTGTAAATTAACACTTTAAAAACGAGTAAAAATAGTTTTATTTTACTGTTGACATGTTTCAATTTTATCTGAATCATTTTCAAAACAAGTAAACAAAGTATTCTAAAATTGCATGTTTTATTACAATCATTCTGTTTTCCATGTATTCTTTCATATTTTTATTTTACCTGGATATTTATTTTATTTTCATAACCATTGAGTAACTCAAACCATAATTTTGGTATGCTAAATGATGCTGCATTGGCAAATATTGAATTTTTGTGTTTTACAATCTCTATTTCTTTTATATTAGATGGGGCAGTGTAGAGTGGAGGGACAAATTATTTTATTGTCATTGAAATTTATTTGAATGGTTTCTTTTTGATATAATCTTGCCTGGACTGTGATTTTTCTATTATATTAGTTACATGCACTTTCTTTCTGTACTTAAATTTCCTGTTTCTTATAACAATATGCTGGCGTGAAAGAGTTCCCCCCAAAGGAAGAACTCCACCTCTTTTAAACCAATTTTGGACATTCTCAGGATTGATGCAAAAATACAAAGAAAATGTTGGTAGCATATGGAAATGGGGGGAAGGGTCTGAAAAATTTAATTATCAAATTCTTGGTGCTTATTTCTAAATGGCTGTGCAAAAGTGTCATCAAATCAAAGGCAAGTTTTTATAATAAGTTTCTGAAAGTAATGTTATATAAATGAAGTTAGTTCTTCAAAGTTGCTATAAAGGGAAAGGAAGTTTTCATGAACTTTTGTTTAGAATAGTATATTTTATTCTAATTATTCAAAAAATCCCAATGTGTTGTACATTGGAGTAATTTCAGTGATGCAACAGTCAAACTATTCAAAAAATTGCTTATTTTGAAAAATTAATCTCTGTGCTTCACATAACTTCCTTAGGTATATTTGGATTAATATTTTTAACAAACTGTCAAGTTTAAACTGTCTTCAATTTTTTTTTTTTTTTTTTTTTTTTTTTTTTTTTTTTTGATTTAGTAAATCTATATAGTTAGTTATTATTAGTTTCAATATAAAAGAAAAAACTTTATAATAGGAAATAACAATCTTATGTACTGTTATATTTCATTTTATTGTTTGAATAACCATTATAATGTGTCAGAATTGTACAAGTTTGACCATATTGTATAGATGGACTTCTTTTTGCTGTTTTTTACCTATTTCTCACTTTCATCTTGAATATGGTAATTCTTCTATCTGCCTGCTCTAATAAATAGTATTTCATTAACTCCTGAGCAATTCTTAAAATAAATTGATTCTGTTTTAAAACAAATGGTATTTTTTAATTTCAGAGATGGTTTGGCTACTAAGCAGATATCGAAACGCTTAAAACTGTGTGTCCCACAAAAAATAAACATCCATGCAAAATTTTTATGTAACTTTGTGCATAATATAAATGGCTATGTGGAAAATTGAATTATTGCATGTCATAGACTGTTCAATTTTAGAGTACTTTATTTATTTGTTTTGAAAATGACTCAGGCAGAATCAAAAAATTAAAGAGTCAAATCTACTTTTACTGTTATTCATTTTGCTAAACATAAGTTAGATGTAAGGTGGGTAGTGTGGTATGTGTTTTTGTCTTATTGTATTTCCATACAATTGTAATAAATAAATTTTAATGCTTCTAATTTGTTATTTTGTTTTCATGACAATGTTTTAAAATTTTCTAATTGTTTTAGGGTTATTGTTCCCATGCTCTGTGTATTTTTTGGATTTTTAACTGCTGTTTCTGTTATGGGAATGATGTCTCATCTAACAATGTGGGTGGAATGTCTAGGTATTTTTAATTTTATTTTATACTTTGTAATCTTACAGAAAAAGTCTTTGAACATGTAAAAGACAATCTGGATTTTAAATTAATCTAAGTGAATTACAAATGTAATAATAAATAAAAAACATTATATATTAGCTGCTTAGTTGCGATAGGATCAGGAAGCATTATAAGAAACATTTATAATTGTTAAACAAGTAAGAAAAATCATGCGTTAAGCATAGATTATGAAGCACTTTCCAACACTTCGTGAAATCCTTAACAAAACTTTGTTATCCTGAAAAATAATGAATTACTGTTCACAGGGTTGTTTGGTTAAAACCACGCTGGTTTAAACCGTGGTTAAACCATGGTTTAAACCAAGTGGTTTTTTAAAAAAAACCATGCTGGTTTTTTTTCATTTGGTTTTTTTTTAATGTTTTAATGTATTTTACACATTATTAAAATATCCAAAATCCAAGTTATGCGGAAGCTACAAGCACAGCCTTTTTTCTTTTGCTTTTTTTAAAAGATATTAATAAATTTTTAAAATGATAAACACTTTTAATCCGCCCAACTTTTCTTACTAGCTATAAATCTACCCGGCAAACTAATTTTTTTTAATGTGAGCTATGGAGGGAAAAAAAAAGCTGTTTGTTTTGCTTCTTCTTTAAGCCTTTTATTTTTAAAAAATAGCCTAAGATACAATTTTACCATTTAAATTGCATCATATATCAAAGCATTAATGATGACATAACATAAGTCATTCTCCCCATTGGTTACTCTTTGTTCTCTATGCTAATGAACGAATGATTGTAAATTTTCTCTGTTCTGTACCTATTGGTTTTAATAACCTTTTGCTTTTCTTGCATTGGAGTTTTACTTTATGATTTTATTCTGTTTGTACTATATTTTACTTTAAGAAAGCTACTTATCTATATTGAAGTAAAAGGATGTCTAAAACTAAAAAAAAGAAAGATATAATCTGGTAGGAAAATAGAAATACACCAAGAACAGGCTCGAGAGCCAAATGTATAAATTGCATGCAATGCAAATGCTGTCAAATTAGTTCTCCCTTATTATATTTGATGGAATTGTTTTTCAAGATGCCTTAGATGTTTGCCTTAAAAATTACCCCACTTAAAATTTGTGATGAAAATAGGAATGTTAATGATAAAAATATTCAAAAGTTTCTATCTATGTCTAATTTTAATCTAAAAAGAAATGTTGAAGATATGTTTGGATTGTTAAAGCCTATTGCAGTTGCCCTGGATAATATCTAAAGTAATAATTGTTCCATTGTTGATGTAGTTTATATTTGGAAAAAATCCTCAAAAAATATTAAGAGAAAAAAGATAAGTAAAGAAGTCCCACAGTGTTTTGAGTCCAGGTATAAAATGACTCTAACACCCATGTATGCTTGATATCGTGGTACAGTCAAAGTTGTCTGACCAAGAAAAAAAAGGATGCATTAAATTTTGCAAAACTAGAATATCTATATAACTTTAGCTTGCACTGATAGTAAATTTTATGCCATCTTCACCTTCTGAAAAACATTTTTTTTTTGAGCAGAATGCAGTAAAGGAAGTTACCCCATATAAAATAAGGAAGAGTCAGCAATTTCAAAACAAGAAATTTAATAGCTCCGTCTTTACTGAAGTTGTACAACTTATAACAGCAAAAGCCTATTCAGTGAGTGTTGAAAGAATATTTTCAACATTTGGACTGGTATAGACAAATATACGAAATAAATTGGGATTAGAAAAGGCCTCAAAACTTGTCTTTTTATTTTAAGCTTTTAATTAAAATTAAATAAATAGAATTGTTTTTATAAAGAAATTGTTTACCTAAATATATTTAACTAGGAAAAATAAAGTTTGTATTAAAAAAAAAGAAAAAAAAATAGTAATTTTTCAAAGCATATGTCTCAATATGTATAAATATTACACTCATTGATAAATCAAGTATGTCGATACACGTGTGATTTATTTTAGCATTAAAAAAATGCATATTGATGTTTTTTATTTAAATAAATATATATATAGTAAAAGATTAATAATCATTTGTTGATGTTGATATTATTGATACAGAAAATGATTTCTAAATTAGGCACAGGAAAATGTTTTCTATTTTTGCTTCTTTTTTGTTGATTTAGTGAAATATATTTGTTTATCCCTCATTATGTTCTACATAATAATTATTTCTTTAATTATTATCTAAATCTAAAGGCTTATATGAGTATACTAATAAATTAGTAGTTCAACAGTTTTTAAACAATAAATATTTCCCTAAAGAAAGCTAAACTTATAGGTAATTTAATTATAATTTTTATATGCTTTAATTATTTAATTATATAAAAAAATTAAGTACCAATGTGAATGTTTAACTTTAATTACAAAAGAAAAATCATGACTTTCTAAAACTCAATTCTTTTTCTTGCAAATGCTTTTTAAGTAATGATGGGAAAAAAACCCGGTTTAAACCAAAAAAACCTGGTTTAAACCAAAAAAACCCGGTTTTTTGGGTTTTTTTTAAAAAACCGGTTTTTATACCAACCCTGACTGTTCATACCCAAATATGTATTCTAATATTTTTGAAAAGCCCTGTATTTGATCAATATGTTAATGTGTAGATTATATAATGAGTAAATTTAGTTTAGCAAGAAAACGCCTAACTGGTTGAAATTTTCCTTTCAGCAATTTATACTACTAGATGGAAACATACTTGAATACTTTTGTTTAGCCCTGTAAAATACATAGTACCTTTAAGAGTGTATTCGAAAAAATGCTTTTCCACCTTCAACAGCTCGAAATTTTCCGATACAATTTCAGAGACATTTTTAAAAGTAGAAACATCTTGCTGAGGGGATTTTTGAAAAGACATATAAGGTGCCGTGTGATGTCATTTATGCTCAATTCATTATAATTATCTTATCAGTATGACTCTTTTATTTTTTTTTCATTACCAGATCTCTCGCTTTGGAAAAATCAGTTCAAAATGCTATTTTTGATTGCATTTTTCGCAATATTTTCTACATCTATCAAAGAATCGACAATTACGGCACCTTGAGTACTTTCTAAATAAGACATTTTACCAGTTTGATGCATTTCAGAGCAAAAATGAATCTAAAAATAAATCGGAAAATAAGCAGTTTGAATCGAAATACACCCTTAATACGTGTAAGTATTTTGCTACAGTTTAGTTTAAAAATAAATTCTCTTTTAACTACTTAAGTCAAATTTCCAGAAATTGTCATCCAAAGGCGACAATGTATCCAGTTCTTTGTGTGACCCTATGTATCATTTTATCTATATTCTACAAACATTTCTTAGTAAACTAATTGCAGTTCATCGTAAAAAGGTATAACATATTTAAAAACCACCTTTAAGTAAACTATGCTCATATTCAGTAATCTTTCCGAGATCTTTTGTGTAACCCTGTATATATAAATAGTGTAACAATTAGCATTTATATAAGCCATATAATATGCATACATCTAATGAAACTTAAAAGCGTACATCATAATGCATTTCGTCCATCTAACAGCCATCTTCCATAATATACAGGACTTCGGGCAGAATATACTATTTGAAATCTTTTGTGTGTCCCTGTAAATGCTATGTACTACATATTATGCATGAAATAACTCATATTAATCCTCAACAATGTATATCAATTTGATTATATATGAAATTGTTTACCAGAAGTTAAAATATGTCACAAACAATTCGCCCCTTTATTATTATCTATTGGAATTCTTTTGTGTGGCCCTGTAAATGAATAATAACTATTCTTTTCACTGCATACTTTAGAAAATGCATATTTTAGTGCACTCTGTAGATGCATATAAATTTGAAGATGTTTCATAGGGTGTAACATCTTTAGATTTCATTTGAAACGATTTTTCCCCATAAGCCATAATGTAATGGAAAACTTTTGACTGTCCCTGTAAATAAACTTATCATGACAGAAACTTCATTTTCAATAGGGCTCATGTTTGGGTAAATGTCGTTAACGTCCAAAAATTTCATGACAATCCGAGTATATTTACGAGAATTAGAGCACGGACAGACAAATCGAATGCATAAGCACTTTTCAACTTTGTTGAAAGTGCTAAAAAGTACCAAACATTTAGCTAACTTACTTTACAGTAATTCTTGATGGAATTGTGGATCAATGATGATGCTCCCCCCCCCCCCTTCCCCCACATATATTAAGAGGATTTCTGTCTTGAGTAGACATGACATGTAAATTTTCTGGAAATTTTGAGCTGTAGATTTTTCTTATTTTCAATTTTTTTCTGTACAAATTGATTTTTTACATTTGTTTCTCAAAAATAAGTTATATTTTCTTAAGAAATATCAAATAATAAACTTTTAAAATATTTATACACACTAGAAAAAAATGTTCTTTTTAAGAATGTATCTCTCTTTTCTGAAAAAAATATAATGATTATCACTGCTGCTGTCAATGTATTTTTTTCTCTGAGGGTCTTTCTTTGTTGATATTAAAAAAAATTACTGCATATAAAAATAAGAAAATGGGTAGAATTAAAGACAAATATTTGATAAACAAATGATGCAAATAGTTTTTTAATTGAATAATTATTTTAAGCGATATTTAGTGCTAAAGTTGATCAGTATCATTTCATTAAAAAAGTTTTATAAGAGCAAAAATTATGCATAGAATTTTAATCATTTTTTTCTAAGAATAATACATTAGAAGCTCTCAGTGAGCAGACTGCATTTTTTTTTTTTTTCATTGACTCATTCTTTTTTTTTTTTTTTTTTTTTTTTTTTTTTGAGGGGGGGGGGGGATATCTTCATACTAATAAATCTAAATTTGAATTTTCAGCAATTTGAGAAATTTTTTTACATGTTTTAGAAAAGGTTATTATTTTAAATTGTTGCCAAATGTAAAAACAGCACAAAGAACAATATTTCCTTCAAATTAAAAATTTATTGGCTTGTGACTATTATAAACAGAAAAAAAAACTCTTTCAACTTCAAATATCTGAATTAACTAGCTTTTTTAATTGTAAATGTGTTATTTTCTTTTTTTAGCACCTTATTGGCTCCTGCTGTCAATAGCTGAGATGAATGGAATGCTGCTATATATATTGGCTGGCATTTATGTAACTAGGAAGATAAATTCTATTTCTGCTCTGGACTCCTTTAAATGGGAACAAAAAAGAGATTTATGGAGGTAATTTTCTATTGTTTTTCATTCATATCTTCAAAAAAAGGTGATAGTTTTCATTGCTCACACTTCAGAAAAAAAAAAAAAAAAAATTCTTCTGTTTTAACTGTTTTGCGACAAAAGCCTTTTGTGAAATTTTTAATGTTTTGTCACCATTTTTTAAATACAGAAATTTGTGCCTTATTGAATCGCTAAAATGCTCAGATTCAGTAAGGCAAATTTTACTGGTGGGGATAAACAAGGATTCTTAAGCCTTTTTGTGGCACATATATGTGTCACTCATTCCCAAGGGATTAAAATTTTGAATAGTGGGTTATCACAATGGGATTTCTAAAAATATAGAGTGTCCATAAATTAATCATTGGATAAAAAGTTTGTTGCAGAAATGTGAAATGTGTATTAAAAATAATCTTGCTGGGCTTTAATCAGCAATTGAAAGTGTTTTACAAAAGGTTTACAACATTCTAGAGGTTGAATGTTTGATGTGGCAATTGGTGAAAAATGGCACAGTCCAATGTTTTTAAGCTGGATGTTTCTTTTATTGGCAATGCAGTTAACAATCAAAAGCAAAATGAACTTAATAATGATTTGTTGAAGCAAGATAGGTACTATCTTGCTTCAACAAATGGTTATATAAAATTCTTTCAGTCATTAACCAAAAATTTCTGAAAATGTTCATACCATAATATTTCAAATTTTGACTACTTAAAAGGCATATAGTCAACAAAGTGAAACAGTGTCTAAGCTGGGATTCAAACCCAGACCTGGACACTTTTCGTTCTGTTGGCTGTACACAATTTAAGGCAGTTGGTTACTCAGCAGTCGAATTTTTCTCCATAATGTTAAATCTAAGGGTGTTTGATGCATTTTTATATTCAAAATAGCTCCTCAGGAAATTAATATTTTTAACATCTTTTTTCAGTGTTCTCTTCTTAAAAGATGCAGCTTTTTTTTCTTGGTTTTCAAAATATTTCTAAAATGTATGCATGATTTTATATGTAGTGTTAAAATTTTACTTGCAGCTCATCAGTTTTTAAATCATAAAATATAAAATTGGGCATAAATTTTAGAAATATTTTCACTACTAAGAAAAAAAGTGACATTCTTTAAGAAGAGAACACTGAAGAAAGAAGTTGAAATTGAAAATATATTCCCCTGAGGAGATATTTTGAATATAAAAATGCATCAAATGCTCATAGACGTAATATTTCCGGGGGAAATTAGGCAGCTGAATGACCAGCAACCTTAAACAATTAAAATCTAAAATATTATTAAATGCAAGCCGTGTGAAATTTTCTACAGAAAAATTTCCAAGAATTATGTATACATATTCATTCCTTTTGATTATTCCAGTATTCTGTGAGTAATTCAATGTTTTTGAGGCAGCAAATATTCTTAGATTTTCAAGTAACTAAAATTTTTCTATAATCCAATCCATCCATTCTGCAGCAAAATAATGCAGCTAGTTTAGAATCAACCTTATAGCTTTCTCTTGTTAATATAAATGTGTGTTCTGATGAAACTTGATAAAAAAAAAAGTCCTGTCAAATCAACATTGTATCTATCTGAAATTTTAAATTGTTTAATGATATTTTCTTTGTTTTCCAATCATTTCTCGATCAACTTAATCTTCTATTTGTGAACTTTCTGCATTTATAATTTAAAAAACAACTGCATGGCAATCCTTAGCATTGTAGCTATCCATTACCTGCAAAATAATAATAATAATAATAATAATATTTTCCTAACTTTTAGCAAAAAAGGTTGTTTTTCTTCTAAAAATAGGATTATTAATCAGCACATAATTTCCTCTTACCGTCAGAAAACACTTAAAATGGAATTTTTAGACATCATCATATGTTGAATAATGAAATCATTTTGTGTAGGAGGTAGAGGTCTGCACGGGCCCGGGCCGGCGGAATCGTTTCAAATTTTCTAACGGGCCAGGCCGGGTCGGCAGAATCAGAATAGTTTTCTCAACGGGCCGGGCCGACAAACAAAATAAACGGGCCGGGCCGTCAAAAAAATTGAACGGGCCATACGGGCCAGGCCGATAAAAAAAATTTCGGGCCTGCCGGCCCATTCTGAAGATTTAAGCAGAAACGATAAAATATGATCTATTTTCAACGCAAATGGTTTTAACGAGAATAAATATAAATGTGCGTCACGAGCCATACTAGTTTGACAGCATCAATATAAAAATGTAACTTGTACAGTGTGAGATCGGCATCGGACAGTTAAATTGTGTGTAACCCGTTTTAATATTTTTTTTAGCTGACTCATACTGGGCCGAGATCAAGCTTGCATCATTTTTCTATATATAGACTTGCCGGACCGAACAAGACTTAATTGTTCTCAAGATCTGTAGGGCAGACAACATGATTTGTAAAATTATTAACAACGATAAAGAACTTATGTTAGATTAATCTTTGGATATATACTTCTTGATGGTTTTTAAATTAAATTCTCAATAACGCGAAAGTTTGATGATTTTTAAATTAATTTCTCAATAACGTGAAAGTTTGATGGTTTTTAAATTAATTTCTCCATAACACGAAAGTTTGACACATTTTCAGATTAATTTTTAATTGTAAAAACATAAAAGTGATAAGCCTGACTATTGAAGGCATTTGGAATCGAATAGCATTTTTCATTTTTGATGAATAAAATACTTGCATAAATTTGTTTAGATACAATAATTTGTCAAATGGTTGGAGGTTTTTCTCCCTTCCCATGCTATCGCTTCCGGAAATTCTATTGAAAATGCTGACTATAACAATAATTTATTTCCTTTCAGTATTCTTAAATTGCTTGCATCAAAAAACGGTTAATGTCACTTGATTATATAGTTTCTGAATAAAGATACCTGCAGTGCGTTTCTGAGAAAAAAATGAATTTATAAATGTATCAGAAAGGCGTATATTTGAATTAACGAATGGATTTTATTTAAAATCTTTAATAAAATGATATAGAAATATTTTTATAAATCTTCTATTAAACAGCTTCAAAAGTTACGATGTTTTTAACTTTCTTTCTTTTTTCTTTTATTCTAAGCCATATTAATTTTTTGATGAATCTTTATTTGATTGTTGAAAGCCTAAGAATCTTAGTAATCACTAATGTTGCTAATGTGTATTTCCTGTAAAATATACTGTAAAATCATTCCATAGATATGTATGCAGTATTCTTTAAAAAAATCTTAATTATATGAAAAAAATCTGAATTTTTTAGAAATCATAGAAACGAGCCGGGCCGGGCCTGTTTTTACTGATTTCTGTACGGGCCGGGCCGGGCCTAAAATATAAAAATATAAACGGGCTGGGTCGGGCCCGGGCCGAAAATTTTTTCCTACGGGCTGGGCCTGGAAATTCCGGCCTGTGCAGACCTCTAGTAGGAGGCAATAAAACTTTTGTGATATTTTTTAACAATCCACTTTTATTCTTTAAAACTTCTGATAAAAAATTAGCTTGCATCACAAATTTCTTTGCGATTTTATGCTTTAATAATCAACCTTCATCAATCAGTCATGTCATCTCTATTTTAATTTCTAATAAACAACAGCTTCTATTTAGGTATGTTAGGATTAATAGAAATATGCAGCATCTATCTATAGTAGTTGTCTGATTCATCTGTCTCTCTGCATATAATGGCATAAAAATTACTCAACCGATGATTTAAAATATAGAAATTGCAGAATTGTGTCATTTCAAATTTTATTAAAATCTAATCAAAACATAGAAAGATATTAATGAAACATTTCTTTATTCTATTAAATCCTATCATGTGTAATTAATTTAATGATATCCCATGATAGTTCTTGATTCTAAGTTGCCGTGTAATTATGTCCTATTTAAGATGGAGTATTATTTCTGCCTTACTGAATTTAATGTATATAATCATAATAAATTTTGTATTCATGCATTTTTGCTTAAAAGTGCACCATCTGTTCCACCAAAATCTGGATATTTATAAATCTAGTTGTAGTTTGAACAAACCTTATTTTCCTCATTTGGAATACAATTTTAGACTTGTTTCACCTAGCATAATTTTAAAAAGTTAACTTCTTAGTTCTTGTATCAAACAGGGTTGCTACACAACCTGGAAAAATCAGGGAATTGGGAAATTAGCCAAATAAGTCGGAGAATTGCAATATTTTTCCTTAAAATCTGGAAAAGTCAGGCAATTTAATAAACTTTCATTGTGATCTTTAAGAAAGTTTGATCGTTGTGTGGCCAAAAGTGAGAATTTTCCATGATTTGGCAAACTGCATACTTTAAAAAAAAATCATCTACTTTTTTTTTTTTCTTCAAAAATTTCCTTTTTTATCCTCCACATTTTATATTTTCAATATTCATTATTACAGATTTAAAACTTTTTCCAGCAGTTACTTTCTTGTAACAATATGTAATTATCACAAGCTTCCATCTCCTCACTATTTCCCCTTCCCTTGTTGAAAATAAATTTTAACTAGACAATGATTTTGGGATATAGTTAACAAAATGAATATTTGTGAACTGACAAGGAAGATCTCCATATGGGCATACCCCGAAAATTCTGAAAAAATTACAGAATGTTCTTCTCGTGTGGATATATACATTTATAAAAAAAATTTTGGCAAAACCTCTATTCAGTAACCGTAAAAAAATAATGAAAATTTCGTTATTTGGCGATTTATCGCCGGTTGGCAATGGAATATAATTAAAAAAAAAAATACTTTATGTCAAATACACTTCCAAAAAAAAGTTTCATGTTGAACTTGTT
The DNA here is from genome assembly GCA_964019185.1 of Maratus speculifer. NCBI lineage: Eukaryota > Metazoa > Arthropoda > Arachnida > Araneae > Salticidae > Maratus > Maratus speculifer. The sequence continues at coordinate 308,221,132 of OZ025289.1, forward strand.
TAATTTAAATAACTTTAGTTTTGTAAGTTTTAGTTTGTTTTAGGTATAATTTTGTTATATCAAAATTTATATGAATTTATATTCAAATTTAATCATCAAAATTTGAGATTAAAAACGAAATTCATAATTTAAATTTAATTAAAAATGCTTCAAGCTCAAAGAACAATTGAGAATTGTCGATTAGATTTTGTTGCTATGGAAACATATGACGTTTATTTTTGAATACGTTTAAATTTATAAAGCTAATTTTTCTCAATATGATTTTTTTTAGCTATGAAAACATTTTTTCCAGCGATTAATTAAATAAATACTTCAACGAGTAATATATATATATGTGATACAATATGTATATAGATGTATATAATATATTAAAGTCTCTAATTGATTGAGGTTTAAAACGAAATTCATAATTTAAATTTAATTTAATTTGTTTCAAGTTCAAAGTCCAATTGAGAATTGTCGATTAGATTTTGTTGCTATGGAAACATATCATGGACGTTTATTTTAGAATACGCTTTAAATGTATGAAGATAATTTTTCACAATATGATTTTTTTTAGCTATGAAAACTTTTTTCCATCGATTAATTAAATAACTACTTCATTGTTGTTGGTAACTATTTCTTCGTCTCTCATTGTTTATGTTTAAATTCGTTAAATATCATTTACATGCAAACTAACTATCCAACAGTTTTGAGTTTCATTATAATCGTTTGCTTTTGGCGAGGAAAAAGACTGCTCGCCAAATCGAGTGACTCTTTAGTCTTTTCATGCCAAATATTCGAAACTATTTTATTTTTATACACAATATCTAATGTGATTCCGCCACTAATTTTGACTGATCCTTTATTACATACATAAGTACTCTAATTAGTATTTTTTTCATAAAATTCTGGGTATGCCCAGTATGGAGACTTTCCTTGCCAGTGCACAAATATTTTGTAGCAAGTTTGTACAGTTTGTAGGAAACTTTATTTGAAAGCTTACAATCATAAATTATTAAAGAGAGCAAATTCCAAATGTAAACCTCAAAGATTGTTATTTATTTGTGAGGGGAATTGGGATAAGGAGCTTTAGCTCAGAGATTATTAGCAACTCTATTCAAGAAATTTTAGTGTTTTTTGAGTAATATAACATTTTTTTTACCCTCAGCATGTTCACTATGTGCTACATTGCTAGACTAGAATTACTTATCTTGAAATACACCTGGAAAAGTCACGGAATTTTATTTTCCTATATGAATAACAACCCTGATCAAAATCTGTCTAAAAATCTCAGCATATTCCATTCTAACATGTACAATTTCATATTTGACTGTAGTTACACACTTGTGAGATTCTCAACAAAGATATCCCATTCACTTTTCAAGAAAAGGCAGCATTCTTCTCATTGTTCTTTCACTAACACATTTTTGTTCTTTCAACACAGTAAAATAGTAAGTTTTGTTCTCAAAAAAGAAAAACTTTACCATATTTAATAATAACACTTTCAGTGCTTGTTATTAGCAAATCTCTTTAACATTATTAATGTATTTCAAATCCAAAAGGGCAAAATAATAATAATAAAATAGTTATATTTACCTGTAGTTACCTACATAAGATCATGCAATAAACAGGATTCAGTATGGTAAAGTAAAATAATAAAATGTATTGCTCATTACTAATTTGTACTTTATTCTATCTTTACAAAAAGAAAGTATTGAATTCATGAAGATTTATGAAATCCGGTTTTCGATGGATTCGTACATTTTAGGGGTCAGATAATCCGAAAAATATATTTTTACAAAATGTCTGTCTGTATGTGACAAAAATTTTGTGGCTGCTCTATCTCAAGAACTAATGCACAGAATTTCACAAAAGTTTAGATTCTGTAAGACTATGATATAAAATAGATCTGATTAGTTTTTGATACATATCACTCAACAGGTGATGCTGCTATGCTGCATTATTTACAATTTCCACAATAGCCATATCTCAAGAACTAGTGCAGTGATTTTCATAAAACTTTAGGTTTAGTTAGTATACTGCTATGTTGCATGATGCATGGAGCTGATTACGTTTTGGTGCAAATCGCGCAACAAATGGTGATGTCAAGGTGCATTATTTGTAATTATCACAGTAGTTCTATCTCAAGAACTAATGCACGAAATTTTTTAAAAATTCAAATTCAGTTAGTCCTGACATAAATTAGTATTGTTTAGTTTTTAGTGTAAATCGCACTACAGATGATGTTGTTATACTGTATTTTTCACAGTTTTGTTATAAATGTATCTCAAGAATCAATGCATGGATTTTCATCAAACTTCAGATTTCAGTCAGTACCTGATAAAAAATTGACCCTAATTAGTTTCTGGTGTACATCACCCAGTATGTGGCACTATTATGCAGATCTTTTTTCAAAGATTTCCACAATAACTTTTCTTAAAAACCAATGCACAGATTTTCATCAATCTTCAGATTCAGTTATAAGTTGACATGAGTTGATACTGACCAGATTTTGGTTTAAACCACCTAAACGGTAGCACTGCTTTGTTGCATTTTTCAGGAAGTATTAACATGCATAAGATAGAAGAAAGTTTTGGGATTGCAACATCTGACTAGTTTTAGTTACAGGACTATATTACTCTTAATGTAAATATTTATATTGTAAAGTGAATGGTTTGATTACATAAAGAAAGTTATGACATATGTAAATTGTCATAAACAACAAAGTATCAATTTCACATAAAATGCAATTTTTACCTGATAAAATCTTTACTAAATTTTAATATTTTAAATCTTTTATTTTATAATTAAAATGTCTTTAAAAACATTACAAATTACTTTTATCTTTTTTTTTTTTTTTTTTTTTTCATATCATATTTAAAAATGTGAAAATTTAATGATCTTTAATGAATGTTTAAAAAAATCTCTCATTAAATTTAATAATTCTGCATTGCATTGGCAGAATGTTCTATATTTTTCCATTATGCAGGCCTTGGCCTAGGGAAAATGGGCTTAATCTGAAAAATATATTTTTCATGCATATTTTCTGGTAACCTATTCATTGTTTCATATATGAAATTATGTTTTTTTTTAATTATTTTTGCATTATTTATTTTATATAAACAAGCCATTATCTGTCATTATATACAAACATATGTAAATTGTATGTAAAATAAATCAATAACATATATATGTGTGTGTATATATATATGTGTATATTTAACTATATATATATATATATATATGTAATAAAACGACGACGATGTTCTATAATAGTGTATAATCACTAATAGAATACCATGTTGGTTGTAGAATACTACTATTCACTAAGATTCAATAGTGGGATGAGCAGTCGTTCTGGTAAGTGGATAAGCCATGGATTTGTTCTCGTAGGAGTTTCTCCAATAACAATGCAAGAAAATCAGTGTTTTAGTTCTTTATTATTTAGAGCACGAACTTAAGTTACTCCACAGATCACCGTTCCATACATCTATCACTACGGCCTTCGCTCGCTAAGCTGCAACATTCCGGCGTTCTACAATCTCGAAAAAAATGACATTTCTAATTCAGCGGAGAAATAAAACGCGCGTCTTGATAGTTTAAAGAAAAGGTGCATTCTACTCTCCTGAAAAACCAAATGAAAAAATCATTTTCACGACAAAACTAGCGCCCTCCTACTCCGCGTCAATCATTTTAAAAATCCAATCAGGATGGACTCGAGCCTCTAACGGACAAAATGATCAATTCTAATTGGCCGTAATAGGCGGTCTACTGGCAAGAACTATATTTTTTTCTCGGAACACTAAGCCCTTTAGCAACGCGTAGTAACACTTGTCACGCGATGTTAAAAAATAAAAAATAAAATTAAAATCGCAGGAATATGCCAGAAAGTAAAAAGCTTACGAAATACTTCCCGCCTTTTTGAGAAGCAAGAAATAATTTATTAATAACTAAAGTAAGAAAAAGAATTTTAGCTGTTACAAGTTACGAAACTAAGATTGAAATATGTTCCACAAATTTAGAATTGAAGCTAAGAGAGAATAAAAAAAAATGGCGCAAATTTTTTTTTATTTTATTTTATTACAAATCCCCCCTCCCAGAAAGACGGGTGAAAAAGTAGGTCTGAGACCTGCAATTTCACAGAAAGGGAGATGATGCAGACTTAGCTCACGAAGTTGTTGATATAAGTAATAATAATTAGATACTGAATAAAAAAAAATTTAAATTAATTTCTCTTTTTTATATAGAATTCAAATTTAAAAACACCAAGGTGATGCGTGGAATAACTTCAAATTCAAATACAATAAAATAGGCTTCAATACAAATACAAGATATAATCTTGTTTAAAGTACACATCAAAAAGTAATTTGAAAATATAAGCAATTACCCATAGTAATAACATAAAAATGAAACATAAAAATGAAAAACAATAACGTTAAATTCTTTTTTAACAATGTCAAATCTAGAAATCAATTTTTAAAAGTTTATTTCAAAAATCTTCTTAAAGTCATATTTGGAATGGCATAGTTCATTACCTCATTTTAAGGATGTCTAATTCATTTAACTGTCCAAATTCATCAGCTAACATTATAATATTAGTTCAGTTTTTGTGTGAGTAAGTCCTTGAACATTCATAACAGTTCCATTTTGGAATCTTTGTGAAAATACTTTTATAATTGTATTTTTAATTAATAACACATTTTATAATATAGTAATAATAAAATTTAACAATGTAAATAATAAACAATATAATTAAGAAACATAATAAGGAAAAATATCAATAATAATAAATATCATAAGTGTAAGTAAATCTCATAATGGGTATAAGTAAATCTCTTAATAAGTAATAATAAATATCACAAAAGAGCAAATCCATCTCAGCTCAGGCAGGGCATGTCAAATCACCATCACAGATTTTTTTCAAAAAAATTCAGTAGTTAGAACTAAGTGATTTATAAAATTTCCTAAAAGGATTTTTCCCTAAAAAATTTATTTCTCTGATTACAGCACTTTAAAGTTCATGATAAAATTGGCAGTTTTCAGAAAAACTGAAAAACGCTTCATTTTGAAATGAACACAATACCAAACATATTCAACATATTCAGTCAATTTATTTTTTATAAACAGTTATTAAACTGAATTTTACTTTGGCATAGTTTTAAAAAATATAGTGGCATTTTTACTTAATTAAAAAAATTAGATTTTAAGTACAAAATATATAATTATTAGTGAATTTAAGATTTTTTTTCAGAATGAAAAAAAATATTCTAAAGCTAAACATTGATGGCAATCCAAAGACCTTTAATGGGAGTTTTACAGCAAATTTTATTTTAACTCTAAGGTGCTTACAACTTTTGTAATTCAATTTTAAATTATGCAAAATTTTGTAAAATCACTACTTTTGAAATGCAATTTCTCAAAAACACCATTTTTTAAAAATCTGATAATATGCTCAATTCATACCTTATTAGTCTCTAATAAATACCTTATAAGCAAATCGTGTGTTTTTGCTTAGAATATTTTATATGATTTTTTGAAAATAACATGTTGTGTGTATTTTTCAACAGACCACAAAGGCAAGTTCTTCCTTATTTAACCGAACTTGTAATGTAATTAATATTTCAAACTAAAAAATACATCACTAGTACATAATTATTACTGTTAAATTATAGCTAATCATTTGCTTAAATTTAAAATTGCGTAAAATACAGCCAATAATAAAATTAGTATTGATCATATGTCATTTCATTCCATACTCATAAATGTGCTAAATTCATCTACAGTGTGTTAAATATTTTGTTATATAGTATGGATATAATATATTAAAATGCAAATACATACATTACAACTGAATTAGATTTTTTTTTTTTCAAGTTTAGTTTTTTTCCAATTAGTTTTTTTTTCTCAGGAAACCAGAAGATCAAGCTTTTTCTTATTTCTCTATATTTATAATAATATTTTTTAATGAAAAAATAATAATATGCACATTATTATGGCAGATAAATATAAGCTAATCTTCAAAAATTCCTATTCATAAAATTAAATAAGCCAAACCCCTTAAAAAAAATCTGCGCTTGTGATGCATTTTGACTTTGCTGAAAATTACTCACTAATACTGCCAAATGAAGTACAAAGCTACCACTGGCAGAATACTCAGATATCGTTAGTTACCTGCACAGCATACTTTAGAGAAGAAATAAAGAGTTTTATCATAGTTTCTGATGATTAACGCATGATACAGCTCATGCTGTTTGTGACATAGAAAAAGTAAAAAAAAGAATTATTTAAGTTGTACCAATTACAAACACTGGAATCACCTGTGTATATATCAGATGGAGCTGGAGCACATTTTAAAAACAAGTATCAGTTTTATGAATTGCACAAAAATAAAATTGTACTAAAGTAGAGGATATTTTCAGGTACTGGCCATGTTAAAAGTGCATGTGATGCTGAGACAAGCACTATGCAACAAAATTTAATCTCCAAAAGGATCCAATAAAAGCTATCCAAAATTCTGTCTCATTTGTTGCTGAACTAACTTCTCTGCTAAAAAATAACATTCTAGTCCATCCAGACAAAAATATTACTCAATCCTATAGAACTAATAATGAGAAAGAATATGCTAATGCAAAATCTATTGTTGGTATTAGATATAAACATTATAGGGTGATTGTAAATAATGAAAATTATATGGAACGAGCAAGTAAAAATGAATTGACAAAAGTTGAAACCTTCAGCCAAATGAAAAGACAATATTCAATACATAGTTTCCAAATCGGTGATGTCATTGGATGCATTTATGAAAATAATTGGTGGATAGGACAAATCAATGGTATATCAATCACAAGAACTAAATGACATTAAAGTATCATTCATGTACCCAACATGGTCCATAGATAAAGCATTCCAGTGGCCAAAAGAATCTGGAAAGAAAAAATATGAATGTGCAACCATTGGAAAATGTGCTTCTAGAAACAGAAAAATCAGTTACAATAGGACAATCTGAGCGACTTCATACCTTCAACGATAAGGAGTTGAAGTTAATTTAAGAAACCTTCACTACCTAATTCTTCTGTTATGTATGTATTTGCACATTAATATATTATATCCATACTATATAAAAAAAATTTTACACACTGTAGATGGATTTAACACATTCATGAGCATGGAATGAAATAACATATCATCAATACTAATTTTATTATTGGCTGTATTTTACGCAATTTTAAATTTAGGCAAATGATTAGCTATAATTTAACAGTAATAATTATGTACTAGTGATGTATTTTTTAGTTTGAAATATTAATTACATTACAAGTTCGGTTAAGTAAGGAAGAACTTGCCTTTGTGGTCTGTTGAAAAATACACACAACATGTTATTTTCAAAAAATCATATAAAATTTTCTAAGCAAAAACACACGATTTGCTTGTAAGGTATTTATTAGAGACTAATAAGGTATGAATTGAGCATATTATAAGATTTTTAAAAAATGGTGTTTTTGAGAAATTGCATTTCAAAAGTAGTGATTTTACAAAATTTTGCAAAATTTAAAATTGAATTACAGAAGTTGTAAGCACCTTAGAGTTAAAATAAAATTTGCTGTAAAACTCCCATTAAAGGTCTTTAGATTGCCATCAATGTTTAGCTTTAAAATATTTTTTTTCATTCTGAAAAAAAATCTTAAATTCACTAATAATTATATTTTTTATACTTAAAATCTAATTTTTTTAATTAAGTAAAAATGTCACTATATTCTTTAAAACTATGCCAAAGTAAAATTCAGTTTAATAACTGTTTATAAAAAATAAATTGACTGAATATGTTGAATATGTTTGGTATTGTGTACATTTCAAAATGAAGCGTTTTTCAGTTTTTCTGAAAACTGCCAATTTTATCATAAATTTTAAAGTGCTGTAATCAGAGAAAAAAAATTTTTAGGGAAAAATCCTTTTAGGAAATTTTATAAATCACTTAGTTCTAACTACTGAATTTTTTTGAAAAAAATCTGTGATGGTGACTTGACGCATATCAGTACTGTCTGCCTGAATTGAGATGGAATAGCTCAAAAGACATTCTTTAAATACTTAATCTCGTTTATCTCATCTCATATTTTTGGGATGAAATATAGAGAGAAGTGGAATAAAATAAAAAATGCAATCAACTATGAAATCATTTACTTAATCTGGTAATCCGAGTACAGGATTAAGTAGGAATATGTACAAAAAAAAATTAAAATATAATATGATAAATTAAAATAAAATAAAGATAAATAAAAATTTTGTTCATGTTTGAGAATGCACGTGACCTTTAAACTACTAAGATTCTTAAAAAGAAATATTAATAAATGATAAAAATAAAAAACAAGATCTATTCATGTCAAATAATTACGCAATAAATATTCTCTCGGTGTGATAAAACATTGCAAGATGCAAGTAGGAAAGAGAAAAAGAAACAAAATTATATTATAATTGACATGTAATTGGACTGGAATGCAGAAGCAAAGAAAGAGAGAAAGAAAAAAAAAATATATTAAAATAAAGTGATAAAAATTTTGTTACTTGGCAAATAATTAATTTAATAATTGATAGATTAAACTTAATATTACAAATAGGTTCAGTTGAAAGAAAAAAAAATATTCAAAGTAGAGTAATTCAGTACAGAATAAGAAATTTCCACTTTGTTCGTCTACGCCGGCATAAATAAACAAATATAAAAATTTCCAGACAAGTGACACTCTCGCTGCAGTCAAGAGATATCATTGCCATTCTGTGAGAATTACAGGATATTATCTGAATTAAAATATGAAAAGAAATTTACTGTTTAAGAGAAAAAATTATAAAATGATAAACTAGAGATATAGTTTAAGCTACAGTTTTTACCTGAGTTTGTTGTTGTTGATTAGGGGGTTGTTGCTCATGACTTAATTTAAATTTATCAGGGGAATAATAAGGCCTTAATTTAGATACATGTACTATTTCTGAACTTTTGAACTGGTTTTGCCTATCAATTTCAAAATTTACTTCGGATAATTTGTTAAGAATTTTATAAGGGCCACTAAATACTTGTGACAACTTTCTAGTATTAGGGTACTGAAATTCTTCATAGATAACTAGATCTCCTCTTTTAAATTTTGGTTCGATATAATCTTTATCATAATATCTTTTATTTTTTAAATGAAATTCATCAGTTCTTGTTTTAGCAATTTTAAGTGCTTCATGAACAGGGGGATAATAATTTTGTTGTAAGGGGGAGTCATAGGGTAATTGGCCAAAAAGTAAGTACGCAGGTGGAAATTTGGTAATAGAATGGGGTGTATTATTATATTCATTAATTACCTCAGTTAAAAGCTTAGTCCAGGGAATTTTAGAGGTAGTGGAGTTTACTTTACATTTTAATCTAGTTACTATTGTCTGATTTACTCTTTCACATTTCCCATTCGTTTGTGGATGATGGGCAGTGGTCAAACGTTGTTTAATATTATGATTTTGCAGGAATTTTTTGAATCTTGAAGAAGTAAAAACAGCATTCCTGTCACTAAGTATTTTTTGAGGGGACTGTACACTTGAAATCTTACTAAAACAGAATAATTGTTGAGGGATTTTGATATTGAAAATTTGTTTCAGACAATTTGTATAAGTTTCTGTAGTGACACTTTTGGAAGGAAATGCCCAAACATATCTTGTGGCATGGTCTATTATAATATGGAGATATTTTTTTGTAGAATTATAATAATTGAACCCTCCTACAGTATCAACAGACAGACAGTCAAAAGGTTGATCTGTAGTGGGCATAGCTTGTAATAAGCCAAATTTTTTCTGTCTAGGTTTTTTATTTTTCTGGCAAATATCACAGTATTTAACAAAGTTAGTAATGTCTTGGGTCATATCTGGCCAATAATAGTTAGGAGAAATTAAATTTTGCATTTTTTGAACACCAGGGTGACCAAACTGTTCATGAGCAACATTAAGCAATTTTTTTCTTAGGGACATGGGAACTACCACTTTACGAAAACCTTTTCTTTTAACTATAGTCAGTCCATTGTCATTAATATAATTTGATCCACACACATTTTCTTTTTCTTGCATCTCAATAATCTCTTTAACGTCAAGAAGAAAAGTAAGGGGCTTACAAAAATGAGAAATAAGGTTTCGGGACAACATGTCGGCTTCGACATTTGTAGATCCCTTTAAGTACTCTATTTTGTAATCGAACATACTTAACTTCAATGACCACCTAAATAATCGACCTCTTAAATGTTTGACATTTTTTAACCAAACAAGAGATGCATGATCAGTATGGATGGTAAATTGCACACCGTGAAAGTAATGATAAAATTTATCTAAAGTATCAATGATAGCAAGACACTCTAGTTCGGTAATGAAATAATTTTTCTCATAACTTCTCAATCCTCTAGAAAAATAAGCAATTGGATGTAAAAAGTTATTATGGTCGGGTTGTTTAAGAACTGCACCTACCGCTACCTGAGAAGCGTCAACAAACATGTGTAGGGGTAATTTTGGGTCATAAATCTTTAAAATTGGTTTAGCAATGAGGGCATCTTTTAATTTTTGAAAAGAGTTTTGACATTCAGTATTCCATTCCCAAATAGTATCTTTCTTAAGTAATTTATTTAGGGGGTGTCTAATTTCAGCATATTTGTCAATAAATTTATGATACACATTTATAGAACCAAGAAATCTTTGTAATTCTTTAGTGTTAGTAGGAGGTTTTAATTTTTTAATCGTTTCTATATTAGTATTAGCTGGAGTTAAAGTTCCATTTTGGATTTCATACCCTAGAAAATTGATTTGTTTTTGAGCAAAAGTACATTTAGATAATTTTAATTTAATATTTTCTATTCGGCATAAATCAAAAATTTGGATGAGATGCTGTATATGTTCATCTATTGATTTAGAAAAAATAATTATATCATCAAAATAATAACAAGCAAAGTCTATTTTATATTTTGTAAGAATTCTTCTAATTGTCCTGTTGAAAATTGGGGGGCCTACCTTTACACCAAAGGGGAGAACATTCCATTCCCAGAGCCCACAATTAGTAGTAAAGGCTAACTTTTCGGAATCGGCTGGGTGAATAGGTATGTGCCAATAGCCTGAGGCTAAATCTAGTGTAGAGAAATATTGGGCACGACTTAATTTGTCTAAAATTTCATCTATTCGGGGTAAAGGTTCAGCGTCATTTTTCATGATAGAATTTAATTTTCGGTAGTCAACACACATTCGGGTTTTTTTACCTTCATCTCGTTTATTTACTAACGTAACTGGAGAAGAGTATGGGCTATAACTTTCCTTAATTAACCCAGCAGCTAATAATGATTGGATTTGCTGAGATATTTCTTTTTCATCAGCAGTGGATGTACGATAAGGCCTCAAAGATATTGGTAGGTCAGATTTAAGATAAATACGCTGAGGTTCAATATTAATTCTCCCTACATCATATTTATTTTTTGCAAAAATATCTAAATAATCCCTTAAAAGTTCCCTTACATTTTTATTTTGAATAGCATTCAGATCCCCCAATAGATTATAATCATCATTATTAGTTCGCGACAAGGATTGAGGAGTTATGGTATTTCCATAATCGGGTTGCACAGTAGTATCATTTTTTATAATATCAAAATGAAGCAATTCTAAGTTATCACTGGATATGTTGACATATGGGTTTAACGAAATATTGTCTTGTAACACCTGGCTTTTTGCACAATCAATTTTTAATTTAAATTTGGCACAATCAGGTAAACCTAAAATAGCATAGTCCAAATCAAGTTGACTTACTAAAAAATTAACATATCTCTTTATATTACCAAATTTAATACATAATCGACAAGATTTATTAATTGTAAGAGTTCCTTGTGCCTGTCTGATAGTAATAGGGGTAACATTATGTAAATTACCATTTAAATATCGAACAAATTTGAGGGGTAAAATTGAGACAGTTGATCCACTATCCACCACACAATACACTTTGTTATTGCCCACATATCCAGGGATAAATAATTGTCAAATATTATTAGTAGGGGGTGGTTGAATATGAGCAGGAGTTTCAGTTTGAAAGGAATTTGTGTTAAATATACAACTCCTTTCCCAATGATATGCATTTTCTATGCCTCTGTTTAAACATATTCTGCACGGACGACTTGGGTAGTTATTCTGGTAATGAGTCGTAGGCATTCTAGGAGTGAAAAACCTAGGATTAAAATTTTGGAATGGATTGTTTAGAGTAGGTCGAGTCCAATGTCTGGGCTGAGGATTGGGATTGTGCATAGGTCTAGTTTGTTGAAAATTTCTATTGCCGTTATTAGAGGTATGATTTGGAATCGCTGCTAATTGTTTAGCAATGCGAAACCATTCACGAGTATTGGAAGGAGGGTTAACCATCAAACAATTTTGATACTCCGGCTGAAGGCCATCAATTAATCCCTGTATAATTAAATTTTCCTCAAGCTGAAGTTGCCTTCCAATCTCAACTTTCTTTCTAAAATAAGAATCCAAATCACTTAGATCATTTAACTTTAAGGAAGTAAATTCAGAAAATTTTGGAACTCTAACTTGAATGAATTTTTCACTTAAAATCTCGACAATTTCTTCATAAGTAGCACAATCCAAACAATCATTTATATAAGTTTTTAGCGCTTCCCCCTTTAAATATTTTGAAATATTTTGGTGTTTCCACTCATTATCTTTCTTTTCTACCGAACATTCTCGATCAAAATGTTTAAACCATTTAAATATATCCATGCCCAACCCAAATTCAAAAGGGACAATATCAAGTTTATTTTCTGACATTTTTTCTTCTTTTACTAATCCTGATCTTAATAGCATATAAGAAGGATAATTCATATGGAAAATATTTAAATGCTATACTTCAATTATTAAAATTCAATTACTATACTTCAAATACCTCAATAAATAATAATAAAAATAAATAAATAATAAATAAATAAGTAATAAAATAATAAATATCGGGTTTCCATACATGGGAAATAACAAATAATTTTAAAAACAAAAATACTTTTCTTTACGTATGGAAAATAAATTTTGCAACAGAGTATTTTTTTTAACAACAAATTAATCCATCTTTCGATTTAAAAAAAAATAACACCTTTAAAACTAAATAAAATTTCTATGAGCAGAAAATTTTAACTAATTATAAATTAAGAACAAATTTATTTTTTAATATTTGTAATAAAAGAGAGAGAAAAAAAAAAAAATCAAGAATTTAAACAAAGAAATTATCATTAAATTTCTTAATCAATAAAACAATAAAATAATAAATAATAACTTACAGACATGTTCGATGTGGCCTTGTTCAAATACCTAATTTTTTATTTAACTAAACAAAAATAAAGAACTTCGTAGATACGACTCACAGGTGTAAATTTCAATTATCTTGTATTACTGATGGAATCTACCGTAGTTTCGCAACCATACAGCAGGTGTTCATTTATTATGAAATGAAAATTTATCAAAATATTTATGCACTTTTACCTAGAAAATACAGTAAATAAATAAATAAATAAAAGAAAATGATGTTGAATTGATTTCATGCAGGTGATCTTTTGTAATTTTTATTTTGCATATCTCACAGTTTGGTTGCATATCTCTCAGTTGAAAAGTTTCTCACTAGAATGCGAGGTATTTTTCACAATTAAAATATTTGTAGATGTAGATACCACACATAATTACAAACAAAACTTTATAAGACGATCTTTTTTCAGCTGAAAGGTTTATCATTTATGCACATGAAGATGTTTTTCCATGCAGGCCATCTCGTCGTAACATGGGTGGAAGTAGACGCAGATGAGGTTAAAGATGCGTGCAGCTAACATCTCAAAAACTCTGACTGTTAGTAACACACATTGAGTCTTATTGCAGGAAACAAAATTACAATATTAGTATTAACACACAGCAGCTGATCCCATCCATCTTCAGTCTTGGACATACCATTTAGATGGAAGATATCATAGTTATTATTTTTTTTTTTTTCTGTATTAAATGTTAAGATGAAAACAATACCAGGAAAAATGTAGGAACAACTGTAAGTGTATGAAGAGCATGCAGCTTATTCTCAAAAGTTTTACGCTGGTTCATTTTTCATCCTACCGGCTAAAATGTAATAAAACGACGACGATGTTCTATAATAGTGTATAATCACTAATAGAATACCATGTTGGTTGTAGAATACTACTATTCACTAAGATTCAATAGTGGGATGAGCAGTCGTTCTGGTAAGTGGATAAGCCATGGATTTGTTCTCGTAGGAGTTTCTCCAATAACAATGCAAGAAAATCAGTGTTTTAGTTCTTTATTATTTAGAGCACGAACTTAAGTTACTCCACAGATCACCGTTCCATACATCTATCACTACGGCCTTCGCTCGCTAAGCTGCAACATTCCGGCGTTCTACAATCTCGGAAAAAATGACATTTCTAATTCAGCGGAGAAATAAAACGCGCGTCTTGATAGTTTAAAGAAAAGGTGCATTCTACTCTCCTGAAAAACCAAATGAAAAAATCATTTTCACGACAAAACTAGCGCCCTCCTACTCCGCGTCAATCATTTTAAAAATCCAATCAGGATGGACTCGAGCCTCTAACGGACAAAATGATCAATTCTAATTGGCCGTAATAGGCGGTCTACTGGCAAGAACTATATTTTTTTCTCGGAACACTAAGCCCTTTAGCAACGCGTAGTAACACTTGTCACGCGATGTTAAAAAATAAAAAATAAAATTAAAATCGCAGGAATATGCCAGAAAGTAAAAAGCTTACGAAATACTTCCCGCCTTTTTGAGAAGCAAGAAATAATTTATTAATAACTAAAGTAAGAAAAAGAATTTTAGCTGTTACAAGTTACGAAACTAAGATTGAAATATGTTCCACAAATTTAGAATTGAAGCTAAGAGAGAATAAAAAAAAATGGCGCAATTTTTTTTTATTTTATTTTATTACATATATATATATAGTTATTTATACATGTATACACATGTATAAACTATAAAAAGTTCATCAGGTTTGTTTTTATATTTATTTATATCATTTGGCATTAAATCTCATTTTCTAAAGCCAAATTACTTTAAGCTTATATATATTATTATTATTATTTATTATCAATGCCACTATACTTGAAAAGTAACAAAGTTCTACATAATTTGTTAAATTTCAATTTTAAAGTAATTAAATTAATAAAGCTAATCTCTTATTACAGTGTTATTTCAGCTTATGCATTCTCATCACTTACATCATTGGTTTATTATGGAACTGTTCAAGCATGTGAGTTTTTAACGAAATCTTATTGTTACATTTGTTTCCCTTGTCATTATTTTACTCTATATTTGCATTAAACAATAGAAGTTTCAACATACAAGCTTTTTTTCTTTCATAAAGTAGAGGGTTCTTGCTTCTTAGAAGCTATGTTGGTAAGCCCTTGTCTAGGTATTGCAGCCTCTAAGAAAACACTAATTTGATCTGTTTTAAAAAGATTAGACAATCATGGAAAATTGAATGATAATTTCATGACCAATTTGGTGTTGACTCTAGAAAAAAAGGGCCACAGGCAAAAATATTTTTAAAAGGGAATGCTATTCTAAAAAAAAAAGTAATTTTTTTTTTTTTTTTTTTTTTTTTTTTTTTTAATGGGAACACTATTTTGAAAAAAGTAAATTTTTTTTTTCAAAAAGGGAACGCTATTCTAAAAACGGATACATTTTTTTCAAAAGGGGAGCACTATTCTAAAAAAAAGGGCACATTTGGACCTTGTTCATAAAAAATACTTTGAACTGGTATGTTTAAAGTCCCTTAGAATTTGCAATATTTTTCCCAGAATCAATTAAATTACCATGGGGTGCATAGGAAGTGTTAAAAGGCCTTTGGGCGTATTGGAAGGATTTAATAGAGCTGCCAAGGACACAAAATAAATAAAAAGGATCGCCTTGTGCTGCACCCTGCTAAAAAGGCTTATAGTCAACACTACCCTTGGAATCTTTTGCAATCAGATTGCTATTCATTTTCCTTTGACTAGAATATTTTTAGATTCTCAAAGCCACATATACCATTGTTGTAACATAAAACAGCTGTTTTTAGGTGCATTCATAATTATGTAAATACGTAGCACCTATAGTGGTCGTTCTGTCCGTCCGTCTGTCCACATATAACAACACAAAAACTACCCAACCGAATCATTTGAAATTTAAAATACATAATTATTTCATAATTTTGTCGAGTCATTTCAAATTTTATGAAAATCGGATGCATAGATCAATTACAGGGGCAATCAAAAGTATTCCATTGCATTGCGGTCAATGGGGGAAAAAGTTTCAAATGCATTTTAATTGTTTGAAATTTAAAAAACATAATTATTACATAATTTTGTCGAGTTATTTCAAATTTTTTGATAATCGGGTGCATAGATCAATTACAGGGGCAATCAAAAGTATTCAATTACATTATGGTCAATGAAGAAAAAGTTTCAAATGCATTTTAATCGTTTGAATTTAAAATATGTAATTATTACCTAATTTTGTCGAGTCATTTCAAATTTTATGAAATTCGGATGCTTAGATCAATTACAGGGACAATCAAAAGTATTCCGTTACATTACGGTCAATGGGGAAAAATGTTTCAAATGCATTTTAATGGTGTTACACTCATTCGAACTTAATAAAATTTATATGCAACTATAAAGTACATATAATATGCATTTTACATAATTTGTGGTGCAAAGAACATTTGTTATTGATTTACAAGGCCACACAAAAGTATTCCATTACATAATGGTACAGGGAGAACATTGTTTGATGAGCGTTTTAATTGTAATTTACTATTTACAATTTAATGAGATTGATATATGAGAGTAATATTTTTAAAACTTCATTATCGTAAGAACGCACCTCATTTGCACTGCTTAACGTGCAATTTCCAACTTGTTTCATTATTAAGTAACATCAATTACTCAACTGTATAAAATGATTTTTAAAAAATCTAGCCTCTTATACTGTCTATAATGTCTTGAAGAAAAATTTTATTTTAGGCATTGTAATAAAATCATTTTTATTTTAAACATTGTAATAAAATCATTTTAAATATATTTTTAAATGTTGTGGTATTTTCACCATTAAATGCTTTTTTGCATGTAATAATTCAATTAATTTGAAGTTTTCTTTCTCTTTTATTATATTTACGGGTAAATATTTTATCAGTTGAAAAGTCTGATTTGTTTTCATACGACTTTTTTTAAAATCTGGAATAATAGCAGATGAAAAATTATTTCAAAATAGGAAATAAATCTTTGAATTAAAAAAAAAATAAAATAAAATAAAAACTTTAAAATTAGACTAATTTAAAAAATAATTGGACTCTGCATATTACAATGTAGTCAAGCACATGCCTAAAAAAGATAATTAAATTGCTCTGGATAGTTATTGATCTAGTAAAATTTATTAAGTGAACTATTATGCTGCATAACATTTAGCTTATATCTATGTTACTGTTATAAGTAAAATATTCTGTGAATGTTTCTCTCACTGTAAAATAATCTTCTTTATGATTGATGAAGAAAAGCAAATTTTTTGAAATGCATTCTTTATTTCTGATTTTTTTATTATCTTATTAACTACAATACCCGGCCTTGCCTGGATTTTTAAGAATATTTGTTTGGAAAAACCAATTTCAAAATTAAATTATACAGTATAAAATAAGCTCTTTTAAAAAAGTCAGTGTTATACACATGAATCAAATGAAAATCCAATATAAAAATGCATATACAGTAGACTCCCTCAAATCCGCACTCCTAAAATCCGCAACTCTCTAAAATCCGCTCATATTTTACAGATGTAAACAATGAAATAGTCAGTTCAGATGTAGGTGCAAAATTTCACTTTTTTAGTTTTATATAAATTCCATACATTTTTTAATTTGTAATTTTTGTTAAGGTTATTGAATTGATGTTTTTTCATGAAGAAAGAATAATTTATTTCTGAAAAAATAAAAATATTGCTGATGTCATTGGTAATCACAATCTTACCACATATACTTATGTATTATAATCAAGCTTTTTTAGTTATTAAGTCTGGCTAAACTTGAAATAAAGCTTCATTATTTTCTGAACCTGATGTGAATTAGTAATGTACTTTTATGAGGCAAGTTTCATTGAATAATTTAGGAAAAACACATTTCATATTTATAATGAATATTTAATTGTACATTAATGATTATTAACTTGACCTTTGCTTTTAGTATTTTAATCATTTTAAAAATTATCTAAATTTTTATTATTTTAGTTTATTACTAATTTTAATATTTTAGTATATTGTAAGCATTCATTATACTTTTGATGGCATTATTAATTACATTCAAATTACTCTTTAAAAGTTGTAAACAAAGCAATGACCAGAAATCTGCAAAATTCTAAAATCCGCAAAACCTCTGGTCCCAAGCTGTGCGGATTTGAGGGAGTCTACTGTATTTATATAACAGATGCAAAGGAATACAGCTATAAATGACAGCTTCTTAAAACTTATTTCCATTCATCATTGGAGCAATAAAAGATAAAATGAAAAAAATGTCAAACTGTACATGATGGAATAAACTAAAAAACAACTGCTTCACATCAGCTTCATGCATTATATTTCTTGATTTAAGGCAAATACATACAAATTTATTGAACAGCCAATTTTTGAGCACACAATTGTCCATGGAAAAATCAAGATGATTGTTAATGGACTCCAATTGCATGTAAAGATTGACCCTGTGCCTTATTGTTTGATCTGGCAAAAGCTAAATGAATTGGAATTTGTAGATGCTTGAATTAAAATAGCATATAATTGGAGTTAAGAACAAAATCAGTGCAGAATTCACCTTGTTTGCTAATTTAAAACGTAAAAATATATGTAACTGTATATATATATATATTACTTAAAAGATGCATAATAAAACATATAAAAACTTAAAAATACATTTAAAGTACTTTTGAAAAAGTTCAGAACGTTTTTGACTGTCGCTTCAATGGTCTCCGTGAGTGATAAAAACTCTAAATGACAGTTGTTGCTGCTTGGCATTCTCAGGCTCCATCTGGAACAGTCCATTTTACAGTGAGGGAGGGAAAGGGGGATGAGGAAACAGAATATAAGGGGATAATGTAAAATTTTGTAAAGTTAATTATATTCCGAAGTTTTTGGAAAGCATAAGACATGCACTAGCTAAGTTTGATATTGCATTAATAGCACTCCCTCCCCCCAAATTAAGAGTTTTGTTGAACATAAGATTGGCCCAGTTCAAGACATAAATAGGTCAGGAGTTTACAGTATCCATTTCAAGACAGATAATGAAGAATCTATGTACATAGGTATGACATTAAAGGAACTTCAAAAGGGATTGAAAGAACATGACGCAGATATAAGATTGGGTAGACCCACACCGCACTTTCAAGATTTGCACAAACTCAGCCTATAGAAAAAGATTTCAATAGTTCTAAAATAATCTTTCATACTACTAGTCACCTTGAAACTATCATTAGAGAATCCATCGAAATAACATCCAATAAAGAAATAGTATGTATTGATGCACTTTCCTATGATACGATACTCAATATGGGGTAATTTTATTCATAATAGTTAAGCCTCTGTTTTTAGAAATATTTTCAATAGTTTTTATTCTATTTCTCCCCTTATACTCCATTTCCTCATTTCCCCCCCCCCTCCCTCGGTGTAAAATATACTGTTCCGGATGGAGCCTGAGAATGCCAAGTTGCAAGAACTGTCATTTAGAGTTTTTCTTAGTGACGAAAACCAGTAAGTGACGGTAGAAAATGTTCTGAACTTTTTAAAAAGTACTTTAAATGTATTTTTAAGTTTTTATATGTTTTATTATGCACCTTTTAAGTAATATATATACAGTTACATGTATTGTTACATTTTAAATTAAAATAGCATATCAGATGGAATGAGGGGTATGCGTGGAATGAAAGTATAATCACTTTTGGCATAGTCTGACAAAGTTATTGTTTTATAAATGGCAAAAATAAATTCAGAGAACATCAAAATATTAAAATATGTCAATTTTTCCATAATCAGTCTTTAAGTTTTTATCATGTTTCAATTCCTTTTTTTGCAAACTCATATGTCATTATATATTCATCTTCCATTATATTTCTTATATAACATAATGTTTAATTTTTTTTTTTTTTTATATATGTGAAACTACTTAATTTTTCACATGGAAATCTTGCAATTAAAAAGTTATGAAGTTATTCATTTTCTTTTTTTAAATTTATCAAACTTATTTCATTTTCATCTTTCACGTGAAAATCTTGCAATAAAAAAGTAATTGTTGTGGTAAAAAGTTTATTGTGAATTTTTAATTGTTGCTGTAAAGAAAAATATTAAGTTTGATAGGAGATTGCAGTGAGAAATTGCCAGTGAGAAAGTTTTAATTAAAAATTAACTATACATTATTTCAATTCTGGAGTACTTTGGTTGCCTTGCCAATGTTTTAATACACATGTACGTAGCATTTCACAATTTTCACTTCCAAATTGCAGATTTTTATAGAATTACAGGCAGACAAAGTTTCATTTTTATATGTTAGATTATGAAACTTTTGTCTTTAATTAGTAAAAAAAAAAAAAAAAAAAAAAAAAAAAAGATCCAGTTAAATTAAAAGCCTGCTCATCTGTAGAAAAATAAAAACAGCTAGCCCTTTAATTAGTCCAGTCTTTTTTTTTTTAAATAATTTTAGAATTGGGTGTGTAAAGTTAACATTCTTTTAAAATTAAATTCATTAAAAAATATATTCTTATGTTGTTTCTTCTGCATTTTAGTGGGAAGCCTCGAAATAGGTTGCAGTGGAGTATTTGTAAGTATATACTTTTTTCCTCTGTGACACCTTTAATATTTTTTATCAAAAAAAGAAAAAGATTTTTTTTTTTTTTTTTTTTTTTTTTTTTTTTTTTGTAAGAGTAGTTTAAGGTTTCTATCCTGTCAGGTGAAGACTCTCATGAACTAATGTTAAACCTATAAGAAGTTTTTTTTCTAAATCTCACAGATTGCATTTCTTTTTCTTTTTTTTTCTCTTTTCTTTCTTTCTTTTCTTTTTTTTTTTTTTTTTCTTTTTTATTATATAGTGAAAATTGATCTCCACACTCGCTGCTTTTTTACTTTTTGATTTTAATTGCAGATTTGTTTATTTTTAAAAAGTATCATCATTTAAAAAAAAAAAAAAAAAAAAAAAAAAAAAAAAAATTACAATAGCTTTTACATTTAGACTGCCAAGTCTAATTTTTGGATATCAATGTATTGACCCTTTCAGTCGCAGAGTACTTCTGTTTGTAAAATTGGCAATAGTGCTTCCTGAACAAACAAACAAGGATTTTAAAATTTTAAACTGATAACAGAAATCTTGAAAATTATTAATTATCTTTAAAACACTGTTATTGTTATTTTAAGTGAAATTTTGGAGAAAATACAAATGATTTGCTTAAAAGAAGGGTTCCTTAATATATATCTGATGTTTATTTTTAGAATATCTTGATGTTTGATATTTTCATACATTTGTTTACTTTTAATTATGATTGTGTATTATATTTTTGATATTTTCTGATAAAACAAGCTTAATTGAATTTTTAAACTGTTATTGACTATGCTTTGTAGATAAAATTATTCTAGCATGAAGCTCCCTTTGTTCCTGTCCCCCAAAAAATCTAAGCTTTATGTTTGAACCTGGATTTTTAAATACAGTACAAACAATTATGTGAGATAATATTTAGATAAAAGTCATTGAGAAATAAACTTCTAATTTATATATATAATATAATATATATAAATATATAATACAAATTATTAACAACCAATGCAAATCTGTAATTAATAAAAGAATTTCTAATTAAAATGATGTATAAACCACCATAAATTCTATGAAACAGATCTCCATATCAAGTGCATCATGACAGTTAAAAATGTATGTATATTGTAGATGTGATTATCTAGACCTGTCAGGACTGAGACTGATCCGGTTAATGAAAAATCTGGATCACTGGACAACTTTTAAAAAAGGCTATACCAATATCTTTTAGGTAACTTCCCTTCGCTCTTTTTTCAGGCTTAGCACTTGAAATTGTAGCTGTGCACATTTTAACATTTTACAAACGGTATGTTTAGAAGTTATTTCTGTTAACTTTTAAAATTTTATTTTCTACAAAATTGGTACAATGTCAACATTATACATACTTAGATACATACAAATAATTATATGCAATATACACACTGTATGAACAAATGCAAGCGGAGAGGATAGGAGAAGGTCCCTTCATTAAGTAAAGCACACCAAGAAATAAAACCATTAAGTAAAGCACACCAAGAAATAAAACAAAGTGATTTTTTGACATTCTCCTCAGAGAAACTAAAGATAAAAAGGGATTTTTCTAGGGGGAAAAAAATTATGCACGGAATTTTCCCTTATTTGAAATGAAACTTCCTAGGTTCTAGAAACAGTTTATTTTGTGCATTGTTCTTTTTGTTTTTGTTGGCGAATTTATTATTTTAGGAGTAGGGAAAGTTATAACAGTTAAGTTTCATAACATCCACCCAAATTTATCCCACTTACTTCACTTTAAAAAGTTTCTAGGAAACAGGAAGAAATGTATGGTCCTTGATCGGTTCAGTTAATTGGACAATATGGTTTTCAGTACCCGGATAATCACCAGTTTGCTGTATTTTATTTTCTATTGTTTTTTCAACTTGGAAATGGTATTGGTTAGAACTGTTGATCAGTTTTATTCAATTGACTGCTAAGCAAGACAATGTTGGATATAAAAAGAAACAAAATTATTCAGACTAAAGATAGATTTTCTGAGGATTTTACTCTGGTTTAACCCTTTAATTGGTGAAAAAGGCAATGTTTAAATCAAATAAATTTATATTTTGTAAAATATAATAAAATAAAATAAATGTTTGAAATGCAAGCAGATCCTTCCCACCTTAAGAAATTTTAGCTGTCTTATGCTTATATACACTTAGCAAAATGTTTGTCTTTATTTTTGTACTTTAAGATTATCTATATAATACTTCTGATTTAATGTTTATGAATTTATTATCTCTTTTTTTTCTTTTCAAAAGGATCACATGCAAGAGATTTATTCACCTGTTTATGCAACTTTTATGGTAATGTTTATTTTTATTATTATTATTTTTTTTCCTGTGTCACTACTATTATTTATTGTTTTTACTACAAAAATCTACAAAATTTTCTGCTTGTAATTCTAATATATTTGTAATTTGTAAAGAAATTAATGCATACATTTATAATTTTTATGAGTGTATGAATTTTTTTATCTCACTAATAAGATTGTGTTATTGTTAATTACAATTTAACATTTTTCTTAATTTGCTGTTTTCACTCTTTTCCGCCCTCTTTGAAAATTATATGCATAATACTTCTGTGTATAATAAAATGTTGTGTCTATCATTTTGTACAAATATTACAATATTTTACTCAAGACTAATGTTAGATATTAAAGAATGTTAAAGCTAGGGATATTGAGTATACATAGTATATCTCGATGATCAAACCATTATGCCAGATAATTAACAATAGCCAGATATAATTATCTAGTAGTACATAAGGCATATTATGCTTTTATTATTCATTGAACTCATTGTTAAAATTTCCACATTATTAAATCTAATAGTTTAATCTCAAAATGCAATGCATTAATTGATTAAACTAAAAAAAATTTACTTGTAATTATGGCAATATGTTTAAAAACGTGTGCAAGAATAAACATGTGGACGACTTTAACTTTTCATGCAATAAATGCCTGTAACTATGAGTAATAGACACAGTTAGACACAAAAATGGGAGAATAATTTGATTTTTTTTAAAATCATTTTATTTTGTATTGGTTGCAAACAAAGTAAGGACATTTTTAGATGTAATATGTTTTCAAAAATGATTCTGGATAAAATAAATAAATAAATAAATAAAGATATGTAAATATAAATTTATGCCATTTATGAGCAAAATTGCCAACTGGATTGAAATTACTGGATAAACAAAAATAGGCAATGCCTGAACATATACATGAGCAAATCATGCTGTGCAAAAATTCATATACAGGCAAAATTGGTAACCAACTAAAACATAAAAGTGTGGAAACAAGATCAAAGTAGCTCGAACTTCTAGCCAGTTGCAAAATGAATCTAAATGTTGAAAAACAACAATGGAGGCAATCATTCCCACATACACAAAGAGACCAATGAGAAGTGTTTAGCCATTCTGAAAAAGCTTAAACAGAAAGGAAGAAAAGGTGGAAAGAAGAGGGAAAATTTAAAAAAAAAAAAAAAAAAAAAAAAAAAAAAAAAAAAAAAAAGTAACCCTATGCCAGACTTAAGAAAATTTGGATGTGCTGGACAGTTAAAGCTGTTAGAATTCAGTAAAGTATGTCATGATAGCTCAAATATTTCTATGTTTTAAAGGTTGGTCGAAAAAAAGCTTTTCCACCTTCAACAGCTCAAAATTTTCTGATACAATTTCAGACACATTTTTAAAAGTAGAAACTTGAAACTTGCTGATGGGATTTTTGAAGGTATGATGTCATTTTGCACTCAATTTATTAGAATTTGATTTATAAAGAATTAACTTCTCAGTGTGACCCTTTTTTCGTTTAGAAATTTCTTGCTTCAAAAAATCAGTTAAAAATGCTATCTTTGACTGCTTTTTTGCAATATTTTCTGTATTGCATTTATCAAAGAATACGCAGTCACGGGACCTTGTGTATTTTCTAAATAAGGCAATTTGCAAGTTTGATGCATATGAGAGCAAAAAGGAATTTAAAAATAAATCAGAAAATTAGCAGTTTGAATTGAAATACACCCTTAAACACTAATTTTAATCTTTTTACTGATGAAGGAAATTTAAAAGCTCCAAAACAGTTTTCTATATCCTTTTGTATACATGTATTTCCAATTTGTGTAATTTTCACATTGTCTGTTTATTTCTTTATTTACTGACCAAAAGTATAATCATCCTATTTTAGATAAATAAAATAGCTGATGCTAACATAACTATTGATGTATATAATTATGTAATTGATGCTGAAAACTGGAGTAATCATAAAGATATTGTTAATAAATATAAAATTTAATTAAAAGACCAAAAAGAAAATGTCTAATATTGGCTGTCTAATCTATATCCACAGCTAATTTCTTTATAAAGGATTAAAAAAAAAAAAAAATAAATAAATAAATAAATAATTAAATAAATAAATATTGGAGTGAGGTGGCCAGGTATCTGGCTACAAATGATATTCAATATCCAATATCTGCTATCCGGCTAAATTGATATCTTTTACTTTTCTAGTCAAAGTCTCATTTAAAATTTTCTTGTTTATTTTACAATTATATTAAAGTTTAGGTATGTAGATGAATTAAAATTAGCTTTGGATGTTATTATTATTATTTCTAGTTAGCTTTACCTGCCTCACAAGTCACTTTTTTCACAAACAAAATTTGCGTTCAGGGGCCCCATTGCATTTGGCAGCAAACACCCATACTATGTTTGGTCTGATCTTGAATTAATCAAATCTTGAACAATTGGGATTTTTCATTTTGATCTTTAAAAAGTTCAATTTTGTGAAGTGTCTTTTTCAATATCAAATTTCTTCTTAAATGGATCCCTGATTCATGTTTGTACTATTAGACCACATCTGTAAGATCTCCAGTTGGCAAAATGCCAAGTCGATTCCATTCATACTTAATGGAGAATAGTCTCTGAGGCTAAGATAGTCTTTGTTTCCATGGATATGGTGTTAATATTGTTTTCTGTTTTTTGTTCTGAGTAAAATTTTATTTTAACTTAAATGGATTGTTTACCTTGTATTAGTTAACAGAATAAGCTTTTCCAAAGTATATGTATTTTTCCTACATTTCCAGTTGGCAAAATGCCAAGTTCGATTCCATTCATACTTAACAGAGAATAGCCTCTGACGCTAAGATAGTCTTTACATTTCCATGGAAATGGTGTTAAATATTGTCTTCTATATTTTGTTCTGAGTAAAATTTTATTTTAAATTAAATGGATTCTGCACCTTCTATTATTTTACAGAAGAAGCTTTTCCGAAGTATATATATTTTTCCTACATTTTTGTAAATTTTAGTAAAAGCATGCGTATATTTATTATTATTGCATTTATATTTATGGCTAAACACAGATTTAATGATATGCTTGGCATCTGACTTGGTGCTATGCTAGAAGTTAGTTAATTGTGTCAAACTAAATATTCAGATCCAATATAAACAAATAATATAAATAAATGATGTAATAAATGTAGCTAATAATATAAACAATAATGCAAGTAAATAATATAAACGAATAATTTAAAGTAGTCACCAATTTGGCAATTTTTTCAAATCATGCTAAGCAGTTGTTAATCTATTAAAGTTGTTAATCATTGTGCGCGCGGCAGCGCGCAACAATAATATGATTGAGCGATAATGCTTAAGCATAGGAAACCGCAAAAACGAACAAAAAACAAAAAGCAAAGACGAACATTTAAAAAAAAAAAAATCATCAAAATTGGATAAGTATTTAGTTAGTTATTGCAAGAAGCACAACATAGCACAAAAATTATTTTTTTATTTTATGGCATACTGTAGGTGTACTGTAGAGTATTCTGAAAATCAGACAAAAATTTTGTGTCACAGCACTTTTCTCGAAAACTACTAAAGATAAAAACTTAATTTTTTTTTTTAAAACAAAAGACAAACTTTTTATCCTAGGGTAGTCATCGAGAAAACGTTATTTCGCTGGGCATTTTTTCTGAAATTGCGTATTTTCCAAACTTGGTCATAAATGGGTATATCTAACGTTCTATTGCAGATAAAATGTTGCGGTAAAGTTTGTTTTAAAGATTTTGCGATGCTAATTAATTCTGCAAAAATTCATAGCTTTACGTTAAACAGTTTTTTTACAAGATGAAATAAAAGAATAGCAGTCATCAATCTAAGGTACTTCTGATCATCGGCGAGAAAAACCAGTTACACCATTCGATTAAGCATAAAAAAATACAGAATGCTTTTTTTTCTCTTATTTTTAACTTAATTTTTTAACGAATTATGAATTTTTTTGAAATTTTTGACATGCTGATTTTTGTCATTTTTTAATGAATCATTTACTGAATAATTATGCACGGTGTCTAGCCCTGGTGGCTGTCAAATTTGATTTTTAATTTTAAATTAGACAATTTTTTGCACCATGCCAAATTTATATTTTATCCATTTTTTTCATTTATTTATATTTTGTTTTTAGCACAATGGCAAAAATGCCTGGCATACCTGTCAAATATTGGGGCCCTGTACTTTAACAAAGTGTATTTACTATAAGTATATACCGTATGGAAAAATAGAAGGACTAGTGAAAAATGCTCCAAGGAGCAGTGCAAAAGCAGAATATGATTTTAATTGAGCATTAAAAAGTAATGGACAAGTTTATTTTTTTGAAAAAGTACACAAGCATTTAAAAGTAATGAACAAGTTTATTTTATTGAAAAAATGCCCAAGCATTTAAAAGTGATGGACAAGACTTGAAACTGAGTCAAGAACTAGTAAATAATTTCCTCAAGACTTGAAAATGGCTGATCATGCTCTTATGTGACAAGCATATTCAACGTCTTTTTTTTATCCCTGTCTATCTTAGTATTGACACGTTATCAGAATATAACATTGTGCTCTATAAAAGCTGAACTTTCAGAGCAAGTTTTTGATGAAGTAGCTAAATTTACCACATGCTGCTCCTTAACAGTTTACTTGTGAAGTAGTAACTCTTATGGCAGTTTTATTATGTCCAAGTACATAAAAAAATGGAAAAGCAGTTGCTGTTTGGTTGTACATGTTACGTGCTTATCAGGTATTCTAACTTTATTAAAATCAAAATTTGCTTGAAATATCAGGGTTGCCACGCCACCTGGAGAACCTGGAAAACCGGGAAAACACAGGGAATTTTAAAATCCCCTCCCAAAACAGGGAAAATCCAGGGAATTTTTAAAAGATCCTAAAAAAATCTGGAAAACACAGGGAATTTTTTAGCTACTACATCCAAATAAATTCGCCCTTTCGGGTAAACTGAGTTTTAACCGACTTCTTGGTGGCGTCGTGCTTATTTTTGTGCACTCAACATAGAATAAACGCGTTGCAGTACAGGGAAAACACAGGGAATTTTTTTTTCAAGATTAGAGTGGCAACCCTGAATATACAGTGCTTTTGATAAACTTATCGATTACTTATGAAAATCTAAAAATTTTAGCACTATTTTATCTTTTGCTAATAAAAATCTGCTTAAAAATTTTTAGTAAAAAGATTGGATAGAAAAACTGTTTTTTAGTGATAAGATTGCGTGCAAAAAATGGTTGTGATAAGAGTAAATACAG
The DNA here is from genome assembly GCA_964019185.1 of Maratus speculifer. Lineage (NCBI taxonomy): Eukaryota > Metazoa > Arthropoda > Arachnida > Araneae > Salticidae > Maratus > Maratus speculifer. The sequence continues at coordinate 308,249,548 of OZ025289.1, forward strand.
TGCAAAGCAGTAATATCAAGGCTTTATTAAAGAGGGGCCAGGATGTGTTTAATATAGATACTGTATCTAATACTTGTTGTGAAAACTGAGTTTTTCTAAAGCACAGTGTTAGATTCTGCCAACATGCCTATACTAAGATAGACAGGGATAAAAAAAGGACGTTGAATATGCTTGTCACATAAGAGCATGATCAGCCTTTTTCAAGTCTTGAGGAAATTATTTACTAGTTCTTGACTCAGTTTCAAGTCTTGTCCATCACTTTTAAATGCTTGGGCATTTTTTCAATAAAATAAACTTGTTCATTACTTTTAAATGTTTTTGTACTTTTTCCAAAAAATAAACTTGTCCATTACTTTTTAATGCTCAATTAAAATCATATTCTGCTTTTGCACTGCTCCTTGGAGCATTTTTCACTAGTTCTGAAATGCTTAGGTTACACTATACACTATATGTGCGGGAAAAGTTATTACATTTAGTAATAATATCTTTAAATCATATTTCTTACTATATTTGTCTATAACTTATTTTAAAATAAAAAAATTATAATATGTTGAAACCTAATTCAATGCAGAAAAACAAAAATGTATTCTCAAAAAAAAATGCGACGTATCTGGGATGTTTAATAAACAAACTCATAAAGAGATAGTATGGACTTTTCCATGTTTTACATGCATTAGTCCTTTCTGACCATGTGCAGTTCACTCCAGGTTTCTGTCAAATGTGGTACATCAGTAATAATACTTTCTTTTATATTTAAGTAGCTATTTTCATTTTATTGGGCTGCATACAGTTAACAGCATTGTATTATTGAAAGAGAGAAATGTAGTTATGTTATTTTTGAAGTAGTGTTTATATCTTTTCAGATAATCAAATATCTCTTGCCAATCTGGGTGATGATCATGGTATTCTATCCCAGTAGAGGAGGTGTGTCTGAAGAAGATGAAGGGCTTCTAGGATGGTCATGTTCTGGGGTTAGTTTATTTCGTTGTTTTATTTTTAAGGTTTCGTTCATCTGATGAAATTTTATTTGTCTCTGTTCTCTGTCTGTCCGTCACAGAGCCTGTACACAAAAACTATACAAGTCAGAGCATACAAATTTTGTGTACTTATATCTGAATGTCTGTTGTCACACAATAAATCATAAAAGTTTGTAAAAGATCATTAAAAAATTATTAATTATTATTATTAAATTATTATTATTAAATATTATTATTAAAAAAATATTAATTAAAATATTTATTTTAATATCATCAGTTCATTTTTTGTTGTTGTTATCTCTTCTAATTGTTGCCAAAGTTTAAATAGATATAAAAATTATTATGTATCTAACATAAATTAATGGATTAAATAAATTGCGTGAAAAATGTGTATTTGTGTTTATTTTGGTAATTAATTCCACAATTGTATTTTTTGCCGTGGCAAACCATCAGGCATGGAAAGAAAAAGAGATTTTTTTTTTACTAGGATTTGATAATTACAGTTTTTTTTTTTTTTTTTTTTTTTTTTTTTAATTATTCAATTTACAAATTTGGTACTTCCGCATGCGGATGTTATTTCGTGCTGATTCATAAAATCTAAATTTAAAAAAAAAAAGTCAACCACAAAAAATAAATTTGTAAATGTTGGGGAAGGAGAAGTGAATGTCTCATTATGCCAGCTGTAGTTAAGCTAAATAGATGTAGATGTTTTGTAGAATTCCAAGAACTACTAATAAAGTAAACTAAACTTTCATTTATTTAAACTTATAATAAAAACATAATTAAAAACATAACTAAAGAGATATATACGCTTTCATTTTATTCAGCCTTAAATGGCTTCCACACTTAAGTACTCCAAAACATAAACAGTGGAGATACTGCTGGCCAGGCAAGTACACACCTACTAAATCTGCTACATCACTCTTTATACAGGCAAAAAACATTAAAGTCACAGTTAATACAAAACATTAGCATAGTTTAAGAAAAGGTTATGGTCACAAATAAGTAAAACAATAGTTTAATAAATAAGTTTAACAAGAAAACATTAACTCTGGTATTTGGCTAACAACTAACCTACCATAACTCAAAACAGTTGACATGGCATTAAGTTTGCAAGCTAGAAGTGTGAAGTTACTTCATTCACAACTAAACTATCTAGTAAATATTTCTGCATTAGTTATATAATAAAAAAGTCCTTTATATTTAAGAAAGGTAATATATATATGTATGAATAATTAACATTTAAACTTTGAAAAATATTGAAAGTAAAAGTTTGTTTACATTTTTTCAATTACTAACCAGCCATGTCATAACTTTTAAATCTTTTCTTCAAACATTAATAAACTTTAAATATAACAAATGAACTTTCAAATAACTTATTAAACATTATGCGGATGAGTGAAAGAGAGGGGGGAAAACTTATTGGAATTTTAAATGAACTTAAAACTTAAAACTTTAATTGAAAAATACCAACACAAAACTTATAGAAAAGATACTTTTCCGCACAGACAATTAATGGGAATTTATTGAAATTAAGAAAACTAAACTTTTACAACTTGACATAGTTTATAACACATAATACAAACTTTATAAATTTAAGATAAATTGAATTTTTATTGGGGGAAGGGCAGTGTTGTCTTTTTTCTTTAGATAACCATGTTTATTGCAATTTGAATGCGTTATTTTTACTGAGCACTAATGTAAATATTATTTCTCAAAATGGTTGGTAAAAAAGCGGGTTTTTTTCAAAAAAAACCCAAAAACCATGGTTTTTTTGGTTAAAACCATTTTTTTTTTTTTTTTAATATGATTTCGTATTACATATACATGCATATGTATCAATAAAAATAAATTTTTTGAATATGTAAGTAATAACTTGATTAAAAGTTATTCTAATCAATGTTAATATACAATTTAATATACAATTAGTTATATAGAAAATTGAAATCATTTAAATATTAAACATTTTTAAAAAAGCTGTCTTTTATTTGATAAATAAAATGTTCTACATAATCAAACATTGATACCTTGAAAATCTTAATATACAATCTTTTAATTATTAGCACTATAAATAAATATATGGTGCAGTTTCATAAATAAAACTTCATATATGTTTTCACAAGGCTATTCAAAATAATTTCTTTAAAATTCTTGTTATATGAGATGTCTGATTTTTCAGTTAGAAGACTATACATGAATTATCTTTTATTGAAAATAAAGCTTTTTATAAAGAATTTTCGGAATGATTTGAATTTAGCAGTAGAGTCTACACACTTAAAGAACTGTTATGTATTGCTTTTTGACATTCCTTCTCTAAAACTACCAGTGAGCAAATCCATCTCAGCTCAGGCAGGGCATGTCAAATCACCATCACAGATTTTTTTCAAAAAAATTCAGTAGTTAGAACTAAGTGATTTATAAAATTTCCTAAAAGGATTTTTCCCTAAAAAATTTATTTCTCTGATTACAGCACTTTAAAGTTCATGATAAAATTGGCAGTTTTCAGAAAAACTGAAAAACGCTTCATTTTGAAATGAACACAATACCAAACATATTCAACATATTCAGTCAATTTATTTTTTATAAACAGTTATTAAACTGAATTTTACTTTGGCATAGTTTTAAAAAATATAGTGGCATTTTTACTTAATTAAAAAAATTAGATTTTAAGTACAAAATATATAATTATTAGTGAATTTAAGATTTTTTTTCAGAATGAAAAAAAATATTCTAAAGCTAAACATTGATGGCAATCCAAAGACCTTTAATGGGAGTTTTACAGCAAATTTTATTTTAACTCTAAGGTGCTTACAACTTTTGTAATTCAATTTTAAATTATGCAAAATTTTGTAAAATCACTACTTTTGAAATGCAATTTCTCAAAAACACCATTTTTTAAAAATCTGATAATATGCTCAATTCATACCTTATTAGTCTCTAATAAATACCTTATAAGCAAATCGTGTGTTTTTGCTTAGAATATTTTATATGATTTTTTGAAAATAACATGTTGTGTGTATTTTTCAACAGACCACAAAGGCAAGTTCTTCCTTATTTAACCGAACTTGTAATGTAATTAATATTTCAAACTAAAAAATACATCACTAGTACATAATTATTACTGTTAAATTATAGCTAATCATTTGCTTAAATTTAAAATTGCGTAAAATACAGCCAATAATAAAATTAGTATTGATCATATGTCATTTCATTCCATACTCATAAATGTGCTAAATTCATCTACAGTGTGTTAAATATTTTGTTATATAGTATGGATATAATATATTAAAATGCAAATACATACATTACAACTGAATTAGATTTTTTTTTTTCAAGTTTAGTTTTTTTCCAATTAGTTTTTTTTTCTCAGGAAACCAGAAGATCAAGCTTTTTCTTATTTCTCTATATTTATAATAATATTTTTTAATGAAAAAATAATAATATGCACATTATTATGGCAGATAAATATAAGCTAATCTTCAAAAATTCCTATTCATAAAATTAAATAAGCCAAACCCCTTAAAAAAAATCTGCGCTTGTGATGCATTTTGACTTTGCTGAAAATTACTCACTAATACTGCCAAATGAAGTACAAAGCTACCACTGGCAGAATACTCAGATATCGTTAGTTACCTGCACAGCATACTTTAGAGAAGAAATAAAGAGTTTTATCATAGTTTCTGATGATTAACTCATGATACAGCTCATGCTGTTTGTGACATAGAAAAAGTAAAAAAAAGAATTATTTAAGTTGTACCAATTACAAACACTGGAATCACCTGTGTATATATCAGATGGAGCTGGAGCACATTTTAAAAACAAGTATCAGTTTTATGAATTGCACAAAAATAAAATTGTACTAAAGTAGAGGATATTTTCAGGTACTGGCCATGTTAAAAGTGCATGTGATGCTGAGACAAGCACTATGCAACAAAATTTAATCTCCAAAAGGATCCAATAAAAGCTATCCAAAATTCTGTCTCATTTGTTGCTGAACTAACTTCTCTGCTAAAAAATAACATTCTAGTCCATCCAGACAAAAATATTACTCAATCCTATAGAACTAATAATGAGAAAGAATATGCTAATGCAAAATCTATTGTTGGTATTAGATATAAACATTATAGGGTGATTGTAAATAATGAAAATTATATGGAACGAGCAAGTAAAAATGAATTGACAAAAGTTGAAACCTTCAGCCAAATGAAAAGACAATATTCAATACATAGTTTCCAAATCGGTGATGTCATTGGATGCATTTATGAAAATAATTGGTGGATAGGACAAATCAATGGTATATCAATCACAAGAACTAAATGACATTAAAGTATCATTCATGTACCCAACATGGTCCATAGATAAAGCATTCCAGTGGCCAAAAGAATCTGGAAAGAAAAAATATGAATGTGCAACCATTGGAAAATGTGCTTCTAGAAACAGAAAAATCAGTTACAATAGGACAATCTGAGCGACTTCATACCTTCAACGATAAGGAGTTGAAGTTAATTTAAGAAACCTTCACTACCTAATTCTTCTGTTATGTATGTATTTGCACATTAATATATTATATCCATACTATATAAAAAAAATTTTACACACTGTAGATGGATTTAACACATTCATGAGCATGGAATGAAATAACATATCATCAATACTAATTTTATTATTGGCTGTATTTTACGCAATTTTAAATTTAGGCAAATGATTAGCTATAATTTAACAGTAATAATTATGTACTAGTGATGTATTTTTTAGTTTGAAATATTAATTACATTACAAGTTCGGTTAAGTAAGGAAGAACTTGCCTTTGTGGTCTGTTGAAAAATACACACAACATGTTATTTTCAAAAAATCATATAAAATTTTCTAAGCAAAAACACACGATTTGCTTGTAAGGTATTTATTAGAGACTAATAAGGTATGAATTGAGCATATTATCAGATTTTTAAAAAATGGTGTTTTTGAGAAATTGCATTTCAAAAGTAGTGATTTTACAAAATTTTGCAAAATTTAAAATTGAATTACAGAAGTTGTAAGCACCTTAGAGTTAAAATAAAATTTGCTGTAAAACTCCCATTAAAGGTCTTTAGATTGCCATCAATGTTTAGCTTTAAAATATTTTTTTTCATTCTGAAAAAAAATCTTAAATTCACTAATAATTATATTTTTTATACTTAAAATCTAATTTTTTTAATTAAGTAAAAATGTCACTATATTCTTTAAAACTATGCCAAAGTAAAATTCAGTTTAATAACTGTTTATAAAAAATAAATTGACTGAATATGTTGAATATGTTTGGTATTGTGTACATTTCAAAATGAAGCGTTTTTCAGTTTTTCTGAAAACTGCCAATTTTATCATAAATTTTAAAGTGCTGTAATCAGAGAAAAAAAATTTTTAGGGAAAAATCCTTTTAGGAAATTTTATAAATCACTTAGTTCTAACTACTGAATTTTTTTGAAAAAAATCTGTGATGGTGACTTGACGCATATCAGTACTGTCTGCCTGAATTGAGATGGAATAGCTCCAGTTTAAAAGAAAAGGCAACAAACAAAATTCATAAAGTAAGCAAAAATACCTATTTAATAGCTTTTTGACTATTGAAAACATTGATCTTAAAATATAAAGCAGTTTTATATATACTGTCTTCCACTAAAGCATTTAAATAACCATGAGCCTACACTACATGCTATATTTTAATGCTTGGTACTTTTAAATGTCTAAACAAAAAATTACAACTTTTTAGGTATTTTTATAAGATTTTCTTTCTATTAAATCTCAAGCAAACCATGCCTTGTCCCTTTCTCCCCAATTTTCCCGGCTGATATAAGTAGTGGGTTTGGTTATGCAATCGAAGATTGAAATATACCTTATATCACATTTTAATTAAATGTAAACAGGTGCTTCCCTAGCGCCAAAATTTTCAATCTCTTCTCATTCAACTTTATATCATGAGTTTCTTTTTTATTCTTAAAAGCTAATCCTCCCAATCAAGAAAATTTTCTTTTAGAATTTGACTGAAATCTTAAATTTCATTTTATGTATTAACTGTAAATCTGCGTTTCTCAAAATAAAAACTTTTTTTCTAATAGCTACATATTTTTAATCCATTTTGTATTTGCCAACTTTACATAATTTGTTTTCTTTATAGATTCAGATATGTCCATCATTGCATGAAATTTGCATTCTACATGCATACTAACATGACCGAGACTAGACTCGCTATGTCTCATGGTGACTGCTGAGATAAGACTTAAAAATGGAAACTACTTACATGCAATAATTTGACACACTTAAATTACAAAAATTAGAAAATATTATATTAGTTTTGTTCTAAAAAAACAATTGGTTTAAACTATGGCAACCCGGTTAGTAACAAAATAAAATCATAATGCAAAACCCCTATTCCCAATGCAAGAAAACTAAGGCTGGTACTTCTAGGTTATCCCATCGACCAATTTCGCCAAATTATACAAATCGCCAAACTAATAGCCAAATTATACATGTTGAGATAATTTTTATTTTAAATAACGAAAAAACAAATAATTAGTAGAATATTAATAAAAATATTAATAAAAAGTCGAAATAAAAATCACTTAATGACATTTTAAACACGTGAATCACATTTAATGTTGTTGAATGTGACATTCACGATCATCCATTATTGGCATTTAATCTTATTATTTGGCGATAATTTTTTGGTCGACGGGATAACCTAGAAGTACCCAAAGGCTTAACCCAATAAACACATATCAAAAAGAAAAAAAAAATTATACATTAGCATCAAAATCAAATAAATGGAGAAAATTACTTAAGAATGTCATATTTGAGGCTTTGAGGAATGATGAAATTCTTAATAAATCTTAACTAATCAAGCAATTTAAATAATAAAAGTGCACTTTTAGCTTGACTCTGCCCTTCTGGGCTATAAATGTTTTACAATTAATGGTTTTATATGTACATATATATTTAAACCTTTAAAAAAAAGGAAAAAAAAGTAATTTTTTTCTAACAAGCTAATTTGTAAAAAATTGATTATTCTGTCATGTAGATTTACAGCTTATATGGAAAGTTGGGTTGATTAAAATTATTTATCATTTTAGAAATTTATTAAGTCATCATTTTTCTACAACTTTGAAAAAAAAAATTGGTTGCCTGTAAAGTCGGTATACGGGCGAAAGTTTTACGTGACAACGACTTTGAGTTGTAAAATAATTTTAATGTGAATATTCATTCGTATAGTAGGAAGAAGGATGAAATAATAGTAACAATTTAAAACATTTATTTATACAAAGAATTATATTTAAAACATTAATTTATACAAAGAATCTCGCACTGAATTTCATATTAACAAAATTTTATTTTTACCTTTACACATACATACGTATTTATATACAAATATACATACAATAACTTGCAATACACTGTGTTTGTTAAACACATTTTACTTCATGTTTATTGATGTCAAATGTTGAATTTTGTAAACAGCATATTAAAGAATTTTTCAATGAGCAGAATATAACTAAAGTAAAATGGCTTTCACTAATCATATATCATTAGTTTTCCATAATATACCACCGAATTACGAAATAAACTACACTTATTTTCTTTGTACTTTATACTAATAACTAATACATAACGTATTTCGTCTTAGTTTGATACTATCTAAAATTCCTATTAAGCACCGCCCCTTCCTTGCAGCGAATTCACATTCACGTTCAGAAAATGGTCCCACAAGTGACCGGAAAAAGTTAAGAGAAAAGTGAGCGCGTATCGTGAGCGGAGCGTAACGTAACGCAGTTTCTTGAAGTGTCTCCCGGCAAACCAATTTACAAGACGTTGTCACGCCAATAAAACAAAATGAAACAAAAAAAAAAAAAAAAAACCATGAAAAAAAAAACAGCATGTTTTTTTTTGTTTTTTTTTTTTTAACCATTGGTTTAAACCATGGGTTAAACCAAACAACCCTGTTTCTTAACATTAAATATTTGTAAAAGTGAAAATTTCAGGGGGAGGAGAGGATTATCCAAGGAGGGGCTATTTTCTAAATTTTGTTAATGTTGGGAAAACTAAAGAATCAATCGCTTTGAACTTTGACATATAGTTTATAACACATGATAAGAATAAGGATAAAGTTTTTAGAAAGAGATATCAAAGGAAACCCTCTGTGTGATCTGTGATCACACTTATCCACTTGTTCATGCTCATAATTCAATGTTAAGTTTTTTCTGTTCTTTTTTTACTTTTTTGTAAAGTGTCAATGATTGTAACAAGTTGATTTAAATCAACTTATTTTTTTTAAATCATTGATTTAATTCAAAGTTTTTTATAAATGTTAAAATTACATAAAAGTATTGAAATCTAAGATTAATTTGGAATTTCTCTACAGGTATTTTGCCTTATGAATAAATGAAAAAAAATAGCTTTAAAAAATTGCTTCTAAACTTAATTTCTCAGAACTGTAAAACATTAATTACGATAAGTTTATAAAGGCATAAAAAGCTTTTAATTCAAACATTTTATTTTAATTTACTTTAATTTGGGATGTCCTAACTTCCTATAAGTAATCAAATTATTCATTCTTTTGTGTAAAAATTAGCATGACAAGTATAGTAAATTTCTCCAAAGTAAGAGAGTAAATAATCAGAATCTAATTACTCATTCTACTTTTGCGATACTTTTGTTACTTTTGGTATAAATTTATTAATTTATACCAAATATTGGAGCTAAAGAAGAATGAAAGAATAACATCTACTCAACAGCTGTTATAAAAGAATGCATAAAAGAACATGTTAAGCACAGGAAGAGATCTTGGTTAGCATTTACATTCAGTAAAGTTAAGATTTGGGCAATTAACATTTATTTTTCATAGTACAAAGCAAAACGAGCTGTTAATAATATTTGTTAATTTTATTATTTGTGCTATAACTACTGAAATTACTTACTTGCAGTTTTTATTAATTATATGATTGTTTCTTCTAGGTCATTTTTAAGGACTTTTTTTTTTTATTGGAAAAATGCATCTTGCCTTTAAAAAGAAAAAAAAAATAGTGAAATTTTTTTATATTACAATTTTTTTAAATACATGTGTCCAAGACCTTAAATGATAGGACTTTATTTTTGGGGAAAAACAAGTTATTACTAAGCCATGTATTTAACATTGTTTTTTGATTTGTAATTTATAAAAAATTTTAAAATTAATGATTTTTTATTATAGTAAAAAATTATGTACTTTTTTTCCCATATTGTTACTAAACATATTACTAATATATTTTCTAATAAAACAATGCCCTTTTTTTGGAGGAAAGAAGTCAACATCCTGCTTTTCTTCCTTCTAAAATAAATTCTAAATTATAAACTATTATTTTAGTAATTAAAGCATAAAAATGTTTATTACATATCTAATTAAAGATTATTTCTTTAATAATTAATTAATTTTAAGTAGTGTTAACAATTTAATGTTAAATACAGTTACTAATCATTTTGATAAATGTAAATATCACTAGTATTTTATGTATTCTTGCATAATTATTACAAAATATTAATGTGTATAACTTTATTGTTTTCTAATTACTAATGAAACTACTAATTTGCAATTTTTATAATTTCTCTAATTACTAACTATTAGTTAAATTTTATTAATTAAAATGTAAAAATGCAGATTATTTTAGTAATTAGAGGTTTAATTGTTCTGGAAACTTAAAACTTTTGGCATCTTTTCAGTATTTTAATGCTGGGAAAAAATATAAAAAATCTGATTTAAAATTTAAAAAATGATTTTTTTTTTATTTAAAAAGAAAATCCTGATTTTTTTACACCCTACTTTTTTGTCAAGCTCTTTCTGTTTCCAATGTACTATATTTAACCAATCTATCTTACTTAATGCCAATATTGGATAATGTGGTGAAAGAACATACCCATGTCTTTTCTCAATTTCATGTCACCCCTATTAATTTTCAGTAAGCTAATTTGTAAAAGTTTTATATAAGTGTGTGTATATGACCATTATCTTGCTCAAATCCAGTTATTATTTCCATAATTTGTACTTAACTTCGAAATCTACCTCCGCTTGTAGGCTGTGCCGGCAGGATTTATTTATTTATTTATTTTTTAATGTTTTTGTGAAATCTTGTGTAATTTTAATGACTGATGCTTAATGATAGTAGAATGCTTTTTATGTTTATGCATAATGTAAAATCTTCTTTTTTGTTATCTAGTCAACTACATCAGTTTTCAGTCAAAGCACACGCTATCAGGATGCTTACAGTCAATTGACACTACCTGTTGAAAATGGAAGTGATGAATACTCAACTTTGAGACGGTCTGCCTCATCGCCCGGTATTACAGTTATTTATCTTTCCCAATTGTTAAATCATAGAATAAATGTTATGTCATAGAATGTGAATTTTGAAGTGGTAAAATACTGTTGCTGCCAATAAAATGAAATATCAATAAAAAAAAAATTGATTAATGAATAAATTAATAAAAATGAATTTTTTTTTTTTTTTTTTTTTTCTTTTTTACATGTGACATTATTTTCTTCCCATATAAGGTCAAAGCAGTTAAATAAAGACGTAGGGTTGTTGCTAAATACAACATTTTCATATTCTGAACTTTTTTTTCACAATAAAGTTCATTTTGCAAATAGTGACAGTATTATGCAGTTTATGTCTTAACTTTGCAGCCTTATTATTAGACAAGGAATGTTTTAATCCGATTTTTAAATAGCGTTCATGATTAAAAAATGCATACAATTTATTAAACATGTAATTTGCTATTGAAGTTGAATACATTGAAATTTGGTAAGACATAGTTGAAAGATATTGGTGAAAATTTTCATTTTTGAATTAATCTTTAACTCAATTTTAAACTGCAATCCAAAGTTAAATATATTTGAAATTATACTTAGATTTATTGTAGCATGTCAGGTCTTGTTTAAAATTGTGTTTCTGTTTTCTCATTGCACAAACATCAAGCTAAAATTGTTAAATAAATTTTAATGGAACTCTTAACAGAATAAAAGCCTGGTAGTCAATGTAACATTTAGGCTTTCTTTATTGCAATTTGTGGCAGAATTTCACAAAGTATGATAAAAAAAAAGCTACAGTTCATTTTTTTCAATAAAATTTTCTTAATTTTCATGTATTTTAATCTCAGAATAGATAAGATCAAAAGTTGTTAAAAAATATGCACTGTTGACACATTAATATTAAAATGTTTGTTTTATAATTTAAAATGAATGGCCTTTAAATGTGATGCATTTTCAGTGATAGATTTTTTTCAAGTAAAGATTTCTTTTGCTTTCTTTTAAAAGTTATGAAAAATAACATCATTTTGATTCACTCATAGTTTTGTAACTGTGGCAGTAAAATTTTTTTAATTTCTGAATTAAGGGAAATTTTTATTCACTTGAAAACGCCCGTTCGTTAATGTTAAGCCTATAGTCAAGTTGTTTTCGAATTTCTCATTTAAATTTGAATATTTTTAAAAGATTTTTTTTTTTTTTTTTTTTTGCTTAGTATAGTTGACATTATTTTCTAATAAATGCTTTTTTTTTTTTTTTTTTTTTTTTTTTTTGTGGATATTTTTAATAAAAATACTTTTACTTTCAAAACCAGTTCTAAAGCTAAAAGTATCTTTATTTAAAATATCTACAACCGAAATGGAAAAAGTAAAAAAAAATACCCCTATTAGAGATCAACCTCAGCTATCCTCTGCAAAAAATCATTTGAAAGTACTCAAATTTAAACAAGAAATTTGAAATTACTTGCCATAGATTTAACATTAGTGAATAGGTGTTTTCAAGTGAGTAAAGAGTTGCCTTAACATGTGAATTCTCTTTAAATTGTTATGTCAATTTGCAAAACTCAATTCTGTAGTCATAGATATACTGTACATACAATACAACCTTGAAAATTTGGAAATACATATACAGTAGACTCTCTGAAATCCGCACAGCTTGGGACCAGAGGTTTTGCAGATTTTAGAATTTTGCAGATTTCTGGTCATTACTTTGTTTATATTTTTGAAACAATAATTTGAATGTAATTAACAATGCAATCGGAACTATAATGAATGCTTAACACTATAATAAACATTAAAATAAGTAATAAACTAAAATAATAAAAATTTAGATAATTTTTAAAATGATTAAAATATTAATGGTTAAGATCAAGTTAGTAATCAATAATGTATGATTAAATATTCATTATAAAGATGAAATGAATTTTTCCAAAATTATCCAACAAAAATTGCTTCATAAAAGTACATTACTAATTCACATCAAAATCATAAAATAAGGATTTATTTTTCAGGTTTTCAGACTTAAGAACCAAAAAGCTTGATTAATACATAAATATATTTGGTAAGAAGATTGATTATCAGTGGTATCAGCAATACAGTACAGAATCAATTATCCGAAATGGTTGGGGTCAGATATATTCCGGATAACTGGTTTTTCCGGTTAGCTGGTTGGGCATTAAAGCAGCATCCATTTGATAAGTTTTATGGAATATATGTGGTTGTCATATTACTTCCAATTTTAAATTAATTATTAGATTATTTGAACTAAGAATCAGATGCAAGTAAGGTCAAATGTTAGAGTTTAAAAGAAGGTAATTTATGGGAGTTCTTTGGGGGAAAAATTCTTCTGTTTTCTCTGCATAAAAATGAAAACATCTATAATATAACTAAATATGCTTCTAATTTCAAATACTACATGCTGTTATCAAACTGTTCAATTTTTTCAAGCAATACTCATGTCAAACTGGCAGTGTATGACACTTTTTTCTACAAAAATTCTAACATCAGTCTATTAGAAATATCATTCCGGATAACTGGTTTTCCGGTTAACTGATTTCCGGATAAATGGTTCCATACTGTATTTTAATTTTTTTTTTTTTTTTCGTAAAAAAATTATTCTTCCTTCATGAAAACACATGAATACAGTAGTATTAACAAAATTAGAAATTAAAAAATATATGGAATTAATATAAAACTAAAAAAGTGATATTTAGTTCTAATATCTGAACTGAAGGTTTCATTGTTTACATCTGTAAAATATGTGCGGATTTTAGAGAGTTGCAGATTTTAGGTTTGTAGATTTGAGGGAGTCTACTGTATCTCTTAACTCTCTACTTTTTATAAACTTATAATTCTAAATAGTCATCTTGATCGTATTTAATTCCAGAAGATAAGTGAAGTGAATATTCCAATTTATAAATAGTGTTAATTAAAGAACAGGAATTGTTAGTATCTGTAAAAATGATTGGGATTCACCAGTTCTAGATTTTGAAATTTTACATAATCTGAAATAACCTTACTTATTTCAAAAGTATGTATGTATATATAAATATATGCAGTTAAAAATAAATAGCATATAAAAAATATTGAATTATGGTATTAATTTACAAAACATGTTTTTATAATATTAACATATTTTTATTTAAATATCTGAATTAGTGTTTGTAGGTATTCATTTATAAAGGATTTTTTTCTCTTTCTCTAATAAGAAATTATGTTATCTTTAGTTCTATGAACTGACAATATTTCATGTTCATACAGTTGCTTTACTCTAAGATTGATATTACTTTATCTAAAAAAAATTTTATAGAATTTTTTTCCTTTTTTATTACTTTTTTTTAACTTTGCTGCCATCGTTATTTTTATTCTCGCCAGTGTTGCCAAATCTAGTGGGAGTTTTTCATTTTGAGATTTTGAAGTTGCATCAGAAAATTTTGACTAGTAATTTTGAATTATTTTGTTTTCAGATTGTTTGTTTATTTTTATGTAAAACAAGAATAATTACACTTTACTCTCTGCAATCCACAAGCGCGTATTAGCACTATTATAAAATTTTAATACATTTTGTAATTCACTAGAAGTAAATGTTTTATGTGTCCTTGAATAACTATTAGGCTGCTATATTTTGAAAATATTTCTTGCCTTTTATGGCCATACATAACAAACTTCAGAGTTGTGTGCCATCTAATCCAATTGCTTTATTTTCATGCTGAAACCACAGCAGTGAAAACATATAGATTTTAGATATAGTCAATATACTTACTCCATTGTTATTTATATTATTAGAGTTATCTTTACTGGAATTATCTTTAAATGTAGTATGCTTGTTATGTCCACATTGAATTAATGGATTGAAAAATTTATGGCCAGCTGTACTGTCTGTAGATAGCCAAAGTAATGATTCTGAATTTAGATGATTTTTACACAAGATAAAGCAGCTGAATTACTAAAATTTGTAGAAGAAAAATCAGCTTCTCTTCTCAATTCTGCATCAGAAGAAGATTTAGTTACTTTGAATTTTTTTACAAGATAAATTCTTGGAGTAAAAAAATAAATTAAAAAAAAATCATGCATGCAGAAATAATATTTACTGTATTAATTTCAAGAGAATAAAATTCAGAAACACAATCTGACGCTGGAAAATATAAAATTATTTTTGAAGAGGAGTTAAGTTACAAAGTTAAAGTTTTTTTGAAAGATAATTTTTTTTCTGATAATGAAATTCTGACTTGTATACAATAATTAAATTGCAGATCATAAATTAAAAGCATTAAAGGAAACCAATATCATTGCAATGTTTGATAGATTAAAAAATTTCAATTAATTTTGTATTATATCATTTAAATGTATATTTAGTATTGAATAAAGTTTATTTTCATATAAAAGGAAAACATTTCTTTTCATTTATACATTTTTTTTTTATTATTCACAGTGTGATTACTATATTTGTAGATGAATTCAAAATATTAGAATGTAAACAAAAAAAAATCGTGTATAATCTTCAAAACCCTTGGTCCTAACTTATATGGATTAGACAAAGTGTACTGCATTTAAAATTTTTGGTGGAAATTCTGAATATCTGAATAAAAAACCCATCAGATTCGGCAACACTGATTCTTATCCACCAGTCTATCAATATTTTTAAATAACTAAATAAATAAACTTCACATTGCAGAAGTGTTTTTAAAAATATGGTGCATGAAAAATAAATGTAACACCTTTTTTCCTTTATTTATTATTGTATTTTGCTTTTTTACTTACCCATCATACGTAGTATAGGATAAGTCTTGCAATCGTTTTGAAAATCGAAAAAAAATTTTTGACGGATTTACACGTTTTAGATAATGGAGATTCTGAAAAATATATTTTTAGAAAATTTTTTTTGCCATCTGTCTGTCTGTCTGTCTGTCTGTCAGTCTGTCTGTCTGTAAATGCTCTATCTCCCGAACAAATTGAGATAGAGACTTGAAATTTTGTTTGTAGTTAGTATGTAAGAATGGGACAAAGCCTATTTCATATCAGCAACCTCGATTATCTGGAACTATTTTTTTCGGACTCTCGAAAAATTCGTTCTGATGAAAGGTATATAAAAATTTTCGAATTTTTTTGTTCTAAGGAATGGACGTAAAAGGCAATAAAATAACACACATTTTGCATATAAAACGAAGTCGATTGGATTATTAGTTGCCGAGATATTTGTAATCCAGTTTTCCACATTCTTCGATTTTTCATGACCCTGTATTTCATTCAAATTTCAATTCAGAGTTATATTTTAATTGGAAATGAGAAGCTTAATCCGACGCAGTTAATTGTTAGTTAGTAGAATTATTATTTTTGGAGTTATAAGGACGTTTCTTTTATG
This sequence comes from Maratus speculifer, assembly GCA_964019185.1. Lineage (NCBI taxonomy): Eukaryota > Metazoa > Arthropoda > Arachnida > Araneae > Salticidae > Maratus > Maratus speculifer. The sequence continues at coordinate 308,266,189 of OZ025289.1, forward strand.
CAGTTCGGAACTACTTGAGTAGTTTGGCGTTTTATATAATTTGTCGAAATTGGTACATTAGCAGTTCTTTAATATAGCATTACTATGTATATTAACAACATTTAAATTTTGTTTATGAATTGCAATGCATTGTATAAATAGTTTTCACATGTTTTATTTTCATATACATATCTATGATGGGTAAGTATTATGGTGGCCCCCCAACGACTAGTTTTTTTTTTTTTTTTTTTTTTTTTATCATGTCTTATTATTTTATTAAGAGCTCTAACATATATTCCCATGACAGGAAATTGTTGACAAGGCCTGAAATTTGAGGCAAAAGTGTGAGATTGATCAATATTTTAAAATCCTATCTAAAAAAAATTCACAGAAGTAATTCTCTCAAAAAATGTCATGAATGTTTAATAGGTTTTTTCGAATAGGGGAGGGAACAATGCTCAAATGAACACTCATTACTATGGAATTAAGGCCACAAAATTCAGATGAAATAATTTAAAGGGATATAACATATTTAAAATATCTGCAAGTGATTATGATAACAGATTTACTGATTGTTGATGTTCTAATAAAACACTCAATGTAACGTATTTAAAACTAGTATGGATGCCCATCCTAGGACGGTGGGAAAAAATTGTAAAAACTGATAAAAATAATTGACAATATGGAAACATTTAAGTGAGCAAAGTTCGGCTAGTTTATGGTCTAATAAACACACTATTAGCATTTACAATACTTCTGGTTAAACCAGGCTTTTCAGCTAATACACCATAACAAAATTAAGATTTCTTAATAAAAGAAAATTTTAACAAATATGCAATAAAACTGCGTAATTAAAAAAGTTTGCTGCAACTATTGAAATAATGCTAATAATTAATAATTATTGTTAATTTTTATAGCACTTTGAAATTGTATTTTTTTTTTTATTTACCCCCTCAAGAAGGAGAAAGATTGTCATTTTTCCCTTATGTTGGCAAATTTCTGTTTCTACTGTCAATCTTCAGATGCACACAGATGACATACTGGTCTCTTGGAGGGAGCATTAATTCCAACGACAATTTTTGAATTGAAAAAGTGGTTTGGCATGCTATGTGTTACACTGGGTTTTATTACATACAGATTCTCACTTAAATCCTTATTTCTCTCTTTCATACCTTAAATCCTATTTCAAACTTAATTTGTTGTAAATTGAGCATAAAATAAATTATTTGTTCTAAAGAATTCATTTAATATTATGATATAATACTAAACTATTAGTTTTTTCAGCTTTTTTTGCCAAACCACCTTTGTCTCCAATAACTGAAGAGGGTTCTCTTTTGCCACCTTCCCGCATTCCTTATGACAGTTATGGTGCAACAGACTCTCTTCCAACAGAAACGGAACCTCTTCTTCGTTCTGCACCTCGAATGAGAACGCGCCATGATTCTGGTTGGACATCCAGGCACGAACGCAAGAGACGACAGAAAATTCCTGTGTCACTGAATCAGTGCTCTGACGAAATGGAAAGTGTATCACCATCATCTGGTGAAAGAACCTAAGTTTTATCAACTAACTCTGCCTGCCTCCATTTTAATGGATTTGTATTTAAGAATTCTCTCTCTTCTTTTCTTTTTCTTTTTTTGTGAGCACTTTTGAGACCAGTGTTTTAAATTGTCTCAAATAGTCAGTATTATTTGTACAAATACAGTCAACTCTGTATAATCTGCAAAGTGTTTATTATCTGCACTACAACGTTGGAATGTAAACAATGGAAATTATCATTAACAATTAAACTCATAAAGTTAATTTTTTTTTTTTTTTTTTTTTTTTTTTTTTAGCTATTAATTTTTAAATGATCATGAATGTATAAATTTCCTTGAATACAGAAGAATATTATCAATGAATAATTAGTAAAACTGGTATTGTATCTAATTTTATTTTTCCTTTAATTGTAAATTTTGTGCATTTGTTCCTAATTTATAGTCAGACATAGTATAATCCACTTTCAGTCTCTAAGTATGCAGATTTCACAGAGTTGACATTATTAGGTTGTCGCAATTTAAATGTCAGATTTCGGGATAGAATATTTTTCAGATTTATAAATATCGCAAGAGGGAGCAAGTGATGTTGATCATGAAATTAAATATTCCTCCATGTAAGCAGGAAATCATTACAGTTCTAGGTGGTAGTGTAAATATATTAGACAATGGAAATAATTACTTTTGATTAACCCGAGAGTAGTTGCATCTTTTTTTTTAGAATGCTAGTAGTCGCGCTCGGTCTATTTGCCGCCATTCCTAGTAAGCCTTTCGTTACTAGATGAGCAAAAATGAAGAAAATAGCAGGAAAATATTGATTCAGCTTTAAAATATACATCTTACAGTAGCTGTTTATTTTATTAAATATCTATCAGTTTGCATTTAAATACACATTTCTAATTATGCTTTTTTTAATATTTTGCGAAATATAGTAAAAATAAACAATAATAAATACTTTCATTGAATTTTTGATATTGCATTGAATTTCTAAATACAATAAATTTACAATAAAAAATTTTACTTCATAATTTTTTTTTTTGAGATAGAAGAGGTTTTGTATATATAAAATAAGTAATAAATAATTTATTAAGGTACTTCTAGGTTATCCTGTCGACCAATTTCGCTAAATTATACCAATCTCCAAACTAATAGCCAAATTATACATGTTGACATAATTTTTATTTTAAATAACGAAAAGACAAATAATTAGTAGAATATTAATAAAAATATTAATAAAAAGTCGAAATGAAAATCACTTAATGACATTTTAAACACGTGAATTGCATTTAATGTCATTGAATGTGACATATATGATCATCCATTATTGGCATTTAATCTTATAGTTTGGCAATAATTTTTTGGTCGACGGGATAACCTAGAAGTACCTTTATTAAAATTAAATGTTTAATTTGAATACATTTCCGAATGCATATTTTAAATCTTAAGATAAATTATTTTCATAAAGGATCCGCTGAAATGTTAATTTTCATGGTACTCCACATTTTATTAAATTATTCAATTACAAGTTTCAATTTAGGCAATTTTCATTTATTTAATTTGTGATTATTTATTTAAAATTTTTTCTAAGACTTCATAGCAAAATAGAGAAGTAAAAATTGTAAAATAGGAATATAAAAATATAGCAAATTGCTCTAAAATTATAAACAAGCAGCGATCTTTTAATGAAATGAGTTTTCGCAAGCAGAATTTAAATTTTGTTAATGATAAATTATTTTGGAGAACAAAACTCAAAATTAAAGGGATATATAGAATAAAATAAATATTTAAAATAAATTTTCAATAGTATATTTAATACTAAGCTATTACTATTACAATATATTGGTCTTTTTAAATATTCATAAAAATATTAAAAGCAATAAAAAAAATTTTGTCTGAAATTATAAATGTACTGCAATAATTTAACTGAAATGAATTTTCACTTGCAGACTGGAAAACATTATTTGGAAACATAGTTTGATGAATGACAAAAACTTTGATTTGTTAGATACCGGCACCAGGCTCCACTGTTTTTAATAATAATAATAATAATAATAATAATAATAAACAGGTTTCCTGTGCCATTGTTAAAAAATAGGTACTTTAACTTGCAGTATAGATCTAAAAAGAATTAAACAAAAAAGCTTGCCAATTAAAAAAATACCATATAAATAGTAGCTTATTATCCAAAAAAGATTTTTATTTGAATAGCTTCTAATCTGCATTAGAAAATCGGCAATATTTTGCATGCTGTATAAACATTATATATATATAATATTCCAGATTAACAAATTACATTATTGAAAAAATTTCGATTTTGCATTGTTTTACAAAACGACATCATTTTCATTTTGGAAATGAAGCAACTTTAATTTCTAGTTTCCCACTATTTTTATTTTATTTTTTTTTCTTTATTAAGGGTTTACTAGTGTATTGCCTGTTCTCTCTTTCTCTCTCTCTCTCTCTCTCTCTCTATATATATATATATATATAGTTTCATTAATAGATTGAAAGCACGCTCTTTCAAAAAATAACAATAAACTTCCTTTTTTTCATTATTTTTTTGTAATTTGATTAATTATTCCTGTGATATATTCAGTGGAAAAAAGGGGGAGAGGAAATGTAAGAAGTCATCTGTAGGTTTTTCGCGCGTATTGACTTCATCACTAATATAAAACTTTTCAAAATCTTTAAAGCTTCCTGAACATTTAAATAGAACTTGCAAGGTATTCTAAAAAACACTCGACTAAATAAATCAGTAAAAGAAAGAAAGAAAGACAAAAGTAATCGGGACTAACCTTGATAAGGTGAACCCTCACTTCCTGGAACCCCCCCTATAACGGTTATTTCGTTATATATTGCTTATTTTGTTAGATATTGTTTCTATGCACCCCCGTTCCCTTTTCAATTCAGAATTCGTTTAAAATTATGCTTTATCTTTTGCATTTCCCTCAGCCATTATTTCGTTAACCGCCAAAATAATGCCTTAGGATTATTCGTAATATGCCCGCACTTTAATCAACCATTTCAAAACAATTTCCAGATGTCAGTTAAGTCTGATCGGATGTTCCTTTCATTGCCTTTTATGGGCATCACACAATAACGCGGTTAAATAGCAACTTAAGGCCTCTTTTCCTTTCATAAGAAAATGCTAAAAAGAATTTAACATCTGCGCATTAAAATCTGGTTGCCCCTTGCTAGACATAACTGTTGCAGTCCTTGGGTGAGAACTTTTCTTTCCGGCCGTTACAAAAAACCTTGCTGCACGTGTAAATTAATATATTGGTAACCATGAGAACTTTACCCCCTTTTTCCAGCAGGGGAGTCAAATTGAATACCGATCATGCCAGCTGCAGTTTGGCTACAATTTATCAACTCGTCTCCATTGTGCATGGGCAAACTTTTGTATTTTGGCGACTTTGTTCTACGCCAACGCTGTGTGTGTTACCTCTGTGTAAGACAGTCACTTCGCCCGCTGGTCTCGAACGAAAAGGTTTGAGTTTGTGTTCGGAGACTTTCTCTCCGATCATCTAATTGTACCTCCCCTTACTATACATGGATCAATAAAAGTGTGACTTATTAATCATTGTGGGTTTTTCGATATCTTTATAACGGACCTGGTCAATAGTGCTTTTATTCTGTTCTTTCCATTACTGCATTGTAGTCTACCAAAAAACATCATATGAATGTCAACAAAGTAACCACCACCACCATTACAAGTATGTGGAACGGGGGTGCATAGAAACAATATCTAACAAAATAAGCATTATATAACGAAATAACCGTTATACCCTCCCCCCCCCTGCAGAATTTGGGGATATGGGAATGAATGATCAAGAGGGGGAAAAAACAGACAACACGAGTAGTCTCAACGCAGTGCTTTAGACCAATTTAAACTTTAGAATGCAGTAAAATGCTGAGAAAACCTAGGAATGACTTGCAGTTAGTATTATACAAAAATTCGGACAATCAAGGTCAGCTATGTGGAGTTTTGTAATCGTAACTTTAAGGTGAAATGAGTAATAGGAAGATAAAGAATTTTGGCAACGGATAGACCAACGTACGACTACTCGCAGGTTAATAAGTTATACCATTCCTCAGTAGTACTGTTATTAGATTCTTATAACCAGTTATTTTGTTATGTATGACTAATTGCTGCTATGAATGCTGCCAGTAGACATTTTAATTAAGACAGAATTTTAATTATAAAAAGAGTTTTTGACATAGTTTTGGGGAAATAAGTATATTAAGTATATAATAAGTATAAGTGCTTTTTATTAAGATGAATCCACACCATCTGAGTCTGTTTGCATGATAAAAACTCAATTTTCGCATGACCCAAAACAAACTTTTAAATTTCATGAGTTTTTAATATTTTTGTGCACTAAAACCAAATATTTCCATTTTTAGTGACATAAAACATCTAAAAAAAATTCATAAAATTCAATGTATCATAACTTCATAATTTTTTGTTGTAAAAGAATGAACTTTTACTGTTTTACTTGTTAGAACATGAAGAAAGTTTTTCTGAATAATTTTTTTGGATTTTTAATTTCATAACTATTGAAAAAGTAATTATTTTGATAAAGTCAGAATTTGGACTATATTTTGGCACAGGGAAAGATCCACTAACGAAACAGCCGTCAATACACTTTGAAAATTTTTTTCGGTTCAGAAGCCAAATTTATATGTAATTGACTTAAATGTTCTGGTAGCTTCATGAGAGAGTTCTGGTATCTTCATGAGATGTATGGTATATTTTGATGCTTATTTTGATTTAAAAAAAAATCCATTTCTGTTTTTTTTTTTTTTTTTTTTTTTAACAACAAAAGCTGACATTTTCTCTGCATCAACCTAATATGGCCTCTTTTGGATGAATGTTATGTGTATGTTCCATATAAGATGTAGAGGATCTTTATTTTTGAATATCACTATTTCTGAATAGTAATCTTTCCTTTGCTTAATCACGAAGTTTCTGCAATTTATTAACACAAGTTTTATTGTTTGGAAATAATGATATTCAAAAAATGAAAAGTTTTGTATAAGGATGCTTGATCCATAAAGAATAATTGAAATTTTAAAAAAGTGTATAATTAAAAATTGTACAACTGTTATCCCGTTTATTATTATTTATAGTAATAATTAAGGTTATATCTTAGAATTCAAGTATAGCTAACCAATTTCTCAAGTCATAAACTGCATATTAAGAAATATATAATTTATCGCCTTTATTCTTAGCAAATAAAGTGGTTCTGTGATATTCTGTGTTAATGTCTGTGATTCTCTTGCATATAGTTTCCTTTTTATTTATACTGCTAGACTTTAAAAATAAAATAAAAATAACCACTTTCCAGTCTCCATCATCAGGTATACAACAAAAGTTCTACTTTGCAAAATCAGCAAGTTTTTAGCAAAAAAAGCCTATCTCTTTTCTATACAAAGTATTATTACCCAAAAATACCTAAAGTAAGACCTCCCCTCTTGTATATGTGAATTTTTCCCTTTTTGAAAAAGCATCATTTAAGTCCTCCCCTTGAAGTTTATTTTCTGATGCTTTCAATTCTTTTTTTTTTGGGGGGGGGGAGGGATGGGAAATTCTTTAAGCTTTTTGTTTAGGGGAAGGTGGTGCAAAATCTGGTACCATAAATATTTGTTGTTCTCAACTGCAATCAAATGAGAAAACATAATTCATTAATATTGAATGAATTTTTGGCTATAATGAAATACACTCTTTTTGATAAAAATTGTGATTGATTTATATAAATAGATAGCTTTTTGCAGACATATGCAAAAAATCATTTTTACCCCACTGGTTGGGTAAAACTGGGTATTCATTTAAAACTCTGTAAAATTCTTTTTCTTGAAAAAAATACTTGTTTTATTATAGTAAAACAAAAATCATTTTTTATTATATTTAACAAAAGATATAAATTGTATATTTGCTAAGAATGTGACTTTGAATATTTTTCCAATTAAATAAATTTTACAGATTACCCAGGTTTGGAAAGTAACCATTTTCTCATCTCTTTTTTGTAGTATAAGTTTAGATGTGCCATGAATCAAAGTGTTAAAAGTACTGAACACCATAAAACTACATGCTATATTATTAAATATCCTAAAATGTCATTTCATGAGTGTAAGAAGTAACAGGGCATACCCAGTATTGTACAACTCTCCCCTAAATATCTCCAAAATAAATATGCCTTATGCAGTTTATCATAATTTAGATTCTTTACATATCATTATATCATAGAATGACATATTTCACTATACACACTACCAGATCTTTGAAAGGAATGTTCCTTCCGAAGGATACTATTCATGTTTTCTTTGATTTTTATGGCCAAAGATTTAATAGATATTTATATTGAGTTTAAGTTTTATAATTTTTGTTTATTAAGCTCCTCTTAATATCATTAGAATTTTCTTTCCGCTAAAAGGGAGCTTACTTTCAGTGCTTTACTTTATACAAACTACATTTTCAAATTCAAAATGAATCATATCATTAACTAGTTAAAGACATTTTGTCATTAAAATATTCTGTTTAGTCATAAAAATGGGACTGTTAAGTGGTCGAAAAAGCATGTAGGAAATTAGATTAATATTTAATTAGTCACTGAGTACTAAGGTACGACTTCTGTTGACCCCACCCTAAGAATCACTGGTGTCATATGTGTTAGATAAAAAGTTGATCAAATTATGGTAACATTTTAAGTAAGAGCTTATTTTTTTTCTCTCTGTTTCTTTCTGATTACTTTCTGATCCTTTGTCTTTTACTCTATGATTGCTGTTATTGATATTGATTGACCAGTCTCAATTATTTTAAATCTGATTTAAAAGTTGTATATATTACTGACCATATCTTTTTTTACAACCAGTTCTGCCTCAAGATGTTGCTAGGCACTGTCAGTATTTTTCTTGTCTATAACTATGTAAATGAAATGTTTTCACCTTTTGTTTTATGTAGGATGCTTTTAAAATAATATATTCATTTTTGTTTCATAAAATTATTATTATATCTTTTTTTTATATATATAGAAATATTTGTAAAATTTACCAAAGCTTCTTGAAAAAACAGCTGTGCTTTTTAATGCCATTTTTTTCTATGTTGCTGAAACATCTTTATTTATCTTTTTTGCATTATGCAATTCAGACATATAAAATTATATTATTATTAATTCTCTTTGTCCCTTTAAATTATGTTTTATTTTAATGAAAAAGGTATTTCTGTTTTTAAAGTAATATAAATCAGCAAAGCCAGAACTATAAATTTTTATTTCCTTTTATTTTATTTTAAGCAATTGGAACAAATTTTTATGACATTCATCATATAAGATAAATTAATTCTTTTAAAAAATGATGATTTCTTCGTGACAGTCTCCTCTCATTTTTTTTGTTTGTTTGTTTGTTTACATATTTCTGAATTCATAAAAATAACTACCTTTATTTTTTATTAAATCTATATTTTCACAGATAAGACAGCAAATGAATCATTAAAAACACTTCCCAAAAACTGGAAGGGTCATAAGGCAGACTAAAAATATTAATAAATAAAATAACTTAAATTGTTTCCCTTATCAGGGATATGTTTAAGAAAATGTTAGGTCCTTTAAAATACCCTTCACAAAATTATTTGTCTCTTAAATAGACTTTTCACATTTTTTTTTTTTTTTTTTTTTTTTTTTTTTTTTTTTTCCACCTTCAAATTGAACTATTCACATATTTAATCATTTAAAAATAAGTTATGGCCTGTAAATAAACAGTTGAATTCACTGAAGGATATATTACTTAATTTTTTTATATAAGAAAGAGCCTTGAAAACATCGATAATTTAAAATTCACAAAATTATAATATGAAATTTCACAAATACAAGAAAAACTTTACAATTTCACAAAAACAGGACCCTGTGTGAAAAGTCTGGACAGACCCCTGCTTATTTTTCTGAAAATATGCATTATATTTAATTATATTGTGAAGTAAAATGCTGCCCATGAAAACCTTCATAATATAAATAGCTGCATACTCCTAAATAGTGGATATCTTTGTTTAATGGGCATTCTTAATTCTCAACACAGATATTAATTGTATTTTTTTATCTCTGAATAACTTTAATTCTATATTAAACTGATTCAGATATATCTAAAATAGTTCTGCTGTCATTTTTAAAAAATTGACATGATTTTATATATATACAGTGGCACCAACTTATAAGGGCCCATGGGGCGCGAGCTCACCCAATAATTTGATATCTCTATCCAACCATTATTAATTGAGCCCACCCAATATTTATGTATTTGCTCAAAAATTTTTTGAGCCTACCCAATGTTTTTCAAAAGTTGGCACCACTGTATATACAGGGTGTCCCATAAGTAATGGGACAAACTTTAAGGGGAGGTAGGGCACATCATAACGATTCAGAATTACATAGGAACCCATGTTCCCAAACGTCATTTTAACCCTTTAAGAGTCAGTTTTATTTGTCGATTTTTCCACATATGTGGGCGTGGCTTTTGAATGTCGAATTTTCAACAAGTGTATTTTATATGCTAATAGTTAAACAAAAAGAATATAAAAAATGAAAATGCTGCTTCTACTCGACGTATTTAACACACCGATTGTATTAATATACAATTAAGTATAGAATTTTAAAATGTCGGAACATAGAAGATTTTAAAAATGTACAGTAGGCGGAGTTATCATAGGAAGGCGAGAATAAATACTTTAAGAAATAAGTATCCACACCGGAAATTGTATTCCAGAATTTGTAGGACAGGAAATTTATAATGCGTTTAATCTTTAGACTTTGCTTTTCTTTCCACAGTAGCCTTGCAGAAATTACGCTGATTGGAATTGTCACCACCCGCTGAAGAGTATGCAACGTTTCACCAATAATGAACTGGCGGATATGCACTTCATATATGGCTTGGCCGAGGGAAATGCAAGGGCTGCACAAAGATTATATTGCGAAAGGTTTCCACAGAGAGTTGCACCGGACCGCCGAATATTTGCTTATTTACATTACAATTTAAGTAATTATGGTTCACTTCGAGGTGATAGGAGTAATGTGGGACGGCCACGACTGTCTCGAACTCCAAGTATGGAACAAAATGTGTTGGATATCGTTGGTAGCAATCCAAGTACCAGCGTACGAAACATCGCTGCTGCCATACGAGGATCTCGAAGTACAGTTCATCGTGTTTTGCGACTTGAAGGATTACACCCGTACCATCTGCAAAGAGTACCATCATTGCTTCCTACAGATTATCCTGCACGTAAAAGTTTTGCAAGTTGGTATCTCGACCAATGTCGTCTAGATCCTCATTTCCCATCCAAAGTTTTATTTACGGATGAGGCATATTTCACTCGAGATGGTGTATTCAACCATCACAATACGCATTTATGGTCTGATGAGAATCCCCAAGGAATGAGACCACATGCTGCCCAACATCGTTTTTCAGTGAATGTTTGGGCTGGTATTGTTGGCGACTTCTTAGTTGGGCCTTATTTGTTGCCAGCGCCTCTGACATCTAGAGATTACCTTATTTTTTTGCAAGAGATGCTACCAAGGTTACTTGACCCAGTACCACGTGATATGTGGTTTCAACATGATGGGGCACCTCCGCATTATGGAAGATGTGTTCGTCAGCATTTGAATCAGGCGTTTGGTCATCGATGGATTGGGCGTGGTGGACCGGTTATCTGGCCACCACGCTCTCCTGATTTAAGCAGCATCGATTTCTTTCTGTGGGGTGCATTGAAAGGTGCTGTTTACGCAACACCGATTGATACAGACATGGATCTGGTTGCGAGAATCGCCTGCGCTGCTGCAGATATTAAAGAAAATCCAGGTGTGTTTGAGCGAGTCCGCCAGTCCATGGTCCGACGTTGTAACGCTTGCATCACTAGTAATGGTGGAAACTTTGAACACCTTTTATGACATTCTTACATGTCACTTACCAAAGTACGTATAATATTTATGACCAATAAATATTTGAGATGATCTCAGTCTTGTGTCTCTTTCTTTAAGTATTTTTGATTTATTTAAAACTCCGCCTATTATAAGTTGTTTCTACATTCTAATATTTTACATTTTCATGGTTATTATTCTTACTAATACAATCAGCGCTCTAAATATTCGAATAGATGCAGCGATATTATACTTCACAATTTTTTCGTCAAACTATTATCATAGAATATCTTTTTTAAATTTAACATACATAAACCACGCCCACATGTGTCAAAAAATAGCCAAACACAGTTAAATTTTACATGGTTAAAATGACGTTTGGGGACATAGGTTCCTATGTAATTCTGAATCGTTATGATGTGCCCTACCTCCCCTTAAAGTTTGTCCCATTACTTATGGGACACCCTGTATATATATGTGTGTGTGTGTGTGTGTGTATGTATACAGTAGAACCTTGATCCATCGTTTTTCAAGGGGTGCGGGGAAAAAAATCGATGAATGCGGATTAACTTCAAAATATGAAAAAATGCAATGTTAATGCATTACTAATGCATGCAATGTATACAATGTACTAATAAATACTGATTTGTTACTTATTTAATTGTAAAAGTAATAAATCAAAGTTATAGAAAATTTTTATTTATTTTTAAAAACCAATAATTTTGTTTGGTTTTTTGTTCATTTTTTTTTTTTTAATCAAAAAATAAATTTTCAAGATATATAACCTATTTCTAGTCATTTTCTGTAATTTCTTATGCATATATAAAATTTCTTATAATTTCATATTCCGTAATTGCATGAGACAGAGTTGGCACTGGTGTCTTAGCTTCATTGGCCTGCTTCTTCGCCATTATTTTAATTCTTTGCATTATCACACATTTCTCCTATGTTTAGCACCCACATGTCACATCATCTTGATCCATGGAAACATAATAGCATCTTTTACTATATATAACGACTTTTCATCTTTATTATTGTTGCTGTCATCAACACAAAGATCTTATTTTAGAATAAAAGAAGTAATTCCAGTTTGTATGTCATATGGATTCGCATGAGTTACAATTTAATTTCGGTGAAGAGAAAAATTTTACAACAATGAATGTGGGAAATGACTTTTTGAAGAACGATGCTTGCGAGTTTCGTTAACATTATTTAAGCAGCGTTCGAAATTCTTGGTGGTCCGCTGGTCCAAGACCACCGATAATTCAATCGGACTACTAATTTGAAAAATTTAGTGGTCCGCAGGACCAGTGCCTTTTTTCAGGCCCTGAGAAAACTGCAACCGATCGCACATAAGATTTTTTTATTATTATTATCAGTGATGCCGCAGATGCGCTATAGCGCGTAAACTACTCAAAAAATCGGCAATGTGACGCAAAAAATAGCTCTTACGCGTCCCACAGAACTCGTAATTTCGTTAACGAAATCGCTAAAAAACGGCAAATTTCGTTAAAAAAAATCGCGAAATAACGGCTAATTTACGGCAAATTTGTCACACAATTCTCGAAAAAATGGCTAATTTCATTCCAAAACCCGAAATAAAAGGCAGATTTCTTCGAAAGATCGCGAAAAAACAGCAGATTTTTTTCCAAAAATTGCGGAAAAATTTTAGATTTCTTCAAAAAATTGCAAAAAAAACCCGGAAGATTTCTTCAAAAAATCGCGAAAAAAGACAAATTTTATCCGAAAATCCCGATAAAACACGAAATTTTTCAGAAAAATCGCGAAAAACGACAAATTTCCTCAAAAGATTGCGAAAAAAACCACAAATTTTGTTAAAAAAGCGCTAAATAACGACTAATTTCCGGCAAATATCGTCAAAAAATGCGCCAAAAATGGCTAGTTTTATCCTAAAGCGGGAAAAAACGGCAGATTTTTTCAAAAGATCGCGAAAAAATGGCAAATTTCCCCAAAAATCGCGATAAAACGGCAAATTTTGTCAAACAATATCGCGAAAAGCGGTATATTTCGTCAATAAAAATAAAATATTTCGTCAAAATAACGCGAAGATACGGAAAATTCGACAAAAAAGCACGAAAAAAAAAATAAATAAAATAAATAAGTGAATGTCGGGAGAGAATTTTTCTGTTTTAAAAACTAATTTTCTTGCTTCAAAATTGTTGTTGCTGCTCCAAAAACTGATTTTCATGCTTCCCAATAGGTTTTTTATTGCTCCAAATCTTTCTGAGTGAATGTGACTCCTAAAAGCACCATTTCATTAAGCAAAGTACCCATTTACTCAACAAAAATATTCCTTTTTTCAGCAAAAATGTCTTTTTCAATAAACCTGTCTTGTCCCATTTTAAAAGAAATGCAAACAATAGTGATACTTGTTATCTTCTACACTTAAATAAGCATTATTTTATAGTTAAATTTGTATCTTGCACATTTATTCTTTAAAAAGTGCAGAAAATTTACTCTAAGTGTTAAAATTATTTAATAGAATTTTATGTAGCGGACCAGTGATGATGTCTGCGGACCAGTAAATTCTCATGCTTACTGGTCCTTGGGACCAGTGACTTTTTTTTAGGAATTCTAACGCTGTTTAAGTATAATTTGCGCCGGGACCTTAGAAATAAAACGATCAATGTGGGAACGATAGATCAGGGTATTCAATTTTATGTGGCACTCATTCATCTAAACTAATTTATAAATGATTGATAGTTTTAGGAGTTATGTTATTATAGGGCTGATAAATGAAATCTTTTAATTTTTTCCCCATATATGTATTTTATCTGTGGAAATATACTACTGTTGTTTTATTTATGTGTGTGTCTTTCAGATTAGTGTATATTTGTTAACATTACTGCTAACAGTTTTTTAAGAAGAAAATTAACAAATATAATTTATTAGATTTATAACATTCATTGGCCAAAGATGCATTTATCTTCATCTAATTTTAGTACCCTCCCCAACACCTTCTCTCTTTTTAATTTCCAATCCAGCCTGATGCTAATTTTTTCTCACTTTTTTAGCATACCTTTTTATCCAAATTGCATGATATAATTATTTTAAATCATATTGCTTATGGATAATGAAGTTTAATATTTTTATGAAATAAAAAACAGACATATTTTCCTGTTAAATTGCAGCTGTCAGTTTCTAAATGTTTTTTTTTTCCTTGTAATTTTAAGTTCTGGATGAAGTTTTCATTTATTTTCATCATAATATATCAATATGAATGAGGATTTTCTATTTTTAATCCAGCATAGTATTTAGTGTACTTTTTAAAGATTTGCTTGTTGTATTTGTTTTTATAAATTTACCGAACAAAGTAGCTTTATTTAAGCACTGATTTCATTTTTTAATCATTTTCATTTTAGAAATAGTGATCTTTAAAGAAAAAAAAATTTAATTACCTCATAGCTTTTAAACTTTACTTATGAAATATTTTACAAAAAAGAATTTTTGGGAATCGTATGTTTTTCCCTTTCTAAATCAGAAACATATTGAATCGGTTAAAGTATAATTGTATTAAATGCTAAAAATTAGGATGATGTAATTATTTAATGATGAACCAGAATATGAAGAAAAAATATAAGATAGAAACCAATGTATACCTTTAAAACTTTGTTAACAATATTTTCATTAATTTTTTTTTTATTATTTATATTTTATTAGTATCATATATTAACTGTTACACATTTTGTGCGTAACTGATAATAAATTTAATCAATTTTTTCCAATTTAATATTGATAGCTAAATTTCCAAAGAAAAATAATAATGAAATGATAAATGGCACATTACAGATATCAGAAAGAAGGTATTGAGTTTTAGTTAAATCTGTTTCAGAACTTGTAGAATTAAGGTAATGTGATGAAGTTATTGTATGTGATACTGCTTAGATTTTAAGTTGTAAAATTTCTTATTTTGTATTTTTTTTTTCTTTTTTTCAAAATGTTTGTATTTTGTATATATTTTGATGTGTTTATATCTATGGCAATATTATTTTTTCAACTGTCCTATTTATATATTAAGTTTTGTATGAATAGCTTTATTTGTTAAATAAGTGTATAGTTTAGTTTGTATTTAATTTTTCTGAAGTATTGAGAAAAAAAATATATTAATGAGAATTTAAAAATGCCATTTTATATCTTAATAAAGTGTAAAAATAAAAAACTCCTGTATGTTGGAATTCTGTTTTCTTCATGTCTTTTTCAGTGTATAAAATGTTGTTTGTGAATTTTTATTATCATTGTATTAAGTGACTTTTTTGCTTTAAAAATATATATATTACAAGTATGTATATTTATAAGTTGTTTTTAATATTATGCTGAAAGTATGTGCAAAATGCATTTTTTTTTTTTTTAAGAAAAAATAAAGTATGTCAGTTTGATAGACAATTTTTTTTACATAATTTTTTTCAAAATGGAATTTTAGCATTGTGATACTTTTAGCATAATGACTTTGCTGTGTTGAAGTGTTAATTCATAATTATGATATTGTTTATGCTTTTGTAATACTGCTAGTCTTTCCTATTTTGAATCATGATGTATAAATACCAACCCTGTGTGATATTGTTTGCAATTTTATAGAATAATAAGAAATAAATACTTTTTTCCTGTATTATGTAACATCTGTATTTCTATATTAGTTCAGAGAAAAACAGAATAGTTTTTGTATAACAATTATTGAAAATAATCTCAAAATCCCAAAATTTTAATATGAAGTAGTAATATAATTGTAGTAAGGAAAAAAACTTATTGGATGTGCCAATCCAAAAACTTTCTAACTATCTCATGCATATATCTTAATATTTCAAATAGTAGGTACACATGTTAATACTTTAATATTATTGCCATATATACTCGCATATAAGTCGAGAAATTTTTGACAAAAGAACTGTAAAATAGGGGGATCGACTTATATGCAAGACCTAAAAAAAAAAAAAAAAAAAAAAAAATATCGGAAAATAGTTTGTTAGCTAATCGGTGCTGCAGCATTGCATTTTATACAGTACAAAATCCAAAATCCTGAGCCCTCTAAACCTTGACTATTCCAAATTTCAGATTATTTTTAGTTTATTTGTCAAAAAAATAATCTATTCTACCCAATTGCAGGAAGAAAAAAAAAAAAGTGTGTGATTTATATCAAGAACACATTTTCAATACTAAAAAACCGTTGTCTTGTTGACTTAAAATACTGATTAAAGTTAATGTTAAAGTAAGTTTAAAATAGGTAACATGACATATACTGTTGTTTTTACAGCTTGCAAATCAACAGCAAACTACATTTGGAACGTCATTATTTCTGGCTGCTGGCATGCCGATTCTTCAAAATATGCGACTTCATAGTGTTTCTCACCTGTGATCGTCAGATCATTGGTTATTTTGCTATTCACGGCAGTCGATCGGAAGCTTGACATCCTGACGTTCGGCATGCATTCAATACTTTTCAGCCAATGGAGTTTTACATAAGTTTTTCTTTTTCAATGGTAGCACTACTTGTTATGCAAAAAAACTGTTTCATGTTTGTATGCATAATGTATAAATTATTTTTCTACCACAAAAAAATAAGAAAACTAGTTGGATGTATCAATCCCAAAACTTTCTTCAATCTGATAAGTACATTTTAATATTTAAAAAAAAACGTGGTGACCCCTAACTTACCCACTATCGAATTTCCCTGAACATTTGACCTAGCCTAATGAGATTCTGGTATCCGAAAAAACTAAAACGCAAAATTTAATTAATATTCTGAGAAAATGAGTTAGTAGTGCCTAATGTTGGGTAATTTATACTAAAACCTAATAAGCAATAACTTATGTCAAGACCTAAATAATCTGAAATTTGATGGAATTTCGTCCATTAGTTCTTGAGGTATAGTTATAACCAAAAATTTGCAAAACGTAGCACAGCAACACCATATCTTGACAATTTATGCCAAAATGTAAAAAAGCGTCTAATTATGTTATGGTGTAAAAGAATATGAAGTTTGATGAAATTCTATGCATTAGTTCTTGAGATATAGCTAGTTTAAAAAAACCGAGTAAAATATAGCACAGCAGCACCATCAGTTGAAAAGATTTATAACAAAACGTAATCATCGTGTAATTATGTTATATGTCATTTTATAACAAAATCTGAAGTTTGATGAAATTCTGTGCGTTGTTGAGATATAGCTATCGGAAAAATCGTGCAAAATGCAGCATAGCTGCACCACCTGTTGCAAGGTTAATACCAAAATGTAATCAGCGTCTAATTATGTTATATATTCTAGTGTAACAGAATCTAAAATTTGATGAAGTTTTCTGCATTAGTTCTTGAGATATAGCTGTCGCAAAAATCGTGCAAAATGTAGCATAGCAGCGCCACCTATTGGGCAGTTCACACCAAAACCTTATCAGTGGCTATGTATCTCAAGGTATCGCGGAATCTGAAGTTTGGTGAAATTCTGTGCATTAGTTCTTGAGATATAGCTATCATGAAAATCATGAAAAACGTAGCATAGCAGCGCCACCTGCTGGCCAATTTACACCAAAACCTAATCAGCGTCTATGTATATCAAGTGGTCATAGAATCTGAAGTTTGGTGAAATTCTGTGCATTAGTTCTTGAGATATAGCAATCTTGAAAATCATGAAAAACGTAGTATAGCAGCGCCACCTGCAGGCCAATTTTCACCAAAAACCAATAGGCACTAATTCATATCAAGGTCTAACTGAATATAAAATTTTATTAAATTTCGAGCATTAGTTCTTGAGATAGAGCGCCCACAAATTTTTTGTCACATACAGACAGATTCACAGACAGACGGACAGACTCACAGACAGACGGACAGACTCACAGACAGACATTTTCTAAAAATAGTCAAAACGTGTTCAGGACCTTCTAAAACGTATAAATCCGTCGAGAACCGGAAGTCGAAAATTTTCATGAATCCAATACTTTCTTCTTGTAAAGATAGAAGAAAGTAAAAATACTTATTTTTTTAGTGGAGGTCGACTTATACGCGGGTTTTTAATTTTTCCTTACTTTTAACAGTATAAGTTAGGGGATTGTCTTATACCCCAGTACCATTTTTGTGAGATCCATTTTCAGGGCTCCCAAATGGTCCCCTTTTTCCCACAAAAGTCCCCTTTTTAGAAAAAGGTCCCCTTTAGTCCCCTTTTTTGTATTTTGGTCCCCCAAGTCCCCTTTTCTGTGTCTGAAAAAAATCACCGCAAAGTAAAAAAAACTCTGAAAATCACTAAAAGCTTAAAAATCCAAGAAGACAAAATTTATTAAAGTGGGCATAAAAACATTATAATGGGTATAAAAAAGTGTGGTAGCTGAAATTCTTTCATGAATCTAAATGTTAAAAAATCACCACAGAATACAGGCAAATTTTAAGAATCCCAAAAATTCTTAAAAATTAAAAACTTGCAGAACACAAGAGTTACTATATTAAGCTACTGCTTGACCTGTTTTCAATAACGGGCCTTGGCATGCTTCCCCCTCCCAAAAAAAGGCAGTGGCTTTTGCACAAAAATGCTTTGCTTTTGAAATGGCCAGCCCAAGCACCCAATCTGAATACTATTGAAAATCTTTGGAATGAACTTTAGAAACATGTTTGAAATAGCATGGCCGGAATTTTCTCAAAAATTTCAAAATGAGTGGAAAAATGTACCACAGATGATGATCAACTGTTCATTGAATCGATGCCAAGTTGCTGCGCCTCGGTACATTTTGCTAAAGGTATGACAACAATATACTAATTGTAAATCTAGTTGATCACAGTGATTTTCTGTTATAACACAATTTTTTTCCAAACTTTTCAAGATGGCCGATTTTTGAAAGCATGCATTTTTCTTTGTAATTAATTTTGTCAGTTGTATTTATTGATATTTATTTGTTATTCCATAAATAAACTCATAACTATTATTTTAATAAAATGTATGAGTATCACTTTGAGATTCCTCTTTATATGGGTATACTTTCAAAATAACAAAAAATTTTATGCTGGCTGAAAACTTTTGACCGCACTATAAATTGCTGTTGATTAGTTTTTGGTATAAATCGTTCTACATGTGGCGCTTCTATGCAGTATTTTTCATGATATCTGCAATTGCTCAATCTCCAAAACCAATGCACAGAATTTTACCGAACTTCAGATTCATTTAGTCCTCGACATGAATTGACATTTTTTTATATTTTGGTATAAATTGCTCAACAAGTGGCATTGTTAATCTGCATTTGTTGTGATTTCCACAATAATTCTATATCCAGAATCAATGCACCGAATTCCATCAAACTTTAGATTCATTTAGTTCTTAAGATGAGTTGACCTTTTTTACATTTTGATGTAAATTCATTTACAGGTAGCGCTGCTATGATGCATTTTTTTTAGGATTTCTGCAGTAAATCTATCTAATTTAATGCACAAATTTTTATCTAACTTAGGATTCAGTTAGACGTTGACATAAGTTGTTACTGATTACATTTTGATGTTAATCTTTCAATAGATGGTGCTCCTAAGCTGCATTTTGTGGGATTTGCACTTAGCGATATTCATATTTGAAGAACTAATACACAAAATTTCATATCTTTAGAATTCTCATGATGGGCATAGATTGTAATTTAATTTTGGGATTGTGATAGCGAATTTTGAAGTATTAACATGCATGAGGTAGAAAAAAGTTTTGGGATTGCCACATCCAGTTAGTTTGACAAAGATTGTTCCTGGGGGTACAGAATATTTACATGTACTGCATTTATAGATTTTAAACTTGTACATATATGCCTATTTTTTTACACTAATTCTAAATGTGTTATTTTCGAAAAAATTAAGATTTTATTTTATTCAAATATAGCTTTTTAAAAAGAAAAAGAAATGCTTTTGTGTGACATGTTATTTAAATCTAAGCGTTTCTCCACTAATTATCATTATTTTATGTCTGATTTGTTATTGTAGGCTATTTAAAATGAACTTATTGGCCCCTTTTATTTATGATTGGTAGTAGTTAGCACTAATCCAAATATTAATTTTAGCAAAAAAAAAAAAAAAAAAAAAAAATTAAGGAAAGTAATCAATCATCAATTTTAAAATCTCAGATATTTTTTATAACACACAAAAAATTTTAGAAAGTGTGTGTGGGGGCAGTGGGATTAAATTTCTAACCTTCTTTTTTAAATCGTCAAGGTCTAACTTAAGTATTTTAAGCAAGTTTCTAACTCAACCTTTAATTAAACTACAGCAAGATTCAATCTCATTTGAAGGGTTGACCGAAGGAGTTATCTCGTCAAGCCCCACATCTTGCTAGGGTCTATTTTGACACAGACAATTAGGGACATTTCTTCATGTGCATGTTTGTGGGGGATAAGGAATCAGAAAATTGATTTTTACCACACATCCTTTTAAAACTTAGCTTAAGCACCCATTTCCCACCGTCTTAACTCATTTTTTCATCACTAGCAGATATTTTAATGTTTATTTGTGTTCATTAACACTCCATAAATTTTCTAAAAAAATTAAGAAAAAAAATCCGCTCAACATATCTTAACAATTAGCATCTTTTCATCCCTTTCTGTCGCCAGGGAATGCTATTGAAAAAATTCTCAAAAAATTTAATCTACAATATGTCATGTAATATCTTAAATGAAAAGCCAGGTTATGAATAATGTTATTCTTCACTCTATCTCTCTACCTCCATTCTCACTGCCTTATATCATCCCCATCTATGTAAGGATTTAATCATTATAAATAATTATTAACTTTTAACAAATTTAGTCATTAACAATTTTGATTTATTAATTAAAGGTTAGAATGTTTTGAAAGGAATATTAAATAAAACCCTCTGAGTGATCTTTGATCATACTTACCCACTTATTTGTTTTTATTAACTGATCACTATTATTTTTTACCTGTAACGAGAATTATCAAGGTGAATGCCGAAATATTGAAGTTTATTTTTATTATTTAAATATATTTTTCAGTAGGATATTTAAATGTGCTTAAATAAAATTGTTTACATTGTTTATTGAAATCTTATAAAGATAAACATCTGACATCTTTTCTAGGGTTATTTTAAAAATTTACTTTCTTATTTAGGAAAATTTGTGCTATATTTTTACACACATATGATCCTTTTTTTGGTTTCCGTTTTCAATAAAAATGGTCCCCCAAAATCCTCTTTTTTAGCAAAAATGGTCCCCCAAAGTTCCCTTTTTTTAGCAAAAAATGGTCCCTCAAAGTCCTCTTTTTAAATAAAAATGGTCCCCTTTCCCCCTTTTTGAGGACTAAAATGTGTTGGGAGCCCTGCATTTTGTAAGACCATATTTTTAAAATCCCCACTTGGCAGAATGCCAAGTTGATTCCATTCAGACTTTAGGGAGAATAACATATGAGGATGAGGCCGAGATTACTTCTACATATTCATGGAAATGATGATATATATTGTTTTCAGTTTTTTTTTTCTTAGTAAAATTTTATTTTAAATTAAATAGATTGTGTACCTTCTATCAGTTCTGGGAATAAGCCTTTCCAAAATATATTTTTCCCCTACATTTTTGTGAATTTTAATAAAAGAATGTCTGTTTTTTACATTTATATTTATGGCTAAAACGCAGATTTAAAGATTGCTTGGCATCTGATTTAGCAGCTATGTCACAAATTCACTAATTCTAACAACCTAAATATTCAGGGCACATATATGTCATATACTCTCTAAGACACTTGGAACCAAAATGGCATTATTTTTCCTAATATGGTAACCTGACTATTGTTGTTTATTTGTTCATAAATTGATTATTTGCTTTAAGTTTCTTTTTTCAAATTATATAAAATGTTTTTGTTCTATAATATTAGTTTTTAACACTTAATCTATTTTAACATTTTTTTTATTTTTTGTTATTTATTTAAAATAATAGAAAATAATTTAAAAATGGTAATTTGTATTCAAAATCGAGGTTTTCGCCAAATTGACGTTGAAAAAAAATTGTACCAAATCATGTGCGTAATGATATCCATGCTATATTCATATTCAATGCATGCAAATAATATAAATTAATAATTCAAACAATGATGTAAAGAAATAATTTTTAAAAATCGCCAATATGGCAATTTTTAAAATCCTGTCACACAGTCATTAATTCTAAAAAGATTAAGTAACACTATATTGCAAGGGAAAAGATTAGTATGCTAAGTTTAATAATCATACCTTTTAAATCATCTTTATTATTGGTATTTGGCTTAACTTATTTTGATGTAACAGAATTACAATGTGATATTTAAAAACATATAATTCAATGACAGAAACAAAAAAGTATTCACCAAAAAAAAAAAAAAACATATTTAGGATGTTTAATAAACAAACTCATCTCAAGATGCTATGGACTTTCCCATTTTCTTTATGGACTAGCCCTTTTTGTGCTTCAGTCAATTAATTAGAGTAAAAACGAGTTAATGTGGATCATGATACTTATTAAAATCAATAGTTTTCCCTTATTCTGTTATTATCAGCTGTTTGGAAATAGCCAGCTTAGCAGGATGCAAGTTCCTGTCCCTGCATGAGCTGATGGACAATAAAACGATGAAGAATTGAGAAAATGATACAAAAAATGCTATTGGTATGCTACTTTCCACAGAATATTTCCAAATTCAAGGAAGATCTGCTGGCTATAGCAAAAAACATACAAAAAAATTTGGTTCAATTCTGTACATAAATTTATACACATTTCGGTGGTACAATGCTGAAAATGGCACAAAATATTGCTATTGCAGTACCCTCTTACTAATATTTTTTTTTTTTTTACAAATTCAGGGAAGACCAATTAGCCATAGCCAAACACTTACAAAATAAAAAATTGGTTCAATTCTATGCATAATTTCATACACTTTTCGATGATACAATATTGAAAATGGCACAAAAAATGCTATTACAGCGACCCCTTTCAGCAGGAAGACCTGCTTACCACAGCCAAACACATACAAAAAAAATTTGGCTCAATTCTTTGCATATCTTCATGCATTTTTCGATGGTGCATTGGTGACATATGGACACACAGACGTTTTGTAAAAACATGTTTTTTTTAATCTCTGACCCCCAAAATGTGTAAATCCATCAAAATCAAAAGAAATTTCGATTACAATACTTTCTTCTATT
This sequence comes from Maratus speculifer, assembly GCA_964019185.1. Classification (NCBI taxonomy): domain Eukaryota; kingdom Metazoa; phylum Arthropoda; class Arachnida; order Araneae; family Salticidae; genus Maratus; species Maratus speculifer. The sequence goes on from OZ025289.1 coordinate 308,289,750, forward strand.
GAAGATGAAAGAAAGTAAAAGTAGTTGGATGCATCAGAAATCAGTGTGTTATAATTATTTTGGTATTATCCAATTCTTAAAAAGGACAAACTGTAAGAGGCAAAAAGCATTACATCAAACAAGTTTTGTATGGGAAACTAGGATTTCAAAAATACAAAGTCTCTCATTCGAAGCCCAGCCTGGATATCTAATTGCTGTTTCAATAGCAATACTGAAAAATTTTTAATGTTGCAACAGCCTTACCTTGTTTTATGTGAAACATGACATCACAAGAAATTAATGACACTGTATGTAATGTCAGTTACCATCTAAAATGTGAAGTGTCTAGTTCAGTGCTATTTAGATGCAAATAGTAGTCACTTTTATCATTTCTAGTGATATTTTTGCTGTGTTTCATACAAAGTAAGATAAGTCTGTTGAATAAAATATTTTCAATAATGAACAAAAATCTAGGCTTGGCTTGGAGTGAGACTCGCAGCATTTTTCACTGAATAAAGGGATTGTGTACAAAAATTGCTTGCTGCCACATACTCTACCGCCTTATTCAATTTTGTTCTTTTTTGTGTCAGGTTAATGAAATTATATTCACTGGTAATTTTATTTTTTACAAATGGAAAAAGGGGCGATTTCAACATCTCTCTTGTGTTATACATTCCATTAAATATTCATATTTGTCCATCAGTGTCAGCATGATAGCCATTATTACAAGACAATAGATTATAAAAAGTTCAGTCTACATTAGAAAGGACAAAAGTATCCATCCATAATGCTGACATTTTGATGTTGGCAACTCCTGGTGATAAAATTTAGCTTTTACTGCATTTCTTTTTTTCTAAACATTGCACATTTTAAACTTTTACACCGTTTTATAGAAGGGAAAAAATTACTTTTAAATGCAATTTGTTTTTTAAATAATTTTCATGTATATATATGTGTAGTTATTAAATCTTTATTGCACGAAAGAGAAATTCATTTGTGCTTAGATTAATATAAATAGCTCATCCTTTGATTCCAGTTTATTATTTTTTATCGAAATTAGAACATTTGTTCATCAATCAATAAATAAAACAAAAATTTAAGATATATAGATGAAGATATGTGTATAAATCATAGAAATGATCAAAATAAAAAAGGTTGATTATAAATAGCGTTCTTTGGTGTTATTATGAATGTTAGGTCAATATCAAATTATCATTTTCAGTACATTCCAACAACTTTATTTAAATACATAATAGCTATTTAAAAATAAAAGAAAATCGCCTGTATTCTGTAGCCTAGGTTCATATTGCTGCAGTTATTAAAATCATAGTTGTGGTGTATCTGAACAGATTATTAGTATTAAAAATCAAATCCATTATGATTCTAAGATTTGGTCTAATTCTATAACCTGATAAATGACTCTTAGTTTTACAATGTTTAAATTAAAAGGGAAATAAAAATGTTTAGAGAGATAGAATTGTCGGTGTTGCTACAATTGGAAAATACAGAGTGGTCATAAAAAACTTCCCAGATATATATACCTCTAGCTACCCAACCGCTTTTCACTGTAACTGTAGTAGAGGTCTGCACGGGCCGAAATTTCCAGGCCCGGGCCCGGCCCGAAAGAAAAAAATAATGGCCCGACCCTGAAAAAAGTTTAAAATTCGGCCCGAACCCGGCCCGGCTCGAGTGAATTTCTACAGAACATTGATCTTTAATCTTATGGAAGAGTTCTGACCAAAAAAAATTATATTAGTCTTTTTTTTCCATGTTTATAATCTCCATTTATGCAGAAGTGCCGTAGGCTGCGATATTTATGCCTTTAAATGAATCTTTGTTTGTTGTATGTAAATTTTTCAGTTATCACTAGTATTATTAATCCATATTCCCTGTAATGGAGACAAAAAATCGAAAAAGCGGTATATGGTAAAATTTCCAAAGACGAAATCGCTTTGGAACGAAAAAAAAAAGCATTCCCTTCTTAACAGATGTAAATGTTTAATATATTTTTTTCTCCCGTATTGTTGTATTCATTTTGCATGGATGAACATTTTAAAAGAAACTTTCAGTTTTCAGTTTAAAAAAAAAATTCCGTCATAATTATGTTTTTTTTTTTTTTTTTTTTTTGTGTGTGTGTGTGTGTGTTTAATTCTATTTTAAAACGCCTAGTAATCTACGATTCTTTAAAAGAAATAAATTCTAATGTTTAATTGTAGAATAATGACGGCTTAAAAGTATATGCTTTTTTTGCAGAAATTTTTGGACAAAGCCAAATATTACTGATTTATAAAAAGTTGAGAAAAGGATTTTCATATGGGAAGATTCAATAGGAACTGATTATTTTGGTCCATGAAAACTAGGAAGGATGGAATCAGTCTCGGCTTCGTACGGAAAAAAAAGTTAGGCCTGGTCCGATACTCCAGCAAAAAAATTAAGGCCCGACCCCAGCCCAGCCCGAAAAGATTAGTGACTAGGCCCGGCCTAGTCCGAAAGGATTAGTGACTAGGCCCGGCCCGAGTCTTCAGAAGTAAGGCCCGAGCCCGGCCCGGCCCGAATGCCATTATTGGAAATCGGCCCCCGTGCAGACCTCTAAACTGTAGACAGTTTTAATGCTTAAAATCATTATGATCTCGTGTGTATACCTTCATATACATATATCTCAAATTTATTTTCAATTGGTTGAGCGGTTAGGGCACTAGGTGTTGTGTATCAAGGAAATTTTTTTTATGACCACCTTGTAATTTAGTTCTTAATAAATAATTAATTACGTATACTAAATTATTTCAGTGATTTAATTCTTATATAATTTTAAAAGAAAAGAGTAAATCTATTGAATTATCTGAATGAATTACAACTTGAAATGAATAATGCAAACAATTGTTTTGGAATGTGTGTTATTTATTTATTATACAGTGTCTGTACTGTTTAGCAGGGACAGCAACGTTTTGAAACTGATTTATCTTCCTCTTTCGGAGGCATATTCGGTGGACACCTGTCCTCTATTGGAATCCAGAAATTGAAGTAACCTGTTTAATAAAATAGAAATTGCATAATAACTTTAAATAAAAAAACAGTTGATACATAAATCTTTAGTGTAGGGATGCACAACCTGTGGTCCGCGGGCCAAAAGTGGCCCGCGAACTTCGTCAGTTTACAACAAGAAAAAAATTGCAATTTTTGTGCAAAAGTCGCAGAAAAATATCGTAAATTTTGTCATTTTATCGCGGGAAAATATAAAATTTCGTCAGTCACTTAAGAATCTCACGTTTTGTAGATCGTGCACGGGAAAATCGCGAATGTCATTGATTAAGTGCAGAAAAATCGCACATTTCGTCCATCAGGTATGAAAAAATTTCGAATTTTGGACATGAGGCTCGAAAAAAAAAGCCGATCGACGCGAAAAAATCGTAAGTTTTGTCGATCAGGCACAGAAAAATAGCGAATTTTGTCGGTCGGACGCGAAAAATCGCACATTTCATTGATCGGGCAAGAAAATATCGTCAGATTTGTTGATGATGCACGAAAAAATTGCAAGTTAAACTCATCTCCTGCGGAAAAATCACGTTTTCTTGGTTTATTGCGTGAAAAAAACGCGAATCTCGTTGATCGGGCTCGAAAAAATGCGCGAATTTGCGATGATGCATGGACAAATTGAAAATTTCGTTGATCGGCTGAGAAAGATTTGTGAGTTTTGTAAGTTTATCAGGAGAAAAAAAATCGCGCATTTAATCTTGCCGCGTAAAAAAAATGCAGATTTCGGTAAAATTAGTTTAAAATTGCAAATTTTGCTGATTAGACGCGAAATAAATGAAGAATTTCGTCAGTTAAAGGCAGAAAAATCGCAAATTTCGTCGATCGGACATGGAAAAATCGTGAGTTTAATTGATCTGGTTCCGAAAAATCACAAATTCCGTTGGTTGGACACGGGAATATCGGGAATTTTATCGATCTCAGCGGAAAATTTTCACATTTCGTCGATCAAGATCAAATAAAATCACGAATTTCGCCTATCTAGTGCGGAAAAATCAGGAATTTTGTCGAGCAGGCGAAGAAAAATCGCGAATTTCGTCGATCGGCTTCGCGGAAAATCGCAAATTTCGTCGATAAGGTTTGTAAAAACGCGAAATTTGCTGATCTGTTATGAATAAATCGCGAATTTTATCAGTCATGCGAGGAAAAATGACAAATTTCGATCAGTTTCGTAAAAATCGCGAATTTTGACGGTCGATTTTCTAAAATGTGCGAATTTTGCTGGTCAGGCTCGGAAATATGAATTTTCTCGGTCGGCTTCGAAAAAATCGCGTATTTTATCGATCAGGCTCAAAAAAATCGCGAATTTCGTCGATCAGCTTTGTAAAAATCGCGAATTTTGTCAACCGGTTTCATAAAAATTGCTAATTTTCTTAATCAAGAGCGGGAAATTTGTCATTTTTCTCGATCGGCTTGGTAAAAATTGCAAATTCTGTCGATCATGCGAAGAAAAATCGGGAATTTCACCGATCAGCTTTGTAAAAATCACAAATTTCGTCCACCGGCTTCCTAAAAATCGATAACTTCGTCTATCAGGTGCAAAAAAATCGAAATTTCGTCGATCAGCCGCGGAAAAATCGCGAATTTTACCGATCATGTGAGACAAAAGCACAAATTTCGTCAATCGGCTAAAGAAAATTCGCGAATTTCGTCGGTCGGCTTCATAAAAATCGCTAATTTTGTTGAGCAGGCGTGGAAAAATTGTGAATTTCGTCGATCGGTTTTCTTTAAAAAAGCGAATTTCGTCGATGGCTTCGTAAAAATCGAAAATTTCGTTGATTGGCTTCATAAAAATCACGAATTTTGTTGATTGGCTTCGTAAAAATCGCGAATTTTGTCGATTGACTTCGTAAAAATCGATAATTTTGTCGATCAGCCGCAGAAAAATTGCGAATTTTATCGATCAAGCGAAGAGATATGAAGAATTTCGCCGATCAGCTGTCTAAAAATCGCAACTTTCGTCAATAGGCTTCATAAAAATCGCGAATTTCGTCAATAGGCTTCGTAAAAATCGCGAATTTCGTCGATCGGCTTTGTAAAAACCTCGAACTTCGTCGACCGGCTCTGTAAAAACCACGAACTTCGTCAACCGGCTCTGTAAAATTTGTGCATTTTGTCGATCGGTTTCGTAAAAATCGCAAATTTTCTCTATCGGTATCGTAAGAATCACAAATTGCGTTCATCAGGTACGGAAAGGTGGAATTTTCTCGATCAGTTTAGTAAAAATTACGAATTTGTCGATCACTTTCGTGAAAATTGCGAATTTTGTCGCCCACTTTCGTAAAAAGCCCTAATTTGGTCGATCATGCATGGATAGCTGCAAATTATTGACCAAAATACCAATACCAATAACAATTACAGATCACATAACGAATTCCCTCCATGTTATTGCTGTGGCCCTCGACCATCCAGACGTATTTGTAAGTGGCCCTTCTCTTGAAAAGGTTGTGCACCCCTACTTTAGTGAGTTTGTTCAAAAAAAAATCTTTATGTACAAAATGCAGTGAACAGGAAGATATTGCTATACGTGCTTGCTGTTTTTAAAGTTAAGCAGGGTTTCTCATAAATTAGCTTTTAAAAGGTTTTTTCAGTATGAAAAGACCTGTTCGCTAATGCTAATCCTATGGAAGAAATTTATAAAAATATTTCGGTTGCATTTCAATATCTTTAAATGACTTTTTTTTTCATTGAATAAACTGAGATTGATCTGAATACAGACTGTTTTTATTCTTTTTTCAATTTTTATTGCAGATATTTTTTATGAGGGTGCTTTCACTTTCCAAACCAGTTCCGAAGAAGAAAGCATCCTCATAGAAAATGTCTGTAAACAAAGCTGTTAAATAAAACATAATTATATAATGTTACTTGTAATAAATTTAAAAAAATAACAAAAGTTTTTTTTTATATTTATTATATAGTTATCTTAATTTGAATAAGAACTTTTATTTATAAATAATGATTGATAATATACTTACGATCATCTATACGAAATGAAGTTTTGTTTTCCTTGAAGTTTTTGATTTCCTGCAAAGAAAAAAATTTATTAATCAGAAGGTAAGATATTTTTAAAACAACTGAAAAAGCTTATTTCTATAATGCAAATTAAGTTTCCTTGTTTTAATTTGATAAACTTGGTATGTTAAAAATCTCTAATTCTGGTTTTTGGTGGTTTTACACTTTCTTGGATGACCTCCCTAAAACCTGAATACGATTTCACTATTTTTGGTTAGATATCGGTGCATTATTTAATTCTGTGAGAACTTAACAATTCACCTTTCAAATTTTAAAAAGAAGTCTAGAAAATCTTCCGAACTTTCAAAAAACGAAATTTTTACACATATTGGAAGTTTTAATTATACAGAGTAATTATAAAATTACTTTATCTGTTTGGAAGCTCTGTAGCAGAAACGAATAAACAAGATTAGTTTTTTAAATTAGTTTTTTTAGACTTTGCCAGTCTGGAGAGATATATTTCGTAAGCCTTTGTATTACTACGTTGTATGAGTGCAATATGCTCAAAACTTATTGTTACAAAGGACTTTACAAGTTTATTGACAGCAACAATTTTCAGAGATTTAATTTTTTAGGGGGTGGGGGAAAGGGCACTTTCCAATATTATTTTCCCTTACAACTCGGTATTATAAGTAAAGTCAAGCAAATACAACAAAGCTAATATATTTTCTCTTTAGTTTTCAAAATCTGCATCAAACAGCACTAAAATAAATTTCTTGTGTTTTGCCACCCAAAATGGCTGTTTGCGAATTTTTTTACACAAAATTTCTACCAGATTACTTTTTGTTGTTGTTTTTAGCTTATAGACTATCAAAGCCTGAAAGCTAATGTGCCTGCAAGTTCTGTATGTATATTTGTACAAATGTATCTAATGCGATAACTCATCATAAAAATATCCGATTTGCTTCAAATTTTAGTTACAGGTTTATTTTGTCAAGGCTCATGCCTGATTAGTTTTAGAAGTTCATTGGATAAGTATAAAAGGGGGAATGGGAGCTAATACCCTCTTTATTTTGATAAATGGATTTTTCATGCAGAATTATCAGATTTCATTCAAATTGTAGATGTAGGACCATTCTGATTCTTCGGGCCTGTCCAGAAAATAGAGATTTCAACCCGTGCAAATGTAGACTTCTTCATGTTGCAATTCTAAAATGATGTTCGAAAAAGCCACCTCTTAGAAAGTAGAAAGAGAGAGAGATGATGTAGAAAATTTACCTCAAATGGGTCGTTCATTTCCTTCTTCTTCACTTTATATTTGCCTTTCTTGACTTTGTCCTTCCTCTGAGCACGACTCCCCGTCTGCAACCTCAGATCGGTCCATTTTTCCCAGGTTTCCGTCACTTCCCGAGGGGACCTGTCGAGTTCAGCCAAAACTGCGAGGATGGGTTCTTTTCCCTGCCGCTCAAGGGTCAGCTGTTTTAGGTGGACGCAGGTCGTGATCACTCGCACCATGCTGTCAGGCCATATCTCGTACTTTAAGACGTAAGGGCGCTTGCGACGAATCACGGCTATCATGCTCTCTGTCACTCCTTTGGGATATACATATATAACAGATATTACAAGTGCAATAAAAAGCTATAAAAACTTGTGTATGGGCCTGTACAAGTATTACGTATGCATGTTTTTAGTAATTTTGTACCCCTCCCACCCCCTTGTAAGGAAAAATAAGCAAATGCTAGACTCCCCCCACACCCCTTTTGTTTACGTAAGGTTTTGTGACTTTCTAACATCAACACTGTTTGACCTGGAAAATTGCAGTTAGCGATAAATTACATTATTAATCCAGCAAATTTACATAAATAGACATAAAAAGGTTATGGTATCAAAGAAGATTCAAAGTTTGATATATTGCTACTCATTGCATTAAGCAATTCATAGAATACGAAATAGTTTTTAATGCATTTATTATCTATCGCATTAAGCAATAAAAAAAAAAAAATGTTTAAGAAATACAACAAGTCTCAACCTATTTAGGCATACAATTAAAAAATTTAACAAGAATCATAGGAATATTAAGTGTTTGGTGTTCACATTTCGAGTCTTGTGTTAAAGATCTTTGAATCCATATTTCTGCATCGTCAAATATTATGTTTTAAATGCAATGGAGAGCTGGAATGTTTCTCGATCCAAGTCATTGTTTACTTCATACGTATATTTTTTAAAAGTCTTTCAACATCCACAGAATGCTCATCCAAATCACGCTCTTAATGTTGTTAAATTTTAGTTACTCCGTTGACTAATGCTTACATAAGTATTCTTGTGACCCCCCCCCCATTTCTCCCCCTTGTCAGCAGAAATAAGCAAACACTGGACTCCCCCTCCCTCTTTGACTGCTTACGTAATACTTGAACGACCCCTGTATATAATTTAAGATAGTTCTAATAATACATATATCTCTCCCCACCCCCGAACAGCGACGAATTATTTATTTGATCGCCCAACAGAGGGTTACTATTGAACAGCTCTTTTAAGCATAGAAACATATATTAGTCTAAATAAATTTTCATAAAGTTAACAAGTTGGAAATTGCACGTGAACGTAGCAAATGAGGTGCGTTCTAACGATAACGAAGTTTTAAAAATATCCAGATCTTGCTGATATAGTAGAGCGTACTTCGGATACAGTATAGTAGTCGAAATCTTTGTGTTTCTGTAAATATGCAGGAAGTAATTTTTATTACACCTCAGCAACGTATATTTTATTCATAAAATGTGAAATAGTTGAATATAATTAAAACACGCCTCAAACAATGTTTCCCCGTATAGCATTATGTAGTGGAATACTTTTGTATGGCCCTGTAATTTAATAATAAAAATTCTTTGCAGCACAGATTGTACAGAATGCATATTTTAGTATATATTTCATAGATTCATGCCAATTCTATTATGTTCGAATGAGTGTAACATCATTAAAATGCATTTGAAACTTTTTTCCCATTGACCGTAATGTAATGGAATTCTTTTGATTGTCCCTGTAAATGATCTATGCATCCGACTTTCATAACATTTGAAATGACTCGACAAAATTACGTAATAATTATATGTTTTAAATTTCAAGCGATTAAAATGCATTTGAAACTTTTTTCCCCATTGACCGTAATGTAACGGAATTCTTTTTATTGTCCCTGTAATTGATCTATGCATCTGGTTTTCATAACATTTGAAATGACTCGACAAAATTACGCAATAATTATATGTTTTAAATTTCAAACAATTAAAATGCATTTGAAACTTTTTTCCCCATTGACCGTAATGTAACGGAATCCTTTTGATTGTCCCTATAATTGATCTATCCATCCGATTTTCATAAAATTTGAAATGACTCGAGAAAATTATATTATAATTATGTATTTTAAATTTCAAACGATTCGGTTGAATAGTTTTTGCGTTGTTACACTACTGTGCAAATTAATTGGGACAAACACAAATTTTTTTACAAATGTTGTTTAATTTGTATAGGTTAACTTACATGCTTTGTATAGCAATCTAATACGAAACATGTCCTCCTCTAGCTTGAATGAGATCCTGTACACGTTTTGGCATGGATTCCACTAAATTAGAACATATATTTTTGATCTCGTCATCACGAAACCAAACTTTTATAACATTCTCAATCATTCTTTTCTTTGTTGAGCAGTCTATTTTACTCACACCTCTCTTTACAATGCTCCACAAATTTACGATGGGATTTAAATCCGGAGAATTACCAGGCCAATCCATAATCGTTAATTTCTGTTCTTGAAAAAAATTGTTTGTTAGCTTAGAAGTATGGCATGGAGCAAGATCTTGTTGAAAGATACCGAGACCACCAGCGAACGTTTGCATCATAGGCACAATTTTTCTTTCTATTACAGAGATGTATTTTTTAGAGTTCGTGATTCCTTCAACTGGTTCTAAGCTGCCAGGTCCTCCAGAAATAAAATAACCCCAAAACATGTTTCTGAGGGTGCTTAACTGTTTGTGTAAGATGTTGTTCCCTGATGGGTTCTCCATCAGTTCGCCTGACAAATCTTGATTGAAACCCTTGTACATAAAATGCGTTTCGTCGCTGAATACAACATTTTTCCAGTTTTGTGCAGTCCCGAATTGATATTTCCTGGCCCAATCCAAACGTTTTTTCTTCATTGCACGGGTTAATAACTGTTTTTTGATTGCTTTTCTTCCAAATCTCCCAGCTTCTCCCGCCTTTATCGAACTGTCGATGAATCCACTCTCACACCAGTAGCTAATAATTCTCTCTGAAGATCTGTACTTGTTTTGCGAGGATGCATTTTACTATTTCGTACAAGAAATTTGTCTGTTCGAAGTGTGGTCTTGCGTTTGCGTTCACATTTACTCTTTCGTTTTGGAGACAATGTCCCAAAATTCTTTTGCTGATTAATAATCCTAGAAACACTTGATTTGCCAACTTCAACTGCTGCAGCAATACCTCTCACTGTCATAAAGGAATGCTATTCTAAGGGTAACAATTCTTGTCTTTTTCCTGGGAGTGATATCCATTTTTTAAATGCGCATCCGAAGCAAACAATTCACACAATCGACCACTCCGTACAGCAAATGAAGCGCAACTGAAGAGAAATATTTTCGGCATGTCATCATCACGTGATCAAACCGGTTTAGACTAGTCAAGAGCAGTGGCGAGTTGTAAGAAAATGCAGTTGAAACCGGTTTGAGGCAGAAAATCCTCGAGAAAGGAACAATTTTCTTAAAAAACATGTTTGTCCCAATTAATTCGCACAGTAGTGTATATGCGGACGGACGGACAGACAGACGGACGGACTGAGCGACAACAATAGGTGCTACGTATTTACGTAATTACGAACGCACCTAAAAATAAATATGAGAATGCTAATGTCGACGAACCAAAAGAGAAAATGCTAGCAAAAAGTTCATCTATTTTCTGGCAATGTTTTGAGGAAATTGTAAATGAACAAAAAGATTGTGGCACTAGTAGAGGTCTGCACGGGCTCGGGCTTGGCCCATGGCCCGTACCCGGCCCGGCAGATTTAGGATAGTTTTTTCAACGGGCGGGGCCGACAAACAACATAAACGGGCCGGGCCGGGCCGATAAAAAAATTTTCGGGCCTGCCGGCCCGTTTTAAAGGTTTCAGCAGAAACGATAAAATATGAGCTATTTTCAACGAAAATGGTTTTAACGAGAATAAGTATAAATGTAGCCATACTAGTTTGACAGCATCAATATAAAAATGCACAGTGTACCGGCATCGGAGAATTACATTTTGTGTAACCCGTTTTAATATTTTTTTAGCTGACTCATGCCGGTCCGAGATCACGCTTGCATTATTTTTCTACATATAGACTGGCCAGACCGGTACTAGACTTAATTGTTGGCAGAAAACATGATTTGTAAAATTATCAACAGCGATAAAGAACTTATGTTAGCTTAGTCTTCGGATATATACTTCTTGATGATTTTTAAATTAATTTCTCAATAATGCGAAAGTTTGGCACATTTTCTGATTAGTTTTAAATTGTAAAAGTATAAAAGTGATAAGCCTAACTATTGAAGGGATTTGGAATCGAATAGCGTTTTTCATTTTTGGTAAATAAAATACTTGTATGACCTTGTTGAGATATAATAGTTTCTCAAATGATTGCAGGTTTTTCTCCCTTCCCTTGCTATTGCTTCCGTAAATTCTATTCAAAACGCTAATTATGACAGTATTTTATTTGTTTGCAGTATTCATAAATTGCTTGTATCAAAAAATGAATAACGACATTCGATTATATAGTTTCTGAATAAAGATACCTGCTAATCTTATGCGTTTCTGAAAAAAAAAAAAAAAAAATGAATTTAGAAATGTATCAGAAAGGAGCTTCTTTGAATTTAAGAATGAATTTGGATTTGAAATTTATAATAAAATGATATAGAAATATATTTATGAATCTTCTTTTCTTTAACAGCTTCAAAAGTAACGATGTTTTTAGCTTTCTTTCTTTTTTCTTCTATTTTAAGCCATATTAATTTTTTAATAAATCTTTATTCGAATGTTGAAAGCCTAAGAATCTAAGTAATCATTAATGTTGTTAATGTATATTTGCTGTAAAATATACTGTAAAATCATTCCATAGATATGTACGCAGTATTCTTTTAAGGAATCTTAGTTATCTGATAAAAATCTGAATTTTTTAGAAATCGTAGAAATTGTAACGGGCCAAAACGGGCCGGGCCTGTTTTTGCAGATTTTTATACGGGCCGGGCCTAAAATATAAAAATTTAAACGGGCCCGGGCCGAACTTTTGAGTTTTACAACGGGCCGGGCCGGGCCGAAATAACTTTCCTACGGGCCGCGCCCGGGCCTGAAAATTCCGGCCCGTGCAGACAGGGTTCGCCAAAGTGAGCCCAGCCCGAAAAAACCCGCCCGGGTTTTTTCGGGCGGGCCCACTTGAAAAAACTCATCAAAAACCCATTTGTGGGTTTTTTCAAATTTTCTCATGTTTTTACAACTGTATCATTATTTAATCTAAGATATGAGAATGGAAAGATAAATGCCAATTTAAATATATTTCAAACTAACCATATTTAAAAGAATTTCTAAGTACAGTACAGAACCATTTATCCGGAATGGTTGGGGTCAGATGCATTCCGAATAACTGGTTTTTCCGGTTAACTGGTTGGGCATTAAAGCAGCATCCATTTAATAAGTTTTATGGAATATATGTGGTTGTGGTATTACTTCTAATCTTAAATTAATTATTAGATTACTTGAATTAAGAATAAGATTCAAGTAAGATTAAAAAATAAAATTTGATAGAATGTAATTTATGGGAATGCTTTAGAAACAAAAATTCGTTTCCTCTGCATGAAAATAGAAAACATCTAAAGTATAACTAAATACATTTCCATCACAAATACTAGATGCAATCATCAAATTATACAATTGTTTCAAGCAATATTTATGCAAAATTAGATGTGTATGACACTTTTTTCTGCAAAGATTCCATCATCATAGATTAGAAATATCATTCCAGATAACTGGTTTCCCGGTTAACTGGTTTCCGGATAAATGGTTCCATACTGTATTGATAAAATGACCATAAAATAAATTAGTTTGTAAATAAGGAAGATTTTCATGGCTATATATTTTAAAATGCACCCAAGGGCTTTAAATCTTAATGTAGGGGGAACTGGGGCACATTGATACACCCCGTGTACAGCACACAGGGTCATTACAGGAATTTTCACAATAGCTCCAAAAGGTGATACTAGTGAAATTAACTACCTACAGAAAGTTCTGGAATGATTCAATAGTTTGATGAAATGGGATGGGTGATTGTTTTTGTAGGTCAAAAGTAAATTTGAGTTGTACAATTGAAATGGTATTATACAACTGTTCCAGTATTTTCAACCGAAAAGAATACCCTCCCTGGCAAGTAAAGCTACTCTTTATCAGTTCCTTATTCTTGAAATTCAATGAAAGTTTATACAGTAATTTTCAACACAAAAATGGTGACATATTATAATGGTTCCCAGCATCATGGAAAGTCAGGAAAATCTCAAAATATACAGGAAAAGTCAGGGAATTTACAAATAATTTCTAAAAAAGTCATGGAAAACATTAGAGTGAAAAAATGAAAAATGACACAAAATTCATCACAGTTGGGAAAAAAAAAAAAAAAAAAAAAGATTGAAGTATGATTGCAGAAAAACATTGCTAATTTTGGCAAAAGATTGTGAAAATAAGTATAAAATTTTGCTGTATGCTCGTTTGGTCAGAGAATTTTTCTAGATTTGGTTTGGGAAAGTCAGGGAATTTTTTGAGATTTGGTCATAGAAAGTCAAGAAATTTGCCAGTCATGTTTTGCTGGGAAACTTGTTGTAACAAAAAGAGTGAAAAAGTTTTAGTATAGTACTTTAATAATTTCATTGTTAAAATTATTACTAATTATTAATTTTTGTAAAAGCAAATTATAATGTTTATTATTGTCATAACCTTTTAACCTTTAACCTCATAAACTTTTTGTAATCAATTAGTTATTTTAAATTGTATTTAGTAGTATAAGTACCTTGTTTTCAAACATTCTGAACCATATTTCTTTAACATAAATAACCTTGATAATATCCAAAAACCCTAATAAAATCTAATCTAAAATGTATCCAGATACTTTAAAATATTGCTTACAGATGGCATACAAAAGCAAAACTAAACTAGTAAAAGTGTATTGCCATTTACGATCTAACTTTATAGATATGACTGACATTGACTTTTAGATAATCCAATTTAATACTATTGCAATATAAATGTTGTTTAAATTGTAGTAAATATATATATATATGCATACATATGTGTGAATTCTATTTTTTTCTTCACAAAAATAAAAATATTTACATAAATGTTGCTGCTTTAAACTGATTTCTATTGAAGTAAATTAAAGAAATTGTATAAATTAGTCTGTTTAACTTAAGATTTATATAAAGAAATTCAGTTGCACTTGATTTAATATATCATTCTTCCAGTAATCTAGTTCTATGAGATACAAAATAATCTTTTTAAATATATTTATATTTTCTTTTTATATATTTATTTTTATTGTTAATCTATACTTAATGCAAAACATAGGAGCCGACTTTGGTCCCAAAGCTGGGTCTGCCAAAAAGTGGAATTCTTTTAAGTCCGATTCTTAAACATTTTCATGTGAATCCTGAAAAATCAAAAGCACTTTTTTTCGTCTTCTGAGATTTTTCCACTCTTTTTCTGTCCTCAAGAATTTTAAAAAGGCAAAATTCCGTCCTGTTGGACGGAAAACTTGCACCCTTGATCACAATGCATATGTGACAGTCAACTGATTTGATTCGCCGATAATCAATGTAATAGTGAATAAAAATGCAAAAAAAGCAGGGGTGATTCTGGATGAAAATTTTTTTTCGGAAATTCGCATGGCATTTTCGGAAATCGGAGGGGGGGGGACAAAATCGGCGTTTCCCCTATCTTCAGACGGAATCAGCAATATTTTAGCGAAATCGGCGATTTATTGCGATCTTTTGCCGAAATCGGCGGTTTTTCGGCGATCTTTAGATGAAATCGGCGTTTTCCCATGTTTTTTAAGTGAAATCATCGTTTTTTCGACGATCTTTAGACAAAATTTGCATTTTTACGCGATTTTTTTCTCGAAAACGGCGTTTTATTCCCGCGATTTTTTGACGAAATCGGCGTTTTTTTCCGTGATCTTTTGATGAAATCGGCGTATTTTTTCAAATATTCTTTTGACAAAATATTTTTAAGCGATCTTTTTTCGAAAACGGCGTTTTTTCCCGCGATCTTTTAACGAAATCGGCGTTATATCCGCTATCTCTAGACGAAATCGGGGTTTTCCCGCGGTCTTCAGAAGAAATCAGCGTTTTATCTGCGATATTTGGTGACATTACGGTTTTTCCGCGATCCGCACAGGAAATTCGAGTTTTTTATCGATTTTTTGACAAAGTTCGTTTACAAAAACATTGACGAAATCGTCGTTTTTCCACGAAATATTGACGAAATGTAGGCTATTTCGGCGATCCTTTCACGAAATTTGCATTTCTACGTAATTGTTTTTTCCGCGCGCAAAACCGTACAAGTTGGCAACTGATAACCCAATTTCAAATTTTCGGAATTTTCGGACGAGAATCACCCCTGGATCAACAATTTATGCAAATACTATCCGTAATTTTAAACTGAAAGTTTCTATTTTGAGTCCATGATTATGATTTAATGTCTTTTTATACACAGCAATCTTTCCTAGTTGTGCAGTGAACATTTTCTCATGCTTTACTCGAAATATCAGTTAATAAATATGGCAAGCTAATCGCGATTTTTTTTCAAGATCTTTTGCCAAAATTTGCGTTTTTCTGGCGATTTTTTGCCGAAATTTGCATTTTCTCGCGGTCTTTTGCCGAAATTTGCATACCCCCGCGATCTTTTGCCGAAATTACCGTTTTTTCGCGATGCTTGGTCGAAACTCGCGTTTTCCCACGATTTTTTGCGCTTTCCCTGCTTTTTTTTGACGAAATTCGCATCTTCAATGATTTATTGTCGAAATTCGAATTTTTCCTCGATCCTTTGCCGCTATTTACGTTTATCTCGTGATCTTTTTCCGAAATTTGCATTTTCCTCAAGATTTTTTGAGAGAAAAATTTCTTTTTCTTTGCTATTTTTAAACGAAACAAGATATTTTCCGTTATTCTTTACGTTTTCCAGCAATTTTTTGACGAAATTTGCGTCTTATCCTCGATCTTTTGCCAAAATTTGCGATTTTTCTGGGGTTTCTTGCTAAAATCGCGATTTTCCTTTGATCTTTTGCCGAAATTTGCGTTTTTCTCGCGATCTTTTGCCAAAATTTACATTTTTATCATGATTTTAAGTCGAAATTTACATTTTCCTTACAACCTTTTGCCGAAATTCGTGTTTTTCCCACGATTCTTTGATAAAATTTCTTTTTTCACTGCTATCTTTGAACGAAAATTTGAGTTTTTTTCGGGATTCTTTGCGTTTATCCTGCTATTTTTTGACGAAATTAGTATCTTTTTCCTTAATCTTTTGCCGAAATTCAAATTTTTCCGCGATCTTTTGCCGCAATTTACGTTTCTTTCGCTATCTTTTTCCGAAATTTGCATTTCCCCCAAGATTTTTTGAAAGAGAAATAGCTTTTTCTCTGCTATATTTGAACGAAATTAGTTTTTACCGCTATTCTTTGCGTTTTTTCCGCTTTTTGTAACGATGCGTCTTTTCTGCAATCTTTGCCAAAATTTGCCATTTTCCTGAAGTTTTTTGTTAAAATTCGCGATTTTTCTCTGATCTTTTGCCTAAATTTGCGTTTTTCTCGGGATCTTCAGTCGAAATTTGCATTTTTCCTCGCAACCCTTGCCTAAATTCGCGTTTTCACCACAATTCTTTGATAAAATTTGTTTTTTCCCTTCTATCTTTGAGTGAAATTTGAGTTTTTCAGCGATTCTTTGAGTTTTTTCTGCCATTTTTTGACGAAATTAGTGTCTTTTAACGTGATTTTTTTTTGCCAAAATTCGAATTTTTCCGCAATCTTTTGCCACAACTTACGTTTTTTTCGCGATCTTTTTCCAAAATTTGCATTTTCCCCAAGATTTTTTGAAAGAAAAATACTTTTTTCTCTGCTATTTTTGAACGAAATTAGTTTTTTCCGCTATTTTTTTTTTAACGAAATTTGCGTCTTTGCCGCGATTTTTCTTCCAAAATTTGCGATTTTTCTGAGGTTTTTTTTGCTAGAATTCGCAATTTTCCTATGATCTTTTGCTAAAATTTGCGTTTTTTCTCGTGATCTTTAGTCGAAATTTGCATTTTCCTCTCAACCTTTTGCCGAAATTCGCGTTTTTCTCACGATTCTTTGACAGAATTCGCTTTTTTCCTACTATCTTTGGTCTTTTGCGCGATCTTTGGCCAAAATTCACTATTTTCTCGAGACTTTTTGAAAAGTTCGGCCGATTTTGTGGGGGTTTTTTTTCTGCGGATTTTTTTCTATTTTTTTTTAAGAATTCATTTTTCTCGCTATTATTTGAAAAATTCATATTTTTCTGCGATCTTTTGCGAAAATCCAATTTTTTCTCTCGATTCTTTGACAGATTTTGCGTTTTGCCCCACTATTTTAGAACATAATTCGCATTTTTTTCTGTGATTCGTGAACATAATGCTCGTTTTTCACGCTACTTTTTGACGAAATTTTCAAAGATCTTTTGACGATTTTGATGTATTTTTCACGATCCTTCCACAAAATTGATGTTTTTTCGCAACCTTTTGTCGAAATAGTCGTTTTTCCCCGATCTTTTGATGAAATTAGCATTTTTTCCCCCGCTATTCTTCGACACTTTTCACGTTTATTACCCAATGTTTTGGCGAATTTTGAGTTTTTTCGCGGTCTTATGTCCGAATTTTCGAATTGAAGAACGATTTTTTTTTTAATTTCGGAACAAATTAGTCTCGCAAAAAGCTGCAAAAAATCGTAAAATCGCTCAACCGGGAAAAAATCTCGTGCCTGCATTTTTCAGGGTCTGCCAAGATATTGCAAGGTCTGCAGATATTTTTCAGGGTCTGCGCGGCAGACCCGCAGACCCGGAAGTCGGCGCCACTGATGCAAAATTATACCTTTGTTCCACTGATAAATGAAAAATTTAGGTACTATGCATGTGAAAATTAGAAATGTGAAGAGGTCTCTAAAACATTTTGATAAAACCCGAAAAAACCCGGGTTTTTTCGAAAAAGCCCGAAAAAACCCGGGTTTTAGACTACTGGGCCCAGTGGGTTGGGCTTTTTCAAAAAAACCCGGGTTTTTTCAAACCCTGCGTGCAGACCTCTAGGCACTAGTACTAGTTTAAAATCACAGCATGAAGAATTGGTACAAAAACAGATACAGGCTTTTTTAACAGAAGACATGTAAAACTGACACTCCATTTGCATGGTGAGGGAAAAAAAAAAAAAAAATGTGTGTGGCACTCGGGGACTGCCGCGGTAAAGCTATTGCATAGCATTTTTTATCAACTTATGCAAAAATACCGCGTCAATGTCTGCTGAAGTCTATCGAAGAATACCGCGCCGAAGTCTGCCAAACTCGAACGTCGTTAGCCGGAGTGTTAGGATTTTTTCTCCTAACGGAATTCCTAGATTCGGTCGCCGCGCTCAAAGCCCGCGATAAAAGCTGTGGAATAGCTTAATAAATTACCAAACAAAATTTGGTCGCGCTACGAAAATTAGATCGCGAGTTATAAGCATTTTAAATTTTTCGACCCTCACCGTGGGGGGTCTCCTGTCACCAAAAATTAACACTGTCTTATAAAAAATTACGAAACAAAATTTGGCCGCGCTATGAAAATTAGATTGCGAGTTATAAGCATTTTAAATTTTTCGACCCTCACCGTGGGGGTCTCCTGTCACCAAAAATTAACAATATCTCATAATAAATTACCAAACAAAATTTGGCCGCGCTACGAAAATTAGATCGCGAGTTATAAGCATTTTAAATTTTTTGACCCTCACCGTGGGGGGGTTTCCTGTCACCAAAAATTAACAATGACTCATAATAAATTACCAAACAAAATTTGGCCGCGCTACGAAAATTAGATCGCGAGTTATAAGCATTTTAAGTTTTTCTACCTTCACCGTGGGGGTCTCCTGTCACCAAAAATTAACACTGTCTCATAATAAATTACCAAACAAAATTTGGCCGAGCGACGAAAATTAGATCGCGAGTTATAAGCCTTTTAAATTTTTCGACCCTCACCGTGGGTAGTCTCCTGTCACCAAAAATTAACAGTCTCATATTAAATTACCAAACAAAATTTGGCCGCGCTACGAAAATTAGATCGTGAGTTATAAGCATTTTAAATTTTTCGACCCTCACAGTGGGGGGTCTAATGTCCCCAAAAATTAACACTGTCTTATAATAAATTACCAAACAAAATTTGGCTAAGCTACGAAAGTTAGATCGCGAGTTATAAGCATTTCAAATTTTTCGACCCTCACCGTGGGGGGTCTCCTCTCACCAAAATTGAACTGTCTCATATTAAATTACCAAACAAAATTTGGCCGCGCTACGAAAATTAGATCGTGAGTTATAAGCATTTTAAATTTTTCGACCCTCACCGTGGGGGGTCTAAAGTCCCCAAAAATTAACACTGCCTCATATTAAATTACCAAACAAAATTTGGCCGCCCTATGAAAATTAGATCACGAGTTAAAAGCATTTTTAATGTTTCGACCCTCACCGTGGGGTCTGTTCTGTTCGTTAACAATTAACACTGTCTCATAATAAATTACCAAACAAAATTTGGCCGCGCTACGAAAATTAGATAGTGAGTTATAAGCATTTTTAATTTTTCGACCCTCACCGTGGGGTGTCTTCTGTCACCAACAATTAACAATGTCTCATAATAAATTACCAAACAAAATTTGGCCGCGCTACAAAAATTAGATCGCGACTTATGAGCATTTTAAATTTTTTGACCCTCACCGTGGGGGGGTTTCCTGTCACCAAAAATTAACAATGACTCATAATAAATTACCAAACAAAATTTGGCCGCGCTACGAAAATTAGATCGCGAGTTATAAGCATTTTAAGTTTTTCTACCTTCACCGTGGGGGTCTCCTGTCACCAAAAATTAACACTGTCTCATAATAAATTACCAAACAAAATTTGGCCGAGCTACGAAAGTTAGATCGCGAGTTATAAGCATTTCAAATTTTTCGACCCTCACCGTGGGGGTTCTCCTCTCACCAAAATTGAACTGTCTCATATTAAATTACCAAACAAAATTTGGCCGCGCTACGAAAATTAGATCGCGAGTTATAAGCATTTTAAATTTTTTGACCCTCACCGTGGGGGGGTTTCCTGTCACCAAAAATTAACAATGACTCATAATAAATTACCAAACAAAATTTGGCCGCGCTACGAAAATTAGATCGCGAGTTATAAGCATTTTAAGTTTTTCTACCTTCACCGTGGGGGTCTCCTGTCACCAAAAATTAACACTGTCTCATAATAAATTACCAAACAAAATTTGGCCGAGCTACGAAAGTTAGATCGCGAGTTATAAGCATTTCAAATTTTTCGACCCTCACCGTGGGGGGTCTCCTCTCACCAAAATTGAACTGTCTCATATTAAATTACCAAACAAAATTTGGCCGCGCTACGAAAATTAGATCGTGAGTTATAAGCATTTTAAATTTTTCGACCCTCACCGTGGGGGGTCTAAAGTCCCCAAAAATTAACACTGCCTCATATTAAATTACCAAACAAAATTTGGCCGCCCTATGAAAATTAGATCACGAGTTATAAGCATTTTTAATGTTTCGACCCTCACCGTGGGGTCTGTTCTGTTCGTTAACAATTAACACTGTCTCATAATAAATTACCAAACAAAATTTGGCCGCGCTACGAAAATTAGATAGTGAGTTATAAGCATTTTAAATTTTTCGACCCTCAGCGTGGGGGGGGGGTCTAATGTCCCCAAAAATTAACACTGCCTCATAATAAATTACCAAACAAAATTTGGCCGCGCTACGAAAATTAGATCGCGAGTTATAAGCATTTTAAATTTTTCGACCCTCACCGTGGGGGGTCTCCTGTCTCCAAAAATTAACAGTCTCATATTAAAGTACCAAACAAAATTTGGCCGCGCTACGAAAATTAGATCGTGAGTTATAAGCATTTTAAATTTTTCGACCCTCACCGTGGGAGTTCTAATGTCCCCAAAAATTAACACTGCCTCATAATAAATTACCAAACAAAATTTGGCCGCGCGAAAAAAATTAGATCGCGAGTTATAAGCATTTAAAATTTTTCGACCCTCACCGTGGGGGGTCTCTTGTCACCAAAAATTAACAGTCTCATATTAAATTACCAAAAAAAATTTGGCCGCGCTACGAAAATTAGATCGCGAGTTATAAGCATTTTAAATTTTTCGACCCTCACCGTGGGGGTTCTAATGTCCCCAAAAATTAACACTGCCTCATTATAAATTACCAAACAAAATTTGGCCGCGCTAAAAAAAATTAAATCCCGAGTTATAAGCATTTTAAATTTTTCGACCCTCACCGTGGGGGGGGGGGGTCTTCTGCCACCAAAAATTAACAGTCTCATATTAAATTACGAAACAAAATTTGGCCGCGCTACTAAAATTAGACCGCGAGTTATAAGCATTTTAAAATTTTCGACCCTCACCGTTTGGGGTCTCTTTTCACCAAAAATTAACAGTCTCATATTAAAGTACCAAACAAAATTTGGCCGCGCTACGAAAATTAGATCGTGAGTTATAAGCATTTTAAATTTTTCGACCCTCACCGTGGGGGTTCTAATGTCAACAAAAATTAACACTGCCTCATAATAATTTACCAAACAAAATTTGGCCGCGCTAAAAAAAATTAAATCGCGAGTTATAAGCATTTTAAATTTTTCGACCCTCACCGTGGGGGGGTCTTCTGCCACCAAAAATTAACAGTCTCATATTAAATTACGAAACAAAATTTGGCCGCGCTACTAAAATTAGACCGCGAGTTATAAGCATTTTAAAATTTTCGACCCTCACCGTTTGGGGTCTCTTTTCACCAAAAATTAAGTCTCATATTAAAGTACCAAACAAAATTTGGCCGCGCGAAAAAAATTAGATCGCGAGTTATAAGCATTTAAAATTTTTCGACCCTCACCGTGGGGGGTCTCTTGTCACCAAAAATTAACACTGTCTTATAATAAATTACCAAACAATATTTTGCCAAGCTACCAAAATTAGATCGCGTGTTATAAGCATTTTTAATTTTTCGACCCTCACCGTGGGGTGTCTTCTGTCACCAACAATTAACAATGTCTCATAATAAATTACCAAACAAAATTTGGCCGCGCTACGAAAATTAGATCGCGACTTATGAGCATTTTAAATTTTTCGATTCTCACCGTGTGGGGTCTCCTGTCACCAAAAATTAACACTGTCTCATAATAAATTACCAAGCAAGTTTGGCCGCGCTACGAAAATTAGATCGCGAGTTATAAGCATTTTAAATTTTTCGACCCTCACCGTGAGTTGTCTCTTGTCACCAGAAATTAACGTCTCATAATAAATTACCAAACAAAGTTTGGCCGCGCTACGAAAGTTAGATCGCGAGTTATAAGCATTTTAAATTTTTCGACCCTCACGGTGGAGGGTCTCCTGTTACCAAAATAAACACTGTCTCATAATAAATTACCAAACAAAATTTGGCCGCGCTATGAAAATTAGATCATAAGAAACATAAGTTTGAGACTTGATATCCTAATATCTGAAAAATACCACGTCAATGTCTGCCGAAGTCTACCGAAGGATACCGTCCCGAAGTTTTCCGAACGGAAACGACGTTAGCCGAGTGTTAGGTTTTTTCGTTACGGATGTGTTAGAATTTTTCGCGTTACGGAATTTTTGGATTCGGTCACCGCGCTCAAAGCCCGCGATAAAAGCTATGCAATAGCTTAAAAAAAAAAAAAAAAAAAAAAAAAAAAAAACTTTTCCGATTGTGTACAACCTTTCAAAAAACTCTTATATGCACCTTCAACAACTGTTTATTCTGAACGTAATAGAGGCTGGCCAAATTTATAGTAGTAAAAATACCCTGTCTACTGATAATTTAGAACGTTTTGTGTTTTTGCACCATAATTTGAAATATAATAAATTTAATTATTAATTTTTTATTGCATTTATTGTATTTTCTGTTTCTTTATCCAAAATAAGTCTTTTCTGTTTTCCTATATATAAAAAAGTATTTTTATTTGTATAAATGTGAAATTTTTTTAGGGATTTTGTTCTTAAGTTTTTTTATATTTTGCAGACATATTATTAAATACAGAGTAAAAAGTTTTATGAATTACTACATATATTATACATTGATATTCGAATAACTTTTTACAGATCAGTTATAAATTCATATCCTTAAAAAATGAAATTCTTACAACTACTCGGTATTGGCCGAGTACTCAGCCAAAATTTGGCCGAATACCGAGTACTCGGCAAATTGGCCGAGTAGGCCGAATACCGAATACCTTACCGAGTACTCGGTACGGCTCTAATTTTTAAAAATTTCCCACCATTTTGAAGCTGAGAATTGTGACATAATACTTTCTGAGAAAAGTGATTTAGGAAAACAGTCAATACCTTCAACTTTAAATGCCAATATCGCAGATAACCACTCTGAATGATACTGCATTATCCATTCATCAGTTTTTAGCTCACAGGCTATCATAGCCTGAGAGCTTATGTGCCCGTCCGTTCTGTATGTACGTTCGTGCGTAACTTGATAACTCATGATAAAAATATCCGATCCACTTGAAATTTTGTATGTAGGTATATCCTGACAAGGCGCTTCCTTGATTAGTTTTTGGAGTTCATTCGATATATATAAGAGGGGAAACGGGGGGGGGCTCATGCCCCTCCCCTTAGTTGATATAAATGGGATTTTCATGCAGAATTAAGTTTTCGTTCAAAATTTAGATTAGGATCATTCTGATGAGGCGATTCCGTGACTGTTATTAGGTGTTCATTGAATAAGTATAAATAAGGGGAACAGGGGTTCTAATGCCCCCCCCCCTTAATTTATATAAATGGGTTTTTCTAGCAGAATTTTCAGATTTCGTTCAAATCTCTGAATAGTTTTGGAAGTTTAATGGTTAAGTATAAAAGAGGGGGATAATTCCTTTTAAATTATATAAATGCTAAATGGGTTTTTATTAAGAATTATCTCATTTGCTCTGAATTTTGGATATAGATTTTTTATATGATAAAGCATGTCTTTGATAGTATAGGAGGTTCAATGATTAAGTATAAAAAAAATAGGAAAGTGGAGAGCTGTTTCCCCTTAATTTTTTTTCGAACGAAATTAACCCTTGAAAATATAAGGCTTTAATGTACAATTAATATTTGTAGCCTGTGAGCTCAATGCCATCAGTTTAACTGGACAGTATTCTTTATTTCCTCTTTTGTTAAATTAAGCTTTTCCCATCTAAACTTTGCATCCATTATATTAGCTAAAAAATGCTCGGTTCCGATGACCTGTTTGTAGCATTTCAGCATAATTTTATTGTGCTATTTCAATTCTTCTGATTCCATCAAATTTTTCCAGATCTTAACAGAGCATGACAGTGTGGTTGTATCTTTTTGCAGTGCCTCATTAAGAGCTGAAGATATAATTATTGGTTGCTTTTTTAAATTCAAACACCTCAAATACGACTATTTTTATAGTATAGTAGTCGAAATCTTTGTGTTTCTGTAAATATGCAGAAAGTAATTTTTATTACACCTCAGCAACGTATATCTTATTCATAAAATGTGAAATAATTGAATATAATTAAAACACGCCCCAAACAATGTTTCCCCGTGTAGCATTATGTAGTGGAATACTTTTGTATGGCCCTGTAATTTAATAATAAAAATTCTTTGCAGCACAGATTGTACAGAATGCATATTTTAGTATATATTTCATAGATTCATGCCAATTCTATTATGTTCGAATGAGTGTAACATCATAAAAATGCATTTGAAACATTTTTCCCATTGACCGTAATGTAATGGAATATCTTTCATTGTCCCTGTAAATGATCTATGCATCCGACTTTCATAACATTTGAAATGACTCGACAAAATTACGTAATAATTATATGTTTTAAATTTCAAACGATTAAAATGCATTTGAATTTTTTTCCCCCATTTACCGTAATGTAACGGAATCCTTTTGATTGTCCCTGTAATTGATCTATCCATCCAATTTTCATAAAATTTGAAATGACTCGACAAAATTATGGTATAATTATGTATTTTAAATTTCAAACGATTCGGTTGGGTAGTTTTTGCGTTATTATATGCGGACGGACAGACAGACAGACAGACAGAAGAACGGACTGAGCGACAACAATAGGTGCTACGTGTTTACATAATTACGAACGCACCTAAAAAGAAAGTAAGAAAAATCACTGTAAAGCTTTAAGATAAAATGAAATTAAGATCTGACGCAAAATTTGAGCTTAATAAAATTACCCTTTTTAGGTGCGTTCGTAATTATGTAAATACGTAGCACCTATTGTTGTCGCTCAGACCGTCCGTCTGTCTGTCTGTCCGTCTGTCCGTCCGCATATAACAACGCAAAAACTACCCAACCGAATCGTTTGAAATTTAAAATACCTAATTATTACATAATTTTGTCGAGTCATTTCAAATGTTATGAAAATCGGATATGCATAGATCAATTACAGGGACAATCAAAAGGATTCCGTTACATTACGGTCAATTAGGAAAAAAATTTCAAATGCATTTTAATCGTTTGAAATTTAAAACATATAATTAGTACGTAATTTTATCGAGTCATTTCAAATGTTATGACAGTCGGATGCATAAATCATTTACAGGGACAATCAAAGGTATTCCATTACATTACGGTTGATGGGGAAAAAGTTTCAAATGCATTTTTATGATGTTACACTTATTCGAACATAATAGAATTAGCATGAATCTATGAAGTATATACTAAAATATGTATTCTGTACAATTTGTGATGCAAAGAATTTTTATTATTAAATTGCAGGGCCACACAAAAGTATTCCACTACATAATGCTATACGGGGAAACCTTGTTTGGGGCGTGTTTTAATTATATTCAACTATTTCACATTTTATGAATAAGATATACTTTTCTGAGGTGTAATAAAAATTACTTTCTGTATATTTACAGGAACACAAAAAAAGATTTCGACTACTATACTGTATCCGAAGTACGCTCTAGTATATCAGCAAGGTTTCAATATTTTTAAAACTTCGTTATCGTACGAACGCACCTCATTTGCTACGTTCACGTGCAATTTCCAACTTGTTTTTTCTATTTTTGAACTATCTGGAAAATAGTTGTTGTTCTCGGTAGAGAATTGGAAATCTGTATATTTGAATCTTTTTATTGGTTGAATTCCGCAACTTATTTTATTTTATTCGTTTTTTGACTGGTCCACGTTTAATGAAAAAAATGGAATATTTCTATTGCATCGATGACAAAAGTATTAAAAACTACAAAAAATAAATAAATAAATAAATAAATAAAATAAAATAAAATTAATAACTCAAAAACAAATTTAGATGCAGGTTTCAAATAATTTGCATTTAAAAGTATTTCTTTTTTTCTTTATACGACGGTGTAAAAAATGAAAATGTGCGATGTTTAGAAGTTTTAAAATTTGCAGTACTGACAATTGTTAAACTGAAATTTCATTTAATATTTGTTTATGATTGGTCCAGAAATATTGACGTGTTTCTAAAAGTTCAGGCATATTAATATGACTCTGTTAATACGTAAGCTACATTTTGATCATCATGAAAAGATGTTTTTTTAATGTAGAAATCATTTATAAGTCTAAAATTATAGTCTTTGAAAATTATTTTTACCAAATAGTCGCTGTAATTTGTTAAATTAAAGCATTTTGGCCTTTTTTTTGACGTACTGTACAAGTGAATATTATACCTTTTCAAATATGAATCTTTCAGTGGCGTAGTAATTTAAAAATTATGGGGGGGGGGGGGGGGGCTCAAATAATTTCTAACTCAATACGCACAAAATAACTACAAAACTGAGAAAATCTATAAAGGATAAAACGTCTCAATTAGTAATTATGTAGAACAGGACTGTCCAACCTTTGACTAAGCAGGGGCGAATCTCAGATTTTGGCAAGCAATGAAGGGCGCCATTATTAAAATGGCTCAAAACATGACAGAAAATCATCTTTAAATATTAGCAGCAATACATATAGGCAAATGCATAAGGCTATAGAGACATAATGCCCGTATACATCTAACGTGCCATTCAAGAAAAAAAAAAAAAAAAAAGAAAAGAAAAAAAACTGTAAATTGTCATAAATTTTGGATAATACATTTTTCTGCGGTTGATTATATCAAATATTTTTGAATTGGAAGGTCAGATATAATGTTACTCTGTAATAATTACTCTTTAATAACTTTATTATTATTATTATTATTATAAAAAGTACAGAAAAAAAGTCATGGTTGGCTCCAAAGAGAGTTTTCATTGATGGGAATCTTTTGGCATGATTTTATAGATTTTTTAAAAAACAAAATCATCAAAATTACCTAAAGTATCAAATGTCTGGGAGAGAAAAAGACAGCCTTTATCTGCCGTATAAAACAGCCCAATGACAATTAAACATAACAATAACGATAATTAATAACGATAACAAGCATGCTGAATTTTCGTGCTTAAAAGAGGGGGACGATCGCTTAATTTTTTTTTACTTCTTTATTTCTTAACATATTAAAAAGATATTCTCGACATTTATTAATTTCTATTTGCATAATTTCCATAAAAATATACAAAAAGAATAACTGGAAATTAGTGAAGAAACACAACAACACATGATTTGTTTCTTAAAAAAACTAATCATGTGCTATTGACTTTTTTTTAATACGTTGCGTAGTTATAATTGTTTAGGCATAAAATACGCCTCTATAGATTTTTAAAACACCTCGCAAAAGAGTATTAAGGATTTTAAATAAAGAATCCTTTACAAGGGAATTTTAATTAAAAAAAATCAGTAACTGAAAACCTTCAAAAGGGCGCCAAGAAAACTGTTAAAGGGCGCCATGGCGCCCGCGGGCGCCGCGTTGGACAGCCCTGAAGTAGAATAATAAATATATTTATTCACAATTAAAAATATGTGTATGCACATTACTTAAAAGCAAACATTAAAGAATAGGCTAAATTTCACAATTTTGTTAAATATGACACTAGAATACGAAAGAAATTTTTCATAAATAGAACCGAATTTTATAAAAGAAACACCGCGGCGTTTACTAGTTTGAAAGTTTGTTTTATTTTTTTCCAAATGTGACGTTTCCTTCTGCTTTTACTCGATCTTTTTACGAAATCGGTCGTTTTTTCTCGATCTTTTGACGAAATCGGTCGTTTTTTGCAATATTCAAAGAAATTAGTCGTTTTTTCACGCTTTCTTGACAAAATTGATTTTTTTTTCTCATTTTATTACACAAATTAGCCGTTTTCTCGTAATCTTCTAAAAAAATGGCTGTTTTTTCGCGCTTATAAGACGAAATTAGTCGCTTTTTTCGTGATTTTTTGATGAAATTTATTATTTTTTCACGATATAGATTTTTTTTCACGATTTTTTTTTACAAATTTTGCGTTTTTACTACGCGATTCTTTAGAGAAATTTGTTTTTTTCGTTAATTTTTGAGCAATTTACGTTTTTCAGAGCTTTTTTTCGAAATTCGCGAACTTTTTATATATCTGAATTTTCCACTAAAAGTAACGATATTATAAACCTGGAAGATCGATTGAAAAACCCGGAATTCCAGGGAATACCCGGACCACAATCACCCCTGAATAAGTTATTTATTGAGTTAAATGCGATTCCAGCCACGTGATGACAAATTTTTCACCTTTCCTGGAATAGTTTGAATACCAACTGACGTCTAAAAATTACATTAAAATATTTAAAATTTGATTTAAATATTTTAAATAAAGTTATAGATAACTCAAATTATAAGACATCTCTTACTCTACATTATTCAGAAAACGTTAATTGAAGTCAGATCAATGCAACGCTGTCCACAAAAGAAGCATTCACATGAGTTAAGCGATTACAATAGTTAAAGGTTATTCAGGGGGGGGGGGGGTCAGTTTTGACGAGTACAGTGATTATGACGAATGCGGCGTTTCTTCGATAAAATACGGTGCTTAGAAAAAAAAATATATATATATATATATACTTACAAATTTTGTCGTCATAATACAAGGTAAGTGCGGTTCGAAGCCATTGTGTTCAAAATGGATTCAGCATTTAGTTTTATTTCTTGATGAATGTTCATCAGTGCAAGTCCAGAAACCCGAGAATTTGACATACTGTTCCTAAGGTAAGTTTTTAACTGTCTCAATGTGGAAAATGTTCTTTCTTGAGTGGCTGTTGATACTGGAAGCGTTGATAATACTTTTAACAATTTTTTGATGTTGGGATAAACATTCGCATTACATTTTGATAATGACTCTATCGCAGTGCTTGGCCTTTCTTCTTTGTCTAACGACAACCATTTTTCGAACCACATTTCAATTTCAGCTTGTAAAATATTCGGAAAACTTTTTATATCAGAAGAATAAAATTCAGCACATTGCATGATATTTTCTACTGAAGATTTTTCTATGTATTTTGGCAGTATTGCGTATAAGCTAGTAACTATATTCTTATGATTTTCCAAACGGTCAATCATATTTTGAATTCTTCAGTTTTTTCATCTTTAACTGCAGAACTTGATTCTTCACGTTTTTCTTCTATGACTTCAGAAACTCCCGTTCTTTTTGGAACTTTAGAATAGAAAAACTCAACAATGTTTTTTTCGGTCTTTTACGAGAATTCATAGTGCAATTTTATTTTTGTTATGTATCGTATATAACGTTCACATAAACTGCTGCCTAGGGCGATAAAATTCAACTAAACCTTAACAAATCATAACACGAAAGGTAAACGCAAAATCAAAATGATTTTGAAACAATCTTCTCGGAAGAAATTATGTTCTATTCCCAAAATATCAGGGGAATGACGCAATCCACTGCTAGCAATAAGTTTTAATTCGACCAATGACGTGCCACTAAAATCTCCCCCTCTTGCTGGACACGTGTTTTAGAGGTCTGCACGGGCCGGGCCTCGGCCCGAAGCCCGAGCCCGGCCCAGCCTGCGGGCCGGGCTCGGGCCGATTTCCAATAATGGCATTCGGGCCGGGCCGGGCTCGGGCCTTACTTCTGAAGACTCGGGCCGGGCCGGGTCGGGCCTAGTCACTAATCTTTTCGGGCCGGGCTGGGCTCGGGCCTTAATTTTTTTTCTGGAGTATCGGGCCGGGCCTAACTTTTTTTTCCGTACGAAGCCGAGACTGATTCCATTCTTACTAGTTTTCATGGACCAAAATAATCAGTTCCTATTGAATCTTCCCATATGAAAATCCTTTTCTCACCTTCTTATAAATCAGTAATATTTGGCTTTGTCCAAAAATTTCTGCAAAAAAAGCATATAATTTTAAGCCGTTATTATTCTACAATTAAACATTAGAATTTATTCCTTTTAAAGAATCGTAGATTACTAGGCGTTTTAAAATAGAATTAAACACACACACACACACACACACACACCAAAAAAAAAAAAAAAAAAAACATGATTATGACGGAATTTTTTTTTTTTTTAAACTGAAAACTGAAAGTTTCTTTTAAAATGTTCATCCATGCAAAATGAATACAACAATACGGGAGAAAAAAATATATTAAACATTTACATCTGTTAAGAAGGGAATGCATTTTTTTTCGTTCCAAAGCGATTTCGTCTTTGGAAATTTTACCATATACCGCTTTTTCGATTTTTTGTCTCCATTACAGGGAATATGGATTAATAATACTAGTGATAACTGAAATATTTACATACAACAAACAAAGATTCATTTTAAACCATAAATATCGCAGCCTACGGCACTTCTGCATAAATGGAGATTATAAACATGGAAAAAAAGACTAATATAATTTTTGGGGTCAGAAGTCTTCCATAAGATTAAAGATCAATGTTCTGTAGAAATTCACTTGAGCCGGGCCGGGTTCGGGCCGAATTTTAAACTTTTTTCAGGACCGGGCCGAGCTCGGGCCGAAATTTTAACTTTCGGGCCGGGCCGGGTCGGGCCATTTTTTTTTCGTTCGGGCCGGGCCGGGCTCGGGCCGAAATTTTAACTTTCGGGCCGGGCCGGGCCGGGTCGGGCCAATATTTCTTTCGTTCGGGCCGGGCCGGGCCCGGGCCTGGAAATTTCAGCCCGTGCAGACCTCTAACGTGTTTTTCGAGCGCGGCATTATTGTTAACGGAGACGGTATTTCTTTTTTCTTTTCTTTTTTTAAATAGAAATAGAGAGATACAAAAGTATTGGAAATCCTCTTGAAAGCTTGATTTCGTATGGCAAGCTACACGCCGGGTCGCATATTTCTCTGGTGTCTGGCCTTACTGCTGTCATCAGTTAGCCTTAAAAAAGGATTGCAAATCCTGAAGGAAATTTACTACATTTCTCCGGGAGTTTGAAGCACTGCCGTTCCCAGAGGAGTATAAATAATAATAAAAAAAGCTTTATCTATTTTTTTTCCTATTACAAATGTTGTTTCTAACAGTTCTATTATTCTACTATAATATGCTCCCCCCCCCCTTTCCTCCTTCTTTAACATACTCAAACTTACTGAAATTGATCTCTATTGAATATTGCAGATTAGCTTGTTCAAACTTCCTAGAATGTTTCAAATTTATTATTTTTGTGAATTTTAACAAATTAACAATACAAATTAAAACCTATTAGAAATTTCAGATTATAGATGAGCTTAAGCATATTTATTATTTTACATAAGTTTAAGCAACAGAATTTGAAATATTTAAAATTTTCATTATCACGAAATAATTTGAATGCGTTTATTAAATAAAATTTTTTTGCCTAATTAAGCTTCTGATAAAATCCAATGGGGGGGGGGGCTTGAGCCCCCTGAGCCCCCCCCCTTTCCTACGTCCCTGGAATCTTTAAAACTTCTGCTAACTTTTGACATTTCAAAGAAAGCTGGCCCTCTCTCCCATCACATACATTTAAGACTTTGCTCAAAAAGCGCAAAAGGTTTTGACACATTGAGAAATTATTTTTTTAACGGAAAGATAAGAAATTAGAAGGCCTGACTATGGAAATGATTTGGAGTCGAATTGTGTTTTCAATTTTTTTATCAATAAATTGAATTGAGTTCTAAGCTATTTTGATCACGTGACAAAGATGTTTTTCTCCCTTCCTTGACTGATTATTCTTCTTTCGCACGGATATTAGGTTAAACATGCCCACATTGACACTATATATTCTGAAAAATCTATTGCGTGTGGGAAAAAAGTTTGATTAGATAGTTTTTGAACAATTACATCAACTAATTTCATGCATTTCCGAATAAAAGAAATTAGTTATAAAGTTGCCCTTTTGGATTTGAGAACAACCTTAAGGCGTTGCCGTTCTCTATCTCTACTTTTCCCTTTTTTGCCATTAAAAGAAATAAATTTATTTATCTGAAAACGGAAAACATAATTCAATTCCAAATCACTTCAATAGCCAGGCGTACCAATTTTGTGACTTTTATTTGAGCTTACTTTTGTTTGCCTTTTATTTTGTATCATACATTTGAATTACTAGATAGAATTTATTCTCTAAGTTCTTATAATAATTATATGAGCCCAGTGTTGATTTTAGAGGGGAGGGGCCCGAGGGAGCATCCCCCCCTGGGGCCACAGAAATCCATCCCGCAGAAAAGTGTCTGAATTCAACACTGTATGAGGTGCAATAACTCTGCAGACAGAATAATTCAAATTAATAAGGAATGAATATTTACCTATTATAAGTGGTTCTTTATACTCTCCGTTTGAAGTAGTCTGTAAAGAAAAAAATATTTATTTTTAATTGTACAAATAAAACTACAGTATATTTCAGAAAACAGGCACGAAGTTTTAAAACTTTGTTTTAAATTACTTTTATTAATTTATTTTAGATGTTTTTCCATTGTGGATGCACTTTTTCAAATAAAAAATGCAATACGTATTATTTCAGAAGAAAAAATAAATCATGGAGTTAGTAATTATAGATAGAATCATGATTAAATTTAAAAAAAAAAAAAATCATTTACGCCAAAATATCTCTAAAACTGTTTTTTAAATTTAATTAAATAAAGAAATATTTTTGGACTTGATATAAATAAAATATGATCTGTAGATTTTGACAATATTATTTTCTTATTAAAGAATTAAAAAATATATATAATTTTGTTAAATATACTTTTCTATTATACGAATATATTTTTGTAAATGAAAATGAAATCCGCATATTTCTTGCAGTAAATGAAAATCATTGAGTCAGTAAAAATGAAATCATTTTTTAAATATATATATATTTAAATAAGAAAAGGAATCTATATATCTGCATTTTGTGAGGGCGAAATATTTAAAGTAATGAAAATAACAGCAGAATATGTATTTCAAACCGCAAAAAAGCATTAAACTTTTTTATATTAAAATTAATTTATTTCAGATGAAAATATACATTTTAATAGAATACTTTATTACGATTGGTTGCAAGCGCATATTTTGGTGCTCATTCTTTTTAATCATACTAGCTGCACCCGTCGAAACTCGACGGAAAAGAATATATATTAGGTATGATGTATATCAATCTTATATAGACAGTAAAATACTGAGCGAAATAAACAATTGCCACCTCTTAAAATAGGGATAACATAGCTTTTCATGATGAAGATACGCAAACTTCAGAAAATAACAAAAAATAAGGAAAACAACTCATAAATTATTATGTTGGACTTAACTTCAGCTACAAATCTTTTTTTTTTTTTTTAATGCGGTTTCTAAACCTTAAATATTATTTAAATGCCAAATTATTTAGGAAGTTAATATTATACCCCGGAAGACGAATTCAAAAATATCTGCATAGTTTATTTTTTCTCCTTTTAAATATCGCTTGATAACTGTACAATAATTATAATATCAATGAAACATTTTAATTATAATAGAAACAGGGACTTACTAAACTGCCTAACCAACCCACTACATATTTACAGCACTTGCAATAAATTTAATTTATTTATTGGTTTCTATCCTCCATGAACTTGCAAAAAATAATTTCATTATTATGGCAACAAAAAAAAAAAAAAAAAAAAGATATCTCTGTTGTTAAAAAGAAGAAAATTTTTGTATTTGTTGCTGAAATGCAGATTTTTTTTAAACAATAACTTAATACAATGAAATGATTTTAATTATTTTTTGATATTATGTAAGATAGAAATATAGTAATACTACCGGCATATCACAGGTTTTATTCTTTTTTTTTTTTTTTTAATGACATCATTTACACCTTCAAAAATACTCATCTTTTCTTAAATAAAAGCGTGATTTATGCAGTTATTTAAGAATTCTTTAGTTTCATAAAATATTCATTATAATTAAATAGAAATGGCGCAGTTTATAGAAATATTTTCATTTGTGCACACCACGGACCTTTAAATTAATAGAAGTTCACTTTATTTAGATGCAGGAATTAAAGTCTGTGAATATGACATCATCACTGACACAGCTATAACAATGTATATTATATTCATGGAATAAATTTATCTGGTTTCTGTATGACGACATTTTCTCCATCGACAAAATTTCACTTTAGATATTATTTTTATTACAGTTTATCTTCTGTTATTTTACTTACATAACACTTAATAATATTACTCAGTAAATAATCTGTGTATTGCAGGGAATAACTATGTGCAATCATTTTATTATTATAATTAAATTTTACAAAACCTTTTTTTTTTTTTTTTTTTTTTTTTTTTTTTTTTTTTTTTTGTTTGTTTGTTTGTTTGTTTGTTTGAAATGCGATTATACATTCACCGATGAGATCAGCTCCTGATTGGTGGAAAATAATGAAACAAAATAAATTTTGAGAAAAGCGAGAAAAGCTTAACCTGTTGCCACTATTTTGAAGACATGTCATGAAAAAGCTTTTAAAATTGAAAATAAAATATATAAATTGAAATAAATTAAAAATTAGCCAGAATGGGCACATCTACACATAAACAGCTTTCATTTAAAAAAATAATTATCAAAATCGGGCCAGTAGAAAGCTCAGGGCTGCTGACCAAAAAAAACAGCCAGGTGTTTTAAATATATAGATAATAATTTCACGATTTCTTTTAAGAAAATTCTAAAATACCATTATTTATGAAAATTATAGCATATTTATAATTAATTAAAATTTGTGAAAATTCAATTATTTGCATCTACCTTATATATATATAAAATCATAATGAAACGAATTTATGAAACGAATTTGTGAAGCGATTTTATAAACGACTGATTAAATGACCGATTTTGCTTTACAGCAATTTTTTTTAAATATGAAATGTTATGCGGTGAAATTAACATTAAAAAATCCGTATTGATATGCAGATCACAAAACTGTTTATAAAAATTGAATTAGTTTTCGAAATATATATATATATATATATATATATATATATATATATATATATATATATATACAGTAAAACCCCGATAATTCGGATTAATTGGGACCGGACCCAATCCGGATTATCGAAAATCCGGATTATCCGGAGAAATAGAAATAAAATGAAATAAAATATAACATACTAACAGAAAATCACCTTTATGTTAAACTTATTGAATATTTGCAGACAGTAATAATGTTTACTTTGCTTAATTATTCCGAAAGCATGTCAGAAAAAGTTTTTTTTATTTTAGAATACGAGGATGAAACAAGTTAATGTTATGGAAATTAGCCAATCGCTTCTCAAACTTGTAAAAAAAAATGACCAAACCGATCCGAATTATCCGGAGATCCGGATTATCGGGGTACGAATTATCGGGGTTCTACTGTATATATTTTTTACATTTATTTGTATTTCTATAATGGTGGCTTGTGGAAAGGAGGGACGAAAGGGAAAAAGATAGGGATTATTAAATTTTCTGTTTTTCCGTTATTTACTAGGTGAAATCGAAATTATAATTTCTTTCAATAGATAGTGAAGACAACATTGTGATTAAATCATGTTTTTCAGAAAAATATTCGAAAATGAAAATCTTTTTCACATTTCAATCATGAAAAATAAATTGCCCTTATATATATATATATATATATATATATATATATATATGTGTGTGTGTGTATACACTACCTGGCCATTGATGAACGTCCACTTGCGATTTTAGACATTTTGTTAAATATCTAGAAAAATACATGAGGAATCATCCCGAAACTGTGTATAAATATAATAGTATAAGTTATAGATTTCCGTGAAGATTTTTTCCCGAAACTCTATAAAGGACCGACAACAAATTAAAAAAGAATGAATATCTTTTGAATAACCCTGTCAAAACTAATGTAGCAAAAGCGCTCAAACTCTAGATTATGCTTAAGTGCCTTATTTTAATAAACTGTGTTCATTTTTATGCAAATATCATGCATACTCGCAGAGAAATTAAGGTTTTTATAAAAATGGTCCAAAACTTTTTCAAGTTTTTTGCTTATAATTTTCAGAGTTCTTAATATAAAATATTTTTTTCCTGAAAATATGATAAACAACATTGCCCACAATACCCTGTACCTGTAATCAGAATTAAAAAATAATAAAAAATGTATGAAAAATGAGTGGGTTTATTAAATAATTTTTCACTGCGCATGCGTCAACGATATCAAAATTTCATTTGCATATTCTGTTAGCTAAATGTATAGAGCAACTTTTGTGAAAGTCGCAAAATCATAACTTGAAAATTCTGAAAATAATCGTCAATTGAATAAGTTGAAAATCCATTATTTCCAAAATGAAGCAAAAACAAGAGGGGGTTATATCCATATATTCATTGATTAGTGTCAATATAGAATACACAATATGGGACATACTACTACGTTTGGATAAAATCCCTTATTTTTTTTTTTTGCGTCATTTTGGGAACGACGGAGTTTGTCCTTTTTCTATAGACGATTACTTTCGGAATTTTCAAGCTATGATTTTGAGACTTTCACAAAAGTTGCTCTATATATTTAGCTAACATAATATGCAAATGAAATTTTGATATCGTTGACGTATGCGCAGTGAAAAATTATTTAGTAAACTTACTCATTTTTCATACAATTTTTATTATTTTTTAATTCTGATTACAGGGTATTATGTGCAATGTTGTTTGTCATACTTTCAGAAAAAAAATATTTTTTTATAGTAAGAACTCTGAAAATTATAAGCAAAAAAACTTGGAAAAATTTTGGACCATTTTTATATAAACCTTAATTTCTCTGCGAGTATGCATGCTATTTGCATAAAAAAAAGCACAGTTTATTACAATAAGGCACTTAATCATAATCTAGAGTTTGAGCGCTTTTGCTACATTAGTTTTCACAGGGATATTCAAAAGATATTCATTTTTTTAATTTGTTAACGGTCCCCTATGAAGTTTTGGGAAAAAATCTTCCGGAAATGCATGACTTATACTATTATATTTTTACACTTAGAGTTTCGGTATGATTCCTCATGTATTTTTCTAGATATTTAACAAAATGTCTAAAATCGCAAGTGGACGTTCATCAATGGCCAGGTAGTGTGTATATATATATATATATAAGGAATATATATATACAGTGGAGTCTCTATATAACGAAATCCATTGTTCCAGTAAAAAATTCGTTATATAGAGAAATTCGTTGAATAGAGAAAGCCGTTAAAAGTTCTGCTTAATGTGCAAATTTTGAACAAACATTATTTTTATACGTTTAATTAAAATTTGCAGTGTTTAACTATAAATATTAACGTAATATCCTATTTCTTAATTACTTGAACAGTTTCAAAAAAGAGAATAGACATTTATTTAAAAGCTCAATAAAAATCACAGAAGAAAAAAGTACGTTAATTTTTTTGCCAGTGAAAGCACAATTTTCTCAAATTTTCGGGGACAATCTCATTGTTCTGGGTGTGAATGTCCCCGCAAGCCACCCTCTGAAATCAACACTGACTTCAATTAGCACATTGATCCAGGTTTTATATGTGTAACAATTAAATTGACACTGTTTCTCGAAGAATGTTAAAAGATGTGTGGGAAGGGGACTGGTGGAATGAATTCACTGGACTTCAAGATCAAGGAGATTCAAGGTAGAGAAGCAATATTAAAAACACAGCCTTAAACGATAAATCAAAAATAAGTGATGGAAATTTGATTCCATGTGATTTTGAAGCTTTTTTTTAAAAAAACTGAATAAATAAAGAACATTTTATGAAAAAATTCGTTATATGGAGATAGATATTTCGCTATATAGAAACTGTTTTTAATGTAATCATGAGAAAAGGGGACCCTGCTAAAAATTCGCTATATAGAGAAATTCGATGTATGGAGTTTCATTATAGAGAGACTCGACTGTATATATATAGATAGATCGATTGTTTATTAACTTACAATTTGGCATAATTTCCATTGACATGGGAGGGGGGGGGGAAATCCATTTTTGTGGGGGAAAACAGAGGAAAGGGATTCAGATTTTTTATTGTTGTCATAGTGAAACTGAAAAGTTAAATTATTAAAAACACAAGAATTTTTTAAAAATAAGAATTATTGATTATGTGTTGAAAGCTGAGAGTAGGAAAAATTACGTCAAAATATTTACACGTAATATTGAAAAAAGTACGAAAACTTAAAAATAATAAAATTATTGCACGCGAAATGAATTTAAAGGTTATAATTGCGTCTTGTGTATATGTCTAAATATTAAATATCATCCTATTTAAAATGACTCTACAAATTAAACTGTTACACGAGAGAAGCTGTTAATGGTGAAGATTAGGTCATATTTTAAAATTAAAATAATATTCCCAAACACTTTTAAATTAAATAACATAAGTGATCGTTCATAAATGATGCCACGCTTAGAGGGGGGAGGGGGTGAGGAGGGTTCATGAAATTGTGAAAATTTGTGATAAGGGGTTGGGAGGGGATAAGAAGAAATGTGACATCACATATTTTGGATAAAACAAAAAGCATTAAAACTCAACAAATTAAATTTTGAAGTTATTTTCAAATTAAAGTATTTTGTTTTCATAAAAAAACATATAAGATTCAAAGCCAAATATATTAAATTCCATTTCGAATTTCAAAACACTACTGATTTCAACTACTCTTTCATATTAATATCTTATTATTATTGTGTATTAATTATGTTTTTGTTGTAAACCTTAATCTTATTTCATACAAAATAAGTTAATAAATCATTTTTATTGTTATGCTTAGAAATGTCATTATAACACATAGTTAAAATTAAAAAATAAAATTTGAAATATGATCTATAACATAGTGCTTCGTTTCTGAATTGCAAGTATATATTTATGTAATATAATGTGACAAGGGGTATGGGAGGGTAAGGTAAAGTGCGACACTCTGTGACAAAGGAGGGGGGGAGGGGAAATGCTGAAAAATGTGTGACATCATTTATGGACAGCCCCTATGTACCTGTGAATCTTAAAAGAAAAAAATATTTCATGATAAATGTATTTAATAAGTGAAATTAACATCATATAATTGCCCTTTTGGATTTGAGAACAGCCGTAAATAGATTTTACCTTAAATTCTCTTCGGGGTCACAAAATGTTTAGTTTAGCAAGGAAAACAACTTACTTCAAAGAAGAAATCGGAAAGAAATTGGAAAAAGACCGGGATTTTGTAGGTAAGGAATATATCGGCGAGCACCAGCCGCGATGATTCAACCGATTCCATTGCTGCTACTGTTTCGTTTCGAAATCAGTTGACATAAAATATTAGAAAGAAAAGATTTCAGAAAAGATCTGGTTGGAGAATTTATACAAAATTTCAACTGAAGAATATCTCTTTATGGGTTCTCATATTATTGCAATAAAGAGCTAAAACTTTATTATTGTAAACAAAGTAGATGCGTTTTAACATTGTTCTTTCTACATTGTTGCAATATGATGCTCTCTTGACCATTGTTATTTGCAATTATCGGTGGATGTTTTATTTATATGCATAAGTAATTGTTACGATTCTCATCGTCTAATTATTGTTGTAATTCTTAAGTGACCAAATTTTTAAATATTTTATAACTTTAAAATGCATTTCTTTTTTAAGTTTCTTTATTATTATCAATTTATTTATTTTGTCAATCGAATTTACAACTTTTTAGGTTCGTTCGTAATTATGTAAATAAGTAGCACCTATAGTTGTTGTTCAGTCCGTCCGTCTGTCCGCAATCAACAGAGCAAAAACTACCGAACCGAATCGTTTGAAATTTAAAATATATAAATACTACATAATTTTGTCGAGTCACTTCAAATTTTATGAAAATCGGACACATATAGTTCAATTACAGGGACAATCAAAAGTATTCCGATACATTACGACCAACGGGAAAAAAGTTTCAAGTCAGTTTAATGCTGTTACTCTCTTTTGAGCATAATAAAATTTATATGTATCTGTGAAGTGTATACTATAATATATATTCTGTACAATTTGTGGTACAAAGAATATTTTTTAATAATTTACAGGGCCCCACAGAAGTATTTCATTACATAATGGCGTAGGGAGAACATTGTTTGGTGCGCATTTTAATTGTATTAAACTTTTAACATTTTATGAAATTGATATACGTTTATAAGGATTATTACAAGTTACTTCCTGTATAAAAGAAAGCAGGTAGTAATACTTTTTTGTAGTTTAAACTTCCGATTTATTTAAACTTTTTTCATTTCCATCTCTTTTTTTTTTTTTTCTTTGTACTGTGTAAATGACCGTCACTTATTTTTAAAAATGCTTTTTCTAAGATGCGGATTAAGTCTTTTTTTTATAAATTTAGCTTCAGGCTTTTTATCGTTCTGGAGAGGCTGTTAAAAAATCTGTATTCTGAGTCCAGGCCGGGCCAGTACCAAGACGTTACTTTTTTCTGAAGACTCGCCTGGCCAGGCCTAACGTATTTTTCGTAACGGAGGAGACTGATTCCTTCTTCCTAGGTCTGCTCTGGACGAAATTTTCAACCTCTGTCTTGACACAAGCCATATTAAAATCACTATCTCTGACTGACCTAATACGTGAATAAAATAAGTAAAATTTGGCTCAATGAAAATTTTTACGAAAAACACATGAATTATAAAATCGTCTTTATTTTACAAAAAAAAAAAACTTTAAAATTCATTTTTTTTTTAAGAATAGTATATTTAAAGGCTGAAAAATTAAGTACAATAAAACCAGTGAAAAAAATCTGCCCATGACGGAATCCTGTCTTAAACGGAAAATGTATTGATCCATACTAATTAGATATAATAATATATGACAAAAAATAAACTCCATTTACACCTTCTAAGAAGGGCATTTGTCTATAACGTATATTTTCTTTCCTATGTGATTTCGTTTTTAAAGGTTTTACTGTATAACATTTTTCAAAGTCTCCAACGCATGGAATATGGATTAACAATATTTAAATATAAGCGAAACATTTACATATAAATACAGATCCATTGATAAAACTAGTCGTTGGGAGCCACCGTAATACTTATCCATCATGGATATGTATATGAAAATAAAACATGTGAAAACTATTTATACAATGCATTGCAATTCATAAACAAAATTTAAATATTGTTAATATACATAGTAATGCTATATTAAAGAGCTGCGGATGTACCAATTTCAACAAATGATATAAAACGCCAAACTACTCAAGTAGTACCGAACTCCGTAAAAGAAACATCCTTATAACTCCAAAAATAATAAGTCTATTAACTAACAATTAACTGCGTCGGATTAAGCGTCTCATTTCCAATTAAAATATATACCTCTGAATCGAAATTTGAATGAAATACAGGGTCATGAAAAATCGAAGAATGTGGAAAACAGGATTACAAATATCTCGGCAACTAATAATCCGATCGACTTCGTTCTATATGCAAAATGTGTGTTATTTTATTGCCTTTTACGTTCATTTCTTAAAACAAAAAAATTCGAAAATTTTTATATACCTTTCATCAGAACGAATTTTTCGAGAGTCCGAAAAAAATAGTTCCGGATAATCGAGGTTGCTGATATTAAATAGGCTTCGTCCCATTCTTACATACTAACTACATACAAAATTTCAAGTCTATCTCAATTTGTTCGGGAGATAGAGCGTTTACAGACAGACAGACAGACGGACGGCAATTTTTTTTTTTCTAAAAATATGTTTTTCGGAATCTTCACTATCTAAAACGTGTAAATCCGTCAAAAAAATTTTTTTTCGATTTTCAGAACGATTGCAAGATTTACCCTATACTACGTATGATGGGTGAGTAATAAATATATCACAGCCTTTAGCGCTTATCTAATAATAAAAAGTATAAATATGAAAAACGAAAAGCTATAATAAGTATTTTTGGTCAGAACTCCTCCATACGAAACAATTTTTAAGCATACCGAAATAAAAAAAAAAATAAAAAAAGTAGAAATTCACGGCTGAGCCGAGCTATGATTTAAACATTTTTCCAGCCTGGTCTGGGTTATGAATTTAACATTTTCCCAGGCCGCGCCGAACATTTTCCCCTGTCGGTCGGTTTGAGACCGGACCTAGCATGCAGACCTCCAGTGCAGACGACCAACATATTTTGAAAACAAGTTCAGCTTTAAATCAATACGCTATTTTTTTATATTCAAATAAGAGGAACTTAATCGACTTTTAATAACGGACAATTTGTGAACGATTGCTCACTTGCTTTCAAAATGAGTCAAAAACTCTTCGTTTGCAGGCATGGTTAAGTGGTGTAAGTCACGAATTTTGGATTTTAATATCTCTTTGAGGCCTTTTTAGATATGGAGATGATTTTTTATTTATTTATTTATTTATTTATTTATTATTATTATTTTTTGTTGTTGTTGTTGTTGTTGTTCAGTTTAGGAATGGATAAGGAATAATTTCCTAATTGGGAATTTTTCCCTACGGTGGCGGTATAAAAATTTAATTTTCGTATTTTTTTTTAAATAGATCCCCAACTGAGTAGCAACTTATGAAAAATTTCACCTTTTTCTATGAATTTTTGCAATTGGAAGTATGAGTCTAGGGGCAATAACTATATAGCCTATTGTTTCGATATTTATGACTCACCCTGTATATGCGTTTTTGGCAAAACATTTTGGATCAGGCCATTTTTTATTGATTTTTGTACAAACTTAGCTATGCTGAGAAAATTATATTTTCATACTGGATGGCTCAAAATCGGGACTGAATATTTTGATCCGTGAAGATTAGGAAGAACGAATTCAGTACCGGCTTGGTACGGAAAAAAAATTAAGCCCCGCCCGATTCTATCTTTC
The DNA here is from genome assembly GCA_964019185.1 of Maratus speculifer. Taxonomy (NCBI): domain Eukaryota; kingdom Metazoa; phylum Arthropoda; class Arachnida; order Araneae; family Salticidae; genus Maratus; species Maratus speculifer. The sequence continues at coordinate 308,333,197 of OZ025289.1, forward strand.
AAGGGGAAAAAGTAAGGGCCGAGTTATAAACAAGTAAGGCCTGGCTCTTCCTGAGTGCCGTGAATGAAAATCGACCAGAATCCAGCTCACGCGTATTATTAATCTACATACTTTATTCTTCATATATCATCCTTACTAATATTATAAATCGGAAAGTGAGTTTGTTTGTTTGTTCCGCTTTCACGCCGTAACTACTGAACCGATTGCTTTGAAATTTTGCAGACGTAAAGTTAGAAGTCCGGATTAAATAATAGGGTAATTTTTATTTATTTTATTCAAATATTTTCCTTAATAATTCAAAATTTAATTATTTTTCATACAAAATCAATAGGCATTTTTCAGATAAAATTTAACCATTTTCCTTTCCTGTTGCCAAGAAAATAAAAAATTGGAATAATAATTTTTCAGCGGCAATGAATTTTTAATAGAAAACTTCCACGCGAAAAACTATAATAAATTAATTTTAAATAAAATAAATATGACGTCATGTTTGAAATAAAAATAAAAGGTGTATTTTTTATAATACATTTAACAAGGATATTTGTTTAGTTAATGGGAATTTTTGTGTAAAATATGGTGACATAAATTAAAAGTAAAAAGAATGAAAAAGAATTATATTTTTAATAAAATGGTTCACTCATGAAAATGTGACGTCATAGTTGAAATAAAACAGGTACTTTATAGCAGTCGTTAAATATACAAGGGGTATGGATATCAGTAGCTAATGGAGCGAGATAAATAATGACGTCATATTTAAAATGAATCAGAAATATTTTTTACTTATACTAATTAATAAGTTATAAGTTACATACAAATGAATATTTTTATTCAAAACTCATAATTATCAATGGAAGAAATTTTTTGTGGGGAAAAGGTGGAAAATAAAATCACTGATTAATATATTTTTGGCTCGATTTTTTAACACTTTCGAACAAAGTTGAAAAGTTATTATGCTTTCGGTTTGTCTGTCTGTCTGGTCGCTTTCCAACTTTCGTAAATATACTCCGATTTCCATGAAATTTTTGGACATTATTAACGTTTACCTAGCACGAATACCTATTGAAAATGAAGTTTCTACCATGATTAGTTTATTTACAGGGATAGTCAAAAAATTTCCTTATATTACGGCATTATGGAAAAAAATCGTTTTAATTAAATTTAACGATGTTACAGCCTGTAGAACATATTCAAATTTATATGCATTTACAAAGTGCACTAAAATATGCATTTTGTAAATTATGTAGTGAAAAGGGCACTTACTATTCATTTACAGGGTCAGACAGAAGAATTCCATTGCATAGGAATAAAGGGAGGAACAGTTTCCGACATATTTTAATTATGGTAAACGATTTCATGTATAATCAAACTGATATATGTTGCTGAGGCTTAATGTAAGTTATTTCATGCATAATACGAAGTGCATAGCATTTACAGGGACACACAAAAGATTTCAAATATTATATATTCTATCCGAAGTACTGTATATCATGGATGATGACTGTTGCATGGATGAAATGCATTTTGAATTATGATATGTGCTTTTAAGTTTCGCTAAATGTATGCATATTAAATGGAGAGTATAAATGGTAATAGTATAAATAGTTAAATTTAGATATACAGGGTTACACAAAAGATCTCGGAAAGGTTACTGAATATGAGCGTAATTTACTTAAAGGTGGTTTTTAAATAAAATATGCATTTTTATTTTGAATTGCATTTAGTAAACTAAGAAATGTTTGTAGTATATATATAAAATGATAGACAGGGTCCCGCAAAGAACTGGATACAAGGTTGTCTTCGGATGATAATTTCTGAAAATGTAATTTAGGTAGTAATAAGAAATATTTTTGTTTGAACTAAATTTTAGAAAGATACTTTCGTGTATTAAAGGCACTTGGAAAACTACAGGGCTGAACAAAAGAATTCAAGAATGCTTCTATCTATTAGTATTAATTGCTGAAAGGAAAATTTTAACCAGCAAACAAATTAGCAAATAGGGATTATCAGAAGTTTTTTACCATAAATTCGCGATAAAAAGTTAATTACACATGCTTTTCATCATCGAAATTTTTTGCCTGATTGATCAATTATTTCTTCTTTAAATGTTATGTGAACGAAGTCACGGGTAACTGCTAGTTATAATATAAGTTATGTGTTTTTGGCCTCATAAAATTTTGCCCATAGTGCCACAGTCCACATCCCATCAAGGGGGTGAGGGGTCGCTTTTGCTGGGTTTGTTCATTTTATTCTAACTGTTCGAGACTGAATTTTCGTTGGAATACAGAATTAAATTTTACTTCAATTTCTTATTCGAGAACAAGATTCAGTCGTAAATAGTTTGTTTTAAAACAACAGTTGGCGCCGCTTCAAATATATATATATATATATAATAGTATTGCAATTAAATCCATTATTCATTTTCAAAGAAAAAGAAATGAAAACAGTTGTATTGATAAAAGTTGAATAGAAGAAGGGAAGAGCTTTATCATTCGAAAATTCATCTTTCACCCCCATAAAATATGATGTCAGCTTCAGAATCAGAATCAATTATTTCTATTCCCTTCATTATCTGATGCTGAGAGCCAGTTGTTAATTCCTTTTGAATCTACTTGGAAGGAATTTTTTCTGAAATCATTCCTTTAATGAAGATTGAAGAAGCTTTTCTGATTATATTAAAAAATAACTGTTTCTATAATCAATACTTAGAATACTTTTATTATATAATTTTCACAGCAGATGACGCCACTACGAAAATCTATTACCAAAAAATTGGAGACAGAAATTGGCATAACAAAATAAAAAAGAAAAAACAAGAAAGAAAAATCATACACCCCGCATTAGATTATTAATCACTATAGGCAGGCCCGGACTGGCCAGGTCGGCTGGTCGGCGATCGCCGAGGGCCCCCGGCCTAAAGGGGCCCCGGAAATGCAACTCAAAAATGGAATATACGATTATATAATTACTACTTATATAAGAAAAAAAATGAGTATTTTCCAGTAATAATGTGCGTTTACAATAAATTTTAAACAATTGATAGTTTTTTCATGGTAACTTCGTGTCATTAGACAGACGGAATAGGGCTGCTGGCTGATACATCATTGATGTATCTGGCTGATGTATCTGGCTGACATGATGTGCTGGCATGATACTCATTCTGCAGTACTCATAGAATCAGATTCAGACTGCATCGCCACGCTCACTTGCCAATCTCGTATAGTACGGTTGTAACGAGTGCAATTTCTCAGTGTGGTCAACATGAAGCAGTTGTACGAAAGCGACAGTACGAAAAGGAAAGAAAAAAAAATGAGAAAATTTGTAAACATTGAAAAACGTTTAAAACTTTTAATACTTGGTTAGAACGACCCGATTCCACTCAATTTGCATAAAAAAATTAGTTTTTCTTAACATACAATTAAGATCCTTTTAAAGAATACTACATACACATTTACGAAATATTTTATATTTTAAAACTATACTTTAAAATCACGATATTTTCTCAACATAGAAAATACACGATAATAACATTAATGATTACTTAGAAGCCTAGATTTAACATTCACATAAAGATTCATTATAAAATCAATGTAGTTTAAATTCCAAGAAAAAAAAAAAAAAAAAAAAGACGGTAAAAACATGATTAACTTTTGAAGATGTATTATAAAAAATATATTTGTGAAAATATTTCTCTGTCATTTATTAGAGCTTCTTTGAAATCCAAAGGAATTAGTTCCTGACACATTTCAAAATTCATTTTCTTCGGAAATGCATAAGTTTTGCTGCTTTTTCTTATTCAAAACATATGTAATCGAATGGTGTCTTCCATTTTTTTGAAAAAGATATTATATCTTTTAGAAATATTATCAAAGTTAGCATTTTGAATTGAATTTTTGGAAGCGATATCATTGAAAAGGGGAAAAACCTGCAGTCACGTGACAAAAATCTCTTACCATTTGATAATTTATTTACCAAAAATGGAAAAATTATTCTATTCCCAAATCCTTCAATAGTCGCACATGTCAATTTTATGCATGTGCAACTATTGAAGACTATTGATATTGAATGTGTTTATTTACAGTTAAAAATTAGTCAGAAAGTTTCGCGTTTTTGAGAAGTGGATTGAAAACCACCCTAAGTGATACTTCCAAAGATTCCATTAAGAGAAGTTTATTATCGCTATTAATATTTTTAAAGACCATAGTAGCAGCCCTACTCTGAGAACATTTAAGTCCAGTTCTGGCCCGACTCTACTACGCAGAAAAAAAAGTGCACATTTGATCACGGTCTTAAGGATGAGTCTGCTCCTGCTGAAAAAATTAAACCCTGCCTCTGATAACACATAACTGTCTGATGCCCGCGTTTTTGTTTGGATGGTGTCAAACTAGCATTGGCTCGTGACGCACATTTATACTCATTCTCGTGAACGTCATTCACTGAAAGCGGATTATATTTTATCGTCTTCGTTTAAGTTTTTATATCAGATTAGCAGGTTCCCTAATTTTTTTTATCGGCCCAGCACTCCCGCTAAATTTCTTTGCCTGACCGGCCCACAGACCAGGCTGGATACGGCTCTCGGGCCAAACTCGGGCCCAAGCAAACCTCTACAACAAATAATAGGTTCAATGTTCTGTAATATTATTTTAAAAGACCCATATGATAACATAATATTCAGCATGATTGTAAGCAGTACTCCAGATATAGCTGTTACGAGTTGACAATTTCCGTTAGCTACGGCCCCACCAGGGGCCGAGAGGTTCTGACCTACAAACTTGTAGACGGTAGATGCTGAGTTCGAACCCGATCGCGACCGTATGCCTAACCATTCGGAGTTTTCCGTGGTTTTCTTCGAATCTTGCATTTCTTTGCGCAAATACGGGTTAGGCTTCCTTAGAAAGACCCCCACGGAGGGCACCCCTCCCCTTAGGGCCTATATCCCACGTATAGATAATTGGCCAGCATAAAACACAAACAAACAAAGCGCCAGCTATGTCCTTCAAGGAAAGATATGTGAATGACTTTTAGGAGAACAGACTCCCTAGTAAGTAGAAGATTCACAGTTCGAACCGTGATGCTGGAATTTGAAGTTTTCATACTAACTAGGGAAGTGCAAGAAGTGTAAGTCACCGATTTTAACGAAAGTGATATCGTTGGAAACGAGTCGTTTTCGAGATATCTGACAATTTATATAACGTAGCTAGTGCATACTTACTGGGGAATCGCAAAAAAATTAGTTTAGATTTTGACGAAAGTGGTATTGTTGGAAAGATCTTATCGCGAGGAGTAAAAAATTCAAAAGAACTACCCATCGTAAATAAGCCGTTTTCGAGATATCCGATAATTTAAGCCACGTAGCTAGTACATACTAGGCTAGTGCACACCTAACAGAGGACCGCAAAAAATTGTTGTCTCGATTTTGACGAAAATGATGTCGTTGGAAAGATATCATTTTGAGAAGTAAAAAACTCAATGGAGCTGCCCTTCGGAAATGAGTCCTTTTCGAGATATCCGACAATTTATGTAACTTAATGCAGTTTCCCAGTAAGTGTGCATTAGCTACGTGATACAAATTGCCGGATATCTTGAAAACGTTTCATTTCCGACGGTGATTCCATTGAGTTTTTTAATCCTCTTCCTGTTACTCTCCTCCTGTAAATATTGTTCTTTACAAATCCCCAAAGGGATTTGTAAAGCATTGCAGAACACTGATTCGAACATTGATGACTTAAAAGCCAGAATTACAACCGCAATAGCCTCTGTGGACGCCGACATGCTTGCCGCTACCTGACGTGAAATTGACTATCGACTTGATATTCTCTGTGCGACGAAGAGGGCACACGTGGAAGTTCATTGACAAGGGTCATGAAACTTTTTGAGTCTATTTAACCATTTATGTTATTAATTTTAATCTATCTTTATTATTTTATGAGTTATTAAACATCAAAATTAGTCCGGGACTTTATAAACACCTGTGAAAGTAAGTTAACAACACTACAAAAATCTTACATTTTACTCAACTATTTTCCAAGTGATAAAGTAGCCTAAATGTGATTTTTTGCCATCCAAGCCTAAGTTGAGAAATAAAATATAATATTCTGTTTTCGTTAAATTTCCCGTAAGGGGCCCCTTTTCAGTCTCTAGCCGAGGGCCCCCAAAGGAGCCAGTCCGGGCCTGACTATAGGAAATACTTATACACTCACTATAGTAATAATTACAGGGAATAGTGCATATTCAGGTGTGCAATTCACATTTAAAATTTGAGATTATATTTTATATTTTTCTACTTTTGGATAGGTTTGCTATATTACGCGCACTTTATGAAACGCGTGTTGTGTTTTCTTGATATTAGCTGAGATGCTTTGATGCCTTCTGATGGTTAATATTTACGCATAAAAACACATAGTAAATATAACATAACTTTATTAAAACAATCGTTAGTTCCCATACTCGCAGTGGCGGAACCGGAGACTAGTTTTTTTTTTTTTTTTTTTTTTTTTTTTTTTTTTTTTTTTTTTTTTTGGGGGGGGGGGGCGATTTTAAGTGACATGTAATCAATACATTCATAGTTTCTATTAGTTATGTCATTATTTGCAGTTAATTATTAAATGGATATGTATTAATTAATGCGAAAAAATACTATTGAGTAAGAAGAAGATAACAATCATGTCAGATATTTGTTAATCATAGACCAATCAAATTACCGGACTCATGTACAATAGAAATAATAAAGAATGAATAAGTTTTTCTTGTTGACCCACAGTATCGTCAGCTGCCCTTTTGTATATATAGAAATTGAATGAACTGAAATATGACCTGTTACAAAATGCACCTTATTCTTTTAATTTGGCTAATTGTGATCCCCACTTATCCCAACGGCTAAAAAATTTTACGACTGAAAAAGTTTTGCATGAAAGTACACTGTTAAAAATATTGGGAAAAATTTACTCCATTTTTAAAGTTTATCAATTTTCTGACCAATGTGAATGCTCCACATCGTTTTAAGATCGTCCTCATTGACCAGAAAATAGGTAGCCTTTAAAAATAGAGATAATATTTTATGATATTCTAAACAGTGTAGAAGTGAAATTAGCTGTCGACGACTACTTTGGAGGATTTGAAAAATCGAACTTTCGTGATGGCGAATGACTTTACAACATTGTTGGATGAAGTGAATTGAACTTCAAAGAAATTATTTTAAAAATAAAACCTACTTTTTTAAAAAATCTCATTTTCCCTTTCATTTCGAGAACTTTTCAAATTAAACTCGGATTTTTTTTGGGTGGGGGGGGGGGGGCGGCCCGCTGGATCCGCGCCTGCGATATTCGTCAAGCGAGTATTTCCATCGAAGATTATAACAACCAACCAACAGTTAATGGGTTTCCGTTAACTGTTGGTCAAGTGAAAGTTAAAGTATGTTTTCACTAAACATAAATACATAACAACGTGAAGCATTAAAAATAAAAATAAATTTAAAAAAAACCCACTAAAAATTACGATAAATATTACCAGTATACAAAAAATAACAAGAAACTCTCTCAGAAGCGGATTAATTACCATCCGGGCCCCTAGGATGGAGTTTTTGAGGGCCCCCTTTCACACACGCCTGCTTCATTACCTCATAATTCATGTATAGTTTTTACAAAATGCATTTTTTTTTTTTACAAAAGGCTAATATTAAAATACAAAATATAATTTTTATTCGATTTCAGTGTCTTATGAATTATATTTAGAAAAACGTTGCTCTTTTTCTAAGGAGGACATTATAAAAAACATTTGCAATCAAAACTCATGAAATTATAAATTTTATGTAATTTCTGCGTTTTTTGCAAAACTTATACTTACCCATCACATGGATAGACATAATATAATACATCAAAATAAAACATTTGTAAACTATTTATAAAATGTATTGCAACTCCAAAATAAAATTTAAAAGTATATTTAAATAATTTTAATATACATAGTAATGCTCTGTTAATGAATTGCTGATGGACCAATTTCGACAAATTATATAAAACGCCAAACTACTCAAGTAGTACCGAATGGCATAAAATAAACATCCTTATAGCTCCAAAAATAATTATCATATTAACTAACAGTTTACTGAGTCGGAATAAGCGCGAAAATATTTAAAATATGTAGTAAAAGTTTGAATTGCTCTGAAGTGGTGTCTAGGGTAAAAAAAATTGGCCCAGGCGTTTTTTTTGGTGAAAAAACTTAGTTTAATGTTCTGGGTTATGTTATCACAATTATATAGACTGGAACACAATTATGTACAATTTTATGGATTTGCAAAAATAAGAAAAACGTACATGAACAGGCCGTCTGCCTATCCAAGCTTGCTGTTATTCCATTACCCACAGGCCCGTCTGACCTGGGTTTCGCTGTAAAATATGCGGACAGCTACAGAACCGTCTGTTCTCTGCTGAATTCCGCGAGCATCTGTCCTCTTCTCAAAAAAAAAAACACTTACACCATCACAATTTTACCGTTAGTCGCGATGATAGGGTTCTCATCACGAGCCTCTAGATGCTTACTCAGCAATAGAAAGTTCATTGCCGCAGCTGTTACTAAGGGCTTTGTGAATGGATCCCACAACTCGGCCTACCTGACCGTGCTGGGTCCTCCCAGTCATCATCTGTTCTTAAACCAAACTGGTACCGGATGACTTTTACAGGCGTCTAATATTCACAACAAACTAAATAAAATAAAATAAATGAAATGCACAAGATAATATTAAAGTCAAAATTTTTTTTCTTGATTGTCTCTTGGACACAGTTCTGTCCTTGATTTACTTATATTAGTCCAAAAACAAATTTCGTCTATCGTTCATCACAACATATAATAACAATAACAAAAAATAATACTAAATACTAATAAAAACAATAATAATAATCACACACATTTTATGTCAAAGCACAGTTGCTTTGCTTTAGTTAGTAGTAGTCCACGGTTTCATATGATCTGCAGCACTAGAGGTCATCTGTGGACCTTCATGGTCTCCAATTTTTCTCACATTGTAACGATCGTTTCTTTTTACTGTGGTGATCTCATAAGGGCCAAGAAACTTAGGCTTTAGTTTGGTGCCTGTCCCAAACTGTGTTTTTTGAATGGCCACCAAATCACCGAGCTTATATGTGTTGGCCTTTTTTCGCTTTCTGTTGTACGTTTTCACATTTTCCTGCTGTATTTTTAATATGTTTTGCTTCGCTATTTCTCTATTAGAATTCCTTTCCGATACGAATGAATTTAATTCCTCATCATCTAACAACTCTTTAATTCGCATGTCGGTTTTTTGCCGCATTTTTACTCCTGTCAATAGTTCGAAAGGTGGGAATTTGGTACTTCTCGATACGGTGCTATTTATGATGCGTTGTACGGGCGCGACGAATTTGTACCATTTAGTGGGGTCTTCTATGCTAAGTTTTGCTAAAATTGGTATAAGAATTCTGTGCATGCGCTCTATTTGTCCATTCCCTCTCGGAATCCCTGTTGTTATTGGAATATGTTCTATATTCTCTTCCTTGCAGTATTCTTCAAAATCGGCAGAAGTGAAAGCCGGACCTTTATCGGTGACTATCCGCGACGGATTTCCGAAAATATCATGTTGTCGGGTTAACCTATCAATGACTTCTTTAGCGGCAGTCGTTTTAACAGGGTACAGCCAAACAAATTTAGTGAATGCATCCACAACGGTAAAAATATGATTATAATTTTTATTTGTAGATGGCATGGGACCAATGTGATCTATGTGATAAGTCTCGAGGGGTATATTTTGTTTGGGAATTGGATTTAGTAGGCCTTCTCCTTTTCCCTGCTTTTTATTGCAAAGTATACACTCTACGCAGTTGGCTATGACGCTCTCAATTTGTTTTCTTAGTTGGGGTATATAATAATTTTCTTTCAGAAGCGTTTCGGTTTTAACTACGGCATAATGACCTCTGCTATGAATATTGCGTATTATTTCCTTTTGCATGTCGGTAGGGATCATTAGAAGTTCTCGGTCATTTTCATATTTGTATACGATATCGTTTCTTATAAGATATTCTGAACTTTCATTTTTTTCAATCAATTTTTTTATTGCTTGTATGTGTTCGTCTTCTTGTTGAGCATTCTTTATTTTTAATGTTAATTCATCATGCGATCGGGTGACTATTAGCACTGTATTTCTACTTAATGCGTCTACATGTTTCATTTGGGATCCTGATCGGTGAACAATTTCATAATCAAACTCTTGTAAAAACAGAGCCCATCTGGCTATTTTTGGCGTAATGTCTTTTTTGTCCATGGTTTTTTGGAATGCGGAACAATCTGTCACAATTTTAAATTTAGTGCCTAATAAGTAATTTCGGAATTTCTTAACTGATTCTATTACCGCGAGAGTCTCTAATTCGTAACTTGAATATTTCGCTTGAGTAGGGGTAGTTTTACGGCTCATGTAATAAATAGGATGTAAACTTTTGGTCTCATCTTCTTGTAGTAGGACACTGCCAAACCCTATGGCGCTAGCATCGGTATGCAATTCTAGCCTAGCACCTCGTCGGAATGTATGCAATACTGGGGGGTTCACTAGTTTTTCTTTAAGCGTCTCAAAAGCTTGTTTTTCAATAATTCCAAATGTAAATGTATTTCCTGCCCTTAATAAATCACTTAAAGGTCTCGCTATAGTTGCATAATGGGGGATGTATTTTCTGAAATTAGAAGTCAGACCTAGAAAACTGTGTAATTGTTTAAGGGTGCGGGGTTCAGGGAATTTCTTTACTGCCAAAGTTTTGGCTTCCGAAGGTCTAGTAGTTCCGTTCTCGACAATATAACCTAAAAACTCAATTTTCCGTTTAAGGAATTGACATTTTGCAAAATTAAATTCTAGTCCGTAATCCGATGCAACTTCTAATACACGTTTCAGTTTCAATAGAGCCTCTTCCCCAGTCTCCGCGAGTACTATGACATCGTCTAGGTAAACTAACATTATTTTTTCTTTAATTAATTGTTTAAAAACAGCTTGTATGTATCTTTGAAACTGTTGAGGGCCAAGTGAAAGTCCGAACGGGAGTTTTAGGTACTCGTACTGAGAGTTATGTGTGACAAATGCTGTGTATTTTCTGCTGTCCTCTGCTACGTCTATGTGGAAAAAACCATTTTTTAAATCCAAAGTAGTGAAAACCTTCGCGCTCTCAATGCTGTCTAACACGTCCTCAATCCTCGGTAAGGGAAAATTATCTTTAATTATTTTTTTATTTAAGAGTCTATAATCAACACAAAGTCTCCAAGAATCGTCTTTCTTTCGCGCTAATACGATAGGAGATGCATAATTGGAGTTACTTTCCTTTATGATTCCCATTTCCAGCCATTCGTTTATCTGTTTGTCGACAAATTCCTGTTCTGGAAATGCTAACCTACGCGGTCGTTGTGCTATCGGAATATCATCTGTTAATATTATGTTTACTTTCAACTCCGTATCCTTAATTTTATTTGGTTTATAATTAGAGATCAATTCTGTTAGCTCTTTTTTGATGGTTTTGTTTGAAATGTGATTTACTTCAATTTCCTGAAAATTAATCGAATCGGCTGTTTCAGCTAAATAAATTTCTGTATTTTTTGTTAAGTCTAAACACGGTTCAATTTCCAATAATTTATTTTCATGAATGCTTGTTTGCATGTTTACGCTTTCACTGCAGTCTAAAGCTGTCTCATTCTGTTTAATTTGTTCTTTTCCCACACATTCAGCTGTCGAAGCAATCTTTTCTACCATGGGACTGTTTTGATTTTCTGACCGCAACATCGTAAGAAATCTGGGTGTAATATAGCTGACGCGCTTGATTTTTGTCACGACTTGTTCTCGTGGAACCGCAGTGACGTAATTTACTCTCACTTCCCTTAATTTCCGTTTCCCCGTAATTTGCAATCCCTTTTCTGTAATATTGAAAGTTAACTGTTTTAGAAAATTATTCCCCAAAATTATGGAGTGATTCAAATTTTTTACGATGTATAAATCTGCATTTACTGAATAGCCATCTATTTCAATATTTACTGTTATGAATCCTAGGGGAGTAATTTGGTTACCTCCAATTCCTGATAACACTAAATCGTTGTCGTGTAATTTAGGGCATCCCAAAGTTTTATAAATTTCGTTACTACACATGTTCACATCGGAGCCTGTGTCAACAAGACTTTCTATATTTTTATCTAGAATTCTCACATTTTTCATTATTTTATCTAACGAATTCGAGGTATTGCTTACGGCTGCATTCGCATTTTTTGCGGAATTATATGTACATTGGTCAGATCTGTGACCAGGTGTTTTGCACCTCCAGCAAATCGGGCCTTCTTTTTTTCGGGGGCAGTGTTTCGATATATGGGACAATTCATTACAATTGAAACAGCGAATTTTTTCATTTGAATTTTTCTGCGCACCCGTGAAATTTTTTTCATATGATACACGACTCGTATCATTTCGGTGAAACACTCTATTATTTTCAATACCCTGATTTAGGCGTTTCTTAAATTCCATCTTTGGATGTTTGGTTTCATCTTTCCGCAAATTAATTCGGGCAGTTTCAAAATCATCCAACTTACCTGTCAATTCCTCTAAATTTGTAATTTTGGGTAATTCATCACAAAAATGTTGTTTCATTTCAAATGACAACTTTCTCCTAATTTGTTCAATAATTAGAATATTTTTTAATTCCTCAAACGTTGATATTTGTAATCCCTCTAACCATTCATTCAAAAAATTTGAAAGTTCAAACGAGAAATCTTTCCACGATGCTAAATTTTCCTTCTTATGTAAGAAAAATTTTTGTCGAAACTGTTCGGGCGTAAGTTTAAAACGTCTTAATAGTATTTTCTTTACGTGATCATATTCGTTCGATTTTTCCTCACTTTCACGATTTATTAAACTCACTATGTCGAGCGGTAGTAATGCCAGAATATATGTTACCCATTCTTCCTTAGGAATTTCTAACCGTTTTGCCTGCCGTTCGAATAAGGTTAAATAAACACTAATTTCCTCCTCATTATCGTATCTTTTTAACAGTTTTAAAACATCGGGACCTTTCCCTATTGCCGCTGAATTTATTACTTGAGCTTTATTATTCTCTAATTCTAATATCTTTAATTGATATTCGCGATCTTCCGTTTCTTTAGCTTTTAAATTCTTCTCCTCCTCCTCGCGTTCACTAACTATCCCACTAAGCAAATTTTTAACAAAGTCTTCATCATACCCATCTGATTTAATCACCATATCAGCCAATACACTTTTAGTTGCATTCTCGGGCGGGTTCAGGCCCAATTCGATCACCAAAGTAATCAGATCTATTTTTTTCGATCTAATTAAGTGATTCATAATATTTTTTTTTTTTTTTTAACACATAAAACCAAATAATATCAATGCACATATAATAATAAAAAATATATCTATATATCAATATATTTTATACCCTTTTATATATATATTTCAATAATTGTTTACACACACACATATATATATATCTATAAACATAGCACTTACTTCACATAGCACTTACTTTACCAGAGGATATTTTTTTTTTTTCGTTTTAATCTAAAAAAAAATTTATGCAAGTACGACGGCTGGCATGTTTTTAAAAAAATAAATAAATAAATAGCCTGCAAAAAAAAAAAAAAAAACACAGCAGGCTTTTTCACTACGTACGTTCAACTTCACTTTGTACGTTCAACTTCACTTTGAAAAAGAGAAGAAAAAAAAATATAGTCTGCGAAAAAAAAAACACAGCAGACTATTAAAAAAAATTTATCATAGATATCAACAGTCTGCGAAAAAAAAAAACACAGCAGACTTTTTTTTTTTTTTTTTTTTTTTTTAAATTTCCACTAGATGAAAAAACAAAACACAACAGCGGCTTCTTGATTCTTCTTTTTTTTTTTTCTTACGATAAAACTGTTTTGTAGTTGCAGGGGGAAAACACAGGTTTTTCTCTTTTTTCTTTTCTCTTTCCGAAGATTCATAACCTCAAAGCGAGGCGCTCCTTGCTGAAAGATCCTGAAGACTGACCCAACATCTGCGCTGACTGTCTACGGAAGGGAGGGGGCCACAAGTTTCACTCCGTTGAAGCTGGTTGACGACGATGACCGTCTTACGAGAGAGGGGGGGGGGGAATTCTCTCATCTAATCCTTTCCTCAAATTTCTCCAGAAACTGATCCAGGGCGAGCACCCCACGTTGTAGTAAAAGTTTGAATTGCTCTGAAGTGGTGTCTAGGGTAAAAAAAATTGGCCCAGGCGTTTTTTTTGGTGAAAAAACTTAGTTTAATGTTCTGGGTTATGTTATCACAATTATATAGACTGGAACACAATTATGTACAATTTTATGGATTTGCAAAAATAAGAAAAACGTACATGAACAGGCCGTCTGCCTATCCAAGCTTGCTGTTATTCCATTACCCACAGGCCCGTCTGACCTGGGTTTCGCTGTAAAATATGCGGACAGCTACAGAACCGTCTGTTCTCTGCTGAATTCCGCGAGCATCTGTCCTCTTCTCAAAAAAAAAACCACTTACACCATCACAATTTTACCGTTAGTCGCGATGATAGGGTTCTCATCACGAGCCTCTAGATGCTTACTCAGCAATAGAAAGTTCATTGCCGCAGCTGTTACTAAGGGCTTTGTGAATGGATCCCACAAATATATCTTTGAATTGAAATTTGAATGAAATATAAGGTCATGAAAAATCGAAGAATGCGAAAAACAGGATTACAAATATCTCAGCAACTAATAACCCGATCGTCTTCGTTCTTTATTCAAAATCTGTGTTATTTATTGCCTTTTACGTCCATATCTTAAAATAAAAAAATTCGAAAATTTTTATATACCTTTCATCAGAACGAATTTTTCGAGAGTCTGAAAAAAATAGTTCCGGATAGTCAAGGTTTTTGATATTAAATAGGCTTCGTTCCATTCTTACGTACTAAGTAAATACAAAATTTCAAGTCTCTATCTCAATTCGTTCGGGAGATAGAGCGTTTACAGACAGACACACAGACGGCATTTTTTTTTTTTTTTTTCTAAAAATATGTCTTTCGAAATCTCCATTATCTGAAACGTGTAAATCCGTCAATTTTTTTTTTTTTTTTTTTTTCGATTATTAAAACGATTGCAAGACTTACCCTATACTACATATTATGGGTAATTAAAAAGCACTTTTACTGCAAGTAAAAATTGAAATTTCTTAAAATTCCAAATAAGTTTTGTTCATAAAAGAGTGCATTCTCTTAAACTGTCTTTATTAAATGATGGGGGATAGGATAGAGCAACTTTTTAGGAACCAGGGATCTTATAAAAATTAAATTTCGTGAATCGTTTGAATTGCCTAACCGAATCTTTTGAAATTTAAAATATATAATTGTACCAAAATTTTGTCGATTCATATCAAATTTTATGAAAATCAGATGTACATTTAATGACAGGGACAATCAAAAGAATTCCATTACATGACGGCCAACGGGGAAAAATAGGTTCAAGTGCATTTTAATGATGTTACATTTTTTAGAACATAATAAAATTGATATTCATTTTTGAAGTATATATTAAAATATGTATTCTGTACAATGTGCGGTACAAAGAATATTTGTTATTAATTTACAGGCTCACACAAAAGTATTCCATTGCATAAAGGCATAGGGGGAAAATGGTTTGGGGCGCGTTTTAATCATATTAAACTATTTCGAATTTTATAAAACTGATGTACGTTGCCGAGGTTTACTATAAGTTACTTCCGTATAATAGAAGGCAGATAGTATGCACAGCGACGCACATAAAATTTCGTCTACTACATTGTATCCGAAATACTGTATACTATTGCACCAAAATCTGAAAATTTTTAAAACTTCGTTGTACTACGAATGCACCTCATTTGCTACGCTTGAGGAGCAATTTCCGACTTGATTTTCTTAGTTGGCAAGATAATAATAATAATAATAATATACGCCTGATTTAACCTCTTCAGCCCCTGAGTACCCAAATGGGTACATCAGTTTTGTCGCCTTTTATTAATGATACTCAAATATAAATGAAATTTCGATATAAGAATAATATGTTTCGAATTAATGAAAGATTCGAGCTAATGAAAATAAAACAAAAATCTCGCTCTGAAGTCAAACGAGAGAAGAAATAATTCAGTAATAATTAAAAATACTGTAATAATCGCCAGTAGCGAAGAGGTTAATATTTTTGCGTAAGCTGAGTCAAGTTTTAACACTTCAAATAAAATTACGTATATACTTTAGAAATATTTCTAAAAAAAAAAAAAAAAAAAAAAGAGAGAGAGAGAGAGAGAGAAATCTTTTAAGAAGAGCACACAGGAAAAGAAAATTACATACACCAATTTACGGAGGAGATATTGTAAATTGTGTTTGCTTAATGCTAAAAGGCGTTAAGTCTTTTATAGAAAGCAATTTTGGAGCAGTGAAAGCTGGTCATCGGAACGCAGTCCATCATGAATGATGAATGTAACTCATGAATGAATTCAAAATGTGACACATTTATAAAAGATTATCAGTTACAGTCGGTTCTCGTTAATTCGAAATCGGATATATCGAATCTTTGTTTAATTCGAACTAAACAAGAAGTCCCGAATTTTTCAATTGCAGAATAACGTTAAAAATTTTAATTTATTCGAATTTATTTTCTCCGGACTTCGTTTAATTCGAATTAACGAGATTCCGATTTTTCATTTTCCCTTACTATCTCCCGGGCTTCAGATTCTTGAAATAACTTTCCTTCTTTTATTTTTTATCAGAATTGTAGTTCTGAATTTTTTATCAGATCAGTATGTTCTGAACAAGTATACATATAGTCCCATTCATTTGATAGCCGCTTTTATAGAGCCCCGTCTGTCCGTGAATGACAGACACCTCCACTCCACCTTCATTTGTGTTTGTTCCCAATCCCTCAATTAGTATATATATTTATATCTTGTCGAAATATATTTAAAAAATACTGTAACATTAATTTCTTTGTAATAGATGTAAAATTGCGTTAAAAAATGCGCCTTTTAAATCCGTTTTCCTCTCATATTTTCCATAATTCGAACTCTTGATAATTCGAACATCTCTTGTGGTCTCAACAAGTTCGAATTAACGAGAGCCGACTGCATTTAAAGAGGGTTAAAGAGAGAATGTGCGAATCTGCGAATGTGCTAGAAAAATTCGCGTTGTTTGAGATTGCCGAAGTATCATCAGGTGAAAAAACAAATCCTTTTTGAAAAGATAACAAAGTCACCTTTGCTGCCTGAAATATCACTCCATTTTCAAGCTCGTTAACATTTCTTTTTTCTTTCTGCTTTATTTATTTACTCTTTTTTTTATTTCCCGAAATGAGAAAGAGAAAGAGAAAGGTGTCATTTTTCCCGCAGGTGAAATTGTCACGTAAGAAAAACAATGACCGGGAAAAATGTCATTCTCCAAGCGGCACATCCGTTTCCGTTCCATTCCGAATCAAGTGCGTGGAAGTGTTCAACATGCCCCGAAAAGGGAACCGAAATAACGTCGCTCGGCAATGGAGATGAACATGGGACGCACGGCTGGGTAAAGTGTATTTCGTATACGTCTGCACAAAGGGACGAAAGCTGAGAATGTGGTGTAACGAAATGCACAGAATTTGCAAGTTTTTTTTTAGCACCGGTATGCTGTTTTTTTTCAGGCAACAATTAAGGGTGTATTCAAAAAGTGCTTTTCCACCTTCCAACAGTTCGAAAATTTCTGATGCAATTTCAGACACATTTTTAAAAGTAGAAACATGAAACTTGCTGAGTGGATTTTTGGAGAGATGTATAAGGTGCCGTGTGATGTCATTTTACGCGCGATTCATTAGAATTGGATTTAAAAGCAATTATCGTCTCAGTATGACCCTTTTTTTCGTTCCCAGATCTCCCGCTTCGGAAAAATCGGTTCAAATGCCGTTTTTGATTGCCTTTTTTTGCAGTATTTTCTGCATTTATAAAAGAATCGACAATCACGGCACCTTGTGTACTTTCTAAATAAGACAATTTGCCAGTTTGATGCATATGAGAGCAAAAATGAATTTAAAAATAAATCGGAAAATAAGCAGTTTAAATCGAAATACACCCTTAAAGAGTCGTCTCTAAAAAATAACGGTATGTTATATAAGTAACATAAGTTGTGTTGAATCCAGGTGGTGGCCCGAAGGGGTCATCCCCGCCCCTTGAGCGATCTCCCCGCTCCCGGTAATTTTGAGATTTTGTGTTTTCAATAACCAAAAAGAGCAATTTCCTAGCAGAACTCCATAATGCCCCCCCCCCCCCCCCGCCTGAGCTACAGATATTTCTGTCGAAGAAAAATGTCTGAATTCATCACGGAACATAAGCCAGCCTTTAAACGATGCAGACGTATCGCTGTACGATTAAATACGGATAATCTTGGCTGCAATTTTTTAAACTTCTAAACATCGCACATTTTCAATTTTTATATCTTCCTAAAGGGAAAGAAACAGTATTTTTAAATGCAATTCGATCTTATCCAACTGCTCCTATACCGCAGTCAGTAAGGTCATCGTGTCCAACCCAGAGGATTCGGATTGATTTATAGAGTCTACTATAAATTTATCGAAAACTTTTTTTGTAATTTACCAGAATCTCTGTCACTGTAATCTTTGTAAATTTCAATTAGACTTAAGGGCGCATTCAAAAAATATTTTTTCTCCCTCAACCGCTCGAAACTTTCTTAAACATTTTGAGACTCATTTTTTAAACTAAAAAATACAATTTGCTGGGGCGATTTTTGGAGAGATGCATAAGAGGTTGTGTGATTTCATTTTTTGCTCAATTCATTATAGAATTTGGTTTAAAAACAATTACTACAGTATAACCGATTTTAGGGTTTCGTTCATTTGACGAAACTCTATTCGTCTCTACTCTCTACCCTCTGTATCCCTGACCGTCACAGAGTCTGTACACAAAAACTGTATTAATCAGAGCCTTCAAATTTTGTGTACATATTATAGCTGATTACCTCGTATCAGACGACAAATCATAACAAGTTGGAAATTGCACGTGAAGCGTAGCAAATTAGGTGCGTTCGAACGATAACGAAGTTTTAAAAATATTACTTTCATATATCAATCTCATAACATTGTAAATAGTGAATTACAATTAAAACGCTCATCAAACAATGTTCTCCCTATACCATTATGTAATGGAATACTTTTGTGTGGCCTTGTAAATCAATAACAAATGTTCTTTGCACCACAAATTATGTAAGATGTATAGTATAATATGTACTTTATAGTTGCATATAAATTTTATTAAGTTCGCATGAGTGTAACACGATTAAAATGCATTTGAAACATTTTTTCCCATTGACCGTAATGTAATTAAATACTTTTGATTGTCCCTGTAATTGATCTATGCACACGATTATCAAAAAATTTGAAATAACACGACAGAATTATGTAATAATTGCGTATTTTAAATTTCAAACGATTAAAATGCATTTGAAACTTTTTTCCCCATTGACCGTAATGTAATGGAATACTTTTGATCGTCCCTGTAATTGATCTATCCATCCGATTCTCATAAAATTTGAAATGACTCGACAAAATTATGTAATAATTATGTATTTTAAATTTCAAACGATTCGGTTGGGTAGTTTTTGCGTTGTTATATGCGGACAGACGGACGGACGGACAGACGGACGGACTGAACGATCACTATAGGTGCTACGTATTATATAATTACGAACGCACCTAAAAAATGAAAAAAGACCATTGTTCTAATTAAAATTTTTTTCCAATATCATTCGTTCATTTTAGAGATTTACCTTTCAGAAAAGAACCTTAATTTCAACGTTTTTCGTGCAGACATCATAGCTTGGAGATAAAGCGTTTCGCTAGTAAGCAGAAGGTTCTTACTTCGAGCTCCGATGCTGGAATTTGAATCATATTAAGATGGATTTAATAAGAAGAAATATCATATTTTGGAACATTTAAAGGTTTGTGTTATTGGAGTTTCGTACATATGACACTCATACTATTTTTTTGGAATTCAATTTTCTTTCTATTTTAAAAACTTTGGCAATTTATCAGTGATTCAGCGTTTTAAGTTTAATTTTTAAAAAAAATTTCGCTTTTAGAAATTAAAAATTTTATTTATATCTCCGCTAATTTTTTTCCGGGTTTTAAAAAAATCAGAGTTTTGTATTTTATTTAAATAATTTGATTTGAATATTTTTAACTTCCTTTTACAATCATTTAAAATTAAATTTATTGGTGCTACCATCTATGTAAAACTTTAATAATTATAAATCAAAAATTTGGATTTATTAATTAAAGGATAAGTTATTTTTAAAGAAATAATAAACGAATTTGCGATCACACTTTATCCGCTTGTTTTCATTTCCAGATCTCCCACTTCGGAAAACTTGATTGAAAACGCTATCTTTGACAATATTTTTTGAAAAATATTCTGGATGTATCAAAAAATTCACTAGCAAGGTACATTACGTAATTTCCAAATTAAGAGAATTTGGCAGTTGGATGCTTTTGAGAGCAAAAAAGCATTTTAAAATAAATCAGAAAATAGGCCATTTGGATTAGAATGCACCCTTAATATAATGAATTATCACTAGATTCTCTGCAATTAACAGAATTTTTTAAGGGTACAGTGGACTCTCAAAACTAATTTTTAGGTGCGTTCTTAATTATGTAAATACGTAGCACCTATTGTTGTCGCTCAGTCCGTCCGTCTGTCTGTCTGTCCGTCCGTTTGTCCGTCTGTCTGTCCGCATATAACAACGCAAAAACTACCAAACCGAATCGTTTGAAATTTAAAATACATAATTATTGCATAATTTTGTCGAGTCATTTCAAATTTTATGAAAATGGGATGGATAGATCAATTACCGGGACAATCAAAAGCATTCCGTTACATTACGGTCAATGGGGAAAAAGTTTCAAATGCATTTTAATCGTTTGAAATTTAAAACGTATATTTATTACATAATTTTGTCGAGTCATTTCAAATGTTATGAAAATCGAATGCATAGATCAATTACAGGGACAATCAAAAGTATTCCGTTACATTACGGTCAATGAAGAAAAAAGTTTCAAATGCATTTTAATGGTGTTACACTCATTTGAACATAATAGAATTGACACGAATCTATGAAGTATGTACTAAAATATACATTTTGTACAATCTGTGATGCAAAGAATATTTATTATTAAATTACAGGGCCACACAAATCTATTCCACTAAATAATGTTATACGTGGAAACATTGTTTGGGGCGGGCTTTAATTATATTAAACTACTTCATATTTTATGAATAAGATATACATTAATGAAGTATAATAAAATTTACTCCTGCATATTTGCAGGAACACAAAAATTTCGACCACTATACTGTATCCAAAGTACGCTCTACTATATCAGGAAGATCTGAATATTTTAAAACTTCGTTATCGTACGAACGCCCCTTATTTGCTACGATTCACGTGAAATTTCCAACTTGTTTTAATTTTCAATGAATTTTTTTAAAAAATTTCTTGAAATATTCATAGTATATATATCTCTTATTTCACATTTTTTCTAAAAATATATTCAATAGTTTTGAGATACAGATTTTTTTTTTTTTTTTTTTTTTTTTTTTTAATTAACGAAAAATGACAATATTTCAAAATGCTTCATTCGCAACCAGTTTTTACATGCTTGTTCAAATTTTTCCATAATAACCCTTTCATACATAAAAATAAATTTTACTAAGAATTTTTAGCATATTACTTGTAAAACATTAAAGAAATGATTTAAAGTTAATTTTTTTTTGTATTTTTTGTTAAAAAAAATCATTAAAAATTCCATATAAATGAAATTTAAAAAAATTAAATGCGCCTAAACAAATTTATTTTTAGTAACATTTGTTAACACATATATAGAGAGCATTTAAAAAAAAAAATCAGAAAAATTGGTTATAAAGCGCATGGAACATTTTGAAATAATGAAAACGACGAAAATATTCATTCTGAGAAAAACAGTTTTTGTAACTACAATGATTATAATTGCTTAATATTTTCCTACTGACACAGTTTCAGTTATATATAAGAGATATAATATCATTTCTAGCTTATACGTAAGTGTTTTATGTTTTTATGGTAAATTCACATAAAACATGCAGTTTCGACAATAATTCATGCAACGGATGTGCAGTATATGAATTTTAAAAAATCTTCTCAAAACTAACTTTTTTATTTTCTGATGATTTTTTTTTTATTTTTCTGAAATATTCATGGAATAAATACTTTTATTGTACAAATTTTTGTTAAATTGTATTAAATAATTGTTGAAAAACAGATTTTTTTTTTTTTTTTTTTTTTTTTTTTTTTTTTTTTTTTTACGTTAAAAAGATTGGGGACAAAAAGCAATTCCTCTAAATACATTGTAAACAAACGCTAAAAGAAGCATTTAAAAGTTATAGTTAAAGTATTGTTTTGCGAAATCACATAATTAATAAGTATTCAGTGCAAAATAACAACATTCAGTAAGGTAAAACGAAAAACTAGGACAAATTTTACGGCTGCAAATCGGCGAAAAAGTAAACAAAGGGGCGTGGCAGAATGAGCTGATTGGACAAAAATTCTTGTAACTCCTGTAAAAATAGTCGAAATTGAAAAATTCTTTTTGCGTTCAATAGCAGGGAGTTCATATAATGTTATTATGCTAAAAATGAAAATTTGACAATTTGATGATTTTTTGCGATTTTGAAAGTCCACTGTACCCTTAACAGATGCTCAAAGCCATCTGAAGTCAAAAATTACTTTCACCGGAAAAGTATGAAGTTTAAAATGCTCCAAATAAGAAAGGATGCGAAAGACCATTTAGCAGAAAAAGAAAGAAATTCAAAAATAACAACCAAAAGGCCATATTATTGATTCCCCCCCCCCCCAATATTAGGGGACACAGTCCCCTGCTCACAAATGCTTGACTACCTTCGTGAATTGCAACACATTTTAAATTGGGAGGTACTGCTACGCGATCACTCTAGCCAGTATGATTATTATTATAAATCATTTTAATACATGAAATTAAAATAAAAATGCATTTTTGTTTATAATATTGCACCGTACGGTTTATAAATAATTTTATTTTATGAAATTTACAGTTATTTTTAATGTATTATAATGTAACAGAAAATTTCGTCAAAAAAGCAAATGAAAAATGCATTTTTCCACCTATAATACTGCTCAGCGCGACATGCATTCATTTAAATTTCTTTGAAAAACTCTATGAGCATGCTAACAAAACACTTTCTTCTGTGTCTAAACGACAGTCTTTTCATTCCCAAAAATGATTCGCTGAATACATACGTCACAGTCAGAGCCGTCCTCTGTGAGGACGGCTTAAAGCGAGGCCCGGTGCAAGGATTTTGCGAGGGCCTTTCCTTTCGGACTCTTAACATAACCTTATCTATGCTATTAATAAAAAAAAAGGATGGATTTTACCTATGTACTGTGACTCAAAGAGCCAGGATTCCATCCCCTATTATAAAGAATAGTGTTTGTTTGTGTATTTGCAAGGGTAATTTCTGGAACTACTGAATCAATTTCAAAAGTAATGATGACAAATTGATGGTGAAAGTCTCTCTTCAAGATAAGCTATATTTTATCTCAGGACCACTATCTTTTTTTCAACTAAAATCACAAAATTATATTAAAGATTTTCCATTATACCTTCTTTTTTTAATAAAAAAATATTTTGTGTCCAGGTGCGAGGCCTCTTTAAGCGCGAGGCCCTGTGCGGCAGCACCTGTCGCATACCCCTAAAGACGGCTCTGGTCACAGTAAAATGAACCAATCACACTGTGTTTCATCCATCGACCAAACGAACTATGTACTCTCTGAATGTTGATGTTGATTTTCTTCATGTGACTGTAAATTAACCATTGAGAATCGTTGTTATGGTTGTTCGCAAATGGCAAGCTATAAATTCAGCCTGATTTTGCGGCGTCGTAAGAGAAATATATGCATATAGAATTTAACGAAATGCAAATTTGTACATTGTAGAATTGACCATACGCCCGGGAGGAGCTTGCAAGCATTGCGGTATTTGATTGGCTTTTGGTGAACGGTTGTGGGATAAATTGAGAAGCTGATTAGCTAGAATCCATCGTGACGTTTTTTTGACGTCAGAAATGCTTGTGGTCCATTAATTTATCAAGACGGGTATTGTTCAATGTGTTGACCATTGTTGTGAAGTACCATTTGAAACCATCAACAAGCATTGAATACGAAGTCACGCGAAGCAAATCCTTGGAAATACTGAAGGCGCGACGGGAAATACTGTCCTTGAGCTCTAGCAATGTTCCATTTACAGTCATTGCATCCTCTGCAAATATTTTACAAAGTTCATTCTGATGCTGAATAACCATTTTCATAATAATAATAATAATAATAATAAAACAGCAAAGCAGGATCTTGTAAACTGCACGATATTTTCCATGAAAAAAAGCATGAAACTGACAATAGATTCATTGCGGCTTTTTACATGAGATTTACATATGCACGTGTAGATACCTCACATGATTGCTAAATTTGGATATAGCCCTGAGTTGGCCATTTTTAATTTTTTATCCCCAGATATGCTGTTTGTTTCAGACAACAATTAAAATGTCGTTACTACTAAAAAAAAAAAAAAAAAAAAAAGAAAAAAAAAAATGTAATTTAAGAAATTGCACCAACCATTTGAAAAATGTTTCACTCGAAATATTCATCTATCATTTTAAGCTAAATACCAGTTGTTTTATCGTGTATTATCCGTGCCACTGCTATAAATGACTTTATACATGCTGCAATTTGAAGGTACGGTTCGTTTAAGTTACATCACTCCATTGTCGTCAAGCATAAAAGTTGGCGACGAAAGAAACATTTCAAACTATGTAACATTGTTGGTGCGAAAGTAATCATTATTAAAATACAGCTTTGGCATATACTGTTATACTTGTAAGACTTTGGCATATCCTGTTTGATTTTGCAGAGCAGAATTTTGGTGATGGAGGTTTTAAACCAAAGTCGATCGCAGCACATGCATCTGTGAATGGGTCCATCAGACATTGATTCAAAAAAGTTTTTTTCCAGTTTTTCCCAAGCCGATTACTTTTTAGTTTTCTTTTTAGGTGGTGGAAAATCAAGAGTAATAGCTATAACATTTTCCGGCTTGTTAGAATCACTATTGGCACTCAAATTTTCCTAATAGAACCGACCGATTGTAAAACGGCATGGCTAGTGGATTGGTCGCCCTCTAGACTTGATGTTTTACAATTAATCGGTTCGGCATTAAATTGCTTCCTTTTTCGGGGTCGCCTTTCAACACGTAATTGGTTTTCAGCGGCTCGATAATTTTTTGATTTTCTCGTTTTCTGCATTGAAAGACGTTTTTGCGCCAAACCAAATTACAGTACTGCTTAGTTATCCCGTCGACCAATTTCGCCAAATGATACAATTCGCCAAACTAATAAGCAACTTATACATGTTGACTAAAGTTTTACTTTAAATAACAAAAGAACAAATAAATTAGTAAAATATTAATAAAAAGTCGAAATAAAAATCACTTTATGATTGTTTAAGTACGTGTATTGTGTTTAATGTCATTGAATGCGACATTCACGGTCATTCATTTCTTTGGCTTCGGCTTTTTCCGTATCTGTGAATTTCCGTCTACCCATTTTTAAATTTGTTAGTTTTCTCCTTTATTACAATGATTTTAAACTTTTTAATTTCCTATTCAAATAATTTTTTTTCTAAAAGTAAAGAATTTAATTTAAATTCAAATAAAAATTCTTCTAAAAGTAAAGAATTTAATTTAAATTCAAAAGTGACTACGTCATTTTGTCAATCCTCCACCGAAAACAACAACCATTTTTCAATGGTTAAAAAAAAAAAAAAATAATAATAATAATAATTGTAATTTAAGAAATTACCCCAAGCATTTGAAAAATGTTTCACTCGATTCATTCATCTATCATTTTAAGCTAAATACCAGTTGTTTTATTGTGTATTATCCGTGCCACTGCTATAAATGACTTTATACATGCTGCAATTTGAAGGTACGGTTCGTTTAAGTTATATCACTCTATTGTCGCCAAGCATAAAAATTGGCGACGAAAGAAACATTTCAAACTATTTAACATTGTTGGTGCAAAAGTAATCATTATTAAAATACAGCTTTGGCATATACTGTTATACTTGTAAGACTTTGGCATATATTGTTTGATTTTACAGAGCAGAATTTTGGTGATGGAGGTTTTAAACCAAAATCGATCGCAGCACATGCATCTGTGAATGGGTCCATCAGACATCGAATCAAAAAAGTTTTTTCCCAGTTTTTCCCAAGCCGATTGCTTTTTAGTTTTCTTTTTAGGTGGTGGAAAATCAAGAGTAATAGCTATAACATTTTCCGGCTTGTTAGAATCACTATTGGCACTCAAATTTTCCTGGTTAGAACCGACCGATAGTAAAACGCCATGGCTAGTGGATTGGTCGCCCTGGCGACATGATGTTTTACAATTAATCGGTTCGGCATTAAATTGCTTCCTTTTTCGTGATCGCCTTTCAACACGTAATTGGTTTTCAGCGGCTCAATAATCTTTTGATTTTATCATTTTCTGCATTGAAAGACGTTTTTGCGCCAAACCAAATACAGTATTACTCAGTTATCCCGTCGACCAATTTCGCCAAATGATACGAATCGCCAAACTAATCAGCAACTTATACATGTTGACTGTGTTTAATATCATTGAATGCGATATTCACGTTCATTCATTTCTTTGGCTTCGGCTTTTTCCGTATCTGTTAATTTCCGTCTACCCATTTTTAAATTTGTTAGTTTTCTCCTTTATTACAATGATTTTAACCATTTTAATTTACTATTCAAATAAAAATTCTTCTAAAAGTAAAGAATTTAATTTAAATTCAAATAAAAATTCTTCTAAAAATAAAGAATTTAATTTAAATTCAAAAGTGGTAACATCATTCAAAAGAGGTAACATCATTCAAATGTGGTAACATCATCGGGTCCATTCTCCCGAAAACAACAACCATTTTTCAAATGGTTAAAAAAACACTTAGTTATAAGCCAAATCGTAAAACAAAACAGGTTTTTTTTTTCTCCCATTTTTGCAGTGGTGCTGTTGTGGTGCTGCATTATTGCAGAAAGTAACAGTAAAATAGTATATTACAATAACTTCTTGTTACCATTTTCTCATAACAACTGAAAAGAAAGCTGCAATTAAAAATTGCCAAGAATATAGTCTGCTATGAAAACGCACGTTAAAAAAGTATTTGTGTGACTTATTTGCTCTACATTAACTTAATTTCCTATCAAAAACACTGAAAAAAAATGCAGTTTTATTAATATTTATTTTCCGAATTTTGAAAATATATATACATAAATGAATGATTTCTGATTAAATATGGACCTATTAAAAACTATGTTTAATTTTCAGTATTTATATTAATGTTAGAAATAAAAGTATATAACACGTCAACGTGTCAAAAGTCAAAAGTATGTAATAATTTTTTTTTCTTTGTCGAGTTTACAGCATTTTTTTTCTTTGTCGAATTTACAGCATTTTTTTTTTTTTTCTTTGCTGGGTTTATGTTTCATTGCGCGAACATGATGCCTAACCGTACTTTTCTATAGGTATTTAAAATTGAATCGTCAATGTGGAATTTTTCAGCGGATATAAATGACATGATTTATATAAAATAAAATATTTTAAGATTTAAAATAGAAATATATTTTGTAGAAGTGCGCCATTTTCACTCCAGCGGCTTTGAAATTCCTCCCATGTGGAAGTGTTTTACTTTTGAAAATAACGCAAGTCAAATCACGCACTGATAAAATGCAAAATTTTATTTAAAAAAATCGAGTGTCTTTATGGAAGAGTAGTGACCTTTAGGTTAAAATAATGTTTGTTTGAGAGTTAGACCAACTAATATAAGATGCATTTCTTATTTGATTCATTTTGTGGATTGGTTATAAATTAATGTAACAGTTCCTTCTCAAACATTTTCTTTCGTCGAAATTAGTCGGATTTCACCTCGTAATGCAGTCGGCTCTCGTTAATTCGAACTCTTCGGGACCACAAGAAATGTTCGAATTATCCGGAGTTCGAATTATGGAAAATATGAAATGAAAACATGCTTAATATGGTACTATTACAAAGGAATTGATATTATAGTGTTTTTTAAATTTATTTCGTATGTTATCACTATAATATGACTTAATATTAAATTAGAATGTATAAATACATAAATTAATTAAAATATTAGAAACAAGCAAAGAAAAAATTAAAGCGTCACTGATGGACAGACGGGGCACTAAGCAAGTGGATATCAAATGCATTGGATTATACGCATACTCGTTCGGAACAGTTTTCACAAAAATCAAAGAAAGAAAGTTATTTAAGGGGGTAGTAAGGTATTTTTTTTTCATTTTTTTATTTTTATTTTATATTAATGTACAACATCTTAAGATTATACTGTGAAAATTTGAAAGCAATTGAAGTAAAACTGACAGAGATATACACTTGTAAGTCTCCGCCCTCCGATTTCGACAAAAGCGTCTGTGAAACTTTAAACATGTTTTTCTAACACTTCGCTTTTTCGAAGCCGGTGAACTCTGTAGCTCAAAATCTACTGAACCGATCTTTTTTAAATTTTACACACTCTTTCTTTATATAAATTACGAGATAACGCTGTCGAGTTTTTTTTCTTTTTTTTAAATTTTAACTTACTTTTAAAAAACAAAATATCAGATTTTTTTGATGAAAAATCAGTATTTTGACTTCCGAGCCTTGTAAAAAATTAAAAAATCAATAATAAAAAAAAACTCGACTGCGTTCCCTGAGGAAACTTATCAACTAATTAAATCAATTTGGTTTTTTAATTTCCGTTGATGCATTCATGAGTTATGCGGTTCACCGTGAATCAACTTTTTTTTGGGACGTCTTCGAAGATTCGCTGTCATCGGCTTATTTTTTAATATTTCTTAATGAAAATTTCACAGAATACTCTTTAAATGACATATAATTATACTATAACTATACAAATAAATAAATATTAATTGTATCCTTACAAAAAATGATAGAAAATATGCTTTTTTTTTCTTTCGAATTAACCTTACTACCCCCTTAAATGATTGGAAATCCGTGAGAAAGAAAAGAAAAATAGGAATTCTTGTTAAGAGAAAGTCGAAGTCAAGAGAAAATGAGTTCGAATTAATGAAAAAGTTTAACGTTATTCTGTCATTGAAAGTTTCGGGACTTCATGTTAAGTTCGAATTAAGCGAAGATTCGAATTATCCGATTTCGAATTAACGAGAGTCGAGTGTACTACTTTTTTTTTCTAGTTTTTAATGTCATTTCTGTAGCGGTTCAATTGAGGTTTTGCATTATTGCAGAAAGTAAAGGTAAAATATTCAAAATAGTGTATTACAATACCTTTTTGTTGTCATTTTTTCATAACTACTGAAAATTAAACTGTAATTAAAATTTGCCAAGACTATAGTCTTGCATAAAAATATATGTTAGTTAAACATAGTTTTTAATAATTCCATTTTTAATCAGAAATCATTCATTTATGCATATATTTTTTTAAAAAAATTGTAAAATGTTATTGCACACAGATTAATAAAATTGCATTTTTTTTTCAGTTTTTTGGTAGCAAATTAAGTTGATGGGGAGAAAACAAATCACGCAAATAAACAGAAAAGTAACAGATAAAGGAGAAAACAAATCACGCGTTTAAACGCCTATGTTCCCAAATGGGACCATTGCATTATTTGTAATACAAAACATATATTTTCCAGCATAATAACGATGTCCTTATTTTTTCTTAAAAATATAAGGTTCATTTCAACTTTTGAAAATATATATATATTTATGTTTAAGCATTTATGACAGGTATAAGGAAAATGTAAATTCATTAATTTGCATAAAGATATATTATTTGCTTTTATCGTTTTCTCTGTATTACTTACATTTGACCATTAGGAATCTAAATGTTTTTCGAATTCGAGAAAATATTCAAGAAAATTATAAAATAGCATATAGAGGAAAATAATTTGTTATATTTGCATAGGTTGTCAATCTATATGTTCCAAAATGCAAATTTTGAAATGAAAACAGCCAAAAACACTGTAAAAATATTTTTCTTTGTTATTTTCTAAATTTGTATGCATAAATTAAAACATTTGAAGATGTAATTTACGAAAAACAAAATTATTATTACATTGCGATATTAATTTGGCGTGTAAACGGTTAATTTTCAGTATCCATATTAATATTATACAGAAATAAAAGTATATAAAACATCAAATAGACGATTTTTTTTTTTTTTCAATTTGCTGGGTTTTGTATTATTTTGCGAAAATGACGTCCTAAGCTTACTTTGCTATAGATGTTGTAACTGAATCATCATTGTGGAATTTTTCAGCGTATCTAAATGACATGATTTTCTATAAAATAAAATACTTTAAGGTTTAAAACTGAAATACGTTTTGTAGAAATGTGCTATTTTCACTTCATTCTCACAAATGGATCACACACTGATAAAATGCAAAATTCTACAATGAATAAATAAATAAATAAATAAATAAATAAAAAAATAAAAAAATCGGGTGTCTTTATAAAAAAAATAGTGACCTTTAGATTAAAATAACGTTTGTTTGAAAGCCAGAACTACCAATATAAGATGAATTTTTCATTGTAACTAATTTTGTAGATTGAGTATAAATTAATGAAACAATTCCTTCTTAAAAATTTCTTACGTTGAAATTCGACAGGTTCCATTTCGCAATTTTTTTTTTTTTTTTTTTTTTTTTTTTTTTTTTTTCTGCTTTGCTTTGCTTTTTATCAAGGGGTCACTAAATTCTAAAAAACAAAATTCCCTTTATCAATTTTATAAATATTTTTCGGGAGAGGGAGGGAGTAGCAAGAGGAGAAAAATTAAAAGTTTTTAACGAGAGTTACGGAGACAAAGCTGCACTGAAAAAAAAATGAAGTACTCAAAAATGAGTAAGTCAATGTATTCAAATCGAATTGAGTATGTTTGGATCAAAAATGAACACATTGCTTTCTCAATTTTGAAACAGCATATGTTATCAAGTCCAAACAAACAAACGATCATTTTGTACCCAGTATTGTTTTATCTCATTCATGGCGGCATAAAAGATGCTTATTAATGTAAATATAAATTATGCACAGCATTTAAAAATAGTTTTAAAGTATACTTGCAAATAATGCTCTTGTCATTAAAAAAATTCGACTTTGGATGTTTTACTTATAATTTTGCTATTTCTCTTAATAAATAATCAATTAAATGTTTATTATTCATAATTTTGAGCAAGAAATAAATACCAGCATATTTTCACTTTAATTTGTGCATTCAAGGGGCAGATATTAGTAATTTATATAATTGAACACAACCATGGAACCAAAAATGAGTACATGTGTTTCTCAGTTTTGAGAACTTTTGTATCAGAGCAAGGGAGGCGCTAGAGGGGGGGGACCAGGGGGACACCTGCCCCCCCCTCATGGGGCTCAAAATTCAATGTCGTCGGGGAAAATATTTTGATTTTTGAATTTCAGCCCTGTCAAATTAAGTCAAAATATAGAGGGAGTTTTTTTTTTTTTTTTTTTTTTTTTTAAGCTCAGATTGATTACACTATTATTTTTGGACTTGAGCAAAATTTTCGGTTTCTGAATGAATTTTGATTCTTGCAGATTAAGTTCAAATAAACCCGATCTTTCAAAAAAAGTAAAAAAAAAAAAAAAAGAAAAGAAAGAAAGAAATCCGAATTTCTTAAAATAAAAATCTACATAGATGACTACACAGGATGATACATAAACGACTTTGTATGTTTTTTTTTTTTTTTTTTTTTTTTTTTTTTTTTTTTAACAAAAAAGATAAAATTTATACTGAAGTTTTGTCGGGGCTGTCTTGGATGACGGGTAGAATGCTGCATCGGGTCGGGCAAACTGAACCTAACATGACTCGCAGTTCGGGTTGAGCCTAATCTTTTGTCGTTGTGGATCGGATTCCAGTTGTTTTTAACTTTGTTTCAGGTTCGGGTTGGATGTTGACCCTTATAATTCTTGATTCAAGATCAATCGATCTCTCAAAAGAATTTACAAAATTTATTTTAAAGTGAAAAACTATATATTGAATGTTCATGAGTTTATATATACTAATTTTTTTCTTAAAACTTAAAACTGATACTGGAGGTATAACTGTAGATATATTTTTACATACTAATTGCATTACAGTATGGCTATATTTTTTCATCAGTTACGGTTGGGGTCAAGTTGAGGTTGAAATGTTTCGGGTTCAGATCAAAATGTGGAGATGTCAAATTCAGATCGCATTTCGGCTAGAGTCCTGCATCACCCTTGGGAAATTAAACCCAGCCCGACTGGCGATTTGAGTCGGATCTGTCTAAAGTTAATATTTTTTCGGGGAGGTTCGGACTGACTTCTATTTTTCGAGTGGCTTAATTTTAATTGTTTTAGCATATGGGTTCGATTCTACCTCATTTTTCAAAAGTATCGCCAAAATATACTTTAAAATGTAAAATTATATTATTTGTATGTCAATGAGTGCATACACAGATACATTAATTTTCTACCTAAAAAATATAATTGATATTGGAGGTATTATTGTAGAATATTTTTCCATTATTGCTTGACGAGATGGATTTTTCTTTTTCAATTTTCTTTTTCATTTCGAATTGAATACTTTTAGGTCGAAGTTTCTCGAGTTCGGGCCATCTACATTTTAAAAACTATTTGAAGTTGAATGGATATAGAATTACCAGTTCAGGTCGGGTATAACCCAATCCGCAGAGGACTCTATGCTCGCAAAATAATCCGTCAATTAAAGTGTTTTTCCTCTTGTTTATATTAAGTTAAAACAGAAAAATGTGCCTTAAATTTTGCTTTCATGCTCTTTAATTTTGCCATTTCTCCCTGTCCCCCTCCCTCGCAAAGATACAGAAAAAACACCAATTACCTGAAATACTCATATCTAAAGCAACATGTCCGTCAAAAATTATGGGTATTCTGGCAGCTGTGCGGCTTAGCACTTTTTTGTACCAACGGAATTTATTAATCCATTTTATCTAAATGTACGCAAAAACCAAAAATCTAAGATCAAAATTTTCGAAAAATGTCCAAATCAGAAGGCAGAAAATGCTTAAAATAATAGAAAAGTCTCTTCAAATCACAGGGATATTTCGGCAAAGTCGCGATGAACTCAGAACGAGTAATTTTGGCCCACGCAGACCTTCTAACCTGTGGTTAGACCTCCTGTATAACCCGTGGTTTGGATTGGTGATATATTACTTACCCATTATAGTTAGTATAGGGTAAGTCTTGCAATCGTTTTGAAAATCGAAAAATTTTTTTTGACGGATTTACATGTTTTAGATAGTAGAGATTCGGAAAAACATATTTTTAGAAAAAAAATTTTGCCGTCCGTCCGTCTGTCTGTAAACGCTCTATCTCCCGAAAAAATTGAGATAGAGACTTGAAATTTTGTATGTAGTTAGTATGTAAGAATGGGACGAACCCTATTTAATATCAGCAACCTCGATTATCCGGAACTATTTTTTTCGGACTCTCGAAAAATTCGTTTTGATGAAAGGTATATAAAAATTTTCGATTTTTTTTTTGTTCTAAGGAGTGGACGTAAAAGGCAATAAAATAACACACATTTTGCATATAGAACGAAGTTGATCGGATTATTAGTTGCCGAGATATTTGTAATCCTGTTTTCCACATTCTTCGATTTTTCTTGACCCTGTATTTCATTCAAATTTCAATTCAGAGGTATATTTTAATTGGAAATAAGAAGCTTAATCCGACGCAGTTATTTGTTAGTTAATAAAATTATTATTTTTGGAGTTATAAGGATGTTTCTTTCACGCAGTTCGGTACTACTTGAGTAGTTTGGCGTTTTATATAGTTTGTCGAAATTGGTAATCAGCAGTTCTTTAATATAGCATTACTATGTATATTAACAATATTTAAATTTTGTTTATGAATTGCAATCCATTGTATAAATAGTTTTCACATATTTTATTTTCATATACATATCCATGATGGGTAAGTAATACGGTGGCCCCCAACGACTAGTTTTTTAATTGCGAGTCGCTTTTCACTGATATGAAAATAACGCACTTTTAGATTTCCAACTATTTTACAAGTTTTCACTTCATTTACATTTATCTTTTGTTTTAATTTGGAAATTTTGTATTTAAGTTTTTGTTTTAGATTTAAATTTTGTATCTTATCACAATTTGAAACATCACAGTTTTTGCATTCGATCAATAAACACTATAAAACAAAATGGAAATTGAAG
Source organism: Maratus speculifer (assembly GCA_964019185.1). Classification (NCBI taxonomy): domain Eukaryota; kingdom Metazoa; phylum Arthropoda; class Arachnida; order Araneae; family Salticidae; genus Maratus; species Maratus speculifer. The sequence goes on from OZ025289.1 coordinate 308,367,594, forward strand.
TTGTTTTTCACATTGTTTTTATTATTACTACTATAGCTAAAAAAAAAAAATCTGGTTTAATTTACACATTCTCTCGAAAATACAGAAAATTCATCAATCTAATGCTAAAATTACCTGAAAGCCTCCAATATCTAAAGTTGCATTTCTGTTGAATCAAAGGACTGTTCAGTTTACTGAGCAGCAACGCTCTGCACAAGATTTTTCTATTAGAAACTGATTTTTTACGCATCTCTATTTTCTCTCAAAAAAAATGAAAAGTTAGTGAACCGAATCTCAAATTTTTTTGAAATTCTACAATCAAAACTCCAAAAATTTTTCAAGTAATAGAAAAATCCGTTCCAATAACACGCGTGTTCCGGCAACTTATTGTCTGTGTATTTTATTTTTGGAAAAATGTTTTTTGTGAGTGTATAGAATAATAATTACATTTTCTCAAATATGACAAAAATAGAAAGTAATGAAAAAGGTAAAACGCGGTATTTATAAAGTACTATTTCAAAATTGTAGTTCGACTAATTAGTTTCTTACTTAGATTTCAAACTACCATGTTTAAACTGCAGAGAACAGCTGCGATTCACTAAAAAAGAATACGTGCCTGTCTGTTTTGACTAGTTTTCAAATTCTGTTGCGCAAGTCAATATAAAACAAATTTTTCGAATATTAAAATGATAAAGAGATTGATGAATAATGTTGTTTAGCTTTATCAGACTTATTCTTGCTGATTGGTTATAAAAATGAATCTTTATATATCTCAATGTTGCTATGTGACTTACCCCCTCCCCCCCTCCCCCCCCAAAAAAAAGAAAAGAAAAAAAAACTTGTTTCTTGATAAACCAGAAGGATATTTTAGAGTTACATAGATGGAGTACTTTATTTTCGACAACTGTCCATTGACCACAAATGCAAGGAGTTAATTTTTTTCTCTGATCTAGTATTATTATTTTAAAATATCGAAATAAGATTTTTTAAATTATTACTCGTCTGTTTAACACTTTTTTTTCTTTTTTTACAAAATTCATGTAATTAATCGTAGTAACCGTAAAAACAATTCTACAATGAACTTTTAAAGGAAGAATTTGATTATGAACAAATGGAATTTATGATTTTGCAAATTTTGCATTATAATTTATGATTTCTTTTAATTATAAATATTTTATGAGTTCCATCTTTCTACGAAGATTTGAACTTTAATTTGTTTCTGCCGTATATAAAAAGTTCCAAGACTTTTATAAGAGTAAATCCAAATGATTTCTTTTTTATTTGCGTTTATATGTGATTTGATATTTTTACTCGAGTGTTTTAATTTTAAAACTGCTTTATACGCCAGAATTCGTACTTTTGTTGATAATAATAATTCAACTTATGTTAACAATTATGGAAGTTTCTCATTTATATTTTTGCATTCAGCAATACATGTAATAGAGCTTCGATTATCCGGACTGTCGGAACTTAGGTCGATCCGGTTAATGAAAAATACGGAAAATAGGACAACTTTAAAAAACGCATATGACAATGTTTTTAGATAACTTCCCTTCACATATTTCCCAGGTTTAAGATTGGCAGTTGTGGTAATTTTAGCATATTCAGTTAGTATGGATGACACTTTGGTGTATATCGCCCTACATATGGTGTTTTTTATGCTGTGTTTTTTTTCCCGAAATTTTGCTGCACCTATTGAATATAGAATTGCACAAAACATTTTATGCTTTTTTTTTTTTTTTTTTAAAGCTGTCTCTGTTTTGGCTTCGAACACTCAATAGACAAGAGATTCCTTATCTTATCCAGAATCAATTGACGTGACTTAGCGTGCGTGGTTTGCCATATTATTTGTTCCTAGTGAATAACCCAAATTTAAGGAAAGAAAATTTCACCGAACTCCAGCTTCTGGATAAACCTCGATAGAGGACTGCATTGATCGGATCCGGGCCTATTTTCTTTTACGTCACTGGGACCTGTCCGTGTCTGGTTTTCACTTTTTTCATGGCTTAACTAACTTTTTCGATACCGAGCTGAGACTGATTTCCTTCTTCCTAGGACTGCACGGGTCGAAATTTTCAGTCCCGGTTTCGATCCAGTTCATGTAAAAATCACCCTCTCGGAACGACTTAAACCGTGCAAAAATCAGTAAAATTTGGCCCATTCCAAACATTTTTACATAAAATATATGTATTTTTTTAATAAGTTTAACTCGACATTATCCTAAAATTTAACTTTAAAATTTATTATTTTTAAAGAATAGTAGATTTTCAGGCAGTAAAATTTAAATGCAGTAAAACCTACCTATGACGTAATCCTGTCTTAAGGGAACACTTCACTCACTTGAAAACACCCAATCCGTAATGTTAAACCAACGGGCAGATTGTTTTTTAATTTCTCGTTTAATTTTAATATTTTTAAACGATTTTTTTCTTTCTTTTTTCTGTATGATAGCTGAGTTTAATCTTCAATTTGGCTATTTTTTACTTTTTCGATTTTGGTTACAGATATTATTAAAAAAAATAGTACTTTAAGTTTCAAAACCGTTTTCAAAAGTGGAAGTATTTAAAAAAAAAAAAAAAAAAAAAATATGTAACCGAAATCGAAAAAGGGAAAAATAGCCATATTAAAGGGCAAGCTCAGCTGTCCTATGCAAGAAAAAAAATTGTTTAAAAATATTCTAATTAAAACGAGAAATTCCAAAATAACCTGTGTTTAACATAACGGAGCGGGTGTTCTCAAGTGAGTGAAGAGTCTCCTTAAGGGTGTATTTCAATTCAAACTGCTCTTTTTCCGATTTATTTTTAAATTCATTTTTGCTCTCATATGCATCAAACTGGCAAATTGTCATATTTAGAAAGTACACAAGGAGCCGTGATTGTCGATTCTTCGATAAATGCAGAAAATATTGCAAAAAAGCAATCAAAAACGGCATTTTGAATCGATTTTTCCGAAGCGGTAGATCTGTGAACGAAAAAAAAGGTCATGCTAAGAAGGTAACTGTTTATAAATCAAATTCTAATGAATTGAGCGTAAAATGACATCACACGGCACCTTATACGTCTCTTGAAAAATGCCCTCAGCAAGTTTCATGTTTCTACTTTTAAAAATGTGTCTGAAATTGTATCGGAAAATTTCGAGCTGTTGAAGGTGGAAAAGCGTTTTTTCAAATAGACCCTTAAACGCAAACTATATTGATTCAAAATGAATATAATAATACACCAGAAAAGACATCATCATCACCGTCATCACCTGCTACGAGGTCAACTTGACTATATAGTCCAGGCATTTGGTAAAAAATAAATGCAAGTTTTGGTGTAGTTTTGATTTTTGGTTCCCTTTATGTTTTTGGGGTCGCTGAACACGAATCCGGCATTATCCAACAAAATTTCTCCCCGGAAACACGTTTTTTTGGCAAAAAACGTGGCTTTTTTTCGTTTTTTCTAAATAACTTTAAAATTATGCATTTTACATAAAAGTCATCAATACATAAATTAAAGAGCACAAAATTTCCTACATTTTATGTATTTAAAGTTTTTTTTCTGATCAATGGTTTAGCCGTGAGAGAGCCGCAAAAATGGGTGTGAAAAGCAGAAAATTCTGAAAAACGTGAATTACAGCACCGTACGTCGGTGAAACATGAAAAACAACCATTTTACGCAATTTTTCCCACTTAATAGTACTAAATGTATTACTATTGACTATATTTTATTAATCTGATGTTCATCGTTTCTTTCATAACTAAAAAATAAATAAAAATGAGTATATCTGAGATCAAAATCTTCATTTGCTATTACAAAATAATAATAGTAATAATTTCTTAATCTGACTTTTAAATAATGTAAATAAAATAACTAAAACAGGCTTTTATTGATCCCATCTGCACTTTCCCTCTTGATTGAAAGGGTACAAGTGTGAAATAACGTTGGTCAAGCGCCCAACCCCGCATCCCATGTCCACGTTCAGTAGAATACTACCCCCCCCCCCTTCCCCGCCAGTCTCGCCTCTGTTAGAAATATGCGTCGCACAGAAAACTGTCTTATCAGGAGGACACATTACTCTCAGTTTCCATATGCAACTGCATACTTATAATTTAGTAATTCACTGTTTGTGTCTTCGTGAATATAGTGAACAGCTAAAGTGATTTTGCGCGATGTCGCTGTGTTTTATTTGTGACTCTCCTTTAGAAGATGGGTCAGTGAAAGTTAGTCGAAGTATTGCAGCGTTAATCAAGGCAAATACAGAAAGAAAGGATGGAAAGGCAGTTTTCCTAAAGGGGAAAACCTCAGTAGATATACATGTTAAGTGTAAGGCTCCTATATACTCGGGCTGAATCACGCCTCCATTTAATTTCCAAAACGGTTGCCTGATTTGGCGTCTTATCGCGTAGATGGCGAGGCGAGTAATTTTTGTTTCTCAATCTCTCTCACGGGAAAATATAAGGCATTTAAAATTGGGTAAAATAATAACGTGTAGGTATGCTTTTGTATAATGCTATATTAGAATTAAAAAATTATTTCCATCAATTTATTTTTATTAATATGTTTTACATGCTTATTTAACAAAGAAAATATAAATGGAACTAATTCTAAATTTGATTTAATGTGAGTATAAATATATATTCACATACATTAGACTGATTTTATTCTTTTTTTTATTTTCACAGTGAAATTATGATTAATATTTTTTTAATAAAAAAGCTTCAAATGCTAATATTCTTTGCTATAAGTTAGTAAATTAAGGACACAGTTTTAACGAATTAGTCCTACGTAAAATAATTTCTAATTAAAAACTTAAAAAATGAAATAATTTAAAAAGGAAGAATGAAATCCTTCCATGTTTCCGGTTTCTTTTAATTTCATCTTAACTCGCCCCCCTTCCCTCTTAATCCCTAAAAGATTCAATCAAATGCTTAAGATTTGTAAAACTTTTTTTATTTACTATCATGCCCTTTTATTACTTTATTGCAACAACAAATAATCAATTATTTAAATCTCCACCTTTCGAAATTACCGATTTCGCCTCCCCCCCCCCCCCGAAACAAAGCACTCAAAATGTAAAATAATTAAACAATACTGTTTTATTTTTTTCTGTTCTATTTGGAATTTTATAGTAATTGTAGATAAATAATATATTGTTAAATGAAATGCCCCTCCTTTACGCCAAATAAATAAATAAATAAATAAATAAATAAAATAATACTAATAATAAAACATGACACCTCCTCCATTTTTAGCTTAAAAATTATAAATCTTTCATATTTATAATTTTTTCTAATGCTTTTGATATTTTTCTAAACAATAAATTTATAATCATAAAATCCCACCACTCTGAATTTTCGGCTTTTTTCTTTTTAACTCTCCCCCCCCCTCCCCCCACCCGCCTTTTCCTCCGCAAAAATATATCTTTTTCACTTTCGATTAAACATATCTCTATTCTTTATTATTAATTATTTAAATCTCCACTTTTTGAAACTACCGCTTTATTACCCCATCCCCCAAACTGAGAATTCAAAATATAAAACAATTAAATAATACTTTTTCATTTTTATTTTTCTATTCTATTTGGAATTATATTGTAATTGTTGATAAATAATAAATTGTTAAGTCAAACACCCCCCAACCCCACGCTAAAAGAATAAATAAATACATAAAAATAATAAATAAATAATAATAAATAAATAAATAATAAAATATGCCACATCCCTCATTTTTATCTTACAAAATTTAAAATCTTTAAAACTCATGATTTTTTCTAATATTTTTGTTATTTTTTTAACAATAAATTTATAATTATAAAATCCAACCTCCCTCTGAACTTTTGGCTTTTTCTTTAACTATGTCTCCCCCCCCCCCCTCCTTTTCTTACGCCGCAAAATATAATATCTTTTTCAATTTCGATTTAAAATATCTCTATTCTTTACTTCTTAAATATTAAATGAATCCAACCATTTAAATCAATACCTCACACTCTAAAAATAAAAAAATAAATAAAAATAAAAATAAATAAATGAACAAGGCGAAAGTTGCATAAATGAGGGAACGGGGAATTCTCGTCTTTTCTTTTCTTTTCTCACCCGTCTGGTATAAAATACGACATCAGCTTCGAAAAACCGGTTTGTTGTATACAAGCGATTAGGTTGGCGCGATATTTGGCGAAGTTCTCCAATCCAGATCTATTCTTTTAAGTATTTATACACAAATTACTCCCCTTTTTTTCATTTATATGGAAGTTAAATACTCTAAACCCATTCCTGAACAGGTCAGAATAATTTTCTGCTAAACAATCGTCCATTTTTAACGATTTTGTAGCCTTAAAGTCATTCAAACGTTTCTCGCCCCATAGGAATCAATGGGAAACAAACGGTAACTGGGAAACAAGATGCTTGACGATTCAGCCTGAGTTACAGGAGCCCTAGTTAAGTGTAGAAAAGGATACGTAAATGAACGGATGATTACTGCTTATGTGAAGACAGTTGAGGAACAAAGTGCACTTCTCAAATTTTAAGATCATCAACTCCTCAGTTTAATTTTCGAACTAATTGTTTTATATGTGGACTGTGCATTTCGGAAGAGTTCATTGCAACACAAGCGAAAAATCCACCAAGCGAACGCAATACTGTATACAGTGTGCGACACATGGGAGTACAATTCTGAAAGCAGCAAGAGCTCGCAATGATGATTATGGGCAGGCTATAATTCAGCGCATCGAACTAGTGAATGATTTGATCGCAGCAGATGCTCAATACCTTATCAAATGTTTTAAATATGTTTATAGGAGGCCGAAGGTCCAAGAACAGAAGAAACGTGGTCCGTTTGCTGAGGAAATCGACAGAGCAATGCAAAGTACATACGATTACCTGGAAAATCATAATGACGAGTTTCAATTCTCCATGGAAGAGCTAATGAAACAGGTTACAGGGAGTTATCAACCTAATATGAGAACTATAAAATTTAACCTCATTGAGAGATATGGAGACGACATACTGATTACAAAGAATCAGAAAAAAGTCCATTGTGTGCTTCAAGAATATAGGAGGGAAGATACTGACTAATGCATGGTATCAGCAAACATGTAAATCTGATCGAAATGAGAGACTGCGAGTGCTTGAAACAGCAGCAAAAATTATTTGCGAAGATATCAGATAGAAGATTTGCTTCGAGAAACTGCAAAAACATCGCAGTTGTGTGTCAAGACGATGAGGATGAACTAGACTTTGAAACCGATCTGGAAATGGATTGCCCACACAATGAATCAGAGGACCCAATGGAAGGGGAAATAGTTATGCCGCAAGGTATCAAATATTTACTATTAAAAAAAACTTTTATTTATAATATTGATAGTTATAAAAACACCCACTAATTCCATTCGTCTATTTTCTATTTTGTAGATGTCGTTGAAAAGCAGGGATCCCCAAATAAAAGAAAGCAAATATAGAACTTTGTTTTTTAAGTAAAAGTACTTACTAATGTACATAATTATTTGTTATTAAATAATAATTCATAATGAGTCATCGTTTTTATTGTTAGCAACTTCATTGTAAAATATAGTCGATCATAATATCTTCAATATCATTTAAAGTCAATTTTTGCTAAAAATGGTCATTTTTCATGTTAAATCTATGTACAGTACCATAATTCGTATTTTCCGGATTTTTTTAATTTTCACACCCACATTTTGAACTTCTAGAACTTTAAGAACTAGAATCCGTGTCAGCTTTTATATGTTAAAGCCTGTTTTAGTTATTTTATTTACTTTATTTAAAAGTAAATTAAGAAATTATTACTATTATTATTTTGTAATAGCAAATGAAGATTTTGATCACAAATATGTTCATTTTTATTTATTTTTTAGTTATGAAAGAAACAATGAACATCAGATTAATAAAATATAGTCAATAATAATATATTTAGTATTATTAAGTGGGAAAAATTTGCATAAAATGGTTGTTTTTCATGTTTCATCGACGTACGGTGCTGTAATTCACGTTTTTCAGAATTTTCTGCTTTTCACACCCATTTTTGCGGCTCTCTCACGGCTAAACCATTGATCAGAGAAAAAAACTTTAAATGCATAAAATGTAGGAAATTGTGTGCTCTTTAATTTATGCATTGATGACTTTTATGTAAAATGCATAATTTTAAAGTTATTTAGAAAAAACGAAAAAAAGCCACGTTTTTTGCACGTTTTTTGCCAAAAAAACGTGTTTCCGGGGAGAAATTTTGTTGGATAATGCCGGATTCGTGTTCAGCGACCCAAAAAACATAAAGGGAACCAAGAATCAAAACTACACCAAAACTTGCATTTATTTGTCCTTTTTGAGCACGTAATGCCTGGACTAATAACTCTCTTTTCCTTTACTTACTTTTTTTCTTTTTCTTTTTTTCTTTTTTTTTTCCCCTCCCCAATGCGATCCCGTTTTAGAATATTTTACTGTGTGGCATTTTTCTCCAATACATGAAATAAGGATTGAAGATATCTGAATGATAACTGAAACATTTACATACAAATAGATATTTATAAAAAATAAATAAATATTTTCACCTAGAGCACTTTTAAAACAAGTAAGAAAAATCATGCGTTAAGCATAGATTATGAAGCACTTTCCAACACTTCTTGAAATCTTTAACAAAACTTAGTTATCCAGGGAAATTACGCATTATTTATTGCCCATATCTAAATGTGTATTCCAATACTTTTGAAATGCCCAGTATTTGATCTGTCGGTTAATATATAGACTATATAATGGTAAAATTTAGTTTAGCAAGAAATAGCCTAACTGGTTGAAATTTTCCTTTCAGCAATTTATACTAATAGATGGAAACATACTTGAATATTTTTGTTTAGACCTGTAAAATGCATATTACCTTTAATACACGAAAGTATTTTGCTAAAGCTTAGTTTAAAAATAAATTCTCTTTAAACTACTTAAATCAAATTTCCAGAATTTATCCAAAGGCGACCATGTATCCAGTTCTTTGCGTGACCCTGTATATGTTATTTTATCTATAATCTACAAGCATTTCTTAGTAAACTAAATGTAGTTCATCATAAAAAGGCATAACATATTTAAAAACCACCTTTAAATAAATTACGCTCATATTCAGTAACCTTTCCGAGATCTTTTGTGTAACCCTGTATATCTAAATTGTGTAACAATTAGTATTTATATAAACCATGTATTATGCATACATCTAGTGAAACTTAAAAGCCTATCATCATAATTAAAAATGCATTTCATCCATCTAACAGCCATCTTCCTTAATATACAGGACTTCGATTAGAATATACTATTTGAAATCTTTTGTGTGTCACTGTAAATGCTATGCAGTATGTATTATGTATGAAATAACTCATATTAATCCTGAGCAACGTATATCAATTTGATTATATATGAAATCGTTTATAATAATTAAAATCTGTCTCAAACAATTCCCCGATTTATTATTATCCATTCGAATTATTTTGTGTAGCCTTTAATTCAATAATAACTATTCCTTTCGCTGCATACTTTAGAAAATAAATATCTTAGTGCACTTTGTAGATGCATATAAATTTGAAGATGTTTTACAGGATGTAACTTCTTTAAAATTCATTTGAAACGATTTTTTCCCATAGGCCGTAATGTAATGGAAAATTCTGACTGTCCCTGTAAATAAACTAATCATGGCAGAGACTTCATTTTCAATAGGTTTCGTGCTTGGGTAAACATCATTAACGTTCAAAAATTTCATGACAATCCTAGTTTATTTACGAGAGTTAGAGCGCTTAGAGACGAACAGACAAACCGAATGCATAAGCACTTTTCAACTTTGTTGGAAAGTGCTAAAAATTATTTTTGTCACAACTCCTCATCTAAAACACTTTATAACCCTGTCGAAGTAAAAATTCATGTTTTGTAGAAATACAGTCGGGTAGGGCTGATATTTTATTTATCTATTTTTTTTTTTTTTTTTTTTTTTTTTTTTTTGTGTGTGTGTGTGTGGGGGGGGGGATAATATTACACACACACATACATATATATGTATTTGCTTTTCCCGGACCGTATATCAGGCCGATTTTTTAAATGCTATGCCGACCGGACCATTAACCTATTTAGTACAAACCGGGTCGGGCCTGGGTCTAAAATTTTTGCCCCCGCAGTTTTTTAGGCCCCGAACCAGTACGTGGGGGCCTCTAATATATATTATGAACTTGGCCCCCTGTCGGGGATACAGTGCCCCCCCCCCCATCGGACAAATTCTGGCGCCGCCCTTGGATCGGAGCTATCTATACTAATAAAATAACAAATCGCTCTGTCTGCGTGTGTGTGTGTGTGTGTGTGTGTCTGCGATGGCTAGCAAAATCTATGGGACGTACGAAGCTCAAAATTTTTATGAGAGTAGCCCAATATCTCTCCTGATGCACCTGAGCTTCAGAATTTCGAAATTCTATTTATTAACTGAGTAATTAATTAAATTCCAAAGATCACTCTCATAAAAAATCGCCTTTTTTCTTCTTTTTTTCTCTTCATTCAGTTATGGTTGGTTGGTTGCATAAAATTTTCGCATAAATAATTAAAAAAGCTGGGAATAGACCTTTAAAATTCATAGACTGGCAAACTGTCAGTTTAAATGATGATTTTTTATCACAGCGGTTGTAAACCATGGAGGAAAAAGATAGGTGGTGGTGAAGTGAACCGAAAAAAGGGTTGCAATATTAAATCATTTATCGCTCAAATTTTAATGTCCCAAACAAAAGCATGTGGAAGTGATTTTGTATTAATAAGACGAATTGAAAGAAATGAATTACAGCCGAAGCGTATTTTATGAAGAAATAGTAATTTTTTAAAATGGTCTTTTTTCTATTATATTATTTATTTTTAAAAAAATGTTTGCTTTTAAAATAATTGAAATTGATAAATTCGAAATAATTAAATGTCAAAATAAAATAAAATAAAATATTGAAAACATTTGATTTGAACTAAAAATTGTATTACTAAAAGGTTTCTTTTTTTTTTCAGAACTTTTTAATACTTTATAACGTAGATGAAAATATGGTTTTAATATAACAACATATTAATAACTCTATATCTATACTAATAAAATAACAAATCGCTCTGTCTGCGTGTGTGTGTGTGTGTGTGTGTGTGTGTCTGCGATGGCTAGCAAAATCTATGGGACGTACGAAGCTCAAAATTTTTATGAGAGTAGCCCAATATCTCTCCTGATGCACCTGAGCTTCAGAATTTCGAAATTCTATTTATTAACTGAGTAATTAATTAAATTCCAAAGATCACTCTCATAAAAAATCGCCTTTTTTCTTCTTTTTTTCTCTTCATTCAGTTATGGTTGGTTGGTTGCATAAAATTTTCGCATAAATAATTAAAAAAGCTGGGAATAGACCTTTAAAATTCATAGACTGGCAAACTGTCAGTTTAAATGATGATTTTTTATCACAGCGGTTGTAAACCATGGAGGAAAAAGATAGGTGGTGGTGAAGTGAACCGAAAAAAGGGTTGCAATATTAAATCATTTATCGCTCAAATTTTAATGTCCCAAACAAAAGCATGTGGAAGTGATTTTGTATTAATAAGACGAATTGAAAGAAATGAATTACAGCCGAAGCGTATTTTATGAAGAAATAGTAATTTTTTAAAATGGTCTTTTTTCTATTATATTATTTATTTTTAAAAAAATGTTTGCTTTTAAAATAATTGAAATTGATAAATTCGAAATAATTAAATGTCAAAATAAAATAAAATAAAATATTGAAAACATTTGATTTGAACTAAAAATTGTATTACTAAAAGGTTTCTTTTTTTTTCAGAACTTTTTAATACTTTATAACGTAGATGAAAATATGGTTTTAATATAACAACATATTAATAACTCTATATCTATACTAATAAAATAACAAATCGCTCTGTCTGCGTGTGTGTGTGTGTGTGTGTGTGTGTGTCTGCGATGGCTAGCAAAATCTATGGGACGTACGAAGCTCAAAATTTTTATGAGAGTAGCCCAATATCTCTCCTGATGCACCTGAGCTTCAGAATTTCGAAATTCTATTTATTAACTGAGTAATTAATTAAATTCCAAAGATCACTCTCATAAAAAATCGCCTTTTTTCTTCTTTTTTTCTCTTCATTCAGTTATGGTTGGTTGGTTGCATAAAATTTTCGCATAAATAATTAAAAAAGCTGGGAATAGACCTTTAAAATTCATAGACTGGCAAACTGTCAGTTTAAATGATGATTTTTTATCACAGCGGTTGTAAACCATGGAGGAAAAAGATAGGTGGTGGTGAAGTGAACCGAAAAAAGGGTTGCAATATTAAATCATTTATCGCTCAAATTTTAATGTCCCAAACAAAAGCATGTGGAAGTGATTTTGTATTAATAAGACGAATTGAAAGAAATGAATTACAGCCGAAGCGTATTTTATGAAGAAATAGTAATTTTTTAAAATGGTCTTTTTTCTATTATATTATTTATTTTTAAAAAAATGTTTGCTTTTAAAATAATTGAAATTGATAAATTCGAAATAATTAAATGTCAAAATAAAATAAAATAAAATATTGAAAACATTTGATTTGAACTAAAAATTGTATTACTAAAAGGTTTCTTTTTTTTTCAGAACTTTTTAATACTTTATAACGTAGATGAAAATATGGTTTTAATATAACAACATATTAATAACTCTATATCAATATATAAAATATATTTATGAAAACATTCTTTTAAAATCATGCGCGAAAACTTAAATAACAAATATTAGTCTAAAATCTAGATTTCAGAGTGCAGACGATTTTAAGACATTAACGAAAGAATGCTAACTTTTCAAGCAAAATCTTAAATGATGCTTCTATATTGATATTTCAAAGTGACGGCTAGGTTACATTTATGTTATATTTAAGTTACGGTAGGGTAATGTTAAGTCGCAGTTAGGTTACAGACAGATTATGGTTATGGTACAAAAGTTTACGGTTAGGAATTTGTCCACAGAGTCAACATTACGCATGCTTTGATTAAAAATATACACTTTTGTTAAATGGCTCTGAAATTATAATACTATATACCAATCTTTTATCATCGCGTATCGATTCATTCAAGGTATAGTCGGATTTAAGAATGATATAATTAGTTTGAAATTCAAAATATTTCACTTGGGATTTCTATGTGAAAAAAATAATTAGTTACGTGATTTAACAGTGATTTTTACGGGTAAATATCAACACTTTAACACGAAACTAACGCAATCGTTGGATACATGTTCCCTCCCGTGTTTCTCATTGCTCATTTTAAGTATTTTTAGAGCTTAATATTAGTTGTTGTTTTTAAAACCGATTTTTCACAAAGTCAGCTGCAACGTATTTCAGACAATGCATTTCTGCATGCTTCCAGTTATTGATAAAATCATACAAATTTCAAGTTCGTTTAATATTGTTAATACGGACCCGGGCAACGCCGGGCGGGTCAGCTAGTTTTGAATATTTGAAATACTTAAAAACGAATACTTTTTACTCAATTTTGAGAACCCATTTTTTTCAGTGTGCTAATCTAACGAAAATGTCATTTCTATATTTCAGTCTGTTAGAGCGTCAGGAATTTGGATATTTCTCTGAATGGGTTCAGCGATACGTTGAACTTATTCTTCCATGCAGATGTTGATTTTAATTTCACGGTTAATAGCATCGGAGAATATTAAAAGACAAGACAAGAGAAATACTTCAGACACAGGAAGGGAGGAATGAGAAAAAACTGTGCTTTTTTACTTGAAAAAAAGAAAAAGAAATCGGAATATTACGGTAACCCTGAAAAAACGAAAAGGTCTGTGGAACTGCATGTGCGTATATCCGCCGAAAGACAAAGAGAGCACGCGTCCGAAAAAAGTTCGGAACACAATAAAAACCATTCGGTTGGATTGCGATCTCTTTTTTTGCGAAGAGACCTTCGATGCTCTTGCATTGATGAATGCGTTTTTGCTGCATATTACTAGTTTTTTTTTTTTTTTTTTTTTTGAAATTCATCTCGCCATTTTAGTCGCGTGATGCTTTGCAATATTTCCCCACTTGCCATATTTCATCGTTACTTACATTCGTCATGATTTCTTTTTATAGTAAAATTCTTCTGCTCTTCCAAAAGCGTCATTGCAGACAATTGCGGTCAAGCATTTGTCTTTTTGTGCGGGTGACACATCATTTCTACAAAAATATAAAATATAAAATTCCTTTAAAGTACTGTCAGTGGCGTAGCTAGGATGGGTGACACCCGGGGCGGATGTAAATGGTGTCACCCCCTCCCCTTCCGATGCGTCATATTTTTTCAATCACAATTCTACGTTATTATAACAATTGACCATACCATTCCTTATTTACCTTTTGTCCTCATGCATAAAAAAACCCCACAGGAGCGACTCATCACTTAACCCAGTTTTCATAAGTCAATGTGGTGTCTATATGTAGAACAAAATAATTTGTTGTTTAAATTTGTTTTTGCAACTTACTCGTTGGATAGGTAGGTTTTTGTTCCCTGGTTTAGATACACTATTCCGTTTAATGTTTCACATTTTCAAAGAAAAGAAAACTAAGTCTATTTCGAAGTGCGCTAAAAATTTCATTTTATTTCAAAATTCCTTTCCAAAATTTTATAAGATTATATTTTTTATTCGCAAAAAGAGATTGGGTGGGCGGGCCGCCCCCCGCTTATGCCGCTGAGTACTGTTAAAAAATAAATAAAAATGTTAAAATAGTTTTTAAAAAACTCGAAAGAAAAAATCATACGTCAAGCATAAGTTATGAAACACTTTCCAACACATTCAGAATAATGAAACAAAACTTGCGCCGCTTAATAAGTTAAAATATTATTTATTGGAATGATACTTTAACCCCTTCGCGACGGGAGCCTTTTACAAAATTTTCAATGTTTTGTCACCGGTTTTTAAAAACAGAAATTTGTGCCTTGTTAAATCGAGAAAATGCTACGTTAAGTAAGGCAAATTTTACAGAAAAATTTTACTGGTGGGTATAAACAAGGATTTTTAAGCCTTTTTGTGGCACGTATACGTGTCACTCGTCCCCAAGGGACTAAAGGGTACTATTTGGTTACCTCGTCAACCAAAAAACTATCGCCAAATTACAATATTAAATGCTGATAATGGTTGACCATGAATGTCACATTCAATGATATTAGACACAATAGATGTGTCTGTTACTTTATCAAGTGATTTTTATTTCGACTTTTTATTTGTATTTTTATTAAAGTTTTACTAATTTACAGTAGAGCCTCGATTATCCGCGAGCGGATGATCCGCGGTGCGGATTATCCGCGACGATTTTTTTACAGTAAAAAACGATTTTTTACAGGAAAATACATTTTAGAATAAAGAAAATCTCTTTCCAAAGCAAGAAGCAAACACAAGTGTCTGATTATTTTAGAAAGATGTAACTCAACAATTTTTGTACGGTATGTTGCATATATATATATACATGGCTGCCAACTACTACGCTTATTTGCAATCAAATAAACATATTAGAAACAGAAATTTTAGTAAATTATTAAGAATATCTATTGCAATGCATAACATTGAATATATTTGGCATACATTTTACTAAAACTTTTTTCTGATTTCAATCATGTTTATAAGATTTAAATAGGCGTAGAAGTTGGCAGCTCTGTATATATATATATATATATATATATATATAGATAGATATAGAACCACTAGATATTACTACAAATCAACATCAATTACTGCAGGCCCGGACTGGCTTCTTTGGGGGCCCTCGGCTAGAGACTGAAAAGGGGCCCCTAACGGGAAATTTAGCGAAAAAAGAATATTATATTTTATTTTTTAATTTAGGCTTGGATGGCAAAAAACCACATTTAGGCTATTTTGTCACTTGGAAAATAGTTGAGTTAATTTTAAGCTTTTTTAATGTTGTTAACTTACTTTCACAATACATATTTGTATTATTTTTGTACACCATACCTAAACTAATTCCATGCTAGAAAAAAAATAGGAATTATTCATTTTAAGTGGTTATTACTTAAAAATGAGCGTGAGGTATATTTATAGTTTTCGGCAATCAAATGACTGTGTCGAAGTCATAATAAAAGTTACTTTTTTTTACAGTAATAAAGAAAGTGGTTACGTGTGATAGCAGATCACTCAGAGTTTAATATATCTTTCAAACAACTTATCCTTTAATTAATAAATCCAAATTGTTGATTTATAATTATTAAAAATTCTTACATGTATGGTAGCATTTATAAACTTAAAGTAAAAGGAAATTATAGTTAAGTTACCGAAAAAAAATGTTTAAACAAAATTTAAAATGCTGAATAATTAATAAACCGCTCGTTTTTAAAATAGAAAGAAAATTGTAATTATATATATATATATATATATATATATATATATATATATATATATATATATATATATATATATATAAATCGTTTTTCTATTGCAATTACTATGTTGATGATTCTATTGTGTTCTTGTTATTTTTCTTGATATTTTTCTTTGAAATGAGTTCTCATTTGCGATTAATCGGGCAATGTGGAATTCATTTTTAGGTCTATCCTGATTTCCACTCAGAAATTAATCGCAATTAATGTGGCTATTTAGTATTGCCCTTGATAACAAGCTAAATAACACATTTTCAATTTTATTTCTAATTCTGACAGCTCCTCTGTGTAATATGGTTTGGCATTAACAAATTTTACAGTAATTGATGTTGATTTGTAGTACACTATATTGCCATTGATTATGGGACACTTGCGATTTTAGACATTTTACTAAATATCTAGAAAAATACATGAGGAATCATCTCGAAACTCTTACTGTATAAATATAATAGTATACGTCATACATCTCCGTGAAGATTTTTTACCGAAACTCCATAGGGGACCGTCAACAAATTGAAAAAGAATGAATATCTTTTGAATAACCCTGTCAAAACTAATGTAGCAAAAGCGCTCAAACTCTAGATTATGATTGAATGCCCTATTGTAATACACTGTGTTCATTTTTATGTAAATAGCATGCATACTCGCAGAGTAATTAAGGTTTTTATAAAAATGGTCCCAAATTTTTCCAAGTTTTTTCCTTATAATTTTCAGAGTTCTTAATATAAAATAATATTTTTTTTAGAAAATATGACAAACAACATTGCACATAGTACCCTGTAATCAGAATTAAAAAATAATGAAAATTGTATACAAAATGGGTTGGTTTACTAAATAATTTTTTACTGCACATGCGTCAACGATATCAAAATTTCATTTGCATATTATGTTAGCTAAATGTATAGAGCAACTTTTGTGAAAGTCACAAAATCATAACTTGAAAATTCTGAAAATAATCGTCAATTGAATAAGTTGAAAATCCGTTATTCTCAAAATGAAGCAAAAACAAGAGGGGTTGTATCCATATATTCATTGATTAGTGTCAATATAGAATACACAATACGGGATGTTACGACTACTTTTGGATAAAATCCCTCATTTTTTTGCTTCATTTTGGAAACAACGGATTTTGTCCTTTTTCTATAGACGATTACTTTCAGAATTTTCAAGCTATAATTTTGAGACTTTTACAAAAGTTGCTCTATACATTCAGCTAACATAATATGCAAATGAAATTTTGATATCTTTGACGCATGCGCAGTAAAAAATTATTTAGTAAACCTACTCATTTTTCATATAATTTTTATTATTTTTTAATTCTGATTACAGGGTACTGTGTGCAATGTTGTTTGTCATATTTTCTGAAAAAAATATTATTTTATATTAAGAACTCTGAAAATTGTAAGGGAAAAACTTAGAAAAATTTGGGACCATTTTTATAAAAACCTTAATTACTCTGCGAGTATGCATGCTATTTGCATAAAAATGAACACAGTGTATTACAATAAGGCATTCAATCATAATCTAGAGTTTGAGCGCTTTTGCGACATTAGTTTTGACAGGGTTATTCAAAAGATATTCATTCTTTTTAAATTTGTTGACGGTCCCCTATGGCGTTTCGTTAAAAAATCTTCACGGAGATGTATGACGTATACTATTATATTTATGCACTAAGAGTTTCGAGATGATTCCTCATGTATTTTTCTAGATATTTAGTAAAATGTCTAAAATCGCAAGTGTCCCATAATCAATGGCAATATAGTGTATAATCTAATGGTTATATATATATATATATATATATATATGAATGTTAGTGATAAAAATAATATAAACCCTTAAATCGGCAAAAAGTACGCATTTTTTTTTTATTTCTATCTTACTAGGGAACTGCAAGAAGTGTAAGTCACCGATTTTGATGAAAGTGGTATCGTTAGAAAGATCGCATTGTGAGGAGTAAAAATCTCAATAGAACTATCCGTCAGAAATGAGCCGTTTTCGAAATATCCGACAATTTATGTCACGTAGCTAGTAAACACTTACTGGGAAACCGCAAAAAATTTTAACGAAAGTGGTATCGCTGAAAATATAGTATCGGGAGGATTAAAAAACTCAATGGAATCACCCATCGGAAATGAAACGTTTTCAAGATACCCGACAATTTGATCACGTAGCTAATGCACACTTAAAAGTGTGCATTAGCATTAATGCTGTTTCCCAGTATACTGGGAAACTCCATTAAGTTACATAAATTGTCGGATATCTCGAAAACGACTTATTTCCGAAGGGTAGCTCCATTGAGTTTTTTTTACTTCTTAAAATGACATCTTTTCAACGACATCATTTTAGTCAAAATCGAGACAACAATCTTTTGCGGTCCTCTGTTAGGTGTGCACTAGCGCAGTATGTACTAGCTACGTGGCTTAAATTATCGGATACCTCGAAAACGGCTCATTTCCGACGGTAGTTAATTTTTTACTCCTCACGATAAGATCTTTCCAAAATACCACTTTCGTCAAAACCTAATTTTTTTGCGATTCCCTAGTAAGTATGCACTAGCTACGTTACATATTGTCAGATATCTTGAAAACGACTCGTTTTCGACGGGTAGTTCCATTGAGTTTTTTACTCCTCATAATAAGATCGTTCCAACGATATCATTTTCGTTAAAATAGGTGACATACACTTCTTGCAGTTCCCTAGTTAGTATGAAACCTTCATATTCCAGCATCACGGTTCGAACTGCGAATCTTCTGCTTACTAGCGAGCCTGTTTCCCCAAAAATCTTTCACATACCTTTCCTTGAAGGACGTAGCTGACGTTTTGTTTGTTTGTTTGTGTTTTATGCTGATCAGTTATCTACACGTGGGATATAGACCCTAAAGGGAGGGGTGCTCTGCGTGGGGCTCTTTCTAAGGAAACCTAACTTGTATTTACGCAAGGAAATGCAAGATTCGAAGAAAACCACGGAAAACTCCGAACGGTTAGGCCGACGGTTGTGATTAGATTCGAACCCAGCACCTACCGTCTACCAGTTTGGAGGTCAGAACCTTTTTGCCACTGGTGGGGCCATAGCTAACGCAAATTGCCAACTCGTAACAGCTATATCTGGAGTACTACCTACCATCATTCTAAATATTATGCTATCATATTGGTTTTTAAAAATAGTTCTACAGAACATTGAACTTATTATTTGTTGTAAAATTTTGCATGGTTCCGGGTTTGGCCCGAGACCCGTATCTAGCCTGGTCAGGTAAAGAAATTTAGCGGGAGTGCTGGGCCGATAAAAAGAATTAGGGAACCTGCAGTGAATGACTTTTGCGAGAATGAGTATAAATGTGCGCCACGAGCCGATGCTAGTTTGACACCATCCAAACAAAAAATGCGAGCATCGGGCAGTTATGTGGTATGAGAGGCAATATTTAATTTCTTCAGTAGACTCATACCTAAGGCCGTGATCAGGTGTGCACTTTTTTTCTACATAGTAGAGTCGGGCCAGAACTGGCCTTAAATGTTCTCAGAATGTGTAGGGCAGTTACTATAGTTTTTAAAAATATTAACAGCGATAATAAACTTCTGTTAATGGAATCTTTGGAAGTATAACTTAGGGTGGTTTTCAATCCACTTCTCAATAACGCGAAACTTTCTGACTAATTTTTAACTGTAAATGCATAAAATTGATATGGGTGAAATCGTCAAATGGTAAGAGATTTTCGTCACGTGACTGTAGGTTTTCCCCTTTTCAATGATATCGCTTCCAAAAATTCAATTTAAAATGCTAACTTTGACAATATTTCTAAAAGATATAATGTCTTTATCAAAAAATGGCAGACACTATTCGATTACATTAGCTTCTGAAATAAGAAAAAACAGAAAAACGTATGCATTTCCGAAGAAAATGAATTTAGAAATGTGTCAGCAACTAACTCCTTTGGATTTGAAAGAAGCTCTAATAAATGACAGAGAAATATTTTCACAAATATATTTTTTACAATACATCGTCAAAAGATAATCATGTTTTTACCGTCTTTTTTCTTCTTTAAATCTAAACTACATTCATTTTATAATGAATCTTTATGTGAATGTTCAAAAATCTAGGCTTCTAAGTAATCATTAATGTTATTATCGTGTATTTTCTATGTTGAGAAAATATCGTGATTTTAAAGTATAGTTTTAAAAAGTAAAATATTTCATAAATGTGTATGTCGTATTCTTTAAAAGGTTCTTAATTGTGTGTTAAGAAAACCTTTTTTTTTGTGTGCAAATTGAGTGGAATCGTGTCGTCTTTACTACTTAACCAAGTATTAAAAGTTGTAAACATTTTTCAATGTTTAAAAAAATTCTCATTTTTTCATTCCTTTTCGTACTGTCGCTTTCGTACAACTGCTTCATGTTGATTACATAGTTACAACCATACTATATGAGATTGGCAAGTGAGCGTCGCGATGTACTCTGAATCTGATTGTATGTGTACTGCAGAAAGGGCGATGTATCTGTCAGCAGCCTTTTTCTGTCTGTCTAACGACATGACACGACGAAACTGTATAAGTTACCATGAAAAAACTATCAATTGTTTAAAATTTATTGTAAACGCATATTGTTATTGGAAAATACTCATTTTTTTTCTTACATAAGTAGTAATTATAAAATCGTATATTCCTTTTTTGAGTTGCACTTCCGGGGCCCCTTTGGGCCGGGGGCCCTCGGCGATCGCCGACCAGCCGACCTGGCCAGTCCGGGCCTGAATTACTGTAAATATTTGTTAATGCCAAATTATATTATACGAAGGAGTTGTCAGAATTAGAATTAAAATGGGAAATGCGGTATTTAGCTCGTTATCAAGGGCAATACTAAATAGCCACATTTATTGCGATTAATTTCTGAGTGGAAATCAGGAAAATATATAAATATATATATATATACATATATATATTCTTTTTTTAGTGATTTAGACGTAGAGCGAATTTGTTTGCAGTACTGTACACATGTATGTACAATAAAACGCAGTTTTATGTTGAAATTTTTATTTTTCGTGTTTGCACTCTATTTTTCGGTTTATCCGCGATTTTTGTTATCCGCGCTGCCCTTGCCACCCAATTGCGCGGATAATCGAGGCTGTACTGTATTTGTTTTTTCGTTATTTAAAATAAAAATTATGTCAATATACAAAATTTGGCTGTTAGTTTAGCGATTTGTATAATTTGGCAAAATTGGTCGACGGGATAACAAAGTAGTACCTTTTAAAGAAATGCATCAAAACTTGTGTAAATGCTAATTAAACAAGTAAGAAAAATCATGCATTAAGCATAAATTATGAAGCACTTTCCAACACTTCATGAAATCCTTAACAAAACTTCGTTATTTAGAGAAATAAGGTATTACTGTACATATGCAAATATGTATTCCAATACTTTTGAATAGCGCTGTGTTTGGTTTATCAGTTGATGCATACTATATAATGGGAAATTTTAGTTTAGCAAGAAAACCACTTAACCACACCCAATAATTCAGATTTTGAGCTCAAAATTCAACAAGGAAATCAAAAGGAAAAATGTGTTAACACTGTTGAAGATTTACATAATGAACATCATCAAGCTAATTCAGTCAACATGAGTAGTTGCAATAGTGACTATGGCGGGCGATATTGTACCTTTTCGTCTTAACCACCTGTTAAGAAGCAGTAGAGTTCTTTGAAAATAACACACTTGTTTTTTCTTTAAAAAGCAACCTTTCTACAAAGTCATTTTTGTTTTTCAGTGGAGGAGGAAAAAAAAAAGTAAAATTTAGAAAATCCATAGACCGTGCTAAGAGCGATCGTCTGCGAACGAAAAAATTATTTTTTCACAACAAAAACAGAAGAATGTTTTGTTCTTCCACTAATGCACTTTCTCGGCTTCTCTCTAGGCGACAGCTGCCACCGGCATAGAATAAAGTTTCATCTGAAAAGGAAGGTAATATAATTCCAAAATGGTTTGAGTTTCTTATGGTGTGAACTTAACCATGAATTTTCCTATGTGTGGTATATGGACATTCAGAAAAAAGAAAAGGGAGAGAGTCACTCATAATGCATCCCGTAATAAGATAAGGGCGTAGAGGGGTTATTCTACCGATGCAATTCAATAAAAACAAAACTTTCTCTTTGTTCGAGGTTTTCTTTGTCTGATGCAATGATATTTTGCTGGCAATAAAAATATAAATATGAAATATTTATAGCGAATATGGACTGTAAGAAATGCATAATTTGTTTTGGCCATTCGTAAAAATGTCGCATTAGATTCTGTCATGGCTTGATTTTCTTTCTCCCTTTTTAAGCAACTTTACCTTTTTTTTAAAATAGCCAATTCTTCTTAATATTTTTCTTTTTTCGAAAATGTATTTTGAATGTAAACACTTCCATACACATAAATAATTAAATGCTATACTTCAAAACAATTCTGAAAGTTTTCGAACATTAACCTCTTCACGCCATTGTTCACATATGTGCACATTTTGTTTTTACTTTCTTCTATTTTAACAAGAAAGTATTGTATTCTTGAAAATTTTCGAAATCCGGTTTCTGAATTATTTACACGTTATAGGGATCAAAGAATCCGAAAAACATGTTTTTACAAAATTACCACACACAGCCTGTGAGTCTGTGTGTGGATTTCCACTATAGCCATATCTCAAGAACTAGTGCATGGATTTTCACAAAACTCAAGATTAAGTTAGTAATTGATATAAAAAATTGATTTCGTTTTGGTGCAAATCGCTCAACAGGGAGCGCTGAAATGGAGCATTATTCGTGATTATCGCAATAGCTCTGTCTTAAGAAATAATGCACGAAATTTTTTAAAACTTCAGATACAGTTAGTCTCTGATATAGATTAGTGTTGTTTAGTTTTTTGGTGTAAGTGCCGGACCAACACTCCATCAGTCCGTGCCCCGGCACGCAGTGCCAGATTTAGGGCAGGGCATTCGGGCCACGACTCCAGGGCCTCTGTTTTTCCCGGAGGTCCCCCAAATGCTGCTGAAAGTTTTCCAATTATTGTCCAAAATCTGATGCAATTTTAATGTCCAATGAAATTTTACACTGCATTCTACATTCTAATGAGTTCATTTTGTATTTTTATAACGTTGTATATTTTGTCTGAAACATCCATTTATTTCTTTATTATGGTGAATATATTTTTTAATATATTGTATTTTTAATTTTTACTGAATCCTATTCCAGTTATTGTCAAATTATTTGAGTTTTGGTGAGTATAGCTTGCAGGCTGTAGGGCCCCTTAATATTTGAAATAATTGTAGCTTGGTGTTGTCGAAAATTTATTAGTTGTTGCATGCTTTATCATTCCAGATATATAGAGTTGTATAGGAAAAGATTAATTAACATCACACAGTTTATTAATAATAAACGTCTTACCGATTTAAATTTCATAATTGTGAAATAACTAGTAAATCTGCAGATCAGGAGCCTGAACGTCAGCTTTGCACATATATATATTTTTTTTAAACACACTTTGGGTAATATTCAACTTCTTGGAATTTTTAATTTAAAATTTTCATAGTACTTAATTATTTATAAGAATAAAATAAGAATTAGAAGTTTTCAGTCTTCAAAAGCGGTAAATTAAAAATTTAGTTATGTTAGGATATTCCGAAATTTTCATGATCTATTATTTTTGTTTTTTTATTATAACATAGTAGATTTCTTCAGGGAAGCTCCGCCCCCCTGAACTCCTCGTAGCATCACTTGATTTAAATTTGCCACTTTCCAATAATTGTGCTAACGGTTATTGTATATCTTGCATTTCCTTACACATTTTGATTTATAAGGATAAGTAACAGTTTGGACAAATATTTTTCATTATCTTCATACTTCTACATACCTGCCAACCACAAACACCTAAATCTGATGTATCAGGAACTTTTGTAAGTGTAAACTCAGTAATCTACAGCTCATATTCAAAATATTAGAATAATTGAGAAAAAGTAATAAGAAAAAATTATTTCTCATTTATTTATTTTTTATACTAAGTAAATGCAATTAAATTTCTTAAAAATTAAATCTGGAATGTTTAGATAAGATTTTAACATTTATAAAATATAAAATACAGCACAATAAATTAGGTATACAGCTTCCTTAAACACACCAGAATATTAGAATAAAATTTAGATTGGTTCAAAATATTAGAATATTTTATTTTACGCAATAATATTACCTTATGAATATGAAGTAAATGGTAGTTAATATTTTGTAGCATCCCCTTTAGCTTTCATAACAGCGTACAATCGATCTTGCATACTATATACAAGGTGTTTACAAACATTTCTATCAATATTAGCCCAAATAGACTTTATACGTGCCACTAACTCAGTTTTACTTGAAGGAGGATTTTCTTGAAGTTTTTTCTTCATTATACACCATAAGTTTTCGATGGGATTAAGATCTGGTGAATTTGGTGGCCAAGGAAGTACCTTAATGTTGCGTTGGCGGAACCAATTCTTAGTTGACACCGAGGTATGCGGGGACGCTAAATCTTGTTGAAAGATGAAATCATCTTCAAATAAATCTTCTGATGATGGAATCATGTAATATTCTAAAATTTCTTGATATATCAGAGAGTTAACCTTTTCGTAGACGATGCATAACTTTCCAGGTCCTTCTGCACTCATACAACCCCAAACCATGACACTAGCAGCAAATTTTACGGAACGTTTAAGGCATTCTTTATCAAATGCTTCTTGCTTCATTCTCCAAACTCCAATACCTTGATTACCATATGAAACACAAAACATACTTTCATCACTAAATAATATATTTTTCCAATCTTCATTGCTCCATAAACGTCTTGATTTACACCAATTCAATCTTATACGCTTTTGTCTTGCAGTCATGAGAGGTTTTGTTTTCGGTACACGAGATTCAAATTTAAATTTATGGAGACGTCTTAATGTTGTCGATGTAGAAACTTCAACTCCTTCTTCTTTCCATTTTCGGTGCAAGAATCGCACACTTTTAAAACAGTTTTTCTTAACTATACGCTTCAGTTTCCTGTCATCTCTAGCAGATGTTTTTGGTTTTCGGCCACCATTTCAGCGATTATTTTGAAATTTTCCAATTTTTGAATATTGTGTTAGTATTTTACTAACGCTCGATTGCGAACAATGTAAATAATTCGCTATAAAACATTGATTTTTACCGTGCCGATACAAATCAACCATACGAAGTTTAGTAGATTCAGGAATATCACTCACACGGCCCATTTTAAGACAAAAAAGAAACAAACTGCAAAAAAGAATACTGATTTTAAATAAAATAGTCTGAATTTAATCAATGATGCCACCAGTTAAGAATTGGTAATAATTAAAGGAGAATTAATGTGAAATATTCTAATATTTTGAACCACTTGAATAAATATTCTAATATTTTGACTTTTCAAAATAATTTTTTTTGCAATTAATCTTTTCAAAAATGATATTAAATTTAAGATAACAAGTAAGTTTAATCAACAATAAGTTCTTAATAAAAATATCGTTTGCATATTTTCATTAAAAGACATTAAATTACCAAACGATATTTTCAATTTCTAAAAAAAAGGTAATTATTCTAATATTTTGAATATGAGCTGTAGAGTTTTACAATTTTGTTTCAGAAAAAAAAAAATGTTTTGATTGCATTTTGTAGCAATTATAGCGGGCAACCATACAGATGAACAGACTAACAGATGAAAAACAATAAATTTCGTGTCTTCAAAGTAAGCCTTCACTGAAGTTTCGGCAATGGCGTTATTTTTCATGAGTTATTGATATCCATGTTTCTTGTATTTTTAACGACTACTATAAAAAATACCTATATAAAATACCTGTTTTTGTTCAATTATGACGTCAAATTTTACCAATACAAATATTTGTTAAAAATATAATTCTTTTTTATTTCTTTTACTTCTAATTATGCCCCCATTTTTGTCAGAAAAATTCTTATTAACGAAACAAATTTCCATGTTTAATATTTAACAAAGTACTATTTTTATTTTATTTTAATTCTGACGTCATATTTATTTTTTCTTAGTTTGGTTTTTCGAATGGAAATTGCTCAATTAAAACTTATTGCCGTTGAAAAATTATTCCAGATTTTTTTTTTTTTTTTGGCAACGATAAAGGAAATTGGTTAAATTTTATCTAAAAAATCGCGCTTGATTCTGTATGAAAAAGAAGGAAATTTTGAATTATTAAGGAAAATATTTGAATAAAATTAATAAAATATAGCCTATATTCTTTTCTGGGCTATGTCATATTTATCCGCAAAGATAAAAAGACATTAATTAATTCATCAGTTTTGACGTTGACTTCATTTAAATTTTCGTCCATGCTTTCAAATTTATACAGGGTGCGTAGTCATCAAGAAACTCAGAGGATTTTAATTCTTTTAGTATCAGAAATTCTTTAAAGTACTGGTTGTTACATCTGAAAAAGGATTTCTTTTTCGATAAATAAAACAAATATTACATTATAAAAATTCCGGTAAAAGGTCCTTACAAGGTGCTTCCAGACTACGCACCCTGTTATAGCATTAAAATATAATAAGGATTAGGATGAATGGATGCTTAGCAACTATTAAGAAAAAATAAAAAAAGTGAAATAAATACATTTTAAATAAGTAAATCTCTAAACCAAATTAGTTTATATAATTGGAACACATTTATAAAAAATCTCCAAAATTTGCAGTAATAACTTTAAAAATCTGACAAATGCATACACGAAATTTCAAAACAATTCGAATAATTTAACTGGTAAATTTCAGTATCCATTTATCATTGAATTCCATTAATGAAATGTGTCATTTTCTCTCAAGAAAAAAAAAAATTGAAAATCATTGGATTTGCCAGAGAAAAGCATTATTGCGCAAAATAAAATATTCTATATTTTCTGAACGAAGGAATCAAATCTAACAAAAAAACTATACAGCTTAATTCCAGTGCCTCACTAACATACTCACTTAATTTCAAGCCAATCGGATGTTTTTTGCGTTAGTTATCGCGGAACAGACAGACTGACTGACTGACAGACGGAAACCAAAAAATTTCGTGTCTCCAAAGTAAGCCTTCACTGACGTTTCGGCAAATATTTAAAAATAAGTTATCGATTATCATATTTAATTTTTTAATGGATATTTTAAAGTTAATAATGGTTACTTTAGTTGCTACCTTTTTTTCATTTTTTTTAGTCAATCCTCTTGTAAGTATTGGTGCAAAGGGGGCTCCCATAAGCATCTGTGCTCAGGGCCCCCAAATTTATAAAACGGTTCCTGCCGGCACGGAGTAAAAGAAATCAAGAGGCGCAAAATGATCGAATCAAAATGAGAGGTCAATATTAATTATTATCAAATTATCAAATATCAAAGGATTACTGTCAATAATAAAAAGAAAAAAATTTAATAATAACTTATTCCATACAGAATCCCTCGACAAGATAAGTAAATTTTTAATGGTGGAGTCTCATAGGGGGCTCAAGGGTTGAAAACTTTTCAAAAAATCGATTTTTTATGATCTATTTTGATTATTCAATTAATTCTTAACTCAATACAAATAAAACGCATAAAAATGTTTGCATTTTTAACGGAGTTATAAGCATTTATGTATCAACACTTTCAAAGCCGCACCCATATAATTTCAACTTCGCGAACAAGTCGCGTTTTCTCAAAACTTGATTTTTGACGACTAACACCAAGATTTAAAAAAAGCTATTTGATAAAATGGCCTTTTTTTTTTTTTTTTTTTTGGCATGCATATAACATTATTATATTTAAAATGAATTAATATATTTTAGATAGTTTAATATTTAGAGTATTTTTAATGAAAAAAAAAGTTGCATTTTTTAGAAGGGGTTTAAATTTTCAAATATGTGAGTTTTTTAATAATGTTTTTTTTATTTTTTTGAGTGATAGTTACATTTTTAATTCATTCTGTAGAGTAAAGTTTCCGGATCCTTTTAAAGCAAAAATTAGGTTCTTATGTCAATTCAACGTTAAGATATCTTGGTGTTGGTGATATAACATATAATTTTTTTCGAAAATTGTGTTACATAATTTTTGATATATTTATTATTATATTACATTAAAGTACTCCATTTTATAATTTTATAAGACTACAAACATACCTTTAAAATATGAGAAAATTTAAATTAATTACACTGAATACTTCTGTTTTTATATGGACTCGAAGCGAGAGCTCTGTTTACATGTTTTTCCATATCGATCAATCCCTGAGCCCCCTTAATGTTTTTCGATTTAAAGTTACAGATTTAATAAAGCGTGGAGCAGATTTTCGGAAGGCAGTATTTTGTATTAAAAAAAAAATCGTTAATTGATAAAAATAATATAAGATATATAAAATATATTATATTTTAATAATTTGTAGAAATTTAAGAAAGAAATTGATATTTAACTTTTTATTTTATAAGAAATTCATTTCACTCTTAAATTACCATTAATGCTCAGCGGCCACAAATATGTACTTTATTAATATAACTTAACTTTTTAAAATTTTTATTATTTTCCCCCCTTTTTACTCTTTTCGAATTCATATTATTGTAAAATGAATAACTCATAAAAAATGTCCATCTAAAACGTTTTTCTCAGAAAAAAAAAAAAAAAAAAACTGTTACAATGCACAATGTTCAGTATAAAGCACTCTGATATTCCCTAATGCGGCGAAAGTTTTCGAAAACGATTAATAATTTTTCTTGTTTAACTTTAGAGTTCAAACAACCTAATAGACGTCAATACTATATCGTCTGGTTTCATTTACCTAAGAATTTTTAAAGTGTAAGTTCGGGAAAAGGCGACAAGTTTTCAAATTAGAGTTCTAAAATACTCTATCACATTTCGGTGACTGGTTTTCTATATAGATTTATAAGCGACAAACGTGATGCCCTGAATGCGGAGAGACTATAAAGGGATTGACTGAGGTAATTCATATAGCATTTTCATATATAGTATTAAAATTTTGTTTAAAGCATATATTATTTTTAAATAAGTTGTATTGAGTTAATAGATTAGAAATTTCAACATAATCCTCTAATCGCATAAAAAAAACAGGTATTTAAATACGCGTTTTAAATGACCTAAATAAAAAAATACATGCCTGTAGAAGATTTAATTTTAAACAATGCCATTTCCCCCCATTCAGACGGGGTGCTTAATGGCGGATTTAAGTAGAGGGAGAGGCGGTGAGAGATCCCCCCCCCCCACTTGAGCCCAATAAAGAGTCTGCAAAACAACATTACATGTCCGCATGGGAAAGTGATTGGACCCAATCTGGCCCGATTAGGTTCGCGCCAGCTTTAGCTCACAAGTCGGGGACTGGGTCAGGTCTTCACATTTTCAGAACCCAGCCCGGGTACGTGTCTTACTTTTATCTGCAGCGCTATCTATTATTATTCCTTTTTTTCCAGGTCGGCCTGGACGTCATTCTTCCTACAGGTCTACGCTGACCAAAATTTCAGGTACAGGCTCCGTCCGGCATAAAAGCTAAACGTTCGGCCCACACAATGTTGTTCTATAATTTTCGACCCTCATTTAACCCCCTTAACATGGGAATTATCAAAGATTTCGTCTTAGTGCATGTTTACATCATAAGAAGTACATTTTCCCCAATCATCATGCTTCTGGGTTCAGCAGTTTAAGCTGGCGTTGATTATCAGTCAGTCAGGACAAACTATTTTCTGTATGAATATATATAAACTTGTGACGTGGCTGGGTATGCCGCCGGTGATATGTTGGTTAAATGAAAACACAGTTTAAGTAAAAGTTAAAATTCAACACTTTATTTACTGCCTCTGGGAAATGGGAAGTTGAGCTAAAGTTCAATGTTTCTAGTAACTAAACACAATACTATGAGATTAAGCTATAGCGCATACTCACATCCACGGCTAAGTTCAGCTCAGAGCACTCACGCCGGCTCTACTTTCAGGTCACGGCTTAATGCTACTTTAATTTATAAGAAAACAGCCCATGGCTGCAGAAAATCTTTATTCTCAAATACTCAAAGTGCAAGTTAACTCTTACCCGCTGGCCCGCCTCGCCTCACAACACAAGCTATCCTTTTCTGGAGGCTCCTCTCGACACACAACACTTTCTTCGCTGGCTCTCCTCGCCACAACACACCTTGCTGGCTCTCCTCGCCTCACAACACAACACACATTCCAACTCACAGCTTTTATACATTGCAAACTGAAGACCGAGCTATAAATTTCATAATACTCCTAACCGCAGTTAACTGTAGACTCGAGGGCGCCACACACACTCCGGAAAGTTAAAGTTGCATAAAGGATAGGTGTCGCTTTTGCGCCACACATGTTAGAACATTGACGTCACGATCTCACTCGAAATACTAGAGTGCCTTTATTACAAAGGGACACTCCCTCACAACTCCCCCCTCCCTCGGGATCTACAGAGAAAAAGGACTGGGCAAAAAGCATGCCCTGGACTTTTTCTTGAAATAAATTTTGAGCCGCACAAGAAACGAAAGTAATAGGTGAAATTTGGTGCCGAATAATAACTTTCAAAATATTAACTTTTAACCCAACACGAAAAAACTCATCAGTTTGCATAAAAAATCACATACCCAATCTCAATCATCCTCCTAACTTAAAAAGGCCTCATAAAACTTGTAAAACTAACTGCTTTTTTAAAAAAACATTCCTCTGGGAGTGCTAAAATTCATCAATACATTAAACTTACGAAATGTTCCTCAACACGTGAAAATAACCGCAACTTTGCCAAAAATTTCTACTCGTAAAACTTTCCTATCACCAGAATTCGCACAAAGTCCCAAAAACTCCATGCGCAAAATTTTTCTCACCAAGACTCATAACTTGTCCAAAATAAAATTTACTCCATTCTACTTTGCAATGTACCTAAATTCCTATAAGCCAATAAACTACTACCCAAAATTTCAATAAAACTAGCTCCACTTTACAATACTTGGGACACATACGTACAGCTTCATATTGCTGTGATTATTCAATAATCTAGAAAATAAAATTTACAAGACAAAATGACGTCATCAAACATAAATCTTCATCTGTATGAACTAAAAAAGAAATAACAGCATCAAAACATAATATAGGTATACTTCCCTGCAAGAAAATTACATTAACATTCAATTTTAAAACAACACAATTTCATATTCAAGTGTAACACAAAACTCGCAACTTGCGGAAACTACTCCCAACTAAAGTAAGAACGCAACGCATAAAAACCGAAACGATAAGAAGTTAATTAAATGTTAAAAACGTTAAGATTAATTAAATGTTAGTACAAGAGACAGAAACGCGTGTCAAGGACTTCTTGACCGCAAAACACGTGCACGCCTAACCGCGGAGCGTGTACAAAATAACTTAAAGTACTATCTATCGTTATCTGGAAACGAAACATACATTAACATACATAATATAAGACACTAACAATATAACAACATTTTTAGAAACCAACATAACAATTAACAATAGATCCTGAATATTTCAAAGCAGTTGAGACAAAAATTTCAAACATACATAAAAATTTTGCCAACAAATTTTGAATTTAACTAACAAGGAAGGTCTCCATTGGGGGCATACTCAGAATTTTTTGAAAAAAAATACGAATTAAACTACTCATGTAGGTAATAAAGGATCAGTGAAAATTAGCGGCGGAATTACATTATTAGATATGTAAAAAAATAAAATAGTTTGGAATAATTGGCGTGAAAAGCTGAAAGCGACGCGGGATTTGGCGAGCAGTGCATTTCTTCGCCAAAAGCAGACGATTTTAACGAATCTAAAAATTGATTTTAATTGACTTCACTTTAAAAATCTGCAGCATTTACTGCAACGTCACTCCACTACTTTTATAGAATATCTCTCTTCTGACCAATGAGAATGCTCCATAGCACGGTAAAATGACCGTGTCATACACTGTTAAAAATCTGCTGCATTTTGTTGCAACGCACTCCACCGCTTGTATATAATATCTCTATTCCAACCAATGAGAAAGATCCATTTCACGGCCAAGTAACCGTTTTCTATACAAGCAAGGGAGTGCGTTGCAACAAAATGCAGCAGATTTTTAACAGTGTATTTTTCAACTTGGAACAATTTTAATCAATTTAAATTGTGTTTTAAATGATAAAATATATTAATTTCATTTTGTTATAAGTACATATAAACGTATATGACAAAATTACACTTAAAGTAAAGTAAAAATGCAAAACTAAAATTACTTAAACTAAACTTATTTAAATAAATTGAACATAGAAAGTTTTTTCTTAAAAAGTATTCGAAGCGTAAAAGCGTATTTTTCAAAATTTCGTTTTTTCGCCAACCGGAGATAAATCGCCAAATAAACGAAATTTTTATTATTTTTTTACGGACGTTATAAGGAAGTTCCGCCGAAATTTTTTTTATAAACATATATAACTATATGAGAAGAACATTCTGTAATTTTTTCAGATTTTTCTGAGTATGCCCGTATGGAGACCTTCCTTGTAAGCACCACTCGTAAGTCCGTAAAAATTTCCAAAAATGGCCAAAAATAAAATCTAAAACAGTCCATCTGCTTACATTCCTTCACATTGCTACAACATAAATGCACTTTAATAGAAAGTTAATTACATTATCACCCATTATCACCAAAGAACATTATCACCCATTTATAGAGAAGATTCGCCGCTAGCCGGCTTCATACTACAGGAACGCTTTCTCCTCTTGTCCCAGAATCCTTGAATAGACGATCTTTCGTCATCAGAGCTGTATGGGGAAGCAACCGGTGACTGCCGTGCTTGTAATCTGGTCCTGAATGGATGCCGTGGGACATGTGTAGGTTCCACTCGACGACTCCGTCCGGATTGGATCGCTGAGGTCACTCCATGGCAAGACTCCTGTCGGTGAAAAGTTCCAGACTGCGGACGCTGACTCTCCGAAAACTGTCTCTTCTTTCTGGAAGCACCTGAAGTAACTGTTGATGCTAGGCTGCACTTTTGTCCAGACCTACGTTTTCTTTTATTAGGAAAAACATAATCAGAATTGAGAGTTCTCTTATCATTTCTACGAGTGTCCATAAAAGTCTTTTTTGGAGGATTATGTACCGACGACGTAGAACTATTGGACAATTTATGCTTCCGAGGTTGATGCCTAATTACTGGCCGAACGAGTCGATTTACGATCTTCTGATTTTTAGGGCATACCGAGTCTGACGTAGTCGAGATTGGTCTCTTTGTTTTATTATTATACTTTGCTCTCGGTTGGACAGTTTTTTATTTTCCGCAATAGTTTTTGGAGCTGTCTTTCTAGAGTTTCGTTGTGAATACTGGAGATAAATACTAGATGAAGATGAACAATACTCGGGAAACTCATTGGATCGGGAATTTGGCGAAACACCACTCGACACATGAAAACCCTCACTATCATTCTCTCTAAACTTATAAATTCTAACCTGATTCAGATTAACTGTCATCCTTTCACCATCTACATTTACAACCAAATTATTATTTCGAACTTCTAGAACTTCAAAAGGACCCACAAACTTTGGACCAAACTTAGCTACCTTGAACTTACTAACTCTTCTGACGACTTGAACTTAACCAATGCTTTTCCACTAAAACAAAATCTCCAACTTTAACTTCTAACTCCCTTCTACGCATATTATAATACTGAGACTGTTTCTCCTGTGCTTTTCCCATCGGAACTTGTGCCTCCTTAACCAACTTCTCAATATCCTGACACATAAATTGACTCTCTGCATCCGATACCATAATTAACCTTTGAAATGGAGTAATGACTTTTCTACCCAAAAATAACTCAGCAAACGTTTTCCCCGTCGACTCATGAACTGCCGTACGAAGTGCGTACGCAAAATGCTGAAGAAACTGGTCCCAATTTGAATGATGTGAACCCAGGTAAGAAGAAATCATTTGAATTAACGTACGATTTACACGTTCAGCCATATTAGATTAAGGACGGTAAGGAACAATAAAAGAATGATCAATCTCCAGCTTCTCACACAGAGCCTTAAAAATATCAGATATGAAACAAGGGCCATGATCACTAACTACCCTAATTGGTACACCATATTTTGAAATATAATTATCAAAAAAGGCATCGGCAACTGCAGGCGCAGAAGCCTTCCTGAGGGGGACTAACTCCCCCCACTTGCTAAAATTATCCACTATTACTAATACAAATCTATATCTTTTAGGCTTAGACATTGGATAAGGACCAATTAAATCTACACCTACACATTCATTAAGAAAATTTACTTTAATAGGAATTAATTTGCCAGCTGCACTTATGTTTTTATGATTATATCGTTGGCATGTGCTACAGCTGGAGACATAAGCGCGTACTGCTTCCCGCATTTTAGGGAAGTAGCAGGATTCACAAGTTCGAGCATAAGTTTTCCTACTTCCTAAGTGACCTGCTAATGGATTATCATGAAATTCCTTCAAGATGGCCTTACGAAGACTAGCCGGAATAAAGACTCTCAATTTACAATTTTAGAATAGAAAAGAAGACCATCGATAAGCTTAAAAGATTGGGACCATTTCTCTAACATAGGCACATTTGCGCTGGGGACATCATCAGGATTTTCCAAATAACAATATAAACTACCAAACTCCTCATCTTGCTTTTGTTCCCTCATTAACTGTTCTCGTGACCTTAACACTAACGAAGACCATGCTCAACACTTAACTTCCTCCGTGACCTCTAAACCACCATGTGGGTTACGAGACAAAGCATCAGCTACCGCATTTTCCTTGCCTGCCCTATGTTCTATAACAACAGATTCTTTAAAGAAATCCAGACTAATTCCTCTATCTTTCATGTAATCTATGCCGACTATACAATGTGTCGTTAAACCATCTAGCACACAAAACTCCCAACATTTCTTAACCGAACGAATTTCAACCTTCAAATCCACTGAACCTTTATTAACACACGCTACTCCTTGCGCCGAGTGAACCACCAGATTTGACCTCCGCAACTTTTTATACGAAAAATATTTACGATACATATCATAAGAAACGGAAGACTTCTCCGCACCTGTATCGAAGAGACTTTTAACAACAATACCATCCAAAATAATTAACAATTGGGCTAAACTCACCGGATTAATAGTCACACTATTCAGATATACAGAAGGCTTTTCCATTTTGACCTGTGACTGCATACCTTCCGAAATACAGCCACCTACCAGTTTAACTGCTCCGACCTCTCAACACTTCTCCTTTGTACTGACCTGCCCCCAGAATTCTCATCCAAAGTTAATCACCTTACTCGTGAAGAAGGAACACTCCTTTCACGTACACCCCCTCTCAGACCATAGTCACTACTCCGCCTATTTCCATCAATATTTCTGTCATCGCCTCTAAAATGACTAACACCACCGAAATTCCTTTTACCATTATTAGTATTTGAGACATTTCGACTAAATCCATAATTACCATTACTCAAATTATTACTCATTAATCGCTGCCCCCTCTCAAATTTCTATCCCCCTCATTTCTCAAATTGTTTTCCGTGATGGGTCTCTGTCGATGGCTAAGCGACTCCCATTGATCCGAGCTATGCCAAGACTCATACTTCAACAAAATCTGATACATTCCAGAGGAATTCTTTGGTGATCTGAGTTCAATATAGTCCTGCACATTTGTATTAAGAAGAGGAAGAACTATGTCTAATAATTTCTCAAACGTGACATCCAAACCTAATTTATTTTTTAACTCAAATTTACGTAGATAAAACTTTGAGGCCGGTTCATATAGGTTTTGTTTATTACAATAAAACTCTCTACATAAAATATTTTTATCCTTAACAGGAGGAAATGCTTTCTTTAATTCAGTAACTGTCTGTTCAAATCGTTTAGTCTCATCACTAATTAGGAATTTCCTTATATTATCTAGCACAAAAGTGCTTCGCCCTTCAGCGAGCATTTATGCACTATATACTTATTCTTTTCCGGTACATTATTAAATGTAATATAATCCTCCAATTTCACCAAGAATTCGTTAAGTCCCCTTCACCAGTAAAATAAACTTGTGGGACAATCTCGCAATGTTCGAATTTTTGTTGGACGCCATTTGTGACGTGACTGGGTATGCCGCCGGTGTTATGTTGGTTAAATGAAAACAAAGTTTAAGTAAAAGTTAAAATCCAACACTTTATTTACTGCCTCTGGGAAATGAGAAGTGGAGTTAAAGTTCAATGTTTCTAGTAACTAAACACAATACTATGAGATTAAGCTGTAAAGCATACTCACATCCACGGCTAACAAGGAAGGTCTCCATTGGGGGCATACTCAGAATTTTTTGAAAAAAATACGAATTAAACTACTCATGGTGGTAATAAAGGATCAGTGAAAATTAGCGGCGGAATTACATTATTAGATATGTAAAAAAATAAAATAGTTTGGAATAATTGGCGTGAAAAGCTGAAAGCGACGCGGGATTTGGCGAGCAGTGCATTTCCTCGCCAAAAGCAGACGATTTTAACGAATTTGAAAATTGATTTTAATTGACTTCAGTGTTAAAAATCTGCAGCATTTACTGCAACGTCACTCCACTACTTTTATAGAATATCTCTCTTCTGACCAATGAGAATGCTCCATAGCACGGTGAATTGACCGTGTCATACACTGTTAAAAATCTGCTGCATTTTGTTGCAACGCACTCCACCGCTTGTATATAATATCTCTATTCCAACCAATGATAAAGCTCCATTTCACGGCCAAGTAGCCTTTTTCTATACAAGCAAGGGAGTGCGTTGCAACAAAATGCAGCAGATTTTTAACAGTGTATTTTTCAATTTGGAACAATTTTAATCAATTTTAATTGTGTTTTAAATGATAAAATATATTAAATTCGTTTTTTTATAAGTACATATAAACATATATGACAAAATTACACTTAAAGTAAAGTAAAAATGCAAAACTAAAATTACTTAAACTAAACTTATTTAAATAAATTGAACATAGAAAGTTTTTTCTTTAAAAAGTATTCAAAGCGTAAAAGCGTATTTTTCAAAATTTCGTTTTTTCGCCAACCGGAGATAAATCGCCAAATAAACGAAATTTTTATTATTTTTTTACGAACGTTATAAGGAGGTTCCGCCGAAATTTTTTTATAAACATATATAACTATATGAGAAGAACATTCTGTAATTTTTTCAGATTTTTCTGAGAATGCCCGTATGGAGAGCTTCCTTGTAAGTTCAGCTCAAAGCACTCACACCGGCTCTACTTTCAGGTCGCGGCTTAATGCTACTTTAATCTATAAGAAACAGCCCGTGGCTGCACAAAATCTTTATTCTCAAATACTCAAAGTGCTAGTTAACTCTTACCCGCTGGCTCTCCTCGTCTCACAACACAAGCTATCCTTTTCTGGAGGCTCCTCTCGACACACAACACTTTGCTTCGCTGGCTCTCCTAGCCACAATACACCTTGCTGGCTCCCCTCGCCTCACAACACACCTTGCTAGCTCTCCTCGCCTCACCACACACCTTGCTGGCTCTCCTCGCCTCACATCACACCTTGCTGGCTCTCATCGCCTCACAACACACCTTGCTGTCTCTCCTTGCCTCATAACACACCTTGCTGGCTCTCCTCGCCTCACAACACAACACACATTCACAGCTTTTATGCATTTCAAAGTGAAGACGGAGCTATAAATTTTCATAATACTCCTAACCACAGTTAACTGTAGACTCGAGGGCGCCACACACACTCCGGAAAGTTAAAGTTGCATAAAGGATAGGTGTCGCTTTTGCGCCACACATGTTAGAACATTAACGTCACAATCTCACACAAAATACTAGAGTGCCTTTATTACAAAGGGACACTCCCTCACAAACTATTTATGGAAGAGGTGGTTTTGGGTTCCTGGGATTACATATACAGTCGACTCTCATTAATTCGAACTCGTCGGGACTGTTACGCCCAGTATGTTACATCCTAATATGTTATATCTTCAGTGTTATGTGGAAAGAGCCTGTAGATGGCGCCTGTAGTGAATCTGTTTTAATTCTGTATGTACCTGTATTTATGCGCTCTGGACAGCGATGATGGAAGACGTGTAAATAAAATGCGCTAGCGAAATGATTAGAGTTTGTGGTCATTATGGTGTTAATGTGTGGAATTAATTAATTATCTCCCCCTTTCTTATGATGTGTTGTGCGAGTAATAACATGGTGTCACGAGTGGTGGTAAGAGTCACACGTTTTGATTTGTTTGTGTATAGAACGGCGCAAAATATTTGCGCGCTTTCTTTGTTGCGAAGAAAAGGGGTGTGTAATATGTAGTTTGGTTTTTCGGAGATTTAGTTTAGTTGTATAAATTGTGGTTTTGTGGTTTTCTTATGTTAATTAATTAGTGTTGTGTATTGAGTTGTATATTTTATTCGTAACTAGTGATTTTGTGTCAGTTGTAGGAACTATTTTAAGAAAATTATTTTAGTTATTTCTGGTAGATTTGCAGTGTTGTTTCAATAATTTTGTGATTTCTTGTGTTATTAGTGTAAATATATTCATATATTTAATCATGTCAGTGATAGATAAGTTGAAAAAAGACGAGTTAAAACTCGTCGCTGAAGAGTTAGGGTTAATAATTCCTGAAGGAGCTAAAGTTATTGAATTAAAAGAGTTAATTGAAAAAAGTGACTCTTTTTAAAATAACTTGGATTTAGTTAAAAGTGTTGTTGAATATGTGGTTGAAGAAATTAAAATTAATAAAGAATCGGAAAAATCAAAATTAGAATTAGAAAAAATAAAGCTTGCTCAGTTAGAAAAAGGAGTAGAGCTAGCTAATGTTCGTAAAGAATCTTCACAATACTCTGAGTTTGAAAAAATAAAATTAGCACAGCTAGAAAAGGAGTTAGAAATCGCTAATATTCGGAAGGAATCACTTCAAAATAATTCATTTTCATCGGTAAAAAGTGAAATGGAGTCAATAAATAATGTAGAAAGTTTTATTAAGAGCATTAAAACTTTAACGATACCTGTGCCATCTAGGGTAGAGTCATTTAGCCTTTTCTTTCAGTCCTTAGAAAAAGCATTCAGAACAAAAAATGTACCTGAGGAATTTAAAGCTGAAATACTTTTGAATATGTTAGGTGAAAAAGCAAATAATATAATGATTTATTTGTCAGAGGAAGATTTGTGTAATTATGATAAATTAAAAAATGTAGTGTTAAAGGAGTTTCAACCAACTCCGCAGGAGTGTTTTAATAATTTCCGTAAGGCGCAAAAATTACCTTCAGAAAGTTATGTCCAATATGCGTCAAGATTAAGTGCAGCATTCGAATATTATTGTCAGTTACGTGAAGTGAATGATTTTAAATCTTTGTGTGAGCTAATTGTTTCGGATAAGATTTTTGGTTCATTAGATAGTGATTTAATGTCTCACATTGGAGTAAAACAGGGAGAATCATATTTTAAACCGCAACAATTAGGTCGTGAATGTGATATTTTTCTTTCTACGAAAAATAAAATAAAAACTGACAATAATGTGTTTAGGAAACAAAACGGAAATGAAAATAAAAGATTTTTTGGAAATAAATCGCCAAATCCAACGTTTCAAAAGAAAGTTTCGAATGTGTTCTTTTCAGAAATAAAAACTTGCGTTTTATGCAAAAATGAAAATCATGAACTGTATTTTTGTCCGAAATTTAAAAGTCTTCCAATTCCGGAAAGAGTAGATGTTGTTAAAATAAATAGACTATGCTTTAAATGTTTGCATCCCAATTGTAGTGTAAAAGTTTGTAAGAGCAAAAATTGTTTTTGTAAAAAACCGCATAATAAGTTAATCCACTATCCAAAAGAAAATATAAATATTCAGTCGAGTAAAGAAAAATCGCCCAGCTTCACATCTGTTTCCAATAATGTAGATCAGAAAAGGGAAAGTAAC
Source organism: Maratus speculifer (assembly GCA_964019185.1). Taxonomy (NCBI): domain Eukaryota; kingdom Metazoa; phylum Arthropoda; class Arachnida; order Araneae; family Salticidae; genus Maratus; species Maratus speculifer. Next base: position 308,407,875 of record OZ025289.1, read on the forward strand.
GATGCGCTTTCTCCTTCCATCCCTCCCAGTCAGTCAGATAGGTCTGTGGTCGCTAGTAGTTTGGCAAAAAATAAAACAAAAAATGTTTTATTGAGTACAGCTTTGATTTTGATTAAAGATAAAAATTCTCAGTGGTATGAAGCGAGATGCCTGTTAGATGTCGGGAGTCAAACATGCTTAATAAGCAGAGACTGTGTGAATCGTTTGCAATTGAAACCAGATAAAACGAATACGGTAATATCGTGTTTAAATGACTCATCTTTAAGTGTTAATGGGTGTGTAAATACTACGATTTCTAACCGAGATAAGAGTTTTCAAAGAGATATAAATATGCTGGTAGTGAACAAAATAACAGATCTTATTCCACATAAAGTATTTCAAGTACAGGTGGATGTTTCTGAGTCAGTCGCTTTAGCTGATCATACATTTAATATCCCTGGAAAAATAGACGTATTATTAGGGGCCGAAATATTTTATGAGTTGTTGAGACCAGGGCAAATATATTTAAAAAATCCGCGACTTCTATTACAGAATACTTGTTTTGGTTACGTGGCTAGTGGAAGTATCGAACAGATAAATGATGGTAATATACATTGTGGGTTAATACGGGATTCAGATTTAAATGAAACAATGAAAAATTTATGGGAACTCGAGACTTTAGGTATTAAAGAAAATGAAGAATTAAATTCAGCGGATAAAGAATTGATAGATCAATTTGAAAGAATTCTAAAATTTGTGAATGGGAGGTACGAAACTGATTTATTACGGAAAATTAGTTGTGATGAATTAGAAAGTAATTATATTTTGGCAAAAAAAAGATTTGATGAGTTAAATAAGGGTTTTTCTAAAAACAATTGGATTGTTAATGAATATCGAGAAATAATAAACGATCAATTGAAAAACGGGATTATTGAGAAATGTCAGAGGGATCAGCTAGAATATTTTATGCCTCATAGAGCTGTTGTTAGAGAAGATAAAGAAACAACTAAGGTTCGGATAGTATTTAACTGTAGTTCAAAATCTAAAAATAATTTGTCTTTGAATGATTGTCTAGAAACTGGTCCTAATTTAAATCCTAATATTCTTGATGTTATTCTAAATTTTCGGAAACATAAAATAGCGTTTAATGCTGACATAGAGAAAGCTTTTTTAATGATAGGAATTTCAGAGAGAGATAGGAAATTTTTAAAATTTCTTTGGTATTCGGATGATCCTAATAAAGATTACGAAATCATGAGAATGAAAAGATTACCATTTGGCTGTAAAGTGTCTCCTTTTATTCTGAGTGCTACTATAAAACATCACATTAAAAATTTTGAAAATAGCAATCCTAAGTCATTTGAAATGTTAAATTCAGTTCTATATGTAGATGATTTATTTTTTGGAGGAAGTACTGTGAGTGAGTCGTTCGAATTATCTTCGGACGCTGTAAATATTTTAAAGAGTGGAGGATTTAATTTGAGAAAACTGAGGTCTAATAGTGGAGAGTTGGAAAAACTCTGGATAGAAAATGGCTTTAAGGATATAGAGAAAGAAAGTGTTCAGCAGTTGAAGATTTTAGGTTTAAATTGGTGTCCAGAGAAAGATGAATTATCATTGGAAGTTAAGGGTTTAATAGAATCTTGGGAAACGTTGCAAAACAGTAAAAGGTGTGTTTTGAAAACAGCAGCACGTATCTTTGATCCCATAGGCCTGATTTCGCCATTTGTTGTTCGTATTAAGTTATTGTTACAGGAAATTTGGGAAACAGGTTGTGATTGGGATGAAGAGTTGCCCGATGATTTGCGGGAAAAATGGCTTAAGTGGTGCAACGAAATTGAGAAAATATAATATATAACTATTCCCAGATTTTGTTTAGTTGATTGTAAAGATGAACAAGTAGAGGCACATGTTTTTGTGATGCTTCATTAAGTGCGTATGGAGCAGTTCTTTATTTTAGATATTGTGATAATAGTGGAAATTATAAAGTGTCATTTATTTTGTCAAAAAATAGAGTAGCACCGTTAAAAAAATTAACTTTGCCGCGTTTAGAGTTGATGGGTCTTGTAATAGGTGCTAGAGTTGGAAATTATGTGAAGAATATTTTTAAGGATAGAATTCAAAGAGTAGTATATTGGAGTGACTCCACCATTGCATTGTATTGGGTTAAAGGATGTGCGAAAAGGTGGAAACAGTTTGTAGGTAATAGGGTTCTAGAAATCCAAGAGAAAACCAGCCCTAGAGATTGGTACTACTGTCCTACGAAAGACAACCCGGCCGATATGCTAACAAGAGGAATTGCTGCTGAAAGTTTAGTTAACAACGAGAAATGGTGGCAAGGTCCAGCTTGGCTTCGAAGTAATAATGAGAGCTGGCCCGAACAGATATTGAGAACGTCTACGGAAATAAATAGTGTAGATGTATTGAAAGAGCAGAAGGTCAAGCTTGCTGAAAATTTGGTCAGTAAATTAGAGTTAGTTGAACAATTGTGGAGTAAATTTTCATCGTGGACTAAATTGCAAAGAGTGCTTGCGTGGTGCTTGCGATTCATCGATAATGCAAAGAGAAATAAAATTGCAGCTCCGTTTTTGCAAACAGAAGAATTGAAAAGGTCGCATGATACTATAATTAAGTTAGTCCAGAGAGCGAATTTTGCAAACGAAATAGCCAACTTGGAGAAGGAAAAAATTCTAAAAACCAGCAATTTAAATTCCTTAAATCCTTTTTTGGACAATCGTGGGTTTTTAAGAGTTGGTGGACGGCTAAGAAATGCCAACATACCAGAGACTGCAAAATATCCTTTAGTTTTGCCTAAAAATCACCCAGCTACGACCTTGTTAATTAAATTTTATCATTTAAAATACTTACATGGAGGAGTACAGCTAATAAATTCTGCCGTGAAGCAAACCTATTGGATTGTGGGTGCGAAGTCTCTTATCCGTAAAGCAATAAAAAATTGTGTTATCTGTGCACGATTTCGCAGCGAATTCTCGAAACAAATCATGGCTGATTTACCAACATCAAGAGTGAGCCAAGGAAGAGCGTTCATTTGTTGTGGCACCGACTTTTGTGGACCTTTTCTAATAAGTCTTCGACGTGGTAGGGGAGTAAAGCCAGTCAAAATGTACGTCTGTATCTTCGTATGTTTCTCTACCAAAGCAGTTCATTTGGAACTTGTTAGTGATCTGAGTGCCAGCGCCTGTATAGCTGCGTTGAAAAGATTCATTGCACGTCGAGGTAAACCAATAGAGATCTTCAGTGACTGTGGTGCTAATTATATAGGAGCAAAGAATTATTTGAAAGTCGCTGCATCAGAAGCAATCGGCAACTACTTGCACAATGAGAGTATAAAATGGACTACGAATGTTCCATATGCTCCCCATTTTGGAGGTCTTTGGGAGGCAACGGTTAAATCAATGAAGTACCATATGAGACGAATTATTGGGTCGCAGATCTTATCTCAAGAGGAATTTGCAACAGTTTTGGCGGAAATTGAAGCAGTTCTGAATTCTCGCCCATTAGTCGCTATTTCGGAGGACCCAAATGATCTTTCAGTCCTCACTCCAGGTCACTTTCTCATTGGGTCAGATTTAAAGAGTGTTCCCGAACCAGACATTACAAATATGAAAATTTCAATTCGAGATCGATGGAAATTGATTATGAATATTTCCCAGTCATTCTGGAAAGCATGGTCTAAGGACTATCTTACACAGTTGCAAGTGCGCAACAAGTGGAAATTTCCGACAGAAGATTTATGTGTAAACGACTTAGTGCTCATCAAAGATGATAATTTGCCACCGTTGAAATGGAAAATGGCAAGAATAATTGACATTTTCAAAAGTTCTGACAGCAGAGTAAGATCAGTGAATTTAAAAACTGCCATAGGTGAACTTAAAAGACCAATCCACAAATTAGTAAAACTGCCAATAAATGAAAATTAACTTTTCTTTGTGAAATTATTTAAAATTTCTAGATATAAATGTGAATTTATTGTGTAATATTATTGTTATATATTTTTATGTTTACTTTGTGTATTGTATTAATGTGTCAATTTGTTATATATTTATTTTATTTATGATGATGACGTGGTCATGGGGCCCCAGTATGTTACGCCCAGTATGTTGCATCCTAATATGTTATATCTTCAGTGTTATGTGGAAAGAGCCTGTAGATGGCGCCTGTAGTGAATCTGTTTTAATTCTGTATGTACCTGTATTTATGCGCTCTGGACAGCGATGATGGAAGACGTGTAAATAAAATGCGCTAGCGAAATGATTAGAGTTTGTGGTCATTATGGTGTTAATGTGTGGAATTAATTAATTATCTCCCCCTTTCTTATGATGTGTTGTGCGAGTAATAACAGGAACCACAAGAAAAGTTCGAATTATCCGAAATTCGAATTATGTAAAGTGTGGAATTAAAACATGCTTAATATGGTACTATTACAAAGGAGTTAGTGTTATAATATTTATTTTTAGGTTTCTTTCGTCTGTTATCATTAGAATATGACTTAATATTAAATTAAAATATATAAATACATAATTTAATTAAAGAATTAGAAATAAGCCCAATGGAAGAAAAATTTGAAGCGTCACCGATGGACAGATGGGCACTTAGAAAGTGGATATGAAATGCATGGGATTATATGTATATTCGTTCAAAACAATTTTCACAAAAATGAAAGAAAAAAAGTTATTCAAATAATCTGAAATCCATGAGAAAGAAAGGAGGAATGAAAAATCGGAATTCTCGTTAGTTCGAATTAAACGATGTCAAGAGAAAATGAGTTCTAATTAATGAAAAAATTTAACGTTATTCTTTCACTGAAAATTTCGGGACTTCATGTTCAGTTCGAATTAAGCGACGATTCGAGTTATCCGATTTCGAATTAACGAGAGTCGACTGTAATAAAAAGTTATGAAGGAATTTTTCAAAAATTGCACCATGATAACGACTGTAATAGATAGTTTTTCTTATGAAATCTACTTTAAAATATTGGGCTCAAATTTTGTAGAATGCTTAACCTTCCGTCTACCAGACGGGTCCATTGGACCCGACAGCAATATTTCTGGTGTCAATGGTAAAATGAGAAATTGTCGATTGACACTGGAATTTATAAAGGACTTGTCTAGATATTACGAATTCCTTAATTTAAGCTTTCATTGTAAAAGCAAAATTATATTAAAATATTACTCGTGCCATTTGCAAGTTTGGAATTAAAATTAGGTGTTGCCGTAGATAAATGGGTGTTTTGTCTGGTAGACGGAAGGTTAATAACTGCAGCATTTTAAAAAATAAATAAAAGAAAATAATAAAGTGAAGGAATAAAAATTTCAAAAGACAGAACTATTAAAATTTAAAAAACAGGATTACAAAATAGAATTCAGCAAAAAGTCGAAGTCAATCGCTAAAATACATTCTGGAAGCAAAGGTACAGCAGAAACAAAAGTAAGAAGAAGCCCTCTTAATCGATTTGCAAATGGGTGAAACTGTAATGTTGTTTTCTCGATCTTTAGTTTTAAATACTTAGAAAACATGATTCTTTCAACATAATAAAAAAAACCTTAATGACAAATATAAATGTAATCCTTGAGAGAATTAATCATTCTTCAATGCACTTACAATGCATTAAATCTATAGAATTATATTAGCTTAATCCTTAACTTCTGTTAGCAGTCTCACAGACCGCTGAGTTTTTCAAGTTTTGGAGTTTAACTCGTAATTTTTAGTTTAGCTATAGATATTGGTCAAATTTTGTGTCGTTTGGAGTCCTATTACTATCTCTAGAGACTTTTAAATAACTGAATTTTATTTATAATAGTCCTGTATAGAAAGTTTAATATAAAAATATTATTCTGAGAGTTAATTTAACATTTTATTCATATTTAGATAAAGCGGTTTGACAGACCACTCACAGTAATTATGCGACAATTTTTGTCACAACAGTTAAAGGTTAAATATTGCTTATATTCCAGGGAAATCTGCAGCTTAGTGAACGGAATATTACGTTCCAAACTCTTAGAGGGCTAAACCTCAAAATTATCTAAATCCATACCTTTTGTTCAAAAAACCAAAAAGAAAATATGGCCACCCGGAATGTGCCTGGCCGCGTTGTCGTTTAAATTAGATAGCATCCAAACTACAAAACTGGAAATAAAACTAACAAATCTTCACAGGTAATAAAATAAAATTTAAAAAAAAAATCTCATAAAAAAGCAATAAATAAATAAAATTTTTCGTCGCACGCGACTGATTCGCTGTCGTCACTCGTGTCCCACGATAAAATCCGTTAGACCATAAAAGCCATTAAATAGGTATGGGCTTCGCATTCAGAACGTTTGCTTTGTTTTGTTTTGTTTATTTTTATAGAATGCATCAGTACCAAACTTAAGGTATAAAAAAGAAAGTCATCTTTACTGAGTTTCAAAATAACTGTCTTATGCCAGAATTTCAAAAAAGGGGATCAGTACAACATTGCCCCCCGCCCCCGCCCCAACTACACATACAGGAAATGAGTTAAAAGCTATTTTTTGTTAAGAGTGGATGAAATTTTTATGTGTTAGGATTAAAACACTAGAAATTAGCGTGCGGGTAAGAGAGTTGATTATAGGCTAAGTGGCAGTAATTTAAAATGTTTGCTAGACTGAAAAAATTTTCAGGGTACTTCTGGACGACTTGTCGATGTGGAATACTAAAGGATATAGTTTTTCATCGGAAATGTGTCTAGCTTTATTCGAAGAAAAATAGCGTTTTTTTTTTCTTCTTCTTTTTTATTTAAAAGAAACTCTCAAGCTGTAATAAGTCTTCCTTTCGAAACAATACTCTGGTGGTCCGATCATAAAAAAAAATCTATCTGAAATATTTGTGGCCAAATAAACTAACAGTATTCAAGGAATCAAATCATGCCTCCCCTCCTCTCCTATCACCACCACCACAGTTTTCTTTCCATGAAGCTTTGAAAGTGGCGTGTTTTTTACGGTTTGGGTGTTCAAACAGCTTTAATTTTGTTCTAAACCCTAGATAGGGTAGATGTGCCAGTAATGGACCACCTTCCAGTAATGGGCCACCTCGCACTTTTTGATTTATAAAAAAATAATAAATAATAGTTAAGCTTTTATTATTTTTTTCTGAACTCCACCTTGCATGCTTTATAAGCTGGATTAATTTTTTACAATTTCCGCCAAAACAATTAGCAAGCAGAAAATAAAGTTTCGCAGTTTTTCTGTTTTTCACTGAAAATCTTAATGAACATGCTAAGAGCTGACTTTACTTACTTAATTTATATCTTTTTTATTTTTCCGTAAAAATGGAATGTTTTTGTTTGGTTAGCAATATAAAACATTGAATTTAATATACCAATGGCCAATTACAAAATTTTATTTATTTTTAAGATTTTAGGAGGGGTGGTCCATTACTGGATTGCTTTTTTCGGGATTTTCCAGTAATGGACCACCCAAGTGACCAATACAAAAAGTGTAATTTCAGTAGAGATAAAATATTTTGATTTAACTAAAAAGCTAAATAATCAAATTTAATACTTAAATATTCCTATTATAATTTAATAAAGGCAATTTCTTTATAAATAGTTGTTTTTAAAAAGTCATCCAAAATTGGTACAAAAAACAAGCAGAACATTTGACAAAATCTAGATGTGCCGTTACAAATGAAGTTGTTTTAAGTTGGTTCAGAAATGTAAAATGATATTTTGAAGAAGATATTATTAATATTTTCTTCCGAATTCTAAAGCATACAGAGAGAATTTTCAATGGAGTTAAAACTGGGTTTCTTTTGTGCTCTTAAAACAGGGAAATTTTTGGGATCAAAATCAGTTAAAGATGCGTATTATGTAGTTCCGAATAACGAAAAAGAACAAACAACTGTTATGGGATGTTTTTCAGCAAATAGTGAGATTGTTCCATTGATGATAATATATCCATATAAGCATCTGTAATGCGAAATTGTGGAATCAATCTGTGCCAAATTGATGGGCTATATGATTGTCTGAAAATGGTTGGATATTGCAAGAACATTTATTATTTTAAGTGCATTCTAAAATTCCATATTGAATAGTTTGGACTATCGGAAAGGGATGATAAAATTGAAGATTTGTTATTTATATTTCATATTTGCACAGCACATCATTTATATAATGATATGAATGAAGACTGGATACTTTTTTTAATGCCTTATTTTATCTAAACTTGATTTCAGTAAAACATTGTCTTTATCTTATAAATCCTTTAAATTTAAATATTTTGTTTTATATCTTTTCAATATAAATCCTTTAATGTAATAAACAGTTAATAATATCATTAATATTTTGTTTTATATCCATATTATAAATCCTTGATTATAATAAATTCATAACTTAAATTTAAATACTTTGTTTATTGTTTTTTCATTATAAATCCTTTAATGTAATGAATTTCTAACTTAAGTTTTAATATTTTGTTTTATTAGTATGCTTTCATTAAGTTCTGGAGAAAAATTAATTGAAAAAAACATTATCTGTTATTTTTTGTAGGGTGGCCCATTACTGGAACATAGGCGGTCCATTACTGGAACATAGGTGGTCCATTACTGGGCTTTTGGGTGTTGAGACATATTTCTATTATTTAAAATTAAATTTTTAATTTTATTGGGAAATGTAACTATGGGATTAGTTAAATATTGTTGAAAGATTAATATAATATGAAAAAAATTGGAATGCAATAATTATAACTATTAATAAAAAATTATTTTTTAGAGAAATTCCTTAAGGGGGTCCATTACTGGCACATCTACCCTATATATCTATACTAATATTATAAAGAATAAACGTTTGTTTATTCGTTTGTAGAGGATAATCTGTGGAATTACCAAGCCGAGTTAACAGTATTGATTTCAGGGGATGACCTGGGGGAGACCCCCCCCCTTGGAGCAATGGCCTCCCCCCCCCCTCGAAAGGTTTGAAATTTTGTGTTTTCAATGGTTAAAAAAGTGTAATTTCTCCCCGAACTCTACAATGCCCCCCCCCCCCCCCCCCACCGGGGGCCACAGAAACACCTCTCCGAGAAAAGAGTCTGAATTCAATTGCGAGTTAAAAAATAAAGATGTCAAATTCCTGGTGATAACTGCTATTCCAATATAGGTTATATTTTAAACCAGTACAACAATCCCCAAGCGAGGCCCTCGCTACCTAAATTTAAGAGTACATTCAAATTCATTTGCGTAATTAATGGCTTTAAAAATCATATTTATTAAATTTAGTAAAAAAAAAAATGCATCTTTTTATTCAAAAAAAAAAAAAAAAAAAAAAAAACTATAACAAAACTCAGACTAAATTGAGGCTCAGTGTAAAATATAGTTGTGTAAGTAAATAGTATAAATGCAATATTAAACATATATATCAACAGTAGAATTTTTTTATTCTGGCGCGCAAAATGCATATTTGAAAATTCATATTTTTCAAACGTCAATTTTGTCATTAAAATTTAGCTAATTAGTATGGCTAAATGTATATATTTGAATGTTTTTTTTTTTAAATTATCAGTATTTTATGAAAGTATAGAAAAAGTATGTTACATACCATTAATTGATTTTGAATACAGAGCTTTTAGTAATGGTCAAATAATTGTTATTTTTCAGTTGCTCAACCTGATCTCTCCCCTTAAACTGCATCTTAAGACATAATAAAACCTTTCTGAACCCGTTCTGAAACCGCTATGAACTAGAACCTGTCTTTAAAGAAATCCTACATTAAGTGAAAAAATGCCTGATGAAAAACTTCATTTCGCTTACTTTAAAATTCTTGAAAAAAAAAATCGCACGGAGCCTAAAAAATTTCATTTTAAACACGTTGGGACAATTTTTACATCAAGACTACGAAATTTCATTGCCAATAAGAAAAGATTTCATTATAGACAGGCTGCGTTCATACAGGTTTAATTCTATAAAGGAAGATGTACCTGTGTAGACGAAAACCTGCTTTAAGAGAAATTTATTCTGATGTCTTTTGATTTAGTCTTAGCAAGTTTTAATATAGTTTGATTTAAATAAAGCCAATAATATTCATGTAATTTAAAAATTTTTAACACTTTCCAATATAGTTGAAAGGTATTTCTGAAATCGCCAATCGGTTTGTTTGTCAGTCTGTCTGTGCTCCTTCTTACTTAAATATACTCGGATTTCCATATAATTGATATATGTAATTGAAGTTCGCCATAACATGTTCGGAATTGAAAATGAAGCATGTAGCATTTACAAGGACATTGAAACGAATTACCTTACATTAAGATCTATTGGAAAAAATCATTTCAGTGATGTAACATTATTTCAAACAGATTGAAATTTATATATATATCTCAAGTACCCTAGCAAGATGCTAATAACAAAAAAGGACGTGCATAGCTTTCATTGTTTATTTATAGAAACACGCAAAACAATACAGTTATCAGGGTTGGGTTTCTTTCAGGATAGTGGAAGAAATTGGAAAAAACCGGAAGAAATGGAAAAAACTGGAAGAAATGGAAGAAACCAACAGAAACCAAAACAAATGCTCAAAGTTAAAGTATATTAACTATGTAAACGAATTGAAGTATAATTGCATGAAATCTAAATTGGAAAATTTAATTATTAAAAATATTTTTGTAGAGATAAATTACTTTTTTAATAACAAACTTCAGGTTCAACAGGCATTTTCAGGTGATGGATTTTTACTGCTCTAGAGGTAGAGGGATGGCCTTTATTATTATTATTATTAATTACGCCATTTATGTAAAAAGAGAAAAAAAAACTACCTACATATTGTTTAATTTTCATAAAAAAATATATTATTTTTATATAAAAATGCCTTATTTTAAACTGTATAACACAGTAAATAAATAAATTAGTAATTATTTATACTAACATCTAGCATGAATAACTCAATGCTGATTTTAAAAGATTAGTGTCTTAAAAATATCTATGGCTATGTCGAAATGCTTCGAAACTATCCTGAAGTGTAGGACTTGAAATTTTGCATTCATCCAACTTAAGCTGAGAAACTGATTGCGGCATCCTACTGCTATAAAACTTTTTTGCTATACTATGCTGCATTGTACAAAAAAAAAAAAAAAAAAAAAAAAATTTAATGTTTTTTTTTTTTTTTTTTTTTTTTTAAATATATATATATTGAGGATTGACCGGTACAGAGAACTCATATAGGTCCCTAAGGCCAAAACCGAATTTCGGTTACCTTCCTATTTTTAGCCGAAAACGAAAACATCCAAAAAAAATTTTTAAGTAATTAAATTGTATGTTTTAAAATGATTAACATGTAACATAAATATACATAATTGTAAAATAATTATATGTATAGTATTTATTAATTTTGTAAAATAATTAAGTGTATAGTATTTATTAATTATGCACAATTGTTAATTATCCAATAACTTTATTTTTATATACAATAAAACATAATTCATCAATGTCAGAGAAAATTTTTGTAACTATATGAATTTCATTTAATTATAAAACATTTTAGTTTTAAGTATACACACCTTGATTTTTCTTCTATAATGATTTTTGTAAATAATCATTTGTTATTCTAGAACTTTTTCAAAGAATATTTGAAACGCTAATGGAACACACTTTAAAAATTTCCTAGAAGATGAATTAACGAAACCATATTTTTTCTTGATCTCTATTTAATACAGTAATTATTGTACATTACTTACATTAATAAAATTGATGTAAATTATAAGCTTTTTTTAATGGGTTTCATTCTACCATTGGTAAAGAATCCCTATTATTTACAACTAGTTTGAGAAATTTAAATAATTAAAAAATATGTTGGTTAAATAGAAATGGATAACATTTAATTGATTTTGTGTATTATGTATAAAATTTCTTTTCATTTAGCCAATGGTTGAAGATCTTTAGACAGGCGTTGTGTGTGATCTTGACTAAAAAACTGATATAATTATTAAATTAGCATTTATACTTAATTAAATTTGTTTTAATTCAAAGGAATTAAATTATTCCAGATTATAGGAAGAAGATACATAATTATATCTGACAAAATAGAAAGTATATGGTAAATTCTTCAAGGAAAACAGTTTCTTCCTATTTCTTCCGGACGGCTTTTTCCAAGGTGTTTTCCGCAGTTTTTTCCACTGCGGAAGAAACTTTCCAACCCTGACAGTTATAGTATTGTCTATGAAAAATAATTGCTGGAAATAGTTTCACAATGATAGTACAAATTTTTAAATATAGCTTTTTTTTTTTTTTTTTTTTTTTTTTTTTTGAGGGGGATAAATTTTACTACATTGTAGTTTTTTACTAGAAAAGTGGCCTTTGTAGAGATTGATCTCAACCGTCCAAGGCAAAAAAAAAAAAAAAATAAATAAATAAATAAATAAATAAATAAATAAATAAAATAAAATAAAAACATTGAAATGCAAACGAAAAAATTTTAACGATTTCATCCATAGGATTAACATTAGCGAGCAAATGTTTTCGCATCAGCGAAGTAGCCTTTTAAGATCTGTATTGTAATAACTTGTACAATAAATTTAGTGAGGATTATTTCCTAGAATTTGACTTCTGAAGTTTAAATCAAGTCAGCTAATAAAGGGTTAATTTATTAAGCCGACAGTTATGGGACTTTTTACAACAACAAAATATAAATTAAGTTTAATGAATAAATAATTCTTTTTTTGTAATCTCTCATTTCATATGCATAATGATAAATTAATTTTATTATGTAAAACAATAAAGTAACAAATGTGTTTTTATCTGTACAAAAGCAGTTTTTTTCCCTTTTTTGTGGAAATTTACGCTATACACAATTTTTAATAGCATGAAAGCTAACCACAGAAAGTTATTGAAAAAAATACATCGCTGCGCGAAATTGGTTGTTTTTTAAATATAGTAAATTAAAGTATTTTACACAAAATCCAAAACCTTCTATTTTTAACAGATTTATTATTTTTTTCTTTTACATAAAATTACCTTTAATGTGGTTTTAAATCAGTTTGGAACATAAAGAGTTAATACATTTACGATTCAATTCAGCTCGATTTAATTCGCAATATTTGGCGACTGACGCTATAAGTAGAATCAAAGCCAAAACTGGCGATAAACAGTGCGGAATACCAACCATGCGTTATCGTTCGCCCTTGGCTTCGCTCTATTGCGAGCGTCGCCCGAGCGTTTCGCCCCGGTCCCAGTAGCGCACGGTGCTCTATGGTTCACAACGGATTTTTTTAATTGCTCCCTGCAGACAATTACTGGTCCGTGCAGCAACGGATTTTTGTTGCTTTTTTAAAAGGGGGGAGGGGGCTCCGGCAATTAAAGCTGTGGGCGAGCCCCCCATTCCCCGTAATTTTTCTTTAACGAGCCTCGATAACGAAGCTAAAAGAAAGAAATCACGGTTATATGCAAATCGTCTGAGAAGCGATATCGGGACGGGTGTGTAAGGAAATTAAAATCATAGACGCAGAGCAGACAGGCTTAATGATGTCTGAAGGAAATGTGATATGGATTAATTTTGTTTAAAAAATAACGAGGAACCGTGCCGAATTAATCTGCCTAAATGCCCTCCTCGGGAAATAAAGATTATCTAGGACCTGTTTTCTAAAACCCAACTTTCAAAACCAAATTTTAACTTAAAATATTTTTAATTTAAATGTTTTTCTATACAATCTGTTGTAACTCAGGAAGGAAATGCATAAAGAAGCAAGCAGAAAGGGGCTGTGCAAATATAAACGTTATCAACTTTTTGGTAATTTTTGACCTCCCCCCCCCCCCAACTCTTCCGATATCATACGTTAAGATCCCTCGACCTCTCCCCGATAATGATATCGTTATCAAAATGTAAAAAAAAAAAAAAATAAATAAATAATTTCTAGAATGTATTCCTTTTGTTTGAAGCAGGGTTGGCAAATTTCTTCCGCAGTAAAAAACCAGCCGGAAGAAATAGGTTTCTTTCGCAGTGGAAGAAATGAAAGAAACTGTTGTACTTTATAAATTTACCATATAACATAAAACTTTGTTAGATACAATAAATGTCTTCTTGCTATAACCTTAAATAAATTAATTCCATCAGATCTATACAAATTTAACTAATTATACGTTAAATTACACATGTTTTTAAGCCAATATCACATGACACCAGTCTAAAGATCTTCAGCCATTGGCTAAATGAAGAAAAGAAATTTTATCTAAAAGGCATAAAATTAATTTATCTATTTTAATTTAAACAGCGTATTTTTCAGTTATTAAAACTTTTGAAACTATTAGTAAATAATACAGGTCATTTATCAACAGTAGAATGAAATTCATTTAAATAAAAGACAGTGTTTTGAATTTACATCAATTTTACTAAGATAAGTAATATAGTACAATAATTACTGTATTAAATAAATTCATTAAAATTCTCATTTTTCTTACTGCAGCAAAATATTAATAAAGAAAAAAAAATTTTTAGCAGTAGACTGCTGCAATCAGTTTCTCAACTTGGTATGGGCGAATGCAACAGATGAAATAAAAAAACTTTCAAGTCCAACAGAAAATTTTGAGAGTTTAAAAGTATTTCGACATATTCATAGAGATGGGTTTAAAAATCTAGGCAGCTGGCAGACTTTTATCACTAAATTTTATTTGTTTTCTTCACTTAAATTTTATTAGAAATCTTGAAAAAAAAAATTAGATGAAAAATAAGGAATAAAATTCAGTGGTAAAAAACTGCTCACTGGCCTTTAGACCTTTATACCTCTGCCAATAGATATTTAGAAAAAATAGTCAGCATTTAGATCATTATATTTAGTCATTAATCAGCATTCAGATATGCAAGCTAGTTGCAAATATAAATAATTGCAAGTTTGTATATTTACTGTGTTGCACAGTTTTCAATAATGCATTTTTATGCGAAAACAATGTATTTTTATATGAAAAATAAACATTTTGCAGGTAGTTTTTTTTTTTTTTTTTTTTTTTTTTTTTTTTTTACATAAATGGTATATTGGTAAATAAAAAAACCATTTCTCTACCTCTAAAGTTATGAAATCATCACCCATAAATGTCTGCCGAGCCTGAAGTTTGTCATTAAAAAAAGTAACTTATTTTTCCAAAAATAATATTTTTTAACATTAATTTAATTTTCCAATTTAGATTTCATATAATTATACTTTTAGTTTAATTATTTTACATAGTTAATATACTTTAATTTTGAATGTGCTTTGTTTGTTTGTTTCTTCCAATTCTTCTCCTTTTTTTTCATTTTTTCCAGTTTCTTCCACTGCCCTGAAGAAATAGGTTTCTTCCAGAAGAAACCCAATCCTGGTTTGAAGTGATATACAAAACTGATTACATTTATTTTTCTCATACTTTTAGGATTGAAATGAAGAGAAGTCAATATAATATCACTTTGCATATGAAAAAAACTTTATATCAAATAACACTTAAGAGAAATAGTTACTATTTAAAAGTATTTTATAATAGCTTTTTTACTACAGAATGTATTCAACAATAATAAAGTTCTGTTGCACTTGTGCCGACTGAGAAGGGGTGGGAGTGAGGGACAAATAGAAATTCTTATCAACAAAATAAATGGACAACATTTCTTCTCTTTTTCTTTTATTTATGAATAAACGCAAGTTTCATTTCAAATATACTCCACATATAGTTTCTCGAACCGTTATTTTATGTGCATTACACATATAAAGAAGAATAGGAATATCAAAAGTTGGGGTATTTTATATTTTAGTAGTTTTTACAATAATTTAGTGATTTTAATAAGAACTTTATTATTATTATTATTACGAGGTGGCACTAGAGGTCTACACGGACCGAAAGAAAAGAATATTGGCCCGGCTCAACATGCTGTCCGGCTTGTCATGTGTTTAATTTTATTTTAAAATGCCTAGTAATCTACGATTCTTAAAAAAGAATAAATTATAATGTTTAATTGTAGAATAATGACGACTTAAAAGTATATGATGCCTTTTTTGCAAAAATTTTTGGACCAAGCCAAATTTTTCTGATTTATGTACAGACTTGACCACGTCGAAAAGAAGATTTTTATACGGGATGATTCAACAGGAACTGATTATTTTGGTCCGTGATGACTAGGAAGAATGAAATCAGTCTCGGCTTCGTACGGAAAAAATACGTTAGATCCGGTCCGATACTCCAGAAAAAAAATTAAGGCCCGAGCCCGGTCCGGCACGGCCTGAAAAGATTAGGGACTGGGCCCGGCCCCTCTAGATGAAATCCATCGAATTTCCAAGAAAGAAAATTTTAAAAAAGAACTCTCTCATTAATTCATAATAAACCTACAAAATTAATTACAATAAAAAAAATGCATTTTTTTTTATTACTCTAACTCTCAAATAAATTTTAATTTAACCTAAAGGTCACTGGTTGCTCATAAATACACTCTACAATTATGTAAAATTTTGCGCTTTATGAGTGTAGGATTTCAGTAGTGTTATTTTGAAAAGTGAAGCATTTCAACCTGCGAAGAATCTCATAGCTGAAGTGAAAATGATACACTGCTACAAAATTTATTTCAGTTGTAAGACTTACTCGCGTTCATTTAATATAAGATGACATAATTTGCATCCGCTGAAAAGATTCCCCATTCAGGATCCAGTCTTAAACAACATCTGTCGAAAAGTACGTATAGGAAAATACTATCGCGGAATAATATACAAACCTAGCAAAAAGCTATGTCGCAAATAATTTAAAAAAAACTATTTAATGACTCATATGCCTTCATTTGTTTATTACATTAATATGGATACTTAAAATTCAGTATAGTTTTTAATGGTTCTATGTTTCATACGAAATCATCTGAAAAAATATTCTAGACATTCTTCAAAAATGGTTTAATCCCAATCCGATACACAAAAGTGAAATTTGAACCCAAAGCAATAAAATCAACTCCGAACCGTTTGATAAAATCCGATTACCCAATCCGATACACAACTGCAGTTTTCTTTTCGTTCGGGCCGGACTGAGCCGGTGAAAAAATCTTTTGGAAGAATGTTGGAAGCGTTGGAATGTTGGAATGTTGGAAGCACTACCGCCCATGTGAACGCTATATCTTAGGCGGCGTTTTCGACGCAGAATTTGCCGGTAGCAGAAACGGTGAATGTGGGAATTGATGCTCGTGCAACACTGGCGATCAGATAGCTTCGCCGATCGTTTGACGGCTTATTTGATGCGATGGACTCTACCACGAGAAGGATATTACCACAAAGGAAACTCCCTGACATGTTTATATTTTTTTCTTTATTTTGCTAAAACTGTTTTTTTTTTTTTTTTTTTTTTTAAATTATTATTATTATTATTATTACTACAGAATTTTTGCAAAAGAAAACCCATATAGATGCCTCATGACGTCTTGTCGCAGAATTTTAAAAATGTGGTCTGAGAGCAGATTAAGGGTGTATTTCAATCCAAACTGCTTATTTTCTGATTTATTTTTGAATTCACTTTTTCTTTCAAACGCATCAAATTCGCAGATTCTCTTATTTAGAAACTACTCAAGGTGCCGTGTCTGTCAATTTTTTGTTAAATGCAGAAAATTTTACAAAAAAAACATGCTGTCAAAAACAGTGTTTTGAACCGATTTTTCCGAAGGGGGGGGGGGGGGGTCTGGGAACGAAAAAAAAGGGCCATACTGAGAAGATAATTGTTTATAAATCTAGTTCTAATGAATTGGACGAAAAATGAAACCACACGGCACCTTATACATCCCTTCAAAAATAACCTCAGCAAGTTTCATGCTTATACTTTTAAAAATGAATCTGAAAATGTATCGGAAAATTTTGAGCTGTTGAGGATGAAAAATGTTTTTTTCGAATACACCTTTATATACTAATGCAAGTAGATCAATACATACATCACGTCACGCTCGCGAAAACCACCTTCTTCTCTCAAGGTATATGTGAGCTTTCGGAATATATATTTTTTAAACTTTAAAATTGCTTATTAGTATTAAAATGCCAGATATATGAGACAAGAACATACAAGTAATTAATTTTCCTTTATTTATTTTTTTTAATTTAAAAAATAGCATAAAATTAAAGGAAAATTTGCTATTTTCTTAAAACCTTTATTATTATTTTTTTAATTATAAAGTAAAAATATGTTTTATGAATTCCATAATAAATATAATATTGTTTTATAGTTGCTAGGCTATTTGTAGGACAATACAAGAATATTTTTAAAGTTGTAGTATAAAAAAACAATTTTTTTTTTTTTTTTTTTTTTTTTTTTTTTTTTTTTTTTTTTTATAAATAAAAAGAATATTGCACAATTAAACTGATGCAGAGCGTAAAAAAAATGAATTATTTTATTTTATTTTATATTTTTAGGATATACTAATGCAACATTTTTATGATCTTCTAAATTCGCAGTCTATATTAAATGGAAGTTTTCTAAGAGATCAAAGAGGAAAATTATATGTATGCGTAGGGAAGAATTGGTATTCGATTGTTGATTGAGTTAGTGATAAGAATCGAATTTTTTAATGAATTTCTATTGTGCTATCGATGAAACAACGAGACAAATGATATTTGCTAAATTCTGTTGTACATTGTTTGACAACACAATATAATATGACAACATAATACAATGCTTTGGTTGAGGGAATCGTTAAAACAATTTTTTTTCATGTATTGCCTTGTTTATACGTGTATCTTAATCATTTTTAAATTAACTGATTTTTATATGTTTAAATCCATAGAGGAAAGACTAGATGGAGGTGCAGTATGCCATAAAATCGGCTTGCAATATGATGCGCTTTATTGCTGAAATTTAAAGGCCCTCATTCAGCCCAAATAAATTAATCATATGGAACAGGCACCAAATTCTTTGACATAAGCCGTACATTTTTTCTCTAAATGCTTATATTTAAGGGTGTATTCCATTCAAACTGCTTATTTTCTGACTTGTTTTTAAATTTATTTTTGCTCTCAAACGCATCAAATAAGCAAATTCTCTTATTTAGAAATTACACAATGTACCATATTTGTCAATTTCTATATTATAAAGGCCAAAGGTACCTGTGCGTAACGCATACGTCATTTTGCGAATGGCAACACTTTCCCCTATGCAAGTTCGGTTTTGCAATTTTCGCTACAACACATTTTACACTTCTAAACATCGCACATTTTAAAATTTTACACCATCGTATAGAAAAAAAAAATGTACTTTTAAATGCAGTTTGTTTGAAAACTGTATCTCAATTAATTTTTGAGATATTATTATTATTATTTTTAATTTCTAGTACAATTTTGTAATTGTGGCAACAGAATCCCTCCATTTTCCCTTAAAATTAGAAAATAAAAATACAGAAATTAAAATGCGTATACTATTTGAAAAATATAATTTAAAAATATCGTCTGTTATAAAATCTAGTGAATTTCGGTTTTATTTCGTTTAATAATTTGAAGAGTTGAGTTTTATAGTATTTTGTTAATTTTAGCTTTAAAAAATATTTGTTTGAGGGTTAGACTGACTAATATAAAATGCATTTTTTATTGTAACTAATTTTTTAGATTTATCGTAAATCAATAAAACAGTTATCTCTTAAAGATTTTCTGTAGTTGAATTTCGATGGGTTCTACCTAGTTTTGATAAATGTAGAAAATATTGAAAAAAAAAAATGCGATCAAAGTTGGCATTTTGAAACGAATTAACCGAGATTTGGGTGCTTGAGAGCCAAAATAGATGCATCATGAGTGTGACACTGAGAGACAGAGTGTGAGAATTTAGGGGTAATTAGGAATGAGTAATTATACATACCGAT
This sequence comes from Maratus speculifer, assembly GCA_964019185.1. Lineage (NCBI taxonomy): Eukaryota > Metazoa > Arthropoda > Arachnida > Araneae > Salticidae > Maratus > Maratus speculifer. The sequence goes on from OZ025289.1 coordinate 308,427,634, forward strand.
AAGAACGGAAGAGTGAAACGCGAAAAAACAGACCGTTAAATACTCCATTTTCGTACTGCGTTTAAAGATTTTCACCCTCGGAACACATGTCATTTTCTAAATTGAAAAACCCATTAAGAATTCTACTGACAGAACGTTTTTACACGATGGAAAAAAACATGATATACGACCCCTGACCTTCGTACGATCCCATGGTGCATGCTATGTGATTCTTATCTTATTTTAAAGGTTGTTTTTAGAACACAGTGCTGGACAGAACTGAGCTCCTGTAACGGAAATCTTTATTTCGACATGTTAGCATAACCCAAATCCTAGAATGAATTATGTTAGTCACTCCTAATCACTTTAATTCAGAGTATCCATAGTGTAAACTCATGCATTTTTTTTACATCTAATACAAAAATAACAGTGATCGTTCGTTTCAATCCTGGTTAATCCCTTCGATATGAGTGAGGCAACTGCCTTCATTACCAAATTGCGTTGTGAATATTTTTGAAGACGGAATTAACTTATGGATCGTAAATAAAACATAACTCTAAATTAGATCATAATAGAATTAAATAAAGTAAGACTCATGTTCGAAAAGATACTAACAATTCTTTAACAACTAACATATAAATTTATTTACAATTATCTTACAAATTGTTAGTGCGTCATAAGACACATTATTTTCAATATAGATAACACAAAAAAAAAAAAAAAATAAAATAAAACACTATTAATTCTACTTGTGAATTATTGTTTTTAATACTATGATTGAATACCAATTGGAGCGTGCAGAACCCCCTACTTGGCATTTTGCCCTACACATTTTGGGAAACAATATAAATTATAAGAAAACCGTACCTTCATATTCTTTTGTGCCCCGCACTCCGTTAAGGCTCGCATTCGAAAACATCACAGGCGGTCACACATCAATACTGGCGGACATCACATTCGGATCCTCGGCTATCACACATCATTACTGGCGGACATCATTTTCGGATCACAGGCTATCACACATCATTACTGGCGGACATCATTTTCGGATCACAGGCTATCACACATCATTACTGGCGGACATCATTTTCGGATCACAGGCTATCACACATCATTACTGGCGGACATCATTTTCGGATCACAGGCTATCACACTTCATTACTGGCGGACATCATTTTCGGATCACAGGCTATCACACATCATCAGTGGCGGACTTCCCATTCGGATCATCGGCGATGTTGGTAGGTCTTCCTTGGAATTAATCACGTTTCTCTTCTAACACATCTTCGCCTCTCGGAGCGAACTTTTTTATCTCAACTTTTTTGAGGAAAAAAAAAAGTCTATATTCTTTTTTTCTTTTTTTTTATGGCGGGCGTGGCTAATCAATCTGCCCGAAAAAAATGACCATTCAGTCTCTCGCCCGGCCTGTTCCTGAAAAAAGATTCGTTGGCTCCTTCTTCGAGCGTGGGGGGCTGGCCCCTCTTGTCTGCAACGCACTCCCAGCCGGAAAAATGACCGGTAGCCTCAACTAGAGAAACGTGTGGGGTCTCGCTTAATTGGCTTGTAAATCTACCAATAAACCATTCTTGACGTAAATGTCAAGCGATTGTTACGCGAGAGCCCAACTGGTGCCTTCTAGATACCATCTGAGATAGGGGTCTGCCTTGCTCCTGACATGAATAGCGTTAAACATACACTAGTATTTACAACCACTATACAAAGACATCAAAGGATACAATATGTATAATATACCATTTATATATATGTATCTATAAATCACGGAAGATTGCTGGATGCTTATGTTTCCAGCATCTCCCCCCCCCAACTAAATGAAAAAAAAAAAGAAATAAACAGACAAAAGAGTACTTTTTTTTTTTTTTTTTTTTTTTTTTTTTTTTTTTTTTTATAAGTGTTCGGCGATTCTGAAAGATCAATCACTGTTTCAAAGTCTGTTTGTGATTGAACACTTGCAACACCATCAGTTGTCTACTTCTGTACATCACAATCTAGAATGATCATCGTAGAATGCCTAGATTTTTTTTTTTTTTTTTTTTTTTTTTTGTCCATGTCTGTAAATAAAGTTCAGGTTACGTACACAATGATTCGCAGTCTCTGATTGTATCGCTCCTGGTTTATCTCCCCTGCTGGGAGGTTGTTGATGTGTGAGGATTCTTCATCTGCGTTATGCATCCATACTTATATTGTTCCCATAATTTTGCCTAAAATCGCGAGTTTCCGAAATAATAAAGCAATGAGAATATATATACATATATATATATATATATATATGTATTTTATTAACCATTTGAAAAATGGTTGTTGTTTTCGGGAGAATGGACCCGATGATGTTACCACTTTTGAATGATGTGGTCACTTTTGAATTTAAATTAATTTCTTTACTTTTAGAAGAGTTTTTATTTGAATTTAAATTAAATTCTTTACTTTTAGAAGAATTTTTATTTGAATAGTAAATTAAAATGGTTAAAATCATTGTAATAAAGGAGAAAACTAACAAATTTAAAAATGGGTAGACGGAAATTAACAGATACGGAAAAAGCCGAAGCCAAAGAAATGAATGAACGTGAATATCGCATTCAATGATATTAAACACAGTCAACATGTATAAGTTGCTTATTAGTTTGGCGATTCGTATCATTTGGCAAAATTGGTCGACGGGATAACTGAGTAATACTGTATTTGGTTTGGCGCAAAAACGTCTTTCAATGCAGAAAATGATAAAATCAAAAGATTATTGAGCCGCTGAAAACCAATTACGTGTTGAAAGGCGATCACGAAAAAGGAAGCAATTTAATGCCGAACCGATTAATTGTAAAACATCATGTCGCCAGGGCGACCAATCCACTAGCCATGGCGTTTTACTATCGGTCGGTTCTAACCAGGAAAATTTGAGTGCCAATAGTGATTCTAACAAGCCGGAAAATGTTATAGCTATTACTCTTGATTTTCCACCACCTAAAAAGAAAACTAAAAAGCAATCGGCTTGGGAAAAACTGGGAAAAAACTTTTTTGATTCGATGTCTGATGGATCCATTCACAGATGCATGTGCTGCGATCGATTTTGGTTTAAAACCTCCATCACCAAAATTCTGCTCTGTAAAATCAAACAATATATGCCAAAGTCTTACAAGTATAACAGTATATGCCAAAGCTGTATTTTAATAATGATTACTTTTGCACCAACAATGTTAAATAGTTTGAAATGTTTCTTTCGTCGCCAACTTTTATGCTTGGCGACAATAGAGTGATATAACTTAAACGAACCGTACCTTCAAATTGCAGCATGTATAAAGTCATTTATAGCAGTGGCACGGATAATACACAATAAAACAACTGGTATTTAGCTTAAAATGATAGATGAATGTATCGAGTGAAACATTTTTCAAATGGTTGGGGTAATTTCTTAAATTACAATTTTTTTTATTATTTATTTATTTAAAAGCTGTTATTATGTCCAAAACTAGTTACTGAAATAGTTTAAGAACACATTTCTGACTCATTTTTCCATTTACAAGTATGGCTGTTATCATAACGTACAAACCAATGCATCACCATATTTATATGCTACACTATAATTTTTTTTATATATGATACACATTTTATACCATTCACATTATCTCAATATAAAATCAATACACACAATTATTTATATTTACAGTTTTGTTGTGCAGGATGATTTTCATCCTTAGCACTATTCCAAAACTTATAGTAAGTGCTGTTGTTTCTGTTTCATTCCTTATACATATTGAAAAATTAATCTTACAAGACCAATTTTACCCTTTTTCTTTATAACATTTTTACATATAATATAACCTGTCCACTCAAAAAAAGGTCCCAATTTCTAAAATTTTATGTCATTCTGATGACCGCGGAAACCATATACTTCAATAAAATTTTGTTAGTAGTCAAACTCTCCAAGTAATCCATTGTGTAAGCCTTATAAGCATTTTGTTATGTGCTGATATAAAGAAATTTTTTTATTTATTTATTTATTAATTTATTTCATTTTATTTTATTTTTTATTTATTTTTTATTATTATTATTATTATTATTAACCATTTGAAAAATGGTTGTTGTTTTCGGGAGAATGGACCCGATGATGTTACCACTTTTGAATGATGTTACCACTTTTGAATGATGTGGTCACTTTTGAATTTAAATTAATTTCTTTACTTTTAGAAGAGTTTTTTTTTAATTTAAATTAAATTCTTTACTTTTAGAAGAATTTTTATTTGAATAGTAAATTAAAATGGTTAAAATCATTGTAATAAAGGAGAAAACTAACAAATTTAAAAATGGGTAGACGGAAATTAACAGATACGGAAAAAGCCGAAGCCAAAGAAATGAATGAACGTGAATATCGCATTCAATGATATTAAACACAGTCAACATGTATAAGTTGCTTATTAGTTTGGCGATTCGTATCATTTGGCGAAATTGGTCGACGGGATAACTGAGTAATACTGTATTTGGTTTGGCGCAAAAACGTCTTTCAATGCAGAAAATGATAAAATCAAAAGATTATTGAGCCGCTGAAAACCAATTACGTGTTGAAAGGCGATCACGAAAAAGGAAGCAATTTAATGCCGAACCGATTAATTGTAAAACATCATGTCGCCAGGGCGACCAATCCACTAGCCATGGCGTTTTACTATCGGTCGGTTCTAACCAGGAAAATTTGAGTGCCAATAGTGATTCTAACAAGCCGGAAAATGTTATAGCTATTACTCTTGATTTTCCACCACCTAAAAAGAAAACTAAAAAGCAATCGGCTTGGGAAAAACTGGGAAAAAACTTTTTTGATTCGATGTCTGATGGACCCATTCACAGATGCATGTGCTGCGATCGATTTTGGTTTAAAACCTCCATCACCAAAATTCTGCTCTGTAAAATCAAACAATATATGCCAAAGTCTTACAAGTATAACAGTATATGCCAAAGCTGTATTTTAATAATGATTACTTTTGCACCAACAATGTTAAATAGTTTGAAATGTTTCTTTCGTCGCCAACTTTTATGCTTGGCGACAATAGAGTGATATAACTTAAACGAACCGTACCTTCAAATTGCAGCATGTATAAAGTCATTTATAGCAGTGGCACGGATAATACACAATAAAACAACTGGTATTTAGCTTAAAATGATAGATGAATGTATCGAGTGAAACATTTTTCAAATGGTTGGGGTAATTTCTTAAATTACAATTTTTATTTTTATATTAACCATTTGAAAAATGGTTGTTGTTTTCGGGAGAATGGACCCGATGATGTTACCACTTTTGAATGATGTTACCACTTTTGAATGATGTTACCACTTTTGAATTTAAATTAAATTCTTTATTTTTAGAAGAATTTTTATTTGAATTTAAATTAAATTCTTTACTTTTAGAAGAATTTTTATTTGAATAGTAAATTAAAATGGTTAAAATCATTGTAATAAAGGAGAAAACTAACAAATTTAAAAATGGGTAGACGGAAATTAACAGATACGGAAAAAGCCGAAGCCAAAGAAATGAATGAACGTGAATATCGCATTCAATGATATTAAACACAATACGCGTACTTAAACAATCATAAAGTGATTTTTATTTCTTCTTTTGCTATTTAAAATAAAAATTTAGTCAACATGTATAAGTTGCTTATTAGTTTGGCGATTCGTATCATTTGGCGAAATTGGTCGACGGGATAACTGAGTAATACTGTATTTGGTTTGGCGCAAAAACGTCTTTCAATGCAGAAAATGATAAAATCAAAAGATTATTGAGCCGCTGAAAACCAATTACGTGTTGAAAGGCGATCACGAAAAAGGAAGCAATTTAATGCCGAACCGATTAATTGTAAAACATCATGTCGCCAGGGCGACCAATCCACTAGCCATGGCGTTTTACTATCGGTCGGTTCTAACCAGGAAAATTTGAGTGCCAATAGTGATTCTAACAAGCCGGAAAATGTTATAGCTATTACTCTTGATTTTCCACCACCTAAAAAGAAAACTAAAAAGCAATCGGCTTGGGAAAAACTGGGAAAAAACTTTTTTGATTCGATGTCTGATGGACCCATTCACAGATGCATGTGCTGCGATCGATTTTGGTTTAAAACCTCCATCACCAAAATTCTGCTCTGTAAAATCAAACAATATATGCCAAAGTCTTACAAGTATAACAGTATATGCCAAAGCTGTATTTTAATAATGATTACTTTTGCACCAACAATGTTAAATAGTTTGAAATGTTTCTTTCGTCGCCAACTTTTATGCTTGGCGACAATAGAGTGATATAACTTAAACGAACCGTACCTTCAAATTGCAGCATGTATAAAGTCATTTATAGCAGTGGCACGGATAATACACAATAAAACAACTGGTATTTAGCTTAAAATGATAGATGAATGTATCGAGTGAAACATTTTTCAAATGGTTGGGGTAATTTCTTAAATTATAATTTTTTTTTTTTTTTTTTTTTAACCATTTGAAAAATGGTTGTTGTTTTCGGGAGAATGGACCCGATGATGTTACCACTTTTGAATGATGTTACCACTTTTGAATGATGTGGTCACTTTTGAATTTAAATTAATTTCTTTACTTTTAGAAGAGTTTTTATTTGAATTTAAATTAAATTCTTTACTTTTAGAAGAATTTTTATTTGAATAGTAAATTAAAATGGTTAAAATCATTGTAATAAAGGAGAAAACTAACAAATTTAAAAATGGGTAGACGGAAATTAACAGATACGGAAAAAGCCGAAGCCAAAGAAATGAATGAACGTGAATATCGCATTCAATGATATTAAACACAGTCAACATGTATAAGTTGCTTATTAGTTTGGCGATTCGTATCATTTGGCGAAATTGGTCGACGGGATAACTGAGTAATACTGTATTTGGTTTGGCGCAAAAACGTCTTTCAATGCAGAAAATGATAAAATCAAAAGATTATTGAGCCGCTGAAAACCAATTACGTGTTGAAAGGCGATCACGAAAAAGGAAGCAATTTAATGCCGAACCGATTAATTGTAAAACATCATGTCGCCAGGGCGACCAATCCACTAGCCATGGCGTTTTACTATCGGTCGGTTCTAACCAGGAAAATTTGAGTGCCAATAGTGATTCTAACAAGCCGGAAAATGTTATAGCTATTACTCTTGATTTTCCACCACCTAAAAAGAAAACTAAAAAGCAATCGGCTTGGGAAAAACTGGGAAAAAACTTTTTTGATTCGATGTCTGATGGACCCATTCACAGATGCATGTGCTGCGATCGATTTTGGTTTAAAACCTCCATCACCAAAATTCTGCTCTGTAAAATCAAACAATATATGCCAAAGTCTTACAAGTATAACAGTATATGCCAAAGCTGTATTTTAATAATGATTACTTTTGCACCAACAATGTTAAATAGTTTGAAATGTTTCTTTCGTCGCCAACTTTTATGCTTGGCGACAATAGAGTGATATAACTTAAACGAACCGTACCTTCAAATTGCAGCATGTATAAAGTCATTTATAGCAGTGGCACGGATAATACACAATAAAACAACTGGTATTTAGCTTAAAATGATAGATGAATGTATCGAGTGAAACATTTTTCAAATGGTTGGGGTAATTTCTTAAATTACAATTTTTTTTTTTTTTTTTTTTTTTTTTTTTTTTTTTTAACTAATTTGAAACTGAAACAGGGAGGGAAAAACAAAAAGCTACCACATTTATTGATTTATTTATTTATTTTATCCTACCAATGCTACCTTATGTCTCCTTATTACTTATATAATCCTTATTATTATACCCCTTTTATTATATATCCGTTTTATTTTTTTTATTTTTTATCGCTATTATTAATGTATTTACTTCCAAACCCTTTTACCCAATTTCGAAATCTATCCTTCTCGGAGCAAATAAAAACAATGATAGTTCACGACCCTGCATGCCTTGGCCAAGTAAATCAAAATCTTCTGCCCGCAAAAGAATTTATTACATGCAAAGTCCCAAAACCCCCAATGTTGGTTGCCCCGCCAAAGATAAAGTTATGCAAAAGTTTTTTTTTTTTTTTTTTTTTTTTTTTTTTTTTTTTTTTGTATGGCTCTGAAAAGGGCCTTTTTTTTTTTTTTTTTTTTTTTTTTTTTTTAACTAAGTTTCCTTTTTGTCTTTAAATATAAAGAGGTATTATCTCCCTGTGTCGCCCAAACAAAACTACTTTTGAAAGAAGTAATTATTAATATTATTGTTATAATTTTATTTCAAAATGTTCAATGAATCTGACTATCTAAGCTATCTATACATTCACTCAATAATTAATCTTAAGAGGAAATGCGTTCATCCACCTTATCTTATATAAATTTGCCTATCCACCGTAATACTTATTTATTTTATTTTCTTTTCTTTTATGTTTTTTTTTCATGTATGGCTCTGAAAGGAGCCTTTTTTTTTTTTTTTTTTTTTTTTTAATTAAGTCTTTGTGACAGTCTTGTACAAGCTAATCCTCCGTAACCTATATATCCAAGTAAGAGTGCCCTTACCTAATCCTCAATATTCTGTTCCGAGTCTGATTCATTTAACTCGCCCTTAGTTTTTCTGGCATTCCTCGTCGTAGCCTTGGGTGCAAAAAGAAATTGTATGTGTCGACGTATTGTTGGCCCATTTATTTTGTCTTTCAGACGGAGCACATAATTATTGTGTCGAACAACTTTTACTACCACAAAAGGCCCTTCAAAACGAGGGTGTAAAGCCCTAGGCTTGCCAATTACTTTTGCGTACACTTCTTGACCCACGTCTAACTTTTTAACTTCCTGAAGATCATTTTCTTTGATATATTCCGCCATAATTTTTTGTTGGTTAGCTATGGCTTGCCGGTGAACTGCCCTCATATGTTCTATCCTATTTTTAACGAACGCTTGAGTGCACGTTAAATCCGGAGCACTTAATACCGTAAATTGATTTTTAATTTCTCTACCAAAGAATAATTTTGAAGGAGAATAACCTAGTGCTCGATGGATCGTGGTATTATAATTAAGTTTAAAATATTCGAGTCTGGTGTCCCACTCAAGAGTGGAATTGGACATCGCCACCAAGGATGCCTTAATCGATTTATTAATGATTTCAGCCAGACCATTCCCACAAGGTTTGTAGACGCTTGTCGGGTGTAGATCTATATTTAGTGTCTTCAAATATTCTTTAAAAAGCGCACTGCGAAAATATTGTGCGTTGTCTGTAACTATTTCGGAACACAAGCCGTAGGCTCCGAAGTACCTATTTAAAACGTTCAAGATAGTTTGGGACTCCACATTTCGTAAAGGGACTGCTTCTAAAAATCTAGAGCCTGCGTCTATGATAGTCAGAATGAAGCAATTTTTCCTGAGGGTCATGGGTAATTTACCTATTATATCCATTTGTAGACTTGCTCCGATTTGTAAATTTCTTTCCATTTTTTCAAGTGGTACTTTAATCGTCTGGTGCTGCTTACTGCAATTACATCTTACGCAATTCGTGCAATAATTTTTTATATCTTGGTACATTCCGTACCAGAATAAACGAGTTTTGACAGTTTCGTATGTTTTTCTAAAACCAAAGTGGGGTCCATGTGCCTCCGCCATAACCGTAAACTTAAGCTCGTCCGGTACGATTATTAATTCTGGATATTTCCCGTTTTGTTTTAATACCAGCGTTTTATTCTCGTTTAAATTATACTTTTTTGTTATTCTGTTGTTTTTCTTTGACTCAACCTTTTTTATAATTGTGATTAATTTTTCATCCTCATATTGCTTGGCTCTAATGTTCTCTTCACTCAAGTTAAGATTTACTTTGAATAAGTTATTCTGTAACTCGTTGCTACTAGTAATATTATTTACTAAGTTTCTAGACAAAAAATCCGAAGGATTAATTTTCCCTTCGATGTACTCAATATTGTAGTCATAGTCGCTGAGATTTAAAATCCATCTAGCCACTATATCCGACTGCATTTCAATTTTCAGCGGATATGTGAGAGCTTTGTTATCCGTTAAAATAGTAAATTTCCGCCCTAACAGCATGTGTTTAAAATGCATAACTGCGTCATGAATAGCCAATAATTCGAACTTCATGCTTGGGTAAGCCGTTTCTGACTGCTTAAGTTTTCTACCGTAAAATTCAATAGGGACTAAGTATCCCTTATCTTCCTGCGCAAGGACACCTGATATTGCTTTCTTTGAACCATCAGTTATTAAAAAGAACTCCCTATCAAATTTTGGCGGTTTAAGGGTAGGGTTGCTCACGATTTCCTCTTGTATATTTAAAAATGCTTGTTCCGTCTCCTCAGTCCATTTAAATTTTACATTTTGTTTAGTCAATTCGACTAGAGGATTGACAATATCGGCATAATTTTGAATAAGAGTTCTGAAATAATTTGCCAAACCTAAAAGTGACTTGACCCCCTTTTTATTTTTAGGTCTAGTTAATCGTTGTACCTTCCCCACGTTTTTTTCTGATGGGGCATATCCGTTTTTATTAACTTTGAAACCCAAAAATTCAATTTCCGGTTTACATATTTGCACCTTAGAGGGTTCAACTGTTAAATTGTGATCAATTAGAGTTTCCAAAACTTCCTTTAACAACTGTGCCATTCCCTCCGGGCTGTCTTCGGCCAAAACCACATCATCTATAAAATATCCTACTTTGTCCTTAGGAAAGTGTCCCAGGACCCTATCCATAAGTTCGGCGAATTTTGTACTACTTAATTTAAGCCCAAAATTTAGGCGGCACGGGGCGTACTTCCCACACTCCGTCACAAATGCTAATTTGTGACGATCCTCCGGGCGTAACATAATTTGGAAAAAAGCCGAATGCAAATCTAATGTTGTATAAAATTTTTTTCCACTAATTGCCTGTAAAACATCTTTTACGTCCGGTACCGGATATGGAAACCCCTCTAAAATCTCGTTTAACGTCCTGTAATCCACCGCCATTCTATAGCGAACCAAGTTTTTTTCCGTACCTTTTTTTTTACAAATAATACCGGAAATGCATAATCTGAATCTGATTTTTCGATTATTTTCGCTTCTAACAGTTTTCGTAGTTCCTCCTGCGCATACTGCTTAACTGCCTGGGGCGTCTTATATGGTTTATGCTGAATGGGAAAATTGTGGTTTAATTGTATTTTGGGCACTACCAATGAAGATTGTCCCAAAGATTTGTAAGACTTCGAAAAAGCATGTGCATGACTCATCAATAAGTCTTCTATCATTTGCTTAAAATCCCCTGTTAAATGATCTAAATTAAAATCCGATCTATCAAGCTCCGCTTCTCTCAAAGCCCTAACTTCTTGCAAATCCAGGTTATTAATTTGATAGATTTCTCCATCTTCAATCTCATTAGGCTTTAAATTATTCTTACTCACAAAATCCGAACTGATAAGTGCGATCCTAGTATCCGTTCTAATTATAATCTTATCTTCTGTATTGTTTGTTACAATTAAATTAATTTTATTAGTGACTGGTACTTCATGAATTGAACATTCCGTAATTAAATTTTTAAATTCCTCTGTTGGTTCAATTAAAATCAGCTGATTAGGCTGGACTGCCTCAGGACATCTCAACGATATTATTTTCGTTTGTCCTGGGTGTAAATGTGTTTCTTTCTCTATACACGCAAATATTTCATTTCCTTTAAAATGACCTTTAATTTTATTTGTGCTCACTGCCTTGGTGATATTTTTCATTTCCGACCCCCTTTTATTTACACTATTTACACTAACTATTTCCTTATTCATAACCTGCGGTTCCAGGGCAATTTCCGTATTTTTTAATTTTAGTGTTTTCTTATCAAAATTTAAAATCATTCTATTTTTTTTCAAGAAATCAAAACCTAGCAACATTTTATAGTCCCCTTGAAAATTATGAGATGTAACATAAAATGTTCCTGTCACAAACTCATTGTTAATTTTAAATGTAATTTTTATACATTGCCGAAAAGGTATGACTGAGTTATCGAATGTGTGGATTGTTACCCTATTCGCCAAGTATTTAATTTTTGCATCCGTTTGTTTGAGCGCCTCTAAAACCTCCGGTGATAAAAGCGAAACTGCGGCCCCGCTATCCAGCAACGTGTCAACTTTTAACCCAAAAATCTGTAATGCAATGATGGGAAGTTTATCCTTTTCCGCTGAATTCACACTAGCAATCACGAACTTATTACCCCTTATCGGGAATCTACCGGGGTCTTTCTTATGACTATTATTTACAACTGCAGATTCCCTTAAAAGTTTCCCGAATTCGACTTTCTTTTCCCTTTGTGTCTGTCCGACACATCTCTCTTATTTTCTTTTTCCTGAATTGAATTTCTATTTCTGTCATGCTGCGGTTCATCCCTGGAATAGTCATTTCACCCTCTCCTATGTTCATCCGATTGTTTACGATTTCCATAATATGCATCGTAGCGTGCAACCCCTGATCTGTCCTCTCTGTTATTATAGCTTCTATCCGAAAAATCCCTATTCCATGGAGAACTATGATTGAAATTTTCATAAAAATTTTCAAATCTATTACAATCCTGATAATTTCTATCCCTGTGAAATCTGTCATAATTAAAATCACTATATATTTGTGCACTGGGAAAATAATTTTGTGATACTGGCGCTGCAAATCCATAGCCTTCCATCGTCCTGTAATTATTCGCACCAAAACTCTTATTTGCAAAATTTCTCTGTCCCTGGTTCCGAAATTTAGTATTTGAATTTTTCAAATTGTACCAACATTCGGAAATGTCATGCCGATTCGTATTACAGATTTCACATCGTTTTTCTTTCAAATTATCTTCCCTAACTTGGGTTTTCGTTTTTAATTTCAACTCGTTGACCTGAGCAGTTAATTCTGCTATGGCCGTAGCCTGCTCTTTATTTAATTGTAATAAATTCGTACAAAAATCCTCATTTTCTTTGCTTGTATTGGCTGTTACCGCATTAATCTGATCTAAAACTGTCGATTTATACGCGGCTTCGATCGTCTGAGCTTTTTCGCACAATTTCCCAAAATCTTTAATGTCTAATTTTCGCAATTCCAACGCAATATTTGGCGATATTGCCTCCAAAAATTTATTGGCTTTTATTAAATCGAATAGTTTATTAGCTCCCACCTCCGTTGCCTGGCCAGAAGCACCTAAATACATTGATGCGGCCTTGTTAAAAATTTCTATAAAATCTTTCATGTTTTGATTTGGGAGTTGCTTAACTGAGTTAAAATTTATCTGTGCTTCGATAAAAGAATCTTTTTTCTGAAACAATTCCACGATTTTTCTTTTAAACTCTGTATAATTCTTTTCCTCATTTAGCGTCTGGTCAGATACTTATTTCTCACGGGCCGTACCCACAAATTTAGCTTTTAATATCTGTAATTTAAAATCCTCTTCTACGTGGACCCGATCCAATAATTCATCGAATTCTTTCAAATAAAATAACACATTGCTAATCTTTTTTACGTCAAAGGGAACAATCAATGATAACATTTGCGACAAATTCGGTTTTAACGGGTCGTCCATTTTAATCTCTAACGTTTTAGATTTCAATTTTGATTTATTTCTTGTTACTACCCCTGGCTTAGATTGATTTTGTAAACTTTTCCTTCCTCTTCTCCTCGGCATATATTGTCCTAATTGACATTCATTACCCTTATATTATATATTTTTACACAAATAACTTTGCAATACTTAACTCCTGAATAAAATTTACTATCACACACACAAGAAAATATAAATATATATATATACACTGTCCCTCAATACCAAAATACAATCAAATTCAAAATAAATGTATAAAGTACACATAGAAAATCAGTACCAAATTATTAATTTTCTAAACTGCCCTTTCTTCGTCTTATTATTATTATTTTATTTCATTTGTAATACTACTCCCGCTGTTTTCTTTTGCGGCATAAAATTGGTCTTATAAATTCACATAAAATACTTCTTTTTTTGTTCAATAACATAGAAAATGCCATGTACCCCCAAAATATAATCCTTGCAATAAAATACCACACATAAATTCAATGAGATGCAAAATCTATTTTAAAATTCTTTCAAATTTTTCAAATTTGTCATATAATTTGAAATCTTATTTCATAATATTACTCTTAAAACCTTTCCACACACAATTATAAGATTGATTGTTTCCAATTTAAAACACAATATCATCAGTATAATCATACTTAAACATATGTATTTATTTTTTAGTATAACACATCAAAAAATAGCCATTTTGGACGAATGAGTCAGAAACGTTGTAGCACACTCCATTGGCACCAAGTTTTACTTTTAAAATTTAATTTAACATTAAAAACCATGAATAGCGCGTAGAATTTTGAGTAAAACTAACACTATGAATTACTATTAACTTTTTATACCAAAAACAATATTATTAACCTCCGGAACTGATCCGAAAACGTCACGGCACCAGATAGGATTCTAGGGGCCTATGCTGGACAGAACTGAGCTCCTGTAACGGAAATCTTTATTTCGACATGTTAGCATAACCCAAATCCTAGAATGAATTATGTTAGTCACTCCTAATCACTTTAATTCAGAGTATCCATAGTGTAAACTCATGCATTTTTTTTACATCTAATACAAAAATAACAGTGATCGTTCGTTTCAATCCTGGTTAATCCCTTCGATATGAGTGAGGCAACTGCCTTCATTACCAAATTGCGTTGTGAATATTTTTGAAGACGGAATTAACTTATGGATCGTAAATAAAACATAACTCTAAATTAGATCATAATAGAATTAAATAAAGTAAGACTCATGTTCGAAAAGATACTAACAATTCTTTAACAACTAACATATAAATTTTTTTACAATTATCTTACAAATTGTTAGTGCGTCATAAGACACATTATTTTCAATATAGATAACACAAAAAAAAAAACAAAAAAAAACACTATTAATTCTACTTGTGAATTATTGTTTTTAATACTATGATTGAATACCAATTGGAGCGTGCAGAACCCCCTACTTGGCATTTTGCCCTACACATTTTGGGAAACAATATAAATTATAAGAAAACCGTACCTTCATATTCTTTTGTGCCCCGCACTCCGTTAAGGCTCGCATTCGAAAACATCACAGGCGGTCACACATCAATACTGGCGGACATCACATTCGGATCCTCGGCTATCACACATCATTACTGGCGGACATCATTTTCGGATCACAGGCTATCACACATCATTACTGGCGGACATCATTTTCGGATCACAGGCTATCACACATCATTACTGGCGGACATCATTTTCGGATCACAGGCTATCACACATCATTACTGGCGGACATCATTTTCGGATCACAGGCTATCACACTTCATTACTGGCGGACATCATTTTCGGATCACAGGCTATCACACATCATCAGTGGCGGACTTCCCATTCGGATCATCGGCGATGTTGGTAGGTCTTCCTTGGAATTAATCACGTTTCTCTTCTAACACATCTTCGCCTCTCGGAGCGAACTTTTTTATCTCAACTTTTTTGAGGAAAAAAAAAAAGTCTATATTCTTTTTTTCTTTTTTTTTATGGCGGGCGTGGCTAATCAATCTGCCCGAAAAAAATGACCATTCAGTCTCTCGCCCGGCCTGTTCCTGAAAAAAGATTCGTTGGCTCCTTCTTCGAGCGTGGGGGGCTGGCCCCTCTTGTCTGCAACGCACTCCCAGCCGGAAAAATGACCGGTAGCCTCAACTAGAGAAACGTGTGGGGTCTCGCTTAATTGGCTTGTAAATCTACCAATAAACCATTCTTGACGTAAATGTCAAGCGATTGTTACGCGAGAGCCCAACTGGTGCCTTCTAGATACCATCTGAGATAGGGGTCTGCCTTGCTCCTGACATGAATAGCGTTAAACATACACTAGTATTTACAACCACTATACAAAGACATCAAAGGATACAATATGTATAATATACCATTTATATATATGTATCTATAAATCACGGAAGATTGCTGGATGCTTATGTTTCCAGCACACAGTTCTAAGGATAAATACATGTATGTTTTTTAGTATATCACCGTGTTATATTAGTTGCATACATTGTATTAGTTGCAATAATGAAATGGAATGCAATACATTATTTTCATATAAATTAATGCTTAGTAAACAAAATATCAATATTTTAAGGTAGATGAACGAGATTTTCTAAGCAGTCTTATTTTTCTTATTATTGGAGAGTTAATCAATAAAATTGCAACAATATTAAAATTTAAAATTCTTAAAGTTTTTAAATTTATTTTGCTATTGTAATTTTTAACTGCGTTTCTCAAAAATACTACTAAAATATGTTAAATTCTATGGAGAGAAAAGAAAAGAAAAAATAAATAATACTATCCGAAATTATGAATAAATATCATTATTTTTAGTTTAAATATGTCGATTTAACGGTTTTCAATTTACGCTTTAAGAAAAAAGTGTAATGTAAAGCAGGATAATATGATTTAGTTCTACATTTACAAAAAGTTTTATCCAAAAGCTGATATATTTTCATATTATTAATCTGTATGAAATAATACCATTCTAATTCGTTTAAAATGCAAGTAAATATAGAACTGGAAATATCATCATGTAAATAACTTGAAATTTAAAGCATGTATTGAATATGTGTACAAGACATATATTAAAGTTTTAGAACAGTAGTTTTTAATCAAAAGTAGGTCAGCCACCTATAGAACTTGACGACAATCGCATGGCCGAATTCGATTAAGGCAGCACTCGAAAACTATTTTCCTTCGAAGACATTTTCTGATTCACTTTTAAATATAAGCACACTTCAGACACAACCATATTCAAGATATTTTTGTAATCAAACAGTTTTTTCCTATAAGTGATTAACATGTGGAATTATAAGTATATAATTCTCTCAGGAAGATGATTTTTTCTCCTTTCTTGCGCTTTCGTCTCTGGAAATTAGGTTCAAAACACCAAATTTGACTGAGCGTTTGTTCCCCAAAAAGAAAAAAAAAAGTTCGATTGCATCATTTCTGAATAAGGTCATCTGCTAATTTGATACGTTTATGAACAAAAATGAATTCAAAAATGGGTCAGAAAGTAGCCAATTTGCATTTGAAAAAATTCTTAAACACGAAATAAACAAGCATTAATTTTACAATAATGTAAAACTCTCCAAACTTTTATCCAAAATAGTGCCGACATGTCTCAATTTTCTATAATTGCATCAAAATCACTAGGTGTATTTTTCATTTTATTTATATTGTAAATTCCAAATATTATAAGTTTAGAATAAAAAATTGGATAAAATATATATTTCCGGAGAACAAAATTAAGGCTGTATTGGCTTGTTTGTATAATTTATAGATTTGTCTACTGATCTGAAAATCCCGTTTTTCTAAAATCAATTTATTCATTGCCTGATTTTCTCAAATTTACAATCAATTGGAATATTAATAAATTTTTGAAGTAAAAGTTCTATATTAAAAAGAAAGAAAGAAAAAAATCAATTGTGTTTTTAGAAATCTAATATGCAAATACAATAAACTTTCTGTAATGGGCACTCTGTGTCAGAAGGAAATTCATCCTCGAAAAGATTTTCATGCCCTGTGAATTTATAAACATAAAAGTAAAATTTGTCTAAGGTGAAATATTGTCTACTGTAAAGGGGAAAAAAAAATCCGATTTTGATCGATTTTGCCTTAGAGAAAGTTTATTCTATTTAAAATCAAAAGTTAAAGTTTAGATAAATAAAAAAAAGCCAACTTAAGAACTAAATATGTAAGTAAATTCCATATGGATTATCAATACCCTCACTCACGCCTCCCTCCTCAAAAAAAAAAAAAAAAAAAAAAAAAAAAAAAAAAAAAAAAAAAAAAACTGAGAATCCTGTTGCACTTTGAAAAAAATTACATACAAAATTGCCAAATATTTTTAAAACTTTAATAACAGCTATAACACACATTCAATTTCCGATAGACTTAGCAAAATTTCCAAATATAATTTGATTTGTCCCCCCCCCCCCTAACCAGTAAAAAGTCTCAGCGATGGCCCTGCATATTCCTGTGGAATAAAATCCTTTAATAATTGTAAAATATCTTTAATAGTATCATATTTCTCTCATATTTCATTTAAAATATTATTTTTTCTATTTTTATCAATTATAGATCAAGTAGGATTCACTTTATTTTAATTTTTTAATTATAAAGATTTACATTTTACTGTACAGATATACATACCGTTTGCTTTCTTATTTTAGATAAATATATTTTCGTTTTCTTTTGTAATATTTCAAACACAATTGCGCAATTAGTTTCTCACATACTCCTGAAGTGTTCAAATATTTTCATAAGATGAATAAAGATTGTTTGTTTGTTTGTATTTATGTCGGCCAATTATCTACGCTGTGGGATATAGGCCCTAAGGGGTGGGATGGCCTCCGTGTGGGGGGGGGGTCTTTCTGAGGGAACCTAACCCATATTTACGCAATGTTCGAAGAAAACCACGGAAAACTCCGAACGGTTAGGACGACGGTCGCGATTGGGTTCGAACCCAGCACCTACCGTTTACCAGTTTGGAAGTCAGAACCTCGCGGCCACTGGTGGGACCTAGATGAATAAAGAATAGAACACCATATTAACGTTGTTGTAAAGGTTGTGTATGCAGGGGTGCAGAAAATGTTTCTACTCTCAACATTTCCCCCAATCCGTATGAAAATTTCCCCAAAATTTTACGGCATGTTATAGATAAATGCTGTACTACCATATGTATAGAAAATCAATTTTTCCATTATGTCTGAACTTATGCACAAGTATGTGAGCAAGAGTATTTCTGAGTAAAAAAAAAAAATTCTGAAAATCACACAAAATTTTCTAAAAGGTTACAGTAAAGGGGGGGGGGGGAATCCACTCCCAGCATTATTATTATTATTATTATTTTATTTATTTATTTATTTATTTATTTATTTATTGTAGCCTTTTGACTAAATTCGCTATTTTTAGCGATCGTTTGACGAAATTTGTAGTCTTTGCCTTTTAACAAATGATCTTTTAACAAAACAAAAAATTATCGTTTAGCAAAATTTATTATTGTTTTGTGATCCTTTGTTGGAATTTGCGTTTATTTTGTGATATTTTGACGATATTTGCAATATTTTAACGAAATTTGCAGATTTTTTTGCCCATTTTTTGGCGAAATATGTGGTCGTTTAAAGATTTTTTTGACGTAAAATGTGGTTTTTTGCGATCTTTTGACAAGATTTGTTTTTTTTTTTTTTTTTTCATTTGTAGGTGAAATTTGCGTTCTTTTTAAATTTTACTTACGAAAATTGCAGTTTTAGCAATCTAATAATGAAATTTGTGGTTGTTTCGCCATTTTTGATGGAATCCTGCGATTTTTCACAAAATTTGTGGTTGTTTTGTGTTTGACTAAATCCGCAGTTTTTTTCGCGGTCTTTTGTAGAAATGGGCGTTTATTTTGCAGTCTTTTGACAAAATTTGTGTTCATTTCGTGATTTCTTGACGAAACTTGTAGTTCTTTAGACAAAATTTGCAGTTAATTTGGCGATCTCGTGATGAAATTTTTTTTTTTTTTTTTTTTTTTTTTTTTTTTTTTAATTCTTGGAAAAAGTTTACGGTATTTTTTGTATCCAAAATTTCAGACTGGTAATTTTTTTTTTTTTTTTAATTTTCAGAAAATTTTTAATTGATTCACCTGTGACATATGGTACACATGAATTTTGTGAAGGTCGCCATATGGATCTTTTTGTTTATAGTGAATTTTCTCTGGAATTATGGAATTCGTTGTTAAAATCAAAATCAACTGTATATGTTTCTGCAAAAATTCTCTGGTTGGTTAAAATTTCCCCCCTATCCTAGATCGCCGGATCGGACATATTCTGCACCCCTGTGTGTATGTTGTTTATAATTGATTGCTATAGGAATATAAAATTTTGGTTATTTTCAAGCTTCAAAAATTATCTAAATCATCAAATTTTCTGTAAAGTGCTGTATAATTATAGAAAAATAAAAAAATAAATAAAATCTTAAAATTTTTATTTAAAAAAAAAATCTTTAAAAACCAATTTTATGAGGGTTTTTTTCTGGCTTCTCAGATTTTTTGATGATATGTTTTTTTTTAGATTCGATTGTACTCTTTAAGGCTATTCTTAAATCTAAAAGCGCAACTTTATGACATAAATTTTAATTTATATTTGTTCGGATATGCATGAAAATGATGCTGTTGTTCAAAAACTATGTTATCAAAATATTTTTCTGGTTTATTTGCAAACGCAATAGATCTTTTCAGAAAATAGTGTCTAAATGGGCGTTTTTAACCGAATTTCTGTGAAAAAGAAGAATACACATTCAAGCAGGATTTAAAAACGTATTTGTCACGTGATCAAAATCGCTGTTAACTTAAGAAGTCATTTATTCATCAAAATGGAGATACAGGTCGATTCCGATTCGCTTCCATAGTCAGGCCATCCAGTTTTATGTATTTCTGTTAAAAAAAATATATTGTAAATGTGTTTAAGGTATCTGCCTACATCAAATTGGCTGTTTTGGTGAAAATTTTCGAATTTTTTTTTTATTGTTTGATATGAAAGAGCAATCTTTTACGATTCCAAATCTGTTTTAATTTCATTTCTACTAATATTAGAAAAAGAGTTATGGCAATTTTAATAAACATCAAAATGGCCATTTCTGTGAAAAGTTTCGAATTTTTTTTATTGTTTTTTATGAAAGAACAATCTATTATGATTCTAAATCTGTTTCAGTTTATCAGTTTTAATTTATAATTCAGGATATTTAGGACTTTTACCTGTATTCGAACAATTAGGAGTATCAGTTGAACAAAATATGATCATAAACAGTTTTAAAATTGATGATGAGCGAATAAAAAATTTAAAAGTCACTCGCTATCCTCTGCAAATCTTACCAGGAAAATTAAAAGTGCTACTAAGAAGTTAAAAATGGTTAAATATGAAGTTAAAAATGGGTTAGAATATAAATGTGATGCATTTTAAGTGTATAAATTAAATATATTAGATTTTTACAAGAAAAAACATGCATGCGATTTCTGGAAAATTACTTTTTTTTTTCATAATTTCTATGTTCGATTAGCTTCATAACAAAAACAAGTTCTAAAGATATTTAAGTGAAATTTGGTAATGTTTTCAATATCACTCACGATGCTCTGAATTATGATCTAAGCTATATGTGATAATTTAATTATTTTATAGGCTCAAATATGAAAAAATGGTAATTTTTACTTTAAGAAAAGTATTTTTTATATATTTTGAAAATTTTTGGTTATTTTTCAAGATATTGTAAAACTCTTATTTCAGTGCACAGATAAGTGTAATAAAAGTGTGCAGCATAAAGGAAATTGAAATATTTTTATTTGAATTGAGTGTACGCTGTCTGGCGCAAACATGGTATTTTGCTACGAATAAAAAATTCAAATCGTCCCTCGCTTATACACATAGAAAAACTTACCAGGAAAACAAAAAGGGTTACTAAGAAGTTAAAAATGGTTAAAAATAAAGTTAAGGAAGTGTTTGAATATAATTGTGATGAATTATAAGCGTTCAAAAATTAAATATTCTAGTTTCTTACCTATAAAAAGAAATCATTAAATGCGATTTCTGGAAAATCATTTTTTTCGCTATTTCCATGTGCGATAAACTTAATTACATGTAAAGATTTAAAGATATTTTAGTGAAATTTTGTAAGAATGTTTTCCATATCACTCACTATGCTCTGATCTAGAATCTAAGCTATATGTGATAATTTAATTATTTTATAGGCACTCGAATATGAAAAAATGGTAATTTTTACTAAAAAAAAATGTACTTTTTTACATATTTTGAAAATTTTCGGCTATTTTTGAAGATATTGTAAAACTCCTAGTTAAGTGCACAGATAAGTGTAACACAGAAGTGTGCAGCATAAAGGAAATTGAAATTTATTTATTTGAATAGAATGTAAACGTGAAATTTTGCTAAAAAACAGTAAAACCCCCCAATTTTTTAAAATATTAAAAAGATATTGCTAGGATTTTATGTTTTCTTATCATTCTGTAATACAATAGAACTAAAAATTATTATATTTTTTCAAAACTGTCATTAAAAAAAAAAAAAAAAAAAAAAAAAAAAAAAAAGAAGTACTCCGCACGTACGCAGATACGTATCGTCTGTATTTCGTAAATTCAAAGAAAAGTATAAATCAAAATAGAGACATTCTATAAAAGCGGTGTAGTAGCAGTGCAGCAAAAGTTAGAAATTTTTAACAATGTGTTTGCATGAAAAGTAGTATTTATGACAATATTCAGTATAGTTTTAAAATCACGAATGCATTAGTAATAAGTTCCGATTTCAGATAACATTTACGTTTGTTTTCTATTCTAAACTAGGGTGTAAAAAACATTGATTTTTTAAAATTACATTTTATTTTTATTTAACTCTGATTTTTTGTTTATTATTATTTATTTAAATCGGATTGTTAGAATTTTTCCTCCAGTGTACAAATAATGAATAGTGACCAACAGTTTTGAGTTTCCAAAACAATTAAACCTCAACTTGCAAACACAATATGTGCGTTTATACTTTGATTAATAATATGATAATTAGTAATTACATAAATTGTAAAAACTCCAAATAAGTAGTTTCATTTGTTAGTAGCATGCAGTAATCTAGCATGCAATAATAGACATTTATATTTTGCAATAATTATGTAAAACTACATTAAATACTAGTGATATTTCCGATTTCAGATAACATTTACGTTTGTTTTCTATTCTAAACTAGGGTGTAAAAAACATTGATTTTTTAAAATTACATTTTATTTTTATTTAACTCTGATTTTTTGTTTATTATTATTTATTTAAATCGGATTGTTACAATTTTTCCTCCAGTGTACAAATAATGAATAGTGACCAACAGTTTTGAGTTTCCAAAACAATTAAACCTCAACTTGCAAACACAATATGTGCGTTTATACTTTGATTAATAATATGATAATTAGTAATTACATAAATTGTAAAAACTCCAAATAAGTAGTTTCATTTGTTAGTAGCATGCAGTAATCTAGCATGCAATAATAGACATTTATATTTTGCAATAATTATGTAAAACTACATTAAATACTAGTGATATTTACAATAATCAGAGTAAATATAATGAATAGCCAGTTATAGCTGAAATCCTCAAAACATTAAATAGCAGCATTATGAGCACTTAGTGAGAATTTCCAGCATTCAGTGTTTCAGATATTTTTATCAACTTTTTAATCCATAACATTTTTTTTAATACATATAAATTCAAAAAAATTAATATATATATAAAACCCTTAATTGTATTACAATATGAACCATTTGAATTTAAAAGAAAAATAAAACCACATTGAACAAGAGGAAAAAATTAATTAAAGAAAGAAAATGAATACAGATGGGATTTGTAGAACCAAAGCAAAATTTTTGGAACTACAAATGAAGGGTGTGGTTTCATCTTCGTATTAGCCATCAAAAAGCAAAATAATACGAATTTGGGGCTACTAACATACATAAAACATAAATAAAGAAATAACATTAAAAAAAAAGCACAACAAAATTACTAAACTGGATAGAAAAATTAAAAGGTGTAAAAAATAAAAATAATTATCGTACACGTGATAATAATAAATTAATAAATAAATTAAAAGCAGAGTAATGTGAAATTAGAAAAAATAAACCATACACCATAATTTACCCTATTAAGATATAAAACAAAATCATTTAATTCGACTATGCTATGCTAAACTCAATATCTTAATTTAAGATGATTATATGTATATGTATATATATATCTAAAAAAGGTTTTCTTTGCTTAAAATTTTATATCAATTGGTTCTTTTTTACGTTTTATTATTATTATTATTTTTTTATAATAGCAATGCAGCCGGTGTCATTCTTTCATTCTTCTTTAGCCTCCAGTATTTGCTATAAATTTATTATTGCAAATGTAGAATGAAAAAATAAGATTTTGGCTATTTTATTCTTTTACTTGCAGAAATTTATTATATTTTCTGTGGGTTTTTTTTTTATATATATAGAAAAGCATGAATAATTTGTTTATTTTAAGGATATTATGACATTGCAAATTATATTACAATTAAATATAATTTTTAATTGAAGTATTTTTGTGTTATGTTAGAAAAAACTAGGCTTTTTACGTACTTGCTGTACCTGAGCTTTTAAGTTATAAATTAATCTTAAAATCAATCAATCAATCAATCTCAATCTCTCTCTCTCTCTCTCTCTCTCCTTCTCTTTCTTTCTCTGTTTTTAGATAGATTTCGTATGAAATACTTACCTATTGCGATCAACTCTTTATGAGAAGCTGCCTTTCAAAACATGAGATGAGCGAATTTTGGCTCAACTTAAGTTATTTTTTGGCTGACATTTTAAGAAAGTATAAATACATATAAATGTAACTTTTTTATGGACACGATAACTTCTTTAATTCGGCTCAGATCTCTTCCAAACTGCTACATAAAATCAAGGCGCAAAAAATCTCGGTCACGTTCGTTAATGGGCAAAATCGGACCAAGGAAGTAGGAATAGGGAAGGGTTTTGTGAAAACCGTAAAAACCCCTGTCGGACGCTCCTCTCAGTCCACCAAACTTAGAAGAATGTCCTAGGTAGTTTAAGCTGCCACCACCGATATTAATGGGTGATATCGGTCACCTGCTGTGAGGACTGGGTAAAATAACACTGACGCTGTTAATGAACTGAACTAACAGTTTATTTAAGATATAGGTATGTACACAAGAAACAATATTTACAACTATCTACAATTACAACTCGGATATAGATGATCCGGTTCAACATTAAATTAACTACACTAAACGTTGGTTGTGTACCGTTCAGCTTACACTTTCTTCCTCACACTCAACGCACGTTCGATACGCTTTATCAGAGATTACTGCAGAATCTCAATACACAAGGGTACTAGGCCTCACTTCTCGGCCTATAACACTATCCACCGGGACGCCTTGTCCCACGCTCAAAATATACACTATCCAACAGGACCACAAATCCTGAGCGACCTATCGGTCTCAACGCCAAGCGAGAACTGTCTCCAACCTCTCAGTCCAGAGTTGACCTTGTCAGAGATCTTCCTTCCCCCATGCAGGACTCCTTAGAGCTCATCCATTGGTTCAATCCCGCACTCCAACCTTGAGTCATGACATCTTCTGTTTACACATCACTCCAATAGCTAGATGACAGCTGAGGCACGCCCCGCGGCCATCACTTTCATTCATCAACGAGTGCGTCATCTGCACACCTGTGTCAACATCTGTCATTCGTTATTATAGAAAAGAAAGAAAGGTATTTCGAGCTTCACGGATACACAACCCACAATACATAAAATATTCAGATAAGGAAATGTTATTCCTTTCTAATTCAGGGCAGATGTCTTCTAGGAACCTGACACCCCCCACCTTAGCGGAAAATATGCCTCTTAGGGGCTAATTTTCCCCAAACATATAATAATATTACGGAAGAGTTCAATAGTCTCTTTGCAGATTTCTTCATTCTAAATATTACATAGGCATTTTCAGGTGTCTGAACATTCTCTACTGACATCTCTACTGAACCTTATACTAATACTACTATTGCATAAACAATACACATGCTAATTTACTATTATAAACACAAAACTTAAAAAAAAATATTTACACACACAAAAAAAAAATTAGACATGTGATGACATCCTTTAAGGTTGTCTACCATTTTGACATTGATACTGATGGGCTAGTAACTGGTTGTTCTTCCCAGCTCTTTCTCTGTAGCCTCGAAATTGCATCAGCATTCAAATGTTGAACTCCGGGACGATGAGAAATGCTCAGGTTCCAGCGTTGCAAGGCTAGAGCCCACCTAGTGAGTTTGGGCGACCTTGGGGTTGTTTCCGTGAGAAATTTTAATGGATTATGATCGGTAATGACCTCAATTTGAGATCCATAAGTCCACTTTTCAAACTTCCGCAACCCGAAGAGAACACTCCAAGCCTCTTTCTCTATACTCGGCCAAGCACGCTGAGCCGCTGACAATTTCTGACTGGCAAAAGCTATAGGTTTAAACTGACCTTTTTCATCTTTTTGAGTAAGACAACATCCTACTGCAAGGTCGGAAGCATCGGCGTGAAGCTGATATTCCCGGCCTACGATAGGTGTAGCCAAACTCGTCACTTTACACAACTCATCTTTAAGAGTATTAAATGCTTTTTCTGCCCTTTCATCCCATGGTACAGTATTTTTGACATTTCCTTTGGTTAATTCGGTTAAAGGTATAGCTATCTCAGCATAATTTGGAATATAAGATCGGTAGAATCCCATTAATCCCAAAACTGATCTAACTTCCTTTTTAGTCTTTGGTCTCTTTAGGTCCCTTATTGCTCCGATTTTCTCCTCATCAGGTGCATGAGTTCCACCCCCAATAACATGACCTAAAAACTTAGTCAATTTCTCTCCAAATTTACATTTGTCTAGTCTAATCGTAAAATTTCTATTTTTCAACTCTTCAATGACAGCCCTGACATGCTCACAATGCTCTTCCCAGGTATCGGAGAAAATGATGACATCATCAATATATGCTTCTGCATACCTCCGATGACCTTGGAGAACCTCATTCATGTCTTTTTGAAACGTAGCAGCAGCCCCTGATAATCCAAAAGGCATTGTACGCCACTGATAAGTTCCGTTATGCGTCGTAAAAGCTGTCAAAGGTTTACAATCCTCAGCCATTTTAATTTGCCAATAACCCCTCAATAAATCTATTGAAGATAAATATTTAGCCGCCCCTGCGGTATACATAATTTCTTGGGAATCTTTCATCGGGAAGGTGGGAACCTGCGTTACAGAATTTAAAGCTCTGTAATCAATACACATTCTGACAGTTGCATCTTTTTTCGCAACGCAAACAATTGGATGACTAATTTCAGCATTCGACGGTTCGATTAGATTTAATTCTAATAACTCCTGAATCTGCCTATCCACTTCCTCTTTATAAGCTACCGGCACGATATATAACTTTGGTTTTTTCCTTTCTACACCGGGTTTCAGATCAATACGATGTTC
The DNA here is from genome assembly GCA_964019185.1 of Maratus speculifer. Lineage (NCBI taxonomy): Eukaryota > Metazoa > Arthropoda > Arachnida > Araneae > Salticidae > Maratus > Maratus speculifer. The sequence goes on from OZ025289.1 coordinate 308,454,693, forward strand.
CCCTACTTCCGCTGGTCGTACAGGACCCATAAACACTTCTTTATTTTCCCTCAAAATGGACTTTAAATCTTTGACTTGACTATTAGATAACCCTTTTATTTCAAACCTCTCAATATCCCGTTCTATCTCTTGATCCCGGTTCAAAATAGGAATTTCCCCAACTTCTCCGAATTCCTCATCACCTTCGAAAACAATATTAACTATATTACATTTAGCGATAAATTCTCTTATCTTATTTTGGTGCACATGCTTCCTATTCCCGTCGGCTAACTCAACAATAAACGAATGCTGGTTTCGTTTTTCTACAATAGTTGCCGGCCCTTGCCACCTAGAATATAACTTATTAGTCGAATCGGGGATTAACAGTATAACTTTATCGCCTACCTCAAACGTTTTTTCTTTTGACCTTAAATTATAATGATACGCCATTCTATTTTGTTGAACCTCAGACGACAATTTTGCCTCATTTGCGGCTCTTTCTAAGCGGTTCTTAAGTTTATCCAAGTACTCATGAATCGGCGTAGTATCTAACTGCGCTCCCTTATTTTCTCCTGCCCATGACGACTTAAGAATCGATAACGGACCCTCCGGAGCTCTACCATATAATAACTGGAAAGGTGCGATTCCCGTCGTAGAATTTGGGACTTCCCTAAACGCCCATAATATAAATGGTATTTGTTCATGCCATTTTTTTCCTTCTTCCCTAATCGTATGATGTAGCATACGTTTAAGAGTCTGATTAAATCGTTCCACCAGTCCGTTGGACTGTGGATACTGTGGAGTCGAAAATCTTGGACTAGCACCTAACCTTTTCTCAAATTCTTTCGTTAAGTCGGCAGTGAAATTGGTTCCATTGTCGCAGGCAATTACATTAGGAATTCCTGTTCTCATAAATATTTGAAGTAACGCCTCACACGCGGTTTTAGCAGTTAAACTTTTTAGAGGGATCGCATCCGCCCATCTGGTATGCTGATCAATTAAAGTCAGTATATACCGATGCCCTTGTGAACTTTTAGGATCAATAGGCCCAATTAAATCAACATTAACAACTTAAAATGGAAGTTCCGGCCGCGACACTGGGGAAATAGGAGCTCTATCATTTACTTTAACCCCTCTAGTCAATTGGCACTCTAAACATGATTCACAAAACTGTTTAGCTTCTTTTGCCATTCCCTCCCAATAAAAAGAATACCTTATTCTCTGCAACGTTTTCTTGGCTGCATGATGCCCTCCAAATACCGATGAATGCGCTAATTTTAAGATTTCTTCCCTTCTTACCTTGGGTACTACTAATTGCGCTATAGTTTCGCCTAACAATTTCTCTTTATGATACAATAATCCGTTTACAATATAATAATCCCCTTTTTCCTTTTTAGCTAATTCCCAAGCTTTCTCTAATTCTTTACATTCCAACTGGGATTTCTTAAACATATCTGAGTTACTAACAATAGATTCATTATTTTCCTCCGTTTCAGTTTTTTCTGGATCCTGACTTTGTACATTTTGCGATCTCGCGTCTATTACGTAAACATTACAGCTATCGTTACTTACATCTTCCTTTTCATTGGAGTTATCAATAATAATTTCGGAACTTTTTAATTCTTCGGACTCTATCAATGGCTCCTCAAGATTGACACCTGACAACTCATTAATCACCTCGGGATGTAAAATTACTTGCTCATTAATATTATCAGTTACTGCGCAAAGTACTTCCTGATGAATAATATTAGTTTGCCCGAATTGCGGAATAGCTAGCGGTAGTTTAACTAACGGTGATTTAACAGCTTCACCAAATAACCCTTATAAATAAATACTACCCGCTCCCTTTAATTTCTCTTCCGGTACTAAATCTTTATGAACAACACTAATCTCACATCCAGAATCAACCAATCCCTTTGCTTTTTGCCCATTAACACTAACTTCAATTTTCTCAAGTTTATTTAATTTCTCACCAATAACATTAGTTTTCTGCTCGGCCTCTGCCGATATTCTAGCCACAATGGCCCCATTAGGTAACTCTTGATTTTCTTTCACCATAATCTGATGAACACCTGCTTTCTGGTCTCGCCCTTTATTGCCATTATTAGTTCCCTCATTACCCACTTTATTACAAAAACGTTGGTAATGACCTCTCAAACCACACTTAAAACATTTAGGCCCTGAAGCATCATTCGTCTTCTTAAACTCTGTTTTCCTCCGGAAAAGAATTACACTCATTATTACCATTTTGCCTCCAACTACCACTAAATTTATTATCCTCCCTCGGTCTCATTTTTTCATTGTTTACGTACTTATCTTTACCTTTAAAGCTTTTATGCGTAACCGCATAAGACTTATGTTTAGCATCAAAATAATTATCACACTCTTTAGCAATTTTAGGAGCTTCTAACCATTTACTCTGGTGAGTTAAACTAATATATGCTGCAGTATCCTCATCTAGCGTACTCATTAGCTTATCAGTAACTATTAACTGGTTGACCTTTTCATAAGTGTCCGCACCTCTAATTTTACAATAATTTTCCCACGTAGCTATTAAACGCGATACAAATAATACATGGGTTTCGTTCGGATTTCTCCTAGCTTTCCGGAAATTTTCTAAACATGCCTTCGGGGTTGGCTCATGTTCCCTTAGGACTAACTCCTTTAATTCCTCATAATTCTCCATTTGTTCCTTAGTGGTATAAATTAACAAATTATCCGCCTTATCTCCTAACATATTTAGTAGAATTTCGGCCTGCTGGTTTTCCGGTACATCTTTAGTTTGGAATGCCCTTTCTAAACTGTTGAAAAATAAATTCCATCCCTCAGTCCCTTCTGGTACTTTGATAGATAGAGTTTTAACACTTTTGATCAATTTTTCGATGTTACTTTCATTACTAGATTCCCTAGATCCATTAGAGTTATTTGCTGAACCTTGAACTCTGAGCCTTTCCATTTCTAATTCATGTCCCATCCTCAATTTCTCCATTTCTAACTTTTCCTGTTTTTCTAACTTTTCGCGTTCTAAATTTTCGCGTTCTAATTTTTCCTGTTTTTCTGACTTTTCGCGTTCTAATCGTTCTGCAACAATAGTGTTTGATAATTCCTTAATAACCCCCTCGTCATACTCATCACTGTCCATTATCTTTTTCTTAAGCTGAATTCTGGTATCATCTTCCGTGAATTCAACACCCAATTCTTCGGCTATCCCCTGAATATCAACCTTTTTTAGTTTTAATAAGAAAGCCATACCTTCACCGATTGTTATTACCACCCCACAAGAATAGTTAAACCTACCAAATTAATATTTCCGAAATTTCTAACTTAGTACAGATATTTCTCCACTTATTAAACTAATTAATACCCTTCAGATAATCAATACATTTCATTTCTAATTAACCTACTGAATACTCTAATTCTCCTCAACCATTGATATCACACAATATACTTCCAATAAAACAAAAGGTAAAAGAGTAATTCGATTTGATTACTATGCAATATAGGTCTCAATGTATACACTTAGATAACAACATACAATTTACATAATCATACTGATACGTTGATATTGAATAAAAGTATTGATGTCACTCAAGAAATCCACATAAAGAAAGATTGTACAACATGCATATATAAATTTCTACAATTATCCTCATAAAATATTTCCGAACTCAATACTGGTTCTTACACTTAAAACAAATATACTGAAAATCTTTACTTTTATTTTTACTCACTATAGCTCTCTTTTGAGCCTTTTTTTTTTCACTATGGCTCTCTTTTGGGCCTTTTTTTTTTCACTATGGCTCTCTTTTGAGCCTTTTTTTTTTCCTCACTAGTATTGGCCAATTAAAATTTTCATTTGCTTAGAATTTTGATAATGCAACTCTTAAAATTTAAACAGTATTGCTTCATTTAACAATTACTTTAACAATAATTTAGATTTAATGCATTAATTTAGTTCACTAATATCATTATAAATAGCATATCATTATCATCTCAAATTATTATGACCTTTCTTTAAACAATAGCAATATGGTTACTAATTCTTTACACCTATCTGAACACAATTATTTCATTGCACATAAATTACATAGACAATTTACTTAAATTACTATTAATTATACAACAATACAATTTGGTTCGAGATGTCAGAAGAAATGAATGATCCAAACACCTTACCTTATACTTTATTTGGTGGGGTACTCTTCTATTCACAGATAGCTCCACGATGTAGCGGTAATATGGCACAACAGTTCAGTTTAGTTCTTTCTAATAAAGATACGCACAACACTTTAGTCCACACTAGACGATATGGCACGATACTTTATCACACACTCGACGATCCGGCACGATACTTTAGCACATACTCGACGATACGGCACAACACTTTACACACATTCGACGCTACGGCACGACACTTTACACACATTCGACGATACGGCACGACACTTTAGCATACAATCGACGATCCGGCACGATGCTTTAGCACATACTCGACGATATAGCACGACCACACAAGAATTCCACTGGATACTCTGGCATTAACAGACTGCAACACGGCTCGCTGGTCACTGGTTTCAGGCGATTCTATCCCGACGCTGCCAACAATTTGTCGGACGCTCCTCTCAGTCCACCAAACTTAGAAGAATGTCCTAGGTAGTTTAAGCTGCCACCACCGATATTAATGGGTGATATCGGTCACCTGCTGTGAGGATTGGGTAAAATAACACTGACGCTGTTAATGAACTGAACTAACAGTTTATTTAAGATATAGGTATGTACACAAGAAACAATATTTACAACTATCTACAATTACAACTCGGATATAGATGATCCGGTTCAACATTAAATTAACTACACTAAACGTTGGTTGTGTACCGTTCAGCTTACACTTTCTTCCTCACACTCAACGCACGTTCGATACGCTTTATCAGAGATTACTGCAGAATCTCAATACACAAGGGTACTAGGCCTCACTTCTCGGCCTATAACACTATCCACCGGGACGCCTTGTCCCACGCTCAAAATATACACTATCCAACAGGACCACAAATCCTGAGCGACCTATCGGTCTCAACGCCAAGCGAGAACTGTCTCCAACCTCTCAGTCCAGAGTTGACCTTGTCAGAGATCTTCCTTCCCCCATGCAGGACTCCTTAGAGCTCATCCATTGGTTCAATCCCGCACTCCAACCTTGAGTCATGACATCTCCTGTTTACACATCACTCCAATAGCTAGATGACAGCTGAGGCACGCCCCGCGGCCATCACTTTCATTCATCAACGAGTGCGTCATCTGCACACCTGTGTCAACATCTGTCATTCGTTATTATAGAAAAGAAAGAAAGGTATTTCGAGCTTCACGGATACACAACCCACAATACATAAAATATTCAGATAAGGAAATGTTATTCCTTTCTAATTCAGGGCAGATGTCTTCTAGGAACCTGACAACCCCATAACTTCTTAGTTAAAATATCAAATCAGTTTAAAGTTTATATTATTTCTAAAAAATGAGCCAAAGATTTATGCATGACAGATTTTTGATAAAATTAAAAATGGGCTTAAAGGGCAAAAAATAAATAAATAAATAAATAAATAAAATAAAAAATAAAAATAAATAAAATAAAATAAAAATAAAAATAAAATAAAAAAATAAAAAATAAATTAAAAAAATAGAATTTTTGGAATTAAAAGATCACAACTTTGTCGATTCTGAAGATATCAAATCCAACTAATTTTTTTTTTTATAAATACTCTTAATATTATCGAAAACTTTTGTATTTACAATTTTTGATAGGAGTAATTCTTTTTGCAAAGGAAAATTAAAAACGAAAACAAAAACAATAAGAGGGAAAAAGAAGAAGAAAAAAAATCAATAACTTCATCAGTTCTTAAGATATCAATTCCAAATAAATTTATTATACATCGTCTTAATAATATCTACAACTTTTATGATGACACGTTTTTGATAGGACCAATTCTTATAGCAAAAATAAATTCAACAATAATAGGAGTTGAAGAAAAAATCCTAAATCCAAACTGCTTACATTCTGACCCATTTTTAAATTCGTTTATAATTTTCGTGATTTTTTTTTTCTAAGCAAGGAATGTGAAAGCTACCTCTTCCTACCAGCACTGACCGGAAGGACTTTTTTATTACATCACTTTGTTCTCCTGCATCACTTTAACCTTCAAATGCATAACTGGACATTTGAATTATTCTATTGCTATCAGTTCTGAAAGGAATCTCATAAAGACCAGCTAATTCATATTTCGGTGTCGGATCTATTTTCTTGCAAATTACCTTTTTATTTCTTTGATGACCAAGCTATTACATTTATATTATGTCTAAGTGGTTCAATAGAACATATTGTAACTTCTGGTACAAACCAGGAAAATAGTTAAAACTTTTATATATCATTCCTATATGGTTTACATTCTTGATATTTTTATAAAAACAGAATTTGTAGATAAGTTTATTAATGAGGTTTGTTGAAAACTATTTTCTTCAGCGATAATTCGAATGGTTAAATATTAAGTTCTTCAAAGTATTTACTTGAACATACTTTAAAGCTAGTCAAATAAAGCTTTCAGATCAAATGACACGATTCCATCGTAGAATTTATTGCTCATAACTTTTTTTTATGTAAAAATGTATCATGCAAATTTTACATTAGATGAGATTTAAAAATATGTTCTGATTCATTATGAAACATAAATCATGATATTTGCAGGCATAACCAGAGGCGGATTATTCATTAAACTGAGCAGTCTAAAGTCTAGGGGCCCGAACGAAAAGGGGCCCCAGTACTAAGATTTAACATAGATTGTATTCTGAATACTATCCATTTTTAATTTCTTCTATTTCCACAAAAAAAGAACTTTTTTGACATGCATTTATGATAGTTATACACAGAACCGCGGCAGTCAAGCCAAGATTTTTTAAGCAACTCTACGAATAATATATTTTAAAGACTTTTAAAAGTTTGAATCAAACGGTTTGTCTATTTTCAGCTTTTAATTTTTAGATCACAGCCTATCTAAGCCTGAGAGCTTATGCACCGCCCGTTTTGTATATATGTGTGTAACGCGATAATTCATGATAAAAATGTCTGACTTACTTAAAATTTTGGATATAGGTTTATTCTGATAAGGCGTTACCTTGATTAGATTTTGGGAGTGCACTTTATAAATATAAGAAGGAGAACGGGGACTAATGCCTTCCCCCTTACTTTATATAAATGTGTTTTTCATGCAGAATTATCAGATTTCATTCAAATTTTAGGTACAGGATCATTCTGATAAGGCTTTTCCATGATTACTTTTCGAAGTACATCGAATAAATATAAGGAACAAAGAACGGGGACTAATCCCCCCCCCCCCAATAATTTAGATAAATGGGTTTTTCATATAGAAAAACCCATTTTCATTCAAATCTTAGACATAGAATCATTCTGATGAGGGCCCCTCCATGATTATTTTTTGAAGTTCTTTGGATAAGTATTGGGGACGGAATTTACCCCCCCCCCCTTTTTCAGAAAAATGGGTTTTTTCATATAGAATTACCAAATTTCATTCAAATTTTAGGTATCGGATCATTCTGATGAGGTGCCTCCGAGATTAGTATTGGGTGTTCATTGGATAAGTATAAAGGGGGAATGGAGTGTAACCCCTCGTAATTTAGGTTAATGTGTTTTTCACGCAAAATTTAACTATTAACTTCAAATTTTTTATATAGGTTTATTGTGATAAGACGCTTCCCTGATTTGTTTTTGGAACTCATTGGATAAATATAAAGAGGAGATAGAGGGGACTACGCCTCTTAATTTAGGTATGCAGAATTAACCAATTTGCTTCCATTTTTCAATACAGGTTCAAAGTAAAAAGCTTCCCTGATTAATTGTGGGCTTCTTTTATTAAATATAAAGTAAGTTAAGGACGATTACCCCTCTTAAGTTAGCTAAATGGAGTTTTATGCAGAATTATTCGATTTGCTTTAAATTTTGGATGTTGGTTCTTTTTGATAAGTTGAATTTCTCAATAGTTTTGGAGGTTTAATGGTTTAGTATAAAAGAGGGAAAGGGGGATAACTCTTCTTTAATTACATAAATGGGTTTTCATGCAGAAATATCCGACTTGCTACCAAATTTTGGATGCAGGATTATTATATGATAAGGTGCATTACTGATTAGTTTTGGGGTTCAATCATTAAGTGTAAAAAAAAAAAAAAAAAAAAAAAAAAAAAGAAAGAAAGAAAAGAAAAGAAAAGAAAAAAGAAAAAAATGCGAGGCTATTTCCTCTCATATTTTGTTTTTCGAAGGGCATTATTATATAAGGCTGTAATAGTATTATTATATAATAGTACAATCAGTGTGCATAGCCTGTGATCTCAATGTCACCAGTTTAACTGGGCAATATTCTTTTTATTAAATCCCCCCCCCCCCCCCACACACACACACTCATCTTTTTAAAGAAAGCCCTGTATTTCAAATTTCTGGATATCTTAAATATGATTATTTTTCTTTAAACGATTTCTGTCCGTTTATTAAAAATTTATGAGTGCTACTATATTGCAAAACTATTGCACAAAATTAAAAGAAATTTTATATTTAGTGTAACCTAGTCTGATGATTATTGATTATGCACTAATACTTATTAGATTTTGATTATAATAATGAAGAAAATAACTTCTGCCTGGGAAGAAGATGTACAAGTTGAAAATTGCACGTCAAACGTGGGAAATGAAGTGCGTTCGTACTGTAACTAGTTTTATAAATATTCAGATATTGGTTCAATTATGCAAAAATGCATGAACATGATATTTGATACGATTATACATATTAAATTCAGTAATACGAAACTAATAAGACTCCATCTTAACTAGGACGTAATCAACATTATAAAGCCAGAATCATAACCTGTCATGGGATATCACTGAATCAATTACGCTATGATTTGGTAGAATAAAGAATACTTTTATTTTTATGTTTCAAGTTCTGAGTATGTAAGTCATTTGAAATGACTCTACAAAATTCTCCAACAATTATATAAATTACATTTCAAACCATTCAGTTGTGTAGATTTGCGCTGTTACATGCGGACAGACAAGATGACGATTATAGGTGCAACATATTTACAAAAATACATCTCCCCATAGACCATAATGTATTGGAATACTTTTGAATGTCTCTGTGTAAATAAACTATGAACGTTACGTACTTAATTTTCATTACCGAACATGGCACAGAAAATCTCAATAACACATATGAATTACATGTAATTCATATGTGTTATTGAGATCAGAGCAATCCAACTGTATATACGCAAGTTAAGAATTCAGACACATAGTCGGACAGATAAACTATTTTTTAAGCACTTTCAACTATGTTTATATTGGTTTCGGATAAATTTATAAAAAAGATACTTCACTTTCGAAACTAGTTCTGAAAGTGGAATTATGTTATTAAAAAATCTACAAATCTGATAAGTGGAACAAGCCATATTAGAACTAACATAAGTTATCCTATAGAAAAAAGAAATGTTTGAAAATATTCAAATTTAATTCAGAAATTCGAAAATACCCTGCGCATGGGTTTAGAATCAGTAAGCGGGTGTTTTCAAGTGAGTGAATAGACCACTTAATTGCACAAAGTATGCAAATCAAGTACAGCATCACATTTGTTTTAAAAGATGCTATACATATTAACATAAGAAATTCAATTTTTTTATATTGTCCCTGATTTCTAAACTATTCTCCTCCCTTTACTAAGAACATTTAAAAATATTATATTGTTTTGCGACCAAAACTTATTGAATTTTATTTAAATTTTATGAAAATTCAATTTTTTAGATTATCTAGATCTATCTAGATATCTTAGATTATCTAGAAAATCAATATAACTATAATTTAAACAGAAACAGTATACAAATTAAATTTCATGTTTTAATATGCATACAGCTTATTGTAAAACAAATATAATATACATAAAATCTGTACTTAAATTTTATAATCTGATTTATGATATGATCTAAAAGATGTACATTTTGAATCAACCGAAATATATCTCTTTGAATAAATGATAAAGAAGTCCGCAAATATGTCAAGCCTACGGGCTCGTGTGGTCATTAATTCGCCTCTGGCATAACTATTGAATTTTTCATTATCTAAAGATTATTTTAAAATTTATTTTATTATTTATTTATTTATTTTTGATAATTGAATTACATCTTAAGTCATAAATGATTTTTTTTTTCTCGTGATTACAATATCATGAATAAATTCATCAGTAATTGAACATTTCAAGTCAGTATTTCCCAATTTTTTTTTTAATAAATGGCACAGTTTAGAGTGTTCTCACATCGTGACGTATTATCTTTTGACATATGAAACATTTAATGTGTTCTTTTAATACATGCATAAAATTTTCAGACGGCTCTTGATAATGATATAATGTGTTTAATTTTCTTTCAAGTAAAGCATGTTTCAGATTATGCCATCAATACTGAAATTTAAATGAAATGTTTGAGCCGTATGGCAATACTCAAATAAAAACTGACTACTTTGACACATTTTTAGTTCATTTTTGTTCTTAAGCGAAGGAAAGATGCAGATACTCTTATTCGAAAACTGTGCAATCGAATAGTTTTCTATTCTTGGATAAAGGAAGAAGATATTTCAAAGAACGTTGTCAAGGAACCGCTTTGAATACGGAAAAAGAAAAATCTGCCATCATGAGAAAACAGCTGTTTATAAGTCAAGATATAAGTCATTTATCGGAAAACGAAAAATCTTTGCATAACAAATCATTGAACAGTTATGTCTCCAAGTATTGTGTTTTTATGTCTTTAAATGATCCGTTAATGTGCCAGTAACTCTTGTGTTGCATAGAGCAAAGATTTTTTTTCTTTTTTTTATGGGGTAGGGGGCGAAGGAGAAAGGATCACTTTAACAGTCATGAAAAAAATTACATTACAGATGTAATCTGTTGTAACTGAAAATCTTTCATGATATGTGACATTTCTGATCAATTTTTTTAAAACTGATAGAGAATACCGAAAAAGTACACATGTAAGCATAAAGGAAATTTCGCAGCACTGTCAGAACATTCCGCATTATTGAATTGTGAAAGAGAAAAGATGGAAATTGACAATTATAAAATAAGTTAATACTGATTAAATTAACTTATGATTTTAACACTTTTCGACATAACTGAAATGAAACGTTAATTTCTAATATGCTTGTTTGACATTTCCTTTCAGGATGACAGGTAGAGGCAGTTCCGAATTTTCTAACGGGCTGGACCGACAATAAATAAATAAATTAAAATTTAAAAAAAAAGAAAGAAAGAAAAAGAAAAGAAATTGAACGGGCCTTACGGGCCAGGCCGGCCCAATAAAATATTTAGTGGGCCGGACGATCCGTTAGAAAGATTTATGCAAAAACGATAAAATGTGAACTATTTTTAATGAATACAGCTTTATCGAGAATAAATATAAATGTGCATCACGAACCGATTCTTATTTGGCAACATCAATATAGAGATGTAAGTTTTACAGATCGGCATCGGGCAGTTACATTGTATCTAATCCGGGCTTAATACTTTTTTAGCAGACTCGTTCCTGGCCGAGATCAGGCTTGCATTGCTTTTCTACATATAGTCGAGCCGGGCCGGAACCAGACTTAATTGCGCTTATGATGTGTAGGGCAGTCAACAAGATTTGTAAAAGTTTGAATAGCGATAAAGAATTTATACGTTAACGTAATCTATGGAAATATACTTCTTAGTGGTTCTTAAATTCATTTCTCAACAACGCGAAAGTCTGACACTTTTTCTGACTAATTTTTAACTGTAAATTAATATATAAAATCAACAAGCCTGACTGTTAAAAAGATTTAGAATCGAATAGAGTTTTCTATTTTTGATAAATAAGAAAATTGTATACACTTGTTGAGATATAAGAGATTCTTGTCATGTAGTTGGAGATTTTTTCCCCCTTCCCATGGTGTCGCTTCCGGAAATTTGATTCAAAACGCTAACTTTGATAGCATTTTCTTAAGCTGCTTATATAAAAAAATGGATAAAGCCATTCGATTACATAGTTTCTAAATAAAAGCACTTGGTAATTTTATGCGTTTCCGAAAAAAAAAAAAAAAAAAAAATCAGAAATGTATCAGAAAGTTAGCGCCTTCGGATTTGAAAAAAATCATTAATAAAATGATATAGAAATATATCCATAAATCTTCTTTTTATTTTGCAGCTTCAAAAGTTGTGATGTTTTTAACTTTCTCTTTTTCTTTTATTCTAAATCTTTTTTTTAATGAATCTTTATTTAAATGTTGAAAATCTAAGAATATAAATAATCATTAATGTTGCTATTCTGCATTTTCTGTAATATATATACTGTAAAATCATTCCATAAATGCATGCAGTATGTATGCAGTATTCTTTGAAAAAATGTTAATTATATGATAAAAATTTGATTTTTTTAGAAATAGAAATTATGTCGGCAAAATTATTCAAGGGCAAAAATAACTATACGACGCATGTCGCAAGTCGCGCTCTTTCTGCTTCAGGAAATGTTCCCTCAATAATAAATAAGGAGGAAATTAACGAGGAAATAACAAAAATCATCAATTTTTAAAAAATAAAAAACGTGTATCAATACCTATATTAAAACCTTACTCGTAATTTTTAATATTTGTTAAAGAGAAAAAAAAAATATTTATTAGATCTCATAATTTTTGCTTTTCAAACGGGGGGGGGGGGGGATTAAAGAATTCTTTTTCGAAAGCCACATCAGCAAAAACTGAATCTTTTTTCTTTTCTTTTTTTTATGTTTGAAATCCATTTCTATAAAAACAGTTTAAAATAGTAATAATAATAATAATTTGCGCATATATAATTCAGCAATATTGTTTTTTTTTTTCTTCAAAACCAGCTTTAAATGAATTTCAATCAAAATATTGCAGAATAATAATTCAGTATATGAAATATTTTTCCAACACTATTTCATTTTTACATTCTATGCAAAAATCCTTTTTAGTTTAAGTGTGAACTAACTTCAACTAATAATGCTGTATAATTAAAAGTTTTATTTATTTATTTATTTATTTTTCTTGTATTGCTGCATGGCATATTTAAAGAAACATTGTAACGTTAGTTGATAAAATGCACAATGTATATACCGCAAATATTTGTTTGAGAACCGCTTTCAAAAGTAAAGAAGAGATTACACATCTGGACCATTGGTTTCCCAGATGTTCTTGAGTCCAGATAAGATCATCTTTCTTCAGGGACTGACCATTAAATAAATAAAGTAAACATAAAGTGGAAAATGCATGTCTTTCGAAGACGTAATCAATCACCCGGAAAAAAATCATTCCCGCTGATAAAAAGGGAAAATCGAAGGCAACAAAATGGCGTTAGTTTTAATTTTATCAAAAACAGCAGAAGATTAATCACTTTGTCCCGCCCCTAATTTGTTAACCTGCCGAAGATGTCATCACCTCAAATTAAAATTAATCGATTTTGGCTGTTATGGGAAGAGGCCATTAACCGAAGTGGGAGATCTGGGAACGAAAAAAAGGTCATACTGATAAAGTAATTTCTTATAAATAATTCTAATGAAGTGAGCGAAAAATGAAATCACACGGCCTCTTATACATCTCTTCAAAAATCACCTCAGCAAGTTTCATGTTTCTACTTTTTAAAATGAGTCTGACAAATGCATCAGAATGTATTTCGAGCTGTTGAAGGTGCAATTTTTTTTTTTCGAATAACCCTTAAGCATTCTAAAATAGAATTTCATCGTGTTATTAATTAAAAACTGCATTCTAAAAGTTTTCTTCTTTTCTAGCGAAAGCACATGATTGTATTTGGTCTTAATGTAGCGGATTTTTGGGTTATATTTTTTCACCACGTTTTTTCTTCATGTCTATGGTTTAGACCGATAAATACCGCCACTTAGGTCTGCGGATTTAGGTCAGTATAGAAGTATAAACGTAAATTACTAACTTACATGTTGTCAACAAACAATTCAAATTTCAATTCTGAATGTAAAGAAAGAGTCATTTTGAAATATTTCTCGGTTTATATCAAATGAAGACGTATTAACGAGAGTCCACTGTATAATATACTTTTACATTGACAGCATGTCTGCTACAGGTGGGTAGCGAAGGATTCATTCCTGTTGCTATATGATCGGAAAGAGTATCGTAATCGATGCGTGACGCATGGCGCAGAAGCGCTGTCGGACTTAAATTTCTGGAGGTAAAGTTTCAAATTCTACGCGTATCTCTTTTAAAGCCTATTAAGGTATTCGGAGTTTCCCACGCCAAAAGGTGTATCGAGTACCGTTAGTCAGCATAGCGGAAACACAGATCGAAAGCAGAGATAGCGACACCGGTAGATTCTCCCGGAGTTTCCGGACGACACGCTCGTGTTTGATTTCTGACTTCTTGTTCGCCCCCCCCCCCCCCCCGCACTTACAATACATTTCTGAACTCCCTTGTGAGGAAGGGAGCAATAACAGCGGAGATCTTATGGAAAACAGCTTTTATTAATGTACATATCTCTCCAGAAATATTGAAACGGATTTCAACAATTTTTATTCATTATCCGCAGAGCCGTCCTTAGGGGTGTGCGACATGTGAGGCCGCACAGGGCCTCACGTCTAGAGAGACCTTGCACTCGGACGCATCATATTTTTTGTTTAATAAAATGAAGAAGGTATAACAGAAAATGTTTAATATAAATTTATGATTATAGTTTAGAAAAAAATAATGATCTTGGCATAAAATATAGCCTATGTTGGAAGAGGGACTTTCACCATCAGTTTGCCACCATTACTTTTAAAATTGGTTTATACTTCCAGAAATTACCCCTACAAACACGCAAACAATCGCTACTCCTTTATAACAGCTAGGGGATCGAACCCTGGCCCTCTCCGAACTGCAGTGTATATAGGTGAAAATTATGTGTGTAATAAGTGTATAGGTGATTCTTTTTTATTCTTAGTATAGATGGGTGATTCTACGATAAGAGGTTCAAAAACATAGAGAATTCGGCCAAAAAGAAAAGTTTGATCAAAAACCTTTAAATTATGATTTTTGTCTCGTTTATTCACTTTTTCATATAAGGGCAAGTCACTTTATACATACAGTCGAACCTCTATATAACGAAACTCCATGCATCGAATTTCTCCATATAACGAATTTTTAGTAAGAACGGTCCCCTTTTCGCATGATTACATTAAAAACAGACTCTATATAGCGAAATATCTAATTCCATATAACGAATTTTTTCATAAATTGATCTTAATTTATTCAGTTTTAAAAAAGCTTCGAAATCATATGGAATCAATTTTCCATCACTTATTTTTGATTTATCGTTCAGTGGAGAGTTTTTTTTTTTTTTTTTTTAAATAAATATTACTTCTCTCCTTATTCTTTAAATCTAACAAGTTCATCCCACCTCCCACACACCTTTCAACATCCTTCTCAAAACACAGTCAATTGAATTGTTACACACATAAGAGAGGAATCAATGAGAGCACATAAGAGAGACCTTCAAATGGAGGAAAATATCAACTACAATTTTTCATTCCTTGCTAAAATTTGAGAATTTTTTTTGAGAGCGTAACAATTGTAATTTTAAATTCAAAACAACAAAAAATTACAGATTTCTTCCTCTGAAATTTATGTAAGTCTTCCTTATTTGATTTTCATTAAGCTTTCAAATAAATGTCTTTTCTCTTTTTTGAAGCTGCTTAAATAAGTAAGAAATAAAATGTTAGGTTAATATATACTTTTAAACATTTCAAATTCTTAATTAAAAAGATCAAAAATAATATTTGTTCAAAATTTACACATTAAATATTATTTTTAACATCATACTCTATACATCGAATTTCTCTATATAACGAATTTTTTACTGGAACGATGGATTTCGTTATATAGAGGCTCGACTGTATTTTATAACTTTTTCTGGTCAGTGACTCGCTTCCCTGGCAGTTATCTTGCCAGGGGAAATACGGCAGGGGAGAGACATTTTCATGTAAATTCAAATTTTTTAACTGACTGAATTAGTTTTGGGGTTAATTATGTATTTCACTTTAATTATTACCGTATTGTTTAATTAGGGCAGTAAATGCAATTGAATTAAATTAATATTATAAGTTTTGTGACTTACCAGGGGAGATACACGATCACCGTGCGAAACCATTACACCGCACGGTCGCGCCGCAACAACTAAAAATGGCGACACTTAAATGGCTTGCGTGTTTAGTATTGCTAACTTAAGCCAATAGATGTCCTTAAGCGCTACTTCCGATATAGCTATCCTTGAATTTATATTTATTTCAGCGGATTTGACAGTGTAGATACACAAAAAAAAGCGGGACAAAAGTTAATTTTAAAAATTATTTGAAATTAACAAAATTATGTTATTTTTTTATTTTGTGATGGGCGATTTCGATTTTTTAAATCGATTTAATCGATACTACGGCCAACTCGATTTAATCGATTCTTTAAAATTTTTAATCGATTTCTCTGAAGGTAATCTAATTTTCATTTTCCTTCAAAAGTCGAAGATAAAATAGACGGATGTGCCAATTCCAAAATTTCAGTGTATTAGTTTCTAAGATAGAAGAATTAAAGAAACCTCAGAACCCCCCCCCCCCCACACCCTGCAAAATAGCGTTTTTTTTTTGAGTGATGTACACCAAAATTGATCAGGATCAATTTTTATTAAGTACCAGCTGAATCTGAATTTTGATGAAAATCCATGAAAGCGCGAGATACAGCTATTGCGAAATCATAAAAAATGCAGTATATCAGCGCCACCTGTTGGGCAATTTACACCAAGAACTAAATAACACTAATCAATGTCAGAGATTTACTGAATCTGAATTTTGATGAAAATTCGTTCTTGAGATAGCACTATTGCGTTAATCATGAATAATGCAGTATAGCAGCGCCTTCTCTTAAGCGATTTCCACCAAATTGTAATTAGCATCAAATAATATCATGGACTAAATTGAATCTAAATTTTTATGAAAGTCCGTGCATTAGTTCTTGAGATAAAGCTAAAATGGAAACAGGGGCGTGCGAAAAGAGAACTGCGCCCGGTTCAAAGTTCCAATTTAGCTCCCCCCCCCCCATTAGCTTTTTCTTGTGATAGGCTAGAAGTGATGTTAGTAGTAAAAATTTGGCGCCCCCTAAATTTCCGTGCTCGGAACGAACGCTTCCTTTCGTCCCCCCCCCCCCTTTCACATGGCGCTGAGTGGGAATTGTGAAAAATTCAGTATAGCAGCGCCATCTGAGAAGCTATATACATCAAAATGCAAAAAACATCAATTCATGTCAAAGACTAACTGGATCTAAAATGTGATGAAAATCCGTTCATTCGTTATTCAGATATAGCTGTTGCGAAAATCGCAAAAAATGCAGCATAGCAGCGCCACCTGTTAGGCTATATGCACCAAAAATTAATTAGATTCAGTTTATATCAAGGTCAAACTACATCTAAAGTTTTGTGGAATTCCGTGCATTTGTTCTTCAGATCGAACTGTCAGAAATTTTTGTCGTATACAGACTCACAGTGTGACACACACACACACACACAGACAGATATTTCTTAAAAACCATGAAATCGTGTTAAAGACCTTCTAAAATATATAAATCCATCAAAAACGGGAAGTCAAAAATTTTTCACGAATCTAATACTCTCTTCTTGTAAAGTTACAAAAGAAAGTAAAAATGTAAAATCGATTCTGCCCGTAAGATCGATCTTTAGATTCGATGTCGATCTTTAGATTCGATTTCGATCTTTAGATTCGATGTCGATCTTAGATTCGATGTCGATCTTTAGATTCGATGTCGATCTTAGATTCGATGCCGATCTTTAGATTCGATGTCGATCTTTAGATTCGATGTCGATCTTTAGATTCGATTTCGATTTTTTTTCTTTTTTTTTTCTAGGCTAAATCAGTGTTGAATGCAGTTACTTTTCTGCGACTCCGGAGAAAGGCATCATGTTTTACAGCTCTGTAAGGGAGGGGGAATCGTAATTTGTGCATTAGAAAACATAAAATCTCATAACTTCTAGGGGGGGGGGGGTAATCCCCTGCGGCCACCCCATTAATTCGACACTAGGTTAAATCGTTATATTTTTATTTAGAAGTCCAGTTATTTGAAGTATTAGTTTATTATGTTTTATTTTTCACGCTCGTCTCTTCTAATCCCCCCTTCCACGTCAGTTTTAACCTACAGGGCCGTTAGAAATATACATACAGTTTTAAAAATGTCCAATTCTCGGTCTATTTTATTTTAGATCCACATTTTAAATCCTTGGCAAAAGATAAATAAAGGGTCGCCCTTCCGCCCGTTTGGGGTTTGTCTGCGCCCCGCCGGGGGGGGGGTATATTTTTTTGTTTCTTCAAAGAAACAAAAAAATTTTTGAGGGGGGGGCTTGCACCCTCTCCCAATATACACCTTAAAATTTCGCTCATTTAATTTTCTACCATTTTTAACTTAAAAGTTTAAGCTACATGGCACCCCCAGAGCTGTGGATTCTTCCCCCCCCCCCTGTCGATCACTCACCTAATTTTGCTTATTTCTTCACTTCATTTCAATTTTTAAACGGCTATAACTTTGCTTCTATAAGAGTTACAGTGATGAGAAAAATTCTAGTATAGCTAACCATTTCTCGCCGTTCTTTTTGCTTTTCCAGTTTTCCGGTTTTCCCAATAGGACCTTTTTTGGGGGGGGAGGGGCAGAGGGGCTTTTTCTTGATACAATATGTCTATTGAAAGCTTATGCTTCATACATTACAAATCTAGCAAAAGAAATTTTCTCCCATCATTTCAGGTCACATTACGGACCCATAATGTGTTAAAATTTTAATTTTTCAAACTTCTTCCAAAAAAAAAAAAAAAAAAAAACATTGATACATATCAGCGAAACTGGGGTCCGAACCCGCAATCGTTTGATTGCACACGTAATCCCTAAGCTTTTTGGCCACCGAGTACTCAGCAACGCTATTGTTTCTTTAGATTGTCATCTTTAAATTCGTAATATCTTTTGAATGGAATGTCCGATTTGAAAAATTCAAAAAGTAATCTACAGATATTGTAACAGGCATTAATACAAAATGATTTTTTTGGATAAGGATTAAGTTATCGATAGTATGGTCTAATTTTGGTTGGTGTATTTATCGCGTTTTAAAGTGTAAGAAAGTAGTTATAGTGAGTTAACTACAATAGCTGGACATATGGTATCCCACGGTTATTATTATTTTTTTAATAGACATGAATATGTTCTTTAACATTATAGAACCTTTTTTTATTCATTTAAAAGTATTTCCTGGCGATTCAAAAATACACACGTAATTGTTCAAGGTTTCACTTCTATCGGCACTCTCAGAGTGCCACTATTTTTTTTTTTTTTTTTTTTTTTTCATGTTTGCCCGTCCTACCGCCCCCCCCCCCCTTCCTCACCAATCTTTACAGGTTCGTTCAAATTATGACTGAGATTTTAAAAAAGTCTAATCCTCGTTATATTTTGTTATAAATCCATATTTTGAAACCTCAACAAAAGGTATATTTGGGCCGGGGTCGCCCTTCTGTCCGTTTGGGATTCGCCTTGCCCCCCTGGGTGGGGGGCATATTTTTTGTTTTTTCCACACCATCTCATGTAACATATCGTTATAAAGCTTTTATCTCCTCGTTTTTTTTTTCTGTTACTACCCCTCTCCCCACTTAGTTACATGATCTTGGCACTCTTTATAGTTTCAAAGAGTGTATGTTCCCCGTGGGCCACCCCATGAATTCAACACTAAGTTAAACACTATATATTTTTTTAGAAGCTCAGTTATTTGGGTTATTAGTTAATTATGTTTTTTTTTCAAGTTCGTCCGTTCTAATCCCTCGTCCCCCCCCCCCTTCCTCGCCAATCTTTACTATATGGGCCGTTCAAAGTATGCATGCAATTTTTAAAATGTCCAATTCTCGTTCTATTTTATTGTAAATCCTCATTTTGAAACTTCGACAAAAGATACATTTGGGCTATGGTCGCTTTTCCGTCAAGAGTGGGGGTTACCTGCCCCCTTGGGAATGGGGCATATTTTATGTTCTTCCAAACTATCTCGTGTAACATTTGGTTGGCAATAGAAAAAAAAAAGTTTTTTTTTTTTGTCTCTACTCCTTGTTCCCCATCCTAGTTACACGCTCTTGGCACTCTTTATACTCGGTTTAATGCCAAGTTACTCAGTGTTGTTATTAGTTGAGTTATGTCTCTCAAATTTGTCAAAGTTTTTGTGTAAGTGAAAACCATAAGTGACAATCAATTTAAAATTCTTATTATCCGACTCTAAAATCTGTAATAGCTTAATTCTATGCCTCCCTAAATGGGGATGGGGGGGGGGGGTGGCAGGCGGTAATTACGGTTCTGCTGATTGTCTGAGTTTTGGAATTAGTAATTTGGAGCTTCTCTGTGTGAACCTAAATATCGAAATATCGATTCTAGTATCGATTCTAGAACTGAGAAATCGATTCTTATTATGATCGATGTTGTTTTATACGATATCGATTTTAATCGATTCCCAAAATTTCCAGAATCGCCCATCACTAAACGTAAGTATAATTACTTAAATTCCAATTGAACATACTTTAGCTAAGCATCTGACGGAAAAAATATATGTATTGTTGGAAAGTATATTGAAACCGGCAAGGGGACATGCCAGGGGAGAGACCTTTTTTAGACTTTGTAAGAGATTTCAGAAAAATGTGTTTTAATTAGGCATTCAATCGTGATGTTATTTAATAAAGTATATTAAGATGATGCGATTCATTGCAAAAAGTAACAACATATAGAATAAAAAATCTGTTTTAAACGGATTGCCGTACAAATTACTTCTTATCGTAGAATCACCCAGATAAGATTATGAGAGTCTGAAAAGAAAGGGCCTGGCAAAATACTTGCACCGGGCATCGCTTTAAAATGCTCTTCTTAAGGGTGTATTTGAAAAAATATGCTTTTCCACCTTCAACAGCTCGAAATTTTCTGATACAATCTCAGACACATTTTTAAAAGTAGAAACATAAAACTTGCTGAGGATTTTTTTGAAGAGACGTAGAAGGTGGCGTGTGATGTCATTTTACACTCAATTCATTAAAATTTGATTTATAAACAATTATCTTCTCAGTATGACCCTTTTTTTCGTTCACAGATTTCCCGCTTCGGAAAAATCGGTTCAAAATGCCGTTTTTGATTCCTTTTTTTTGCAATATTTCTGCATTTATCGAAGAATCGACGATTACGGCATCTTGTGTACTATAAGACAATTTGCCAGTTTGATGCACATGAGAGCAAAAATGAATTTAAAAATAAATCGGAAAATAAGCAGTTTGAATCGAAATACACCCTTAAGGATGGCTCTGATTTACCCCTCCCCCCCCCCTCCGACATTTCAGACAACAATTAAAGTACGACTACCAACTAGCACATTCGAATCAGAATTTTCACTTGAGTAAAGAAGTATGTAATGCTACATATCATGAAATAAATTCATCATGTATTTTATTAAATACATTTTTTGATTTAAAACACGTTTATTTCATTAAAAAATGCGTTGATAGTTCTGTTAAAGTATCATCCCTAAAAAATAACCTTACGTTACATAAAGCCAGCCTTAAAACGATGTAGTTGTGCGATTGCACAGTTGCATACAGATCACCTCGACTGCAACTTAAGCATCGCACATTTTCAATTTTTACAACTTCGTAAATCGAAAGAAAAAGTACTACAATTTGTTTCCAAACTGCATTTGAATTTATTTTTTATACATAATTTTTTCGGTAGTTTTAAATGCCATTTGTTTAATGGGGACAACTAAAGTACTCCATTTTGTGTAGATTTAGATAAATACATCCCTCTATGTAAAAACAAAAAATAATGATTTGGAAATGGATCAATGAAAATCTGCGTAGATACCGCAAAACCGCAGCGAAAAAGTGAACTAGAGCTTTTTAAATCAACTCGAATCTCAGAAACTACCGGACCGAAGAACTTGAAAATCGCACAGATGTACGCAGAAAAAAAAATCTTTCAGAAATTAAAAAAATTATTCTGATGCAAACAGTAGGATAAAAAAAATCGGCTGAAAATTGATCGATGAAAAATTCCTTTTATTACATACCCACGGGTTGCCAGGATGGGAAAGGCAGAGCTTCTAGATGAGGATATGCAGCAATAAAATGCACTGGAGTTTTTAACCCACCCTCTCCATATTTCAGAATCTCACTGGCATAAAAACTCGAAACTTGGGCAGCCAGACAGGGGGAAAAATTCCGTTTTCAGATATTATATAAAAAATTTCTCATATTGTAATTACAATCTGAGATAATAATTATTATTTCACTAATTGTTTTCAAATTATTAAATACTCATTTCAAAAGACAATTACGTGAATTTTGATTTCCGCGAGTTTTCGGATATAGTAGCATTCTTCAGAATGGTCCAGAATATTTAAAAATGCAGCATAAATTTTATTTATTCGATCTACTTATTTAATATAAAAATGTCAAATGTTTAATACCACTATTTTTGTCAAATATCTTAAATTCTTACTTAACCCCAACCCCCCTCGAGTAATATATTTATATATTACTCGAGGTCAGACTTTTTTTTTGTGGGGGGGGGGGGGGGGAGCGAACAAAATTAGGAAATATAACAAGGCGATCTGTTTGAAACGTTAAGATAGTTTATAATACATAATCAAAATTTTAAAATGAGGACGCGCCAATAATTGGAGAGGGATCGCGTAGCAATGCAAATTGAGAGTGTAAAACAATTACTTCTGGGATTAGCTAGAAACTTCGCGATCGCGAACGAAATCGCCTGGCGATTATACAGGGGGTTGGTGAGCTTAGCAAGCAGGGGGGGAGGCACCTTTAGTATTTTAAAATAGATTAAAAACATAGATAGGATTTTTGTAAACAATCACTTTAATGTTAATTGGAATATTTTGTATTTGATTTTAGTTCAAAGATTTGCGCATTTATATAAAAAACGTGAACTTCTTTCTTTTTGTTAAATATCTAGAAAATACATGAGGAATCATCCCAAAACTCTCAGTGTATAATTATAATAATATAAGTCATACATTTCCGTGAAGTTTTTCCCCCAAAATTCCATAGGGAACCGTCAACAAATTAAAAAAAAATGAATATCCTTTGGATAACCCTGCCAAAACTAATGTAGCAAAAGCGCTCAAACTGTAGATTATGATTAAATGCCTTATTGTAATAAACTTTATTCATTTTTGTGAGAATAGCATGTATATTCGTAGATAAATTAAGTTTTTTATAAAAATGGTCACAAATTTTGCCAAGTTTTTTGCTTATAATTTGCAAAGTTCTTAATATAAAGTAACATTCTTTTCTGAAAATATGACAAATAATATTGCACACAATATCCTGTAATCATAATTAAAAAATAATAAAAATCATATGATAAATGAGTAGGTTTACTAAATAATTTTTCACTGCGCATGCGTCTACGATATCAAAATTTCATTTGCATATTGTGTTAGCTAAATGTATAGAGCAATTTTTATGAAAATCTCAAAATCACAGCTTGAAAATTCTGAACGTAATCGTCTATAGAATAAGCAAAAAATCCGTTGTTCCCAAAATGAAGCAAAAAAAATGAGGGATTTTATCAAAATGTAGTAGTACGTCCGATATTGTGTATTCCATATTGACAGTAATCAATGAATATATGGATACAACCCCCATTGTTTTTGCTTCATTTTGGGAATAACGGATTTTCAGTTTATTCTGTTGACGATTATTTTCAGAATTTTCAAGCTATGATTTTGCGACGTTCACAAAAATTGCTCTATACATTTTTAGCTAACATAATATGGAAATGAAATTTTGATATCGTTGACGCATGCGCAGTGAAAATTTTTTTAGTAAACCTACTCATTTTTCATACAATTTATATTATTTTTTAATTCTGATTACAGGGTATTATGTGCAGTGTTGTTTGTCACATTTTCAGAAAATAATGTTATTTTATATTGAGAATTTTGCAAATTATAAGCAAAAATCTTGGGAAAATTTGGGACTGTTTTTAGAAAAACCTTAATTTTTCTACTAGTATACATGCTACCGACATAAAAATGAACACAGTTTATTACAATAAGTCACTTAATCATAATCTACAGTTTGAGCGCTTTTGCTACATTAGTTTTGACAGGGTTATGCCAAAAGATATTCATTCTTTTTTAATTTGTTGACGGTCCCCTATAAAGTTTCGGGAAAAAATCTTCACAGAAATATATGACCTGTACTATTATGTTTATACACTGAGAGTTTCAGGATAATTCCTCATGTATTTTTCTAGATATTTAACAAAATGTCTAAAATCGCAAATGGACGGTCATTAATGGCCAGGTAGTGTATCAATTTGCACGTCGCTTCATTTTCTGCTTACGCTTCTTAAAGTATGTCTCTTTATTTCTGAGTTGTCAAAATATTTCTAAAATATATAATTAATTTTACCTGAAATGCGAAATTTTTACTCACAATTCATCAACTTTTAGCACGTAAAATATTAAATTAAGCATAGATTTTAGAAATACTTTGATAACTAACAAAAGAAAGAAAAGAGAGAGAGAGAGAGATTCTTTAAGAAGAGTAGATAGAAAAAAAGAAATTAAAAGTATTATTTTCTAGAGGAGATTTTTTAAATATGCGAATGCATTAGCCCCCATTAACCTGTAAAACTATATGAGAAGCATGGTGTCATTTCGGAACCCCTTTCAATCAAGAAGATTTTCTAATTTCGACATCTGGAAACTCACCAATGCTATAAATGTTTTTTCAAAGAGCGACTCAGCTAAGTTTACAAATATTAAATTAAACAACTTGTTTATGTTCCACTTAAACAAAAATTGGATATAACCAATAAAAATGCGTAATTATTTAATAATTAAAATGTAAGTTTCATGAAAAGTTTGAATTCAATATGTATGCACAAAGTAAAATATTAATGTTTTGAAACACTTCGCTCAGTTTTGGCAGTGGTTTAAATTCTTTGTATTTTATGTTGTGCATACAAATTTCTATTTCTAAAATTAACAGACATATAACAATCTGACATTACCTCTAAAGAAATTCAATATAAAATTTAGGGCCCCATCAAAATTTTTAAAGAAAGCACATGCTTCTCCTGCCTATTCGATAATCAGAACCTATGCATTCAATAGTAATGATTTAACATTAGCAACGGGCAAGAGCGCCCATATGATTGATTTTAGGGGGGGGGGGCTAAGGAAAATCTCAACTTCCCCTGTAACGTTATATACACGTTGAGTGTCATTTGTAACGATTGGTTGGTCGTGGTGGAGGTTAAATGCAGACATACTCAGTAATTAAGATAAAACAACAAAGTTTATTAAAATGATGAGGGCTGAAGGGAAGTGGAGCAAGTCTTAATTTTACACAACTGAGAATGCTATGAAAAAGCTAAACGCATACTCACAGGCTCCGGCCTAGCTCAATCGTGGCACCTTCTAATACTTCTCACTATCTCTTGGCTGCGCTGCTAGATAAAGCTTAATTAGACAGCCCGTGGCTGTGTGTAATTCTTTATTCACAAATAATCAAAATGAAGTTTCTTATCACGGCCAACTCTCAAGTCAAATATCGAAACTCCTTTACACTTCACTGGAGGCTCGCTGCTACCTTCAATTTGCTAGCACTTCGCTATCTAATGTAGATGCCAGAGATACTCACTCGCTGGCTAACGCCATAGATACTCACACGCTGGCTAACGCCACAGATGCTCTCTCGCTGGCTAATGCCAGAGACACTCTCTCGCTGGCTAATGCCAGAGACACTCACCACACACTCACACCCAAACTTTTATATGCTGCAAACTGAGATACTTCACATTAACATATTACTAATAACCGCGAGCTAACTGCAGAATCCGAAAGAGCACACACACTCTAGAAAGTTAAAGTAAAAGAGAGGATAGATGTCGCTTTTACGCTTACACATGTTAAATTATTGACGTCACGATCTCAGAAATACTAAAGTGCCTTTATGATAAAGGTCACTCCCTCACAACCCCCCCTCGGATTCCGCAGAGAAAAAGGACTGGGCCAAATGCATGCTCAGGACTTTTTCTTGTTATAAATTTCGAGCCGTAAAAAAAACACAGTGATGCGTGAAATTTAAAACCAAAACATAACTTTTAAAATATTAACTTTAACCCATCACAACCAAAAAAACCTCAGTTTGCCTCAAAAATTCACATATTCAATCCAATCATTCTTCTATCTTACAAATAGCCTCCGTAAAACTTCCAAAAACTCGTAAAACTTTCAAAACTAATTACTTCTTCTTTCAAAACAGCCCACTCCACTGGGAGTGCTAAAATTTCTCAAAACACTAAACTTCCGAAATTTTCCTCAATATTGCAATACAACTATAATTTTACCAAAAATTTTTCCATAACTTTCCTAATACTAGAATTCGCACCAAGTCCAAAAAACCCAATGCGCAAAAATTTTCCTCATCCAAATTCCGAACTCATCTAAAATTAAATTTACTTCATACTAAAAAAACCCTGCTACTACGTAATACCTACATACCCATTAGCCAATGAACTAATTCCCAAAATTCTTCAGAACTTAACTCCACTTTAACAATAATTGGGGCACATACGTACAGCGTCACATCGCTGTGCTTATGCAACAATAAAAAAAATATCAAATTTACAAAATGACGTCATCATGCTCTTCATCTGTATCCTTCTATAGTAATAAAAAACTAGCCTTAAAAGGAATGACTCCTGGAATGATGCTGATGTGGAAGATTTCCGGAACTAACGAATCCGGATTGTCCACTCCTTCCATGAGTCGAATAGACCAATCAGGAAAGGGCTCCGTCTATGCATCGCCATATGGGTTACCATAAAGAGAGGAAAGGTTACCATCGCCAACACTCGCCAAGTTTGTCGCCAACTTGGCGATATATCGCCAAATTTGGCGACCAAAATTAGTTGTCAAAAGTGACGCCAACTTGGCGATAACTGTAATATTTCGCCAAATTTTTAATTTCTTTACAACATCAGTCGTTTGATACATCATTTGAGAGGTTTACAACTGCTTATTCATTTAAAGGATGTCTTGTGTGTCATTCTGCTCCCCAGGGGGGACACATTTTTAATTTCTTTACAACACCAATCGTGTTACACAAGATTTGAAAGGTCTGCAACTGCTTATTCATATCATGGATGTCTTGTGTGTCACCCCCACACTCTGCTCTCCCCAGGGGGGGGGTCACATTTTTAATTTCTTTACAACACCAGTTGTGTGACACATCATTTGAAAGGAATATTTCGCAACTGCTTATTCATATTATGGATGTGTTGTGTGTCATCCCCCACTCTGCCCCCCAGGGGAGCACATTTTTAATTTCTTTACAACACCAATTGTGTGACACATCATTTGAGAGGTCTGCAACTGCTTATTCATATTATGGATATCTTGTGTGTAACCCCCCCCCTCTGCCCTCAGAGGGGGCGCATTTTGTAATTTCTTTACAACACCAATTGTGTGACACATCATTTGAAAGGTCTGCAACTGTTTATTCATTTTATGGATGTCTTGTGTGTCACCCCCACTCTGCCCCCCAGGGGGGCACATTTTTAATTTCTTTACAACACCAGTCGTGTGACATCATTTGAGAGGTCTGCAGCTGCTTATTCATATTATGGATGTCTTTTGTGTCGCCTCCCCCTCTGCCCCCCAGGGGGGCACATTTTTAATTTCTTTACAACACCAGTCGTGTGACACATCATTTGAAAGGTCTGCAACTGCTTATTCATACCATGGAATACTGGCGAGCGCAGCAAGCAGGGGTAGCCAATAATGTGGAATCGCGAAGCGATTACGCGGGGGGTTGGCGAGCATAGCGAGCAGGGGGGCGGGGCCCCCCTAGTTAACTAAAAAAAATAGCAGAATCAATACATAACACAGGTATACTTCCCTGCAAGAAAATCACATTAACATATTCAATTTTAATACAATACAATTTCAAATTCAAACGCAGCTTAAAACTTCGCAACGTGCGGAAACCATTCCCAACTAAAGTACAAACGTAACACATAAAACACGAACGGCAAGAAGAAAGTTAATTCATTAAATGTTAGTACAAGAGATAGAAACGCGTGTCAAGGAATTCTTGACCGCAAAACACGTGCGCGCCTGGACCGCGGCGTGTGTACAAAATAACCCAAATTACTATCTGTATTTTCTGAAAATTTAAACATACATTAACATACATTTTATAACACATGAACAATATAACAATATAGTAACATTTTTAACAAATAACATAACAATTTAACAATAGATCCATAATTTTTAAAAGCAGTTAAGACCAAAATCTCAAACATACATAAAACTAACAATTTTGCAAACAAATTTTGAACACAATTAAGCACTAATCGTGAGTCCGTCAAAAAATTCCAAAAATGGCCAAAAGTACAAAACAGTCGCTCTGCTTTCTATTCCTTCACATTGCTACCACATATATGCACTCTAATAGAAATTTAATAAAGAACATTATCACCCAATCATAGAGATGATTCGCTGCTGGCCGGCTTCATACTACAGGATGGCTTTCTCCTCTTGTCCCAGAAACCTTGTACGAAGGATCTTTCGTCATCAGAACTGTACACTGTTAAAAATTTTGTTCTAGTTTGAACCAAAAAAGTTTGTTTTTTGGTGCTCAATAGCTGCCACCATAAGATGGTGAAATCTCGTACCAACATTTGGAGCTTCCTAGTTCAACCTCGATCCAAGTATTGGAACTATGCTTCAATGGGAGCACCAAATTTTGGTTCAAGATTTCACCATCTTACGGTGTCAGATATTGAGCACCAAAAAACAAACTTTTTTGGTTCAAACAAGAACAAGATTTTTAACAGTGTACGGTGACGCCACAGTTGACTGTCGTGCCTGCAGCCTGGTTCTGAATGGATGCCGTGGGATACTTGTAGGTTCCGCTTGACGACTCTGCTCTGGCCGGTTCGTTGGGGTCACTCCCTGGCGAGATTCACACTGTTGATGCCGGTAATCTGAGCTTTGTCTCCTCTTTCTAGACGCACCCGAAGTTACTGAAGATTCTAGGCCACGTTTCTTTCCGGATCTATGCTGTTTCTTATTAGGCAAAAATTCGGAATTTAAAAGTTCTTTTAAGAGTTTGACAAGTGTCCATACGAAATTTTTTCCGGGGATTAATCACTGAAGATGGTGAACTATTAGATAATTTATGTTTGTAAGGTTGCTGTCTAATAAGTGGAGGAACGGGATAGTTTATAATCTTTTGCCTTTTATGGCACACAGAGTCTGATGTATTTGACACTGTTCTCTTATTTTTATTATCATACTTTGCTCTCGGATTGCTAGGCTTTCGACTTTCAATAACAGTTTTTGGAGCTGTTGGACCAAATTTTCTTCTTGAATATTGATGAAAAGAATTAGATGAAGAAGTGCTGGACTCGGGACACTCATTGGATCGGGAATTTCGCGAAACACCACTCGACACATGAGAACCTTCACTCCCATTTTCTCTAAACTTATAAACTCTAACCTGATCCAGATTAACCGTCATTCTTTCACCATTGACATCAACAATCAAATTATTATTTCGAACTTCCAAAACTTCAAACGGACCTACAAACTTCGGACCAAACTTAGCTACTCTCTTTTGACGACTTGAACTTAACCAATGCTTTTCTACCAACACAAAATCTCCAACTTTCACTTCTAACTCCCTTCTACGCATATTATAATACTGAGCTTGCTTTTCTTGCGCTTTTCCCATCTGAACCTGAGCTTCCTTAACCAACCTCTCAATATCCTGGCACATGTACTGACTTTCCGCATCTGACACCATAACTAACCTTTGGAATGGAGTAATGACTTTTCTACCCAAAAACAATTCAGCCGGCGTTTTCCCCGTCGACTCGTGAACTGCCGTACGAAGTGCGTACGCAAAATGCTGAAGAAACTGGTCCCAATTTGCATGATGAGAACCAACATACGAAGAAATCATTTGAATTAATGTACGATTTACACGTTCAGCCATATTAGACTGAGGACGATACGGAACAGTAAAAGAATGATCGATCTCCAGCTTCTCACACAGGGCCTTAAATATATCAGAAATAAAACAAGGGCCATGATCGCTCACTACCCTAATTGGTGCACCATATTTAGAAATATAATTATCGAAAAATGCATCGGCAACTGCAGGTGCAGAAGCCTTCCTGAGGGGGACTAATTCTACCCATTTATTAAAATAATCAACTAGTACAAATCTATATCTTTTAGGATTAGACAATGGATAAGGACCGATTAAATCTACACCTACACATTCATTAGGAAAATTTACTTTAATAGGAATTAATTTGCCAGCTGGACTTACATTTTTATAATTATAACGTTGGCATGTGCTACAGCTAGAGACATAAGCGCGCACTGCTTCCCGCATTTTAGGGAAGTAGCAGGATTCACAAATTCGAGCATAAGTTTTCCTGATTCCTAAGTGACCTGCTAATGGATTATCATGAAATTCTTTCAAGATGGCCTTACGAAGACTAGCCGTAATAAAAACTCTTAATTCACCACGTGAATTTACAATTTTAGAATAAAAAAGAAGACCATCGATAAGCTTAAAAGATTGGGACCATTTCTCAAACATAGGCACATCTGCGCTCGGGACATCATCAGGATTTTCCAAATAACGATACAAACTACCAAACTCTTCATCTTGCTTCTGTCCCTTATCAACTGCTCTCGTGACCTTAACACCAACGAAGATAATGCACAACACTTAATTTCCTCCGTGACCTCTAAACCACCATGCGGGTTTCGAGACAAAGCGTCCGCTACCGCATTTTCCTTGCCAGCCCTATGTTCTATAACAACATTATACTCTGCTAACTTCAAACACCATCTGACCATACGAGACGACAAACCCTTTCCATTAGTTAACTTTGTCAAAGCTGAATGATCCGTAATGACTTTAACCGGTATATTAGTGAAAAAACAACGAAATTTATTCAAAGCCCAAATTACTGCAAGACACTCCCTTTCCGTAATCGAATAATTCCTTTCCGCTGCATTTAAAATTCTCGACGCAAACGCTATAGGTCGACCTTTCTGTGCTAACATCGCTCCAACCCCCACTGCACTCGCATCGCAATACACTTCAAACTGAGACGAATAATCGGGGTGAGCCAAAACAGGAGGGGAAACTACTGCCTCTTTTAATAATTCAAACGATCTCTGAGCCGCTGATGACCATACAAACTTCACCCTTTTCCTTTTTAAATTATACAACGGTTCACATAACTCTGAAAAACGTGGGATGAACTTGGCAAACCAAGCCACCATTCCTAAAAATGTCGCCACTTCCTTACTATTTTTGGGGGGACTCATTGACGTAATTGCCTCAATTTTCTCATTATCTATATTAATACCATCACGCGTAATTTTAACTCCTAAATACTTTATCTCTTTTCTCAAAAATTTACATTTTTCTAACTTAACTGTTAACCCAGCATCTCTTAACAACGTAAATACTTCCCTCAATAATCTTAAATGCTCTTCAAAAGTAGCTGCCATTATAATTATGTCGTCCAGGTAGACCAGGACACCCTTACCAATCAAAGGTTTAAGGATATTATTCATGACCTTCTGGAACGTTGCCGGCGCTCCCGATAAACCAAAACTCATTCTTTTAAAAGCAAAACAACCGTCCCGAGTAATGAACGCAGTCCTCGGTATGTCCTCCGGCTTCATTGCAATCTGAAAATAACCCGACGTAAGATCCAACGTTGACATATAATTCGTACTCGTTATATTAGCCAAAATGTCATCAATAACTGGAATAGGATACTGAGGGTATTGCGTTATCGCATTTAACTTTCTATAATCTACTGCAAACCTATATGCCTCTGGATTATCTAAACTTTTCCCATTATTTTTACGACATAACACTACTGGAGATGCAAAAGGAGACTCAATTGGCATTATAATATCGTCCGCTAGCATTTTTTGAATATGATAATCAATTATACCTTGTTTAACTTTATCATAACGATATGGTTTACTAGCAACAGGTGCTTTTGAACCAGTATCAATCTCATGCCACGCAACATGCGTTAAACCCGGTTTATCAGAAAAAACCTCTCCAAATTCATTCAAAAACTTATTAAATTCCTCCTTCTCGATTTCACTTAACCCCGACTCCTCCAAATTAACTGACACTGAAACATGTTCTTTCTTACTCACATTCTCATCATTATTCACGATTAACGACTTTTTAAAGAAATCCAAACTAATTCCTCTATCCTTCATATAATCCACACCAACTATACAATGCACTGTTAATCCATCTAACACACAAAACTCCCAACATGTCTTAACCGAACGAATTTCAACTTCCAATTCTACTGAACCTTTATTATCGCAAGCTACTCCCTATGCCGACTGAACCACCAGACTTAACCTCTTCAACTTCTTATACGAAAAATATTTCCGATAACAATCAAAAGAAATGAACGACTTATCTGCCCCTGTATCGAAGACACTTTTAACGACAATACCATCTAACACAATTAACACTTCAGGTAACTCAACCGGATTAATAGTAATTTTATTCAAACTCACAGAAGGCTTTTTCCGATTTAATCTGTGACTGCATACCTTCCGAAATACAGTCACCTACCAGTTTAACTGACCCGACCTCTGAACACATCTCTTTTGCATTGACCTATTTTCCAAATTCTCATCCGAAGTTAATCTCCTTACTTGCGAAGAAACATTCCTGTCCCGTACTCCCCCTCTCCGATCTTAACCACTATTCTGTCTATTTCCATACATATTTCTCTCACCACTTCTAAAACTATTAGCACCACCACAATTCCTATTACCATTACTCGTATTCGACATATTACGACCAAATCCATCATTTCTATTACGCAAATTATTATCCGGAAATCGCTGTCCCCCTCTCAAAAAATTACGATCCCCCTCATTTCTCAAATTACTATCCGCGACAGGTCTCTGACGAGGGCTACGCAAATCCCGTTGATCCGAGCTATGCCGAGTCTCATACTTCGATAATATCTGATGCATTTCTGCAAAATTCTTCGGTGCTCTAACTTCAATAAAGTCCTGTATGTTCGGATTAAAAAGAGGAAAAACAATGTCCAACAATTCCTCAAATGTGATATCTAAATCTAATTTATTTTTTAGTTCAAGCTTACGTAGATAAAATTTTGACGCCGACTCATAAATATTCTGCTTATTACAATAGAACTCTTTTCTCAAAATACTTTTATCTTTAATGGGAGGAAATGCCTTCTTTAACTCAATCACAGTTTGTTCAAATCTTTTCGCTTCATCAGTAATCAAAAACTTTCCTATATTCTCTAACCACAAAAGTGCTTCGCCCTTCAATGAGCATATAAGCACTACGTATCTACTTTTCTCAGGTATATTATTGAACAAAATATAATCATCTAGTTTAACTAAAAATTCACTAATATCACCCTCACCGGTAAAATACACCCGTGGCACAATCTCACAATGTCCGATGTTTCGTTGGGCGCCATTTGTAACGTTATATACACGTTGAGTGTCATTTGTAACGATTGGTTGGTCGTGGTGGAGGTTAAATGCAGACATACTCAGTAATTAAGATAAAACAACAAAGTTTATTAAAATGATGAGGGCTGAAGGGAAGTGGAGCAAGTCTTAATTTTACACAACTGAGAATTCTATGAAAAAGCTAAACGCATACTCACAGGCTCCGGTTTAGCTCAATCGTGGCACCTTCTAATACTTCTCACTATCTCTTGGCTGAGCTGCTAGATAAAGCTTAATTAGACAGCCCGTGGCTGTGTGTAATTCTTTATTCACAAATAATCAAAATGAAGTTTCTTACCACGGCCAACTCTCAAGTCAAATATCGAAACTCCTTTACACTTCACTGGAGGCTCGCTGCTACCTTCAATTTGCTAGCACTTCGCTATCTAATGTAGATGCCAGAGATACTCACTCGCTGGCTAACGCCACAGATGCTCTCTCGCTGGCTAATGCTAGAGACACTCTCTCGCTGGCTAATGCCAGAGACACTCACCACACACTCACACCCAAGCTTTTATATGCTGCAAACTGAGATACTTCACATTAACATATTACTAATAACCGCGAGCTAACTGCAGAATCCGAAAGAGCACACACACTCTAGAAAGTTAAAGTAAAAGAGAGGATAGATGTCGCTTTTACGCTTACACATGTTAAATTATTGACGTCACGATCTCAGAAATACTAAAGTGCCTTTATGATAAAGGTCACTCCCTCACAAGATTATCTAGTAAACGATCTGCACGTTTTGATATTCCTTAAAATTGCAATTTCCTATTAGCTCCACGAAAAATACTGAAAAATTCTTCTGATTTTATCTGTGCAAAAGAAAAATCTTAAGAAGTTTCTGTCGGTGCTAATAAACCGAATGCAAATGTTAATTTACAGAATGCAATTTATTTACAACTTGTTCTTGATAAAAAGAATATGTAGAAACTATTTTGAGACATACGATAATCACTACGTTGCAGCATCTATATTAAAGACTTGTAAGCTATTTCTTGCTTTATGTTCGTACCATTGTTTAAAGAGAGATTACAGAGATTTTCTTTGACAGCAGCAAAATTATTAGAAAAATGTAGTATGGACATATTACGTTTCTGACTACATTGTTTCACATACACCAGGAATATTTGAAAAAAAAATTCTAAGAGTGCTTCTCCTAAAAATCTTATTACTCGTTTTATTCATTTATGCCTCTTATCTTTAGAACTTGATGGAGATCATTTACAATTTACAACTAAATTCAAACAATGGTATGCCCAATATTTATTCTATTTATGAAAAGCAAAAATTCTTTAATGATATTTATAGAAATTATTAAAATTTAAGTCGACCAAAATTATTTTGTCGTGTTCTGCTTGATTTCAGATAAAATTTTTGATTTTGGGTTGGGTTACAATCAGGGCCCGACAAAGGCTATGGGGGGAGGGGGGGCAGACATCATTCGGGAAGGCCCCTTCTGTCTATCGATAGATTTTTTTTAATAATATGAAAATGGCTAATACTAAACTTCATACGTATTGTATGTAGTATGTGTAAATTTTGTTCTCGGTGCAGTTCACATTTGTATACAGTATCTCAAAAAGATAGTCACAACTTTAAGAAAAGGTACTAGCAAGATAATTATAAAATAATAATAATAATAATAATAATAATAATAATAATAATAATAATAATAATAATAATAATAAATAAATAAATAAAAATAGATTAGTTGACAGAATTATCATTTTGCAAACTTTCCCTTTATCTAACGTACGTAACATAAAATGGCTAAAAGATAATGCCCCAAATGGGTCATAATTAATGATTTCAACTTGCCATTTGCAACGAAACTGTTAATAAAGAATTTCTTTTGAAAACAATAGAATACTAAGTCGTTATAATAAAACATTAATTATTAATTTTCTAATATAGTTTGTTTTTCGCATAGATGAATGGGGTACTGGAAGTAAAGAGAAGAAGGAGTACCACTTTTACCTTCCTAAATGTTTGAAAGTAGATGAAATCTGATCCGATTTTGGCTAATTTTAATCATTTGGCACTTTTTAGTGAAAATCCTAATTACTCTCATGGGGGTCCCTAATGAGAAGGCCATGAGGCAATTGCCCCGCATGCCTCTGCATAAGTCGGGCCCTGGTTACAATCTGACGCATTCAGGGTTCTAATCTTTATTAGATTCGGGAAAGGGAATTTTCCAATTAAAAAATAGCACTGTATCATTCACATGTTATTGTTAAATCTGTGTCTAACTTCTCAGCGGTTTGTTTATGCAAAATCGGTTTTACCATTGAAAATGGGCCGTGCCTGTAACGAAATCCTTCCTTATGCAGAAAAAGTATACTCTAGTAGGAAAAAAAGCACACAGTAAACCTGCTAAAATAAAAATTGTATAAAATACAGTTTGTTTCCTATCTCATATTTTTCCTCTTTGTAAAAAGCAAACTATTTGAGAGGACTAATTCAAATCTTACTAAAACCGAATCTGTTTAAATCAGAATCTAGCTTTAAAAGAAATAAAATTCATGGTTGTGAGAAAATAAGTTCCATACAATTATACCTCCTTAAACGGAAATTTCTTACGATGCCTTCTTTACAGGATCAAGTTAGAATTTTCATATTTTGCAACTGATTTATATTTTAAAGTATGACAAAACCAAAATCTAGAGGGGGAAGGCTCAAGACCCACTTTGCCCCCCCCCCCTATATGGGCGCCCATGGCAAGGGAAGCTCAGGAATTGACTGACAAGCAGCCTTACAAGGCGAAGTTTGGCTAAAATATTCTGGAAGTATTGGAAAGTGTTTCATAAATTATGTTTGATGCATGCTTTTCCTTTCTTGTTTTAATTAATTTTCCTTATATGAGATAAAAGTAACAAATTTGGGTCATCATCTGGCAGTCGCAATATAACAAAACATAATGGTACGGAAGCCACGGCAACTTTTAATGCAAGTCAGGTAATGTCACAGTGATGAAGGTGATTTTGGTGTGACATGACGAAAACCACAAATGTGCCTTTCCTGATAAATATTCCTTAATGACTTTATGACCGGTTCCTTAATTGATCGGCTGATTGCTTCTTTGCTCAGGTCGCGATGACGTTTTCATTCTTTTGAGTTTGGTGTTTATATGGGTCAGATTCGAATACGCCCGATTTTCTGGAAAAAATAAAAAAAGGAATTTTCTTTTAGATGAAAATATCTATACATACAGTAGAAGCCCGATATAACGAGCTTGTTGGGAAACGTGTTTCACACCCGCGTTTTAACTTAACCGCAGTATATCGGAATGGTGTCAAATAAATGGTGCAAAAAAAATGAAAACACTTACTCGCTTTGTGAAATGTATTTAAATTTATCATTCGTTTAACACAAATCTTAAGTTTTTTAAAAAAAATTTCAAAAACTGTTGTTTGACGAACGTTCGTTTCTTTTCGGCGTATCGTTTCACACTTGTAAGATGGAGTGGATGAACAGCAGAATCTGAATCGTCTTGCCTGTCTATCCACGAAATTACCTTCGTTAAGTATGAAATGAGTTTACTAAAATGTGGAACGTCGTCATTACCACATCATTTTTTATTTCATCATTATCATCATCATCTTGCGTACTGCAATTTTTATGCGTTACATCATGAATGATATCCTGATCTGTTATGATATCACAAATTTGTTTACTGTTGTCAATTTTTATCCAGTCATTTAAATCGTCAACAGAGATTCGAGATGCGTAATTTTTCATTGTATTTCAATGAATTTTAAACGCGAAATTTATCCTAAAATCTATCTTTTTTTTTTTTTTTTTTTTTTTTTTCAGGGACATACTTTTTACCGCGTTAAATCCAGAGGTGCATTACCCATTAGGCTGAATAGGCTGAAGCCTAGGGGCCCAGAAGAAAAGGGGGCCCGGTGCTAAAATTTTCCTAATATAAGGAACAAGAAAATATTCTTTTACACTGGTCGGACATTAATACTTAATACAAAAGACAAAAGTTCTTCGAAATTCTTCGTCGTAATCATTTATATTTTTATCATCAATGATTTATGAGTTAATGAAGCAAGCATGTGTTTTAATTTTTCTCTTTGAAGGAGTGAAAGGGGGCCCTCAGAAAGTCAAGCCTAGGGGCTCGGGTATTAGTTAATCCGCTTCTGGTTAAATCTGAATTCGAAGTATTTCGGACCGCGTTATTTCGGGCTTCTACTCTATTTTAGTATGAATGAGTAAATATCTGTTCATTTTTCTTCATAAACGATTAAGTAAGAGATTGTTGGTTGTTTTCCATAATTATATTGAAATATCCTAATTCCTTTCCTTTTATTTCGGATCATTTTGTACCTAACTCGTTCAAAGCTTTAGTTATAGAATTTATACAATATCGAATTACATACAAAATATTTGTTTAATTTAAAAACGCATATCAAAACAGGGGCGTTCCGACCCAGTGTGCAAAGTGTGCGGCACACACTGGCGCCGAAGTAATAAAGGCGCCAAAAAAAATTCAGTTGAGAAGCAAATATTTAAAAAAAAATTCGCAATTTAATCATACTAAAATGTCTTATATTTTCTTGGCATCTGAATTATCTTTTGTAGATTTACCTTACACAAACTTATTTATAAATATTCATTTCTTTCTTTAAAATTTTATTTTATTCTACTTATGAGTCCTCTAATAAATCATTTAGACAAAACCTGTCCAAACCTTTATAAACAGACCCGCACCTCATCTAATTTTTAAATAATGAAAGGCGCCGTAATTCACATAGCTGAAAATATGCAACACTATTATCTCACTGCGGTGGAAAAGCATAATATAGCTTTATTACTATAGGAGCTAAATATCACCTGTTTTTTATTATTATTTATAAGTAGCAGTTGTCACTTTACTTCAGAATTTATCATAAATAAGAAGAAAATTACTATTCGGTAATTCTGGTAAAAGTTTCCCCTACAATATCAGTCCATGAATAGAGGTAGACATTATGTTAGAAACGTCTTATATGATTCGCGCATATCTCACGCTGATAGCTATAAGTCCCCTATGATTCAGAAACTGTTTTAAAATAATTTACAGCAATAATTTAATTCAGAATAAATTTAAAATTAGATTTTCAGAGGGCAATCTATCTTCAAAAGTTTTGTAGATGAAGAAGCTATAGAAAGGTTAATCACTGAAAAACAACTTAATAGCATTAAATAATTAAAACTTATTTAAGATCATCGATAACTATTACAAAAAAAAAAAAAAAAAAAAAAAAATTCAAATATTTTTAAGCTATTGCATAGCTTTTATCACGGGCTTTGAGCGCGGCGACCGAATCCAAAAATTCCGTAACGCGAAAAATCCTAACACATCGGTAACGAAAAAACCTAACACTCGACTAAAGTCGTTTCACTTCGGCAGACTTCGGCATGGTATATTTCGGTAGACTTCGGCAGACATTGACGAGGTATTTTTCAGATATTTAAAGGATATCAAGTCTCAAACTTATATTTCTTATTTCAGTTACTATAAAATCTATAGTTTCAATAATAAAAATTCCTGATAGAATGTGTATAGAAAAGAATCGTCTTAAGATAAAACAAGGTAGGATAATGTAGTTTTTGGTGAGTGCAGACCCGCCCAATGGTGAGGATCGAAAAATTTAAAATGCTTATAACTCGCGATCTAATTTTCGTAGCGCAGCCAAATTTTGTTTGGTAATTTATTTTGAG
Source organism: Maratus speculifer (assembly GCA_964019185.1). Taxonomy (NCBI): domain Eukaryota; kingdom Metazoa; phylum Arthropoda; class Arachnida; order Araneae; family Salticidae; genus Maratus; species Maratus speculifer. The sequence continues at coordinate 308,494,126 of OZ025289.1, forward strand.
ACAGTGTTAATTTTTGGTGAAACGAGACCCCCCCCCCATGGTGAGGATTGAAAATTTTAAAATGCTTATAACTCGCGATCTAATTTTCGTAGCGCGGCCAAATATTGTTTGGTAATTTATTATGAGAGAGTGTTAATTTTTGGTGACGGGATATCCCCCATGGTGAGGGTCGAAAAATTTAAAATGCCTATAACTCGCCATCTAATTTTCGTAGTGCGGCCAAATTTTGTTTGGTAATTTATTATGAGACAGTGTTAATTTTTGGTGAAAGGAGACCCCCCCCCCCATAGTGAGGGTCAAAAATTTTAAAATGCTTATAACTCGCGATCTAATTTTCGTAGTGCGGCCAAATTTTGTTTGGTAATTTATTATGAGACAGTGTTAATTTTTGGTGACAGGAGATGCCCCATGGTGAGGGTCAAAAATTTAAAGTGCTTATAACTCGCGATCTAATTTTCGTAGCGCGGCCAAATTTTGTTTGGTAATTTATGAGACAGTGATATGAAGTAATAATGAGAGAGTGTTACTTTTGGTGACAGGTGACCCCCCACTTTGAGGGTCGAAAAATTTAAAATGCTTGTAACTCGCGATCTAATTTTCGTAGCGCGGCCAAAATTTGTTTGATGATTTATTATGAAACAGTGTTAATTTTTGGTGACAGGAGACCCCACACGGTGAGGGTCGAAAAATTTAAAATGCTTATAATTCGCGATCTACTTTTTGTATCGTGTCCAAATTTTGTTTGGTAATTTATTATGAGACAGTGTTACTTTTGGTGACAGGAGACCCCCCACGGTGAGGGTCGAAAAATTTTAAATGCTTATAACTCGCGATCTAATTTTCGTAGCGCGGCCAAATTTTGTTTGGTAATTTATGAGACAGTGATATGAGGTAATAATGAGACAGTGTTACTTTTGGTGACAGGTGACCCCCCACGTTGAGGGTCGAAAAAATTAAAATGCTTATAACTCGCGATCTAATTTTCGTAGCGCGGCCAAAATTTGTTTGATGATTTATTATGAGACAGTGTTAATTTGTGGTGACAGGAGACCCCCCCACGGTGAGGGTCGAAAAATTTAAAATGCTTATAATTCGCAATCTACTTTTCGTATCGCGGCCAAATTTTGTTTGGTAATTTATTATGAGACAGTGTTATTTTTGGTGACAAAAGACCCCCCCACGGTGTGGGTCGAAAAATTTAAAATGCTTATAACTCGCGATCTAATTTTCGTAGCACGGCCAAATTTTGTTTGGTAATTTATTATGAGACAGTGTTAATTTTTGTTGAAAGCAGACCCCCCCACCACGATGAGGTTCGAAAATTTTAAAATGCTTATAACTCGCGATCTAATTTTCGTAGCACGGCCAAATTTTGTTTGGTAATTTATTGTGAGACAGTGTTAATTTGGGGTGACAGCAGACCCCCCACGGTGAGGGTCGAAAAATTTAAAATGCTTATAACTCGCGATCTAATTTTCGTAGCGCGGCCAAATTTTGTTTGGTAATTTATTATGAGACAGTGTTACTTTTGGTGACAGGAGATCCCCCATGGTGAGGGTCAAAAAATTTAAAATGCTTATAACTCGCGATCTAATTTTCGTATCACGGACAAATTTTATTTGGTAATTTATTATGAGAGAGTGTTAATTTTTGGTGACAGGAGATCCCCCATGGTGAGGGTCGAAAAATTTAAAATGCCTATAACTCGCCATCTAATATTCGTAGTTCGGCCAAAATTTGTTTGGTAATTTATTATGAGACAGTGTTAATTTTTGGTGAAAGGAGACCCCCCCCCCCCATGGTGAGGGTCAAAAATTTTAAAATGCTTATAACTCGCGATCTCATTTTCGTAGTGCGGCCAAATTTTGTTTGAAATTTATCATGAGACATTGTTATTTTTGGTGACAGGAGATCCCCCATGGTGAGGGTCTAAAAATTTAAAATGCTTATAACTCGCGATCTAATTTTCGTATCACGGCCAAATTTTGTTTGGTAATTTATTATGAGAGAGTGTTAATTTTTGGTGACAAAAGACCCCCACTGTGAGGGTCGAAAAATTTAAAATGCTTATAACTCGTGATCTAATTTTCCTAGCGCGGCCAAATTTTGTTTGTTAATTTATTATGAGACAGTGTTAATTTTTGGTGAAAGGAGAGCACCCCCCCCCCATGGTGAGAATCGAAAATTTTAAAATGCTTATAACTCGCGATCTAATTTTCGTAGTGCGGCCAAATTTTGTTTGGTAATTTATTATGAGACATTGTTATTTTTGGTGACAGGAGATTCCCCAGGGTGAGGGTCGAAAAATTTAAAATGCTTATAACTCGCGATTTAATTTTCGTATCACGGCCAAATTTTGTTTGGTAATTTATTATGAGAGAGTGTTAATTTTTGGTTACAGGAGATCCCCCATGGTGAGGGTCGAAAAATTTAAAATGCCTATAACTCGCGATCTAATTTTCGTAGTGCGGCCAAATTTTGTTTGGTAATTGATTATGAGACAGTGTTAATTTTTGGTGACAGGAGACCCCTACGGTGAGTTTCAAAAAATTTAAAATGCTTATAACTCGCGATCTAATTTTCGTAGCGCGGCCAAATTTTGTTTGGTAATTTATTAAGGTATTGCATAGCTTTTATCGCGGGCTTTGAGCGCGGCGAAAGAATCTAGAAATTCCGTAACGAGAAAAAAAACTAACACTCTGGCTAACTTCGCTTCAGTTTGGCAGACTTCGGCACGGTACCCTTCGGTAGAGTTCGGCAGACATTGACGTGGTATTTTTCAGATATTTTGAGAATATCAAATCTTAAACTTATGTTTTTTATTTCAGCTACCACAAACGTATAGTTTCAATGATAAAAATTCCTGATTAACCTACATTTATTGTAAGATAATAAAAATTTTTTAAACGATATTAACTTCTCATTTGTTCAATACAAGAAAAAAAAAATGTTATCGGTCATCACGCTCAAAAAGTTTAACTTGAATTAATATCAAAGACAAAAAAAAAAAAAAAAAAACTGCATAAATAAAAAGTAAATAAATAATTATAATTGCATAAGTTGATAAAAAATTCTATGCAATAGCTTTACCGCGACAGTCCCCGAGTGACACACGTATTTTTTTGTTTTTAAAAATGTATCCCTTAAAATCGATTTTTAATCTTGAAAATAGATACATTCGAATGGGTGCCAAGAAACCTAAAGGCGCAATCGTGGCGTCCGCGGGGGACGCTTTGGAGAATCCTGAATAGAGAAACAATATAAAACCAGAACTTGGGGGCTGTGCACAGGGCCGTAACTAAGGGGGAATGCTATGGGGCTCAGCTTCCCCTAAAGCATATTGAGCCTCCCTGAAAAAGATTACAAGGTCACTGTATTAATTTCTATTCCAAAAATTCAAATGAAATTCTGTTTAAAAATCTAATTTAGTTTTGAGGACCTTTCATAGCTTTTGTAAAAATACTAAATTGTAACTAAAATAAGTATTTCAACACTTGATCATTCTATTTACATATAGGAAGCTAACAAGATGTTTAAGATTTCACTCGTTTTACACTCGAAATTTCCATCATCCTATTCTTTTCTTAGCGTAAAATGAAAGTAATTCAACAGTTTAATGAGAAACATAGTAACTTAAGTGTGAATATGTACTCATTTATTTTTCTGCGTCACAGAGAGGAAGAGAGAAAATATAAGTTATTTTCTCATTATTCATTTTTAGCTACTTCACTGGCTATGCATTCATAATGTTATCACTTTAGGGGGGGGAAGGGGGGACCTGGCATATGATATCGGTAGATATCTCTAGTGAGGAGTGAGGTGTCTTGATGTATTTATTTTTGAAAGATCCAACCAAAATTTTCTCTTTCTGTTTCCAAATTTTTATTTATTTATTTATTTATTTATTTTCACGCCATAGATTTCTGAACGAAATAAATGCCTTTTATCTACCTTCTTTTACCTATCTAGTACTCTGGAATTATCATGATAGCGAAAAAGGGAGAAACTACAGTGATGGGTGTTAACATAAATGGAAAAATATAAATTTATGAAAAAAGTGTTTTGAAGTTCCGTGCACTTTATGTTCTACTAACCAACCGTCTTGGATCACCTAAGCCAATTACAATAACATTAAATATCCTAAAGTTAAATGTTGAATGTTATTTTTTTCCAAACGAATGAAAAGATGGGATGTGGGAAAGGCAATGTCTTCAGCAGCATGTTGAATTAACTTTATAATTTTGAATAAAAATATTTTCGAATGAACATTATATTGTTAGCAATGTATAATCTGAAATTTGTATGATTTTTCATTTTTAAATAAAAATCCATCCAATCGAAGCTCGAGTTGATTTCCCACTGCCTTCAGTAGAGTATACTGGGGTTACTATTCATGTTCCGGTCTGATTTTCAAGCTAACCGTCAATTTGTATTTATTTTCTGACATTTCGATATAAAACTTTCAATTTTGACTACAACAACAACAAAAAAAGTTCGATAAAACAAATAATGGAAATGCGCACAATCCCTCATATATATTTATTAACGCGAAATGATATTCAAATGACATATTTCTTAATTGGGAAACGATACATTGAGATAATTCGCACCGAAAGAAAAAATATGTTTGGCGAATCCTTGAAATGACAGCAATAGAAAACTTGAAAACTGATGCAAATCGCGGTAAATACAAAGGTTTTTTGAAATAGTAATTAAAAATACCATTGAAGTCGTTTTTCTTTCTTTATTTATTATTATTAATTTATTTATTTGTAATTCAACCGGAATCTCGCTGTATTCCAATTTGAAAATGCAGAAAAAATCGAACGTTACGCTTTTTCAGTGGGAAGGACACAAGCATATCTCGTTAAAGAATGAAAGATCGCCATTTTGCGATAATCATTAAGGGTTTTTGATTAATATTTCGGGTAAATAACAAAAAATAAAAAAAATTAAGTGTCAGGTGCATGGTGCATCTACCATCAATCGACCCTTATCCAAATTTTCAGATCTCTGTGTGCGGTAGATTTTCTTAGCCATCGCCAATACATAAAAAGTAAAAATAAACTTCTTTCTTTTAGATGCAATCTGTTGTTATACAGTATTAAATTATTTTCTCCGGGATAATGAAATTTTACCGTAACGCAGGATTCTGATAGAGAATGCTTTCATTTACACAGGTTTTACTGTGTTACGAATTTTATTTACATAGCTGCCATCCTTCTTTATTTTTCAAGTAATTTAAGCATGTTTGGAAATAGAAATTTATTTATTTAATGAAATAAAGTATGACTATAAAGAAGCAAGACACATTTCATTAAATAAATTTTCTGGTTCAAAATACTTTATTTGATCTGATAAAAAACTCTAAAAGAATGGCAACTACACATTTATAGATATTCATAGTTTTTTTTTTCTATAAAATTTATTTTTACAGGCGTGGGAATGGGGGGGGGGGGGGGGTGTAGGGCGCCAAATGCAGTTCTGCACACAGGCGCCGAATACTGCTAAGCACGCCCCTGTATCAAAATTCTAAACTCACTTCCAGCAATTGCTTCTCAAAAACAATGCTGTAAAAATATTCTTTTGTGTGTCCCTGTAAACGGATGATAAATGCTATGAAAATCATATTTTACAGTAAGCATCTTATAGTAAACCTCTATGATGTATATCAATTCCAATATATTTAGAATAATGTAACAACATTTAAATACCAAACTATTTTTACCCACTGACCATAATATAACGAAATTCTTTTGAGTGCATCTCTAAATGTAAACGAAATATGAATGTTATACACTTCATTTTCAATACTGAACATGTCATGATAAATCTCAATAACATATATAAATATAAGATCAATCTGGGTATATTTACCTGAGTTAAAATTAAAGAACAAAAAGACAGGCGGTTAGGCAGGCCTTTTTTAACAAAAAGGAGACAGAAAACGCAAAATCTTGTATTAGATTCGTATTATCACAGCTTGTAAAAGAAACATGCTCTTAAGAGAGAAAAAAATGTCATATGTTTTCTAAAGAAGAAGTTAACAAATTATCTTAACCCAGGCCCGGACTGGCTCCTTTGGGGGCCCTCGGCTAGAGACTGAAAAGGGGCCTCTTACGGGAAATTTAGCGAAAACAGAATATTATATTTTATTTTTAAATTTAGACTTGGATGGCAAAAAAAAAAAAAAAAAAAAAAAAACATTTAGACTATTTTGTCACTTGGAAAATAGTTGAATAAAATGTAAGCTTTTTGTAATGTTGTTAACTTACTTTCACACCATACCTAAACTAATTCCATGCTAGAAAAAAAATATGAATTATTCATTTTAAGTGGTTATTACTTAAAAAATGAGCGTGAGGTATATTTTTAGTTTTCGGCAATCAAATGACTGTGTTGAAGTCATAATAATCTAAATCCTACTGTAATACCTAAGTAAATATTAAAAGTGACACAACAGTAATAAAAAAAGCAGATAGCGCAGAGTATTTCCTTTAATATATCTTTCAAAACAACTTAACCTTTAATTAATAAATCCAAATTGTTGATTTATAATTATCAAATTCTTACATAGATGGTAGCATCAATAAATTTAAAGTAAAAGGAAGTTATTTATTTCAATTAAATTAAAAATGTTCAAATTAAATTATTTAAATAAAATTCGAAATGCAAAATAAAAAGAAAAATAGCGGAAATATAAATAAAATTCAAATATTTTTAAAAACGAAAAAGAATGTTTAAACGAAATTTAAAATGCTGAATCATTAATGAACAGCTCGTTTTTAAAATAGAAAGAAAATTGTAATTAAAAAATATATAATATGAATATTAGTGATAAAAAAAATAATATAATCCCTTAAATCGGCAAAAAGTACGAATTTTTTTAAAAAAAATTCTTTCTTACTAAGGAACTGCAAGAAGTGTAAGTCACCGATTTTGACGAAAGTGGTATCGTTGGAAAAATCTCATTGTGATGTGTAAAAAACTCAATGGAACTGCCCGTCGGAAATGAGCCGTTTTCGAGATATCTGACAATTTATGTCACGTAGCTAGTGAACACTTACTGGGAAACTGCAAAAAATTTTAGTCTCGATTTTAACGAAAGTGGTATCGCTGAAAAGATATTATTAGGCGGATTAAAAAACTCAATGAAATTACCCGTCGGAAATGAAACGTTTTCAAGATATTCGACAATTTGTATCACGTAGCTAATGGACACTTACTGGGAAACTGCATTAAGTTACATAAATTGTCGGATATCTCGAAAACGACTCATTTCCGAAGGGTAGCTTCATTGAGTTTTTTACTTCTCAAAATGATATCTTTCCAACGACATCATTTTCGTCAAAATTGAGACAACATTTTTTTGCGGTCCTCTGTTAGGTGTGCACTACCCCAGTATTTACTAGCTACGTGGCTTAAATTATCGGATATCTCAAAAACGGCTCATTTCCGATGGGTAGTTCTTTTGATTTTTTTACTCCTCACGATAAGATCTTTCCGACAATACCACTTTCGTCAAAATCTAAACTAATTTTTTTTAGCTTCCCCAGTAAGTATGCACTAGCTAAATTACATAAATTGTCAGATATCTCGAAAATGGCTCGTTTCCGACGGGTAGTTCTATTGAATGTTTTACTCCTTATAATGAGATCGTTCCAACGATATCACTTTCGTTAAAATCGATGACTTACACTACTTGCAGTCCCCTAGTTAGTATGAAAACTTCAAATTCCAGCATCACGATTCGAACTGTGAATCTTCTGCTTACTAGAGAGTCTGTTTTCCTAAAAATCTTTCACATATCTTTCCTTGACGGGCATAGCTGACGCTTTGTTTGTTTGTTTGTGTTTTATGCTGGCCAATTATCTACACGTGGGACATAGGCCCTAAGGGGAGGGGTGCCCTCCGTGGGCATCTTTGTAAGGGAACCTAATCCGTATTTACGCAAGGAAATGCAAGGTTCGAAGAAAACCACGGAAAACTCCGAACGGTTAGGCCGACGGTCGCGATTGGGTTCGGATAAAGCACCTACCATCTACCAATTTGAAGGTCAGTACCTCTCAGCCACTGGTGGGGCCATAGCAACTGCAACTCGTAACAGCAATATCTGGAGTGCTACCTACCATCATGCTGCATATTATGCTATCATATGGGTCTTTTAAAGTAATATTACAGAACATTGAATTTATTATTTGTTGTAGAGGTTTGCATGGGCCCGGGTTTGGCCCAAGACCCGTATCCAGCCCGGTCAGGCAAAGAAATTTAGCGGGAGTGCTAAGCCGATTAAAAAAAAATAAATAAATAAATAGGTAACTTGCCAATCCGAAATAAAAACTCAAACGAAGACGATAAAATATGATCCGCTTTCAGTGAATGACTTTCGCGAGAATGAGTATAAATGTGCTTCACGAGCCGATGCTAGTTTGACACCATCCAAACAAAAACGCGGGCATCGGACAGTTATGTGGTATCAGAGGCAGGGTTTAATTTTTTCAGCAGATTCATACCTAAGGCCGTGATCAGGTGTGCACTTTTTTTCTACGTAGCAGAGTCGGGCCAGAACTGGACTTAAATGTTCTCAGAATGTGTAGAGCTGTTACTATGTTTTTAAAAATATTAATAGCGATAATAAACTTCTGTTAATGAAATCTTTCGAAGTATAACTTAGATTGGTTTTCAATCCACTTCTCAATAACGCGAAACTTCTTTTTGACTAACTTTTAACTGTAAATGCATAAAATTGACATGCGTGAATATTAAAGGATTTGGCAATAGAATATTTTTTTCCATTTTTGGTAAATAAATTATCAAATGGTAAGAGATTTTTGTCGCGTGACTGCAGGTTTTTCCCCTTTTCAATGACATCGCTTCCAAAAATTCAATTCAAAATGCTAACTTTGACAATATTTCTAAAAGATATGATGTCTTTATCAAAAAATGGAAGACAACATGCGATTACATAGGTTTTGAATAAGAAAAAACAGCAAAAATTTACGTATGTCCGAAGAAAATGAATTTAGAAATGTGTCAGGAACTAACTCCTTTGGGTTTGAAAGAAGGTCTAATAAATGACAGAGAAATATTTTCACAAATATATTTTTTATAATACATCTTCAAAAGTTAATCATGTTTTTACCGGTTTTTTTTTCTTTAAATCTAAACTACCTTAATTTTATAATGAATCTTTATTTGAATGTTCAGAAATCTAGGCTTCTAAGTAATCATTAATGTTATTATCGTGTATTTTCTATGTTGAGAAAAAAATCATGATTTTAAAGTATAATTTAAAATATAAAATATTTCATAAATGTGTATATAGTATTCATTAAAAGGATCTTAATTGTATGTTAAGAAAAACTTTTTTTTTTTCTTTTTTTTTTTTTTTTTTTGCAAATTGAGTGGAATCGGGTCGTTCTTACTACTTAACCAAGTATTAAATGTTTTAAACATTTTTCAATGTTTAAAAATTTTCTCATTTTTGTCTTTCCTTTTCTTACTGCCGCTTTCGTATAACTGCTTCATGTTGACCACACTGTGAAATTGCACTAGTTACAACCATACTATACAAGATTGACAAGTGAGCGTCGCGATGCCTTCTGAATCTGATTTATGAGTACTGCAGAAAGGGCGATGTATCAGTCAGCAGCCCTATTCCGTCTGTCCAACGACATGACACGACAAAACTATATAAGTTACCATAAAAAAAACTATCAATTGTTTAAAATTTACTGTAATATTATTATTGGAAAATACTCAATTTTTTTCTTACGTAAGTAGTAATTATAAAATCGTATATTCCTTTTTTGAGTTGCACTTCCTGGGCCCCTTTGGGCTGGGGGCCCTCGGTGTTCGCCGACCAGCCGACCTGGCCAGTCCGGGCCTGTCTTAACCCTTTATCTATCGCATTATGAATTCATGAAAATTTTACATTCTAAAGCATTTTACGCAAAATGTTTAAACAAATCATTAATAAATATTCGAAGCATTTTAGAAGGATTGAAGGATTAATTAAATTTGAATTTACAGGGATTTTGTGCAATTTTTATAACCCCACTCAAATCGTTTATTTTAAATTGTCTTCTTTGTATTTTGTAGAATTATAAAATGTACAAATATGATTTTCTTACAATATAAATATAGAAATATTTCCGCATTGAAAAATCCTCATGCCCCTCCCTCAGCGCCAAGAAAGCCGAAAAGATGCAAAGCAAAAAAAAAAATCACCTTTTTTTTTTTTTTTTTTTTTTTTTTTGTGTGTGTAACCAATAATGCTTTTGGAACAAGATAAAGTAATGTATCTGTAACTCATTCTAAACAGTATTACAACTAACTGACGTATTAAGGGTGTATTTCGATTCAAACTGCTTATTTTCCGATTTATTTTTAAATTCATTTTTGCTCTCAACTTCATCCAACTGGTAAATTGTCTTGATTGGAAAGTACATAAGGTGCCGTAATTGTCGATTCTTTGATAAATGCAGAAAATATTTTGCAAAACAAGCAATCAAAAACGGCATTTTGAACCGATTTTTCCGAAGCGGGAGATCTGGGACGAAAAAAAAGGTCATGCTGAGAAGGTAATTGTCTATAAAACAAATTCTACTGAATGCGCGCAAAATGACATTACACGGCACCTTATACGTCTTTTCAAAAATCCCCTCAGCAAGTTTCATGTTACTACTCTTAAAAATATGTCTGAAATTGTATCAGAAAATTTCGAGCTGTGGAAGGTGGAAAAACGTTTTTTCGAATACACCCTTAAAAGAATTTTATAATAAGTTATTTTGATGGTTCTTATAAGTACCATCGGTAGATAAAGGGGTAATGTAACACAAAACGAAATTCTGTTTAGTAATTATGTTGGACACAGAGAAAGTCTGTTAATTCACCAAGATTCCCCTGTCGATACTACGAAGGGCAAATGTTGCACACAGAGAAAATCTGTACCGGTAGATAAAGGGGTTTTGGAGAAGGTGTTTCTGTCTACACTAGAGAAAGCCTGTATCAGTTTTACAGTTTATCGCTTTAGCAACTACAGGGGAAATCTAGTTAAATTTAATGGCATTTTTTCCCTGTTAAATCTACAGTCTATTTTTTTTTTCATGAAGGTAATAGATCAAGAATGGTTTTTAGGTGTGTTCGTAATTATGTAAATACGTAGCACCTACACTGTAAAAAATTTTTGTAAAATTCCAGTAGATGTACCGTAAATTTCACGGTACTACTACCATTTTCACTCTTTACGGTGTGAATACCGTATTTCTAAGTTATATTGAGCGTAAAAAAATAGATTTTGTTCCTTTTCGATTGAAAACGGTATTTACACAGTAAAATGATTGTTTCTCAGTAAAAACTCGGTATTTATACCGTAAAATAATTATTTTTCAGTAAGATAAATGACATTCTAAACATTTTTGTAGCATTTCAATAGGTGTGCCTAAATTTTAGGGTGCTTCGTTCTTTACGATATGAGTACCGTATTTTTAAGGTATATTAGGAATAAAAAAATCCAGTATCTATACTATTTCGATTATAAACAGTATTTGTACCATAAAATAATGTTTTTTCATTAAAAACGCCATTTATACTGTAAAATACTTATATTTCAGTAAGGGAAAAATTTTTATTCTCGCCTCGGTGTACGGCAACCTATCAAATGATGTTCTTGCTGCTTAATGAGTGCAGATCTGAGGAGAGAAGGGGGGGGGGGGGTTCAGCCGGCAAATTGTTTGGAGGACCAAGAAGCACAAAGGAGCCCAATAGTTACAATACACATTGTACATTATAATTTTTACGTATACCATAACGTAACAACAAAAAAGGAAAGGTCTATAATTACTTTTGTTAAATAGTATTAATATCTAATTAGTATCTTTAAATTCAGGAAAATAAATAATTAATTTTATAAGAGGCGAACAAAGTAGTCTTCAAAGTCGCTGAGGTATTATTAAAGATTCACATGCTTTTTATGTATCTTCAAAGTCTGTATAAGAGGGAAGGGGATGTCTGACTGTGCCTGGGCACGTCACGGCTCTCGACGGCCTGGATAGATGTCGTTTTTCTAGTGAGAAATTTCAATCTAATGAATGAGTTCAACCTATCCTTAATTTTTATTGGAGAATTATAGCATTCGTAGACGTGAAACTCTAGGATTTTAAACTAGTGTAATTAATCAGTTATTCAAAGTCATGTAATTAAAACTATAATATTGTGTACCATTGAATATACAGGGTGTTCTAAATTCATGGTACAAACTTTAATGGGTGATAGTATACATCAAGACAAAAAATATTAAATGGGAAACTAAGGGTCCCAAACGTCTTCCGAAGAAGATCGGCGCCATTAAAGTTTAGGGTCCAAAAATTCAAATGATTATAAAAAACAGAAAAATTGGTCGATTCGTTTGCGGTTTTCACTAAAACTATTCTTTATGTCAGTATTGCCTTGAAAATAAATTATAAAGATAAATTTCAAAAAATGCCGATAGAGGGCGCTTCAGACTTTGGAGTAACGAACAAATATATTTTACCGTTATTTTTTGCATTTCATTAAATTTTTTTAGAAGCTTAGACATAAACGTAAATTTTGAGCTCAAAATCTAAATCGTTGGGAGTGGTTAAACAGCGCAAACTAAACTGTGGGGGGAGGTTCAAATTCCAAATGGTTATTAAAAACGGAAAAATTGGTCAATTGATTTGCGATTTTCACTAAAATTATTCTTTATGTCAGTATTATCTTGAAAATAAATTATAAAGATAAAATTCAAAAACTGCCGATAGAGGGCGCTTTAGACTTTGGAGTAACGTACAACTATTTTTTACCGTTATTTTTTGCATCTCATGAATTTTTTTAGAAGCTTAGACATAAACTTAAATTTTGAGATTAAAATCTGAATCGTTGGGAGTGGTTAAGAAGCGCAAACTGAACTGTGTTCAATGGGGGTGGGGAGGTTCAAATTTCAAATGATTATAAAAAACGGAAAAATTGGTCGATTCGTTTGCCGTTTTCGCTAAAACTATTCTTTTTGCCAATATTTCCTTGAAAATAAATTTTAAAGATTAATTTCAAAAAATACCGTTAGAGGGCGCCTAAAAATTTAGAGTAACCAACAACTATTTTTAACCGTTATTTTTTGTATCTAATTAAATGCTTGTAAATGTTCAAAGTTAAATTTTGAGCTCAAAATCTGCATCGTTGTAAGTAATTAAGTAGCGTAAAATTGAAATGTGTTCGAGAGGTGAGGAGGGTAACATTTAAACTCCTGAACACATTTCAGTTTGCGCTTCTTAACCTCTTCCATCGATTTAGAATTTGAGCTCAAAATTTAAATCTAAGCATTTGCAAGCATTTAATTAGATACAAAAAATAACGGTTAAAAATAGTTGTTGGTTACTCTAAATTTTTAGGCGCCCTCTAACGGTATTTTTTGAAATTAATCTTTAAAATTTATTTTCAAGGAAATATTGACAAAAAGAATAGTTTTAGCAAAAACGGCAAACGAATCGACCAATTTTTCCGTTTTTTAAAATCATTTGAAATTTGAACCTTCCCACCCCCATTAAACACAGTTCAGTTTGCGCTACTTAACCACTCCCAACGATTCAGATTTTCATCTCAAAATTTAAGTTTATGTCTAAGCTTCTAAAAAAAATTATGAGATGCAAAAAATAACGGTAAAAAAATAGTTGTACGTTACTCCAAAGTCTAAAGCGTCTTCTATCGGCATTTTTTGAATTTTATCTTTATAATTTATTTTCACAATAATACTGACATAAAGAATACTTTTGGTGAAAATTAAAATCAATTGACCAATTTTTCCGTTTTTTATAATCATTTGAAATTTGAACCTCTCCCTACAGTTCAGTTTGCGCTACTTAACCACTCCCAGAGATTTAGATTTTGAGCTCAAAGTTCAAGTGCATGTCTAAGCTTCTAAAAAAATTAATGATGCAAAAAATAACGGTAAAAAATAGTTGTTTATTACTCCAAAGTCTAAAGCGCCCTCTATCGACAATTTTTGAAATTTATCTTTATGATTTATTTTCACGACAATACTGAGACAAAAAATAATTTTAGTGAAAACCGCAAACGAATCGACCTATTTTTCTGTTTTTTTATAATCATTTGAATTTTTGGACCCTAAACTTTAATGGCGCCTATCTCCTTCGGAAGACGTTTGGGACCCTTAGTTTCCTATTTAATATTGTTTGTCTTGATGTGTACTATCACTCCTTAAAGTTTGTACCATGAATTTAGAAACACCCTGTATACCAGTGACATACGTTAAAAGGATTTATCCATCTTTGTATGCTCTTTGTGTTTCATTCAGTTGGATCCTTTTACCGGACGTTCGAGACAAAGAAGTATGTAACATTTTAATTATTTTTAAGTGAATGTAATTAGTATGCAAGTATTTTTATTACATTTTTAACTTGCATAAATTCTTAATGAAGTTTTTCTTTAAAGTTATATATCTGTCTTATTAGCTTATTTTAACTCTAAAAAACATTTTTTTAAAAGTATGACAAATAAGAAATTTGCCAGCTAAAAATTACTTACAATTCAAAATTCATTGAAAAAAGCTAATAATACAATGTTAAAAATTTCCGTTTAAAGTTGAGTTAATCCATGAAGCAAAATAAAGAGAAGCACCGAAATATGGTATTTCTTTTTTTTCGAAAATTTCAAGCTGAACAGCACGATCTGTTTTACCATTTCTTTTTTCCTTATTCAGCAACACAATTTCTTAACGTTCCTTACAATACTAATGCATCGAAAGTCGCATCGCTCAAATATTGAAGATTGGCGTCTAGTACGTTGCCTGCTTAAGAAAAAACGAAATGGTATAACGTATCGTGTGTGCGCAGATGGGAAAATTTTGGAGACTATAAATACCCCCCCCCCCCCCACCCGCGAATCACCCCCTTTCAAAATTTAGACAAAATTATCATAAAAGTAGAAAAAAATACATGCTTATTAGAAAAATATAATAAAATACCAAACAGTCAGTTGACTTAGATTAACGGATAATCCATCGGTAAAACTACAAACACCGGTCCCTTTTCCTCTACCAATCTCATAAATAACTAAAATTCAAAAATCTTTTTCGCATACGTTGTTGGAATTTTAACGACCTCAGACCACAATCTTGATGAGCTCATAGATTTAGTAATTAACAATCCTTTTGTTCTAATTTTTAAAATTGTGGTAAAGTTCAAAATCTCTAAAAATCTTAAATCAAAATTTTAGAACCTATCTCACTCGACGTACTGACAATAACGCTATTTCGCCATACGGCGCAGTGTTGAATTCAGACATTTTTCTTCGAGAGTGACTTCTGTGGCTTCGGGGGGGGGGGGGGGGGGACTTTATAGAATACCGGGGGGAATGACACTTTTTCACCAGTGAAAACACAAAAACTATTTTTCTGGGGGGATGCATTTCATTGTTTAGGGGGGTGGGAGTTTACCCCGGGCCACCCCATGAATCCAACACTGATATGGCAAGACTGCTATTTTTGTTAATAGAAGCGTCTCTCGTTACTCGAACTTGCCCTCCGAACGGGAATGTCCCAAATCTACACATCTATAAATCAAGGGTGTGACACGGTGCGTCAACTATCTCATTAATTAGATGGTTGCCGGAAATTATAAAGAGGTTGAGAACTCTTTACTTCTACGCAAATTCTTTGCCAGAGATGGTCCCTTTTCAGCTAAAGGGTATTGATGGTAATTGCCACATGTTCTCTTTGCTTTAGCAACTAGAAATAATCATTTTAACTTCCGCAAAAATGCACGTGTTGCATTTATCTGTTATTTTGCAGTATTTGTTTTTTATGGAAGGCTCTTAAAATGCTGTCCTTTAAACCTGAGTGGAAATTGAAACACTTTCTGTTTAAAACTAAATTTATCTTTTTTAAATTATTATATTAAGATAATTTTTATACGTTATTATTAAAATTTAGTGAAATTAGGATTTATTATTAAAATAATTTTTATACATAATTATTAAAATTGAGTGAAATTAGGATTTATTATTAAGATTAATTATTGCTTCTTGCTTCTTGAAAATGACTACACTGGCAATAGCTATTAAAATTTAAACTACAGCATAGATTCCTTTAAGATTTCTCATATTCCCACGCACCAATCTCACCTTTTCTTTTACTCGAGTTATTGTACCTATAATTTGACAACTTTCAATTTTTCAAATAAAATAAACTGGTTAGAATAAATTATTTGTGTGAAATACATAATTTGGAAGTAGCATATTTTGTATTGAGATTTCAGTAAAATACAAACTCTATGAATTTCTAAATTCAGAAATCATTACCAAATTTATGCTCGTTTTATGTATTGTTATTTTACTTTCATTTTATTTACTCTATCTCATATTTTAAATGCGGAATGTATTTCTCGCACCATCATTGGCGATCTCTCTGTTAGGAAAATAAAAAC
The DNA here is from genome assembly GCA_964019185.1 of Maratus speculifer. NCBI lineage: Eukaryota > Metazoa > Arthropoda > Arachnida > Araneae > Salticidae > Maratus > Maratus speculifer. Next base: position 308,510,589 of record OZ025289.1, read on the forward strand.
ACTTTTGACATTTCTATAGTAACCTAGAATGAAATTCTGAATACTAAATGTCATTGTAATCTATAAATCATTATGGATTGAATCAAATTTTTATATATAAACGTTTTAATGATTTTAAGCTTGCGTCCAAGTAATTTCACATGTCATAATATTTATAGAATTTATCTTAATTTCAGAGAAAATAAGAAAAGTACACTTAAGGCGTTCAGTTACATTAACTAGAATTTAATTTCCAATGTGTATTTCATTTTATTATCAGACGCTTTTACCCCAAAACATTTCTTTGTGTGAGAGGAGTCAAAAACTGTACATGAATCTGGAAAATTGTGATATCTAATTTAAAAGTAGTGTGCTAATAAATGGAATCTTGACTTATTAATTTTGCACTAAAATGAATTCCAGTATACTTAAATGATTACATTGAATATTTTAGAGAAATACTTTTAATGATTAAAAGAGAGAGAGAGAGAAACCCCACAGATTTCGGACTACGTTATTTTAAAGAAAAATATTTTCATTTAAGACCTGCAAGATATTTTTAAAAAGTAAAAAATCTAATAAGAATTAAAAAGTAATATTTAGAAATCATTAAACTGCGTTTTTGTTTTAAACATGCGTTTTTATTTTATCATATGAAATTTTAAATTGAAAAAGAAAACTTTAAAAAACAAGTAATATCTATAATCCGTAACATAATTTATGATAAAATGAAAATTGATTGATATTTATTGTGAATTGTAGTAATGTCTTTATAACGAGAAAAATCGCTAATTATTAAATACTATTACTTAGAGTTTGAGATGTAATGGAATTTTTTTTAATTATCTACTTGTCAAATTGCAAGTTTGTTCTCACTCTGAATCTCGGAATTACATTAAAAATAAATATTTAAAAATAATAAAATTGGAACATTAAGCTAAAATTATTCTGTGTTAAGATTGTTCGGAAATCCAAAAGATCTTATCTAATATCTGATATATTTGTGAATTTGTTTTTGGTCTGAAACGCATGAGACTAACAGATGCTAGTCAGAAACCATGATATCGAATAGCTTTCCCATTCTTCGGTTTTTTTTTCTTTTTTCTGGGAATTAATTAAAAACAGAATTTTATCTAGAAGGACATTTTGCACAGAATTTCCGGACGCTTCAGCTTTTAAAATGTTGTGAGACAACAGTAGCTTATAACTTCAGATTTAATTCCTTTATAGAAAAAAATATATTCCAAAGCATGCCATTTATGGTATTTAGAATTTTTTTTTATTATTGAACAGGGATTTTTTTTCCAAAACCGCCTTAAAATTGACGTGAATTTGTTTCACAAGCTCTCAAGCTCAATTTAAAAAAAAAAAAAAAAAAAAAAAAAACTTTACACATTATTCTTATAATGTAACTCACTGCTATATTTTACATGATTTTTTTCTGAATTATTTATAATGATGTCAACATGGAAAAAACAATTTTTCGAACAAAATTTCTGAAGGCTAAATTTTCTGTGGCCGAAAAACAATAAATTAATATATATATATATATATTTTAAATATTTTGAGACCTGTGGCCGTAGCATATTATTTGCCAGTTACAATATTTAACAGGACAAAATTCTCCATAACTTTCATGCTTACAATTTTTTATACACTCAATAGCAAGAGCAGTACACTATTTTAGAAATAGGACATTTTTTCAATTTTCTTAAAAGCGGTGAAAAATGTAGTTTTGCCTCGATTATTCAAATGTTCCCCACAGATTTAATCATGTATGTCACCCTCAATATATTAGTAGCAGTACATAATGTGCTTCAGGACCAAAACTAGCCTTTTTTCCACACGTGGCAATCACGGGTTTTGGTGTTCTCTGCCCCTTCTCTTAAAAAGAAAATTTACCATGAGAATTTAAATAAATCTGTAATAGCCGGATCTTGAGATTTTTAAGTGTGTTATCAATAAATACATAATCAGCTTTGTCAAACATTGATTCAATAAAATCTTGAAAACCGAAAAAGAACCGAAATATATTCCGCTTTAAATAATATACAATTCTCCTTTTCAAAGATTTTACGCATTTTACATTTTTTCGGTTAATATAAAAAAATAAATAAATATATATATATATATATACATACATGCGTATGTGTATGTATATGTAACCATTAATTATATTATAATATGAACCATTTGAACTTAATAGAAAAAAAACCATATTGAACATGAGAAAAAATTAAATAAATAAATAAAATGAATACAAATGGAATTTGTAGAACCAAAGCAGAATAATCAAGCCCCAAATCTTTGGAACTACAAATGAAGTGTGTGGTTTCATCTTCGTATCAGCCATGAAAAAGCAAAATAATACGATTTTGGGGCTACCAACCCACATAAAACCAAAATTCAATCAAAAAATAACATTGAAAACAAGGCACAACAAAATTACTAAATTCGATAGAAAAATGAAAACAGAAAAGGGGAAAAAATAAAAAATAATTATCGTAGACATGATAATAATAAATTAATAAATAAATTAAAAGCAGAGTAAAGTGATAACAGAAAAAATAAACCCTACACCATAGTTTACCCTATTAATATTTAAATCAATAACATTTAATTTGACTATGCTAAGCTAAAACGAATATCTTAATTTAGGATATAAAAGATTAAAAAATAGATAATTAATATATGTACCCTATACATTTAGTAGTATTATAGGTCTTTCATTTATTAAAAGTGAAGTGCAATTTAATAATGTAAATGAATAAAATTATTTTAATATAATTGATATAACTAAACAATAATCCATACATTGGTGTTATTTAAACTCCATAGAAACTTTGTTCCAATTTATTTAATGTATTTCCCTCTCTCAATTTTTTTTTTAATATAAAATAACCTTTGTGTTTTATCCAGACAACAGCGCCCTCCGCCGTACTCTAACATCTACCCACCTAACCATCCTATTATATGCATTTTTTATTATTTTTTTCATTTTTAATTTTTTATTATTATTTTTATGTTTTATTAATTTTTTGGTTCATTTTTACGCAAAAAGTTAATCAATTTTTAAATCATGTAATAACTAATTGTAAATTAAAGAATAAGTGAATTTTTTAGGAAAACCATTATTTATAGCATCATAAACAAGCTTTTTAATATTTGCATTAATTAAATGAGAAGAACATAAACATTTTATTCTATATAAATGATTAATGATTAAAATACGATATACAGAATTATGAAGATAGGATTTAAAATTAGTAAATGTATTAACTTTAAAATTAAACTCATTCCGTTTATCATAAATATCAGTTATTAGCCTCCGATGCTATTTCTTTCAGACAAGCTAAAAATGTCGTGTCATCAGCCCTGAATTTTCTACTGAACCGATTTTGATAATTATTTTTTTAAATGAAAGCTATTTATTTGTAGTTGTGCCCATTTTAGCTATTTTTTAATTTATTTCCATTTTTATATTTTATTTTTAATTTTAAATGCTTTTTTACGATATTTCTTCAAAATGGTGGCAACTTAGTTTAGATTTTCTCTCTATAATAAAAATTTATTTTCCATTATTACTTTCCACAAGTCAGAAACTTTATTTCATCAGTGAACATGTCCTCGCATTTAAAAGAAAAAGTTAATTGTTTTCGTAAAATTTAACCACAATAAAATGATTGCATATAATTATGCACTAATTGAAGTAAAAAAATACTGAGAAATAATATTAATAATGTAAATAAAATAACAGAAAATAATTTCTGATAAAAATTAATGTCTAAAGCAAAGTAAGAAATATTTCAAATGAGGAAAATGATGGCATTCAGCAACCAGATAAAATGAATTTACAATATTATTACGGGCGCCTTTTTCATATTACTAATAACAGTAACTTTTAAAAAACATTTGAAGAGAAAATGACGTCATTATTTAAAACATCGCATTTTTACTCATAACGATATTACATTTCAATATTTCTTTTCATTATGGACATTGAGATTGAGATTTTACTTTCAGATGACTTCAGTTAGTAAAAATAATGTCATAGTAAGAATAAAATTATTTTTATTTATTTATTTTTTTATTTTATTTTATTTTTATTTTTTTAATAAATCGATTTTTCTGTAGTGCATATAAAATAAAATTTCTGGATTTCGCCGGCACTCAGATTACAATTTTAACTGAAGATGTGCAAATATTTGCATGCAAAATTGTAACTGGAAAACTTGACATTAAGTTTGGAAATATATTTATTATATATTGATTAAATAATGTAATTACTTTTGCTTTATTTAAGCCAAATCGATCGGGTCTTTTAAACATTTCATTCGTCGAATTCGACGGGATTTCACTCGTTTTATTCTTAAAATGCATTTCCTTTTTCCCAGAGTCTATAAAAAAGCGTTTAAACTACAGAAAAAATCCGTTTTTGATGAATCTAGTCAATGAAGAAGTAGCACGTCAAATTGTATCTCTTTATTATTCCGCAATTCCAAAGTCTCAGAGAGAAATTGCTAATCAACTGGATATTTCACGCCGTTCTGTTTGCTATTATATTGATAAACACAAGAAAAATGAAGTTAGTTCATTGCATTCTAAACGGGGTCGCCCTTCAAAAAAACCTCTATCGATTTTTTTTTTTTTTTTTTTTTTTTTTCTAATCGGAGACGAAACTGAATTCTGCAATGGCAGTATCTACATTCAACTTGTTAATTTGTTTTTCTTTGATATAATTTTAAGATTTAAAAAGTTAATGGAATTATTATAAAGCAGGTGTTTTGTAATTTCTAGATTAGATGGATAATCAACTGGGAATTGAGATATACTGGTATTATCAGTATCAATTAAAATTATATTATCAATATATGGATCGCAATTATATCGATATAAATGTAATTTATTATCAAAATATTTACGTTCATGATTGTCGGACGTTCCTCTCAGCCCGCACAACTTTGAAGAAAGTCCGTGTTAGTTATAGCTGCCACCACCGATATTATTAGATGATATCGGTCACCAACTGTGAGGATTGTGTAAATGAACACTGACGCTGTCAATTAACTGAATTAACAATTTATTTAGATTATATGTACACAATAAATACGCTATTTACAATTATATGCAATCACAACTCGGATATAGGTGATCCGGTTCAACATTAAATAAAATACAGTAAAGGTTGGCTGTGTACTGTTCAAATTATACCTTCTCCCTCACACTCAATGCACGTTAGATTCACTTTATCGGAGATCAATTTCGAATCTCCCAACACATGGATATTTTGCCTACGCTATCCGGCCCAGAGTACTACGCACAAGGACCTCTGTTTTACACTACTCTCTCGGTACGAGCCCAGCTACGAACTCTACACTAGGACCTCTGTCCTACACTCCTCTAGGTATGAATCTCAGATACGAACTGCACACAAGGGCCTCGGTCCTACATTGCTCTCCAGGAACGAGCCCAGCTACGAACTACTCAAAACTCAGACAAGATTTGACCTTCACAAATCACTGCCTTCCCCAATGTACACACCCCTGTGGAGCTTCTTCATTGGACGCATTCCACATTGCTTTCTTGATACGTGATATGTTCCTTGTTTGCTCATCATTCACATACATCGCTGACGGATGAACACGCCTCTCGGCAATATTCTCTTTCTCACTCACCACCTGTACATGATCACCTGTCACTTCTCCCTTCAACAAAGAAAGAATGTCATCTTGAAAATTCCAGTACACAGCCGGTACAATACATAAAATATTAAGATAGAGAAATAATAGAAATTCCGATTTGTAGCAGATGCTTACTCAGAACCTGACAATGATGATATAAGTCAGATAATATACTAGATGTACAACCACCTTGTGGTATACCAACTTTTTGTACATATATTATGTTATCTTGCATTATAAAATTTTTATAAGGTGGTTTGGTGTAATAACGCCAGGCGGAGTAAAAACCAAGTGCTAATATTTTGCATAATTATGAAATAATCTGGTAAATGACACACATGTGCTCTGCGCAGAAGGGTTTTGAGTCATATAAATCGCAAAAAACAGCTTCAAGATAGTTTGTATCATTTTTAGGTCTTATTGTTTTTACAAGCAACTAAAATTAACGCTTGATCTAAAATTTGCGAGGTACGTTTTGTGATGTGAAGATTATTATTATTTTTTTTAATCCGGAAATACTTTGTTAATTACATAACTTTGTAATACATTTCATGGACTTTCAAAATGCTGTTGAAGATTTTGGATATCTTCTCGAGATAATTGGTAGTTTAAAATATACAGCGCAATAACTATAACGGGGTAACAACGCCAATCCTTGGCATTAATACCTCGGTTGATTCCCTACAGTGGCCGAGCTACATCCTAAATACTGATTCAAATAAGCACAGTTAAAACTGTGCAATGTTTCTAATAATTCTATTTAAGCGGTCCTTTTTAAGCAAAAAGAAGTCAGGGTCTGTTATTCTTTCGCTTCATCCCCCCCCCCCCACACACACACACCACACCTTTATTTTTCTTACACTTTCACAAAAAAATTGAACATTTTCAATAGCTTAGAATGCAATTTGTCTATTTCTAAATTTCTAGAGTTTGTATTTTTAGAATTGGGCAATCTACATGCAATTATTCCATCTTATTTCATAGTTTTGTTTGCATGGCGTTATTACCCATATAGGTGGGTAATAACGCCAAATAGCATTGGTCAAGAAATCACGCCATTACATTTTATGAATACATATCTGTTAAATTATTTTTTATATACAGATAGTAAATAAGTTGCTGTATCAAATCATATATTTGTTTGAAAAATACAAAATAAACTGAGCCGTGAAAATTGGTAGAACCTTAAGGGTGTTCTTAAATCAAAAAGGGCAATTTTATGATACATGCATTAATTTATTTTTGTTCGGAAATGCATGAAAACTGCAGGTGTTGCTATTCAGAAACTGTCTAATAGCACTCATTCTTTTGTTTTTTAAAAAATACAATAGATTTGTCATAACAAGCCTTCAAAGTTAACACTTTTGAGCATATTTCCCGACGAAAGCAGAAAAACCGGTAGAAAAGGAGGAGAAAAACGGGTGATTGCGTCATCGAAATAGCTTATAACTCGATAAGTAATTTAATTATCATAAAATGGAAAAATAAGTTCAATTCGAAATCGCTTTCATAGTCAGGCATTAAAATTTTATAACTTTCTCTTAAAAAATGAATTTGTAAATGTGTCAAACGTTTTTCGCTTGTTGAGCAGATCAGTTAAGAACACCCTTAATGCATAATCTAGATTATGATGTTATATGCATGCATGCAAAAAAAAAAAAAAAAAAAAAAAAAAAAATCAGCCATTCCATCAAATAGTTTTTTTTAAATCTTGGTGTTAGTCGTCAAAAAATCAAGTTTTAAGAAAACACGACTTAAAGTTGAAATTATATGGATGCGGCTATGTAAGTATTGATACATAAATGCTTATAACTCCGTTAAAAATGCTAATATTTTTATGCGGTTTTTTGCATTGAGAAATTAGTTGAATAATCAAACTAGATCATAAAAAAATCGATTTTTTGAAAAGTTTTCAACCCCTGAGCCCCTTTAACGTGGCGTTATTACCACAAGGTGCCTTATGACATTAGTTAAAGTAAGAAAATAATCAGTTTCAATGTTCATTGATAGATCCAAATCATGTTGATATTTTTTAAAAAGTGCATTTATTATATTATGTAAATCTAATAAATCGATATTATTAGAAAGATCTTTGAAGTCATATGCAGTTATATTTTTTATACATTTAAGATTTTTCATAATATTGACCAATTCATAACTATTCTTTATAGTATTTATTATTATCACTGGTTTTTGTAATTTTATATATTTGATTAAGAACTATTAATAGAAGTTTGTTAGCAGCATTTTTATAAGTATTGCAACCAATTGTAACTGTTCTAAATTTAACTGGATTCTTATCAAATTTGAGTATAAGAACTAGATAAGGATATTTAAAGTTAGTAGAGTTAATGTCTAATAATTCATAAAAGCCTTTAATTTTATGATTTTTTACAATTATGTTAACATTAGTTTTTTGGAATGTGTTATTAGAAGATTACTAGATTTAAGCAGTTGATGATAATAGGATTTATATATAACTGCATAATTATTTGGAGATTTGTCAACATAAGTTATTACAGTTTTGTTGCAATTTAGTGATTTGCTGGAAAAGATGCTTTGTATTTATATAATCCAGATGTGAAATATTGTATTTTAAAGTCTTAGTTAATTTATCAATAACTAAAATTTTACATTGATTGAAATATTCAATAGGTTTGTTATAGTATATTGCGATTTTATATATAAATATATATATATATCATAAGTAAATTGTTTTATTACATAATTAATGTTTTATTTGAATGTAATTCTATACTTAGTACCATAACCCATGAATTTTTTCAGAGTTAAGTCATATACAGCATTTAGATTTCCAGTAATAATATGCCCGTGATCATTATTAATGTATTTGTGTAGAGAGGGGTGATTGCATTTGCAGGGGAAAGTACTATCATCAGAAGTATTTTTAAGAACGAATTATAATTAAATATATTTCTTCCTATAGTTATTGAATACTTTGAAGTTTTTGATACTTGAATATTATTTATAGGAAAATTTCAGTTTTTATCATTTATTATAGTATTTACATTGAATTTATTAAATATTTGATTAGAAAAAGTTATTACCATTTGAGTATTAGTATTTTGAGTTTTAGGGGTTTTTTAGTAAATTTATATTGAAAAGATTAACTCTAGTTGTCAGGTTCTGAGACCACCTCTGCTAAAGATTGGAATTTCCGTTATTTCTCTATCTTAATATTTTTTGTATTGTACCGGCTGTGTACTGGAATTTTCAAGGTGACATTCTTTCTTTGTTAAAGTGAGAATTGACAGGTGTCATGTACAGGTGGTGAATAAGAGAAAGAGGAGATTGCTGAGAGGCGTGTTCATCTGTCAGTGATATAAGTGAATGATGAGCAAACAAGCAACATGTCACTAATCAAGAAAGGAATGTGGAATGTGCCCAATGATTAAGCTCCAAAGGGTGGTTTATATTGGGGAAAGCAGTGATTTGAGAAAAGCAAGTCTTGTCTGAGATTTGAGTAGTTCGTATCTGGGGTTCGTACCTGGAGAGTGTATAGGACAGAGGTCCTGGTAGAGAGTGCTCTGTGTTGTAGAGCGTGAGCAGTGCGTATCTGGAGAGCAAGGGACACAGAGGTCCTGGTGTTTAGTGCTCTGGGCTGGATAGCATAGGCCGAGTATATATGTGTTGGGAGATTCGAAATTGGTCTCCGATAAAGTGAATCTAACGTGCATTGAGTGTGAAGGAGAAGGTGTAATTTGAACAGTACACAGCCAACTTTTTACGGTATTTAATTTAATGTTGAACCGGATCATCTATATCCGAGTGATAATTGTATATAATTGTAAATAGCATATTTATTGTGTACATATATTCTAAATAAACTGTTAGTTCAGTTAATTGACAGCGTCAGTGTTCATTTACACAATCCTCACAGTGGGTGACCGATATCACCTAATAATGTCGGTGGTGGCAGCTATAACTACCACGGACTTTCTTCAAAGTTGTGCGGGCTGAGAGGAACGTCCGACACTAGTCATAGTAAGATTATAAAAAATATCTGAAAAATGTTTAGAGCAAGTTTTACTCAGAAATATATATTTAAATATTGTACTATATGTTTCTTTTTTATTCCAAATAAAAACAGTAATCAAAATAGAAAACTAAAGTAAACACTAATCCCGTTAGAATTCTAGCAGCAATTGTAGCCGCAATTGTCCGTCAGCAATTGTAATCTGAAACAGAAAAAAGACCTTTTAAAACTATTAAATTACAAGCGAGAAATTGTAAAAAAAGAACGCTCCTATAGGTTTAAGTTTAGCGTTCTAGTTTGTTCGTATGACTAGTGTAGTTTCACGCGAAAGCATTTGCATGCTAATGTTAAACCTATGGGAGCATTCCTTTTAGAATTCAAGCTCGAATTTTTACGTTTATTTTATTTATTATTATTATTATGATTATTTTGTTGTTGTTCATTTGATATTTAAGGTCGCTATCTAACGTTGCGTACTTTTAATTTTGTAAATTTGGTTGCATTTTTTTAATGAAGCTACTTTAATTTCAGAAAACGCTCCAAACAATTTTCCGAAATATTTAAAAAATTAATTAATTAATTAATTAAACCCGAAAAAGTACAGCATTAGATATTGATCTCAACTATCTCTTGAATATATATACCGGGTGTCCTGAAAAGGACTGAACGATTTTAAAAATCAATAACTTGCAAACTTTTACAGATATTTAAAAAATTCTTGCACGAGAGTCATCTTAAAGGTCAAAAGTTTTTTTCCTGCGATTCTGGATTTTAGTTCAAATTACAAACAATAGATGGCGCTGAGAGCGCTAGGTGCTCTGTTGAGACGGATATTGACGTCACTTGGCACTGAAGCAAAAGAAGGAGGTTAAGGCTGTGGAGTGGATCTTATTCGAAAATGAACTTTTGCTTTTACCGTCCGATTTTGAATGCAATCCATATAATTTTGATTTTGCTGGCGTCAGCGCAATGATAGAGAAAATTTTTGTTTTCATGGGTACGACTCCTTTGAAATCGAAATGCGTGAAACAAAACGTTCGAATTACCGACTTTTGTTATTTTTTTTACATTCCGAAATTGTTAGTACTTTTGAGAACAGGATATCTTATTTATCTATTTATTTATCTACGTATCTTTTAAACCTTTTCTATGTCACCTAGTCATGTCCTGTATTGTATATTAAGTATGTGGGATTAACAGTTCATTTACAGGTTACACCCAAAAGATTGTATCACATCATAGTCTATGGGGGAAAATCGCTCGCAGTGTATATTAATGAAATACACTATTTCAAATGTATTCAAACTGATATAAATCACAGAATTTCAGTATAAGATGATTATGATAGAATAGGGTATTTGGTATTTATAGCATTTAACGTTCATTTACAGGAGCACACAAAAAGAAATAGGTTACTGTCAACGGTGTACTGTCTTTAAATAATAATTGCTGGAAATGCGTTTTCAATTTCGGCATGCGCTTTTAAATTTAACTGTTTTTTAGATGTGTTAGTAATTATATAAATGCGTATCACCTATACTCGTCTCTGGTCCGTCCGTCCGTCTGTCTGTCCGCATATAATAGTGCAAAAATTACTCTGTCGGATCGTTTGAAATTTTAAATATACATTTGTTGAAGAATTTTGTCCAGTTATTTCAAATTTTATGAAAATCGGATGTGTATTTCCAATACAGGGACAGTCAAACGTATTCCGTTACATTATGGCCGACAGGGAAAAAGTTTCAAATGCTTTTTGAAACGACGTGCTTTGAAACGAAATGCTTTTTCACCCGTCCGAACATAATGAAATTAATATGAATTTATGAATTAAATTAAAATCCAAATGATGGATTTTAATATATAGAGAATATGCTGCACAAAGAATAGTTATTATTCATTTACAGGGCTACACAAAATAATTATGTAACATAACGGTAAAAAAGGAACATACTTTGCGGCATATTTTAATTTTGTTGCACACATAATAAAATTGTTATAAGTTGCTTAGGTTTACTGCGAGTTACTTACTGTGTATTAGAAAATACGAAGTATTTACAGGGACACAGAAAAGATTTCGGAAACTATGCTGCATCAAAAATGCTGTACGCTAACGATAATTGCTTGAAGTTTTTAGTTTTGATATAATTTTTTTATGTTTCACTAAATTTTTGCATATTACTCTGTATATATAATTGGTGTAAATCATATACAGGGCTACACAAAAGAATTCGCACTCCTTACTAAGTATGTAAGTAAATATATTAAAGGTGGTTTGTAAATGAGTTATGCATTTTTTACGTTGAACAGCTTTAAGTATACAATGATATGTTTAAAGAATAGAAATGAAATGATATACAGAGGCGCTCAAAAATCGGATTAATAGCGGGCTCTAGATGGTAATCTCTGGAAGTGTGATTTCATAAGTTTAAAGCATGTTTCGGTTTTAAATAGATTTTAACTAAATAATGGCGTGTATTTAAAGATAGTAGGTAAACTACAGGGCTATACAAAAGAGTTCAAATATGCTTCCGTCTATTTAAATAAATTTCAACTTAACATGTGTTTTTAACGCTTTCCAACATAGTTGAAAGTGTTTATGATTTCTGTTTAGTTAGCCGACTGCCTGCCTGTCTTTTCAAACTCTGACTTGCGTTGAAATAATTGAATTAGTCTGTAAGTGATATATGTTAATGATATTTATTGTGCTGTGTTGGGTATTGTAAACAAACTATGCATAATTCAAGATTCATTTACACAGACACTCAAAACTATTCCATTACATTATGTTCTGTGAGGATAATTATATATGTAGCACCTATATTCGTCATCTGGAGTGTTCTTTTATCTGTTTGCACATAATAGCGCAAAAACTACCCAACAGAATGCTTTGAATTATAATATATATACTCGTTGCAGAATTTTCGTTACTCATTTAAAGTTTTATGAAAAGCGAATCAAAGTTTAAAAGGATATTAATAAATGTTTTCTTCATTCTATTAAAACCTATCATGCGTGACTAATTCAATGATATCCAATGATAGATGATGATTCTAAATGATTATGGCTCATTTAAGATGGAGGTAGTATTATTTCCCTATTACCATGAATTTAATATACATAATCGTAATAAATTTTGTATTTAGGTATTTTTTCAAAAGAGTGCAACAGTTATTGCGCCAAGTTTTCAATGTTCATACTATAAATATTTTTGTTCTAAAGAATAAACCATTTCCGCAATTTTTTTACAACATACATAAAACTCTACTAAAAACTTCTTTAGAAGAACTGGCATTTCTTAGAATATAACAATTTTTTTTAAATAGCAAAATTGATTAATTTTTAACAACAAAAAAAAACTACTAAATCGTTTCACTTTGTTTTAAAATATGATGCAGAAAATATTCTTTAAATTAGATGATAAAAAGTAATTTAATCCGAGAAAATACAGCTTTCTTAAATGTGAAATCGTCTGCAAAACTCGTATACTGCTCGTTAAATTCATGCCCAGTTTCAATTAGAGTTGCAAAAAGTCGGTTTATTCCCGGGTTTATTTCCAATAGACCAGGTTCATTCCCGAGTTTATTCCCAAAAAAAACGAATTATTCCAAAAAATCCCGGGTGTTTTCCAGGTTTATTCCTAAAAACCCGGTTTATTCCGGGGTTTTTTCTAACCTTTGCAACGCTAGTTTCAATCGCTGCTATTATATAAAAGGATTTATTATTTCCATGACAACAACACATTTCATTGAAATCATACCGACTGAATCAAAAATAGGGCTTCATGTCGAGTACACATGTCAAATGTATGTTGTTCAATAAAAACGAATAAACAAAAAAGTTCAAAATCAGGCTCTAAGAGCAAGATTGCATTGTCAAACGAGACCCACTCCACAGCCTTAACCTCCTTATTTTCCTTCAGTAACAAGTGACGTCAATATCCATCTCAACAGAGCACCTAGCGCTCTCAGCGCCATCTATTGTTTGTAATTCGAACTAAAATCTAGAATCGCAGGAAAAAAACTTTTGACCTTTTAGATGACTCTTGTGCAAGAATTTTTTAAATATCTGTAAAAGTTTGCAAATTATTGATTTTTAAAATCGTTCAGTCCTTTTCAGGACACCCGGTATATATATATATATGTTGCGGCCAAAACCCGGAGCCTGGCCAATTCTAGAACTGGCCGGCCAATACCCGAACTGGCCAAGCTTCCCGGCCAATACCCGAAATACATGAAATGAATAGCGTATTTCGGGTTTTGGCCGGCCACTTCGCGAACTGGCCGAGAAGCCTTGGCCAACACCCGAATTGGGGATTTAAGGCTACCCAGTAGATGCGGCGCCGCCATGAAATTCTTTTAGAAATTGTTTCTTATTCAAAGAAGAACGTAATTTGCGACGGTTCCGTTTGATGGCACTGATATGCACACGTGACAGAAAAGGATATTTCCATGCTATTCTGATATGCCACCTTAGTGGTCTAAATTGCCATTTTTTCTAATAGAAATATTATTTTTTATTTGTATAAAAATGGTCTCAGTAAATTTATAGTATTTCGCATTATTTCCAATTCTTTTGAACCTGATTAACTACATTCTGCAGAAGATTCTTTACAAATTAAAATAAACACGAAGGGGGATTTTTTAAAAGTAATAAACGTAACTCATCGACAAATATGCAATTTTAAACTTAAAACAAGAAAGGAAATGAATCACTGTGTAGATTACAAAATATCATGCAACTCTATCGCAATGTTGTTAAGAGAATTTACTCCGGTTCTTTTTATGTAAAGAGATATCCACATAAGCATAAAAAAAAAGTAAAATTTCATTTCAGCAATAGGTTTCCGCAACTAGTAATCTATTTATTTTATCTTTCATTAAAGCTTTCTATGATCTACAAATTGCTTTACAAATAAATATTAAAAGTTTATCGCAGCTGGAAATGCACATGAAAAACAATCGGAATATAAATGGTAAATTCCACCTACTCAATAATCTATAGAAAACATGTTGTAGAGCATATTAGAAATGTATAAAGGGTTTATTATGTTTGAAGTTGTGAAATATCAAAAAAAATACTCTGTAAAAGTATTTCTCGCATATATCATAATTCCTTATCGGAATACTTTTTTGGAGTCCCTATTAACGATTTATAATGATTTCTTAATCAATATTCTACAAAGAAACCTACTGCTTCCCTCATGAGTGAGGCATATAAATTTTACTATGTTTGAAATATGCCATAATTCTTTATTGGAATTGTTTTGGCGCCCCTATAAATGATCTACAAATGCTACTTAATCAATACGCAACAAAAGACATTGTTTCTCACATCAGTGAGGCTCATGAATTGCATTATGTTTGAAATAGTGTAATATCATTAAAATAACCTATAACAGATTTTTTGGCATACATCATAATTCTATACCGGAATTCTTTTTGGCGTTCCTGTAAACGAACTGTAACGGCTATTTAATCAATACTTTACAAAAAAAGTATCACATGTGCATTATGTTCGAAATCGTGTAACATCATTAAAATGCCTTATAAAAGATTTGTTCGCATGTATTATATTTCCTTATAATGGCTACTTAATCAATATTCTAAAAAAAAATATTGCTACTCACATGAGACAGGCTTGTAAATTGCATTATGTTTGAAATAGTGCAACATCATTAAAATACCCTATAAAATGTATTTTGGCATACATCATTATTCTTCATCGGAATTCTTTTTGGCGTTCTTATAAACGTACATTAGAATGGCTACTTATTCAATATGCTACAAAAAATTTATATCCCACATATGCATTATGTTGAAATAGTGTAACATCATTAAAATACTTTATGAAAGATTCCTTGCATTTATCATAATTCTTTATCGGAATACTTTTTGCGTCCCTACAAATGTGCTATATTGACTACATAATCAATACTCTACAAAAAAGCATTGCTTCCCACATGAGAAGGGCATATAAACTTCATTATGTATGAAATGTATCATAATTCTTCATTGGAGTCATTTTTGATGTTTCTATTAACGAACTATGATTACTAATTAACCAATACTCTACAAAATATATATTGCTTCCTACATAAGCTAGGGTTGTAAATTGCATTATGTTTCAAATAATGTAACATTATAAAAATGCCCTAAAAAGGATTTTTTGGCAAAATCATAATCTTTATCGGAATTCATTTTGGCGTCCCAATAAACGAACTAAAATGGCTACTTAATCAATATACTCTATAAAAAAAGTTCTTCTACACTAGAGAAGCATGTAATTTTCATTAAATTTGAAATAGTGTAACATCATTAAAAGGCACTAAAAAATTCTTTCATCATTTTCTTAGTAATAAAATTTTCAGTGTTTCTGAAAAAATCTAGAATTGCTATATTTCATGCACTGTAATAAATAACTGTTTGTCGTCTTTATTAATGATACATAGGTACCAATTTTATTGTAATGTAACAACATTAAAATGTACCGTAAAAACGATTCTTATTGATTATATTGAAACGAAATATTTTTGTATATCCCAGTAAATTAACAAAAAACAGTACACAATTCCCTATCAGTGCCAAAATAAATTGATAAACGAAATAAGATAACAAATACAAGTCATCCCGAGCCTTTACTCGAGTTAGAGAACGGCCAGGTAGACGACTACACTATTTGAATTCATAGACACTTTCAACTGTGTTAGAAATGATTAAACCGAGTGCCTCTATCTATTTCGGGAATTGGCCAATCACATCTGGCCAGTTCGCGAATTGGCTAATCGCATCTGGCCAGTTCGCGAATTGGCCGGCCAATTCTAGAATTGGCCAGTCATTTTTAAACGTTACTGGCCAGTTCGGGAATTAGCCGGCCAGTTCTAGAATTGGCCGATTTCGGGTTTTGGCCGCAACATATATAAATATATATATTTATTTATTTAAAAGTAATAAAAGCAAGCAAGATATTCGACATGAACACTTCAATAGGTTTAATATTACAGGTGACTAATTTAGTCTCATAGTTGTAAATTTAGAAATTATTCAATTACCATTGAATGATTATTATTATTACTTACCCATCATACGTAGTATTCGGTAAGTCTTGCAATCGTTTTGAAAATCGATTTCTTTTGACGGATTTACACGTTTCGGACACTGGAGATTCTGAAAAACATTAAAAAAAAAAAAAAAAAAAAAAAAAAAAAAAGAATTTTGCCGTCTGTCCGTCTGTGTGTCTGCCTGTCTGTCTGTAACCGCTCTATCTCCCGAACAAATTGAGATAGAGACTTGAAGTTTTGTATGTGCTTAGTATGTAAGAATGGGACGAAGCTTATTTAATATCAGTAACCTCGATTATCCGGAACTATTTTTTTCGGACACTCGAAAAATTCGTTCTGATGAAAGGTATATATTTCATATATTATGTTATGCATATCCATGATGGGTAAGTATTACGGTGGCCTCCAATGACTAGTTATTATTGTTATTATTATTTCAAGAAAAAAAATATATGAACAATTATGCCTGCTAAGATGGAAACCTTTCATAAAACTGGATATATTTCGATTCCTTTCGTTTAAATTTTCAAAGTTTTATTGAATCAATGTTTAACAAAGCTGATTACGTATTTAATGATTACATACTAAAGATTTCCCAAATCCGGCTATAACAAATTTATTAATATTCTCATGATAAGTTTTCTTTTGAACGGGGCGAGAGAGGGAGAGCGGGCACCAAAATTCGAGTTTGCTACGGATGCAAAAAAGGCCTAATATTAACCTTGAAATAAATAACTTACTGCTACCAATCCCTCTCTCTCTCTCTCTCTATATATATATATATATGTATATATATATATATACACACGGTTTAATCCGATGAATACATTTGAATAATCGTGGCTTAACTACTTTTTTCACGGTTTTTAAGGAAAAAAAATGTCCTTTATTATTAATAATTTTTTTTTTTTTTAACAATTCTACCTAATAGAATTGTTATATTATAATAATACCCGTTTATTATTTATAATTTTAGATGTACCTCACTTTCAGGCATTAGTTTTTCTCAATACAAAAACTACAAACACAAATTTTCTTATTTATACTCCTTAATTTTAAATAGAATGGTATTTGGGGGGATTTTGGCGTACTGCGCTTGCTACTTAGAGTATAAAAAAGTTGTAAATAAGAAATATTATACAGAATTTTGTCCTATTTAATATTGTAACTGACATATTTTGCTATGGCAACAAATCTCGAGATATTAAAAAAATAAATAAAATAAATTAAATCCCAAAATTTTGTTGTTTTTTGACCACAGAAAATTTAGCCTTGAGAAATTTTTATTCGAAAACGAGGTTTATCCATGTTAGCATCATTATGAAAATATCAGAAGAAAAAAAATCTTCCACCCGATTTTTGAAAAGTAAAATGTTTATTTCGCCTGGACTAAAACAATCAGGAGGGGGAAAATGTTGTTTAAGGGTGCTGGTCAGTCAGCTTCCGAATTCCCTTTCGTAAGGTTAAGTATATAGACGTTTGATGCATTTTTATATTTAAAATATCTCCAAAAGTAAATCAATATTTTTAACCTATTATTGACCGTAAGGTAACGGAATATTTTTGATTGTCCCTGTAATCGATCTATGCATCCGATTTTCATAAAATTTGAAGTGACTCGACAAAATTATGTAATAATTATGTATTTTAAATTTCAAACGTATAAAATACATTTGAAACTTTTTCCCCATTGACCATAATGTAATTGAATACTTTTGATTGCTCTTGTAATTGATCTATGCACCCGATTATAAAAAAAATTGAAATAACTCGACAAAATTATTTAATAATTATGTATTTTAAGTTTCAAACGATTAAAGTGCATTTGAAACTTTTTTCCCCTTTGACTGTAATGTAATAAAAAACTTTTGATTGGCCCTGTAATTGATCTATGCATCCGATTTTCATAAAATTTGAAATGACTCGACAAAATTATGTAATAATTATGCATTTTAAATTTCAAACGATTCGGTTGGGTTGTTTTTGCGTTGTTATATGCGGACAGACGGACGGACTGAACGACCACTATAGGTGCTACGTATTTACATAATTACGAACGCACCTAAAAAGCGATAAATATGAGAACCTAACGTTTATCGAAAAATAGTGAGATGCACTCCATTTTTTGGAATTCATTGTTGCAAATGTTTTTGTCGAAATTTATCTGGAAGGTTTAAAATATTAATCACCGCTCATTAGCTTTTAACGCATAAAATATTAAATTAAACACATATTTTATAAATATTTTGACAATTTTGAAACATCCTTTAAGAAAAGTACAAATAAATAAGACAAAAATGTTAATTTTCTAGGGAGATTTTTTTCCGCATATAACAACGCAAAAACTACCCAACCGAATTATTTGAAATTTAAAATATATAATTATTATATAATTTTGTCGAGTCATTTCAAATTTTATGAAAATCGGATGCATAGATCAATTACAGGGACAATCAAAATTATTACGTTACATTACGGTCAATGGGGAAAAATGTTTCAAATGCATTTTAATGGACTACACTAATTCGAACACAATAAAATTGTTATGCCTCTATGAACATACATATTATAATATACATTTTGCACAATCTGTGGTACAAAAAGCATTTTTTATTGATTTACAAGGTCACACAAAAGTATTCCATTACATAATGGTATAGGGAGAACATTTTTTTTTTTTTTGGTGCGATAATTGTAATTGACTATTTAACATTTGATATTGACTATTTAACATGAGATTGATATAAATTGCTGAGGAATACTACAAGTTATTTCCTGTATAAAAGAAAGTAGATAGTATAGCGTATGATATACGTCGCTGAGATGTAATAAAAATTATTTCTTGTATATTTACAGGAACACACACACACAAAATATATATATTTCACTACTGTACTCTATCCGAAGTACTATCTACTAGCAGCAAGATCTGAATATTTTTAAAACATCGTTATCATACGAAAGCACCTCATTTGCCACGCTTTACGTGGAATTTCCAACTTGTTTAAATATACGAATGTGCAAATCCTTTTAAGCACTTAAACTTTCTAATTTACTATACGAATGCATTTTATTCCCATACATTTAACATTAATAAGGGGGTGGGGAGTTAATTGATTAAACCTCTTAATGGAATTTTAGAATATTAATGATGTGAAAAAAAATAAAACTATTGTTCTAAAAATGTTTGCATGTTTGTAATTTTATTTATACGTAATACATTTCGTATATTTTTAAGTTATTCATAATGGATTATAATTCCCGTTAACGCTGTAAAACGTTATGGAGGTTAGTTATATTTCATATGGGAACTATATCTACAAAATGGTTCTTTATATAGATATGTACTGTGAAAACAAAGCAGGATGTTGAATTCCCCTCGAAAGGGGAACTGACCAGTGACCATGACATTGAAGAATCATTGGGACAGGAAAGAGTGCGAAAACAGATGTCTAATGAGGAAAAAAATTATCATTCGTCTTATCTTACTCCAGGGCCCGTACACCAAAAAGTGTTTGTCAGAAAGAAGCGAATAAGCGCCAATGTGGTAGCCTCTCTTAATTACAAGTCAGTTGGCTCTTATCTGTTGTTTCTTTCCCCATTCCTGCATCCCCATATGTAAGATCGGTACTGAGCCCCACCGAACGAAGGGGACGGGGGGAGACGTAGAAATTCTTATCAACAGAACAAGTGGACAACATTTTTTCTCTTTTATTTATTAGAAAATACAAGCTGTATTTCAAATAAATTTCACATAAGGGTTCTCGATCCATGATTATGCATATATGCATACACATATGAAGATGAATAGGAATGTCAAAAGTTGGGGTATACCATATTTTAGAATTAGATAATTTCATTATAATTTAGGGATTTTAATGATAGCTTTGTATTTTCACGAAAATAGATAACAGAATAAGAAAAAAACGTAATGTACTATTTTGAACAAAAAACCATGTTACAAAGAAAGAGATAATTTTTATTGGGTCAAAAATGATATCGATATCAAAAGGCAAATCCCCTCTCCCCCTAGAGATATCTTATGATATCATGTGTCAGACAACCCCTCATTCCTAAAATGATAATGTTATAGGGTAGATGTGCCAGTAATGGGCCACCTTCCAGTAATGGGCCACCTCGCACTTTTTGGTTTATAAAAAAATAATAAATAATAGTTAAGCTTTTATTATTTTTTTCTGAACTCTACCTTGCGTGCTTTATAAGCTGGATTAATTTTTTACACTTTTCGTCAAAACAATTAGGAAGCAGAAAATAAAGTTTCACGGTTTTTCTGTTTTTCACTGAAAATCTTAATGAACATGCTAAGAGCAGACTTTACTTACTTAGTTTTATATCTTTTTTATTTTTCCGTAAAAATTGAATGTTTTTGTTTGGTTAACAATATAAAACATTGAATTTAATATACCAATGGCCATTTACAAAATTTTATTTATTTTTAAGATTTTAGGAGGGGTGGTCCATTACTGGATTGCTTATTTCGTGATTTGCCAGTAATGGGCCACCCAAGTGATCAATACTAAAAGTGTAATTTCAGTAGTGTTAAAATATTTTGATTTAACTGAAAACTAAATAAACAAATTTAATACTTAAATTTTACTTACTAGAATTTAATAAAGACAATTTCTTTATAAATACAGTCAAGTCTCTGTATAACGAAACTCCATACATCGAATTTCTCTATATAACGAATTTTTAGTAGGAATGTTCCCCTTTTCCCATGATTACATTAAAAACAGTCTCCATATAGCGAAATATCTATCTCCATATAACGAATATTTTCATAAAATGTTCTTTATTCAGTTGTAAAAAAATACTTCGAAATCACATGAAATCAAATTTCCATCTCTTATTCCTAATTTATCGTTCAGTGCTGAGTTTTTTTATATTACTCCTCTGCTTGAATTTTCTTGTTCCTTAAGTCCAACAAATTCATCAACCCCCTCCTTTCACACACCTTTCAACATCCTTCTCAAAACAGTGTTAATTGAATAGTTATACATATAAGAACGGGATCAATGGGGGTAATTGAAGAAAAAACAATTTACAATTGCTTCAAAAAGGCCGAATTTTGTATACAAGAGGATAATGTGGATTCTGAGGAAGATGCGACTTACGCAGACATAAAAAGAACAAGTTGGAAATTGCACGTGAACGTAGCAAATGAGGTGCGTTCGTACGATAACGAAGTTTTAAAAATATTCAGATCTTGCTTTTATAGTAAATAGTACTTCGGATACAGTATATTGTTTGAAATTCTGTAAATATACAGGAATAGTAATTCTTATTACACCTCAGCAACGTATATCTTATTCATAAAATGTGAAATAGTTGAATATAATTAAAACACGTACCAAACCATGTTTCCCCGTATAGCATTATATAGTGGAATACTTTTGTGTAGCCCTGTAATTTAATAATAAAAATTCTTTGCGTCAGAGATTTTACAGAATGCATATTTTAGTATATATTTCATAGATTCATGCCAATTCTATTATGTTCGAATGAGTGTAACATCATTAAAATGCATTTGAAACTTCTTACCCATTGACCGTAATGTAACGGAATCCCTTTGATTGTCCCTGTAATTGATCTATGCATCCGATTTTCATAACATTTGAAATGACTCGACAAAATTACGCAATAATTATATGTTTTAAATTTCAAACGATTAAAATGCATTTAAAACTTTTTTTCCCTATTGACCGTAATGTAACGGAATCCTTTTGAATGTCCCTGTAATTGATCTATCCATCCGATTTTCATAAAATTTGAAATGACTCGACAAAATTATGTAATAATTATGTATTTTAAATTTCAAACGATTCGGTTGGATAGTTTTCCGTTGTTATATGCGGACAGACAGACGGACAGACAAACGGACAGATAGACAGACTGTCAGACAAACGGACAGATAGATGGACAGACAGACGGGCTGAACGACAATCATAGGTGCTACCTATTTACATAATTACGAACGCACCTAAAAATAATTATCTGTTATTTTTTGTAGGGTGGCCCATTACTGGAACATAGGCGGTCCATTACTGGAACATAGGTGGCCCATTACTGGGCATTTGGGTGTTTAGACATAGTTCTATTATTTAAAATGAAATTTTTATTTCTATTGGGAAATGTAACTGTGGGATTAGTTAAATATTGTTGAAAGATTAATCTAATATGAAAAAAATTGGAATACAATAATTATAACTATTAATAAAAAATTATTTTTTAGAGAAATTCCTTAAGGTGGCCCATTACTGGCACATCTACCCTATATGTACCTAATAAAAAAATTATCATTCTTGTTTCTAGTAAAACCATCGTAATTATTGACTAATCAAAACATTTTCCTTGAAAATGTCTAAATTATACGTAAGATAATGCAGCACATAAAAGTTATTTTCGACGGAAGTAATGGTGTTAGATTTTCGAGACCATAGCCTCTTTACGGGTAGTAGTATAAGTTTCAGTATTTGCCAACCAACCAATCTATGACGTCAAACTGTTAATGTCGGCAATGGAAGAACTTGCGATTCCACTTAATCAAACTAAAGTGAGTTATTGGGTTATATTTCATGTTTTCCTTTAACTTACATAGTTAGATAAAATATTTGAACTATATCTATTTTAAATTTCTTTGTCTTAAAAGTATGTAATTCATTTGTTTGTCTACATTACCTAAGGATTAAAAAATAAAACAGTTTATGAAAAGTGCGCGTTGGATTAGATTTTGTTAAAAATAGGCAACTGACTTCTGTAAGTTTTAGAATATTTTCTATTCAACATTTCAACTATTTCTGATTAAATTTAATCCTTTTTATTAGAAAATTTGAATAGTATTAGTAATTTACATTTATCTTATTCAAAAGAAGGAATTCGACTTATTTCATTACTCCTTTTGCTAGCTTGTCCCATTTCTCCCCATATCTTATTTTATGTTAAACTGCTTATATAAACAACAGTGCTGCTTTTAAGTTTAGTTTAAATTATGGATAATATATAATATTAGGTTTTCTAAATAGGGAAACTATTACAGCTACACGTAAACAAGTCATTAATATACAGCAAAACCATTAAATTATATGAAGCAAATTTATTTTTTTTAATAAACAATTTTTTTATACAAATCTAAGTTTATGCTCATCAGCAACTTTTTTCAACAGAAGATTTGGTTGCTCCATCTCGGTGGCGTAGCTAGGATGGGTGACACCCGGGGCGGATGTAAATTGTGTTACCCCCAGCTCCCATGGTGTCATCCCCCCCCCTGCCGATCCGTTATATTTTTCTTTCACAATTGTACGCTATTATAACAAATGACCACACCATTCCTCATTTACCTTTTGCTCTGCTTTAAGGAAAAAAAAACAAACAGAGGAGCGATTTTTTACTTAACCCATAATCCGCATAAAACAATGTGGTGTCTGTATCTATAAGATTCTCTCTTTCTTTTAAAGTTTACTTTTGATACCCACTCGTTGGATAGGTTAGTTTTAGTTCCGTGGTGCATGTATCTTATTTAAACACACCAGTCTGCATAAAATTTCGACTTCTCTAAGAAAATTAACTCTATTTCGTCGTTACGCTAGAAATTGATTTTATTTCAGAATTCTTTTTCTGAGATTATTATATATCTATTTGGAAATAAATATTGGGTGATAACCGGGGCGGACCGCTCCCTCCGCCCCCAACTAGCTACATCACTGCGTCCATCTAGTATGTGATTGATGTTTAGAATAATACGTAACGAGGAAAATTTTCTGTCCCATTCCATCCCATTCTCCCTTACTTACTAATACTGTAATAAATTTTAGTACTATTTATTACTAATACAGTGAAACCTCCAAATAAGGGACACCTCTATTTAAGGGACAAAAGTTGCGGTCCCAAAAATGTCCCTTATTTGGAGGTTTCACTGTATTAGAACTAGTACTAACTAATATATCCCGTACTACTAATAATAATTAAAACTTGAAGACATAGTATATTAACACACAAAAAAAATCATAAAGCCCGATTTAAATAAAAATAATCCGATTTAAATAAAATATACATATATATTTTTAAAACCATGACTGTTTTACACATTAGTTGCCATTTAAAAGCGTGCTTATTCATGCACCGGGTGTCCAGTAAATGAGTCACCCATTTTGAATGTAAATTAAAAAAAACTATTTGAGATAAAAATGCGCGGCTTGCTGTATTGTTATTAGAATATAAATAAATTTTAAAATATGAACTTTGTTAATGTAATATAATAATATTATAATAATATCTCAGTCTCAAGACTGAGGAGGGGAAATGAGGGGGGTGGTTCAATCACAAATATTATTTTAAATCACTTTCCAACCAACGTACCCTATTTCTGAAGCTGATTCGAGAGTCGATTCAACATATAGATTCAGATTCGACAACATATAGATTCAGATCCAGCCGAAAATCTCATATTTATGAAAATTAGAGTCATGTCTGTATTCAAACAGCCTGTTATCGCCAGCGCAATATTTTTTTCCGAAATTTGAACTGTATTAACAATGTACATGTTTAAAAATTTATTGATTTTCTAATAACAATACCGCAAACCGCGCATTATTATCTCCGACCGTTTATTTGTTATTTAAGTTCAAAATGGGTCAGTTATTTACTGGACACCCGGTATATGCCATTCATAATGCTGGTTTTAAAAAGAGTGAGAAATGGTGTTTACATTAAGACTTTCTTTGGTTTTAAATATTTCTAAAATATTAAGTCTCAATTAAATCTCATTAAAACTAGTGTTTGACTAAACAGTCGATCCGGTATTTAGTGATTCGGCATGTTATACGAATATAAATGTCATTAAATTAATAAAAAAACTTAAAAATTTGTAACATATAATTCAAATACTTCGCTGAATAAATGCGAATAACGGCCAATTTTGCGACCCCCAATTACGACCCCCTCCCCTCCTCTCTAGAAAAAAAAAAGCAGCCAGTTAAAGTCAAATTACCGGAGTAATAATTTTTTAATTTGTCTTTTTTGCATAAATAGAGAATTTATTGAATCGGATTATCGGTTTATTGAATCGGTCTTTGTGTTAAAGTTTTTTTTGTTTTTTTTTAAAATTGAGATGGTAAAAATAATGAGGTGACTGATTTTGCGAAGGGGCCTATTATTAAATGATTTTTTTTAAATAGGCCCGAAATGTTGCTTTGAATGAGCCTGATTGCGTAACTTTACACTCAAAATTTACAGTTTTGCACATATAGATCTTAAACCGGGGGTGCAAAAATCTACGCACCAGCGTTAGCGGTCACTCACCACTAAAATTTAATAGCATTCTAGCAAGAAATTTATACAAATTATTAGATGATACAAAACGAAATAAATTTATTAGTGAGAACATAGGCGCAACTGGAGAGAAGAAACTGGCGCAAAGACTTTTGCACCCCTGTCATAAACCAAACAGGTTTACCTTTCAATCCATATTTTATCACATGTTCTCAATATTAGAAGTTTTACGGGAAGTGTAAATTATAATTATCATCTATTTGACATCTTCGAAATCAGCCTGCGTAATTTAAGTGATAAATATTAATAACTGTAAAAAACATTGATTTACAGCATAACTATTTAGTTTCTTACAAGTCAAAACCTTGTGTGATATATATTTTTTTCAAATTGATTATTTAGAGAATTTAAAAAATATGGTTTTTATATTTTCGTTTTTTATGAAAATACATTTGCTTTTCGATAATGAGTAATTATAATATGACGGAAAAGGGAGGGGTTTTCATCTGTTATTTTATTTATTTATTTATTTATTTTTCTTTTCATAGTCATTATCGCCCAAACTCTTCAAAATGTTTTGAAATTAAAACATGTTTTCACAGTTTTTGACAAGCAATCCAGAAGAAATATTGATATTTACTAATAAAATGGCTGGTAGGGTAAAATCCCTAGTAATTGGCATGCACCAGTGATTGGCACATCCTACAACATGCCCTAAAATAAGATTTATATCCAGTCTTTTAAAAATGCAAGACCATATACCAGTTATATGCTCATTTATGCTAAATATTATAATTTTGATTTATGCTACTAGATGACAATAGTGCCTAGGAAAGAGAAACAATTATGGCTTGTATGAAATTAGCCATTTTTGTTGCATTTTGTTGCAAATGCTTCTTCTTTGGCTTAAGGAAGACATGCTTTTCAATTCATTAATATCTGATTTATAATATATTTTAAATTTTAATTGACAATAGTTTTGTTTGGTTAAAAATGGTTACTTTAATTGTGTAAAAGTATTTTCGACACAAATATTTGGATTTCTGAATTAATGACAGATGCCAATTAATGGTGCTTCAATTTTGCTAGTTCCAAGTAATTGGCACCTATTCCACTTACAAAGAATTCACAAGGAATTTGAGATTAAACCACTTATTTTGGAAGTACTTTTAAAGTTATAGACTAATTTTGTTTAACATTTATTTTTATTTGAAAATATGAAATATTATCAGTAATTGGAATCCACTAAAGCTTCATATGACAATTACTGGGGACAGCATGACAATCACTGGGTATTAATATAAGTATATTGTATTGTTTTAAAGTGTTCACATTTCAGACTAATATGCTGATTTCTTAGTCTCAAAAACCTGGAATATGGCATCTTCATCTATAGTAAATTCATTTAAAGCGATTAAACCCAATTCAAAGCGTAAAGTTTTTTTGTAACATAAACTTGTGCCAATTACTGGATCACAAGGTGTCATACATTGGTGTTCTAGGTGCCAATTACTGGTGATTTCAGCAAGTTTTTATAAATATATTTTTAGAAAAATATTTTTTCAAATTTGTTTGCTTTTAGTGGGCAAAATAGATGCACAGATATGCATTCTTTGATTTAAAAATATTTCCAAGTAAATATCTTGTTTCTTTGTAATGAAAATTGAAGTAAGTTTAAAGAAAAATTCTTAATGTGCCAATTACTGGGGGTGTTACCCTATAAAAACTTTTTTTCATTTGGTATATTTAAGTAGTTAAGAAATAATATGTTTATTTTCAATAACAGGAAATTTGGAATGAAGGAGGAATATGGCTACCTAATTTCATTTTTGAAGCATGGTGGAAGAGTAGACTTGGAACTACCTACTACCCAGTGGCAAAAAAGATCTCGATGGTCTGCGACAGATACTAAAGAGGCAGAAAATAATCCATAGGTAAAATGTTTTGCAATTGCCGCGTTAACTAAACCCTTACTTGCAACGATTTTACGCGTTTTATTCACTTCTATTAATAAATAACTCAAGTTTTTGCTTTAAGTAATAAAGTGTTAAATATAATACAAAGCAAAATAGATGTTTGATGAAAAAATAATCTGTAAGGAAGAAAAGAAAATCTGTAACACCTGTCTCCATTCTTTAACATTCTGCTAAAGGGCTTGCAATAAGAATAGTGATTGCAACAAATAGTGGATATGACTGAATATCAGCATTTTTTTATTGCACAAATACTAATCATAGTTTCTTTTTTTTAATTTTTCAAAAATAAATAAAATCAAACACAAACTAAAGTCGATATTTGCTTTATTTTTTAATTAACGGCTTGATACATTTCTTATAATATTTCAAACACATATAGCTAATAATAAAATAATGACCTTCAGCTATTACTAATAGCATAATTTTATTTGTTGGTACATTTAATTCACACATAATTTAGCTAAAATAGCGTCTCAGTATTATCATTATTAAACGCATACTTTTATTTATTTCTAGTTAGAATTTTTTATAAAAAGCTTTTTAACCCCTCCTCCCTTCTCCAAATAAACCAAGTTTTTTAATCGATTTTTTTTCATACCCTGCTCTTCATTATAATTACCGATTCACTGTCGCCAGATGCCACAGATGGCTAATTTTTTGCTGCGACCTGTAACTTTCGGTGTTTAAAAGGGTGCGGGACACAAAAATATTCAAATTTTATTAAACAGTTCTATTGCATTAAAAAAATTCTGCTTAATGACGTTTAAAACCTTGTTTCGATTTTAACTGGAACAAGAAATATTATTTTTTTCGTTTTTGTTACTTTTAAAATCTAGCTGTCAAAGCAATCATTCTCATAGAAATGACTTTCTGTGAAAATGCTTTTTTCTTCATGAGTTTTTTCACCATTTCTTGTATTTAAATTGCTTTAACTCAAGAACTGTTAAAAAAAAAAAACTTGTTTAAATTTGGAACAAGTCTTTTCAATTGTTGTATTTTAATTTTGATTCAGCAACTTAATTTTGATAATAATATTGATAATATTATATATATTTTTTTTTTATTTAATTTTTTAATTTTGATAATATAATTTAATTTTGATAGTATAATTTTAAAAAATCACATTTTTTTTCAATTTTTTACTTTAAATATTTTTTTATTTTATTCAAATTAATGTTTTTTTTTTTTTAATTCCTAAGTCAGAATTAAAGCTTATATATTTCTGTTTATATAAATGAAAACTTGTTTAAATTTGGAACATGTCTTTTTCAATTGTTTTATTTTAATTTTGATTCAGCAAATTAAAATATGTATATATATTTAATTTTGAAAATATGATTTTAAAAAGTAATTTTTTTTTCAATTTTTTGCTTTAAATATTTTTAGATTTTATTCAAATTATTTGTTTTTAAAATTCCTAAATCAGAATTAAAGCTTATATATTTCTTTTTACATAAATGAAAAGAATTTCTATAAATAGTATTTCGAGTTATGAAGATTTTAAATTACCCCACTTTTTAATTACTTTTAAATTTAAAAATTAAAAAACATTATGAGAAATTCTGTCACGTGTTTTGTTTCCAAATGACATGATAAACCATCAGAAAAAAAAATTCAAAATTTTAACTCAATTAATAACAATTACTTGAAAATGTTTGCGTTGTTGAGAGAATGTATTAAATTAAGGATTTCAGCACCGACATTTCCATTTTTGTTTAAACACTTAGTACACTCGGCTCGGTAAGAAATGTTCAATCTAAATATTAATCCTATAATAGTGTTATTTACAGACCTCTTGGACCCTTTTAATATTTTTAAATGTTTTTTTTTTTTTTTTTTTTTTTTTTTTTTTTTTCACACAGGGTGCAGTACTTATTTTTTACTGTGCATTTCTACCTTTTCAATTGTTTGTTACAGTTTTTTGATATGCAGATGCTTCTACTTTGAAAGCAGTTCTGAAAATAAAACTATTCTCCCATAAAGAAATTGTTACAAAAGTTGAAAAAGTACATACACACAATAATAGATATCAATTTAAAGTATCGCATTAAAAAGAAGTTGGAAATTGCACGTGAAGCGTAGCAAAAGAGGTGCGTTCGTACGATAACGTTATTACACCTCAGTAACATATATCTTATATTCATAAAATGTGAAATAGTTTATTATAATTGAAACAAGCCCCAAACAATGTTTCCCCGTATAGCATTATGTAGTGGAATACTTTTGTATGGCCCTTTAAATCAATAACAAATATTCTTTGCACCACAGATTATGCAAAATGTATATTATAATATGTACTTTATAGAAGCATGTCAATTTTATTACGTTCGAATGAGTGTAACACCATTAAAATGCATTTGAAACATTTTCTCCATTAACCGTAATGTAACGGAACACTTTTGATTGTCCCTGTAGTTGAACTATGCATCCGATTTTGATAAAATTTGAAATAACTCGACAAAATTTTGTAATAATTATGTATTTAAAATTTCAAACGATTAAAATGCGTTTGACACTTTTTTCCCCATTGACCGCAATGGAACGAAATACTTTTGATTGTCCCTTTAATTGATCTATCCATCCGATTTTCATAAAATTTGAAATGATTCGACAAAATTATGTAATAATTATGTATTTTAAATTTCAAACGATTCGGTTGGGTTGTTTTTGCGTTGTTATATGCGGACAGACAGACGGAGAGACGGACGGACTGAGCGACAACAATAGGTGCTACGTATTTACATAACTACGAAAGTAGTAGGAAAATAAGAGTACGGGCTCAGCCGGAGGCGGGACTGCGGGACCGTCCCACCTCCGGCTGTCCCACCTCCGGCTGTCCCACCTCCGGCTGTCCCACCTCCGGCTGTCCCACCTCCGGCTGCCCCACCTGCTCCTCCAGCTGCCCCGCCTGCGGTCCCTCCTGCCCCCACCATACATCCCCCTCCACAAACGCCCCCTAGTGGAAAAAAGGAATATTCTATTATAACAGGATAGGTGAACAACCTTCCCTAATTAAAAATATTATCAATCACATCTCAACATTGAATCATACTATAAGATGAAGATTAAATTTGTATTTGAATTTTAAACAACCGTAATTTTAATGAGTATTATTAATTAAGCGAAACAATTAAAATTTCAGTTTTTAACCATTTTATTTAGATTTCTTCAACTACAAGATGAGATTATCAATTTAACTCAAGAAAGTTAAACATATATTTGAACTTTGCTTGATAGACATCTTAATGAGTAGTATTAATTAAGTAAAAACAATAGAAAATATCCAGTTTTATAGAAAAAGACTGATTTCTTACGATTTTTATCAACTATATGATCAATGTAACGACTTAAAAGTTGGAAGTTAAACATGTATCCTAGTTTTTCAACAGCTATAGCCTTAATGAGTATCGTTAATTAAGTAAAAAAAACAATGGAAAATATCAAGTTTTATGGAAAAAGACTGATTTCTAACGATTTTTATCAACTTAAGAGAGAAAACTTAAACATACATTTCAGTTTTTCAACAGCTATAACCTTAATGAGCATTCATAATTAAGTAAAAAACAATGGAAAATATCGATTTTATAGAAAAAGACTGATTTCTTACGATTTTTATCAACTGCAACATCAGTGTATCGACTTACAAGTTGAAAGTTAAACATGCATTCTAGTTTTTCAACAGCTATAATCTTAATGAGTATCGTTAATTAAGTAAAAAACAATGGAAAATATCAAGTTTTATAGAAAAAGACTGATTTCTTACGATTTTTTCAACTCAAACTTCAGAATATCAATTTGATAGAAAGAAATTTAAGCGTGCATTCCAGTTTTGGACAACCATTTCCTTCATGAACATTATTAATTAAGCAAAACAGAAAATATTAAATTTTTAACTGATTTCTTCATATTTTTTATTTATTTATTTATTTTTTAATATAAAATCAGAATACACAACTTAAAATAGAAATTTAAACATATTTTTTAGTTTTTGAACAGTCGTTACCTCAAAGAATTTCGATAATTGAACAATTAACAAAGGAAACTAATGATTTTTTAACGAAAAAAGACGAATTAAACGAATTTGGTTAACTTTTACTCTAATTGGAAATTTCATCGTACTTTATGTATACCAACTAAGTAGAATTTTAATGCATAAACGAATAATTTAAAGAAATCCCCAACACACAAATGTGAACCTGCAGAGCATTTCTTATTACGTCATATCTAAACTAAAACTTTTTTCTGCAACCCCACCATGCATGCATTCCAGGTAGGGGAACATAACAAAGAATCTTGACGTCACAACTTACAAAGGTATACAAATGTTTACGTTCAAGAAAAAGTATCACATAGAGTGAAAAAAAGAAGAGATTTAAGTTATTTATCCATTCTAGTTTTATAACAGTTACTACAACATCTCCAAATTAAAATTTGGAAGTCATAATGAGTATAATTAATTAAGCAAAATAATAGAAATATTAGTTTTTCAGAGGGGAAAAGACGAATTTAAACAAATTTTATTAGTTTTACACTAGTTTAATAATAATTTTAAGGAGGAAAAAGACGAATTTAAACTTTTTTTTTTTTTTAGTTTTACACTATTTTTTCTCATCTCCAACATGGATATATCAATTTTAACAGAAGAATTAAACGTATATTATAGTTTTTAACAACAAAATCTTAACAAGTATCATTAATTAAACAAAAATAAATATCAGTTTTAAAGAAAAGACGAATTTGAATAATTTTACACTAGTATTTTCAAAAGCAACATGGAAATATCAATACTTATTCACATATTTCACTTATTCACTGTATTCAATACTATATTTAATAAATTTGGATACACTTTAAGAATTTCCTAATCTATAATTAAATATTAGCTGTATATTTAATGTTACCCATGTTTTCAACATTAGTTCATAATCGTGAATTTTGTATTTTAAATACCATGTATTCAGGTTCAGATTATTTTCACTTGAAATCATACAGAATTTTTTAACAGAGTTTGTTTTTGAAATCATTGAAGCAACTGTATTTAATATTTTTAACACCAATTTTCTAAGATTTTCTAACATTTTCCGATTATACATTCTTCAGAAGTACATTTCTAAATGCTACAATCACTTTACATATCGAAAAGATATCATTGAAGCAACTGTATTTAATATTTTTAATACCAATTTTCTAAGATTTTTTAACATTTTCCGGTTATACATTCCTCAAAAGTTATTATTACGTATTCTAAACAATAGCAAATATTAATTTTAAGAATAAAAAGACGAATTTAAACAAATTTTATTAGTTTTACACTATTTTTTCTCACCTCCAACACGGATATATCAATTTTAACAGAAGAATTAAACGTATATTTTAGTTTTTAACAACAAAAATGTAATAAGTATCATTAATTAAACAAAAATAAATACCAATTTTCAAGAAAAGACAATTTTTTACACAAATTTTCAACTTTGAAATACATCGCTTACATATATTGTTACAGTATATTACTAAACTTAAACTTTTTAAAAAGTTTGAATGTCTTTACAAAGGGTTCATACTTATATTTTTCACGTCTTGACTGCATTCGAAATCTTACAACAAAAGTATACTTTTATTATTATTATTATTATTATTATTATTCTAGAAAACCTAAAAAATCGTTTCTTGCTGCTTTAGACACTTGACATATTAAAACTACTCTACCCATATAATTAATCAAATTAGGACATGATTCATCTTACACTTCAAAATTTCTGAATTTTTACAATACTTATTTTCATCAAACTTTATTCTTGATCCTATATATTTTAATAGCACAGAATTTTCACATCTGTTTTTATCTACTTATCAGAAAATTATTAAAACACCCAACAACATTTTTCAAATATGAATATTATCTTTACAATTTAATGATGCAAAACATACACGAATACAAAGTTTAATTTTTACAAACATTTCATATTTCAAACCAAACTATTCGAAATTTTCACAACGTAAGAGCAAACATTAGACGAACTTTTTAACATTAATATTGCTTAGATCTTTTCATCATAACTTTTAACTATGATAATTATCCATTTTTAGGTTGATTGTCGAAAAACTGTAACTGAAATTACATAAACTTAATGTAAAAAACCATGTTCTCACACAATTTCTTGAAATTCAACAAAGAATTGACTATTACTCCATTACTTATCTACTTCAATCTCGACTCTCGATAATATATAGATATTACATCATTACATACTTACAACTCTTTTCAAACGTTTATCAGAAAATCAAGCCAATCAAAGTCTAGTAGTTATCACACCTGTTCCTCAGAAATATTACTATCATATGAAACAGTAAAGAAAATTAATAGATATTTAATATTTAATAACTTCATACGTGAAATTACTGTCGAATGAGAATACTAATAATCAATAAAATCAACTGTTGGACAAAAAAATAGTACAGATTACTGAAAATTCAAATCATTTTTTCTACAAAAATTACAAAAATTAACAAATGAATGACCAGTTAGAGAAATAATTAAAAAAAATAATGAACATATTTACAAATTTATTAAAATCACACCTTTTTCTGGATTACAAACCACAATTTCTTGAAAAATTTAACACCGAATTTGTAAGATTTTAATCCTAGTATTACATACACTCAATAAATATTCAAAATTAACAAAAAATAATTTTTTTAGTCTCATCAATAAGCAGAAATTCTATATTAAAAGAATATTTTCATAGTAGTACTTATAAAAATGAGAGTTTACAAACTGATTTTCATAATTTTATCACATTTAAACTTAATTTTTATACATAAAACATTATTTAATCAAATTTTATACTTTCTAATTCAGTAAAATTCAATACTTTTTTAGTTTTTAAACCAATACCACAATATTTATTTACATCAAACTTGATTCTTTACCTTTTATATTTCCACATTACACAAGTGAGTTAAATACTAACTTGGAACGGGAGTTGAAGTCAATTGATTCAATTCGATTTTCATCGTATACGCATTTCCCCTACACGAAATTTCTTACTTCTATAATCATCTAATGTATTAAAACTAATCTACCCATATTTTTAATCAATTCATCAGATGTTTCATCTCGCACTTCTGAATTATCATCCACCAAGTTGCTTAAAATATAAATACTATCTTTAAAGTTTTAATGTAGTATACATGACTAATCTTGAGTTTCCATCTATACTATTAATCAAATTATCATATGTTTCATCTTACAGTTCAACGATTTCTGAATTATCGTCCATCTAGTTGTTTAAAATATTAATAAAATGTTTATAGTTTTTGATTATACATAGTATGTATGAATACAATCTTTAATTTTTAACAGTTCATATTTCAAATAACCTATTTTCGAAACCAAACTATGTGAATTTTACCACAATACTTATCATCATACAGAGATTTGTGTTTCATACTTTTTCTAAAAATTATCAGATATGTACTCCTCAGAGGAATTTCTATCATATGAATAAATGAAAAAAAAATTAATTTATATTAAACGTACAGCGAAATTTGATTGCAATATATATGTATTTAATAAAAATAAATAAATGAGCGATTATTTATACATTAAACCTTTACTAAATATATATTTCTTGCGTTATAAAGATGTTTCAACAAGATGAACCAAAACAGCAGCAAACTTCAGAAATTAATGATCTGAATGATTCATCCCTAGCACATGTAGCGTTAATGAATAATACATATGTAAGTACTTATATGAAAAATACTAGAATTCGTATATGAATCGTAATTAGAGTAAATATAAAATGATTTGTCTTACTGCCTACACTTTAACAAATGCCTTTTTACCTATATTGTTGAAAAGAATCCTAATTGTTTGCATTTTATTTCTATTACAGATGTGTTCTATTTGCTACAAACATTTCTTAAGTAAATCGAATTTAACAGAACATACAAAAATCCATACAGGTGAAAAACCTTACACTTGGGAAGATTACCAAATGCTGTTTTCAAGAAGGCGTGAATCAAAAGTGCACACATCATCATATAAAGCATCGTCAGTTATATGTAAACTTAGTGAGGATATTCAAAAATTATTCAGACGTTTGAAGAATTTAGACATAAAGGAAGATATTTAGACTATATATCCATCATATTTTCATAACACTTACCACAATATCTCAAACTTAAAATTTGGAAGACATACACACTGCTGAAGAGTAATTTTGTTACCCGTGATTCTTCTAACCAGCATGAATGTATAGATATTATTTTGCAATGTATCCTTTAAATGCTCATATTAAATATTCCTTTATATACATATATCGTTGTGTTTATTTTTTAAAAACCTATTACATTAATAAAATAGGTTACACACACGTACATACACATAACATTTTAAGTGAAACAACACTCTCACAACTTAAAAAATGCATAAGAACATACAAAAATAAGCAGATGTATGAAAAAATATGCAAATTTACAAAATAATTTCACTGTTTTCTAGAAATACCAACAAAAAAATATTTAAAGTATAAAAAAATTACAAAAGTGAAAAGAAAAAACACAAATGTAAAACAAAAATCACAAAGTGAAAAACTCACAACAAAGTTTTTGAAAAAAAAAAAATTTACAACAAAAATTTTTTTACAAAAACCAAAACTTCAAAAATATTTTTCCAAAAAAATTTTTTTTCAAAAACATTTTTTACAAAAAAATTTTTTTTTCAAAATAAGTTTTTACAAAAGTAAAAAATAAAAAATCACAACGTTAAAAATATGAAAAATTTTAGTTAAAAAAAGTGTAAAAAAAATTGCAAAAAAAAATTGCAAAAATTTCAAAAAAAGTTACGAAAAAAGTATCAAAATTTTTGTTCTTTTTAATACAGTATGCAATGGTGAAACCATTGTATTTACTATTAAAAAGAACAAAAATTTTGATACTTTTTTCGTAACTTTTTTTGAAATTTTTGCAATTTTTTTTTGCAATTTTTTTTACACTTTTTTTAACTAAAATTTTTCATATTTTTAACGTTGTGATTTTTTATTTTTTACTTTTGTAAAAACTTATTTTGAAAAAAAAATTTTTTTGTAAAAAATGTTTTTGAAAAAAAATTTTTTTGGAAAAATATTTTTGAAGTTTTGGTTTTTGTAAAAAAATTTTTGTTGTAAATTTTTTTTTTTTCAAAAACTTTGTTGTGAGTTTTTCACTTTGTGATTTTTGTTTTACATTTGTGTTTTTTCTTTTCACTTTTGTAATTTTTTTATACTTTAAATATTTTTTTGTTGGTATTTCTAGAAAACAGTGAAATTATTTTGTAAATTTGCATATTTTTTCATACATCTGCTTATTTTTGTATGTTCTTATGCATTTTTTAAGTTGTGAGAGTGTTGTTTCACTTAAAATGTTATGTGTATGTACGTGTGTGTAACCTATTTTATTAATGTAATAGGTTTTTAAAAAATAAACACAACGATATATGTATATAAAGGAATATTTAATATGAGCATTTAAAGGATACATTGCAAAATAATATCTATACATTCATGCTGGTTAGAAGAATCACGGGTAACAAAATTACTCTTCAGCAGTGTGTATGTCTTCCAAATTTTAAGTTTGAGATATTGTGGTAAGTGTTATGAAAATATGATGGATATATAGTCTAAATATCTTCCTTTATGTCTAAATTCTTCAAACGTCTGAATAATTTTTGAATATCCTCACTAAGTTTACATATAACTGACGATGCTTTATATGATGATGTGTGCACTTTTGATTCACGCCTTCTTGAAAACAGCATTTGGTAATCTTCCCAAGTGTAAGGTTTTTCACCTGTATGGATTTTTGTATGTTCTGTTAAATTCGATTTACTTAAGAAATGTTTGTAGCAAATAGAACACATCTGTAATAGAAATAAAATGCAAACAATTAGGATTCTTTTCAACAATATAGGTAAAAAGGCATTTGTTAAAGTGTAGGCAGTAAGACAAATCATTTTATATTTACTCTAATTACGATTCATATACGAATTCTAGTATTTTTCATATAAGTACTTACATATGTATTATTCATTAACGCTACATGTGCTAGGGATGAATCATTCAGATCATTAATTTCTGAAGTTTGCTGCTGTTTTGGTTCATCTTGTTGAAACATCTTTATAACGCAAGAAATATATATTTAGTAAAGGTTTAATGTATAAATAATCGCTCATTTATTTATTTTTATTAAATACATATATATTGCAATCAAATTTCGCTGTACGTTTAATATAAATTAATTTTTTTTTTCATTTATTCATATGATAGAAATTCCTCTGAGGAGTACATATCTGATAATTTTTAGAAAAAGTATGAAACACAAATCTCTGTATGATGATAAGTATTGTGGTAAAATTCACATAGTTTGGTTTCGAAAATAGGTTATTTGAAATATGAACTGTTAAAAATTAAAGATTGTATTCATACATACTATGTATAATCAAAAACTATAAACATTTTATTAATATTTTAAACAACTAGATGGACGATAATTCAGAAATCGTTGAACTGTAAGATGAAACATATGATAATTTGATTAATAGTATAGATGGAAACTCAAGATTAGTCATGTATACTACATTAAAACTTTAAAGATAGTATTTATATTTTAAGCAACTTGGTGGATGATAATTCAGAAGTGCGAGATGAAACATCTGATGAATTGATTAAAAATATGGGTAGATTAGTTTTAATACATTAGATGATTATAGAAGTAAGAAATTTCGTGTAGGGGAAATGCGTATACGATGAAAATCGAATTGAATCAATTGACTTCAACTCCCGTTCCAAGTTAGTATTTAACTCACTTGTGTAATGTGGAAATATAAAAGGTAAAGAATCAAGTTTGATGTAAATAAATATTGTGGTATTGGTTTAAAAACTAAAAAAGTATTGAATTTTACTGAATTAGAAAGTATAAAATTTGATTAAATAATGTTTTATGTATAAAAATTAAGTTTAAATGTGATAAAATTATGAAAATCAGTTTGTAAACTCTCATTT
The DNA here is from genome assembly GCA_964019185.1 of Maratus speculifer. Lineage (NCBI taxonomy): Eukaryota > Metazoa > Arthropoda > Arachnida > Araneae > Salticidae > Maratus > Maratus speculifer. Next base: position 308,549,609 of record OZ025289.1, read on the forward strand.
TTATAAGTACTACTATGAAAATATTCTTTTAATATAGAATTTCTGCTTATTGATGAGACTAAAAAAATTATTTTTTGTTAATTTTGAATATTTATTGAGTGTATGTAATACTAGGATTAAAATCTTACAAATTCGGTGTTAAATTTTTCAAGAAATTGTGGTTTGTAATCCAGAAAAAGGTGTGATTTTAATAAATTTGTAAATATGTTCATTATTTTTTTTAATTATTTCTCTAACTGGTCATTCATTTGTTAATTTTTGTAATTTTTGTAGAAAAAATGATTTGAATTTTCAGTAATCTGTACTATTTTTTTGTCCAACAGTTGATTTTATTGATTATTAGTATTCTCATTCGACAGTAATTTCACGTATGAAGTTATTAAATATTAAATATCTATTAATTTTCTTTACTGTTTCATATGATAGTAATATTTCTGAGGAACAGGTGTGATAACTACTAGACTTTGATTGGCTTGATTTTCTGATAAACGTTTGAAAAGAGTTGTAAGTATGTAATGATGTAATATCTATATATTATCGAGAGTCGAGATTGAAGTAGATAAGTAATGGAGTAATAGTCAATTCTTTGTTGAATTTCAAGAAATTGTGTGAGAACATGGTTTTTTACATTAAGTTTATGTAATTTCAGTTACAGTTTTTCGACAATCAACCTAAAAATGGATAATTATCATAGTTAAAAGTTATGATGAAAAGATCTAAGCAATATTAATGTTAAAAAGTTCGTCTAATGTTTGCTCTTACGTTGTGAAAATTTCGAATAGTTTGGTTTGAAATATGAAATGTTTGTAAAAATTAAACTTTGTATTCGTGTATGTTTTGCATCATTAAATTGTAAAGATAATATTCATATTTGAAAAATGTTGTTGGGTGTTTTAATAATTTTCTGATAAGTAGATAAAAACAGATGTGAAAATTCTGTGCTATTAAAATATATAGGATCAAGAATAAAGTTTGATGAAAATAAGTATTGTAAAAATTCAGAAATTTTGAAGTGTAAGATGAATCATGTCCTAATTTGATTAATTATATGGGTAGAGTAGTTTTAATATGTCAAGTGTCTAAAGCAGCAAGAAACGATTTTTTAGGTTTTCTAGAATAATAATAATAATAATAATAATAATAAAAGTATACTTTTGTTGTAAGATTTCGAATGCAGTCAAGACGTGAAAAATATAAGTATGAACCCTTTGTAAAGACATTCAAACTTTTTAAAAAGTTTAAGTTTAGTAATATACTGTAACAATATATGTAAGCGATGTATTTCAAAGTTGAAAATTTGTGTAAAAAATTGTCTTTTCTTGAAAATTGGTATTTATTTTTGTTTAATTAATGATACTTATTACATTTTTGTTGTTAAAAACTAAAATATACGTTTAATTCTTCTGTTAAAATTGATATATCCGTGTTGGAGGTGAGAAAAAATAGTGTAAAACTAATAAAATTTGTTTAAATTCGTCTTTTTATTCTTAAAATTAATATTTGCTATTGTTTAGAATACGTAATAATAACTTTTGAGGAATGTATAACCGGAAAATGTTAAAAAATCTTAGAAAATTGGTATTAAAAATATTAAATACAGTTGCTTCAATGATATCTTTTCGATATGTAAAGTGATTGTAGCATTTAGAAATGTACTTCTGAAGAATGTATAATCGGAAAATGTTAGAAAATCTTAGAAAATTGGTGTTAAAAATATTAAATACAGTTGCTTCAATGATTTCAAAAACAAACTCTGTTAAAAAATTCTGTATGATTTCAAGTGAAAATAATCTGAACCTGAATACATGGTATTTAAAATACAAAATTCACGATTATGAACTAATGTTGAAAACATGGGTAACATTAAATATACAGCTAATATTTAATTATAGATTAGGAAATTCTTAAAGTGTATCCAAATTTATTAAATATAGTATTGAATACAGTGAATAAGTGAAATATGTGAATAAGTATTGATATTTCCATGTTGCTTTTGAAAATACTAGTGTAAAATTATTCAAATTCGTCTTTTCTTTAAAACTGATATTTATTTTTGTTTAATTAATGATACTTGTTAAGATTTTGTTGTTAAAAACTATAATATACGTTTAATTCTTCTGTTAAAATTGATATATCCATGTTGGAGATGAGAAAAAATAGTGTAAAACTAAAAAAAAAAAAAAGTTTAAATTCGTCTTTTTCCTCCTTAAAATTATTATTAAACTAGTGTAAAACTAATAAAATTTGTTTAAATTCGTCTTTTCCCCTCTGAAAAACTAATATTTCTATTATTTTGCTTAATTAATTATACTCATTATGACTTCCAAATTTTAATTTGGAGATGTTGTAGTAACTGTTATAAAACTAGAATGGATAAATAACTTAAATCTCTTCTTTTTTTCACTCTATGTGATACTTTTTCTTGAACGTAAACATTTGTATACCTTTGTAAGTTGTGACGTCAAGATTCTTTGTTATGTTCCCCTACCTGGAATGCATGCATGGTGGGGTTGCAGAAAAAAGTTTTAGTTTAGATATGACGTAATAAGAAATGCTCTGCAGGTTCACATTTGTGTGTTGGGGATTTCTTTAAATTATTCGTTTATGCATTAAAATTCTACTTAGTTGGTATACATAAAGTACGATGAAATTTCCAATTAGAGTAAAAGTTAACCAAATTCGTTTAATTCGTCTTTTTTCGTTAAAAAATCATTAGTTTCCTTTGTTAATTGTTCAATTATCGAAATTCTTTGAGGTAACGACTGTTCAAAAACTAAAAAATATGTTTAAATTTCTATTTTAAGTTGTGTATTCTGATTTTATATTAAAAAATAAATAAATAAATAAAAAATATGAAGAAATCAGTTAAAAATTTAATATTTTCTGTTTTGCTTAATTAATAATGTTCATGAAGGAAATGGTTGTCCAAAACTGGAATGCACGCTTAAATTTCTTTCTATCAAATTGATATTCTGAAGTTTGAGTTGAAAAAATCGTAAGAAATCAGTCTTTTTCTATAAAACTTGATATTTTCCATTGTTTTTTACTTAATTAACGATACTCATTAAGATTATAGCTGTTGAAAAACTAGAATGCATGTTTAACTTTCAACTTGTAAGTCGATACACTGATGTTGCAGTTGATAAAAATCGTAAGAAATCAGTCTTTTTCTATAAAATCGATATTTTCCATTGTTTTTTACTTAATTATGAATGCTCATTAAGGTTATAGCTGTTGAAAAACTGAAATGTATGTTTAAGTTTTCTCTCTTAAGTTGATAAAAATCGTTAGAAATCAGTCTTTTTCCATAAAACTTGATATTTTCCATTGTTTTTTTTACTTAATTAACGATACTCATTAAGGCTATAGCTGTTGAAAAACTAGGATACATGTTTAACTTCCAACTTTTAAGTCGTTACATTGATCATATAGTTGATAAAAATCGTAAGAAATCAGTCTTTTTCTATAAAACTGGATATTTTCTATTGTTTTTACTTAATTAATACTACTCATTAAGATGTCTATCAAGCAAAGTTCAAATATATGTTTAACTTTCTTGAGTTAAATTGATAATCTCATCTTGTAGTTGAAGAAATCTAAATAAAATGGTTAAAAACTGAAATTTTAATTGTTTCGCTTAATTAATAATACTCATTAAAATTACGGTTGTTTAAAATTCAAATACAAATTTAATCTTCATCTTATAGTATGATTCAATGTTGAGATGTGATTGATAATATTTTTAATTAGGGAAGGTTGTTCACCTATCCTGTTATAATAGAATATTCCTTTTTTCCACTAGGGGGCGTTTGTGGAGGGGGATGTATGGTGGGGGCAGGAGGGACCGCAGGCGGGGCAGCTGGAGGAGCAGGTGGGGCAGCCGGAGGTGGGACAGCCGGAGGTGGGACAGCCGGAGGTGGGACAGCCGGAGGTGGGACAGCCGGAGGTGGGACGGTCCCGCAGTCCCGCCTCCGGCTGAGCCCGTACTCTTATTTTCCTACTACTTACGAACGCATCTAAGAAAGGGTCCTGAACGTTTTCTAAAAGAGATAGCCACCAGTACAGTTAAGGGTCCAAAATTTCAAATAAACATAAAAAGCAGAAAAATTGGTCAATTGATTTGCGGTTTTCAAAAAAAAAAAATATTCTTTATGTCGGTATTTCGTGAAAATAAATTATAAATTTCAAAAAAGGCCGATAGAGAGGCGCTTTAGACTTTGGAGCAACAAATAACTATTTTTTACCGTTATATTATCTTATTAAATGCTTTCAAATGCTTTGACTTAAATTTTCATCTCAAATTCTGAATTCTTTGGAGTGATTAAATAGCACAAAATTGAACTGTGTTCGAGGAGGTGGGAGAGGGTTAAAGTTCAACTCTTGAATGCATTCAGTTTGCGCTTCTTAACCCCTCCCAACGATTCAGAATTTGAGCTCAAAATTTAAAATTAAATCTAAGCTTCCAAAAACATTTAATGAGCTTTTGCAAGCATTTAATTAGATACAAAAAATAAATGTTAAAATTAGTTGGTGGTTACTCTGAAGTTTAAGGAGCCCCCTAACGTAATTTTTTGAAATTTATCTTTAAAATTTATTTTCAAGAAGATACTGGCTTAAAGAATAGTTTTATTTTAAACCGCAAACGAATCGACCAATTTTTCCGTTTTCTATAATTATTTGAAAGTTGACCCCCCCCCCCAATCCCCTTTGAACACAGTTCACTTTGCGCTACTTAACAACTCCGCACGACCCTTGGTTTATTTAATATTGTTTGTCTTGGTGTGTACTAACACCCTTCTTTTTTTTTTTTTTTTTTTTTTTTTTTTGGGTAAAAAAAATTTAGAATCACCTTGTATAAAAATATTAAAATACAAGTGCGAATTTTGTAAGAAATTTTCCCGTTATTTTAACATTAATATTGAAAATTTGGCCATGGGACTTGTGTAGGTTCTTAAGAGTCGTTGGAAGTCCCACACTAGTCATGGATAGAAACGAAAACACTTATGTAAATTCTATGGGAGCGTTATTTTATAATATTTAACTTGGATATTAATATTTTTAAATGACTTTTGTGTAGGATAACTGAAGGCGATCTATCCGGGGTAATTTTTAATTTTTAGATTTTAGTTTTAGAATTTTTTTTAAGTTTTCCTTCATTTACAGAACTGGTTCTGAAATAGAAACTACCTGTTATTTTTGTGTAGTATAACTGAGAACTATCTACCCGGGGTAATTTTTAGAATTTAGTTTAAGATTTTTTAAAAGTTTTCTTTCACTTACAGAACTGTTTCTGAAATTGAAACTACCCAAATCTGAATAAAAAATCTATAACTAAAATAGGAAAAAGAAAACTAGCCTACAGTTGCAGATCATCCTTATCTATTCTATGTAAAGATATATATATTAAAATCAAAGCGAGAAAATTGTAAATAACGCTCCCATAGGATTAATATTAGCATTCTTGTTCCTTCTTGTGAATCTCTTAAAATGATTTTGTGAAACCATTTCTACAAATTACTTTTGTATTTTCTTTGATGATTTATTTTAATGCTTATATCCATGCTGAAAGAACCTTTTTCTTTAAGGTACTTGATGTTGATGAACCCTGTTTGTGGTACAAACTACAACAAATCAATTGGCGGAAAATCATGATGCTATAAAGTCGGCAAAGCTATAGGAATTTGTATACTAGAGTAAATAACACACTGTGTAAAAAAAAAAAAAAAAAATGTTTACATAAATATTATAACTATGTATTATGATATAGTGTATTAATGTAATTTAATCATTGTAATAAATATATTTTTTATATTTTAATTGTTTGTTTTAAATATGTCTGAATCATAATGATATTAATTTATTTTGTAAATGTTCTAAAACATTTATATTTTGAATTTTTATGTGATTCTCAAACCATCTCCTTATAAATGCAAAGCTTTGATACAATTTTAAACTTAATTTTAAGTATGTATGGATAAATTTAGTCTTGATTATTTAGAAATTTGGAATGAAAATACATTTTTCATTTTTATTAATTATTTTTCGCGTTATAAGCAATTTTGTCCACAACTGTTTTTTTTTACTTTTCTTGATCTGTGTGGAGAATTAAAGTTTGTTATTAAGATTATAAGCTATAAACTATATATCAATTCTTGTAAGAATAATATAATACCACATTTCCATAAAATAAAATAAATAAATAAATAAATAAATAATACAAAAGTGGTGATTTGCTAGACAATGATATTCTTAAACATTTAACTGAATGCAAGAAAATTTAGATTTGTATGTTAAGAAATTAAAGAAAAAAAAATTTCCAAGTAATTAACAAGGATATTAAAATATGTATATTTATGTACATAAATTTGACCACTTTTATTAATTTTACTTTATTTTTTGAAATTGTATGTGTTTGTATTCTCTTCACGTCCTTCTGATCCTTTAGCTTTTATAATTATGACTTTCAAACAACAAAAGAAGTGTGAAATAATTTTTCAGCAATTAGTATTCTTGAATTATTTGTTAATATTTAATAAAATTTAGTAAATTTTTACTATTTAATAAAAATAATATAAGATCTATTAATTATTTAAAGTTTTAATAGTTTATAGAAATGAAAGGAAGAAATTTAATATTAGCATTTTATTTTATCAGGGATCATCTCACATTATCATAGCGGTCATATGTAAATACTTTTTTGTTTTTTTTTAATTCTCTAAGTGCATACTACTTTTATAGCATCTTTATACCTCTATTTTAAAATAATAATTTTCGCTATGTATTTAAACCTGAAATGTGACAGTAATAACTGTTTTAAAATAGAGGTATAAAAAATAAATGTCTAAAAAGATGTAGTAGTTGACAGCTATGTAAGTGTAATTGCGCAATTCATTGTTTTTAGTTATATATTACCATATTTTTTTCAACAACTATACATAATGACAAAAAAAAAATTCTTTAACAAATACAGAAAATTTAATATTTATAAAAAATAAAAAAAATGTATTTTTTTGTTTTTGTAGCAGTATACATATCTTTGCACAATTTGATGGCCAACAAATGGTCTTATTAAAATTTTTATCAAAATATTTAAACGTATCCTCACATATCTAATATTTTCCGCCAAAATAAATTTTTATAATAAGTAAGACTTCATGCTTACCATGTATATTCGGTTATTCTAATTACAGAATAAAACATAAGAATATCCCATGTTTGACAGGATAATATAAAACAAAAAATGACTGTAAAGAGAATCGTATTTGTTTTAAAATATAGAATGGGTATGACAAGAGTTTAAAATGACTATGTTTTAGAAATAATGCTTGGTAAGTGTTGTTCATTATAAGCGATGCAAATATCTAGACAATATCTGAAATATATCATCACCTAACATATTATGTCTTGTGGAAGCTGTTACCTCTACTTGAGACAATCTTGAGACAAGACCTACACTCATTGTCACCTCAAGAGAGTAATTCAGGTAGAGTAGCAATTCTCCCACAAGACGGTGCGTTCGTGATGATAGATTCCAGACATCGTCTTGAATTGTGCATTGCTCGCAATGGAAGACACTTTCCAGAAGTCATTTCTGAAAAATAGTCATTTTAAACTCTCGTCATATCTATTCTATATTTTTAACAAATAAGTTTCTCATTAGAGTCGTTTTTTGTTTTTTAACCTGTCAAATGTGGGAGGTTTTTTTTGGATCATCCTGTATTTTTACGATATATATACCGTATACTTCATTTACGGTACACATACTGATTACAAATGTTTTTACGGTACATATACCGCACATTTAATTTACGGTATGTATGTTGTATAAATATTTTTTACGGTACATATGTCGTACATTTAATTTACGGTATCTGTGCTGTAAAAATATTTTTTACGGTTCATATACCATATATTTAATTTACGGTATATATGCTGTAACGATATTTTTTTAAGGTACATGTACTTTAAATACTTTACGGTACATATACCGTGCAGTTAAATTACGGTATATATACTTTAAATATTTTACGGTACATATACCACAAAATATTTAAATTTATGTTCAGTTAAATTACGGTACATGTACTTTAATTTTTTTACGGTATATATACCGTGCAGTTAAATTACGGTAAAAGGAAGTGTCACAAAGTTGACGGTATAACCACCGTGATTTGTGACCAAATTTTTTTACAGTGTATAGTCGTCGTTCAGTCAATCCGTCTGTCCGTCCGTCAGCATATAACAACGCAAAAATATACTCAACCGAATCGTTTTAAATTTAAAATATATAATTATTACATAATTTTGTCGAGCCATTTCAAATTTTATGAAAATCGGATGCATAGATCAATTACAGGGACAATCAAAAGTATTCCGTTATATTACCGTCAATGGGGGAAAAAAGCTTCAAATGCATTTTAATCGTTTAAAATTTAAAATATATAATTATTACATAATTTTGTCGAGTCATTTCAAATTTTTTGAAAATCAGGTGCATAGATCAGTTGCAGGGACAATCGAAAGTACTCCGTTACATTACGGTCAATGGGGAAAAATGCTTCAAATGCATTTTAATGGTGTTATTACACTCATTCGAACATAATAAAATTGATATGCATCTATGAAGTACATATTATACATTTTGCATTATCTGTGATGCAGAGAACATTTGTTATTGATTTACTTCATAGGTAGTTATTGATTTACTTCATTACTTGAAGGCCACACAAAAGTATTCCATTACATAATGGTATAGGGAGAACATTGTTTGGTGAGCATTTAATTGTAATTAACTATTTAAAATTTTATAAGATTGATATATGTTACTGAGGAATACCACAAGTTATTTCCTGTATAAAAGAAAACCGATAGTATTTACATCAGAGACACACAAAAGATTTTGGGTACTGTACTCTATCCAAAATACTGTATACTATAACATCAAGTTCAGAATAATTTTAAGTGCGTCCGTAATTATATAAATAACTAACACCTGTATTCGTCGTTCAGTCTGTCAGCCCATCTATCCATCCGTCCGTCTGTCTGCACGCATATAACAAAGCAAAAACTGACCAACTAAATCGCACGATATTTAAAATATATAATTTTAGATTTTTTATAATTTTTCGAGTCATTTTAAATTTTAAGAAAATCGGATGTATAGTTTAATTAGAGGGACAATCAAAAGTACTCCATTACATTACGATTAACAGGAATAAATAGTTTTAGGTAAATTTAAATGATGTTAAACTCTTTCGAATATAATAGAATTGACATGAATCTATGAAATATATATATATTAAAATATACATTCTGTACAATCTGTGATGCAAAGGATATCTGTTATTGAATTACTGGGCCACACAAAAGAATTTTACTGCATAATGCGAAAAACATTGTTTTGGACATGAGCTAATTATATTAAACTATTTCACATTTTATGAATATGATATACGTTGCTGAGGTGTTATACAAGTTTCTTCCTGTATATTTACAGGAACACAAACAAGATTTCGACCACTACACTGTATCCGAAGTATTGTCTATTATAGCAGCAAGATCTGGATATTTTTAAAACTTCGTTATCGTACGAACGCACCTCATTTGCTATGCTTCACGTGCAATTTCCAACTTGTTGTGTTATCTAACTAATTAATAGATCGGAAGGCGCACACAATCACCTCATCGAGCTCGTGGCTGAATTAGTTAAAATTCGATTCACATATAAAAACGCCATCGGTCTCCCAAGTCCTATTTTGATGGAAAACATACGAAAACCCAATTTTAGCGATTGACTCATTGACTTGACATTATCTTTTCCTTCTCCCAGCTCTCATATCTTTGTTTGCAGGAAAACACAATGATTAACCTATGAGTCAAACACGGCTTCCTTTTACACTTTTGTTTACAGAGCACTTCGGATTTCTTCTGACTCTTCTGCTCTAAATAAGGAAATTAGTTACCTCAAATCTCTTGCTCTCACTCGTGGTTATAATCCCTCTTTGATTGACAAAGCTCTGTATAAATTTAATCAGCCTAAACGTCTTCTTACTGATTCGAATAATTCGTCTAATATTAACTCTATAGTTCTACCTTTTTATTCTCCTCTTTGTTTCAAAATAGCTAAAATCCTTTCTCGTTTCAATTTTAAAGTTATCTTCAAACCTATGAATAAAATTAAATTCTCGTCTTTGAAAGATCCTATTCCTGTTGAGAACCGGTGGGGTGTTTATTTTATTCCTTGCTCTTGCAATTTGGGTTATATTGGTCAGACCAGAAGAGCGTTGAAGAAAAGATTGGATGAACATCAGAGGTACATTAAAAATCAGGAATTATCTAGGTCTTCCATTGCTTCTCACTGTTGGTCTTCCTGTCATTATTTCAATTTTTCCATGGCCAGAATTATTTCTAATCCTGCCTCTCCTTCTCATTTAGATACTCACGAAGCTTATTTTATTTATAAAAATTGTAATACTCTTGTCAACAATCTCTCTACATCCCCCTCCCTTTCTCCTGCATGGAAATTACTTTTGTAGTTTTTTATTATTACTATATTCATTTTTTTTTTTTTTTTTTTTTACTATTTTCTTATTTTTATTTATTTATTTCATTATATCATTTTTAATTAATTAATTTTATTCTATTTTGATTTTTATTTATTTATTTATTTATTTATTTTAATTGATTTATTTATTTTATTTTATTTATTTTTCAATTGTTTTCTTTATCTTTTATTAGTTTTTCTCTGCCACCTGTGTTCTTTTAGCCAGCGCCACCTGGGGCACTCTTTGTAATCTCCTCCCTCCTTCTTTGAGTTTATCTTTACTTTTTTCTTCCACCTTGGCTGTGACAAGCAGCGCCACCTGTCGCACTCTGTGTAATCTCCTCCCTCTTTATTTCACTGTTATTTCCACTCTGTCCGTTGTGACACGTGTTTGGATCAGCTGATGACGAGCGGTAATTTTGCAGCTCGAAACGCGTCCTGTTTAATTTATCTTTTTATGGTGATTTAACAAAGTTTTTATTTATTGATACTAATTTCGGGTTTGAACAGGGATGTAATGAAGAGTATACGACGTATATCTTTTTAATTTTTTTAAGGAATACCGTATACTCTAGAAATACTATCTACCGTATACTCTACTACTGTACTCTAGAAATCTAGAGTACAGTTGGCTCTCGTTAATTCAAACTCGTCGGGACCACAAGAAATGTTCGAATTATCCAGAGTTCGAATTGTGGAATTTATGAGAGGAAAACATAATTAAAGGGGTACTATTACAAAGGAATTAATGTTTTAGTATTTTTTAAATATATTTCGGCTGTTATCATTAGAAGACGACTTAATATTAAATAAAAGATAAAAAGATATAAATACATAAACTAATTAAAAGATTAGGAACAAGCACAAGCGAAGATGGGGTAGAGGTGTCATTGATAAACAGACGGGCCACTAAAAAAGCGGATATCAAATACATGGGACTAGGGTAGATGTGCCAGTAATGGGCCACCTTAAGGAATTTCTCTAAAAAATAATTTTTTATTAATAGTTATAATTATTGTATTCCAATTTTTTTCATATTAGATTAATCTTTCAACAATATTTAACTAATCCCACAGTTACATTTCCCAATAGAAATAAAAATTTCATTTTAAATAATAGAACTATGTCTAAACACCCAAATGCCCAGTAATGGGCCACCTATGTTCCAGTAATGGACCGCCTATGTTCCAGTAATGGGCCACCCTACAAAAAATAACAGATAATTATTTTTAGGTGCGTTCGTAATTATATAAATAGGTAGCGCCTATAATTGTCGTTCAGTCCGTCTGTCTGTCCATCTATCTGTCCGTTTGTCTGACAGTCTGTCTATCTGTCCGTTTGTCTGTCCGCATATAACAACGGAAAACTATCCAACTGAATCGTTTGAAATTTAAAATACATAATTATTACATAATTTTGTCGAGTCATTTCAAATTTTATGAAAATCGGATGGATAAATCAATTACAGGGACATTCAAAAGGATTCCGTTACATTACGGCCAATAGGGAAAAAAGTTTTAAATGCATTTTAATCATTTGAAATTTAAAACATATAATTATTGCGTAATTTTGTCGAGTCATTTCAAATGTTATGAAAATCGGATGCATAGATCAATTACAGGGACAATCAAAAGGATTCCGTTACATTACGGTCAATGGGGAAGAAGTTTCAAATGCATTTTAATGATGTTACACTCATTCGAACATAATAGAATTGTCATGAATCTATGAAATATATACTAAAATATGCATTCTGTACAATCTGTGACGCAAAGAATTTTTATTATTAAATTACAGGGCTACACAAAAGTATTCCACTATATAATGCTAGACGGGGAAACATGGTTTGGTACGTGTTTTAATTATATTCAACTATTTCACATTTTGCAGCAGGGTTGCACGGAAATGGCACGGCCTTTTTGAAGCAATTGTAAATTGTTTTTTCTTCAATTACCCCCATTGATCCCGTTCTTATATGTATAACTATTCAATTAACACTGTTTTGAGAAGGATGTTGAAAGGTGTGTGAAAGGAGGGGGTTGATGAATTTGTTGGACTTAAGGAACAAGAAAATTGAAGCAGAGGAGTAATATAAAAAAAAAAAAAACTCAGCACTGAACGATAAATTAGGAATAAGAGATGGAAATTTGATTTCATGTGATTTCGAAGTATATTTTTACAACTGAATAAAGAACATTTTATGAAAATATTCGATATATGGAGATAGATATTTCGCTATATAGAGACTGTCTTTAATGTAATCATGGGAAAAGGGGAACATTCCTACTAAAAATTCGTTATATAGAGAAATTCGATGTATGGAGTTTCATTATAGAGAGACTTGACTGTATTTATAAATAAATTGTCTTTATTAAATTCTAGTACGTAAAATTTAAGTATTAAATTTGTTTATTTAGTTTTCAGTTAAATCAAAATATTTTATCACTACTGAAATTACACTTTTAGTATTGGTCACTTGGGTGGCCCATTACTGGCAAATCACGAAATAAGCAATCCAGTAATGGACCACCCCTCCTAAAATCTTAAAAATAAATAAAATTTTGTAAATGGCCATTGGTATATTAAATTCAATGTTTTATATTGCTAACCAAACAAAAACATTCAATTTTTACGGAAAAATAAAAAAGATATAAAACTAAGTAAGTAAAGTCTGCTCTTAGCATGTTCATTAAGATTTTCAGTGAAAAACAGAAAAACTGTGAAACTTTATTTTCTGCTTCCTAATTGTTTTGACGAAAAGTGTAAAAAATTAATCCAGCTTATAAAGCATGCAAGGTAGAGTTCAGAAAAAAATAATAAAAGCTTAACTATTATTTATTATTTTTTTATAAACCAAAAAGTGCGAGGTGGCCCATTACTGGCACATCTACCCTATATCTATACTTGTTCAGAACAATTCTGACAAAAATGAAAGGAAGAAAGTTATTTCAAGGATCTGAAGTTTGGGAGAAAGTAAGGAAAAATGAAAATCGGAATCTCATTAGTTCGAATTAAACGAAGTCAAGAGAAAATAAGTTCGAATTAATGAAAAAAATTTAATGTTATACTGCTATTGAGAATTTTGGGACTTCCTGTTTAGTTCGAATTAAGCGAACATTCGATTTATCCGATTTCGAATTAACGAGAGCCCACTGTATATACATTCTAGGGCATACATTTTGCTTTGACCGTATACCCTCTACTTATAGGCATACCCTTTGCTTTTTTTTACGACTACACGACAGGGTCTGAAGCTAGTTTCCATTAAGATGTGAGATGGAAGACTACATGTATTGTTAGGCCAATAAAGAATTATTGTTAGGCTAATAATTCCAAGATTAGGCCTGCCTAATCTTGGAATTTGGTCCAGTTATAAGCGATTTCGATCACGTGATTCGATCCTATTTTTCGACCGGTTTTTCTGCTTTTGTCGGGAAATGTCTTCAAAAATATCAACTTTGAAGACTTGTTACGAAAGATCTATTGCTTTTGTAAAAAAGCAGAAAACTGAGTGCAATTAGAACAGTTTCTGAATAACAACACTTGCTAGTTTCATGCATTTCCGAACAAAAATAAATTAAAATTTATGTCACAAAGTTGCCCTTTTTGATTTAAGGACACCTATAAGATGAAGAGAGAACACGAAATCTTGGATTGGATTCATATCAGAACCAATATAAGAAACAGTCTCTTTAAAACCAAATTCATTTTTATTATATACAGCCGAATCCCTCAAATCCGCATAGTTTCGGACCAGAGGTTGTGTGGATTTTAAAATTTCGCAAATTTCTGGTCATTGCTTTATTTACATTTTTAAAACAGTAATTTGAATATAATTAATAATTCAATCAAAATTATAATGAATTCTTTTAAATATGGTAAAATATTAAAATAATTAAGTAAAGTAATAGACTAAAATAATAAAATTAGGATAATTTTTAAACTATCAAAAGCAAAGCTCAAGTAAATAACCATTTTTATATAATTAAATATTCATTATAAAGATCGGATGTATTTTTCCTATATTATTTAATGAAAGTTGCCTCATAAAGGTACAGTACTAGTTCACTCAAAATCATAAAATAAGGAAGTTTTATTTCAGGTTTAGCCAAATATAATAACTAAAAAAGCTTGATTAATACATAAATATATTTGGTAATAAGATTGTGATTACCAGTGATATCAGCAGTATCTTAATTTTTTTTTCAGAAATTAATTTATTCTTCCTTCAATGAAAAAGCACATGAATTCAGTTATATTAACGAAAATTGCACATTAAAAAATAGGTAGAATCGATATAAAAATAAAAAAGCCAATTTTTGTCCCTACATCTGAGCTAAAAGTTTCATTGTTTACATCTGCAAATTATGTGCGTATTTAAGGGTGCATTTCAATCCAAACTGCTTATTTTCTGATTTATTTTTTAATTCACTTTTGCTTTCAAACGCATCAAACTCGCAGATTCTCTTATTTAGAATCTATATAAGGTGCCATGTCTGTCAATTATTTGATAAATGCAGAAAATAATCCAAAAAACATGCTGTCAAAAACAGTGTTTTGAACCGATTTTCCCGAAGCGGGAGATCTGGGAACGAAAAAAAAGGGTCCTACTGAGAAGATAATTGTTTATAAATCTAGTTCTAATGAATTGGACGAAAAATGAAACCACACGACACCTTATACATCCCTTCAAAAATCACCTCAGCAAGTTTCATGCGTATACTTTTAAAAATGAATCTGAAAATGTATCGGAATATTTTGAGCTGTTGAGGATGAAAAATGATTTTTTCAAATACACCCTTAAGGGTTATGGATTTGAGGGAGTCCACTGTATTTTCAAAAGAAGTAAAGCTTTTAGACATATGCAAATGTCGTTCATTGACATGCTAAAGGCATGCCTTTACGACCGTGTAGATCGGTAATTAAAAAACTGTGAGAGGCGTCGTGCTGCGGAGACACTTGCCCCATCGGATGCTGTTAATGAGGAAGATTCGTACGCTATGGGGCTCGCCAATTAATGAGCGATACACCTGCGTTACTTTTTCTTTCTTTATCTGGACGTTCGATCAGCTTTTTTTTTACGCTACGCTGCTCGTAGATAGATACTTTCTTGGGCGTGGGAAGCTCCGTTTTGTTCCGAAGGAACGGGTTGAGAAGCTATGCGTACAATTTTCACTTATTCCGTTTTTATGAGAGACATAACACATAACGTACGTCCCTTATAATCGAGGGCGGTGCCAAACTTTTTTTCTTTGTCTATACATAGTTGTTTGTTGTTGTTTTAAAACTGTTTGTTTGTTGTAGTTTTTAACCATCCGCAGTCGCGTTTTGCATTGGGTTATTTATAAACATTTATACAGCACGTCCAGTTCCAGTGGCAATATAACAATTTTTATATAGAAGTATTTGCTTTGTATGATCTTAAAATTTCTATGATTAAATAAATAAACTTTCTGTGTGAAAATAGTGGTATTAAAAAGTTGGGAGGTTGGCTACTCTGTATACAACCAAATTCAGCTTTTTTTTTTTTTTTTTTTTTTTTTTTTTTGAGGGAGAGAGAGAGAGAGAGTGTGTTTTATTTTTAGGTTCTTTCGTAATTATTGAAAGAATTATCTAAATACGTAGCATGGCCGCCCACCCGTCTGTCTGTTTGTCCATCTATAACCGCGCAAAAGCTACCCAACCGAAAGGCTTGAAATTTAATAGTATCTTTGCAGTATTTAGTCCGTTACTTTAATATTTTACTAAAATCTAATGAAGTCTTAAAAATATACGAATAAAAGTTTTCTTTTTTCTATTAAATCCTATCCTACGTCATTCAGAGGCTATGCATACATAACGTTATCAGCTTTTTGGTAGCAAAATTTAGCTTAGCAAGAAAATACCCAGTAGCTTGAAATTTCTTTTTCAGCAATTCATACTATTAGATATTGGACCCTACCCCCCTCTTTTGATAGAATACATTACCCTCTCTCACACCCCCACCCCCTTTGACCCATTATGATTCAAAATGACCCTCTAATCGAATTTTCTGGAACATGTAACCTAACCCACTGGTCTTCTCATATCCAAAAAAGATAAATATAAAATTTTGTCAAAATCGTTAAATCTGTATTCTGGATTAGAGTGTATTTCGATTCAAACTGCTTATTTTCCGATTTATTTTTAAATTCATTTTTACTCTCAAATGCATCAAACTGGAAAGTTGTCTTATTTAGAAAATACACAAGGTGCCATGACTGTCGATTCTTTGATAAATGCACAAAATATTGCAAAAAGAAAAAAAAAAAAAAAAAGCAATCAAAAATGGCATTTTGAAACGATTTTTCCGAAGCGGGAGATCTGGGAACGAAAAAACGGTCATAGTGAGAAGGTAATTGTTTATAAATCAAATTCTAATGAATTGAGCGTAAAATGACATCACACGGCACCTTCTACGTCTCCTCAAAATTCCCCTCAGCAAGTTTCATGTTTATACTTTTAAAAATGTGTCTGAAATTGTATCGGAAAATTTCAAGCTGTTGAAGGTGGAAAAGCGTTTTTTCGAATACACCCTTAAAATAATGTGACCCCAGTGATTAAAAAACGACTAACCAATCGAATTTTCTATAACATGTGACCTATCCCAATGGTCTTCTCGTAATCCAAAAAGGTAGAATACAAGATTTACTCAAAATCATTACAGCTGTTTTTTAGATAAAATTGGTTTGACCCATAATGACCTAAAATTGACCCACTAATCGAAATTTCTCGGTCATGTGACCTAGCCCAATAATTTTCTCGTGCCAGAAAATGGTTGGACACAAAATTTCGTTAAAATCGATACAGCCGTTCTTTAGATATAAATAACTTGACTCTGACCCAAAATGACCCTCTAATCGAATTTTCTCAAACATGTGACCTAGCCCACTGGTCTTTTCATACCCAAAAAAGGTAAAATACAAAATTTTGTCAAAATCGTTAGAGCCGTTTTTAAGATAAAATTTACACACACACACACAGAAGTTTTGTTCGTATCATAGTATATGTTTGTGATAGTAAGAAATTTATCCCTTTTATACTACTACTAGGTATTGTATTATACAAATATATTATTAACAAGTAAGAAAAATCATGCGTTAAGCATAGATTATGAAGCACTTTCCAATACTTAATGAAATCTTTAACAAAACTTTGTTATTTAGGAAAATAATAGTGTATAGCCAAATATACCCAAATATGTATTCCAGTACATTAGAACAGCCCTGTATTTCATATGTCAGTTCATATAATGGGAAAATTTAGCTTAGCAAGAAAATACCCAGTAGCTTGAAATTTCTTTTTCAGCAATTCATACTATTAGGTGGAAACATATTTGAATACTTTTGTTCAGCCCTGTAGTTTACATTGTACCTTTATGACACGTCAGCATTAGGCTAAAATTTATTGTAAACTAAAACACTTTTAAAACAACTGAAATCACATTCTCATAAATCATCATTCACAGGCGTCCATGTACCGGATTCTTTGCGTGGCCCTGTATATCCCTTTATCTATATTCTGCAAACATTTCTCAGTAAATTGAATGCAGCTCAGCGTAAAAATGCATATCTTATTTAAGAACCACGTTTAAATAATTTACGCTCATATTCAGTAACGTTGGTGAGCTCTTTTGGGTAGCCCTGTATATCAACTATAACATTTATACACACCATATAATGTGCATATATTTAGCGAAATATAAACGCGAATATCAAAATTAAAATGAATTTCATCCATCCATCAGCCATCATCGGACACATATACGGTACTTCGGAAAGAATATACTATTTGAAATCTTTTGTATGGCCCTGTAAATGCTATGTACTTCATATTATGCAAGACAATAGCGTATAATTTATATTAAGCTTCAGTGACATATATCAATTTTATTATACATGAAAAAGCTTAATATATTTAAAATATGTCACACACAATTCCCCCTTTTACCATTATTTAATGGAATTCTTTTGTGTGGCCCTGTAAATGAATAATAGCTACATTTTCACCTTATATTTTATACAATGCATACTTTAATATGTTTGACAGGGTATAACATCTTTAAAATTCCTTTGAAACGATTTTTCCCCATAGGCCGTAATGTAATGGGAAACTTTTGATTCGCCCTGTAGATAAACTAATCATGGTAGAAACTTTATTTTCAATAGGACTTGTGCTAGGGTGAACGTCAATAACGTCCTAAAATTTCATGGCAATCCGAGTATATTTACGATTTTTCCCCATAGGCCGTAATGTAATGGGAAACTTTTGATTCGCCCTGTAGATAAACTAATCATGGTAGAAACTTTATTTTCAATAGGACTTGTGCTAGGGTAAACGTCAATAACGTCCTAAAATTTCATGGCAATCCGAGTATATTTACGATTTTTCCCCATAGGCCGTAATGTAATGGGAAACTTTTGATTCTCTCTGTAGATAAACTAATCATGGTAGATACTTTATTCTCAATAGGGTTCGTGGTAGGGTAAACCTCAATAACATATAAAAATTTCATAGCAATCCGAGTATATTTACGGTAGTTAGAGCGCGGACAGACGGCCAGACAAACCGAATGCATAAGCACTTTTCAACTTTGTTGGAAAGTGCTAAAAATTGTTTTCTAGGCTTTAAAGTCGATGATATGGGAGTACACCGCCCCCGTCATTATTTATGTCCAAACTGTCCCTGTATTTAAGTTTCAATATCTCGGCTATTGACCGACGAATTTTTTCAAAAATCATTATCAACAATGCTTTTATACTTCTGCACAATAGTTATCTCCAACGCTCCTCAACACCTCTGCCCTTTGCTCAATGCCCAGAAATCAAAATTTGTGTATAACAGAAAACTGCGCTTTTCTCAAAAACTATGCGATCTAGAGTAATCGCTAGGGTTTTCCTACAAGGTTTAAAGTGACTTCTATAACTCCTAATTTTTTTCATAATTTTAGTTTCACTAGATTCGGAATGAGATGGTGGGGGGGGGGGGGACATATTTTTGCAATGTATTTTCGACTATATCTCAGAAAATATACAGTGAAACCTCTGAGTAAGGGACACCCATGGGACCGGAACTTTTGTCAAGTAAATTAGAGGTGTCCCTTATTCAGAGTTTTGATTAATAGTTAGAACAATAGTTCGTAAGGATATAAAAATAACAAATCATGAAAGGTGAGGTTTAAATGTACCCGAGATGTATAAATTACATTAATGGCACACAAAAGGAATATAGAATTGATAAATTAAATTTTTCAAATGATTACAAAATCATTAAGTTATTTGTAGAATTATAGTTTTTATTTTATAAATAAAATCTGTTCATGCAAAAAGTATAAAAACATTTGAAAGAATTTTGCTTGAAGTAATCAAAGTAATTATTTTGCAAATTTCAAAAAAAAAAAAAAAAAAAAAAAAAAAAAAAAGTATTCAATTGCTGCGCTTAGCTAGCGGAAAACGTAAACACTTTTACAAATTCATTTTTTAACGGAAAGTTTTAAAACTGGAATGTTTGACTGTAAAAGCGATTTTGAATCGAGCTGTGTTTTCACTTTAAAAAAAAAATAAATTACTTATTGAATTATAAGCGTCTTTGATCATGCGACAAACACTTTTTTTACACTTTCTAAGTAGTTATTATTCTTTCGAGTAGAAATCCGATTCAAAAAGCCTTCTTTGACAATATTTTCTGTAAGATCTATTGCGTTTCCCCCCCCCCCCCAAAAAAAAAAAAAAAAACCCAAAAAACAATTTGATTATATAATTTCTGAACAATAACGCCTGCTAGTTTCATACATTTTAAAATAAAAATAAATTAAATCTTATGTCATAAAAGTTGCCCTTTTGGATTTGAGAACAGCATAAAAAGCATCTGTAAAGCTCTTTATTTCATAAATTTATTTTATTCTCCACTTTCAGATTCATCCTGAAAATTTTTAGCATTACTTTTAATGGGGGATCACTGATGTCAAATTAGAATTGTGGGTAAATAAATAATCGCTAATTGTGTCGTATGTGATTGTATCCACATGACAATCTGTTTTATTTGATAAATTCACAAAAAATCTGTATTTTCATTTTCATCACAGACACATTTCAGTATCTGAAATATAAAAACCAGTCCTTTTGATCTCATTTTCAACTGTCCCTTAAATCAAGTGTCTCTTATTCAGAGGTAAATACATTACATGTCTTATACCAAGGGACTGGGACCGGAAGTTTTGTCCCTTAATTAGAGGTGTCCCTTATTCGGAGTGTCCCTTATTTGGAGGTTTCACTGTAATACCTAAAATTAAAAGAAATACATTTTTGAATTCAGCATAACGAAAACTTTCATAAGATACCCCATACGATATACAAAGAAAATATTTTGTTTTCTTTAAATAACTTCATTAACCCCCCCTATCCGACTCCTAAATATATTTGTAAATGTTTAATAAACTGTAAATATGTGGGTCAATAGTCTTTATAACGTCCCCCAGCTTGAGCTTTCCACGTTGTCGAAAACGTGTGTAAATTAAAATAAAATGTAGATGCCGCTGCAAGTTTTGGCACTTCCCATTTGTGAAGCGAAGTGAAATCACTTAGATATATTTCGTGAGAATCCCCGTATGTGTGTGAAAATGTGAGCTTAAAAATTAAGCTTAAAAATTTTATGTTCTATCTGTAAAATGTAGGAGAGATCCTTAAAATATCTTGGAATATGATGTCAAGAATAAGAATAAAAAGTGTTCTCCATTTGACTGAAGCTTAATGAATTAAAATAAAGTATCAGCAGAATATTAATCGTCCGGGCTTGGCGCGAATCCAGAAGGATTACGACATGGTGCATCGGCCAGGAAAAAAGTAAGCTGTTTATTTTCAGTGAAAACATTTTATTCCTAAAGTAATGAAAAGAAAAAAATAATTTGATGATTTATGGAAAAGAAAAATGTTTAATTTGAACAACTTGTTTGAACTGTTTATTTTGAACAATTCTGATTATTTATATTAAAAGTGAAAGTAACGTATTAATTGTGATAAGAAAGAAAATTTGTATGATTTAATGTTTAAATTGATTTTGAATAGTTTTTGTTTCTGATATTATTGCTACTTAAACATGAATGATTTGGCAAAGCTTAAAACAGAAAGAGCTATTTTGAGAACAGCGGTAACTAAGTATATAAATAAAATCGAAAGTGAAAATTTGGAAAATTCTTCAGAAACCTCATTAGAGGAATTTATTTTGTATTTAGATCAAATGAGTAAAGAATTAAAACCTCTTGATAATGAAATAAAAAATGCAATTAATGAAGAGAAAGACTTTGAAAATGAGGTTCAAAGCGCTATTGAATATAATCAGAAAATTACAAATTGGATTAGTAAAATTAATGCGATAATAAAAGTTAACAAATATTCTAAACAAAATACTCTTTCCAGCCCCGATAGTACACCTCAGAAGGTTATATCTAATAGTTCAAGTGAATCATTTGCAAATACGGGAAATAATAATTTAAATTTTAATAATGTAACAGTAAAATTGCCCAAGATCGCCATTGCAAAATATTACGGCGATCCGTGTCTGTGAATGGAGTTTTGGAATCAGTTTCAAAGCTCGATTGATAAAAACGAAACTTTGTCTAAAATAGATAAATTTTCATATTTAAAGACTCTTTTGGGAGGGGTCGCGTTCAATGTTGTGAATGGTTTCGCTTTGTCAGAGGAAAATTATGAAAAAGCAATTAAATTATTTAGAACAAAGGTTTGGGAGACAAGAATTAGTAGTTAACGGGCATATGTCAAAGTTGTTAAATCTTAATCCCGTCAAGTAAGCTGGTACAAATATTTTTGAGTTGAGGAAATTGTATGACATTGTAGAAATTCAAATTCGAAGTTTAGAATCGTTAAATGTAACGACGGAAATGTATGGTCATCTTTTATATTCCATTCTGATTAGATTGATTCCAGATGATCTCGCTCTAAATTTTAATAGAAAACGTTTGGAGAAATCAGATGAAAATGAATTTAATGTTTTGGAACTTTTGCGATGTTTAAAAATTGAAATTGAGTGCCGGGAATCTTCCCTTATGCTAAGTCATTTTAAAGAAACTAAACGAAAGTATACAGGTCCCCCCCCGAGAAGCAAAGTAATAAAAATTATTTCAAAGGTTCAAACTCTGCGAGCGCTTTGAATGCACAAATTCTATCCTGTATATTTTGTTCTGCTCCCCATGATTCATTCAAATGTAGTCTACCCCCGCAAGAAAAATTCAAGATATTGAAAAATTCTAATCGTTGTTTTAAATGCTTTAAATTTTTTCACGTCAGCAAAAAATGTAGAAGTAAATTATCTTGCTTTAAGTGTAAAAATCAATATCACCATGGTTCTATTTGTACGAAAGACAGCAGAGGGTTAAATACTTCTCGAGATAATAGAATAAGCAATACGCAACAAAATTCTGAATCTTCGAATTCCGGATTTGAGGCGACAGTGAATGTAAACAATTCTAGTTCTGAAATTGTTAGTTCTGTTTCACATTGTAATAATAGCATGACGTGTTCTAAAAATGTTTATTTACAAACATGTAAAGTTATTGCAAGTTCTAATCAAAATTCAAAATTAACTAGAATACTTTCAGATAATAGAAGTCAGCGATCATTCGTTACTGTGGATTTGGTGGAATCTTTGAATTTAAAACCAATATGTGAGGAGATTTTATCAGTGTATTCTTTCGGAATGCCGAGCGCGGTAGAAAGGGTATATCCAATAATAGAAGTCGAAATTAAAAGCTTAGATCAATCTTTCAGAACTAAAGTGCGAGCGCTTGTTGTTCCTAAAATATCAGGTGCCGAGATGTACGAACCATATGCACAAATTAGAGAATTTATGAGTGATAATAAGATGAAAATGGCGGATGCTTGTGTAGGAAAAGATTTAATAAATGTTGAAATATTAACTGGATCGGACCTGTTTTGGGAATTCATCTTAAATGAACGAGTATTCATTAGTAAAGATTCTGGAGCTGTAAAAACAGTTTTTAGATGGGTAATTACGGTACAGGAATTAAGAAATGGAAACAGTTGTTCTCAAAATATTGCGGTAATGAAAAATGCAGTTGAAATAAATGATTTAAGAAATTTTGGGGAAATTGATTCTATTGGTATTTCGGACGAAAATGACGAATTATCCCAAAAGGACAAACTGTTAATAGAAGATTTTGAGAGGAAATTGCAATACAAAAATAACAGGTACATAACTAATCTGATTTGGGATTAGAGTCCACGTGAAATTAATAATAATTTTCGCATTGCTAAAAAGCGGTTCGATAGTTTGAAAGAAAAACTGAATAAAAATAAAGCAATATGCGCTGAATATAAGAAAGTTATCGATGAGCAACTCTGTGAAGGAATTGTAGAAGTATGTAAAAATGACGCGTTATTGTCCGGATACTATAATGCCACATAAGGCTGTTTTAAGACCAGATAAAGAAACTACGCGCGTAAGGATAGTTTTTGATGCGTCCTCAAAGGAAAATCATTCGAAATCTTTAAATGATCTTTTAGTAGCAGGTCCAAATTTAAATCCTAATTTATTAGATATGATACTTAAATTTCGAACATATGAAATTGCTTTTTCTTCAGACATTGAGAAAGCATACTTAATGATAGAAATAGCGAAGGAAGATAGAAAATACTTAAAATTTCTTTGGTTTAATAATGATGACTCTAAATATTTTAAGATAATGAATATGACACGGTTACCATTTGGAATTCGGTGTAGCGCTTTTGTCTTAGCACCCACAATTAAAGCACATGTTAAAAAATATAAAGAATTTTATCCTGAGATTTTTGAGATGTTAAATAACTCTATGTATGTTGATGATCTGTATTCTGGAGCAGATACAGCGGAAAATGCTTATAAACTTTCTTCCAATGCTAGTATTATACTTAAGGACGCTAGTATGAACTTGCGCAAATTTAAGATAAATTCTAAAGAATTAAAAGAATTGTGGAAACAAAACGGTATGTTAGATAACCCATCTGAGCGGTCTATGTTATTGGGACTGGAATGGGATACAAATAAAGACATAAGAATTGATTCATCAGAATTACAAGATATTTCAACCAACACTAATTTGGCCACTAAAAGATCAGTCCTGCATACTGCAGTCAAAATCTATGATCTCGCTGGATATGTAGCTCCCTTTATAATCAGAATTAAGTTGTTAATGCAAAAAATATGGCTTAAAGGGCTGGAATGGGACGAAAAACTTCCTTCAGATCTAGATAGTGAACTTCAAAATTGGTTAGTGGAAGTTCAAGAGTTAAAAAACATATCAATAGATAGAAGATATTTTCTGGGAGGTGCAAATCCAACAGATGTAACTATGCATATATTTTGCGATGCTAGTGATAAAGCATATGGAGCTGTTGCATATTTCAAATATATGAACAAAAACGGCGAAGCGAAAACTTCTCTCATAATGTCAAAATCACGTGTTACTCCTCTTAAAAGTCTAACATTACCTCGTCTGGAGTTGATGGGAGCAGTTGTAGCAGTGAAAATCTATAAGTGTTTGAATGAAATATTTCATAACTATTGTGATAATGCATTTTTTTGGACAGACTCGAAAATTGTTTTAAGCTGGATCAAAAGTTCAGCAAAAGACTGGAAACCATTCGTATGTAATCGAGTCATAGAAATACAAAAATTATCTGATCCGAAAAATTGGAATCATTGCGCAGGTAAAGATAACCCAGCCGATTTATTAACCAGGGGTTTAAAATTGAAATTTTTGAATGATAATCCATTATGGTGGTTTGGACCATCTTGGTTGCCAAATTCCTGAGAATTGCCTGTACTATCGAAAAATGTTTCAGATAATGACAACGTGTTAGAATGTAGGGAAAATATCCTGATTAATAACTGCATTACTGAAAATAATGTGTTGGTGAAACTTTAAGAAAATGTCAGTAGTATGCTAAAATTACTTCGAATAATTGCATGGGTTAAACGCTTTATAAGGAAAATAAGAAAATTACCTGTGGACGATAGTCCTTTATCTGCTGATGATCTCCAAGAAGCAGAAATATTCTGCATTGCGGCAATCCAGAAACAGTTTTATAAATCAGATATAGACTCACTTAAATCAAAGAGTGAGCTTCAAAAACAGTCTAGCATACTATCGTTAGCACCGTTTCTTGATAAGAATGATTTATTAAGAATAAAGGAAAGAATAAACGAGAGTAATTATACTTACGGAGAAAAGCATCCAATCCTGCTTCCAAAGGAATCACGATTTACAGAATTGCTAATATTACACGAGCACAACAAAATGCTTCATGGTGGGGTTGCGGCTACACTATGTAAATTGCGACAAAATTAAAGGCCAGCAACAAATGCCTCGTGTATAGAAAATATGCAGTGAAGCCAGCAAAACAAATGACGGCGCAACTTCCTAGAGATCGGATCTCAGAAACACGTGCATTTTCTGTTTCTGGTGTGGATTTTACTGGTCCTGTTTACGTAAAAAATGGGGACAACACCGACAAGGCTTACATAGCTCTCTTCACTTGCGCTGTCACTCGTGCTGTCCACCTGGAACTAGTTTCAGATTTGTCAACTAACAAATTTATTTTGGCACTAGGCGTTTCCTTACCCGAAGAGGGAACTGCAGTATATTTTACTCGGACAATGCCAAAACGTTCAAATGTGCTATAAAGAAATTCAATATTTCTTTGACATAATTAAGCACCAAGATTTTCAAGATTTTATATCTTCTGAAAAAATAACATGGAAGTTCATAGTTGAACTTGCCCCATGGTGGGGAGGTTTTTATGAGAGACTCGTGAAAAGTATTAAGGAAACCTTAAGAAAAATCTTAGGAAAAGCTCTACTAACTTTTGAAAAGCTTATGACTGTGCTTGTAGAGGTAGAAAATGTCCTCAACCATAGGCCTCTGATGTACGTTTATGATGACTACGCCGAACCTGAATCACTAACAACTGCCCATTTCTTACTCGCTGGACACAAAGTGGAATATCCTTTTAATTTTAACGAACTGTTCAATACCTCTGTAACTAGGACTAGTTTAATTAAAAGAAAAGTGTATCAAACAAAACTTTTGAGCCAGATTTGGGAGAAATGGAAGACTGATTATTTACTTGCAACAAAAAGTCTGCATTCCTTCGGAACTCCTACTGCTCAGAAAGACCTAAAAATTAATGACATTGTTCTAATTGAAGGTGTAAGTAAGACAAAATTCTTATGGAACTTAGGACGAATTATTGAGGTCAACAAAGGTCGTGATGGACTAGTCAGATCTTGTGTCGTCAAGACCATAAAAGGAAATTTAAGACGTCCCATTCAACTTATATATCCTTTTGAAATTACTGATTAATGATATAATTTGTAAATAAATTTTTCTGTGCATATAATATTTCAAGTTAGTATTACGTTTATGTAAATATGTAAATAACATTAATATCTTTTTTACTGCATTATATTTTTATTATAATTGTAATATTTATTTTATACTGTAAATACTGATTTATTTATTATTACATTATTATTATTGCATCTATTATGTTATTCTATAAAAGTTTTTGCAAAAATCCTGGCCAGGTATGCTATGTTGTACAATTTGGTATGAAACATATATTTTCAAGTTATAATGTGAATGTTTATTTAATGATGTTCTCATATTTTCTTAAAGGTAAAAAATTGTATATGTAATATAAGGTGATAATTGTGAAAATTATCAGGTGGGGAGTGTCGAAAATGTGTGTAAATTAAAATGAAATGTAGATGTCGCTGCAAGTTTTGGCACTTCCCATTTGTGAAGCGAAGTGAAATCACTTAGATATATTTTGTGAGAACCACCGTATGTGTGTAAAAATGTGAGCTTAAAAATGAAGCTTAAAAATTTTATGTTCTATCTGTAAAATGTAGGAGAGATCCTTAAAATATCTTGGAATATGATGTCAAGAATAAGAATAAAAAGTGTTCTCCATTTGATTGAAGCTTAATGAATTAAAATAAAATATTAGCAGAATATTAATCGACCGGGCTTGGCGCGAATCCAGAAGGATTACGACACACGTTTCATAATTTATGAGTAAAATGGCTGTGACAGACGGATATACAGACACAGAAGTAATCTTATAATGGTTCCGTTTCCATTTAATAAGTATGGAACCCTGAAAATGGAAAATTCAGTTAAATTTCAAATTTCTTCCATGATCAAGCTTGGCAATTCTATATCTTTCCGTTAAAAAATGAACTTTTAAATGAGTCGATATGTTTTCCGCTTGTTGAGCACAGCAGTTAAGAACAGCTTTAAGTGAGTTTTCAAGGGTGCAAAATTGTCTCTTCCGCTTTTTTTTTTTTTTAAGAAATTTTGTAATGCTTGAATTGTAAAAAAACTATAGAACGTTTACTTAAATTTCTTATTTAATATTCAACATCTGTATTCTAAAATATGAATTTTATCAAACTTTCCGTTCAGGGAGAAAAATTCACGGCTGGCTTTCCACGGATGAGTGACTTCATTTCATTTCACACAATTTAGATTCTTTTGACGCATACAACCTTATGGGAAAATTTTACATTGTATTTTAAATTACTATATGTTCGCAAGCCATAGAATATAGAATAGCAACATTGATGATCGTTTGAATTATGACTGTTATATTTAAAAAAAAAACTCATAAAATAAAAATGAAGGTAATTTCATAATTTTTAAAACTATATAGTAAAAAATAGATTTTTAAGAATATTTCTTCGCAATCTCTTTATTCTTAAAAAAATAAGAAAAAAAAGTAATGTTGTCACAAATTACTGACAATGATTTTTTGTGATTTGGGTATTTCTTTGCTAATATTTAAAAAAATTACAGTACACAAAAGTGTGAAAATTGGTGTTGTTATAGAAAAATGTTTGGTAAACACGTTGATGAAAACAGCTTTTAAATTGAATAAGTATTTTAAGGGATATTAAATGTTAAACTCGGTCAAAATCATTCCTTTAAAAAAGTTTTATAGGAGCAAAAACTATTCATAGGTATTTAAATATTTTTAGATCATTTTATGCATCAAAAGTTCCGGATGTTTTTTTTTTCTTAAAAAAAAAAAAAAAAAAAAAAAAAAAGATTCATTTTTGAGGTTTTATTTTCATTTTAAATTCAAATTTTCAGCATTATGAGAGACAATTTTTACATATTTTAGAAACGATTACGATTTTAAATTGTTTCCAAATGATCTAAAAATATTTCCTCAAATTAAAAAGAAAAGAAAATTTTAAATGACAATTAAATAATTACGATTGCAGGAAAATATTGAAAATTACGTCATACAAGTATATTTACATGTGAATATTAAAAGGAAAAGAAAATATTAAAATGGTGAATTCATTAAAATACCTTAAACCCCAATAATGGAAAAAATTTCGTCATAATTAAAATAATCAAGCAATAATATTTTAAACAGTGTAAATTTAAAAATAAATTTATGTGAGACATTTAACCTTTCTAAAGGATCTTTTAAACTATTGTTGAGAATTCTAAGGCAGCGGAAATAAAAGTATTTCTTTTATAGCAATAAAAGTATCTCCACGTGTATATCTATACCAATATTATAAAGAGGAAAGATTTGATTGTTTGTTTGTTTGAATTGAATAGGCTCCGAAACTACTTGACGGATTTTAAAAATTCTTTCACTGTTGGAAATCTACGCTATTTCCACTGAACATAGGCTAATTTTTAATTGATTTATTCAAATATTTTTCTTAATAATTCAAAATTTCATTATTTTTCATACAGAATCAATTAAAATTTTTCCGATAAAAAATAACCATATTTCTTTCCCGTTGCCAAGAAAATGTAATCTGGAATAATAATAATAAATAAATTAAATCTTAGTAATTATGGAACAAAACAATTTGTATAATTTTAAAATAGAAAAGAAAAATAATGAAATAGTTTACTGATAAATAAACGACTATTACTGGATACCACGTGAGGCATAAAATCGCAATTTTGTTGTAATCGTGCCAGCGTGATCCGTAGATGACATCTGCACCTAAATATTATTGGCAATATTATTGTTTATATAATTTGTTTACATTATTTGGCAATATTAATCTCCCATCGACCAAAAAACTGTCGCCAAAGTATAAGTTTAAATGTCAATAATGGATGATCATATAATTCATAAGATTTACATAAGATCATCATAAATATCACATTCTTTTGACATTAAATATATTTTGCATAATTGTTACGTCGTCAACTAATTTTAATCCGACGTTTTATCTCTATTTCTATTAATATTTTAGTAATTTATTAATTCTTTGGTTATTTAAAATAAAAATTATATCCATTTGTATAATTTGGCGAAATTGATCGACGGAATAATCAAATGGTACCAACTGTTTACACTCTATCTGGATATTTAAGTTGATAGAATTAGCGTACTTATTGAGCCTCCGCCAAGTCATATGCTAAGCAGTCATTAAATCTGAGTTTTACCCTTACTATTATATATTTTTCATCTGCAGTTATTTTACCATCACTATAAAAGAAATATTTTGAATGTGAAGGAAAAATCATTGTCATGAAAAAATATTTGCAATTAATTTATCATTCATTCTAATAAAAAAACTGTACTACTAGGTTATCCCGTCGACCAAAAAATTATCGCCAATTTATCAGATTAAATGCTAATAATGGATGATCGTGAATGTCGCATTCAATGATATTAAATACGATCCACGTGTTTAAAATGTCATTAAGTGGTTTTTATTTCGACTTTTTATTAATATTTTTCTTAATATTCTACTAATTATTTGTTTTTTTTTTCGTTATTTAAGATAAAAATTACGTCAATATGTATAATTGGGCTATTAGTTTGGCGATTTGTATAACTTGGCGAAATTGGTTGACGGGATAGCAGAGTAATATTAAAAAAAAAAAAAAAAAAAAAAAAAAAGTGGGTAAGTGTGATTGGCAATCGCACACAGGGATTCGTTTAATATCTTTTTCAAAACGCTTTTTTTCATTAAATTAACAAATGAAAAATGGTTTTTCGGCGCTATTTTGGGATTTCTTCGCTAATCGCGCCAACCAGAACAAAATATTAACAGAACCTTCCCCAAAATGTTGCCTTGATCGCATAGATTTGTTCATTTCTCTATCAGAATCTGCAGATTTAGTAAAGCTACATAAGTAAATAAAATTATGAATAAAAGTAAAAACCTGAAAATTTCAATCCTTATGTATATAGATCACATTTTGTAGTTATTTTTCAACTGATACCATATTTTAGTGTATTTTTTAATGCTGCATCGAATGATATTAAGCAAATTCTTTTAAGTTCAGTAGTTCGTGAGATACCTTATATATATATATATATATTTTGATTTGGCGATGTCTTCGGCGCAAAAAAGGCTGTAATTTTCAACCTATATATATAAAAGAAAGTCTGGATTTCGTATTAATTATCGTACAAAAAAATCTATTGAACCTAAAATTTTGAAAGTGAGTTCTATAATCAGGTTAATGTGATTATGTAAGCTACGTTTAATTATCTCACTATATATAAAACGCAAAGTAAAATTTCACTCCGGAAGCTTATAACTTAAGTTCTACTAGATAGATTTTAATGGAACTTACATTGTTAGTTGGATAATTTTTCAGAAATTTTGTAACAAGTGAAATATAGCATTCTACGTTGTTTAATTGAATACTTATGGAGATGTTTTAAATCAGATGAACACAATTACAAAAGGTTGGCTTTAATTTAAAGGTTCCGCTGAATGAATTTTTATGTGATTAAAATTGTTAACATGTTGAGCGCTACGTCATTCATTGGTGACTAACACTGAACTTTCCGTTTAGATGACCAACTTTTCACTGATGACAGACAGTCGATATAAAACGATATAAAACTAAAAATTACTATGATATAAAAATTTCGTTTGATTCAAAGTTTCTTTAAAAAAACTGACCAGCGTAGCGGGCGAAGGCTGCTAGTCAAAAATAGAAAGAAAACTTTTAACTAATAAATCCATTAATGTGTGTTAAAAGCCGCAAGTAAAAGAAATTGTATCATAAGTAAAATGATGAAGTAATATTGGAAAACAGTCTAGATTAAAAATATATTTAGACGATGCATTTACTTCATAGTTTGATATGATCCTTTTAACTGTTGTTGCGAATTCTAATACGGCACAAGTAATATTTCCTTTCAAACAACAAAAGTATTTTCACATGAATATTAAAAATAGAAAGAAAAACTTTGTGAAAATTGGATCAGATTTAAACGATACATTTAAAGTACCTTACTTAATTTTTTTTCTCATACCGCGTTTCAAAAAATACCAGCAAGCAAAGTCTGTGTATTTCATTGTTTAACTGATCTTGTTTAATGAAACATGTAAATAGCCAGTAGAAGTTTAACAGCAGCTGATCCGACCTCAAAATTTCCGAATGAAAGAGAAATAAATCTAAATGAAAACAATTTTATAAGAAGTTTGCCACTTAGAAATTTTTTTTAAAAAAAGATGCTCAATGTTTTGCAATCTTTTAAAAGTCGATCATATTATCGTGTTTTTAGAGTCTATGATATCCCAACAGAGGTTGAGAGGCGCAGATCGTAGGGGGCTAAGATCTAAGGGGGGTAAGATTTCGAGAACTAAAGCTCATTTTTCACTCTTAATCCCGATATGCGCAGCCTACGTCATACTCTGAGTCTACTGAAAAAATTAGGTTCGGGATCAAACACGATATGACTATCTGATTCAGACTTGCACGCTGGACATGTTAAATTTATGTGTTGACCTTGTCAAACTACGTATTGGATTGTACAACACACTATATCAGTGGTTCCCAAACTATCTTGGTACGCGACCCACTTTTCAGTGAAAAAAATTTCGCGACCCACCTTTTAGTAAAAAATTAAAAATTGCGATCTCCCTCCCAACATAAAGTTGTATATCAGTATAGCAATTTTTATACGATCTCTATACGCTCGGCTATCCTATCCTAAGAAAAACTCAAATTTTCGTATAGAAGATAGATTATTGACAAAAGCAAGAATCGGTAATCTCAGTGTGTGGTGTGTAAGTGAATAGTAATTAAAACAATGGACAATTATGAAAACATAACTTTATAATCAATGAGATTTCTGTTACGGGTGTTTACCAATGTGAGAATATATATTAACATGCAGTTTGTCTCTGTACTTGTCTTTCAAAAACAACAGAAAAAGCATGAGAAAAAGCATAAGTAGAAAAAGCACAAAGTGTTGAATTTCATCAAGGACCTCAAAACTGATTTAAATATTTCTGGATATTTTGTTCGTATATTAATCTAAAAGGAAATTAAGGATTTTCTATTGAAATATTTTTTCCTGATGAAATTGTTATATCTTTTTGATGAAATAAAAGATTATTTTGATGACAAATTTCGATTGCTCCGCGACCCACTAAAACAATTGCCACGACCCATAGATCGGAAATCGCTGCACTATATAGTAAAATCCGGAATTTTGTACGCGTAATAGTTGAACTCTTTTTACTTTTAACTTGTAACTATTTCTTTTAAATGTTATTTGATATATAATTATCGCATATATAAAGGGATATTTTATTGATTTCTTTTCATTTGAATCAATAAACTATGCGAAAATAAATATTTTTGTATATCACTCCAAATTAAAGAGGTAAATTTCAAAAGTCAAAAAATTTTCGGACAATAATAACATTACGGAAGAGGAAGGGGGTGGGGTCGAGGAATGTTTATGTATGATATTGTAATAAGGGAAAGGGTCCAAAATAACCAACAAACTGATAACGTTATATGTGTACAGTCCCTAGAAAAACAATGTCTGTCTGTCATCATAGGACACTAAGCTATCAAATACATTTTTTTAATTCACTGATTAAAATTTCAATGCTTCAAATACTTATTAGAATTTTAATGAGATACACGCATTTAGAGCGACACTCTAAATTGTCGGCTTTAAAAGACAGGGGGAGGGAAGAACCTGTATGGAAGATTTAAAGTGAAAACAATATTCTGTAGACACCGCAATAAAACAAACATGATAAAACATCTGTAATTACGCTTCCATTAGAAGATGGGTAATTTCGCAAACAAAAAAAAAAAAGTGGAAAAAGAAAAAAAATCGTGGCTATGGAAACCACCTGACACGAAGTCACTCATCCGTATTCGAGCAACCACACCTCCTGCTAGTGCACAACGCCGTTGCTTTTTTTGCTTCTTTTTTTCGAGCAACAAGTGCATCAGCAGCAGGTATATCCATCTCTGTCAGGGAATCGACCCGCATACAAATTATGGACGATGCTCTGGGCAGAATCACTGAACATCACCTGCACATCACAGATGTGAAGGAGGGAAGAGGGGAGGGGTAGGGTGACAAATTGGAAATTTAATGTCTTTGGAGCATGAAAAAACGAAAAGTTGCTTCTTCAAACCACTCTTTTAATCGCATTAGAAAAAAAAGAGTATCGTGGAACAGAAGACAAACAGGTATGGAAGTCAGATCCCATCTCAGCAGTAAACGTCAAGTGACGTTTTCGGCAATTATCATTATTGATCTGTTGCTGCCTGAATAGTGGTTTATAGCCAGTAGCATATGTGGTATCTTACGTATTAGCTATCGCATGATAGTTGCTGCTTCTGAAATGCGTTTTGTAATGCGGTAAACTGCAAAAGTGTCGAAGAAAATAACATTTGACTTTTTGACATGCTTTTTAAAGTATCGTGCACATTAGCCAAGACGAAGACATCATGACTAGCCGCATAATATTATAATGATCCAGTCTGAACATGCAAATTAATTGATTCTTCTTAGGATAGGACGCACAATAATAAGTGTTGGAATGTATACTATACTAAATATACAAGCATAATATCGCAGTAACATATGCTACACTGTTAAAAATCGGCATAGTCACTCCACCACTTTTATAGATTATAGAGGATGCTCCATAATATAGTCAAGTAACCGTTTTTTATAAAAGTGGTGGAATGACTCAGTTAAAGCTGCAGATTTTTAACAAGATAGATTAATCCCTAAACTGTTTTTTTTTTTTTAAGCCAGGTTTCGTACGCTTCAAGGATGTTTTACCAGAATGTTTGTAAAGCAATATTTGCCTTGTTTAATGGGGAAAAAATCTATTGTTGCATATAGCAATCAGTACTTAATGAATTTTCTGGTGCAAAACCACCTAAAATCCCAGGAATCCATGCGCACGAACCCTGTAAGCGGACGACCCGGAATGAAAATTTTAGATTTGAGCAAGTTTTAAAAACCATTGTCTGCTTAATATATGTAACGGATTGCTCATTTCAAAAACGCCAAAAAAAGTGTAGCCGATTTAACCATGAGGTTTAGTACAAACCCTGCCCAACTAACTATTAAATAAATTGCCTCCACGATGAGAGTTTGCACGAATTAGTCAGAGTTTTTATAAGTAAGGAATCAGAGCCTTCTGGCAAATAAGTTCATATATCAAACGCAAATGAGCTTAAAGAAATTAAGTTGAAACTGGTTTGAATCAATATGAGCAGAAAAAACTTCTTAAAAACAGCGTAAAAAATTGTCAAACTCAATAGGTCTTTCGAAAGAACTGAGTCTTTCTTCGCCAGGCGCAAAGAAAACACTTCTTCAAACCAATTTTTTTTTCTTCGTTTTTCGAGCAACAAGTGCATCAGCAGCAAGTATATCCATCTCTGTCAGGGAATAGACCCGCATGCGAATTATGGACGATGCTCTGGGCAGAATCACTTGAAATCACCTGCACATCACAGATGAGAAGGGGGGGGGGAAGAGGGGGGGTAGGGTGACAAATTGGAAATTTAATGTCTTTGGAGCATAAAAAAACGAAAAGTTGCTTCTTCAAACCACTCTTTTAATCGCATTAGAAAAAAAAAAAAAAAAAAAAAAAAAAAAAAAACTTGGAAATTGCACGTGGATCGTAGTAAATAAGGTGTGTTCGTATTTCAACGAAATTAAAAAATATTCAGATACTGCTGTTACAGTATACAGTACAGTGGTCGAAATCTTTTGTGTGTTCCGATAAATACTATCTGCTTTTTACTATACGGGAAGTAGCTTGTAATAAACTGCAGCAACATATATCAATTTCATAAAATATGAAATAGTTTAATATAATTAAAACACGCCTCAAACAATATTTTCCTGTTACCATAATGCAATGCTATACTTTTGAGTAGCTCTTTAAAATAATAATAAATATTCTTTGTATCATAAATTGTACAATATGTATATTTTAGTATATACTTCATCTATTTAATTAGAAAGAGTGTAACATCATTAAAATGTACTTGAAACTATTTTTCCTATTGACCTAATGTAATGGAATACTTTTGATTGTTCCTGTAATTGAACTATAAATACGATTTTCATAAAATTTTAATTGACTCGGCAAAATTATGCACCAGTTATTGCATTAGTACAACATGTTTTAAATCTCAAACGATTTAGTTGGATAATTTTTGCTCTATTATATGTGGACGGACAGACTGAACGATGACAATAATTTGGTGTAATCCTGTGCAACGTATATAAATTTCATAAAATATTAAATAGTTTAATACTATTAAAATGCGTACCAAACAATGTCTCAATATATAATTATGCAATGAAATACTTTTGTGTGGCCTTGTAAATCAATGAGAAATATTATTTGCACCACAGATTGTACAGAATGTATATTATAGTACATACTTAATAGATACATATAAACTTTATTATGTTCGAAAGAGTGTAATACTATTAAAATGCACTTGAAACTTTTTTCCCCATTGACCGTAATGTATCGTAATCCTTTTGATTGTCCCTGTAATTGAACTATGCATAGAATTTCATAAAATTTGAAATGACAAAACTATCTAATAATTATATAAATACTTTTATAAATATAACCAAAGTAACTCAGATATTACCATAACAATAAGCCAATGAAACCAGTCTTTTTACAATCATCCTATTAAAATAGTTTGAAGTAGTTTTTGAGTTGTTATATGCGGACAGACAGAAAGACGGACGGACGGACTGAACGACAACTATAGGCGCTACGTATTTACATAATTACGAAAAAGAGAGTATCGTGGAACAATGAAACAGGTACGAAAGTCAGATCCCGTCTCAACGGTAAACGACAAGCGACATTTTTGGCGATTATCATTATTGATCTGTTGCTGCCTGAATAGTAGTTTATAGCCAATAGCATATGTGGTATCTTACGTATTAGTTATCGCATGATAGTTGCTGCTTCTGAAATGGGGCTTCTAATGCAGTAAAGCTGCAAAAGTGTTGAAGAAAAAATTTCCTTTTTTTGATAAAGGTTTTTTAAAATATCGTGCAGATCACCCAAGATATTATGACAACCACATAAAATGGTATTGATCCAGTCTGAACATGCAAACTGAAATTCTTCTTGGGATGGAAGATAAAATAAGTGTTGGAATGTATACCATACTAAATATTCAGGCATACTATCGTGCTATAACATTATGCTACACTGTTAAAAATCTGCAGTTTAAGCTGCATAGCCACCCCACCACTTTTATAGATTATCTCTATTTTAATCAATGAGCGAGCTCCATAATAAAGTCAAGTAACCGTTTTCCGTAAAAGAGGTGGAGTGACTATGCAGTTAAAGCTGCATACATCATGATGGAAACACACTTCGAGTTTCAAAAAGTGTACAAATTCAGTTACTGATTCTAGATATAGCGTTTGTTTAAAAAAAAAAAAAAAAAAAAAAAAAAAAGCTACATGCATATTAACATATTATGTTTAATTTTTATATGATCCGTGGTTCCTAAAAATCTGCTCTCCATTTAATAAAGACATTTGAAAAAATACCATTCTTTTATGACCCAAACTTACGAATTATATCTGGAGTTTTATGAAATTTCAATTTTCCACCCATACACTCTCAAACCAACATTCTTCTTTTCTCAGAAAATTTACTGGCAGCAGTGCTGCCGGTAATTTTCTTTTAATTGGCAGGTATCCGTTTATTTTTTTTCTCCGTTCCAAGAGGTAAAATATAAGTCAATTCAAGAAAGTTTGGAAAAGGCAAAAGCGGCAGACGCGAGGATCGAACCACCAACCCCAGCTTTGGAAGGCGAACGCGCTGGCAAGGAGATACAGTTATGCAGGAAGAAAATGCTTTCAAGTAAATGCGTTCCTTTCATATGGTTGTGGTTTGATCTATTTCATTTAAAACCTTTTAATTTTGAAGTTAATTTTGGGAAGATTTCGTATTTAACGAGATTGTGGCTTGAGTTTTTAAACGATATTCTTAATATAACATAAAAACGTGAATTTTAAATATATTTACGTAGATTGCTTGAGGTAAAATATGGGTGTTTTATTTGTGTTTGATAAGATCATTTTGATGTAATCTCTCTTTTTTTTTTTTTTTTTTTTTTTTTTTTTTGGCATTTAATTTTTTAATTAAAATATCTATTAAATGCGTTCACTTAAAGGATATTTTAAATGCGAATATTTATTTGTATATAACTTTGTAAATTCAACTTTATTCAACTTATCAAACTGTGAGTATTTTTGAATGAATCAAGAAGTTAATTGTTATTTATTTTTAAATTCGAAAACCTTTTTGTATTTTAAACTAAATTAGTCATCTTAATCTATAGAATCTTTTGTTTTTCATTTTAAAATAAATTTTAATTTATTACAAATAGACCCCATGCGCATGTGTGCTAGGAATAAACGGAATCTCTTCCTCTTTTTTAAATATTCGGAATGAATTCACAGATCAAATATGTTTTCTGGGAATGCGGAAATTATTTGTGAAAAAATAAGGCTAATTTAGTGTATATTGACGAATTTTTCTAACTGTGTACTGAAACTGCTTCTTTCTGTTTTTAGTGCCGCAGAAAATACTGAAATAATACAAAATTCATAATTTAATAAATTTTACGCGGATTTTTTTTTTTTTTTTTTTTTTTTTTTTTTTGAGACAAATGGCAATATTTTTCTAAAGTTACTCATAAAAGACATCGAAGCCGTATAAAAGTCAAATTTCGTATTTTAATATTATCACTTTGTAAAACAAATAAATGCCTTATATAAAAGCTCTTATACTTTTGTATCTTTTTTCATCAGTGATTTATGGGGTAATTAAACAGGCCTGTATTTTAAATTTTTCTTAAACATGCCTTTGAAGGAGAGGAAAGGGACCTCAAAAAAGTTATTCATACAGGCCCGGGTGGTAATTAATCGGCCTTTATGACTGTACTGCATTTTCACGATTTCTTCAATAGCCCTATCTAAAGAACTAATGCACGGAGTTTCATCAAACTTCAGATTCAGGTGTACATTGATAAATATAAGTGCTGATTATGTTTTGGTGTTTATCGTCCAACAGATGGCACTGATATGATAGATTTTTCACGATTTTTGCAATAGTTCTACTTGAAAAACTTTGCGCGCATTTTTATCAAACTTTAAACATAGTTAACCGTTAATATTATTTGTTGGCAATTAGGTTTGGCGTAAATCATCCAACAGGTGCGCTGCTATGCTGCATTTTTCAGAATTTACACAATTTTAGCGATAGTCCTATCTCAAGAACACACGGAATTTCATATCGTTAGAATCCCCATAATTGGCAAAGAATGCCGTTTAATTTTCGCACTGTGATAGGTAATTTAGAAATATTAACATGGGTGAGATAGAAAGTTTGAGTATTGGCATATGCGACTTGTATATATGTTGTACTTGCCTAACAAACTAATCGTTCATCTTAAAGGATCGATTTATTTATTATGGCCTAGTAATTTATTATTCATGTATGCTAATTAATTTTAATTTTTATGTTATTCATTAGAAACTTGTGTTAAAATAGTGTACTAACTATCTACATTAAACTAGTTTTTTCAACCGACTTCAAGGAGGAGACTATGATTTCGCCCTGTATGTATTTCTTGTTCACTCATAAATTCTTTAAATATGAACCGATTTTGATAATTCTTTTTTTTTTTCTTTTTTTTGTTTGAAAGTATAAGATACCTATGTGGTAGGGTGCAGCGAAAAAAATTATTTTTTAAAAATCAAAAACGGGTAAATGCCAAAAGTTGCCTTTATACTAGTACATCAACCGCGTGAAATTTTACCGCTGAAAAAAAAAAATGGCTTGAGTCTGCGCTTTTGCTTCAAAAACAGAAATTTTGGGTAAAATTTATCATTTTTTGACATTTTTTCAAAAAAAAAAAAATAATAACAAATTCCTACAGAGCTGGTTATTATTTAAAAGTACTACTTAAACCTTTATATTTATCTGCTTAATATATTTAAACTATGAAACAATATCTGTAGTCTGTATAATTGGAGCAAATCTGACAACTTTTGGTAAAAACCAGCGTTACCTCTCTACTGGAGCATGCAACGAAACGTTGTTTTGAATGCATTTCTTACCTACCTACTTTCAAAACTATTCTGTATATAACTCGTAGATGTAGCTGCATTTCATATCCCACCCGTCTCAGCCACTCAACAATCTAGGCCCAGTGTTTTATTTATGTATTGAATTGTTAGATTTTCCCGAAGAAGGGCATAAATTTTCTATGTATCAAAGTTAGTTTACCTCTTCTTTGTTTTCACTGACATTGGATGCTACTGGTGTAACCTGCTGCACGTATATTTTTATATCTTATACTATAATGCGAGCAAAAATTGTGTGTGGGTAAATTTTATCTCAAAAACGGCTCTAACGATTTTCGCAAAAATTTGGATTTTACCATTTTCGGGCACGAGAAGACCATTGGGCTAGGTCCCATGTTCGGGAAAATTCGATTACTGGGTCATTTTGGGTCATAATGGGTCAGGATAAAGCTATTTATATCTATAGAATGGCTGGATCGATTTTAAGGAAATTTTGTACCCAATCGTTTTTTGGTACGAAAAAACTATTGAGCTGCGTCACATGTTCGAAAAATTTCGATTAGTGGGTCATTTTTGGGTCATTATGGGTCAAGCCATTTTTATCTAAAAAACGGCTCTAACGATTTTGACCAAATTTTATATTGTACCGTTTTGGATTACAAGAAGACCATTGGGTTAGGTAACATGTTCGAGAAAATTCAGTTAGTGGGTCATTTTTGAGGTCATTGTGGGTCATGCTATTTTTATCTAGAGACTTTCTCACGCAATTTTGACTAAAAATTGCATTCTATGGTTTTCGGGCACGAAAAAAACATTGGGCTAAATTACATGTTCGAGAAAAAATTTTAATGGGTCATTAAGGGTCTGGGTCAAGCTATTTATATTTAAAGAACGGCGTGATGGATTATAACGAAATTTTGTATGTAACAGTTTTTTGACATGAGAAAACTAATGGGCTAAATCACATGTTTGAGAGATTTCGACTATGAGGGTCATTTGTGGGTCATGATGGGTCATAATGGGCCATGGTCAAGCTATATCTAAAGAACAGGTGAATCGATTTTAACGAAATTTTGTATGCAACATTTTTTTGGCACGATAAAATCATTGGACTAGGTTACATGTTCGAAAAATTTCGATTAATGGGTGATTTTGGGTCATTAAGAGTCTGGGTCAAGCTATTTATATTTAAAGAACGGCGTGGTGGATTATAACGAAATTTTGTATGTAACAGTTTTTTGACATGAGAAAACTAATGGGCTAAATCACATGTTTGAGAGATTTCGACTATGAGGGTCATTTGTGGGTCATGATGGGTCATAATGGGCCATGGTCAAGCTATATCTAAAGAACAGATGAATCGATTTTAACGAAATTTTGTATGCAACATTTTTTTGGCACGATAAAATCATTGGACTAGGTTACATGTTCGAAAAATTTCGATTAATGGGTCATTTTGGGACATTAAGAGTCTGGGTCAAGCTATTTATATTTAAAGAACGGCGTGATGGATTATAACGAAATTTTGTATGTAACAGTTTTTTGACATGAGAAAACTAATGGGCTAAATCACATGTTTGAGAGATTTCGACTATGAAGTCATTTGTGGGTCATGATGGGTCATAATGGGTTATGGTCAAGCTATATCTAAAGAACAGGTGGATCGATTTTAATGAAATTTTGTATGCAACATTTTTTTGGCACGATAAAATCATTGGACTAGGTTACATGTTCGAAAAATTTCGATTAATGGGTCATTTTGGGTCATTAAGAGTCTGGGTCAAGCTATTTATATTTAAAGAACGGCGTGGTGGATTATAACGAAATTTTGTATGTAACAGTTTTTTGACATGAGAAAACTAATGGGCTAAATCACATGTTTGAGAGATTTCGACTATGAGGGTCATTTGTGGGTCATGATGGGTCATAATGGGCCATGGTCAAGCTATATCTAAAGAACAGATGAATCGATTTTAACGAAATTTTGTATGCAACATTTTTTTGGCACGATAAAATCATTGGACTAGGTTACATGTTCGAAAAATTTCGATTAATGGGTCATTTTGGGACATTAAGAGTCTGGGTCAAGCTATTTATATTTAAAGAACGGCGTGATGGATTATAACGAAATTTTGTATGTAACAGTTTTTTGACATGAGAAAACTAATGGGCTAAATCACATGTTTGAGAGATTTCGACTATGAAGTCATTTGTGGGTCATGATGGGTCATAATGGGTTATGGTCAAGCTATATCTAAAGAACAGGTGGATCGATTTTAATGAAATTTTGTATGCAACATTTTTTTGGCACGATAAAATCATTGGACTAGGTTACATGTTCGAAAAATTTCGATTAATGGGTCATTTTGGATCATAGAGGGTCTGGGTCAAGCTATATATAATTAAAGAACGGCAGGATCAATTTTAACGAAATTCTGTATGCAACATTTTTTAGAAACGAGAAAACTAATGGACTAAGTCACATATTCGAGAGCTTTCGATTATAAGGGTCATTTGTGGGTCTTAATGGGTAAAGGTCAAGCTAAAGAATGGGTGGGTCGATTTTAACGAAATTTTGTATACAACATATTTTTGGCATGAGAAAATCATTGGTGTAGGTCACATGTTCGAGAAATTTCGATTAGTGGGCCACTTTTGGGTCATTCTAATTTTATCTAGACAACGTTTCGCGCAATTTTGACTAAATTTTGTAGTTTA
The DNA here is from genome assembly GCA_964019185.1 of Maratus speculifer. Classification (NCBI taxonomy): domain Eukaryota; kingdom Metazoa; phylum Arthropoda; class Arachnida; order Araneae; family Salticidae; genus Maratus; species Maratus speculifer. The sequence goes on from OZ025289.1 coordinate 308,592,326, forward strand.
TCGTTTTCGGGCACAAGAAAATCATTGGGTTATGACAGATTTTTGAGAAAATTCGATCAATGGGTCATTTTGGATCATAAGGGGTCAGGGTCAAACTAACTATATCTAAAAAACGGCTCAATCGATTTTATCTAAATTTTGTATCTAATGTTTTTCGCCATGCTAAAACTAATGAGCTAGGCCACACGTTCGAGAGATTTTGATTATAAGGGTCATTTGTTGGTCATGATGGGTCATGCTAATTTTATATAGAAAATGGTACTCACCATTTTGACTATACTTTGTATTATATTGTTTTTGAGCAAGAGAAAACCATTTGGCTTGGACACATGCTCGCGAAAATTCGATTAGTGGGTCATTTTGGGTCTTAATGAGCTAGGGTTATATATAACAACGCTAATATATGTAACAACGGAGCATAATAGCTAACTATATATAACAACGACTCAATCAATTTTACCTAAATTTTGAAACAAAACGTTTTTTGTCACGAGAAGACTATTGGGCTGAGTCGCATGTTAAACAAAATTATATTGGTGGGTCATTTCGCTTCATTGCTGAATGCTGCCAAGCTAATTTTACCTAAAAAGTGGCTTAAACGATTTTGATTCAACTGTTGATTCTACTGTTTTTGATAACCTGAAGACGATTGAGCTATGCCAAATGTTTGATCAAATTTGATTAGGGGCTCATTTTGGGTAATACTGGTCAAGGTCACGAGAATATGGCAAAAGCCAATAACTTGATGATATTTGACAAAATATTGGCGACATATGGCCAAAAAATCGACTATAAAAGTTACGAAAACCAAAACACGTATTTGGAGCCAAATGAAAGAATGCCTCCAAATTTGGCTATATCTAGCAAAAAATATTGTCTTTCAGAATGTAAAGAATTTTTTTTTACATTCTTAAGAGGATTCGAGATGCATGGTTAAACCAATCAGAGTCGAGCTAAAAAAGTGATTTAGATCGATGTCCTTTCGTTGTAAATTTTAAAATAAAGTAAAATTTATAAACATGCGCATAAAAACATAGTTTTCTTATTGATTGTTTTTCTAAATAATACTATTATAAACATGTTTTACAGTAATAATACAGAGTTAATGATACAGTGAAAATACTATATCGAGTTGGACACAAAGTTAATTTTGACCGAGCTAAGCTCGGTCTCCCCTGCTAGTCTTGTATAACAGAAGAGACGTTGAGTAATTTATTAGGTATGCTGTTAATTGAACCTATTCAGCAGTCATTTATCCTCATTAAATTTTCATACAATTAATACATTATGATTGGCAGTTCTGTTACCACAACATTTTTTCAATCAATTACATTATATATATAATGATATACTTAAAAATTGATTGTATGAATTCAATTTCTAGTATGTCATCATTTACTGCACCAATTAAATTGAATATATTTTGAGAAGCTAGCAGTTTAATATCATAACGATCGTCACAGAGGATTGCAAACAAAATTTGCGTGTAAAGCAACAATATTTCGAAAGAAGTTTTAATATTTGTTTTATGTCGTTTCTTGTATTGTTTCGTAGTCGAGTAATTTCTAATAAGATTTTAGACCTATTCTTTAGGTGTGTATTACATTTGGTATAAAATATCCCGCTGTATAAACTTTGGTTATATATTTTGTGAGGGTGAATCTATAGACTCTGATTGCCAATCTGTGCTTATATAAGGCGAAATATTTTATTCGCTTTATGATCTGTTTTTTTTTTTTTTTTTTTTGTGCGAGATGTTTTTTAAATTCCTATTCCCCATTTCTTCTGAGAAATAGCTTTCCTTATGAATTAGCTTTGTAATCTCCGACAGAAATTTCTAGTCTGTCCTGAGTATATTTTACTTAATTTGAGAAAATAATTTTTCAAAATAATTATCTATTTTATAAAAAATTGCAATAGGAAGTAAATAGTATGTAGACAAAGATTTTTTTTTTATTGATCCAGTGAATCCATGTAGATTATAACGTTTTACATCGACTTCTCTAATAATTGAAGCAGAGGAAATTCACTGGAGTTAAGTAGCATATGATCCATTATTATACACAATTCTAATCTTACCCAATGCAAAATGGTTCACAGCGAAAAATAGAATTCTCCTAAATTTAAATGAGTACTTATAGTCGATTAGAGTCTGTACATTCTCTCAAAAAGTACTATGCATTATAACTTTATACTCATGACAGTTCATCATCAAATATTGTTCACTTATAAAATGGTTAATATTATAAAATATTATTATAAAATGGATCTAAAAGTTAAGGAGAAATTACCTGGCTACGAAAACACTTAGAAAACGACATAAAACTAATGAAAAACAAACTTATTTACAACAACGGTTGCTTTTCACTTGCAGGACAAATTCCCATTGCAATTCTCTCTGACGATCAACAGAAATCACATTAAACAGCTCGCTTCTCAACATATAAAGAATGCAAAAGCAGAATAAATGATGGCATACTTATAGTTGAAATACCTGAAATCATCTTTGAAGCTGGTCATTACGTAAAAAAATATAATTGACTGAAAAAATGTTGTGGTAACAGAACTTTCAATCACTTTCACCAACTGGATGTAAGTTTGATAAAGATAATAGATGGCCGAATTAGATCCTTTTAATAATATTCCCTTACATTACTCTGCTTGTCATTTTTTTTATAAACTGTAAAAATATACATTAAGATAGTCACAGCAGCATGTGGATACAAAGAACAAGATAAACTAGGTGGATGCATCGAAAACATACCAAATTTTGATAAAGAAAATCACAAATCAATATATAAATAAAACACTGTACTAAAATGATCGAATAGTTGGGACAGGTGGTATATGAAATATAGCCACCTCCGCGACGTATGTCCAAGGTAGTTTTGAAAAGAAGAACTGTATTAAAAACAATTTATTGTATGTCCCAATAGAGTGGTAATGATGTTTTTTTACCAAAAGTTGTTTGTTTTGCTCCAGCTATACAGAATGAAGATATTGTTTTATAGTTTAAATATGTTAAATAGATAAATATAAAGGTTTAATAGCACTTTTAAATAATAACCAGCTCTGTAGGAATTTTTTTATTTTTTTTGAAAAAATGTCAAAAAATGACAAATTTTACCCAAAATTTCGATTTTTGGAGCAAAAGCGCAGACTCACGCCATTTTTTTTCAGCGGTAAAAATTCACACAGTTGATGTACAAGTATAAAGGCAACTTTTGGCACCTACCGTTTTTGATTTTTAAAAAATAATTTTTTTCGCGCCACCCTACTATGTGGTCCCATTTTAATTTCATTAAATTCTGAAGATTAGATTTTTTTTTAATGGAAAAGTATGGATTTGATAAAATAATAATAATAATAATAATAATGATTTGTCGCAAATCATCTTTCATTGTTGCAACTGTTTTCAAATCATAAGCATATTAAAACTATGCATTCATATGCGTTAACGCCAAGTTGTCACCAAGCTTGATTCTTTTTTTGAAGTCGGTTAGTATTTTTTTATAAAAGCATATTTTATTTTACACTTCTCCTCAGCCCGTTCAGTACGAATATAGGCCATCTTATGCAATCCGTTCAGTTCAGTTCATAAGAGTGTTTTAGAAGAGTAAATTACTGCTCCCTGCCCTTTTTTACTTTCTTTTATGTTTACAAGAAGTTTTTTTTTTTACATATTTTTATAAAATTCACATTCTTTACATATTTTCATAAAGTATCAGTATCAGTTGCAGATATTGCTTAATGATGTGGTTCTGATTACGTTTTGGGTGCAACTAATCTGCCAAGTCATATCTTGGTGAGAACCACTTGCAGACCCGATTTTAGTAGGTTTACAATTTTGTTTTCCTGCATCCAAACTTATGCAAATTTAGAGGACTGGGACCTGATAAAAATATGGTAAACCTACCAGTCAACCATTAAAATCGGGTCTGCAAGTAGTTTTCCACCAAGATGTGGTTTGAAAGGCCAGTTCTATTTTAATATGCTAATTGAGTTGTAACTAATCTTGGAATTTCTGCCGTAACTCGATGAGGTGAAAATTTGTACTGCCGCACAGTGTGCGAGTTTGCAAATTTAGCGGGAAAAAAGCCCAAAAATTGACTTGCAGTAATTTAACTTTTAAGCATTTCAAACAACACCTAACACATTGGTTTAAAAAATGTAAAATGATAGCAGCCTAATTCTACAACAACACTATCAAAAATTGGCTCAAATTTTAGCGTTTTCAGAGTAGTGATCGATGTAGTTCTACATGCCATCTATATTTTTGGCTGAAAACAAACTTATTTTGTAAATATTTTTTTTTATTTTTTATGATAGCATGGAATTTTTACAACAATGTAGATACTTTATCTTTTATAGTTACAATAGTTATTTAATAATTTTTTTAAGTCAATATAAAAAATTATTAGAAAAATTACTAGCATATAATAAATTTTAAAAAGCTGCCAAAAATTTTGTGCACGCCGGTGCATTGTAATATAATTTTTTTCTGTATTTATGTATGCATATAAGTAAAAAAAAATAAATAAATAAATAAAAAATAAATAAATAATTTTAGCTGAAACTATTTGCAACTCTTGAAGATAAGTAATTTTTTTTCAGGTACGGATTTTATGTAGTTTTGTATTACATGTGGATATAAGACAAATATATCTTTTTTTAAGCATTATAACTCATGACATTAAAATCTGGGTAAAACTGCAGAGAGGCTGAAATTCACACTGAAGTTTTAACATTCATACTTTCTTACAAATAATGAAAGAATAGCAAACGTCAATAAATGACAGTGATTCACTTTATGATAACACTCGTACGTATAGCTGTAAACCATTAATTAGTTATATATATTTTTTTAATTCAAGAAAACTCTTATTGTTGAAAATAAATATATACTATATTTTTATTATAAATATGCATTGAATGCTAACACGATATAAATGCCGATGTATGGAGATACTGATGAACCACGTTTGATAGGAACCTGAAGCGAACTGCGCATGACCAGAAAAGGCTAGTCTATGTCGAAAATAGGGAAGTCCGTATCATCTCGGGAGGGATGTGTTTACTTATTAAAACATCACGGATATGTCATTTTCCCCCACTCAAAATACCTATTTGTTTTTGTCATTCAATCATATATTCTAAAATATTATATTGGAATACTATCATATTAAAATAAGTTATAAAAAGACAAATGTAGTAAAAAATATTATTTAAAGATATGTAACAATAAAAATACATTTATTAATAGTAAAATAATAATAATAAAAAAACGAATCATAACATTTTTTGCAAATAATTTGCAACAAACTGATACTTTTTTGCCACAGATTTCATGTCATATATACACCATGTTAGCGCGAGTTTTTTCTGTCGCCAATTTTAACTGAACTATCCGGAAACGCAATGTGACAGGAGATATTTGCATGTCAAAATCAAGGCTAACTTATCATAATATAAAGGCTTGTCATTCACCAAGTTTCCTTTGACCGCAGTACAGGGGGCGCTGAACTGCATGATTTTCACGTTGGTAGCGCCATCTAATGTTAGAAACTGAAATGTTTTCCATTATTTCCTATGGGATTATTAGCAGTAGTATGCACCAGGTGGCGCTACATACGAGACAAAGTCATATAATAAGTTGGCAATTATAGGGACAATTTTAATAATAGATTTTCTCCTGAATGCGAGGCCTTGATATTATGATAAGGGGGCCTTGGTCAAAATTATTAGCATATACACATGAAGCTATTGAAAATGTAACTATTGAACACTGGAAAGAATATTGTTTACAATTACTGTATGTGAAAACTTCTTTTTCAAATACAGTAACACACACACATATATATGTATATTAGTTATTTTCTATTATTTTAAAACGAAAATAATAATAAATAAAAGTTCAATTAATAATTATAGAAAAAAAGATAATTTATATCACTGTAAAAATAAAATCATAGTCGTTAAACAATTTATTAACAGATAAACAACTATAGTCAGGTTTCGAAGTGAGTAATAAAATCGCTATTTAGTTGCAATCGCGCCAATGTGATGCATATATGACATCCATGCCTATCATTATTCATTGGATTTTTTTATTAAATGGATTGTAGACAAGCGAAGAGACACATACTCTGTTCTGGTTGGCGCGATTGGCGAAAAAATTGAAATTTGTGACAAAAAGATATTTTAGCAACTTATTAGATTTCTCAAGATGGTGGATAAACAATATTTTTAAGTAATTTATAAAGATTTATTTATTTAATAAACGGGTACTACTCTGACCCGTCGACTAAAATACTATCGCCAAATTATAAGATTAAATGCCAATAATAGATGATGGTGAATGTCAATTCAATGACATTAAATACAATACACGTGTTTAAAACGTCATTGATTTTTATTTTGACTTTTTTTGTATTTTTATTAATATTCTACTAATTATTTGTTTTTGTTTTTTATTATTTAAAATAAAAATTACGTCAATATGTATAATTTTTGGCTATTAATTTGGCGATTTGTATAATTTAGCGAAATCGGTAGACGGGATAACTAAGTAGTACCTTATATTATTTTTATAATTTTATATATTTATTAAATATGACAAATTTAAACAAAATCTATAAAATTTTCCGAAAAAATATGCTAAATAGATAAAAATACATAAAAAACAAATTGATAAATTTTCTTCTAGTAGTAAAAAACAACCCCAAAGGCTGGAGACTGCAACCATGTCGATTCATTTAATGCAAAATAAAAAAAATATATATCTCGCCATAAAAAACCAGAACAGGATATGGAACTCTTCCCGTAGACAATTATGAATCACTGGATTCAGATGATAAATCCCAAACAGAATCCATTTCATAAAGATGTATTTCAAGTGTTCACACATTTCTTCAATTATGCCATAAATAGATTCTAACGATGACAATCGTTAGAATTTATGATGTGAACATTATTCTTTCCAGTGTTCAACTGTAACATTTTCAATGGCTTCATGTGTATATGCAAATAATTTTGACATGCAAATTTCTCCTGTCACATTCTGTTTCCGGATTGATTTCTGCCCAAACATATTCTATAGCATTAATATCAGTTTTCAGGTTTTCACTCAGAATAAAAAATTTAAAACCATTGCCTTGGTTACGTGAAAAATATTTCGTCCGCTTTCGCCGGGCTATCTTCCCTATTCAGTGAATGGATTCGGCCTGGCATTTTGCCATCTGGGGCCACTGTAAGCACGGTACATCTATAACAATTTTTTTTTAATTATGATTATGATGAAGGAATGACAATGACGCAAATTGTACAATAAAATATGTAAAGATATATTTTTTCATACTACATAACCATTTTATCTCTAGTAAGATCAACTTTATCTATGTTATAAAGGCCAAACATATCTGTGCGTAACGCATACGTTATTCTTCGAATGGCAACACTTTCTGATGAAATTTGACTTTTGCAATTTTCATTACTGCAAATTTTTTAACTCCTAGACATCGCACATTTCCAATCTTTACACCGTTGTGTAGGGGAAAATATGTACTTTTAAATGCAATTTGTTTGAAAACTGTATCTTAATTTGTTTTTGAGATATTAATTTTTTTGTAGTTTTTAATTTAATTTTTCTGGAGGTGGGAACTTAAGCACTCCATTTCTGTGCAAAATAAAGTAAAAATAGCCTATAAAGTAAAAAGGAGAAATAGAGAGGACTTATGGTGGCTGGGAGTGGTGCAAAAAAGGTAACCCTGAAATCTGCTAAATTAAGCCCAAACACAACCGCGTGTTTTCGCAAAAAAGAAGGAAACTTTCAATGACAAGTCTGTGGAAACTTTTTGTACAGTAAAACCCCGATAATTCGGATTAATTGGGACCAGACCCAATCCGGATTATCGAAAATCCGGATCATAAGAGAATTAGAAAAAAATGAAATAAAATAAAACATACTTACAGAAAATCACCTTTATGTTAAACTTATTGAATATTTACAGTAAAAAAGTTTACGTTGCTTAATTCTTCCAAAAAGATTTCAGAAAAAGTTTTTTTTAATTCAGAATACGACGACGAAACAAGTTCATGTTATGGAAATTAGCCAATCGCTTCTAAAACTTAAAAAAAAAAAAAAAAATGATTGATTGATTGATTGATTTTTGACGTCCGATTATCTGCGCTAGGGATATAGGACCAAGGGGGAATGCCCTTCGTGGGGGTTTTTCTAAGGGAACCTAACCCGTATTTACGCAAGGTTCGAAGAAAACCACGAAAACTCCGAACGGTTAGGCCGACAGCCGCGATTGGGTTCGAACCCAGCACCTGCCGTCTACCAGTTGAGAGGTCCGAACCTCTCGGCCACTGGTGGGGCAAAAAAAAAAAAAAAAAAAAAAGACCAAACCGTTCCGGATTATCCGGAGATCCGGATTAACGGCGTCCGAATTTGCGGAGTTCTACTGTACTATAGTTTTTAGTTTATAATGAAATAAAATGATACTTTAGAATGCTTAAATTTAAGAGATCATTTTTATTAAGAGAAAAAATGTACGGCTGATGTCAAAGGATTTAGTACCTGTTCAATGTGATTCTTTTTTTTCCTCCGAATTGAATTTTTTTCGCCGAGTTAGAGAAGCAAAGATGAACTTGGCAATAATTCCAGGTTTAAAGTAATGGCCGGTTCCCCAAATTTTTGTCCAATTGTTTAAGACAGCCAATTGTAATTATACTAGTAAATCTGCAGATCAGGAGCCTCAACGTCAGCTTTGCACATCATTTTTTTTTTTTTTTTTAAACACACTTTGGGTAATATTCAACTTCCTGGAAACTGTAATTTAAAATTTTCAAATTACGTAATTATTTATAAGAATAAAATAAGAATAAGAAGTTTTCAGCCATCAAAAGCATTAAATTAAAGATTTAGTTATGTTAGGAATTTCTGAAATTTTCATGATCTATTATTTTTGTTTTTTTATTATAACATAGTAGATTTCTTCAAGGGGGCTCCGCCCCCCTGAACCCCCCGTAATCTCATTAAACTTAAATTTGTAACTTTCTATCAATTTGCTATAATGGTTATCGTATATCTTGCATTTCTTTATACATTTTGGTTTATAAGGATAAGTAACAGTTTTAATAAGCATTTTTCATTGTCCTCATACTTATAGATACCTGCCCACCACAAACACCTAAATCTGATGTATCAGGAACTTTTGAAAGTGTAAACTCAGTAATCTAGGGTTTTACAATTTTGTTTCCGAAAAAAAGAAGTTTTGATTGCATTTTGTGGCAGTTATCGCGGACAGACAGACAGACAGACAGACAGACAGAACAGACTGACAGGCGGAAAACAATTTTGTGTCGCCAAAATAAGCCTTCACTGAAGTTTCGGCAATGACGTCATTATTTATGAGTTATCCGAGTTTCATGAGTTATCCATGTTTCTAATATTTTTTACGACTACTATAAAATACCTGTTTTATTTCAATTATGACGTTAAATTTTATCATGTGAAATAATTGTTAAAAATATAATTATTTTTTATTTCTTTTACTTCTAATTATGCTCCCATTTTTGTCAGAAAAATTCTTATTAACGAAACAAATTTCCGTGTTTAATATTTAACAAAGTACTATATTTATTTTTGTTTTAATTCTGACGCCATATTTATTTTTTCTTAGTTTAATTTTTCGAATGGAAATTGCTCAATTGAAACTTATTGCCGTTGAAAAATTATACCATATTTTGATTTTTTATTTATTTATTTATTTATTATTATTATTATTATTATTATTATTATTATTATTATTATTATTATTATTATTATTATTATTATTATTTGGCAGCGATAAAGGAAATTGGTTAAATTTTATCTAAAAAATCGCTATTAATTCTGCATAAAAAAGAAGGAAATTTGGAATTATTAAGGAAAATATGTGAATAAAATTAATAAAACATAGCCTATGTTCTTTTCTGGGCTATGTTATAGTTATACACAAAGATACAAACACATTAATTCATCAGTTTTGACGTTGACTTCATTTAAATTTTCGTACGCGCATTCAAATTTATAACATTATAAAAATAAGGATTATGATGAATGGTTGCTTAGCAACCATTAAGAGAAAATAAAGAAAATGAAATAAATACATTTGAAATAAGTAAATCTCTAAAACAAATTAGTTTATATTATAGGAACACATTTATAAAAAATCTCCAAAATTTATTGTAATAATTTAAAAATCTGACAAATGTGTAGACAAAATTTCAAAACAATACGAATAATTTAACTGGTAAATTTCAGTATCCCTTTATCATTGAATTCCATTAATGAAATGTGACATTTTCTCTCAAGAAAAAAAAAATAAAAATCATTGGAATTGCCATAGAAAAGCATTATTGCGCAAAATAAAATATTCTATATTTTCCGAACGAATGAATCAAATCTTACAAAAAACTATACAGCTTAATCCCAGTGCCTCACTAACATACCCACTTAATTTCAAGCCAATCGGATGCTATTTACGGAAGTTATCGCGGAACAGACAGACTGACAAACTGACAGACTGACTGACAGACTGACAGACAGACACAAAAAAATTTCGTGTCTCCAAAGTAAGCCTTCACTGACGTTCCGGCAATTAAAATAACACTATTTGCTTAATGTAATTTTTTATAAATTTCAGTTAAACTTGCTACATCAGACGATTTTTTTAGTTCTTTTTTGTTACCTGTCATTTTACCAGAAGGAAAATGCAAAACAAAATTATTTATTTATTCTTTCTTTTTGGAATAATTATATTTTTATGTTATTTATGTTTTACTTTATTTTTAGAACCATTTTTATTTTACAAATGTTTTCAGAAAAGAAAAAAAAGTACATTTTTCACATAGAAAATTGATCTGAAATAGAAAAAAAAAAAAAAAAAAAAAAAAAAAAAAAAAAAAAAAACGATGCAAATGACGAAATGAGATATTTCATAATTCGCCAATATCCAATGGTTAAAATGTTTCAATAGTAAATTAATTGAAAATTTGGTTTGGCATGATTTGTAAAAATCAAGGTTTGTGTATTTCACGGGAAATACAGCATCTTCTTTGCACGTTGGAGTGACGGAGTGCAATGTTTGTGTATTTTAATGTTTATTCTTTTAATTTGTGTTGTGTATTTTAATGTTTATTCTTTTAATTTGTGTTGTGTATTTTAATTTATAAAGCGAATTATAAATTTGCCATAAAGTTAACTTTAAAGCAAACTTTTTTGAAAAAATGTACGTGCAGTCATTTATTTTCTTTTAACATTTTAGTATGTGCGTAAGATTTTTCAGTACTATTTAGTTATCCCGTCGACCAAAAAACTATTGCCAAATTATAAGATTAAATGCCAATAATGGATGATTGTGAATGTCATATTCAATGATATTAAATACGATACACATGTTTAAAATGTCATCAAGTGGTTTTTAATAAAACTTTTTATTTGTATTTTTATTCATGTTTTACTTATTTATTTGTTTTTCTGTTATCTATACTAATAAAAGAACAAAACGCTCTGTCTGCCTGTGTGTGCGTGTGTCTGTCTGTGTGTCTGCGATGGCTAACAAAATCTATGGGACGTACGAAGCTCAAAATTTTTATGAGAGTAGCCTAATATCTCTCCTGATGCACCTGAAGCTCAGAATTTCAAAATTCTATTTATTAACTGAGTTATTAATTAAATTCCAAAGCTCACTCTCATAAAAAAAAATCGGCTTTTTTCCCTTTCATTTTCTTATGGTTGGTTGGTTGCATAAAATTTTCGCAGAAATAATTAAAAAAGCTGGGACAGACCTTTTAAAATTCATAGACTTTCAAACTGTCAGTTTAAATAAGGATTTTTTTTTTTCTTTATTAAATTACAGCTGCTGTACGCCATGGAGGAAAAAGATAGGTGGAGGTGAAGTAATCCGAAAAAAAGGTTTGCAATATGAAACCATTTATCGCTGAAATTTTAATGTCTCAAACAAAAGCACGAGGATGGAATTTTGTATTAATAAGACGAATTGAAAGAAATTAATTACAGCTGAAGCATATTTTACGAAGAAATAGTAATTTATTAAAATGCTTTTTTTTTTTATTATATTATTTATTAAAATAAATGTTTGCTTTTAAGATAATTGAAACTGGAAAATTAGAAATAATTAAATGTCAAAATAAAATTAAATAAAATATTGACAACCTTTGATTTGAACTAAAAACTGTATTACAAAAAGTTTTCTTTTTTTTTTCAGAACTTTTTAATACTTTATAACTTACATGAAAAATGTTTATGATTTCACAACATATTGATAATTCCATGTCAATATATAAAATATATTGATGAAAACATTCTTTTAAAATCATGCACGAAAACATAAATAACAAATATTAATCTAAAATCTAAATTTCAGAGTGCAGACGATTTTAAGACATTAACGAAAGAATGTTAACTTTTCAAGCAAAATCTTATATGATGCTTCTATATTGATATTTCAAAGTCATATGATAAAAATAATCAAATAATTCTTGCCTATGATTGATCTATTTGTATCTTTTATGCATTCCGATCGTGTATTACAGCCAATAATGACACAAAACGTTATTTTTTAAAAGAAATTTTAGTCATCTATTCAATAACAGTTTAGAAGGTAAAAAATAAAAACAAAGAAATACGGGTTTAAAACAATTTGAATTGATCAGAGTGTCAAAGCGCATGGTTTTGTTGGTGCTTATTTGGACTTAATGTAGCGGATTCTAGAGTACATTTTTGGCTTCACCCCAAGACATTATACTGCCACTCTATTAATTTCTTTTTACTGTATGGTTGTACGCAGATTTTTGGCATTTCGAACATTAGAATGTATGAGTCATTAGCTGTGTTGCAGTAAAAAAAAAAAAAAAAATTACACAACACTTTTCTAGGAGTTTATTTTTTTAATCAGTGATTAAATTTAAATGTGTTCTTTTTCAATTAAAAATTGTAATATGGCTTTAATTTTTGTAAAACAAAAATAAAATACCTGTTTGGGGTACAATTGTTTGAATCCGTAAACGATTCACACATCATAATAAATTATCAAATAGCAAAGTAAATTATTTATCAGAAATAGCCATAAAAAGAATAGTAGCAAATCTGATTATAACCTTAATGTTCAGACTAATTTAAACATAACCCGATCCCAACCAGAAAAAAAGAAACAGACCACACTCCGATCCGTGATAGACAAAATTTCCGTAGGTATAAACCCGACCCGAACCTAAAAATTCTCTTTGAAAAAACCTATGGATTTGATAACTGACCCGAACCAAATCTGAATCCCGCAAAAATGTTTAAATGAAGCATAAACCGATCCAAGCAAGGAAAAATAATTTTCGTGGGCATGAAACTCACCCGAACCTAAACATTTTCTTTAAAAAAAATCCGAAATATGACCCGAACGAAATCTGAAACCGATAAAAATATTCCAGAAAACTACAACCCGATCCCAGCAAGAGAAAATACTTTTCGTGGTCATAAACCCGACTTAAACCTAAAAAATTCCATTTGAAAAATCCTGAACTTTGACCCAGACCACATCTAAATCTGACCGAAATATTCGAAAGAACCATAACTGTGGATTCGAGTAAGGCAAATAATTTCCGTGGACATTAATTTCCATGGACATAAACCCGACTCGATCCTAAAAAATTCGAATTGAAAAAAAAAACCTGAAATTTGACCCAAACCACATCTGAATCCGACCAAAATATTCGAAAGAATCATAACTGGATTTGAGAATGACAAAATAATTTCCGTGGACATGAACGAGATTCGAACCTAAAAATTCTATTTGAAGAAATACCTGAAATTTGAATCGAACCAAATCTGAATCTGATAAAAAATATTCCAAAGAACCGGATCTGAATAAGACAAAAAATTTCCATGCACATGAACCGAATCTGAACCTAAAAAAATTCTTTGAAAAAATGACGAAATCTGAACTGAACCAAATCTGAACTTAAAAAATATATATATTCCAGTGAAGCATGTTCTTATTCGAACAAGGCAGAATAATTTCCGTGAACACGCAAGAAAAACCGAACCCAAAAATTCCATTTGAAGAAAAAGCCGAAATCTGAATTGAACCAAATCTGTTCCCGACAAAAACATTCCACAGAACCATAACTGGATCCGAGCAAGGTAAAATAATTTCCATAGACATAAATCCGACCCGAACATAAAAAAATTCCTAAAATCTGAATCGAACGAAATCTGAACCCAACGAAAATATTCTAATGAATCATAACCAGATCCAAACAAGACAAAATAATTTCCATGGACATGAACCCAATATATGGTTAGATAACATTTAAGTTGCAATTACATTACGGTAAGTCTTTGATTATGTTTAATATCCCGTTTATGTTTAATTTACAGTTAGGTCACGGTTAAGTCAGGTTAAATTGCATTTATGTTACGGTTAGAATAAGGATAGGTTACAATAAAGTGAAGGCTAGGTTACACTTATGTTATATTTAATTTACGGTAGGGAACTGTTAAGTCGCAGTTTGGTTACAGGCAGGTTATGGTAACGGTACAAAAGTTTACGGTTAGGAATTTATCCACATAGTGAACATTACGCATGATTTGATTAAAAATAACACTTACTTTTGTTAAATGGCTCTGAAATTATAATACTATATACCAACCTTTTAGCTACCATTGAGTATCGATTTCATTCACGGTATATTCGGATTTAAGAGTGATATAATTAGTTTGAAATTCAAAATATTTCACTTGGGATTTCTAAGTGAAAAAAATAATTAGTTACGTGACTTAACAGTGATTTTTACGGGTAAATATCAACACTTTAACACGAAAATCACGCAATCGTTGGATACATATTCCCTTCCGCGTTTCTCATTGCTCATTTTGAGTATTTTTAGAGATTAATATTAGTTGTTTTTTTAAACCGATTTTTCACACAGTCAGTGGCCACGTATTTCAGACAATGCATTTCTGCATGTTTCGAGTTAATGATAATCATAAATAATGATAATGATAATCATACAAATTTCAAATTCGTTTAATATTGTTAAAACGGACCCGGGCAACGCCGGGCGGGTCAGCTAGTTTAAAATAAAAATTATGTCAACATATGTAACTTGGCTATTAGTTTGGCGATTTTTTTAATTTGGCAAAAATGATCGACGGGATAATCAAGCAGTACCGATTTTTTATAAGCACAAAATCTATATTGTAACGAACAAATGTGCCCGTGTGTAGCACTGACGTTATTTTGTGAATGACAACATTTCAGGATAAAATGACTTTTTGCAATTTTTGTTACTGCAATTTTTTAATCTTCTAAACTAGGGATGCACCGAATACCGAATGCCGAATATTCGGCCGACAGCTGGACCGAATACCGAATATTCTGCCAGCCGAATAGTAACTATTCGGCCGAATACCAAATATTCGGCTTTCCAAATACTTTTTATATTTCAAAGTTTAAAGGCACTAAAATGTTACTTTTTAAAACAATTTTACATAATATTTAATAAGAGAAACGTATATTTTGATAAACAAGAGCTTTTTATAAGAAAATTTAGTATTGAAAAAATTCTGCCTTTTTTATTTAAGAAGCATAATTATGAGACTTTTTTAATAAATAAAATTTTAAATTTCATGATTTCTTCTACTAATTGAAACAAACATTTTAAAATCAAAGAGAAATAATGAAAAAATGGTTGAAGAAAAACTGTAGTGTCTCATAATTGTTCTTTTTAAATAACTCCATGGCAGATTTTTTTCAATATAAAGTATAAGTACTTTCAATTTAATTCTGAAAAAAGGAATGTCTAGATCATAGTTCTTTTCTTATGAATGGTGGCATTTTCCATTCTTCCCATTATATCATATTTTACAGAAATCAAAGCATGCGAGTTGAAAATACAGTTATGATATCTTATTTATTGTTAATGCAACAAACGAAAACACAAGTTTGATCTAAAGTGAGAAGAAATAAAATGTACTTATGATTCAATAAGTTGATTATGATTATGGTTTCATGAACACAAATTGTCTGCCTTGATAGCTATTACTAACCTCAAAAGTTTTTCTTTCGTGTTTAAGGACTTTTATTTGGGAAAAGCAAGAAACAGATTTTTAACTAAATAAAATTTAGGAACTTGCAATTGCACTCGCATCGTTTATTCCTAAAGAGAATCCTAATAAGTCACCATTTTAATACTTCTCATGGTTAATTTTCTTAAGTTATACTTTAAAAACAGCATATAAATAATGTAAAAACATTCTATTTTATTTAAATATGGTTTTCTTTCATATTATTTTAAATATATTTATAAATTGACAGTTAAAAGTAGAAATTGTGAAAAGTTTTTAAAAATGTGTTTTAAAAATCTTTATTAAGTATTGGATTTGGCCGAATACTTTGATATTCGGCCAAACCGAATATTCGGCAGGGCGAATAGTTTCATATTCGGCCAAGCCGAATATTCGGCTTAACCGAATAGTTTGATATTCGGCCTAACCGAATATTCGGTAATATGGCCGAATGGGCCGGATATCGAATAGATACCGAATATTCGGTGCATGCCCATTCTAAACGTCTCACATTTTCAATTTTTATTTCGTCATATAGGAAAAGAAATCTACTTTCAAATGCAATTTGATTGAAAACTGTATCTCATTTAACTCATTTGACTCATACGAGCTTATATTTTTCTTGCTTATATCTTTATTTATATACATATATATATATATTTATCTCTATCACGTATATCCATTAATAAATAATCATACACAATTTACTTATAAGTCTATAAATATTGTTCCTGATAATTTTCCACTATAAAATTAAAGTTGCATGAGTAATAAAATAAAAGAATGGTTTAAAACGCAGATTAAATTACTAAAAATTACAAATTCAACATTCAATTAAACAACTTAAAATTTTACACTGCCAAATAAGAAAAAAAAATGCTTTGAAAATACTTTGAATTTATTTGAAAATTGTATTTCAATTTACTGATTGGCTGTGGTTTAAAAAAAAATCAGGTGCGAGTTATTTTTAAATTTATCTCTACCGAGTGAATCTCGATTACGATAGATTAATGTATTTGTCTTTAGAAAAATATAAAGAGTTCAGGATTTGTTTCCGTCTAATATACTATAGCAAAATTAAAATTTCCTTTATAAATAATAAAATAAAATAAATAAATACAAATTTAACAGACATGCAACTGAATTATGTGCTTTGAAGCACTGAAATGACCAGAAACAAAATTGCTGCCGTAACGAAATCTTTGGCTAATAACTTCTGGCATGTGTCTAATACAGAAATGTGACTTTTGATAAACTTCATAGCTTTATTTGGATTCCATAATTAATATTTTTCATTTAGCCCTTTAACCTAACCATGTTAGCATAACCATGTTTTTCCGTTATGTAATTTCTTAATTCAAAGATTGATTTAATATAATATTGAGATTAATGTTAATCTTTTGAATTGTATAAGATAAAAAAAATATGTAAAGTTATCAAATACAAATCTTCATACCAATACTTTTCACTGTAATTATTTTATGAATGAAACATGAATGAAAAAAGCCGCACGACACTTAACCCTTTGAAGGAAAAAGTACTTCAATTCTTAAAATGCTGAAATGATTGATTGACAGCAGAATTTAAAAACAAATTTGTTTCAAAATATTTAAAAGCGTTTCTTCACGTATTTGATAAAAATAAAAATGCTATTTCAAATTACTGGCGTCAATGTGGCGTTTTGCAATTAAAATTAAGTGGGATATATTTTATCCCACCCCTTCAAGGGGTTAAAGGGTTGAAAATGCTTTTTTGGAGTTAGTTAGTAATATAAAACGCATATTGCATGTAGAAAACTCATTAAAGTTTTCAATTTAAAAAAAAATGATTTTTATCTTTGCTATGTAACCCGGGAAACCCGGGTTCGATTTACTAGTCTATATTATAAAGGCCAAACGTATCTGTGCGTAACGCATATGTCATTTTGCGAATGGCCACACTTTCACATGCTATTCGGTTTTGCAATTTTCAGTACTGTAAATTTGCACTTCTAAACATAACACATTTAAAATTGTTACACCGTCGTATAGAGAAAAAAATGTACTTTTAAATGCAATTTGTTTGAAAGCTGTATCTCAATTTGTTTTTCAGATATTAATTTTTTGATAGCTTTTAGTACCAATTTTGTAACTGTGGCATCAGAATCAATTTATTTCCTCTTAAAATTGAAAAATAAAGAAAGAAAGAAATAGAAATTAAAATGAGTTTAATTTGTCAAAAATATCGTCTGTTATAAAATACGATTATTTCGGTTTTATTTTGTTTTTATTCATCAATTAAATGGGAGGGGGGGGGGGACACCAAATTTTGAGTAAAAGTGATTTTTAAATGACCAAATTAAAATCTCTCTCTCTCTCTTTTTTTTTAACATAGTGAATATGAATATGAGAAGTGCATGTGTACATTTTCAGACGACGAAAATGATGCGGGTTTTAATTTCGCTTGAAATTCTATGATCGTGTTAATTTGGATTAAATTTTGTTTTTTTTTCTTTTGCATTTATACATTGATAACTTCATCATAATAATTTATCTTTATTATAGTTTACTTATTACATATGCAATTAAAGTTTAATATTAAAAATTTGAACAACTGAGTTTTATAGTATTTTGTTAATCTTGGCTTAAAATCATATTTGTTTGACGGTTAAATTGATCAATATAAGAAATATTTTTTGTAATATTTGTTTGAGAGTTAGACTGATCAATATAAAATGCATTTTTTACTGTAACTAATTTTGTAGATTTATTATAAATCAATGAAGCAGTTCCTTCTTAAACATTTTCTTTCGTCGAATTTCGACTGGTTCCACCTCGTTGCTTTAATATTGGTAATTTTCATAAATTGAATTTTGACTCGCTAAATTTAGAAAATATTGCACTGTGTGCAAACCTCTCGATCTATATCACTTGTCAGGTGTATGGCGATGCGGTCTAAGCCCACAGTTTGTTACATCTTTAAGGCTCATGTTCTTGCCGACGCGACGATGCGCTCACGAGCTAATGCTAGTCCTATGGGAAGGTTATTTTCTAATATCTGGTTTGCATTTTAACATTTTTATTTATTTATTCATTTTGCATTGCATAGTTAAGGTGCATCTTTACATCGCTACTTTTTTTTTTTTTTTTTTCGATTTTGAATGCAGATATTTTTTTATAAAGTTAAGTTTCAAAACTAGTTTCAAAAGTAAAAGTGGTTTTTTTTTTTCGTTTTTTTTTTATATTTGCAACCAAAAACGGAAAATTAAAAAATGAGCGATGTCGGCACGCTCCTTAACTATCCAATGCAAAAAAAAAAAAAAAAAAAAAAAAAAAAAAAAAAAAAACAAGATGAATGTAGATTCTACCATTGCAGAATTCAATTTCGCCTCCGATTAGAAAAAAAAATCGATAGAAGTTTTTTAGAAGGGCGACCCCATTTAGATTGCAATGAACTAACTTCATTTTTCTTGTGTTTATCAATTTTATAGCAAACAGAACGGCGTGAAATACCCAATTGAATAGCAATTTCTCTCTGAGACATTGGAATTGCGGAATAATAAAGAGATACAATTTGACGTGCTACTTCTTCATTGATTAGTTTCATCAAAAACGGATTTTTTCTTTAGTTTAAACGCTTTTTTATAGACTCTGAGTAAAAGGAAATGCAATTTAACAATAAAACGAATGGAATCCCGTCGAATTCGACGAATGAAATGTTTAAAAGACCCGATCGATTTGGTTTAAAAAAAAGCAAAAGTAATTACATTATTGAATCAATATATAATAAATATATTTACAAAGTAAATGTCAAATTTGCCAGTTACAATTTTGCATTCAAATATTCGCACATCTACAGTTAAAATTGTAATATGAGTGCCGGCGAAATCCAGAAATTTTATTTTATATGCACTCACAGAAAAATAGCTTTATTTAAAAAAAAAGAAACAAAAATAATATCAGGTACTACTATGTTATCCCATCGACCAAAAAATTATCGCCAAACTATAAGATTAAATGCCAATAATGGATGATCGTGAATGTCACATTCAATGACATTAAATACGATTCATGTGTTTAAAATGTCATTAAATGATTTTTATTTCGACTTTTTATTAATATTCTACTAATGATTTATTTTTTCTTTATTTAAAATACAAATTATGTCAATATGTATAATTTGGCTATTAATGTGGCGATTTGTATAATTTGGCGAAATTTGTCGACGGGATAACAGAGTAGTACCTAATATCGTTATGAGTAAAAATACGATGTTTTAAATAGTGACGTCATTTTCTCTTCAAATGTTCTTTAAAAGTTACTGTTTATGAAAAAGGCATCCATAATAATATTGTAATTCCCTTTTATCTGGTTGCTGAATGACATAATTTTCCTCATTTGAAATTTCTCTTATTTTGATTTAGACATTAATTTTTATCATAAATTATTTTCTGTCATTTTATTTACATTATTAATATTATGTCTCAGTAAATATATTTTTTTAACTCAATTAGTGCATAATTATACGCAATCATTTTAGAAAATAAATTTTTATTATCGAGAGAAAAGCTAAACTGTGTTGCCACCATTTTGAATAAATGTCATGAAAAAGCTTTTAAAATTAAAAATAAAATATAAAAATGGAAATAAATTAAAAAATAATTAAAATGGGCACAACTACAAATAAATAGCTTTCATTTAAAAAAATAATTATCAAAATCGGTTGACTAGAAAATTCAGGGCAGATGACACGACATTTTTAGCTTGTCTGAAAGAAATAGCATCGGATGCTAAAAAAAAATTAATTTAAGAAATTACACCAATTATTTGAAAAATGTTTCACTTGAAACATTCATCTATCATTTTAAGCTAAATACCAGTTTTTTTATTGTGTATTATCCGTGCCACTGCTATAAAGGACTTCATACATGCTGCAATTTGAAGGTACGGTTCGTTTAAGTTACATCACTCCATTGTCGCCAAGCATAAAAGTTGGCGACGAAAGAAACATTTCAAACTATGTAACATTGTTGGTGCGAAAGTAATCATTATTAAAATACAGCTTTGGCATATACTGTTATACTTGTAAGACTTTGGCACATACTTTTTGATTTTACAGAGCATAATTTTGGTGATGGAGGTTTTAAACCAAAGTCGATCGCAGCACATGCATCTGTGAATGGGTCCATCAGACACTAAATCAAAAAAGTTTTTTTCCAGTTTTTCCCAAGCCGATTGCTTCTTAGTTTTCTTTTTAGGTGGTGGAAAATCAAGAGTAATAGCTATAACATTTTCCGGCTTGTTAGAATGACTATTGGCACTCAAACTTTCCTGGTTAGAACCGACCGATTGTAAAACGCCATGGTTAGTGGACTGGTCGCCCTCGAGACATGATGTTTTACAATTAATCGGTTTAGCATTAAATTGCTTCCTTTTTCGTGATCGCATTTCAACACGTAATTGGTTTTCAGCGGCTCGATATTCTTTTGATTTTCTCGTTTTCTGCATTGAAAGACGTTTTTGCGCCAAACCAAATACAGTACTACTTAGTTATCCCGTCGACCAATTTCGCCAAATGATACGAATCGCCAAACTAATAAGCAACTTACACATGTTGACTAAATTTTTATTTTAAATAACAAAAGAACAAATAAATTTGTAAAACATTAATAAAAAGTCGAAATAAAAATCACTTTATGATTGTTTAAGTACACGTATTGTGTTTAATGTCATTGAATGCGACATTCGCGGTCATTCATTTCTTTGGCTTCGGCTTTTTCCGTATCTGTTAATTTCCGTTTACCCATTTTTAAATTTGTTAGTTTTCTCCTTTATTACAATGATTTTAAACATTTTAATTTCCTATTCAAATAAAAATTCTTCTAAAAGTAAAGAATTTAATTTAAATTCAAATAAAAATTCTTCTAAAAGTAAAGAATTTAATTTAAATTCAAAAGTGACCACGTCATTTTGTCAATCCTCCACCGAAAACAACAACCATTTTTCAATGGTAAAAAAAAAAATGTCGAAATGCAAACCAGATATTAGAAAATACCTCCCCATAGGAATAACATTAGCTCGCGAGAGCTTCGTCGGCCAGGGACAGGAGCCTCAAGTATTTTTATTAGCACTTTTCAACTTTGCTGGAAAGTGCTAATAAAAATACTTATGCATTCGGTTTGTCTGGCCGTCTGTCCACGCTCTAACTCTCGTAAATAAACTCGGATTGCCATGAAATTTTTGAACGTTATTTAGGTTTACCCTAGCACGAACCCTATTGAAAATGAAGTTTCTACCATGATTAATTTATTTACAGGGACAGTCAAAAGTTTCCCATTACATTACGACCTATGGGGAAAAATCGTTTCAAATGAATTTTAACGTTTATAAAACTTTCCAAAAGTTTGAAAAGATCTTATGCATTGTTTGAAAAGTGCTTATGCATTCGGTTTGTCTTGCCGTCTGTCCGTATGGCCGTCTGTCCGTCTGTCCGCGCTCTAACTCTCGTAAATATACTCAAATTGCCCTGAAATTTTTGTATGTTATTGACGTTTATCCTAGCACGAACCCTATTGAAATTGAAATTTCTACCATGATTAGTTTATTTACAGATAGAATCAAAATTTTTCATTACATTACGGCCTATGGGGAAAAATCGTTTCAAAGGCGTTTTAAAGATGTTACACCCTGTCAAACATATTAAAATTTACATGCATTTAAGAGGTGCACTAAAATATGCATTCTATAAAGTGTGCAGTGAAAATATAGCTATTATTCTTTTACAGGGCCACACAAAAGAACTCCATTGGATAATGGTAAAAGGGGGGGGGGGGGAATAATGTGCGACATTTAAAAAATATACTAAACAGCTTCATGTATAACAAAATTGTTATATGTCACTGAGGCTTAATATAAATTATACGATACTGTCTTGCATAATATGAAATACATTGCATTTACAGGGATACACAAAGGATTTCAAATAGTATATTCCTTCCGACGAACTATATGTTTCCGATGATGGCTGATGGATGGATGCAATACATTTTAATTATGATATACGCATTTAAGTTTCACTAAATCTTTGTACATTATAAGTGTGTGTATAAATGTTATAGTTGATATACAGGGCTATCCAAAAGAGCTTGCCAACGTTACTGAGTATGAGCGTAAATTACTTAATGGTGGTGGTTCTTAAATAAGGTATACATTTTTACGCTTAACTGCATTCAATTTACAAAGAAATGTTTGCAGAATATAGATAAAAATATATACAGGACCACGCAAAGAATTGTGTACATCAACACTTATGAATGATAATTTATAACAATGTGATTTTAGTTGTTTTTAGAGTGTTTTAGTTTAAAATGAATTTTAGCTTCTTACTGACGTATAATAAAGGTACAAGGTAAACTACAGGGTTGAACAAAAGTTTTCAATTATGTTTCCCATTTATTAGTACAAATTGCTCAAAAAGGAATTTTAAACATTTTTCTTACTAAACTAAATTTTTCCATTTTATAATATGTATATCAACTGACAGATCAAATACAGGATACAGGGCTATTCAAAAGTATTGAAATACATATTTGGCTATATAACCTTATTTCCCTAATTAACGAAGTTTTGTTAAAGATTTCATGAAGTGTTGGAAAGTGCTTCATAATCTATGCTTAACGCATGATTTTTCTTACTTATTCATGTTTCTTACAGACGTTCATTGCTCCGGGGGTTTTCCTCCCCTCGATGGCTCTTATAAATAAGTCGAATAAATTCAGTATTATACATTTCTTTCTTTTATTTTATTTTATTTTATGTTATTTATTTATTTATTTTGTGTGTGTGTGTGTTTCTAAGACCATAATAAATGTGTCCGTGAGTGGGAGGGTGGGGAGATCTAGGTTCTACAGATGTAGTTCAAACGTCTGAGAAGCCTCCTTACGGAGGCATTACTTAAATGAATATGATAGAATGGTTGGTTGGTTGATTAGGGTTTAATGGCGCAAGGTCCCTTTTGGGACATGCTGCGCCAAGACCAAGTCAAATTGAGAAGAAAATAATAAAAAGAATGCAATTAAATACACTAATAGTATAAATATAATAAAAATTAAATTAAAAGACCACAGTTAAAAAACAGATTATTAAAACTGCAAAAATCTAAAACTTGTTAAAACACAGTGAAAAGGATGATCTACTAGTGCTATAAAAACACAGGTCTAAAAATCAATAATAAAATCTGATGGCACAAATGTAGTTGAAAACCAGTCAATGAGAGTAAAATGTAAAAAATTAAAAATATATTTATACTTAGTTAAAATCTGTACAATAAGTAAGTAAAGTGGCAGGATGAATAAGAATAAAATGGTAATAAAACAGTGTGCATCCAAGTCGGCTCGAATCCCTGCAATATAGTATTATCGTCATCGGCATCCGAGTCATTGCTATATGACTCGGACTCCATGGCCTCTTCCATGTACTGTTGCAGTTCCTTTGGATCTTATACGTTTTTAAGAAATGGGTTAGTAGAATTTTTCTTTCCTCTCACCACAGTCTTCCACAGTGAAGAGGTTGGAGTTATGGTTGTTTTCTTTTTTCCACTTAGTGCCTGTGATGTTTCTTTCAAATTCTGTTTTCGGAGAGTGTTGGACTTAAGCGGTATTTTTGTACTGGTTCCAGCTTTGGTATTAGTTTGGGGATCAGATGATTATTTGGAGTGAGCATTTAATTTCTGTTGTCTTTTTTCTAAGTCAATTATTTTAACTGGTTCTTTGGATGGTAGCCAGCGTTCTAATTTAGGGCTTCCAGACATTTTAGTAGGGAGACAGACATCACGAGATTCTTTAATTGGTGTGCTGGTTGATTGTGATTTAGTAGATCTATTAGGTGGATATGAGGAATCCGTTTGGGTGCTTATATGTCTTACAGATTTTGATTGCTTTTTTAGTAAGCTGGAGTAATATGATAGAATGATTTGGAAGAAAGTTGTGTATTGGATACATCATGCTAGTTTTTTTTTTTTTTTCTCTTTCCCCCTTTTAGTAAACATAATGGGAAAAGTTGTTACTTAGCTTTGTCATCCTCGACGAGCTTTCACCTAGTCTAATTCATAAAATTACCCGTTCCATAACGGCTTTACTTCTACAAGCAAAGATGCGCAATTTACTCTATTACTCCTCTATAGAATTTTACGATTCGCGATTTCAAAAGTATACGTAAATAATACTTGAAAATGGAGTCTTTTTACTTGTTTATTTTGGACAACACACACACTAAACACAACTACAAAACACTTAAACATAAAAATATAAATTTTACATGAATAATAAGCGAGAGTTTTATTTCTCTCGTCGAGAAAATATTTCGAGCACATCTGGTCTTTAGAACATGATTTACGTAACACAACTCTCTCGGGCCCACGGCGGCGCCGAGAAACCAATCACGTGACTGGATAGCAGGTGCTACGATTCGTAACACTGCCCACCCATGAACATATGGATGTTCATCACAAATTATGTATCAATTTAATACAACATGAATATAAATATGGAATATTATACATACTTCAAGGACAAAACTTCAACTAAATACAACAAAACTTCAACTAAAATAAGAAAAAAAAAACAAGATTAGTATATACAAGTTAATCAGTTCAAATTTCCATGTGATACAATAACTGTACTGGTCGTCTGAGAATAGATTTCTCAGTTTTTACCTTGCAGGCCCTCACCTTGCCGTCTCTTCCAGGAAATAATTCAATAATTTTTCCTAGACTCCAGAAATTTCTGGGTAATTTATCATCTTTGATTAATACTATGTCATTCAATTTAAATTGAGGAAAATTAGTTTTGTTCGAACTTAAATGAGCTGACCTCAAATTTAACAAGTATTCCCCTTTCCATCTAGTCCAAAACAAGCGCATTAATTTCTCACGATAGTTAAAAGATTTAATTAATTCTTTCCTGGAAGAGATATTCGATTCAAGATGAAGGCGAACTGGTGGCAGAGAAGAAATTCTTCTCCCAATTAGGAAATGAGCAGGCGTTAATGGTAGGGGGTCTTGACCTTCTGGCGAGGCATATGTTAAAGGTCGAGAATTGACCATTCCTTCAATTTCAACTAAAACAGTATGTAGTTCATCAACAGTTAGCGATGATTTCCCGAGTGTCTTTCTTAAAGCAGTTTTTATAGTTCTAACCATTCGCTCGTAAAATCCCCCCCACCACGCTGCTCGTTCAATGATATATTTCCACTGTATGTGATGAGAAGCAAAATAGTCTTGCACATCTGGATGAGTCATAATCCGCCAAAGGTTTTTCAAGTCATTGTCCGCACGTTTAAAGGTCTTGGCGTTGTCCGAATATACTACAGATGGTAATCCTCGCCGAGAAACAAACCTACGAAAGCCTAGTAAAAATGTTTGTGTCGACAAGCTGCCGACAAGCTCCAAGTGGACATTTCTAGTAACTGCACATGTAATCAATAAAATGTATTGTTTGTTATCACAGTCTTTTACGTATAATGGCCCTGCAAAATCACATCCTATCACACTGAATGGACTGGTCTGTTCTACTCGATCATTAGGCAATGGCGCTACCGTCTGATCGCCTGGAGTTGAAGAAAATCTTTTGCAAATAATGCAATTTTTAAGCACAGCTCTCACAGATTGTCTAGCCTTTAATAACCAGAATCTTTCTCTAATCTGCACAAGTGTATGGGCAACAGCAGAATGAAAAACTCTGTAGTGGGCATCCCAAATTATAAGTTCTGAAAGTTTGGTTTTTGACGGAAGAATTATTGGATGTTTCTCATCCATCGAATAATTTGCGTTATGGAGTCGTCCTAAAACTCGCAAAACTCCATCTGAATCGAGGTAAGGGTTCAATGAAAGCAATCTAGAGTCTCTAGGAATTGGCTTGGAATTTTTCAGGCTTAAGATTTCTTTTTCGAAAATTTCAGCTTGACAATTTTTTATCCAGAAGATTTCGGCTTCTCGGATTTCCTCCGCCGAAAGTGTACGTATTGGTTCACGATTTTTCTTTAGTAATCTGATAAAACGAAATACATAGGCTGTTACACGCAATAATTTTCTCAAGCTACTAAATTTTTGTATATCAATTAAATTCTCCTTGGCAATAATTGTATTAACAACAATATTACTTCTAGCTTCAATTTCAGGATTGACTGATTTTAATTTTAAATTATCGTCCTTAGGCCAAAATTTTTCAGATTTACCGAGCCATTCCGGCCCGTACCACCACTGATTGGAGTTTATTAACTCTTTCGCTGACAGTCCCCTAGTTAGCATGTCAGCAGGATTATCCCTGCTATTTACATGCAGCCAAGAACTAGGGTTGCTGTTGTCCTGAATTTGCATCACTCTGTTAGCCACAAACGGCTTCCATTTGGATGCCACTCCTTTGATCCAATGTAGTACTATAGTCGAGTCTGACCACAGTACTATTTTTTCTAGATTCGTGAAAATGAGTTTAAGGTGACTAGCTATTCTAGCAGCTATTAGAGCCCCTAAAAGCTCTAAGCGTGGTAGTGTTATTTTTCTCAACGGGGCTACTCTGGCTTTAGACATAACAAAACATGTCCTATAATTTTCCTCGGATGTTTGAAACCGGAAGTAGGCTACCGCTCCATAGGATTTCAAGGAAGCATCGGAAAAAATGTGTAGTTCTACTTTGTCGTGCACTTCACTCGAGTGATAATAATACCTGGGTATTTTTAATTGGTCTAGCAATTCGATTTCCTGATACCATGTTCTGTATTTAATTTTAAATTCTTCGTTAAATTCATCGTCCCAGTCTAGCCCACTCTGCCATAATTCTTGAAGGAAAATTTTTACCCTTATCAAAAAAGGTGACATAAATCCAACTGGATCAAATATTTTAGCGGCAGTCTGGAGAACATGCCTTTTGGTGAATTCCAAGCTGTCACCTATTGACACTAAAGATGCTAAATCTATAGCCAAAAAATCCCCTTCAACATTCCAGTTTAACCCCAATACCTTTGATTTGGCGCAGTTTTCATTAATCTCTATAACCGGGTTACCATTCCAAGCTTCTTTTAATTCTGGAGAATTAGTAACGAACTTTCGCAATTGCATATTGGCATCTTTAAATATAGAAACTGCAGTAGTTGTTAGTTGCATAGCCTGCTCGACTGTAGATGATCCGTAAATTAAATCATCTACGTACAAGTATTTATTAATCATTTCATAGGCGGCGGGTTCCGTATCCTTATAATTACCAATATGCTTTTTAATTGTAGAGGCTAAAACATAGGGAGAGCTGGTGACGCCGAAACAATGACGATTAAAGTGATACAAAACACTGTGTTTATTTATGTCGCAGTCATCGAAATACAAAAAACATAGATAATTTCTATCATTTTCTGATACCTGAATTTGTAGAAAGGCCCTAGCAATATCCCCCGTGAAAGCAATTTTAAACTGTCTGAAATTTAATATCACATCTATGAGATTAGGATTCAAATTTTGCCCCGCAAAAAGACATTGATTTAAACTTTTCTCCCCCATTTCCCGACTGCTCGCGTCAAAAACAATCCTTGTTTTTGTTGTAGAAGAACTTGGCCTAGAAACAGCAGAGTGTGGCATCACGAAATTGACAGAACAATTATCACTACATTTTTCAATAATTCCCTCAGTTAATTGCTCTTTCATAATTTCATTATATTTTAAAAACAAAGACTTATCATTCTTTAACCTTTTCGCCAAACTTGCGAAACGCCTTTCTGCTACCTCGTAATTATTAGACAAATTCTGTTTATCTAATTCGCTACGCCATAACAAGGGGGTCATATATCTATCATTTTTAAAAATGATTTCTTTCTGGAATTGATTAATGACCTCATAAGTCTCCTCTTGCATTTGATCATTTGAATCGACTAAAAAAGACTCAATTTGCCATAAATTTCTAAGATCATTTTCTGAAGGGAAACAAATTACATTCATACAGGAAGTTGGCTGCGAATTATTACTATTAACTTGACCGACAATGGTTTTGCCAAATATTGTTGGCTGCATAAATAAATTATGATTAATTTTTTCGACATTACCTATTATAGTTTTGAACAGATAGTCCGCACCTAGCAAGATCTGGACCGGTTTCGAATGAATAAATGTATCGGCCAATTCATGTTTATCTAATCGTAATTTATCTATTAACTTATAATCAACAGAAGTCAATATCTTAGTACCGCTAATGATTTCAGAAACCAGCGCTTTTACAGTTATTTTTTCATAAGGATGATGACAACTAATAATAGTTAAATTTACTACATTAAACTCCTTTTCTATGGCATCGCGATTCGCAAATGTATAAACCAAAAGTGTTTCCTTGGCAACAGGTTTTAATTTCAACGCCGAGGCTAAACTTTTAGTAATAAATGTTCTAGAGGATGCCGAATCATATAAGAGTCTCGTGCATAATTTATTACCAGTACCCTGCACTCGTACACAGGCAGTTTGCAACAATGTTGCGTACTTTTCGGGAGAATTATTAGTTTTAATTACATATGAAAATACGGTTTGACTTTCTTCATTTTTAGAATCATCGGCTTTTACTGAGCTTTCTTCGTGACGCGCTTTTGTCGATTTTTTAGTCGGGCAAAATAAATAATTATGCTGGTAACTTTTACACAATTCACAAGGAGGTATTTTTACCTTACACAAGGATATTACGTGCGATTTCAAGAAGCAACGATAGCATCTTCCATCTTTTTTCAATTTATACCTTTTTTGTTCATCGGTAATTTCATTACACTTTAAGCTTAAATGATTCGCGTTACAAAATATGCAAACATTTTTTACAACAGTATTAAGCGCGATTGAAGAGGGAACATTTGGTTTAGTTCTAAAATTCCTTTTTTCATATCGTGCTACTTCCTGATTTTTTAAGGAAATCCCTGACACTGCATTTGCTGCTTCTCGCGATTCTATTTCAAACTTTATAAATTTCATCAATTCATTTACGTCACCAGCTTTTTCCGCATTTTTCTTTCTCTGATATTCTACAACTAAATTATGGGGTATCTGTTTTAAAATTATCGGTATCAATAAATATCCGAAATTGTCCGACGCGACCCCGATAGCTTGTAAATTACGAATGCTTACTTCGCATTCGTCATATAAATCTCGTAATGACTTAATATTCGTGCTCGACCTAACCGGTTCTAGTTCTAATAATTTGTTTATAAACCCGCTTATCAAAATTTCTGGTTTACCATAACGATTCTGCAGCAAGTCTAAAGACTGCTGGTAATTCGCCTCGGTCAGGGCTAGACCGGAAATTGATTTAAGTGCTTCACCTGACAAAAAGGATTTTAAATAAATAAGTTTATCCACCTTGGATAAATTTTCATTAGCATCAATGCTGCTTTTAAAACTATTCATAAATTCCAAAAACATATTCGGATCCCCTTTAAACGTCGGGATGTTTATTTTTGGTAAATTTATTGTTGTTGGTCTAGCATTAAAATAGGGAGTTGTACTCGCGTTAAATAAAGAACTAGTATCAGGTTTATCCGAATCAATTTTAAATTTCTTCAAATTCAATTTAATTTTAAATTTTGTTTCATTTATTCCATCGTCATATTCAATAGATGACTGAATATCGTTCTCGAAAATTGTTCCATCCGAAATTAATTCCTGAACCTGATTATTAACAGTTTTTAATTCGTTTTGTTTATCATTAATATTAGTTAAATATTCTGTTAACTGCTCAAAATGACTTTTATCATTAAAATCGATACTTTCTATATAAGCCTCAATTTTTGTAATAAATTTGGTTATTGCGGTTTTCAATACCTTTCTTTTACTTTTAAATTTCTCTAGATCCATAATAGTGAAAATTAGATCAAAGAATAAATCAAAATAATTTTACAATACCTTTTTTATCCGCGATGTGAAGACGCGATGTATTCCGATAAATTCAGACCGAGAAATCCGAGAGCGGTAGCACAAATCACATTCTTGACATTTATAAACATATTCTTGATATTCAGAGTCACTGACACTTATAAAAGTCTTAAATTCGAAAGTCTTGCAAATAAACACTTCCCGGGTTGAAATGTGGCACCATATAGAATTTTACGCTTCGCGAATTCGAAAGTGTACGTAAATAATACTTGAAAATGGAGTCTTTTTACTTGTTTATTTTGGACAACACACACACTAAACACAACTACAAAACACTTAAACATAAAAATATAAATTTTACATGAATAATAAGCGAGAGTTTTATTTCTCTCGTCGAGAAAATATTTCGAGCACATCTGGTCTTTAGAACATGATTTACGTAACACAACTCTCTCGGGCCCACGGCGGCGCCGAGAAACCAATCACGTGACTGGATAGCAGGTGCTACGATTCGTAACATCCTCTCCCTCGCCCCAACCTACCTTCCTGAAAGAGGAAAATAAAATAACGTGAAATAGCTACAATCATAATTCCTTAAACATGATTTTTCGGCCTAATAAGGCATCGGTTAAGTATCATTACGCACAAAGACTTACTGAAGCGTGAAATTTTCTATTGTTAGATTTTTGGATGTGGCAGAAATAAGCAAAAAAAAAAAAAAAAAGAACAAAACGAAACAGCTTTATATTCTTTTCGGATGGAAAGAGCAACAAAAACTGGCAAAAGGGGTGTGCGTCGGACAAATCAGCTGTTCTCCTTACCCCATTGTTATGACAAAGTGAGTTATGAAAGAAGGGCCTCCATTTTAAAGCCCGATGGTCAGCGATTGAAGAGAGATATGAGGGAGTCGTTATAGGTTTTTAGCCTTTTGTGCATTGTTTTGAGACCAATAACAAAAGCCCTATTAGAGGTTAAGTTGCTAAATGTTAAAAATGCTTTCAATTGTTTTCAAAATTTGGGATTGATTTTTAACGGAATTCGTAGAAAGACGGTTATAATTGGACAATACCTAGACTGTTTTTTTTTTTTCTTTCATTTTTTTTTTATGATAATGTTGAAACAAAAATTTCGAACGGAGGCTTTTTTTTTTCTATTTTTCTTTTCTTTTCTCTTTTAATACTTTAAAGCATAGTTGAAAAGTGTTTATGATTGGTGTTTAGATCGAAAGAATAATTAAACAAATACTTCAGCAATTTTAGAAGAGTAAGGATTTTCTAAAGGGGTAAAATGGGATCTAAATTTTTAGAACATTTGGCCATAATCGAGCAGCAGTTTTTCATAGGAGCGAAAAATTAAAATAAAAAAACTACTTAAAAAGTTAATTAATTGCATATTTTAACGATTTTAGAAATTATCCTTCCTCATGCAGTTTTAAGGGGAGAGGTTAAAAATCTAAAATGTTTGGCCGCATCTCAGCAGCCGTTTTAGGTAAGAGCGAAAAAAAAATCAGGATAGCAAACTTAGTATTAAAAAATAATTGAACACGTATTTCAGCGATTTTAGAAATGCCCTCCCCCCTTAAGTGGAAAAGGGAAGAGTTTGAAAACTAAAGCACATTTCGCCATATCTCAGCAGCAGTTTTAGGTACAAATGGGAAATTCGAGATAACAAACCTACTAAAAAAAACACAAATAAAAGCAAGTACTTCAGTGATTTTACATCAATTTTGTCTATTATATTGCCAGCATCGACTTTGTAATGGATAATGTGAAAGTATACGAATAAGACAACAATTATGCGTATTTGATTAGATATCAAGAAAAAGTGCATTAGATTTCGTATGCAGCGCTTTCTGCAGTTCCATGTATTATCCTTCGATTTATGCTGTTGAGCTGATCCAAAGTATCAGACCAGATTGTGTGTTCGTTGGGATTAGTTGAGTGAATTAATCCTCCAGTGTTCTTCCGGGATAAACCAGTAGGAAGTGCATTTGCGGCTTCAGCCAATACATCCCTGGTTCGAATCCTAGCCCGGACTTTTTTCCACACATTCGTAAAATTTACATCTGTTATCATATCAAGAAAAAAGTTTATTATTATTATTATTTCAACTTTGCTAGATGTATTCTATTTGATAAAAGATTCTTTCAGAGAAACCGACCAGTGTTGCGAACGACAGCTGCTAGTTATTGTTAAAAGAATATCAAAAAATTGTATTTTAAATAATTTAAACCTTTTACGAACAGGCAGATTCTGTTTATAAAATGATGAATGATTCGCTTACACCAGAATTTACAGAATAGAAAATGAAAACGTGCCTTTCTAATTTTTCATTATAAAAGCAAAATTTTATTAAAATATTCTTGATGTCGATTGTCAGTTTGAAATTTAAACTGAGTGGTCATGCTGTATGACCACCATTTTTGAAAAGGGTTCAAAGATAAAATACCTCTAAAACTAGTCAGATGTGGCAATCCCAAAACTTCGTTTTACCTTATGCATGTTAATACTTCCTGAAAAATGCAGCATAGCAACGACGCTGGTAAAGTGGTTTAAATCAAAATGTAATCAGCAACAACTTATGTCAACTTATAACTGAATCTGAAATTTTATGAAAATCCGTGCATTAGTTTTTGAGATAGAGCTATTGCAAAATCTTTAAAAAAAAAAATCTGCATAACAATGCCAAATGTTGGTGGATGTACACCAAAAACTAAACATGATCAATTTTTTTATCAGGTACTAACTGAATCTGAAGTTTGATGAAAATCTATGAATTAGTTCTTGAAATAGAGCTATTGCGAAATCGTGATAAATATAGCATAGTAGCGTCATCTGTTGGGGTATGTACATCAAAAACTAAACAACACTTATCTATATCAGAGACTTACTGAATCTGAAGTTTTAGAAAATTCCGTGCATTAGTTCTTGAGACAGAGCTATTGCGATAATCACGAATAATGCACCATTACAGCGCCAGCTGTTGAGCGAATTGCACCAAAGCTTAATCAGTTCCATGTTTTATTAAGTACTATATAAATATATTTTTTTATGAAAAGCCATGCATTAGTTCTTGAGATAATAGCTATTAAGGAAATTGTAAATAATGGAGCATAAGTAGCGCCATCTGTGTTACGATATAGACCAAAAACCAATAAAATGTTAAGTATATAGTTTATATCAAGCTCTAACAGAATCTAAAGTTTTGTGAAATTTCATGCATTAGTTCTTGAGATAGAGCGCCCTCACGATTTACGTTACATAGAGATAGAAAGACAGATGTACAAAAGATAGAGCGTCCACACAATTTATGTCCACATAGAGACAGACAGACAATAGACAGAGTCACAGACAGACATTTTGTAAAAACATGTTTTTCGGATTGTCTGACCCCTAAAACGTGTAAATCCGTCAAAAACCAGAATTCGAAAATTTTCACGAATCCAATACTTTCTTCTTGTAAAGATAGAAAAAAGTAAAAATGACCTACATTGTATAAGGTGGCACTGTATCCTCCAGTTTAACATATCTACAAACATACTGCTACTCATCTACAAGCTTTTATTCCGATTCGACTTAAATAATAAACTAGTCGTTGGGGCACCACCGTAGTACTTACCCATCAGAAATATGCATAGTGTAAAATGTGAAAATAAAACGCGTGTAAACTATTTGTAGAATGCATCGCAATTCCAAAATAAAATTTAAATGCCTATTTAAATAATTTTAATATACATAGTAATGCTCGATCAATGAATTGCTGATGAGCCGATTTCGACAAATTATATAAAACGCCAAAATACTCAAGTAGTACCGGATTACGTAAAAGAAACATCCTTATAACTCCAAAAATAATAATCCTATTAACTAACAATTTACTGCGACGGATTAAGCGTCTCATTTACAGCTAAAATACATCTTTGAATTGAAATTTGAATGAAATACAGGTCATGAAAAGTCGAAAAATGTGGAAAACAGGATTACACATATCTCGGCAACTAATAATCCAATCGACTTCGTTCTTTATGCAAAATTTGTGTTATTTTATTGCCTTTTACGTCCACTCCTTAAAATAAAACATTTCGAAAAATTTTATGCATCTTTCATCAGATCGAATTTTTTGAGAGTCCGAAAAAAATTAGTTCCGAATAATTGAGGTTATTGATATTAAATAGGCTTCGTCCCATTCTTACATAGTAAGTACATACAAAGTTTCAAGTCTCTATATCTCAATTTGTTCGGGAGATAGAGCGGTTACAGACAAACACACAGACGGACGGACGGTAATTTTTTTTTTTTCTAAAAATATGTTTTTCGGAATCTCTAGTATCTGAAACGTGTAAATCCGTCAAAAAATGTTTTTCGATTTTCAAAATGATGGCAATACTTACCCTTTACTACGTATGAGGGGTAAATAATAAGCATTTTACGGTACGGGATCTTCCATAGTCGAAATGAGTGTTCAATTATTTTTTAGTAAAAGTGCTTTTTCAACAATGACCACTTTTCCTTTAAGGGGGCAGTGGACCTTTCTTTGAGCGAAATCGTCTACGGCAATATCGTCGCAAAAAATGTCTATATCTGTGGTATAATAGTATACCAAAACTGTTTTTTCTTATTGAAATATCATTTATGAAGGTTTTAAGAAGTAAATAATTAAAGGTAACTGTATTTATGTACTTTAAATTTTAGCAAAATCAATATACAGTCGGCTCTCGTTAATTCGAACTCGTCGGCGGACCACAAGAAATGTTCGAATTATCCGAAGTTCAAATTATGGAAAATTTGAAATGAAAACATGCGTAATATGGTGCTATTATAAAGGAATTAATGTTATAGTGTTTTTTATTTATTTATTTCGTCTGTTATCATTAGAATATGACTTAATATTAAATTATAATGTATAAATAC
The DNA here is from genome assembly GCA_964019185.1 of Maratus speculifer. Lineage (NCBI taxonomy): Eukaryota > Metazoa > Arthropoda > Arachnida > Araneae > Salticidae > Maratus > Maratus speculifer. The sequence continues at coordinate 308,628,227 of OZ025289.1, forward strand.
ATAAACTAATTAAAAGATTAGAAACAAGCACAATGGAAGAAAAATTTTAAAGCATCACTGATGGACAGACGGGACACTAAGAAAGTGAACATCAAATGTATTGGATTATATGTATACTCGTTCGGAACAATTTTCACAAAAATCAAAGAAAGTTATTCAAACGATCTGAAATCCGTGAGAAAGAAAAGAAAAATGAAAACTCGGAATTATCGTTAGTTCGAATTAAACGAAGTCAAGAGAAAATGAGTTCGAATTAATGAAAATTTTTAACGTTACTCTACCATTCAAAATTTCGGGACTTCATGTTTAGTTTGAATTAAGCGAAGATTCGAATTATCCGATTTCGAATTAACGAGAGTCGACTGTGCATGATAAAATATCCCATGAACAACAAATTAACGAGTGGATGTTTATTCGGCAAGGCCTTGTCTATGCCAGTAAAACTCATTTTCCTGCAGAAAGCATAGAAAGGAGAGGAAACAGTTTCTAAAATTTCATAAGAATGAATCAAAACAGAAAGTTACGTCGATTACCTTTTAAGGGTGTATTCGAAAAAATGATTTTCCACCTTCAACAGCTTGAAATTTTCCGATATATTTCCAGACTCATTTTTAAAAGCAGAAACATGAAACTTGCTGGGGTGATTTTTGAAGTGATATATAAGATGTCGTATGATGAATTTTTTTTCGCTGAATTAAATATAGAATTTGATTTGTGAACAATTATTTTCTCAGTTTGATCATTTTTTCGTTCCCAAATCTTCAGGTTCGGAAATTTTTTTTCAAATATGCAACTTTGACAGCACTTTTTGCAATATTTTCTACATTTACCAACAAATCGACGAACACGGCACATTATGTAGTTTCTAAATAAGAGATTTTGAAAACTTGGTGCATTTGAGAGCAAAAATGAATTTAAAAATAAATCTGAAAATAAGCAGTTTTGATCAGAATACACCCTTAAGTTTTTACTGATGCACATTTACCTATTATACCAGGAGGCTCTGCCCCCTACGAGCTAGGCTCGTTATCCCCCGTCCCACCTCTAAAAATTAGATATTTTGATCGGCTTGAAAAAAATTACTTATAATAATAGAAAAAATTACTTAATAATAATAATAATAATAATAATAGTGAAGGTCTCCTATAAATGGGTGTTCATTCTTTTCCGTTTTATGGAGGGAGTGTACGTCCGAATGAGCTGCTGTTAATAGTTGTTTTCGCCTTTGATTAAATAAGATTATTTAAACATTACAGAATCAGCTAATATAAATTGATCTTAGTCAACAGCTTCCTGGTATTTTTGAACAATGCTATAAGGTAATGGCTTTAAATAAGTGATTCCTAAATGTAACGCTTTAAATCTAACGTAATATTCACCAAACGTTTTTCTCTTTTTGTAATACTCACGCGAAAATATTTTTAACGTTAGAAAGGAAATATAGTGAAACCTCCAAATAAGGGACACTCCGAATAAGGGACACCTCTATTTAAGGGACAAAAGTTTCAGTCCCATAGGTGTCCCTTATTTGGAGGTTTCACTGTACTATTATTTGCACTGCCTTATTTTGTTTTTAAATCTGACATAATTTTTCTCCATTTACAAATGTAAAAGCATATTAATAAATTTATTATTTTACAATTTTCTTTCTCTTTTTGTATTCACATGTAAATACAGAGAAAATTCCAAATAAGGGACACCTCTATTTAAGGGACGAAAGTTCTGGTCCCAGTGCCTTAGTATTAGTATTACCTCTGAATAAGGGACACTCGATTTAAGGGACACATGAAAATGAAGTTAATGAAGCTGGTTTTTGCATTTCAGATAATGAAGTCGTCTGTGGTATTAATAATTAAAATACAGAATTTCGTGAAATTATGATTGAGACAGGCAGTTATGTTGATACAGCGGCATACAACACAATTGAGGAGCATTTATTCACCCATAATTCAAATAAAGATATCAATGCGTTTATCCCTATTGCTGAAAAACGTGAGGATGTCTCTAAAAGAGAAGAAGAAATGAAATTTGTTAGATAAAGAATTTAACAGATGCTTTAAGGTACATAAAACAGTTGAATATTTTTTTGGTTTGTCAATACTACTCATAATGAAAAACTGAAATTTGTAAGTATTGTAAATGAACACTTGAGAGGCTTGTAGTAAAAAAAATTGAAATCTGAAAAACATTCATTTTTGATAGATTAGTACTTTAAGTAAGATTCTTTTACATGTTATTGTAATTTTTGCATGCACACAAATCATTTTGCATGTACTTATATAAAAAAATATAAATCAATAAATCTGCAAATCATTTAATGTAGTAATTGATTGAAAATTTAACTTAATTATTTCTCTTTTTCTTATGTGTCTCATTAACGTAATTATTAGCCTTTGTGTACATTTAAAATTCATCTTTAATGTTTGGTTACCATTTTTTATGTCTTTTCTAAACGATTAATTTAAAAAAAAAGTAAAAACTCCAAGTAAGGAACATCTCTTATTTAAGGGACAAAAATTATGGTCCCATTGGTGTCTCTTATTCGGTGGTTTCTCTGTATAGCTTTATGACGTAATTTTCAATATTTTTGCGCTTTTAACTCGTTATTTAATTCTCATCCCCCCCCCCCCCCCCGTGATAAGAGTGTGCACTTTTTTTTTTTTTTTTTTTTTTTTTTTTTGAAGAAAATATTATATTTTGATCATTTGGTAATAATTTAAAATAATAAACCTTTTCTAATATATCTAAAAAATGTCTCTCAAAATGCTGAAAATATTAATTTAAAATAAAAATAAATCCTCAAAAAATGAGTCAAATTAAAAATTAAATGCACACCGGGAACTTGTATAAAATGATCAAAAATGTTTAAACTCCTATGTATACCTTTTGCTCCTAGAAAACTTTTTTAACGAAGTGATTTTTACCAACTTAAACATTAAATATCTCTTAAAATAATTGTTCGATTTAAGAACTGTCAACGCCAGCGTTTTTATCAAACATTTCTTTGTAATATCACCAATTTTCATATTTTTGTGTGCAGTAGTTTTCTTAATATTAGCAAAGAAATATACTTGGCCACAAAAAATTCATTGTCAGCAGAGGTTGACAGGCATTAGTTACTTTGTAAGAGAGCCCGGTATTGCGCTTATTTCTATTTACGCGTATCAAATAATTAATTGATTAAAATCATTATATTTTACTTAATATCAAAAAAACTAATTAAAATAATTTTACTATATTAAATTACTTGTAAAATAATAATAAATAGAATGCCTTCAGCATATCAACAACAAACAACATTTTTATTCTTTTTAATGACAACAATGGCCGTGTTCAGCTGTTACGCGCGCTGCACGCGCACGCTAGGAGCCACGGACATGGAGTGGATACTTATACTTGGTGGGATGTGCGTTCAGTCCTCGCTACTGTGCCACCAATTACTGTAACTGTTCGCTCAGTAACAGATGGAGAACAGATCAAGGATGTAATTACTTGTAGTGCCAATTATAAAGATAATCTGTTACAAATGAAAGTGAGCTAGCTGGCCGAATGGTCAGGATGCTGAGCTTGAACCCAGACGATACGGGTTCGATACCTGCGCGGGCCAAAAGTTGGTTTGTGGTTTTTTTTTTTTTTTGGTTGCTTTTTATTAATAAATAAGACATTTTTATTAAAGGTAAATTTTATATTAATAATACAGAAGCACATGTATTTCTATTATAATAATAAAATACTTATTTAAATATGAGAAAATGAGATTTTTGCGGAGAAAGTTTTAATATTCCAAATTTAGAATATTAAAAGGATAATTAGAACGATATTAATATCGTTCCAAAGTGATTTATATATATATATTAAGAAAATGAAAAAAAATGTTTTCTGCGAAAATATCCGTATACGCATAAAATAATTATTAATGTTCTTTTTTTTTTTTTTTTTTTTTTTTTTTTTTTTTGAAAATTTTAGAAGTAATTTTTTATTGAGATTAGGATGCAAATATAATGCATGCGTGGATATTTTACGGTGTTAAAATCAAAATGGAAAATATTATAAAAGCAAAATGTAAAAGATATACTTTTTTTTAAATTAAGAATATCTGCATACATATATTTTAAAGAAGTGAAATATTTGGAGTTTGCCTTCTAGTTTTATAATGAATAAAGTATGATTAGAATGTTTATAATTTTTCTATTAAAAGTATAAATAAGTGTTTTGCTTATACTAACATAATTTCGGATTTCGTTTGTTTTTCATATTTTATGACATATTTTGGCCTGTTATCCACACGGTATTAAAATATACAATCATTAAATAAGAAATATATACATACTAAAACTTCTTCTGAAAAATTATCTAACTAACAATGCAAATTCCATTGAAATCAATCCAGTATTGTAGATTACAATTCAGTCTTGTAATATGTGGATACAGGGCCATCGCTAAGACTTTTTATTGGTGGGGGAGAAAACCTTAATATTGTCAAGTCAAATTTTTATATTCGCCAACTCGTTTTATAATTTTGCCAAGTTAACGCACTTTGAAAATGTAATACAATTCTTATTTGTAAAAAAAATAATAATATTCCCAATTAGAGTTGTAACTTTTGCAAATTCTATCAAAAATAGAAAATGTATTGCAGTTTTTATTAAAATTTTAATTAAATTTGACATAAAAGTTTTAAATTTGCAAAGTGTAACAACATTTGTCAATGTTTTGGGAGGGTAGCCCCCCCCCCCCTTAGCTAGTCCCCCGTGTGGATATCTCAACCTTGGTTTATCAACAGCATTCTATTAATTACAACAATAGAATCAACAGTATTCTATTATTTAATACGAAAAGTATAAAGCAACTGATAAATGATTTTTAAATAAATAAAAATTAAATTATTAAAAAAATTAAATCACCAATTGTTAAATTGTATCAGTCAACCTACCAACTTTGACAACAAACAACGTGCAACCAATAACAGATAAGCACAAAACGCACAATCACGTGATCAAATCGCCCATCATTTTTTTTGCGTCGCGCGCGTCAAGGTTTGAGCAGGGTTGATTGTCATTTTTTAAATGCTAATCGGGCTTAATTACATGAAATAGGTCACGTGATACTTTTCCGGAATACTTTTAATTTTATTTGAGTGGTCACAGGTATGTATTTCTGTTACGAAAATCATATTTTGAAAGGATAAAGAGATATAGTATTTGTATTTACCAATTCTGAACCATAAAAATAATACAATAATTGAATAAGTTTAAAATTCTCTTCTTCGATAGCACCTACTCCAAGCAGAATCTTCTGAGCGCGCGCGCACAAAAAAAGCCGCTTTTGAACACGGCCAATATCGTCTGCCTTTTTGTTGCCATAACAAATGAACGGAATTTTTACAAATTCATGGAGGCTACAACTTTTTAGAATAGAGAGATCATTGTTGCAGAATAGTTATTATTTATTTATTGGGACAGACAAAAGATTTCTGTTACAATCTTACAGTACTGGCCATGAGCGATAAAAACCAGAGGTGCTTTTTCCGATGCGGTATGTGTTTTTATGATACATACTAAATTTTTGCATACTATACGACAGATGTATAAATTCTAAAAGTGTTATACAGGGGTACGTATGATAATTCGTAAGCATCACTATGTATGAGAATGAATTGTTTAAAAGAAATTTAATTAAGTTATGAATTTCCCATCTGAAATATGTTAATTTTCTAACACATAAATAAATTTATATACAGAGCTACTCAGAAAACTGGATACATTGTTACCTGGATAATAATTTTTGAAAGAACTTCCATTTGTGTTGAGCGTAATTTGGTCGAATTAAATTTTAGTTAAATAAGATGAATGTCTGTAGATAATAATCAAGGATTTACAAAATCATTCCATTGCATTTCCACCTCTTACTGGAAATTGATGAAGGTGAATTTCCAACTGTACTACGCATTTTGTGGCCAAGCTAATTTTTAGCATACTAGCAAGCTAAGCCCGCTGCGCTGGTCTATTTTTCAAAACAAAACATGAATCAAACAAAATACTGAATATGATTGTGTTTTTTAAAGCAACTTCACCTCGAATGCTCTTTTACATTTCTGAAAATCATACAAACGCCATTGTATTTAAAGATAGAAAACCAACGATTATAAATGCACCAAAAATGCATTAAAAGTTAGCAAACAGCTGTTTCGAATCTACTGCCGAGATTCTTCATCAGTGCAAAACTCAGCGAGCTAGAAAAAACAAAACTGAGATAAAAATAAAAACAACAACAATGGAATCAAGACCCGTTGACGCCAAATATATTAAAATAATAATAAAATATTATGGTGTTGTATCAGCTTATGCATTCGATAAAATTCGGGCTTTTAAGAAAAAAATATTTCAGTTGACCATTTATTGTAGAGTTTGATAGATAAATGAGTCAATTACGAAAAGAGCAATTTAAATATTGTCTATTCACCATACTTCTAAAATAGCGAGCATTATGATCGCAGAGATTGACCATTGAATTTAAACAATTTTCAAGTGATTCATTTTCATCACAGAGTACGGACAGAGCCCAGGGATTACAATCCCGGGATCCCGCATCCCGGGTTTCCGGGATCCCGGTGTATTTTTAATCCCGAAAATCCCGGAATTTGTCAGAAAAAAATCCCGGGATTTACGGGATTGTCTGTTTTTTTAGTGAAATAATATTCAGTTTAATTTAAAAAAGATATTTATAAACTTTCGCTTTTGGTTGGAAAAAAATCAATTTTCATGAAGTTTATACATGACTGAAAATGAATATATACCTCAAATATTTTTTACAAATATTTCTAAGCGAGTAAATCTTTTACAGTAGAAATCTTTTGACTTGCAAACAAATGTAACACATACAGCTTTTAGACAGGAAAAATGAAATCATTTGTTTATTTCGATTTTACTGCGTTTGTCGAAATTATCTTCACTTCGTAGATCATTTTTGAATTAACTTTTACTGATAAGTGTCGCATTTGTGTATGATAGCCATTATGGGCTAACTTCTTTGCTTCTCGTGAATTCAGACTAACTTTGTTTTAAAGATGTCGACTGAAAAGGATTCCGTGGCTCATCGGAAAGACAATGATATATCTTCAATATGGTACTACTATATTTAACGCCAAAAGATGGAAAAAGCGCTAAATGTAAAAGGTGTAGCACAATGCTTAAAACATTAGGTGGATCGACTAAGGGATTGCAGAATTTATTACATATAAAATGTTGAAAATACAGGACTATTTTATTAGTGATAAGAAATCACTGGATGTGATTCTATCGAGAATGACTGCTAAAGATGGTTTTTCATTTAACGTTTTCATCGCTTCAATTAATTAAAGAAATTTACTGGTAGCTAAAGGCTATAATGATTTGCCAAAATCTGCAATATCAGTTTGAAATCGTGTAATGAACTATAGTTTGATAATAAAGATGTTAATTACATGAGAAATACAAACTTTTAAAACTTCGGGGGAAAAAATTACTTTGATTTTGACGAATGGACATCTACTGCAAACATGCAATTTGTAAAAATATTAATGTCCCTTCAAGAAATATAAATTTAAACAAATTCTTTAATTTAGGGCTTGTGCCTATACATAGATCTTTCATTAAAAAAAAGTGTATCGAAATGCTAACTCTGCGCCTGAAACAGTATGATATTTCAATGAAAAAAGACGTTGTTGAAATCGTAACTGATGGACAAAATGTAATCCTGAAAGTCGCATAAGAAATTGAAGCTGATGAACAGCTTTGTTTCTTTCATGGCATTCTTTAGCAGTTTGTGATGATTTATATTGTAATCAGCGAAATACAGAACCAGAAACATCCTCCAGTAAAACAATAGTTGAATCATGCTGCGGAAGTGAAAATTTAGCCCTAGAAGAAGATGATAAAGATGAAGATATTGAATCTTCCGAAAGTTTAGAATCGGGGTTTATTTTAATTTTTGAAGATGAAAACGGCTTTTCATACTCTGATGAATATATCAATGAACTTATTAAAAAAGTTCGAAAATTAGTAATTTATTTTAAGCGATCTGCAACAAGGAATGAAGTTCTTCAAAAGTATGTTAAATCTGAATAAAAGAAAAAACTTTCCCTTCTTTTAGATAGATAGACTAAATAGAATAGCTGGTAACTATACTTGAACGATTTCATTTCTTGAAAAATTGCATACAGAAAGCTTTAATCGATTTTGAGCATGAGATCTGAATTGACGATTCCGATTTTCTACTTATAAACGAAATTGTTGAAGTCCTCAAACTGATACAAATCACAGTAGAAGCAATCTGTTGCAGGGATTCTAATTTGTTAGCCACAAACGCAACCCTAAAAATTCTTTTAAACGAATTGTCGGAGGAAAAAAAATCAAAATTTGCTTATAAAATGACAGACGTGTTAAAACTATACATTAGAGAACGACGACGTATGGAATTATCGGGTGTTTTAAATATTTGCATAATCCTAAACGAGATGACCTGAATGCAAACTAGCAGTATGTTTTCTATTCTTAACAAAACTGCTGTTAAGAAGCAAGTAAAAGCAATAATTGGAAGGGTGGATAACAGTGTTGACAATAGCAAGTCTGAAGATATAGAAATAACGCATATTGAGCCCACTGTGAAACGTCAAACGTATAACCGAACATATAAGGAAAAATTACAACAAGAAATAGAAAAAAGCATGCAAACTGTCTAACCTGAAACACAAAAACAAAATGATTTATCAATACAAATTAGAAATGTGATGTCTCTTTTTGAAAATGGAGGAGTACTCGGTCATCATTTAAAATTAGTTTATCAATAATTGCTGACAATTCTTCCTGCGAGTGTCGAAGCAGATCGAGCAGCTTCGGCAGCAGGATTTATTGCAAACAAAATTAGAAGTCGACTTGGAGGTGATACTTTAGATGCTTTGATATTACTTAGATCATATTTTCAAAGGAAAACCGATTAGTTAAGGGTGTTATTAAATCAAAAAGGGAAACTTTGTGACACATGCTTTAATTTATTTTTGTTCGGAAATGCATGAAAATAGCAGATGTTGTTATTAAGAAACTGTCTAATTGCACTCAGTTTTCTGTTTTTTTAAAAAAACACAATAGATTTTTTATAACAAGCCTTCAAAGTTGACACTTTTGAGCAAATTTCCCGACAAAAGCAGAAAAACCGGAAGAAAAGCAAGAGAAAAACGGGTGATCGGAAGATCGATATAGCTTATAACTCGATAGGTAATTTAACTATCATAAAATGGAAAAATAAGTTCGATTCCATAGTCAGGTATTTCAATTATGTATATTTCTGTTAAAAAATAAATTTGTAAATGTGTCAAAACGTTTTGTACTTCTTGAGCGGAGCAGTTAAGAACACCCTTAAGAGACACTGGGCTATTCAAACTAATGTTCTTTTTTATCTTGGTATGTAATAAATTTTTATGTTATGCAATGTTTTCAAATTTTAACAACTATCATTAATTAGAAATTTAAATAATACATTTATTTAAATTTTTATTGTTGTATGTGAGTATGTGTTAAGTATTTTTATTTCAAGAAAAAAAAAAAAGCATTATGTAGAGGAAAATCTTGTGTTTTCGATATCCTAAATTTGTAATCTTTAGTTATTTGGTAATGAGAATGATTCAAAATTTAATTAGTGATATTAATTTATTAATTATCTTTCCATATTGTAAATATTTACCCATACAAAGACGTTTTCAACACCAAATGAAAAAACTTATATGGAAGATAAAACATAGACTTTTTTGTTGTTGTTTTGTTTTTGTTGTACATTGTCAAACATCAACATCATATTTGTTTTAATTTCCAATTGTTGTAATTTATCCTATACTTTATTATTATTAATTAATAAATTTTGAACTTGATATAATTTCTTAAGTTAGACTGTATTTTTGCTTTAATTATTTTTTTACAATATTGCGAAATTTAGCTATTGTGAGAATTGGTAATATTGGAGAAATTTTAATTTTCATAATCCCGGGATTATCCCGGGATCCCGGAATTGAATCTAAACAATCCCGAAATCCCGGGACCGGAAATTAGTCTCGGGATTGTAATCCCTAACAGAGCCTCAACTCGGCTTGAAAAGAACGCCCACAGTGGATCACTTAAAAACTAAGCCATCACGTTGGCGATTTTTATCCTGGTGATTTCTGTTTAACTGTAACCATATTCTGGCTTGGCACTTTTTGCTGAATGCTGATTTGATTATCTTTGCACACGTACTTATGCTATTTGATCTTAGATTTCCGCGCTTATATTGATTCGTAATTATTACTGTTATTGTTCTTGAATTTTCAAGTTTAAATTATTAGGTCGTTATGTTAAGAAGAGACACATGTATTGTTTGCAAGACGAATATGTCAAAGTTATTTCATATTAAAATAATTCTTTCATAAATTTCAAAACAAGAAGCAGCAAGCCGTCGCTGTATTTTTTATCTTTTTTCCCTTATCATTTGTCGCCAAGGAAGCGATGTTTCGCCGAATTAGCAACCTCTCTTATGTTATGATGGTAGTTTCAGAGTGATCCGCTCGTATCGCTACTGTCTATGTGTAATCCCATGTTAAACAAGTTGCCATTACAGTGTATGAAAGTTGATTCTCTGTTCCGTACACTGTGATTTTCATTTGATAGTTTTTGAGCTCTAAACCTCTCAACTTGAGGATATGGGTATCTGTGGAAAACTTAATACATCCTCTCTCAATATTATATTATATTTCACAACGTACATCTGCTCTTGACAAATCTATTACAGTTTTCTGTTTTTGGAATGCAGCAGAATAAGTAAAGTTAAATAAAGTTTTCCTTAGAAAAATATGGTGAATGTTTTTTGCATGTGTGAAATTCATTTTTTGATACAGATGTCATATAAGCATCACGTTGGCGTGATTGAAACAAAATGAATATTTTATGCCTCTTATGGTAATCCAGCTTTGTTTTTAATTGATTAATGAACTATTCATTAGCTTTTATTTGCATTTTAAAATGATACAAATTGTTATGCTCTATACATGGAAAAGTAAAATAGAAAGTAAAATAGAAAATAGAAATGTATCTGTCATTTGAAAAGGAAGTTTTCGTTAAAGTGGCGCCAGAAATGTATCACGCCAACGTGGTGCATATATGAGATTTGTGCCTCTTTTTTACAACATGGGTGTGTGCATTTGCACCTAAATTTAGTTATTTAGCTCTATTTTTGTAATATTAATTGGAGTTTGTACAATGTACGGTACTACTTGATTATTCTGTCGAGAAAAAAAATAATAGCAGATTATAGGAATAAATGCCAATAATCGATGATCGTTAGCGTGACAGCAATTGATATTACACGTGATACACGTATTTTTTACGTCATAAGTGATTTTTAATTCGACTTTTAATTTGTATTTTTTATTTATGTTTATTGTTCTTTCGTTATTTAAAATGAATAAATATATAAATATGAATATATAATATGAATAAGTATGAATGAGTATATGAATAATGAATATATAAATTTGAATAGTTTGGCGAAACTGGCCGATGTGTTAACCAAGTAGCACTCAATTTACATTTGAAAATAAACAAAAAAACTCCTGCACAAACATTATATACCCCCCGGATTTGCAAGATTTTTTTCGAATACCAATGCGGCAAAATCCTCGTTTTAGAATAGCGAAGAAATGTACATTTAAAAAAATTATTTTCGTTATTTTAAAACGAAAATATTAATAAATAATATTAATAAATAAAAAAGTAACTATAGTACAAAACAATTTATAGAATTTCTAAAATTAAATTGAAAGTAAATAAACAACTTATTAATACAGAAACAACTATTGCTGGGTTACCATATCAGGCAAAATAACACCGTTTTGGCGATAGTCAGATATCTCAGTGCGTATATAACATCTGTGCCAAACATGTTTAGAAAAAACAATAATCGTTATTTATACAGCATGTTTAAATACTGTAGTATAGTGAAACAAAAGGGTACTTACGTATTACCTTGTTGCCTTGTTTTTTACTGGTTTTTGACGCCATTTTTTAGTGTTTTAGTCCTTTTATTGCTTTTTAGTGCCTTTTAGTGCATTTGTTTGCTAATTTTTGACGCCATTATTTTTGTGCACGTGCAAAAAACAAAATAGCTCTTTATTGGAGCATTAGCGCAAGTTCTGCTGCGGTGGCGTTAATACGTAAGTGCCAAAAAAAGGTATATATGCCATATACGCACTACATTGGCGCGTTTTTTTTTCTTCTGATGCCGATTCGGCGAAAACTTTGTTTTCAAATACCAGTTACATATATAGTTTTCAATTATTTTATACTAGCAAAAGCCGTGCTTTCTTTGGATTCGCGAAGCATTTTTTCATAAGATAAATATTTGAAAGTAACATTATTTTTTATATTATTTTTGCATCTTTATTAAGCAAAAACACCATCTCATGTTTTGGCGCATTTAAATTTTAGAAATGTAAATTCAGCCAAATAACTAAGAATTTCCTCGAAATTTTTTATTTATGATATAAGGCTGGTATAAATAAAAATACTTTTGAAGCAGAATTTTACAAAATACTTTTTTAATTTTTAACTAAAAGTTTTAAAGATGATTTTACATTTTCCCGTGGCCTCTGGGGTTTCTCAAAGGATTTGAAATATATTTTCAATCTTTGTAATTCACATCAAATAATCTTTGATAGCAATCTTAGAATACATTTAAAAAATGTTATTTCTACAAAATCTTTTTTTTTTTTTTTTTTTTTTTTTTTTTGAAAAACATTTGAAATTTTCTCTCGTCGATACTAAGAATTATTAACTGTAAATTTTTTCATTCGGATTTCTTCTTTTTTTCTGCATACCAGCATATGAAATTTTTTTATATTGTAGAATCTCTCGTAAGGAGATTTTCTATTAAATGCTAAACCTTGAAGGGTTTTCACTCTCGACAACGCTACGTACGTTAAGCCAACTGATGTCTCTTTATCCCCAATATCTACTACTGCTTTATCTAGCGTCAAACCTTGGGATTTATGAATTGTAACTGCAAAAGCTAATTGCAAGGGAAATTGTTTTCTTGAGCAATTTATATTTCCATTTTTCCAGAATTTAGTTATCGGTGGAATCGGAACGCAGCCATTCTCATAAGTTGAATGACTGTAGTTTTCAAACTTAACCATTATTATTCGCGGCATCTGGTCTGGTGGCCCGTGATTTTCTTCATAAATAATGTCTGAAACATAACCTAAAGCACCGTTTACTAAACCTTTTTCAGTCCACAGATTAGAACGCAACATTATTTTAGACCCAATGGATAAACAAAGAAATGGTTCAAGTCCATTTGTCATTTCAGAGTCGGACAACTTTGCTTTGGTGCAATTGTGAAGAGCTTGAATCAAGGCAACGGGTTGACGCAGTTCCTTTAATTTTTCATTATTATATTCTTTTACGTCTTTATTCGTTGAAAACAGCCTTATTGCATCTTTAAAAAAATTCTGCTCTCTTTTTGAAAGAGATTGTAGGCTTCGATTCATTAATATTTCATAATCTTCAATAGTGCATTCTCCATTGCTAATTCGATCAAGTATGCTGCAAAATATTTGTTGAGTTTCATCTTGTCGGAAGGATGATGATAAAAAAAAAATATTTGTGAATAGTCGAAGAAAATAACAATTGTCCTTCCAAAAGAAATTCACTTCCTTGATTTTTGTCACTATAAAGAGGCCTATCGTTTACTGGAGGTAGTTGTTTGATATCTCCAAATAAATATAAGAACATTCCACCAAAAGGTTCATCTTGTTTCGATGGCACGGCACTACGTAATCGTAAATCTATTTTTCGTGAAAGACTGCACCCAATCATACTCATTTCATCTATAATTATGAATTTACAATTTCGAAACTCCTCTTGAAGTTCACCAAGCGAATATGGACTAAGATCTCTTAACTTTTGATTTAGTCCCAATAAAAGTTTGGAATGAATTGTTGATCCATTTGACTGCGGCAACACCAGTTGGTGCTAGCAATTGAAAAGAAGATGGACCAAATGTTTCATTTAATCGAGCAGTGAAGTAATGTATTAAAGTGCTTTTTCCAGAACCTGCTTTTCCTTGGACAACAATTCTTTTTATCGGCATTTCTTGCCTATGACCTTGCAAGAAATTGAGCTGTTCTTCAAAAATATTTATTATACTTTTTTGTTCATGGGAAAAGTCAAAATTTGGCAAATTAGAAAGAACAGTGACACGATCACTTTTTTCACTCGCTTTCACCTTTTCATTTTCAATAAAATTCTGTAATTTATAAAGCAAATCTTGACTTTGAATGGTATGCCAATTATACTTTATATCAATGTCCCTTCTGCCCAAATTTAATTCATCCTGTGCATTTTTTTGTCTTGAAGCGACATTCATCCAGTCAAATGGTTGATCTATTTCAGTAGATTCTATTTCTTCAAATTCTTCCTCATCTTCTAAATTTTGCAACAGGTATTCTAAATCCAGTCTCTGGATTTCATCTTTCTCAAAATGCTGTTCATATATAATTTTCCATGAAGTATTATTTGGATTAAAAATTTGAAAATCGCGCCAAGGAATATGCAGCATAACTTGTTGCTTATAGAAATCTTCATTATTTATATTATTGAGATCATATTTCAGTTTCGGTGTGATTCTTGGGATAAATGGTTTTTTTCTGATACTGAAATTTGCACCGCGTTTATAAACATTTGTGCAATAATTCTGCAAAGACATATTTTCAAATCTCACTGGGCGTTGCTGATACTTTTCCAAAATATTTGAAACGGATATGCTTCCATCCTCTTTATTCATATCTAAGTGTTCCCAAGCATTGCTTGCTAAATTAATGGTGATAAACTGACGAGATGACTTATACAAAGGCCATCCCATTAACACCCAAAATATTTCCTGGGCAGAATAATCACGTTCGGCACACATTTTTATTAATATCTTCTGAATTATCTGTTGAATATTGATATTATCGCGTGATTCATGAATTGTTTGTCTGATGAAATCTTTCATCCCTTCAGATCGGGATTCACCTTTGCTAGCATATTTAGCAATATATTTTAGAACTGCGTGAATGGAAATGACTGCTTGGCAATCCATGTTTGCTCGCCAAATTTTTAAAATCTGTGGGCTATGACTGTTTAAATAAGGACTATTTCTTTTTGAAATGAATTCGGGATCATTATTAATGAACTGAATTTTACTTTCGCAAGAACATTCTTTGGGAAATTTGAAACGACATGTGAGTTCAGAAGAATCTTTTTTTCTTTCTCTTACAATACGCTCTAGAGCATTTATGCATTTGTACTGCACGTATTAAGTGATTATAGTCTGCAGATTCATCAGGCACATCCGTAAAATGAAATTTAGAGGGATGTATATCATAAACTTGATTAGGATCTGGTTGCCAAGTCGATGTGAATTCGTCAAAGTATTTTATAATTTTACGTATCTTTTCATCATCATTTGAACTAAGATTGTTTACATCAAGATCATCTTCAAACCAAAAAAGACCATGCATGTGAGGACTACCTCTATGTTGAAACTCAATACGAAACCAAAAGTCTTTGATTTTGAAATATGTCTTGAAAAAGTGTTCCATAAAAAAATCCAACCGCTTATGAAAAAAATAGGCAACTATTAAAGGATTGCAACACAGCAATTTCGATTTTCTGATGAATTCAGAATTTTGGTTACAATTAGTGTAATCATAGTCTGGATCAATGATGCGATAAATTTCAGGCCAGTATAAATCAGCTGCGCTAAGTGTAATGAAAACAGTAGGCGTTCCCAATTCCTCAACCATGTCTAACAATTCTCGTGATCTGATAAACCAATAAGAGCTCGATGATCTTAAATTAGCGTTGAAAGATAAAATCGATTTGTACAATGTAGGATCTTTCTGCAACCGTTCCTGGAGTTTTTCAACTGTTTCAACATCATGTAGGCGAGAATTTTTTTAATACAAATAATTCCATTTTGTAATGCTGTCCAACGCATTATACTATTGAAAGCAAAAAATCTAAATCTTGGATCCCGTGCAAATCTTCCATCGTCATATGTCATCAGAAATTTAAAGTATTCTTTTGGTGTAATTTTACGAATTCTAGCATCTCTAAGATCCCCTCTTCCTGTTGGAAATAATATTGGGAAAGCTCTACAAATATATCCATCACATGAAAATTCATTTATAGGCTTAGTACTTATCTGAGGCCAAGGAAAGACACTGCATTCATCATTCCCTTCTTTAACTCCTAACATACTATTTATTGCCCCTCGATTAGATTTAAAAGTTACATTTGGCGCTCCGGATTCCTATATATTATTTGTCCATGAACAATCATCATCTAGAGGATTCAAAGTTTTTTCAACTGATGGTACAGATATCTGCTGTTGCTTTTGACTGAGTATTATTCGCTGAAAAATATTTTCATTTTCGGGTAAACTTTGCAAATTATTTTCGTCAATAGTAATATAACGATACCAAGGATTGTTTTCCTTTAGATATTCTAATGCAGATTCAACGTTTTTACGATTTACTATAAAATCTTTAAATCCTTCTCCATGTTCTCGTCTAACAAAAATGTACTGTGATATGCCCATACGGCCAAAACCATCCTCCGGACGTCCTACGCGGTCCTACACAGATCCGGGAGATCCTATAATCATCAAATCCTGTAAACAGCAGATTAAGACGTCCGGAGGACACCAGAATCCGGAAGAAGTAATCCTATAACCATCGAATCCTGTAAACATCAGATTAAGACGTCCGGAGGACACCAGAATCCGGATGAGCAATCCACGATGAGCAGTACAGTATCTTCGGAACAGCGAAATTACCAGTGCGCATGCGCCATAAATGTCAACATTCGCGATGTTGTATTAATGGATTATTGGATGGAATTTCAATTAAAATTTTACTCTAAAGGATCTGAATATGTCTATACTAAAGGTAAATAAACTTTCAAATATTAACCTTTTAGAATGAATTCTTGAGATTTGTACCAAAATATAACGATTTTTTTTATAATCTAATACCATGAAACAGACAACTTTCATAGAAAACATATAAACAGTTATAGCAATTTTTCATGTAAATATTCGTAATAATAATGCGGTATAATCCTAAAACAAACCTCCATTTATTATATTTTTAAAGAAATTATAAGAAATAGTATTATTTTTAAAGGTAGATCAATATGTGTCTGACCAAAACATTATTTACGATCGATTGTTTGGACACTAATGTATTAGTTTAAAAATACATTAAGCATTCGTTTTGTTAAGGAGAAGCAAATAAAAATATTAAAAAGTCTTAAATTCAATTTTTAAATCAATTTAACCATTAAATTTATTTGTCTTTTAAAAATCTAATAAAAATATTCATAAAATATCTTTTTATTCCAGGAATAACTTGCTTATAAAATTAATTTTGTAAAATAAGGGTTTACAAATTTAATAATTCTACATGTGGCCCAATGGCAAAAGCTCCAATTGCTGGCTCTGTGTAACACTAGCAGTTTCAATTTATCTTTATTTATACATAATCGTTTTTAAATTGCTTTTTTTTTTGGAGGGGGGAGGGAAGGCAGGAGATATTCAGTGAAATACATACCCCTGAAAAAAAGATAAAATACACTATTATAACTGTTCATTTAAAAAACATGTTGCAGTTGCTTTTTTTTTTTTATGTATTTAAAAACGTTTGCATTTTCTAAGAAAAGATTTTTAGACTAGCCTATTTCATCCGCATATTTTCCGTTTTAGATGACAGTAACCTTGACTATGTTCTTTCTAAATCATTTTTTAAAAATGAGAGCCCTGCCTTTATTTTAATAGAGTGAGTTGTACCCCTATTTGCTTCGAAATATTTCATAAAACTCTTCAACAAATCGCAATATTTCAAAATTTGTATGCCTTAGAGCTTGCAAAAAATTATAGAACTTATTTCTTTAGAAAAACAGGTTATTCAGTCATTGTAATCCAATTGCATTTTGTCAATTTTTAATCCATAAAATCATTTAATGTTTATCTTTCTATATTTACCATGCGTAAAAATCACATTTTTTACAATCGCTGCTAAGTGTGTTAGTGAAGCTTCTCTTGAAAGAAATAATTCTTCAATAAAATATAGGAAACAATATCTAAAGTTGAAGCATAATATTGCTGCAAATATTTGCATCTGTTTAATAATAAATGCAGTTGGTGCAGCCAAAGGGGTGGTTTTGGGGTTAAAACTCCTCCCAGAGCTAAGAAAGATCGCTATAATTGCTGCTTATATGAATCAAAACCAAACTTAATATTTAAATGTTTCGGCACATTTTGGAATCTGCCACTTTATTGATTCAGATTTTATTTAATAAAATGATTCAATTAATTGGCGAAAATTATAGTTAAAACTGTGAAAGTGCATATTACATGAATCAGTTAAGTAAAAATTGGTTATTTGAACTAAGTCGCTTTTCTTAGACGCATTATGCTAAAAAAAATTATGGTTTCCTGCAGGGTTCGCCGAAGTGGGCCCAGCCCGAAAAAACCCGCCCGGGTTTTTTCGGGCGGGCTCACTTGAAAAAACCCATCAAAAACCCATTTGTGGGTTTTTTCAAATTTTCTCGTGTTTTCACAACTGTATCATTATTTAATCTAAGATATGAGAATGGAAAGATAAATGCCAATTTAAATATATTTCAAACTAACCATATTTAAAAGAATTTCTAAGTATTGATAAAATGACCATAAAATAAATTAGTTTGTAAATAAGGAAGATTTTCATGGCTATATATTTTAAAATGCATCCAAGTGCTTTAAATCTTAATGTATACCTAATGATGATGCTTGAATGTGATCCCCAACCCGATTGCTTGTATTGTTAGAGCTTTTAAGATTAATCGCAACATTTATTATTCTGCTTCAATGTTCAATGAAAGTTTATTCAGTAATTTTCAACACAAAGATGGTGACAGATTATACAGGGTTCCCAGCATCATGGAAAGTCAGGAAAATATCAAAATATACAGGAAAAGTCAAGAAATTTACAAATAATTTCTAAAAAAGTCATGGAAAACATTTGAGTGAAAAAATGAAAAATGACACAAAATTCATTAAACAGTTGGGAAAAAAAAAGATTGAAGTATGATTGCAGAAAAAAATTGCTAATTTTGGCAAAAGATTGTGAAAATACGTATCAAATTTTGCTGATGCTCATTTGGTCAGAGAATTTTTCTAGACTTGGTTTGGGAAAGTCAGGGAATTTTTTGAGATTTGGTCATGGAAAGTCAAGGAATTTGCCAGTCATGTTTTGCTGGGAATCCTGTTATAACAAAAAAAAAAAAAAAAAAAAAAAAAAAAAGAGTGAAAAGGTTTTAGTATAGTACTTTAATAATTTCATTGTTTAAATTATTACTAATAATTAATTTTTGTAAAAGCAAATTATAATGTTTATTATTGTCATAACCTTTTAACCTTTAACCTCAAACTTTTTATAATCAATTAGTTATTTTAAATTGTATTTAGTAATGTAAGTACCTTGTTTTCAAACATTCTGAACCGTATTTCTTTAACATAAATAATCTTGATAGTATCCAAAGAACCCTAATAAAATCTAATCTAAAATGTATCCAGATACTTTAAAAGATTGCTTACAGATGGCATACAAAAGCAAAACTAAACTAGTAAAAGTGTATTGCCATTTACGATCTAACTTTATAGATATGACTGATATTGACTTTTAGATAATCCAATTTAATACTATTGCAATATAAATGTTGCTTAAATTGTAGTATATATATATATATATATGCATATATATGTGTGAATACTATTTTTTTCTTAAAAAAATAAAAATATTTACATGAATGTTGCTGCTTTAAACTGATTTCTATTGAAGTAAATGAAAGAAATTGCATAAATTAGTCTTTAACTTAAGATTTATATATAAAGAAATTCAGTTGCACTTGATTTAATACATCATTCTTCCAGTAATCTAGTTCTATGAAATACAAAATAATCTTTTTTTTTCTTTTTATATATTTATTTTTATTGTTAATCTATACTTAATGCAAAGTTATACCTTTGTTTCACTGATAAATGAAAAATTTAGGTACTATGCATGTGAAAATTAGAAATGTTAAGAGTTCTCTAAAAAATTTTGATAAAACCCGAAAAACCCCGGGTTTTTTCAAAAAAGCCCGAAAAAACCCGGGTTTTAGACTACTGGGCCCAGTGGGTTGGGCTTTTTCAAAAAAACCCGGGTTTTTTCAAACCCTGGTTTCCTGCCACACAGATGCTCTTTCAGTTGAAGTATTATACAGTGAATATTCTAATTAGTAGATACTGATTCTATTAACCGGCTCTTCAAATAATTGGCAATCACCTTTATCAGAAACTCAAAACCCCTCCCTAGAGCCGAATTCTGACTGTGCCACTGAATAAATGCATACTTTTCAGTTAAGCCGGGTACCAGTGTTACACATATATGTATATACAATGTGTGTGTAAATATAACTCTGATGCTTGGCCTAAAAACAGGATTCATACTCATCAGGAGAATATAGGATTCCTGGGAAAATCAGGAGATGAATTTTAGGTTGTAAAAATCAGTGGGATCTCAGGGGATAATACAAAAAAATTCCCAAACCTGGGAAATTTTGCCAAAATGACAGTCTTTTCTGGGAAATTGGGGGCAATTGTTACTGTTCGCATGCTTTATTATCATATCATATGTAATATTGAAATATTGTTAATTGTTGATACGGAAAAATTGTACATCCCGAAAAATACATCATTGGATTCTCAGGGGATTTTTTCTTGGAAGATGAGTATGAACCCTGAAAAAGTACAAATAAATGTATTTGAATCATGCATTAATGTTGCTTTATTTGTTTGCTTAATCTATTTAAAGTATTCTTTCAGCCTTCCATTCCATGTATTTTGTTAGTTTTGCAAATGTATGTGATCTCAGGGTCAAAACTAACCTTTTTTGCTCGTTTCGGCCTGGAGCAAACTTTAATTTTGACACCCTGCCCCTCACACCCAATTAAAGTTATCAATCATAGGCACACTATTCAAAAAAAAAAAATCTTTAAAAAACAATTAATAAAAATTAAAATGCTAGCAAGAAATATGTAAACAATGCTCACAAAGTATTAAGATTAGCTTGAGCGTTAAGAGTCTTCATTAGTCATGCGAAGAAACTGGACAACAAATGTTAGGCCTATGAGAACATTCTTTTTAGAATTTCTGTTTTGCATATCAGTAGTTTTAAATGTTTTTTATTGCTTTAGAATAGTTGAAATGGAATTCTAACCAGGTTAGTGTTTTCTTTTTCAAATTTTGGTTGCAGATTTATTTTTTAATAAAGCCACTTCTATTTTCACAAATTTAAAAAGAACAATCCCAAAGTTTTAACATTATCATGTGGGTTTCTTTTGTACTCGATATATACGTACATGTATATATATCTACATATATTTTTGTATGAAAAGACAAAATCTTCATTTGGTTCTCTCTTTGCCTTTCGCTCTGACTTCCGAGACATATGTCCTCTCTTTACTTCCCTAATTTCGGCACTGCATGATCTTAAAACAAACAAAAAAAAAAAATAATTCAATGTTTCAAAGACATGGCATTTTTATTGTGATTATTTTGTTTAGAAACTTGCAGGAGTTTCTTTAAATACTGTACTAAATAATAGGCAAGTAAATATTCCTATATTTAGTATTTTCGTGCTTAAATAGAAATTCCTTACTTTTGCAAATTTGACTTAAGGGTGTATTTTGATTCAAACTGCTTATTTTCCGATTTGTTTTGAATTCACTTTTGCTCTCAAATGCACCAAACTCACAGATTCTCTTATTTAGACACTACTCAAGGTGCTGTGATTGTCGATTCTTTGATAAGTGCACAAAATATTTTTTTAAAAAAGCAATCAAAAACGGCAATTTGAACCAATTTTTCCGTAGTGGGAGATCTGGGAGCTGGGAGTGAAAAAAAGGGTCTTCCTGAAAAGTTAATTGCTCATAAATCAAATTCTAATTTATTGAGCGTAAAAAGACATCACAAGGCACCTTATACGTCTCTTCGAAAATCCCCTCAACAAATTTCATGTTTCTACTTTAAAAAAATGCATCTGAAATTGTATCGGAAAATTTCGAGCTGCTGAAGGTGGAAAAGCGTTTTTTGGAATACACCCTTAAATGAAATTTAAAGCCAGGTTTGTTTTTTTTCTAAACTTTGTACATTATTACTTAATAAAGATTAAATATTGTTTTTCTAAAAACTAATTGCTTTGCTTATCTGTGTTATAAAAAACTAAATATATTAAAAAGCTTTAATGTGTTTGTTTATATTTTCAATTTATTTAAAAATGATTTTTAAAAATCAGATATAAATCAATGACTTAAAAAAATCCATTGATTTAAATCATGAATTTAAATCATGATTAAAACCAATTATGTTGATTTAAAGCAACAAACCCTGTGGAATAATGGAGAAGGTACCTTAATTTCTTTGAATTTACTTAGGTCAAATGTAAAAATAATGGAAGCTCTTCTTGATGCCACATGTGATCATTTATATTAAATTTTATTTAATTGATTTATGTAGCTTCAATTATTTTATTTATTATTTTTTAGGCACAAATTGTAGAATCCGTAAAGTCCCAGCATGGATAAATGAAAGTATATATGGATAAATCCTGCAGCTATCCAGCAGTCAAAGCTCAGTTCTAAATACAATTTTGAAATTGGTAAGTTTTCTTTAAATATTTCTAAATAAGACATCATAATAAAATAATAAATTCTTACCAAAGCTATGCATATGTGTATCTTCCTGTTATATATTCTTTAATCATATTTAATTTATATTAATTCATACATTCTTTAAAGTATCCAAGTAAGGATAATTAAAGGCAAGTCCATGAGTTTTCTGTCATAGAAATAAATGGAACTTCTTGTTTTAAAAATGAAAATACATGTGCAAAATTATTACAATAATGGCAATTACTAGAAATGATAACGTTGAAAATTTTATTTAATACAGTAGACTTCCTCAAATCTGCACAGCTTGGGACCAGAGATTGTGCGGATTTTAGCAATTGCAAATTTCTGGTCAACTATTCTGGAAACTATAATGAATGATTACAGTATAGTTAAATATTATGATAAGTAATAAAGTAAAATAATAAAAATTCACATAGTTTTCAAATGATTTAAATATTAAAAGCAAAGGCCAAATTAATAATCAGTTATGTATGATTAAATATTCATTAGAAAGATTAAATGCATTTTTCCTAAATTATTCAATGAAACTTGCCTCATAGAGGTTCAATACTAATTCACATTAAAATCATAAAACAAAGAAATATTATTTCAGGTCTATCCAGACTTAATAATCAAAAAAGCTTGATTAATATATAAATTATATTTGGAAAGAAGATTATTATCAGTGATATCAGCAAATCTTCAATTTTTTCACAAATAAATTTATTCTTCCTTCATGAAAAAACATGAATTCAGTAATATTAGCAAAAATTATAAATTAAAATATATATTGAATTTATATAAAAATAAAAAGGTCAAATTTTGTCTCTATATTTGAACTAACTGTTTCATTGTTTACATCTGTAAATTATGTGCAGGTTTGAGAGAGTCTACTGTATTTGAATCTTTTTTATTATTATTGATTTTGCTACAATTTTAATGTAATCAAATGATAATCATCAGAAATATTTAACTGTTTTTAGTTCAAGTGTTTAGTTTTTTTAGTTAAGTTTAGTTCAGTTATTTATTAAATAAAAAAGCAAATTAAATTTTGCAGAGAAAATATAAACAATTTTTTGTTGTAAATTAAATTGAAAACAATTTTTATAAGTAAGTAAATAGCCATCTTTTCTATAGTTTTCATTAATAAATATATAATGAGAAATTTAATTATTTATTTACATGTAATATATTGAGAATCTGAAACTTAAAGTAACATGTAATTCGGGTTTAGAATTGAAAGTTACATCCAAAACTAAATATGGAAAAAGAAAATTACAGTATCTGGAATGGTTGGGCCGAATATGAAACTATTCGGCCTGCCGAATATTCGGTATGGCCGGATATCAAAGTATTCGGCCGAATCCGAATTCCTAACTTATAACAATTATTATTATTAAACAACTTATAATTTGAAACAATATAAAAAATTATTGAAAGTAAAAATCAAAATTAAAACAAAAGGATAGTACAAAACAGTCCTTTTAACTTTACTGTGCCAAAACTATTATGTCTGTACTGTTTATTATGTCATATAATGTTGAAACTATTATGTCATATGATTGGTCATAATGAAATTTGTTGCAAGAGTATAAAATAGAGCCCCTTTTCATACATAATGAATAAAAATTCGAAGCCTGTGTGATGACAGGCATACAAATAAACTATTTTCAATAAAAAAAAAAAAAAAAAAAAAAAAAAAAAAAAATTGGAAAGAAAACAAAATGTACGTCCTCTGGGAGACTAAGTGAAGCACAAGAAATTTGATTGTGTGATATATATCAGTGCTATTTGAATTTTGCTATATATATTCACTTTTAAATATTTTTGCATATATTTATTTTGATTTATGTAGTGAGATTAGTTACTTTTATTCTAGCCATGTGCAAATTTTGCTCACAGCATTCTTTCTTGCCTTTTATTTTTCACATATTGGTATTTATGTAAAAGAATGTAAGTGTCATGTATTTTATACGAAATAAGAGAATGGCCATGGTTCTCGCTATCACTCACCATTATGCCAAATTGCAACTAAATTCTTCATTTGGCGCATAAACAAGCACTTAGATTTGTCAAATTCGTAGTACTCAATTTTTGCCTTTTCTTTCTTTTCTTTTTCATTTTTCATACACATGCATATACAAATATTTTTAATATATTTGTATCGAATACTCGAAATTTGATTAATAACAATCATTGTCGCAGTTATAACAAAATTAGGATATTTTAGAACTTATTGAAAAAAGGGAATACATTAAAGATAAATTTTTTTTACCGCTATACGGTGAATCTATTTTGCTAATACTTTTTTCATTTGGCGAATGTTTTTTATTTCTAATTAGCCGAATTATTAACGTTGGTCAAATGTCAGCGAGAACATTGTGAATGGCTATATTTAAAATAAAGGAAATCAGAATGGGCTGGTTATCAGAATATTTGGCAATTTATCATCTGTGTCTGACTACCATAAAACTACTAAAGATTGTTAAAAAATTATTAAATTTTGCATTTTCTTTTACTCAAAAATTGAAACTTTCCTTATTTCCTTTTATACATTTTTTTTTAACTTTTGCAGTCATAATGATATTTTACTCTGAATTTTAATTAGGTTTATTTATTTTTTATTTTATTTATTATTATTATTATTATTTTCAGGTGCTGTCAAGGAAAAAAGTACATATCAGGGGAGCATATTGAAGAAGTATTAAAGACATAATTATGCCATGTAAAAGAATGCAAATGTTATGTAAAAAAAAAAAAAAAAAAAAAAATCCGAAAATGTAAATTAAAGTTTATCAATAATAAATGTATTTATTGTTGTTATTTTATTTTGATGTTTTCTCCCTTAACATTGTTTCCAAATGCACATTTTTTAGAAATTGAATTTTTTTAAACTTTAAATTGATGCATTTTATAGCAATGGGTAATGTATTTGTGTTATTATTTAGAAATATTACATCCATATTGGAATAAAAGATGTAAATAGATTTAGTTGCAGTTTTGTTATGAATTTTGAAAAAAAAAAAAAGAAAAAACATTATTGGCAAATTAAAAAAGGATTTTACTATATGTTTCATGTGCTTAATATCAAACTTTTCCTACATTTACTATAAAAATTAAAGAATTCAATGGAATTGCATACATAGAAAAACTAAATTGAATAAATATATAACTTAATTGAAACAAAAACTTATTGCAATCTAAAATACAACTATGAAGAACAAAACAAGTTGTCAGGTAAGAAGTGTTAAATATCATGAAATCTGATAGAGTAAGTATTATCAAATTCTTATGATCCTGTGTTTTTTATAATTGAAGCTATTAAAATTTAAAGAGAAGGGAAAATGTTCTTAAATCTATCTAAAAATACAAGTATGTTTAACGAACTTTAATAATTGATTGTGTAATTGCTTTTGTATTTAAGAAATGATATCATGATTTTTTTTTTTTTTTTCCTATCATGTATATTAAAAATTCCAAAATTTATGCTATCTTAGTGGCAATTGATCATCATAAGTTTCTTAAAGTATTAAGTTAAAGATTTTGGTTTAAGGTAAATAATATAAATAATTGATTGACAGAAATTTTTAGTAGCAAATATTCAGCAAAATGGTTACCTACATATATTTTTTTAAATGTATTTCTCAGAATTTCAATTTATAGAAGTGTAAGTAAGTTAAAAAAAATACAAAGAATATTTGTTATTTGTGAATGAAGTATTTTCTTTCTGAGTTTTAATTTTTTTTAGGCATATAGTAAAAAATTACTTTTACCTTTTTTTTTTTTTTTTTTTTTTTTTTTTTTTTTTTTTTTTTTTTTTTTTTTTATCTCTTTCATTTTTATAACATGCCTAATCAAGAAAAGAGAGAGAGAGAGAATTAATCAAATTACGGAAAATAAGTAAAAAAAAAAAAAAAAAATCCAATAATTTTAGAATTTTGTTAATATTTGATTTAGTGCATACTCAATTTTTTCTTTTTAAGTAAAAACTTCTTGCATATTCACAATCTCATTTTTGAAATGAAATACAAAAATTTTCACATTGTACATTGTGTATTTACATAGAAAAAAAAGAATATTGAAATCTGAAATGTGTATGATATTAACCGAAAAGTATAAAGTAAATTCAATATGTTATATCAGATAATCAACAAAGAATCCTACCCAGTTATATCTCATTCATTATATACTACTTATTAGTTTTTATTAAAGGATGTTTGAGAACAGAAATAATATATTTCACTTGAAATAGATTAGTATTTTTCTAGAGTTCATTTTTAATGCTTATTTTAAAATTAATATTTTTATTGTAACTTATTCATAAAGAATTATTATATGTTTGTGAAAAACAACAGCAAACAATTATATAAAAAGAAATCTAATAAAAAATGTTTTAATAAAAAAAAAAAAAAGAATGATTTATAATTAAATAGAGGGGAAGCGCTGTTGCCCCATCTGTTCTTTCCAAAAGGTGCTCTGATTTTAATTAATTTTTTCTTGCACAGTGGTGTTCTATTTACACATTGGCTATCTAAACATTTCTATTAAAAAAAAGCCATTATCTGGGTAATTGTCCAGGCTACCAGTATCTTTTAATTAATATGTTGCATTATACCCTCCTTCCTGTATGAGATAAAATAAATAAAAATCAGAAAATCATGTAGAAATGAAACGTGGAGCAATTTGCATCTTCCTCCTCTTTTTTTTTTTCTTTTTAAATCTTTATCTTATTATTTTATTATTATATTCTTTTCTTAATGGTTATATTTGCTGTTGTTTTTACCAAACATAACTCCTAATGAATAAATCACAATCAAAATATTAATTTAAAAGTAAGCATTCAAAATGAATGCTAGAAAATTACTAATCTCCTTCAATTTTATGCCGGACAAGCAGAGGGTGCATAATTCTATTCATTTTACCTAGTCCTATGAGCGTCCTACCGCATCCTATAAACGTCGAAAAATGACGTCCGGAGGACGGGAGTAGGTGTCGCTTTTTGCTCTCCTCCGGACGTCCGCCGGATAACTATCGGATATTATAAGATGTCCGCCGGACGGGGCTATATCCTGAATAAGACGCTTATCGTAAGTCCGCAGGACGAGTTTGTGCCGTATGGGATGGTATCTATGGAATGAGGTAATAAAGTGCAAAATTCCGTAATGTCTTGATGGAAATTAATGACTTGCCCACTGTATCCAAGTTGACCACCTTTAATCCGATAAACAGTAATGACTGGATGAATTTGAGCAATTAACTGTTCTTCAACGAAAGTTAAATTCTTTAATACTTCCTGTTGTGTACCTGGATTCATATTATTAGCTACGGAAAAAATATTTACTTCGTTATCCACAATGTATTTATGGCAAGACTCACAAGATCCGTCAGATTGTATATGTATGTCAAACCAACGACGATGGCAAATTTTACAAAAATATAATTTAAAATTTTTTTGGGCAGCTTCGAAATTTAAAGCATATTTCCTTGCACATGCATTATCTGTCAGAAGAGGTTTGTCATATCGTTGCTTTTTATGCTGATGTCTAGCCTCTTGCCTTGAAGCTAAATCATGTTTGTGTTCGTTCCGGCCGGTAAGAGTTCTTTTTCTCGGCATTTTAAAATTATTAATACATTCCAGAAATTATTTATAAACGTAGATAATATATTTAATTTGGTTCAATACCAAGCTTAAGAAACTCACCAAACTTAACAAAATATTCGCTTTAAATACCAATATAAGAATTAATTTTACTTGTTTACGATTCTTTTGTTGCCACTTCACCAAAGTAAATACCTAAATAAATAAATCATAATATAATTCTTTTAAAATCCGTAAGTATAAACTGCGTAAATAATTTTGGCAGAATAATGGAAATATTTTTTAATACATTAATCATGATTCTATCTATAATTAACAACCCCGTGGTTTATTTCCATTCTTAAAATAAAAAGACACGGGTTCAATTTTTTATTTGCAAACGATTTTTGCGGAATAGTGAAAATATATTTTATTTAATTAATTAATCATGCTTCTATCTATAATTACTAACCCCATGGTTTACATTCCTTTTGAAAATAAAAAGATACGCGTTCAGTTTTTTATTTGCAAAAATGTGTCCATAATAGAAAAACATGTAGAATAAATTAATTATTAAAATAATATTTTTTAAAGGTTATTTTGTAAAAAAAAATAACATTGTGCAAATCTACAAATCATAATTTATTCTTATGTGTAATTTCAAGTCAAAATACTCAACAGTTTTTTCATAATGTGTACGACAAATTGTAATTTGAGTGGACTAGTAGAGGATTCGCTTCGCTCATCCTAATTATTTTAAATAGAAAACAATAATAAATTTTAAAAAGTTTAGTTAATAATTATAAAACAAAACTATTTATATCCTTTAAAAAAGAAAATAAAAGTAAATAAACAGTTTATTAATAAATAAACAACAACAGCCAGGTTACCAAGTGAGGCATAAAATCGCCACGCAATCGCGCAAATGTGGTGCATATATGACAAATGTGCCTAGATCAAAATAGTTTATAAATTGGAAAAAAAAAAAAAAAAAAAAAAAAAGAAGAAGAAAAAAAAAAAGAAAAAAATGTAAATAGAAAATTTATTAATAAATAGACAATAACATCCGGGTTGCCGTATCAAGCAAAATAATGACACTTTGGAGTCAGTTAATTAGATGTATATATGGTTTGGCGTCAGAAACAAATCGCACCAATGTAGTGCGTATGAGACGTCTGTGCCAAAAAAAAAAATAAATAAATAAATAAAAGTTGCAGTTAAATTATTTTACAATATCTATGTATGTGGAAAGACATTTACCCTAAAATTTAAATATTATTCATTTTTGTGGTATTAACTGCTATATATGTATTTAAGTTAAATGTAAAATTTTTTCCTAAAAATGCTAAAAGAGAGAGAGAGAGAGAGAGATAAAATAGTTCTTGCGAACATCGCTCCGTCTTGTGCTTTTCTTGGTTTAGAATCGCATTGATTGGCGACAAAAGTAGAGTGAAACACCCAATTGAACAAACAACATACAAATAACAATTAGAGCCATTTTTTTTTAATTAATTCTGCGAGTTTCTTCTGTAAAACACATAACGGGAAAATTCGATTTAAAAATATTTTTAAAAAAAGAAAGAAAAAAAAATACTTATGTTTTACCTAATGAAATTTTTGAGATGTTGTTTTCTTTTAATCTGGCTCGAAAGAAATAAATAGCCAAATAGTGTGTCACTTCAAAACTCTCTTTTTCATTGTGTTACTTTTTAAATATTATAAATATTCTTTTCTTTTTTTTTTTTTTTTTTTTTTTTTTCCGTTAAAGATAAATATTTTCCTTGCATAATATTATTTTGCATTAAACTGATTTTTTTCTTTTTATCCTTTTTTTTCTTTAGATCAATGAATTAACAGGGTTTTTTCGAAATGTTTATATTATTTTCCATTAGAGAAAGCATTTCATTTCTTTTTTTGAAATATAATTATCGCCAAAAAATTAGATGTTGCAACCCTTCCATCAAAAAAACCGAAAAATACGAAATTTAGTACGAAAAATCAGAGTTATCCCTGTATATTTGTATCACAAACCTCCGCAAAAATATTTCCTATCGAATAATATACAATCGACTCTCGTTAATTCGAAATCGGATAATTCGAATCTTCGCTTATTTCGAACTAAACATAAAGTCCCGAAATTTTCAATGGCGGAATAACGTCAAACTTTTTCAATAATTCGAACTCGTTTTCTCTTGACATCGTTTAATTCGAACTAACGAGAATTCCGATTTTTCACTTTTCCTTTCTTTCTTACTGATTTCAGATTATTAGAATAACTTTCTTTCTTTGATTTTTGTGAAAATTGTTCCGAACGAGTATACATATAATCCCATGCATTGGATATCCACTTTCTAAATGCCCCGTCTGTCCATCAGTGACGCTTCAAATTTTTCTTCCATTGTACTTGTTTCTAATCTTTTATTTAGTTTATGCATTTATACATTCTAATTTCATATTAAGTCATATTCTGATGATAACAGACATAATAAATTAAAAAAAAAACACTATAACATTAATTCCTTCGTAATAGTACCGTATTAAGTATGTTCTCTTTTCATACTTTCCATAATTCGAACTGCGGGTAATTTGAACACTTCTTGTGGTCCCGACGAGTTCGAATTAACGAGAGTCGACTGTAATCTGCAAAAAGATCCATCGGGTAGTTTTTGAAAACACTCGAGCGGAAGTTTCAGAACTTCTGCTTTATAATATATATGATTATGTAATGAAGGGGTTTCAAACGCGGCGCCCTTTGCAGATTTTTTTTTTTTTTTTTACTTTTATGAAGATTTTCTGTTATTAGATTTTCTGTTATATTTTTAAAAAAATAATAAAATTGCATTTTAAAAAATGTTTTATTTAAAATCCTTGTTACTTGCTTCACAGATATTTTTTAAACCTCCGTAAGTGTATTTTACGTATCAAAAATTAAAACGTACTTTAAAAATTTAATCGTCCGTTATTGCGCCTCTTCACTAATTTACAGCTATTCTTTATTTAAAAAATGTTATTGAAATTATGACGACGGAAGCAGGTAAAAGTTGGAAATAACTTTTTTAATATGTCAAGATGTGAAATGTAGAAAAATAAACACTCCCACCCCCTTCATTCATGCATAAAAATTCAATTTTTTTTTTTTTTTTTTTTTTTTTTTTTTTTTTTTTTTTTTTTTTACTTATTTATCATACGTAGTATAGGGTAAATCTTGCAATCGTTCTGAAAATCGAAAAAAAAATTTTTGACGGATTTACACGTTTCAGATAATAGAGATTCCGAAAAACATATTCCGTCTGCCTGTCTGTAAACGCTCTATCTCCCGAACAAATTAAGATAGAGACTTGAAATTTTGTATGTACTTAGTATGTAAGAATGGGACGAAGCGTATTTAATATCAGTAACCTCGATTATCCGGAACAATTTTTTTCGGATTCTCGAAAAATTCGTTCTGATGAAAGGTATAAAAATTTTTTCGAAATTTTCATTTTAAGGAATGGACGTAGAAGGCAATAAAATAACACAAATTTTGCATAAAGAACGAAGTCGATAGGATTATTAATTACCGAGATATTTGTAATCCTGTTTTTCACATTCTTCGATTTTTCACTACCCTGTATTTCATTCAAATTTTAATTCAGAGATATATTTTAATTGAAAATGAGACGCTCAATCCAACTCAGTAAACTGTTAGTTAATATTACTATTATTTTTGGAGTTATAAGGATGTTTCTTTTACGCAGATCGGTACTACTTGAGTATTTTGGCGTTTTATATAATTTCTCGAAATTGGTACATCAGCAATTCTTTAACAGAGCATTACTATGTATATTAACAATATTTAAATTTTGTTTTGGAATTGCAATGCATTGTATAAATAGTTTTCAAATGTATTATTTTCATATGTATATCCATGATGGGTAAGTATTACGGTGGCCCCCAACGACTAGTTTTTTTTTACGTTATCCTATTGTAATTTTATAATACGGGTAAAGGGGTGGCCTTTTCTCTACAGATCTTTAAAAACTTAGGTTTTTACTCTCATTTTGTTTAAAAAACAATCTTTAAAATCATGGCAAATTATTTCCATTAATGAAAGCTCATCCAGGCTACTTCTTAGGAATTACCCATAGATTGGTCACTAATATGGCCATCTATGTTTCTGTACATTTATAACGGCATATGTGCATCTCCCAATTAAATCATGGAGTATTTTTGCGTCTTAAAAAAATCGAAAAATATCTCTCATTACCATTTTATTTTAATGCGAGATTAAAATTTCTGGATCCATCCACTACAAAAATGTTTAAGGTGTATCTCCTTACAGAAAATGTATAATTTGAAATTTATTACTGTTTGATTTTTTTTTTTTTTTTTTTTTTTTTTTTTTTTTTTTTTTTACACGGTGCTCCAGCTTAATGTTTTCTACTGCGAGATGCATTTGCATTTGTGTATCGCTATTAGTACTGTGCGATGATTTTATTGCATATTTTGAGCCCTCTTAATAATGACGCCCTTCATTGCTTGGCAGGAGCTAGCATGTGCCTCTGTATAGAAAAAAAAAGGTTGGACACGCCTGATGTAGTATATGCGTATAGATTTATATGGATGCACAAAAATATTCCACTGACTTTCCGGCTATAGACAGTAACTGCTGAAATCTGGTTTTACCATTTTAAACATTGGAGTTCTTTTGTAATATTCTAGAAATGTTGAAACATGCTTCATAATCTATGTTTAATGCGTGATTTTTTTTTTCTTCTTGTAGCTAGAAATGCTTATAAAATGAGAAAATTATTTTTGAAAACGCATTACGTCTGCATAAAGCATTTACTTTCTAGTGACCGAATTTCAAAATTTTCTTCAATAACGAAGAATCGTCTTATTAAATTTCCCCACTGTTTGAGATTTCGCTATCGGGAGAGGAGAACATCTATATCCAGGGCCGTAACTACCGATGGGGCAGGCGGTTTAAAAAAAATGATTGATTTTAGTTTTTAGTCTAACTTCCTATAAAATGCCCAGCACCTAGCTAAAAGTTAGTAATAAAAAAAATCAAAGTGCTAGAGTAAATGTTTTTGCATGCCCGTCGATATACTCCATACGATTCGCATGCAAAAAGCAGCTCAAGAGCAGACAGCAGAATGTCGAATGGAATGTGTCATGTCGCGCCAGCATGTTTGCCGATCCCACCAAAGCTAGTATAAGGAAGAAAATATGGGCTTCTGATAGGTTAAATATATAAAAAGCATCCAAAAAAAATCTAGAAAATCTTTCTTCTTATCTATTAATAAAAACATAAAACCGAAAAAAAAAAAATTATCATCAAAATCCATCTTTCAAAAGGTTTTTAAACAGAAACGTATGATTAATGTTACATAAACTCAAAAATGAACCTAAACAAAACGCTTTTTAAAATATTCAACCAATCAGAAGTCTGTATTTTCTTCACTTTGCTAGCTTCAGTGGGATCGGCGAAAATTGCATCGCCGCCGGGTGCCTGACGAGTAGGGTTGCCCAATTCTACTTTTTTAGCTTCCGACGCTATTTCTTTCAGACAAGCTAATAAAAAGAATATTGCCCAGTTAAACTGATGGCATTGAGCTCACAGGCTATTCATACTAATTGTACATTACACCCTTATGTTTTCAAGGGTTAATTCCGTTCACAGAAAAATTAAGGAGGGGAGAACAGCTCCTCCCTTTCCTCTTTTTATGCTTAATCATTGAACCCTCTAAATTGATCAGGGACATACTTTATCATAAAAAAAATCCATATCCAAAATTCAGAGCAAATCGGATAATTCTTAATAAAAACCCATTTATATAATTTAAGAGGAGTTATCACCCTCTTTTATATACTTAACCATTAAACTTCCAAAACTATTCGGAGATTTGAACGAAATCTGAGAATTCTGCATGAAAAACCCATTTATATAAATTAAGGGGAGGGGCATTAGAACCCCCATTTCCCCCTGTTTATATTTATCCAATGAACACCTAATACCAATCACGAAAGTGCTTCATCAGAAAGATCCTATGTGTAAATTTTGAGCAAAAACTATTATTTCTGCATGAAAAACCCATTTATATCAATTAAGGGGAGGGGCATGAGCCCCCCGTACCCCCTTTTATACATATCGAATGAACTCCAAAAACTAATCAGGGAAGCGCCTTATCAGGATATACCTATATACAAAATTTCAAGTGAATGGGATATTTTTATCATGAGTTATCGTGTTACGCACGAACGTACGAACGTACATACAGAACGGACGGGCACATAAGCTCTCAGGCTATGATAGCCTGTGAGCTAAAAACTGTCGTGTCAAAAATTGTGGCCCAATTTTACTTACCTATCATACGTAGTACAGGGTAAGTCTTGCAATCGTTTTAAAAATCGAAAAAAAAAAAAATTGACGGATTTACACGTTTCAGATACTGGAGATTCCGAAAAACATATTTTTAAAAGAAAAAAAAATTGCCGTCCGTCTGTCTGTCTGTAAACGCTCTATCTCACGAACAAATTGAGATAGAGAGTTAAAATTTTGTATGTACTTAGTAAGAAAGAATAGGACGAAGCCTATTTAATATCAGTAACCTCGATTATCCGGAACTATTTTTTTCGGACTCTCAAAAAATTCGTTGTGATGAAATGTATATAAAATTTTTCGATTTTTGTTATTTTAAGGGAAGGACGCAAAAGGCAATAAAATAACACAAATTTCGCATCAAGAATGAAGTCGGTCGGATTAATAGTTGCCGAGATATTTGTAATCCTGTTTTCCATATTCTTCGATTTTTCATGACCCTGTATTTTCTTCAAATTTCAATGCAAAGATATGTTTCAATTGGAAATGAGACGCTTAATCTGACGCAGTAAACTGTTAGTTAATGTGATTATTGTTTTTGGAATTATAAGGATGTTTCTTTTACGCAATCCGGTACTGCTTGTGTAGTTTGGTATTTTACATAATTTGTCGAAATGGATTCATAAGCAATTCATTAATGGAGCATTACTATGTATATTAAGAATATTTAAATATACGTTTAAATTTTGTTTTGGAAATGCAATGCATTTTATAAATAGTTTTCACATATTTTATTTTCACATATTATATAATGCATATCCATGATGGGTAAGTATTACGGTGGCCCCCAACGGCTAGTTTCGTAATCTGGCCGTTAAAACGAGACATTCATACAATTTTATTGTTAAAATGCATTTTCTTTTTCTCAGAGTCTATAAAAAAGTGTTTGAACTAAAGAAAAAAAATCATTTTTTGATGAATCTAGTCAATGAAGAAGTAGCACGTCAAATTAATCGTAATTAGTCGTCAAATTGTATCACTTTATTATTCCACAATTCCAATATCTCAGAGAGAAATTGCTAATCAATTGGATATTTCACGCCGTTCTGTTTGCTATTATATTGATAAACACAAGAAAAATTAAGTTAGTTCATTGCATTCTAAACGGGGTCGCCCTTCTAAAAGACCTCTATCGATTTTATTTGTTTTTTTTTTTAATCGGAGGCGAAATTGAACTCTGCAATGGCAGAATCTACATTCAACTTGTTTAGTCATTTTTTTGGTTATCATCAGTGGCGCAGCCAGAATACGGTTCTAGGGGAAGGGGGGGGGGATTTTCAGTTTCTGATAAAGGTGATTGTCGGTTATTTAAATCGCCGGTTACTAGATTCAGTACTATTTAGAATATTCACTGTATAATACTTAAACTCAAAGAGCATCTATGTGGCAGGAAATTGTCTTTTTTTTAACATATTGCGTCTAAGAAAAATGATTTAGTTCAAAATTGACTGATTCATGTAATACATGAATTGGTTACACTTTCACAATTTCAAGTAGAATTTTCGCTATTTAATTGAATCACTTTATTAAATGAAATCTGATTAAAAAAAAGCGGCGGATTCCGAAATGCGCTAAAACGTTTAAGTTTGGTTTTGATTCATATAAGCAGCAATTATAGCGATCTTTCTTAGCTCTGGGGAGTGTTCTCGCTGACATTTGACCAACGTTAGTAATTTGGCTAATAAAAAAAGAAAAAAATTCGCCAAATGAAAAAAGTATTAGCAAAATAAATTCGCCGTGTAGTTCAAAGAAAAAAAAAATTAATCTTTTAATGTTTTCGTTCTAAAATAACCTAAGTTTTTATAACTGCGACAACGATTTTTATTAATCTAATTTCAACCGACTGCTACAAATACATTAAAAATTTGGTACTACTAGAGTAGTAGGAAAATAAGAGTACGGGCTCAGGAGCAGGGACCAGGGACCGTCCCTGCTCAGTCGCTGGGATGAAGGGACCGTCCCTGCTCCCACCGTGCCACCGCCGTCCCTCCTGGTCCCCCACCATACACCCCCCTCCACGATCGCCCCCTAGTGGAAAAAAGGAACATTCTATTATAACAGGAGAGGTGAACGACCTTTCCTATTCAAAAATATTATCAATCACATCTTAACACAGAATCATACTATATGATCAAGATTAAATTTATATTTGAATTTTGAACAACCATAATTTTAATGAGTATTATTAATTAAGCGAAACAATTAAAATCTCAGTTTTTAGCCATTTTATTTAGATTTCTTCAACTACAAGATGAGATTATCAATTTAACACAAGAAAGTTAAACATATATTTGAATTTTGCTTGATAGACCTCTTAATGAGTATCGTTAATTAAGTAAAAACAATAGAAAATATCCAGTTTTATAGAAAAATACTGATTTCTTACGATTTTTATCAACTACATGATCAATGTAACGACTTAAAAGTTGAAAGTTAAAGGTACATCCTAGTTTTTCAACTGCTATAACCTTAAAGAGTATCGTTAATTAAGTAAAAACAATTGAAAATATCAAGTTTTATAGAAAAAGACTGATTTCTTACGATTTTTATCAACTGCAACATCAGTGTATCGACTTACAAGTTGAAAGTTAAACATGCATTCTAGTTTTTCAACAGCTATAATC
Organism: Maratus speculifer; assembly: GCA_964019185.1. Taxonomy (NCBI): domain Eukaryota; kingdom Metazoa; phylum Arthropoda; class Arachnida; order Araneae; family Salticidae; genus Maratus; species Maratus speculifer. The sequence continues at coordinate 308,665,592 of OZ025289.1, forward strand.
TTAATGAGTATCGTTAATTAAGTAAAAAACAATGGAAAATATCAAGTTTTATAGAAAAAGACTGATTTCTTACGATTTTTTCAACTCAAACTTCAGACTATCAATTTGATAGAAAGAAATTTAAGCATGCATTCCAGTTTTGGACAACCATTTCCTTCATGAACATTATTAATTAAACAAAACAACAGAAAATATTAAATTTTTAACTGATTTCTTCATATTTATTTATTTATTTATTTTTTTTTTTAATATAAAATCAGAATACACAACTTAAAATAGAAATTTAAACATATTTTTTAGTTTTTGAACAGTCGTTACCTCAAAGAATTTCGATAATTGAACAATTAACAAAGGAAACTAATGATTTTTTAACGAAAAAAGGCGAATTAAACGAATTTGGTTAACTTTTACTCTAATTGGAAATGTCATCGTACTTTATATATACCAACTAAGTAGAATTTTAATACATAAACGAATAATTTAAAGAAATCCTCAACACACAAATGTGAACCTGCAGAGCATTTCTTATTATGTCATATCTAAACTAAAACTTTTTTCTGCAACCCCTCCATGCATGCATTCCAGGTAGGGGAACATAACAAAGAATTTTGACGTCACAACTTACAAAGATATACAACAAAATGTTTACGTTGAAGAAAAAATATCACATAGAGAGAAAAAAAAAGAAGAGATTTAAGCTATTTATCCATTCTAGTTTTATAACAGTTACCACAACATCTCCAAATTAAAATTTGGAAGTCATAATGAGTGTAATTAATTAAGCAAAATAATAGAAATATTAGTTTTTCAGAGGGGAAAAGACGAATTTAAACAAATTTTATTAGTTTTACACTAGTTTAATAATAATTTTAAAAGGAAAAAGACGAATTTAAACTTTTTTTTTTTTTTTTTTTTTTTTTTTTTTAGTTTTACACTATTTTTTCTCATCTCCAACACGGATATATCAATTTTAACAGAAGAATTAAACGTATATTTTAGTTTTTAACAACAAAATCTTAACAAGTATCATTAATTAAACAAAAATAAATATCAGTTTCAAAGAAAAGACGAATTTGAATAATTTTACACTAGTATTTTCAAAAGCAACATGGAAATATCAATACTTATTCACATATTTCACTTATTCACTGTATTCAATACTATATTTAATAAATTTGGATACACTTTAAGAATTTCCTAATCTATAATTATATATTAGCTGTATATTTAATGTTACCCATGTTTTCAATATTAGTTCATAATCGTGAATTTTGTATTTTAAATACCATGTATTCAGATTCAGATTATTTTCACTTGAAATCATACAGAATTTTTTAACAGAGTTTGTTTTTGAAATCATTGAAGCAACTGTATTTAATATTTTTAACACCAATTTTCTAAGATTTTCTAACATTTTCCGATTATACATTCCCCATAAGTATATATTCTAAACAATAGAAAATATTAATTTTAAGAATAAAAAGACGAATTTAAACAAATTTTATTAGTTTTACAATATTTTTTCTCATCTCCAACACGGATATATCAATTTTAACAGAATTAAACGCATATTTTAGTTTTTAAGAACAAAAATGTAATAAGTATCATTAATTAAACAAAAAATAAATATCAATTTTCAAGAAAAGACAATTTTTTACACAAATTTTCAACTTTGAAATACATTTGTTTACATATATTGTTACAATATATTACTAAACTTAAACTTTTTAAAAAGTTTGAATGTCTTTACAAAGGGTTCATATTTATATTTTTCACGTCTTGACTGCATTCGAAATCTTACAACAAAAGTATACTTTTATTATTTTTATTATTATTATTATTCTAGAAAACCTAAAAAGTCATTTCTTGCTGCTTTAAACACTCGACATATTAAAACTACTCTGAGATATTCTACCCATATAATTAATCAAATTAGGACATGATTCATCTTACACTTCAAAATTTCTGAATTTTTACAATACTTATTTTCATCAAACTTTATTCTTGATCCTATATATTTTAGGAGTACAGAATTTTAACATCTGTTTTTATCTACTTATCAGAAAATTATTAAAACACCCAACAACATTTTCCAAATATGAATATTATCTTTACAGTTTAATAATGCAAAACATACACGAATACAAAGTTTAATTTTTACAAACATTTCATATTTCAAACCAAACTTTTCGAAATTTTCACATCATAAGAGCAAACATTAGACGAACTTTTTAACTTTTTTTATTGCTTAGATCTTTTCATCATAACTTTTAATTAGGATAATTATCCATTTTTAGGTTGATTGTCGAAAAACTGTAACTGAAATTACATAAACTTAATGTAAAAAAACCATGTTCTCACACAATTTCTTGAAATTCAACAAAGAATTGACTATTACTTATCTATTATTATTTTTATTAAATACTTATCTACATCAATATCGACTCTCGATAGTATATAGATATTTCATCATTACACACTTACAACTCTTTTCAAACGTTTATCAGAAAAATGAGTCAATCAAAGTCTAGTAGTTATCACACCTGTTCCTCAGAAATATTACTATCATATGAAACAGTAAAGAAAATTAATAGATATTTAATATTTAATAACCTCATACGTGAAATTACTGTCGAATGAGAATACTAATAATCTATAAAATCAACTGTTGAACAAAAAAAAATAGTACAGATTACAGAAAATTCAAATGTTTTTTCTGCAAAAGTTACAAAAATTAACAAATGAATGACAAGTTAGAGAAATAACTAAAAAAGTTAATGAACATATTTACAAATTTATTAAAATCACACCTTTTTCTGGATTACAAACCGCAATTTCTTGAAAAATTTATCACCGAATTTGTAAGATTTTAGTCCTAGTATTACATACACTCAATAAATATTCAAAATTAACAAAAATATAATTTTTTAGTCTCATCAATAAGCAGAAATTCTATATTAAAAGAATATTTACATAGTAGTACTTATAAAAATGAGAGTTTACAAACTGATTTTCATAATTTTATCACATTTAAACTTAATATTTTACATAAAACATTATTTAATCAAATTTTATGCTTTCTAATTCAGTAAAATTCAATACTTTTTTAGTTTTTAAACCAATACCACAATATTTATTTACATCAAACTTGATTCTTCACCTTTTATATTTCCACATTACACACGTGAGATAAATACTAACTTGGATCAGGAGTTGAAGTCAATTGATTCCATTCGATTTTCATCATGTACGCATTGCTCCTACACGAAATTTCTTACTGCTATAATCATCTAATGTATTAAAACTAATCTACTCATATTTTTAATGAATTCACCAGATGTTTCATCTCGCACTTCTGAATTATCGTGCATCAAGTTACTTAAAATATAAATACTATCTTTATAGTTTTAATGATATATAGTATACATGGTTTATCTTGAGTTAGCACTTCCATACTATTAATCAAATTATATGTTTCATCTTGCACTTGATCTTAATGATTTCATCTTGCATCTGAATTATCGTCCATCGAGTTTTTTTTAAATAATAATATATTTATAGTTTTTGATTATACATAGCATGTACAAATACAATCTTTAATTTTAACATTTCATATTTCAAATAACCTATTTCCGAAAGCAAGCTATGTGAATTTTACCATAATACTTATTATCATAGAATAATTTGTGTTTCACACTTTTCTAAAAATTATCAGATATGTACCCCTCAGAGAAATTACTATCATATGAATAAATGAAGAAAATTTAATTTATATTAAATGTACACGAAATTGATTGCAATATACATGTATTTAATAAAAATAAATAAATAAGCGATTATTTATACATTAAACCTTTACTAAATATATATTTCTTTCATTATACAGATGTTTCAACAAGATGAACCAAAACAGCAGCAAACTTCAGAAATTAATGATCCGAATGATTCATCCCTAGCACATGTAGCGTTAACGAATAACACATATGTGTTAGGAATTGATAAATTAAGTTATCCCAGTTTATTCACAGAAAATCGTTTGCATATTTGCAATTGTGATATTTAATTTATTTATAAGACGCGACTCGTTGCTATGGAAGCGAAGCTGTTTTTTCGTCTGCTTTGCTTTTTATATTTTTTATCTTACGAGATGAGTTAAAAGTTTAGATAAAAAAGTTGGCATCAATTTTTGATGGAATGTAAAAGAATTTTTTGAGAGAGAGAATGTTTATATTTTTTGTTTGTCGTGCGTGTCTTGAGTTTTATTGAAGAATTATGTTAATTTTATGAAAAGGCACGCAGAAATGCATAAAGGATCATCTTTCCAGTTTTTAGTATGATGATCAAAAATTATCAAGGTAAAAGCATTTATATTTTGTACATATTATACATTTTGTACATAGTATGTAAATAATTTGAATTCAATATTTCTTTATTCTATAATTCTAAGTATGTAATAAAATTTTTAAAAAAGAAAATTCAAGAATATTTAGAAGATTTTTGAACCCAAATAAGTTTTGATTGTTTATAGAACAAACCTGGCGCCCCGAGCACGGACATTTGAATAATACTGTTGAGATATTGAATTGTTTTTATAGCGTATAGTGTTTTCATAAGCTGTGCATTACTACTTAATTTTTCTAAGATGAATAAGCTAAAGAAAAAGCGTACACCACTACGTTCGTCATTTACCAGAACTTTAAATGTTTTGAATGAAGAAATTAACAGCGAGTCATTAGATAAGGACAAAATTTTAGACGGTTTTAGTAAATTAGAAAATTTGATTCATGAAATTAAAGCTATTGATGAAGCTATAATTGAACTCATGTTAGATGATGATAAATGCGATGAAGAGGCTATTGAAAATGAAGTAGTGGAAAATGAAAATTATTCAGATCAATTTATTACCATTAAGCGTAAAGTTAGCGAAGCATTGGGTACAAATAAACGTAATCAAGATGATAGTGAAAAAAGCACAGATCACGGTTATTCCAAATCAAAGCATTATAAATTACCTAAATTGAATATTAAGCCATTCGATTCGCAGTTAATAAATTATCTTTCATTTTGGTCCCAGTTTCAGAAAATTCATGAAGACATAGATTTGGATAATAGTGACAAATTTCAGTATCTTATCCAATCGGTAGAACCTGGAACCAGTGCCAGGCGTTTGTTAGAGAGCTATCCAATGACTGCAGTTAATTACTCCAAAGCTGTCGAGGCATTTCAAGAGCGTTTTGGAAATAAAGATTTACTAATAGAAGTGTACGTTAGAGAATTCCTAAAATTGATTGTAGCTAATGTACAGGCGCACGGCAAAGATAAACTTCCCTTATCAGATTTATTCACGAAAGTCGAGGCATATTTAAGATCGTTAGAATCAATGGGTTTAAGTTTAGAAAGCAATTCGGCGTGGCTCTATCCCATGATAGAATCTAGCTTATCGGAAGATGTATTAAAAGCATGGCAGCGATATAATATTTCAATCACATCAAACACTGTTAGTAATAATAATGCATTGTCAACAAAAGCAAATATAGTAAGTTTGATGGAATTTCTGAAACAAGAAGTTGCAAACGAGGAAAGATTCAAATTAGCCAAATCGAGTTTTATAGAGCTGGGCTTTAAAGACAAACCTAAAGAAAAGTTAAGAAAATCAGAAAGTAAAATACCTACTGCAGCAGAGCTATTTAGCGCAAAAGAACGCCTTTGTTTATTTTGCAGTAAATCTCATGAAAGCAAGGATTGTGTTAGGGCTAGATCTCTTTCCTTTAATGAACGGAAGGCCAAAATTAAGAATAAAAATTGCTGTTTAAAATGTCTTCGTTTTGGTCACCACGCTAAAGTTTGCAAAGTTTTTATTCGTTGCCACGTTTGTTCTAAACCCCATACCGAGTTATTATGCCCTGAAATTTCAATGTGTAAAGAACCAGAAAATACAGCTAAGACCCCAGAAGTAATTCAAAGCACCATAGCAAGTAAGCAGTGTTCTGCTGAAGTAGCCCTTATGACTTTAGAAATAGTTATTAAAGGTCGAATAACAAAGAAAGTACGAGCGTTACTTGATTGTGGGTCGCAAAAGAGCTATATTTTAAAAGGTACAGCTGAAGAGTTAGGTTTACATCCCATTTCTTCTGAAGCTATTGTACACACTTTGTTTGGAGGTACGCAAACAGAAGCTAAATCTCACAATAAATTCCAAGTTGAGTTAAGTTCTTCTGATAGACAGAAACAAACGAAAGAAGTCTTAGAACTTTTGGATCAAGATATAATTTGTAACTATATTCCTCGGATACCAAAAGAATCAGTAATTAAAGAGCTTAAACAAAATAAACTATGGATCACAGATTTAGGAGCAGAAAGTCCAAAAATTGAAATTTTGATTGGAAGCGATTACTATGGACAACTTCTTACAGGTCGAGTAAAACAGTTAAAGAGCGGTCTTACAGCAATAGAGACGAAGTTTGGATGGACACTTTGTGGTCGTTTAGAAAGTACATCACAGTCTTGCCTAAATTATGGAAATATGTTTATCACGAACCTAGCTTTAAAAGATATGAAGATTCCAGAATTATGGAAGTTAGAGACAATTGGTATAACAGATCCCTGTCAAACTTTGTCTAAAGCAGAAGAAGAAGAACTCGCTCATGATAATTTTATAAAAGAAGTTGATAGAAATATAGAAGGTCGCTATATTGTAGGTCTTCCTTGGATTAACGGCAAACGTGAGATTCCCTCAAATAGACACATAGCTGAACGAAGATTGATAAATTCAACAAAGAAATTAAAATCAATGAAAATGTTTGAAGAATATGCTAAAGTTTTCTATGAATGGGAAGAAGAAGGCGTTATAAGTAAAGTACCAGATGAAGCACTCAAGATTCCAGGACATTTTTTACCTCATCATCCCGTCATCAAACCAGATAGTCTTACTACAAGTGTTCGACCAGTTTTTGATGCATCGTGTAAGGTAGGGAGGTCTCCTTCTTTAAATGATTGCCTCTTTAAAGGACCAAACCTCATCGAACAAATTCCTGCAGTGTTAATAAGATTTCGTGAGAAAGCTATTGGGGTAGTAGCCGATATAAGAAGAGCATTTCTTCAAATTGAAGTCAAAGAATCAGATCGGCATTTCTTGCGATTTTTATGGTGGAAGAGTCCTGACGAATTTCAAGTTTATCAACACAATAGAGTAGTTTTTGGAGCAACTTGTAGCCCATTTTTGCTAGGTGCAGTTATAAGATATCATTTGAGTAATGTTGATGAAGAAAACAAACAGATAGCTGAGAAGCTTATGAAGTCATACTATATAGATAACTGCGTTACTTCAGTCGACATTGTGCCTGAACTAGAAAATTTTATTTCAAAATCTACAGAAATCATGGCTGATGCGAAAATGGAATTAAGAATGTGGGAATTCGGGCCAATTAAAAGTGAAGACAGCAGTTTCCTTAACGAAAAGAAGGTGCTCAGCAAAAATGTAACAACGATAGTTCCGGTTTTAGGGTTGAAGTGGGACACAATGGAAGATAGTTTGAAGATCGCTCATAAATTTAGTGATGAGATAGAAAATCTGTCGAAAAGAAAGATATTAGCTGTAACCCAGGGGATCTTCGATCCAATAGGATTTTTAGCCCCAGCACTGTTGCCAGCCAAACTGATAATTCAAGACGCCTGGTCAACGAAATTAGATTGGGATGCTCCACTTCCAGAAGAAATCCGGAATAATTTTCAAAAATGGTATAGCGAACTCAAGTATTTAAATGACGTGAAGATAAATAGACGTGTAGGCTATGGTTGTAAGAAAAATGGTCTATTCATACATTTTGTGATGCAAGTACCAGAGCTTATGCAACAGCAGTTTTCTTACGTTGTGAAGATAAAGACGCAGTCTTTGTACAACTTTTAGGAGCTAAGTCTCGTCTTGCACCAAAGAAAAATATAACCATACCACGTTTAGAGCTTCTTGCTTGTATTTTAGGAATAAGGTTGACTAAATTTGTTTTGAAAGCCTTTAATTGTATTTCCATACCAGTAAAGTATTGGACCGACTCTTCGACTGTTCTGGCTTGGATTCGAAGAAACGATCAATGGGGAACGTTTGTAGGCAATAGAGTTAGAGAAATTTGTAAATTTTCCGAATCTCAACAATGGAACTTCGTACCTGGTCGTCTCAACCCTGATGATCTACCTTCTCGCGGATGTAGTCCTAAACAGCTGCTGAAGATGAGATGGTGGGAGGGACCAGAATGGTTGAAGTTATCAGAAGAAAATTGGCCACATTCAGAAACAAGCCCCAACGAAGAATTAGTAATGATGGAAAAGAAGAAAACTTCAGTACCTACTCTTTTATGTTCTAATTCATATGAATTTATGATATATAGTAGAATTTCAAAATTTGGTAGATTTATTAATGTCGTATGTTGGGTGAAGAGATTCATAATGAAGTGCAGAAACAGAAATATATGTTTTCCATCAGAATTGTCAATTGAAGAAAAAGAAGATGCGGAAAGGTCGCTCTGGTCAATAATACAATCTGAAAGTTTTGCTAATACTACTGATGCAATAAAAGGATTAAAGGTTATGAAAGATCAAGAAGGATTGTTGAGAGTAAAAACAAAGATATTAGTGAGGGATGACGAGTTTTCTTTCAGATATCCAATTTTATTACCATCGAAACATCATGTAGTGAATTGTCTGATTCAAGAATGTCATTTAAAGAATTGTCATGCTGGACTTCAAACAGTTGGATCCATTTTAAGAGAAAAATATTGGATAATTTCTTCTAGACGCAGCATTAGAAGTCAATTGTCTAAGTGTTACAGATGCAAAAGATACTCTGCAAAACCATATACTACACCTCCAATCCACCTACCTCCAGATCGAGTCAGAGATTCCAAAGTTTTTGAAGTTGTTGGAGCTGATCTTTTTGGCCCTCTTTTCGTAAAGCAAAGATCCAAAGTTTGGGTTGTACTTTTTACATGTGCAGTATATAGGGCAATACATTTGGAACTTGTATCCAGTCTCTCAACAGAAGGATTCATTCAGTCACTTCGAAGATTTATATGCAGGAGAGCAAGGCCGACTACTATATACTTTGATAATGGCTCGAATTTTAGAAGAACCAACAACCTTTTAAAAATCATTGGATTGGAAGGCAATAGTTTCTTCGAAAGAACTGTTTCCTATTAATTGAAAGAACTGCATCCTATTAGTCATCCATCGAGCAGCAGCTTGGTGGGGTGAATGGTCAGAAACAGTACATCTAGAAGTGGCAGAGTAAGTAAAGAGACTTTTGAAATGACTTTTTCCAGAGCTCTGAACTGACATTTTCTAGAACTCTGAAATGACTTTTCTAGAACTCTAAATGTTTCATTATTATTTTATTATTGTTTAGTTATTATCTTTATTTATTTAGATATTTTTATTTTGAATTAGGGCTTAATTTGATCAAAAGTGATCTTAAGTTTAATTTGGCTTCCGCCTAAATTAAAGGTGGGAGTATGTTAGGAATTGATAAATTAAGTTATCCCAGTTTATTCACAGAAAATCGTTTGCATATTTGCAATTGTGATATTTAATTTATTTATAAGACGCGACTCGTTGCTATGGAAGCGAAGCTGTTTTTTCGTCTGCTTTGCTTTTTATATTTTTTATCTTACGAGATGAGTTAAAAGTTTAGATAAAAAAGTTGGCATCAATTTTTGATGGAATGTAAAAGAATTTTTTGAGAGAGAGAATGTTTATATTTTTTGTTTGTCGTGCGTGTCTTGAGTTTTATTGAAGAATTATGTTAATTTTATGAAAAGGCACGCAGAAATGCATAAAGGATCATCTTTCCAGTTTTTAGTATGATGATCAAAAATTATCAAGGTAAAAGCATTTATATTTTGTACATATTATACATTTTGTACATAGTATGTAAATAATTTGAATTCAATATTTCTTTATTCTATAATTCTAAGTATGTAATAAAATTTTTAAAAAAGAAAATTCAAGAATATTTAGAAGATTTTTGAACCCAAATAAGTTTTGATTGTTTACACATATGTGAGTACTTATATGAGAAATACTAGAATTCGTATATGAAACGTAATTAGAGTAAATACAAAATGATTTGTCTTACTACCTACACTTTAACAAGTGCTTTTTACCTATATTATTGAAGAGAATCCTAACTGTGTCCATTTATTTCTACTACAGATGTGCTCTATTTGCTACAAACACTTCTTAAGTAAATGGAATTTAACAGAACATACAAAAATCTATACAGGTGAAAAATCCTACACTTGGAAAGATTACCATAAATGCTGTTTTCAAGGAGACGTGAATAAAAAATGCACACATCATCATATAAAGCATCGTCAGATATATGTAAACTTAGCGAAGATATTCAAAAATTAGTCAGACTTTTGTAGAATTTAGAAATAAAGGAAGATATTTAGGCTATTTATCCATCATATTTTCACAACACTTACCACAATATCTCAAACTTAAAATTTGGAAGACATACACACTGCTGAAAAGTAATTTTGTGATTCTTCTAACCAGTATGAATGTATAGATGTTATTTTGCAGTGTATTCTTTAAATGCTCACATTAAGTATTCTTTTATATGCGTATATCGTTGTGTTTATTTTTCTAATACTTATTACATTAATGAAATACATAACATTTTAAGTGAAATAACACTCTCACAACTTAAAAAATGCATAAGAACATACAAAAAATAAACAGATGTATGAAAAATTATGCAAGTTTACAAAATATTTTCATCGTTTTCTAGAAACATTAACAAAAAATATTTATAATATGAAAAAATTGTAAAAGTGAAAGGAAAAAACATAAATGTAAGAACAAAAACCACAAAGTGAAAAACTCATAACAAAGTTTTTGAAAAAAATACTTACAACAATTTTTTTTTTTTTTTTACAAAAACCAAAACTTCCAAAAATATTTTTTTCAAAAATTTTTTTTTCAAAAACATTTTTTACAAAAATTTTTTTTTTCAAAATAAGTTTTTACAAAAGTAAAAAAAAAGAAAATCACAACGTTAAAAAAATGAAAAATTTTTGTTAAAAAAAATGTAAAAAAATTGCAAAAAAATGTTGCAAAAATTTCAAAAAAGTTATGAAAAAAGTCTCAAAAATTTTGTTGTTTTTAATAGGAAATGCAATGGTTTCGCCATTGCATACTGCATTAAAACCAACGAAATTCTTGAAGCTTTTTTCATAACTTTTTTGAAATTTTTGCAACTTTTTTTGCAATTTTTTTACACTTTTTTTAACAAAAATTTTTCATTTTTTTAACGTTGTGATTTTCTTTTTTTTACTTTTGTAAAAACTTATTTTGAAAAAAAAAATTTTTGTAAAAAATGTTTTTGAAAAAAAATTTTTTGAAAAAAATATTTTTGGAAGTTTTGGTTTTTGTAAAAAAAAAAAAAAAAAAATTGTTGTAAGTATTTTTTTCAAAAACTTTGTTATGAGTTTTTCACTTTGTGGTTTTTGTTCTTACATTTATGTTTATTCCTTTCACTTTTACAATTTTTTCATATTATAAATATTTTTTGTTGATGTTTCTAGAAAACGATGAAAATATTTTGTAAACTTGCATAATTTTTCATACATCTGTTTATTTTTTGTATGTTCTTATGCATTTTTTAAGTTGTGAGAGTGTTATTTCACTTAAAATGTTATGTATTTCATTAATGTAATGAGTATTAGAAAAATAAACACAACGATATACGCATATAAAAGAATACTTAATGTGAGCATTTAAAGAATACACTGCAAAATAACATCTATACATTCATACTGGTTAGAAGAATCACAAAATTACTTTTCAGCAGTGTGTATGTCTTCCAAATTTTAAGTTTGAGATATTGTGGTTAGTGTTGTGAAAATATGATGGATAAATAGCCTAAATATCTTCCTTTATTTCTAAATTCTACAAAAGTCTGACTAATTTTTGAATATCTTCGCTAAGTTTACATATATCTGACGATGCTTTATATGATGATGTGTGCATTTTTTATTCACGTCTCCTTGAAAACAGCATTTATGGTAATCTTTCCAAGTGTAGGATTTTTCACCTGTATAGATTTTTGTATGTTCTGTTAAATTCCATTTACTTAAGAAGTGTTTGTAGCAAATAGAGCACATCTGTAGTAGAAATAAATGGACACAGTTAGGATTCTCTTCAATAATATAGGTAAAAAGCACTTGTTAAAGTGTAGGTAGTAAGACAAATCATTTTGTATTTACTCTAATTACGTTTCATATACGAATTCTAGTATTTCTCATATAAGTACTCACATATGTGTTATTCGTTAACGCTACATGTGCTAGGGATGAATCATTCGGATCATTAATTTCTGAAGTTTGCTGCTGTTTTGGTTCATCTTGTTGAAACATCTGTATAATGAAAGAAATATATATTTAGTAAAGGTTTAATGTATAAATAATCGCTTATTTATTTATTTTTATTAAATACATGTATATTGCAATCAATTTCGTGTACATTTAATATAAATTAAATTTTCTTCATTTATTCATATGATAGTAATTTCTCTGAGGGGTACATATCTGATAATTTTTAGAAAAGTGTGAAACACAAATTATTCTATGATAATAAGTATTGTGGTAAAATTCACATAGCTTGGTTTTGGAAATAGGTTATTTGAAATATGAAATGTTAAAATTAAAGATTGTATTTGTACATGCTATGTATAATCAAAAACTATAAATATATTATTATTTAAAAAAAACTCGATGGACGATAATTCAGATGCAAGATGAAATCATTAAGATCAAGTGCAAGATGAAACATATAATTTGATTAATAGTATGGAAGTGCTAACTCAAGATAAACCATGTATACTATATATCATTAAAACTATAAAGATAGTATTTATATTTTAAGCAACTTGATGCACGATAACTCAGAAGTGCGAGATGAAACATCTGGTGAATTCATTAAAAATATGAGTAGATTAGTTTTAATACATTAGATGATTATAGCAGTAAGAAATTTCGTGTAGGAGCAAAGCGTACATGATGAAAATCGAATGGAATCAATTGACTTCAACTCCTGATCCAAGTTAGTATTTATCTCACGTGTGTAATGTGGAAATATAAAAGGTGAAGAATCAAGTTTGATGTAAATAAATATTGTGGTATTGGTTTAAAAACTAAAAAAGTATTGAATTTTACTGAATTAGAAAGCATAAAATTTGATTAAATAATGTTTTATGTAAAATATTAAGTTTAAATGTGATAAAATTATGAAAATCAGTTTGTAAACTCTTTTTATAAGTACTACTATGTAAATATTCTTTTAATATAGAATTTCTGCTTATTGATGAGACTAAAAAATTATATTTTTGTTAATTTTGAATATTTATTGAGTGTATGTAATACTAGGACTAAAATCTTACAAATTCGGTGATAAATTTTTCAAGAAATTGCGGTTTGTAATCCAGAAAAAGGTGTGATTTTAATAAATTTGTAAATATGTTCATTAACTTTTTTAGTTATTTCTCTAACTTGTCATTCATTTGTTAATTTTTGTAACTTTTGCAGAAAAAACATTTGAATTTTCTGTAATCTGTACTATTTTTTTTTGTTCAACAGTTGATTTTATAGATTATTAGTATTCTCATTCGACAGTAATTTCACGTATGAGGTTATTAAATATTAAATATCTATTAATTTTCTTTACTGTTTCATATGATAGTAATATTTCTGAGGAACAGGTGTGATAACTACTAGACTTTGATTGACTTATTTTTCTGATAAACGTTTGAAAAGAGTTGTAAGTGTGTAATGGTGAAATATCTATATACTATCGAGAGTCGATATTGATGTAGATAAGTATTTAATAAAAATAATAATAGATAAGTAATAGTCAATTCTTTGTTGAATTTCAAGAAATTGTGTGAGAACATGTTTTTTTTACATTAAGTTTATGTAATTTCAGTTAGTTTTTCGACAATCAACCTAAAAATGGATAATTATCCTAATTAAAAGTTATGATGAAAAGATCTAAGCAATAAAAAAAGTTAAAAAGTTCGTCTAATGTTTGCTCTTATGATGTGAAAATTTCGAAAAGTTTGGTTTGAAATATGAAATGTTTGTAAAAATTAAACTTTGTATTCGTGTATGTTTTGCATTATTAAACTGTAAAGATAATATTCATATTTGGAAAATGTTGTTGGGTGTTTTAATAATTTTCTGATAAGTAGATAAAAACAGATGTTAAAATTCTGTACTCCTAAAATATATAGGATCAAGAATAAAGTTTGATGAAAATAAGTATTGTAAAAATTCAGAAATTTTGAAGTGTAAGATGAATCATGTCCTAATTTGATTAATTATATGGGTAGAATATCTCAGAGTAGTTTTAATATGTCGAGTGTTTAAAGCAGCAAGAAATGACTTTTTAGGTTTTCTAGAATAATAATAATAATAAAAATAATAAAAGTATACTTTTGTTGTAAGATTTCGAATGCAGTCAAGACGTGAAAAATATAAATATGAACCCTTTGTAAAGACATTCAAACTTTTTAAAAAGTTTAAGTTTAGTAATATATTGTAACAATATATGTAAACAAATGTATTTCAAAGTTGAAAATTTGTGTAAAAAATTGTCTTTTCTTGAAAATTGATATTTATTTTTTGTTTAATTAATGATACTTATTACATTTTTGTTCTTAAAAACTAAAATATGCGTTTAATTCTGTTAAAATTGATATATCCGTGTTGGAGATGAGAAAAAATATTGTAAAACTAATAAAATTTGTTTAAATTCGTCTTTTTATTCCTAAAATTAATATTTTCTATTGTTTAGAATATATACTTATGGGGAATGTATAATCGGAAAATGTTAGAAAATCTTAGAAAATTGGTGTTAAAAATATTAAATACAGTTGCTTCAATGATTTCAAAAACAAACTCTGTTAAAAAATTCTGTATGATTTCAAGTGAAAATAATCTGAATCTGAATACATGGTATTTAAAATACAAAATTCACGATTATGAACTAATGTTGAAAACATGGGTAACATTAAATATACAGCTAATATATAATTATAGATTAGGAAATTCTTAAAGTGTATCCAAATTTATTAAATATAGTATTGAATACAGTGAATAAGTGAAATATGTGAATAAGTATTGATATTTCCATGTTGCTTTTGAAAATACTAGTGTAAAATTATTCAAATTCGTCTTTTCTTTAAAACTGATATTTATTTTTGTTTAATTAATGATACTTGTTAAGATTTTGGTGTTAAAAATTAAAATATACGTTTAATTCTTCTGTTAAAATTGATATATCCGTGTTGGAGATGAGAAAAAATAGTGTAAAACTAAAAAAAAAAAAAAAAAAAAAAAGTAAGTTTAAATTCGTCTTTTTCCTCTTAAAATTATTATTAAACTAGTGTAAAACTAATAAAATTTGTTTAAATTCGTCTTTTCCCCTCTGAAAAACTAATATTTCTATTATTTTGCTTAATTAATTACACTCATTATGACTTCCAAATTTTAATTTGGAGATGTTGTGGTAACTGTTATAAAACTAGAATGGATAAATAGCTTAAATCTCTTCTTTTTTTTCTCTCTATGTGATATTTTTTCTTCAACGTAAACATTTTGTTGTATATCTTTGTAAGTTGTGACGTCAAAATTCTTTGTTATGTTCCCCTACCTGGAATGCATGCATGGAGGGGTTGCAGAAAAAAGTTTTAGTTTAGATATGACGTAATAAGAAATGCTCTGCAGGTTCACATTTGTGTGTTGAGGATTTCTTTAAATTATTCGTTTATGTATTAAAATTCTACTTAGTTGGTATATATAAAGTACGATGACATTTCCAATTAGAGTAAAAGTTAACCAAATTCGTTTAATTCGCCTTTTTTCGTTAAAAAATCATTAGTTTCCTTTGTTAATTGTTCAATTATCGAAATTCTTTGAGGTAACGACTGTTCAAAAACTAAAAAATATGTTTAAATTTCTATTTTAAGTTGTGTATTCTGATTTTATATTAAAAAAATAAATAAATAAAAAAATATGAAGAAATCAGTTAAAAATTTAATATTTTCTGTTGTTTTGTTTAATTAATAATGTTCATGAAGGAAATGGTTGTCCAAAACTGGAATGCATGCTTAAATTTCTTTCTATCAAATTGATAGTCTGAAGTTTGAGTTGAAAAAATCGTAAGAAATCAGTCTTTTTCTATAAAACTTGATATTTTCCATTGTTTTTTACTTAATTAACGATACTCATTAAGATTATAGCTGTTGAAAAACTAGAATGCATGTTTAACTTTCAACTTGTAAGTCGATACACTGATGTTGCAGTTGATAAAAATCGTAAGAAATCAGTCTTTTTCTATAAAACTTGATATTTTCAATTGTTTTTACTTAATTAACGATACTCTTTAAGGTTATAGCAGTTGAAAAACTAGGATGTACCTTTAACTTTCAACTTTTAAGTCGTTACATTGATCATGTAGTTGATAAAAATCGTAAGAAATCAGTATTTTTCTATAAAACTGGATATTTTCTATTGTTTTTACTTAATTAACGATACTCATTAAGAGGTCTATCAAGCAAAATTCAAATATATGTTTAACTTTCTTGTGTTAAATTGATAATCTCATCTTGTAGTTGAAGAAATCTAAATAAAATGGCTAAAAACTGAGATTTTAATTGTTTCGCTTAATTAATAATACTCATTAAAATTATGGTTGTTCAAAATTCAAATATAAATTTAATCTTGATCATATAGTATGATTCTGTGTTAAGATGTGATTGATAATCTTTTTGAATAGGAAAGGTCGTTCACCTCTCCTGTTATAATAGAATGTTCCTTTTTTCCACTAGGGGGCGATCGTGGAGGGGGGTGTATGGTGGGGGACCAGGAGGGACGGCGGTGGCACGGTGGGAGCAGGGACGGTCCCTTCATCCCAGCGACTGAGCAGGGACGGGAGCAGGGACGGTCCCTGATCCCTGCTCCTGAGCCCGTACTCTTATTTTCCTACTACTTACTAGGTTATCCCGTCGACCAAAAAATTACCGCCAAACTATAAGATTAAATGCCAATAATGGATGATCGTGAATGTCACATTCAATGACATTAAATACGATTCACGTGTTTAAAATGCCATTAAGTGATTTTTATTTCGTCTTTTTATTTGTATTTTTATTAATATTCTACTAATTATTTGTTTTTTCGTTATTTAAAATAAAAATGATGTCAATATGTATAATTTGGCTATTAGTTTGGCGATTTGTATAATTTGGCGAAATTGGTTGACGGGATAACAGTAGTACCAAAAATTTGCATATATTAAAAATATGCATAAATGCATATGATGAAAAACGAAAAAGAAAAAAAATAAAAAGCGAAAATTGAGCACTAGCAATTTGGCGAATTTAATTGCTTGTTTACTCGCCAAATGAAGAATTTAATCGCAATTTGGCGCAATGGCGAGCGACAGCGAGAACCTGGCGTCTGGGAGGGGTTTTAACCCCAAAACCACCCCCTTGGCTGCGCCACTGGTTATCATACTGTGTACGTTTAAACAGCGGCGTGCGAAAAAAAAAAAAAACTGCGCCCGGGGCAAAATTTCAATTTGCCCCGGGTGCGAGAGGCCTCACTCGTTTGCCCCGAGGCCTCCAAGTTTATAGTAGCGGCCCTGTCTGTATCTGCGAAACATTCGAAGTAAGCCAAGTTAGCCTTGAATTTCAGAAAGCCGTCTTAATCGATGCATTAAATCAGAATTTCTTAAGAGTAATCGTTGGGGATACGCGACAAGTCTGTCTTAACAAGTAACATACAATACGGTGCAGCTACTTAAATCACTTTTTACAAAATTCCATCTCATTGCCTGTTTTGATCAGGGCCTGATCCAGGGGGCGCTATGGGCGTCTCACCCCCCCTAAAATATTTTGAGCCCCCCTCCCCCTGGTAAAGATTCCAAGGTCACTCAATGAATTTCTGTTCCGAAAATTCAAATGAAATTCTGTTCAAAAATCTAATTTAGTTTTGAGAAGCTTTCACAGTTTTGCAGAATTACCTTAATTCAGGCATGTCAAACACGTGGCCCGCGGGCCACAATTGGCCCGCCAGGAACTTCTGTGTGGCCCGCCAAGCTTTTGGTATTTTAGTTTGTTTGATTCAGTTCTTGGTTGATGAAGAATATACACTTTGAATTGCAAATACTGAAGCGCTGCGAAATTGGAAAGTGATTTTATTCAAAATATCTAATCTACCATTATTTCAGAATATCTTCACTACATTTAATGGCAGATATTGACATACACCAAATTTAATGATCCGCTATTGAATAAAGAAAAGTTTACAATTTTAAATTAACGGTTGTTATTTTGGATGAAAATTTTTCACAGTTTGGCATAGGAGATGCAAACAACACCGATTCAATAACACTGTGGCATAAAAGATGCAAACATACTCTCTTGAATATGATCAAATTTAATTTATTTTAAAATTTCGTTTCCAGGAGATAGGGTATGCAAAAATTATCATTAAGAAAGTTAAAAAGAGCATTTCTTAATCTAAAAAATTATAAAGTTTTTTTTTCTAATAGTTTATAGTTTCTAACAGTTTATGTTAAAACGAATACATTATTTTACTGCTCTTTTTGATTCAGTAGGACATTACAAAGTAACGCGTGGTATTTGTTAAGTATTAAAAAGGTATCTAAAATCAATTAAAATTGGACGCTAATTTCTAATTAAAAGTTTCTAAAAATTCAAGAGAAATAAATAGCTTAAAAAGAGATTTAATAGCTTTAAGAGAGAAACGATTTTTCGTCTCGTAAAATAATAATAATAATAATAACAACAACAAAACCTGTTTTGTTGTTATCATGTTGTTGTTATAGTTTTACCCTGTTTTTATAATTTGGCTGCATGCATAGTCGAAAGTGAGCATTTTGGACATAAGCTCATTAACTTCATTCTTAAAGGTTATTAAACGTATCATTGTAAATTATTCCTGTGTGATCTTTATCTCTCTTGATGATGAATATATAGCATCACAGATTCATAAAAGTCAATTTGAAATAATTTCTTATACTCAAAGAAAGACTGAAAAATTGTGTTTAAGATGTAGAAACTTCGTTGAAGTTTGCTAAGAATTTACTCACAAATATTTCGAAAAACCCACAAATATCTAGAAATAATTTCGAAAAATAAATAGATTTTGAATTGAAACTTGGTTGAAAAAAGTGTGTTTGTCGAACATATTAAAAATAATCTATTTGCTTTTAAAAGCAATGACTGGATGCAAATATACACAACTCGAAATTATTCAAGGTAGAATAAAGGATGTCCAGAATAGTTAAATAAATTTTAAAATATGTAGGGGCATTTCTATAAATAATAATGATGTGACCAGAAATTTCAGTAATCGCATGAAATCCATAATTTCAATATGTGTTGCTATAATTGAATTTTTTTTATTAAATTAACAAATTTTCATTAGTAGACAGTAGCCATCAGTAGCCACCGACAAATATTTTTTAATAGCCACTTTTTCTCATTTAGTGGCCGGTAGCTAGCGTTAATTTTGCCCTCTAACTTTAAAAATTTTCAAAATATAGGTTAAAAAAATTTTACTTTGTGGCCTGCCCCCCCCCCCCCCTTTTTTTATTTTTTTTATTTTTTTTAATATAACACGATATGCACTTAAAAATCAGTGAGGAGAATCAGGAATTTATTCCTATCCCGAATCAATAACCATAGCTAATATATTTCAATAAATTATGATTTTTTTTCATAATATTATTTTGTAAATAATTGTGTTCTATCAATGATTGGTTTTATAAAAAGTAGCAATTACAACATAAAAGAAAATACAGATATTAGGATTACCAAATTAATAACACATTTTTATATAATTTTGATTGCGATTTAAATTTTAAAATGTTCAAAATCTGTTTAAACATGTTTGCAGTTTTATTTTAACTGCACTCTCGTAAGATTATCTTGCTACATATTTGTTTTTAATAAATATTTTTAAACATTTTTTGGTGCGTGTTTTTAATTTTTTCAATAAATAGTTTTAAAATTTTTGTATGCATTTTTGTTTGCTTGTTTGTTTTCTAAAACAATGCTGTATTTTTAATATACTGTTTTCATATACAGCGATAGTCATCAAATTAATCGGCTTCTTAATTTTCGATAATGTGGCCCGCGGCTTCGCGTACAATGCTAAATCTGGCCCGCGGTGGTACACGAGTTTGACATGCCTGCCTTAATTGTATCTAAAATAAGTGTTTCATCCACCGTCATCCTATTTGTACATATGAAGCTAACATGATGTTTAATTTTGCACCAGTACTCAAAATTTTCATCATCATATACTTTTCTAAGCACAAAATGAAGTTATTATAAAAGTTTAATAAGAAACATAGTACCTACGATGTGAATATGCACTCATTTATCTTTTTGCGTCAGAGAGAGAGAGAAATATGAGCCCCCCGCCTCCCTACACTGAGAAAAAAATATGGTTCTGGCATATAGAATCAAAGTAATGGCTCTAGAAAAAATAGTTCCATGTCATCCCTATAAATTTTAGTTCCATTTCTTAGAGAGTTCCAGAGTCTCTTACTAGAATTCAAGAAGGTTTTCCTATATTTTTGTTATCAAATTTATCTAAAAATCTCTTCAAATAAATGCGAACACAAGAGATCTGATTTAGTAACTATAATTATAGCTTAAGAAACCATTCCTAAAATCAAGCGATAATTTATCGCTATTGAAACGGTTCAATGTCGTTTCGTCTCCTAGAAAACAAGAGACTAGAAATGTCAAGTCATTTCGCCTATTCAGCTTAGTTGTTTACCCTACTCGCATAGTTTGGACATCTATATTTCTAGTTTAGGTATTTAGAAAGTGACTAACTATTCATTCTAGGTGAAGGCGGCATATTTTTTTTCTCAGTGTACTGTTCACTTCTAGCTACGGTCCTGATTGTGTCGGGACCCACTTTCTCAAGAGAATTGTATTATAAACATGACTAGCAGCTTTATGTGCTGTTCTAAATTTAAGCGATAGCAAGCTATATTGTATGTACAGTATTGTTTGTCATGTTTTCTGAAAAGAACATTTTTATATATTAAGACTTCTGCATATTATAAGCAAAAAACGTTGCAAAATTTGGGACTTTTTTTATGAAAACCTTAATTTTTCTACAAATATATATACTATCCTCATACAAATGAACATAGTTTATTTCAATAAGCCATTTAATCATAGCCTGCATTTTGAACGCTATTTCAACATTAATTTTGACAGGGTTATCTTTTGTAATTTGTTATGTTGACAGTTCCCTATGGGGTTCCGGGGGGAAAAAATGCGAAAATATATGACATGTACTGTATTGTTTCACCCCTGAAGTTTGAGGACAATTCGTCATGTATTTTTTTTAGATACCTAACAAAACGTAAAAAATCGCAAGTAGGCGGTCATCGTTGGCCATATAGTGCACATACACATAAATTTACTTCTAAAAATGCATTAAAAAATTAAGTGAAAGTAAAATCTTCTGCGCAATATGCTTTTTAGAGTAAGTAAAACTGTAGATCTAAGGGATAGGGATTAAACATGTTTGATGTAACACCTATTCAATTCTGGATTTCAAAATTTACACTGCATTTTTAATATCGTTAGTGAAGGACACGCCGATAGTTTTGTTTGCAATAAATAATTATTGCATGAAATGCAAGAGAATGCAAGAGAATGGAAAAAACATATTTTGGAACCCCTTGAAAATGTGGATCTGGGGCACATGTTCTGTCTGCCCCTGTAATAATCAGACCCTGGTTTTGAAAACGAAATAGCTATTAACATTAATTCGCAAATTCGTGACAGGTCTTCACTGAAAACATTCGCGACACACCGAGCTGAGAACCGCTGCAAATAGTTGCCTCGTACCTTTTTCAAGTTTTTCTTCTTCCAACTACAGCACTCGATGCTAAAAGCATTAAATACGCAGTAGGCCCCGTAAAAAAAAATTCAAAAAAATCGGTGCGGCCCTACCTCATGTCATTTTCATAAAAGTTTCCTCGGGCCACTGTGTTGGGAACGAAAGGGTTGGAGCGAGCGAGCGGTTGACTCAAAATCCCGGGGACGCGAGTTGAAAGACCTCAGCCCATCTTACTATGTTTACTACGAGGCCGCAACATGTGAGGAGCTCGTTCCCGCGTATCCTTATCTTTGGCGAGGCATCTTTCCATTGGCGATAAAAAGCGAAAGGAACCCAAAATTCCCCAGTTGCGGTTTTGGTTTTTCCACGCTTCTTTTTTCGTTTTCGGAGCGTTTTCATTTCGAACTTATTTCTGTATTTTCCATGAACGCTCCACCGTTAATCTTTGAGAAAAAAGAAATCTTATTTTAACCAACTTTGAAATTAGTGGTGGCTCATGGTTATTTAAATGGAGGTTCGCCCTAGAAATTTGAACCGGCCGAGCTTGATCACAGGACTCGGGCTTCAGGCCAGGTTTGGACCAATTTTCCCTCTTGGCTCTCGGGCCAGGCTGGGCCTAATCTCTGCTCTTTCCGAGCCGGGTGTAAGTTACTTTTTTTTGTACCGAGCTGAGGCTGATTTCCTTCTTCCTAGTCTTCACAGACTAAAATATTCAATCTCAGTTTTGAGCCAACTCACGTAGAAATAATTTTCTCGGCGTGGCCAGGTGCGTTCAAAGTTCAGTAAAATTTGGCCTGACCCAAAATTTTTTGCAAAAAATGCATATATTTTTAAATTACCATTGTTCCAAATTAAACATTAAAATTTATTCTTTTTTAAAAATCGTACATTTCTAGGCTTTTTAAAATACAGCTAAATTAAAATATAGTTAAACGTAAGAAAAGCAACCTGCCTATGACGGAATCTTGTTTTAAACTGAAAAAAGTGTTCATCCATGCAAAATGAATACAATAATATTTGAGAAAAAATCTATAATACATTAACACCTGTTAAGAAGGGACTTGTTTATAACAAATTTTTTTCTTTCTTATGCGATTCCGTCTTAAGAAGATTTTATCGTATACTATTTTGTATACTATTTTTTTTTTTTTTTTAGTCTTAATTACATGAAGTATGGATTAATAATATTAATGACAACTGCTGCAATTACATACAACAAAAAGAGGTTTATTAAAAACATAAATATCGCAGCCTACGGAACATTAAAAAAAACTAAGTTTTTTTGGTCAAAACACCTCCGTACGAGTAAATTTGATGTTTTGTAGAAATTCACACGGGCCAAGCTCTTACCGATTTTTTTTTTTCCTGGCTGGACAGGGCTCGGGCTCAAACCTTTAGTTATTACATCGGGCCGGGTTCGGGCCGAAATTTTAACTTTTATACGGGCCGGGCCAATTTTGTTTTCGTACGGGACGGTCCGGGCTGAATGTTTTGTTCTATGGGACGGACCCGGACCATAAAATAGCTTATGGTCATGTAGTACATATTTTGGCCTGTGCGGACTTATAGTTCACATTATATCATATGTGAAAATAAAATCAGCATCCCAAAGTGTAGGAACTGTGTCGCCGAATGTTCCGATTTATGAGGGATATCCCGAATTTCAGGATGTCCTTGAAATGTTGCGCAGGATGAAGAAAGTCTCGATTTTTTATGTATTACTTTTTTATATTGTGATGAATTTCTGCATAACTTTTTTAGGAGCGTTCCTATTTATATAAATACGCAGCGTAGAGATCTGCACGGGCCGGGTTCGGGCCGATTTTCATTAACGGCATTCGGGCCGGGCCGGGCTCGGGCCTTGCTTCTGAAGACTCGGACCGGGCCGGACGGGCCTAGTCACTAATCTTTTCGGGCCGGGCCGTGCTCGGGCCTTAATTTTTTTTCCTGGAGTATCGGGCCGGGCCGAGTCTAATTTGTTTTTTCCGTACGAAGCCGAGACTAATTTTGTTCTTCCTAGTCTTCACGGACCTAATTAATCAGTTCCTGTTGAATCTTCCCGTATGAAAATCCTTTTCTCGACGTGGAAAACTCTGTTCATAAATCAGTAAAGTTTGGCTTGGTCCAAAATTTTTTGCAAAATAGACATATACTTTTAAGTCGTCATTATTCTACAATTAAACATTAGAATTTATTCTTTTTAAAGAATCGTAGATCACTAGGCGTCTTAAAATATAATTTAACACATTAAAAGAAAAAAAAAAGAAAAAAAAACATGATTATGGCGGAATTTTTGTCTTAACTGAAAACTACAAATTTCTTTGAAACTATTCATTCATGCAAAATGAATACAACAATACGCGAAAAAATATATATATATTAAACATTTACATCTGCTAAAAAGGAAACGTATTTTTTTTTTTTTTTTTTCAGTGTCTTAGAAGATTTTACTTTTACCATATATCATTTTTTAGATTTCTTTATTTTATGTATTAATAATACTAATGATAACTGAAACATTTACATACAACAAACAAAGGTTCATTAAAAGCGTAAATATCGCAGCCTATGGCATTTCTGGATAAATAGAGATTATAAACATAAAAGAAAATAAAAGACTAAGATAAGTTTTTTTTGGTCTGAACTCTTCCGTTAGAGTAAAGATCAATGTTCTGTAGAAATTCACCCGAGCCGGGCCGGATTCGGGCCGAAATTTTAACTCTCGGGCCGGGCCGAACCCGGACCAAAATTTTAACTTTCGGGCCGGGCTCGGGCCTGGAAATTTCGGCCCGTGCAGACCTCTAAAGCAGCGTCCGTCCTGCTGTCGGACTATAACAACGAAAAAACATCCAATTGCATGGTTTAAAATTGAAGATATAGAATTGTGCCGGATCCTTTGAAATATTATGAAATTCGGATCTAAACTTAAAACTATAGATTGAAAAACTTAAAACTATATTAATAAAAGTTTTCTTCATTATATTCAATCCTATCGCACGTAACTAATTCAATTATTCGAAGTTGCCATGGTGATGAATTAAGGATTCTGAATCGTTGGGAGGGGAAGCGCAAACTGAACTTTGTTCAGGAGGCGGGAGAGTTCAAATTTCAACTCCTGAACACAGTTCAGTTTCCGCTTCTTAATCTCTCCCAACAATTCAAAATTTAAATCTAAGTTTTTGCAAGCATTTAATTAGGTACAAAAAATAACGGTTAAAAATAGTTGTTCGTTACTCTAAAGTAGAGGTCTGCACGGGCCGGGCCTCGGCCCGAAGCCCGAGCCCGGCCTGGCCAGCGGGCCGGGCTCGGGCCGATTTCCAATAATGGCATTCGGGCCGGGCCGGGCTCGGGCCTTACTTCTGAAGACTCGGGCCGGGCCTAGTCACTAATCCTTTCGGGCCGGACCGGGCCGGGCTGGGCTCGGGCCTTAATTTTTTTGCTGGAGTATCGGGCCGAGCCTAACTTTTTTTTCCGTACGAAGCCGATACTGATTCCATTCTTCCTAGTTTTCATGGACCAAAATAATCAGTTCCTATTGAATCTTCCTATATGAAAATCCTTTTCTCAACTTTTTATAAATCAGTAATATTTGGCTTTGTCCAAAAATTTCTGCAAAAAAAGCATATACTTTTAAGCCGTCATTATCCTACAATTAAACATTAGAATTTATTCCTTTTAAAGAATCGTAGATTAGTAGGCGTTTTAAAATAGAATTAAACACACACACACACACAAAAAAAAAAAAAAAAAAAAAAAAAAAAAAAAAAAAACATGATTATGACGGAATTTTTTTTTAAACTGAAAACTGAAAGTTTCTTTTAAAATGTTTATCCATGCAAAATGAATGCAACAATACGGGAGAAAAAAATATATTAAACATTTACATCTGTTAAGAAGGGAATACATTTTTTTTCGTTCCAAAGCGATTTCGTCTTTGGAAATTTTACCGTATACCGCTTTTTCGATTTTTTGTCTCCATTACAGGGAATATGGATTAATAATACTAGTGATAACTGAAACATTTGCATACAACAAACAAAGATTCATTTAAAAGCATAAATATCGCAGCCTACGGCACTTCTGCATAAATGGAGATTATAAATATGGAAAAAAAAGACTAATATAATTTTTTTTGGTCAGAACTCTTCCATAAGATTAAAGATCAATGTTCTGTAGAAATTCACTCGAGCCGGGCCGGGTTCGGGCCGAAATTAAAAAAATTTTCTGGACCGGGACGAGCTCGGGCCGAAATTTTAACTTTCGGGCCGGGCCGGGTCGGGCCATTATTTTTTTCGTTCTGGCCGGGCTGTGCTCGGGCCGAATTTTTAACTTTTGGGCCGGGCCGGGTCGGGCCAATATTTCTTTCGTTCGGCCCGGGCCTGGAAATTTCGGCCCGTGCAGACCTCTACTCTAAAGTTTAAAGCGCCCTCTAACGGAATTTTTTTTAATTTCTTTTTAAGGAAATACTGACATAAAGAATAGTTTTAGCGAAAACCGCAAACAAATCGACCAATTTCTTTTTTTTTTTTTTTTTTTTTTTTTTTTTAATAATAATTTGAAATTTGAACCTCCCCCTCCCCCCCCCCCTTGAACAAATTTCAGTCTGTGCTACTTAATCACTCCCAGCTATTCAGATTTTGAGCTCAAAAAATATAACTCTAAGCTATCGAAAACATTTAATGAGGTAGAAAAAAAAAAAAAAAAAAAAAAAAAAAAAAAAAAAAAACCGGCAAAAAATAGTTGTTTGTTACTCCAAATTCTAAAGCGCTCTCTATCGGCATTTTTTAAAATTTATCTTTATAAGTTATTTTCCAGAAAATACTGACATAAAGAATAGTTTTAGCAAAAATCGCAAACGAATCGACCAACTTTTTTTCGTTTTTTATAACCATTTGAATTTTGAATCCCCCCCCCCCCTTGAACACAGTTCAGTTTACGCTACTTAACCACTCTCAACGATTTAGATTTTGAGCTCAAAATTTAAGTTTATGTCTAAGCTTCTAAAAAAATTTAATGGGATGCAAAAAGTAACGGCAAAAAATAATTGTTCGTTACTACAAAGTCTAAAGCGCCCTCTATCGCCATTTTTTAAAATTTATCTTTATAATTTATTTTCAAGTCAATATTGACATTAAGAATAGTTTTAGTGAAAACCGCAAATCAATCGATCAATTTTTCCGGGGTTTTTTTATTTATTTGAAATTTTGGACCCTAAACTTTAATGGCGCTTATCTCTTTCGGAAGACGTTTGGGATCCTTAGTTTCCTATTTAATATTGTTTGTCTTGGTGTGTACTGTCACCCCTTAAAGTTTTGCCCCAGAGTTGTATATACACCCTGTATATACAACATAATGGGGAAATTTCAGTAATTTATACTAATAGATGGGAACAAACTTGAATACTTTTGATGAGCTCTGTAGTGTGCCTAGTATCTTTATTATACGACAGTACTTAGCTAAAATTTATTGTAAACTAAAACATACTTAAAACTATATAATTGTTGCATAATTTTGTCTAATCAATTCAAAATTTTTGAAAATCGAATGCATAGTTTAATTACAGGGATAATCAAAACTATTCCCTTACATTACGCCCAATGGAGAAAAAAAAAAAAAAACAGTTTTAGTGCAAATCATTTAACACTTTTTCGAAAATAATAAAATTGATATGCATCTGTAAAGTACATACTAAAATATACATTCTGTACAACCTGTTATGCAAAGAATATTTCTTATTCATTTACAGAGTCACGCAAAAGTATTCCACTAGGTAATGGTACAGGGGGGAACATTGTTTGGGGCTCGTTTTAATTATATTAAACTATTTCAGATTTTATGAAATTGATATATGTTACTAAGGTTTACTACAAGTTACTTTCTGTATAATAGAAAGCAACTAGTATTTACAGGAGCACTCAAAAGGTTTCGCCCATTATACTGTATCCGAAGTACTGTATACTATAACAGCAAGATCTGAATTTTTTTTAACTTTGTTACAGTACGAACGCACCTTATTTTCTACGCTTGACGTGCAATTTCCAACTTGTTTTCTTTTCATATCTTTTTTCTTACTTTTTCATTTTATTTCTTTCTTTTATCTTTTCAATTCTTTCTTATTTTTTTATGTCCTATGTTATCGGAACTTAAAATTATCATTAGACGAGATTTAATTAGCAATAATATTATCTGAAAGAAAAAAAAATGGCGTTCAAAATTTCGTATTCATAAAAGGGCAACAGGGGATTAACTTTATCCCGTCATTCTAATAATTTTTGACAGGCCAAACCAGGCGCCGTGAATCATACTTTTCTGTCTACAGAAAATAACAAAGAGTAGATCGATTGAATAAAAAAAAAATTGACGCATCCCATATCGTCCTTCGAATGATTTCTCCTTTCGAATGTCATTTTTGATCGAATTTCCTGCCTTTCTTACCCTTTATTTTATTTATTTTATCAACATTTTTTTTTAACCTCTCCATCTAAACTCATATTTCTCCTGCGTTTCCGAGTGACCGGCACTACGCAAATCAGCTCCAATGTGCAGTGGTTGAAGTTGGTACTACCTTATTTCTCGGTGTTAAGAGGCTACTTCATTTAAACGAAAACGCCCATTCGCTAATAGTAATTCTATGGAAGAAATTTATAAAAATATCTCAGTTGCATTTCAACATTTTTAGAATTTTTTTTTTTTTTTTTTTTTTTTTTTTTTTTTTTCATTCTATAGCTGAGATGGATTTGAATGCAGGCTGTTTCTTACTTTTTCGATTTTGATTGCAGATATTTTTCATGAGGATGCTTTCGCTCTCCAAACTGATTCGGAAAATGAAAGCGTCTTCGTAAAAAACATCTGTAACCAAATTCAAAAAAGTTGGTAATTACACGTGAAGCGTAGTAAATCTTTAGTGAATGTTTTTGGCTGTGGCAAGCAGTCGTCCTTCAATTTTGAAATATTCCACCGGAAGGGGGCGCTGCAATAGCGATTTTTGTGCCATTTTCAATATTGTACCGACTAAAAGTGTATGAAGAATTGAACCAAATTTTTTGTGTAAGTATATGTTTATGGCTAGTTGGTCCTCCATGAATTTGAAAAAATCCCTTTCGGCATGGCCTATAGGCGGAGGTAGATTTCGAAAAGTTTTCATCTCAAAAAAAAAAAAATAATAAATAAATAAATAAAAATAAAAATAAATAAATGATTAGAGATAAACCAAGTTTAATTACTTTATTCAACCGCTTTTAAAAATTTTTTAATTTCATTTTTCTGTAAGAACTGGTTTTATCAAAATCCTCTTAAACGAAATTCTACTCAAATGCCCATTTTGGCAACATATTTTGAATTATATTCTTACTTTATTAAAAAAAAAAACCAATATGCTCATTATATAGTTCCTAAATAACAAAAAACTGTTAATTAAATTCGTTTGACAGCAAAATTGAATTTAAAAATGAGTAATAAAATAACCAATTTATTATTTTAATACATCCACAATTCTTTAATCAAGATTGCTTTGAGAAATTTTGTACGAAGTGCCCAATTTGACAGATTTTTTTAAATATATATTTAGCCTTTATCAAAAATCTGACTAATACGGCACATTACACAGTTCCTAAATAACGAAAAACTGTCAATTGAATGCGTTTGAGAGCAAAATTGAATTAAAAAATGAGTCATAAAATAACCAATTTGTTATTTGAATACCCACAGTTCATTAATCATGATCGCTTTGGGAAATTTTGTGCGAAGTGCCCATTTTGGCAGCCTTTTTTTGAAATATATTCTGCCTTTATCAAAAAACTGGCCACTCCGTCACATAATATAGTTCCTAAATAAGAGAACCTTTAAATTGGATGCGTTTGAGAACAAAAAAAGATTTAAAAATGACTCGGTAAAAACGCAATTTTTTTAATTTCCTCAAATTTCAATCATGATAATTTCGTGAAATTCTGTTCAAAATACCCTTTTTGGCAGCCTTTTAAAAAATATATTCTGCCTTTATCAAAAAACTGGCCAATACGTCGCATTATATAGTTCCTAAATAATAGGACCTGTAAATTGGATGGGTTTGAGAACAAAAATGAATTTAAAAATGACTCAGAAAAAACGCAATTTGTTATACTTAATCAATTTTTAATGACGATAATTTCGGGAAATCTGTTCAAAATACCTTATTTGGCAGCCTTTTTAAAAATATATTCTGCCTTTATCAAAAAATTAGCCAAAACGTCGCATTATATAGTTCCTAAATAAGAGGATCTGTCATTTGGATGCGTTTAAAATCAAAAATGAATTTTAAAATGAGTCAGAATATAAGCCGTTTGGATTTAAGGTTTTTACTCCAACTCCTATTTTTGTTTAATTTATTTTTGCTATAAGAATTGGTTCTATGAAAAACTTGTCAATATAAAAGTTGTAGATCTTATTATGAAGATGTAAAATAAATTTAATTAGATTTGATTGCTTAAGAATTGAGTAAGTTATGGGTTTTTTTCTTTTTCCTCCCCCCTTTTTCTTTTCGTTTTTAATTTTTTTCATCGGTAAAAATTGGTGCTATCAAAAACTTGTAAATACAAAAGTTTTAGATAATATTGAGTACATTTATATAAAATTTAGTTGGATTTGATATCTTGAGAATTGACGAAGTTATGAATTTTTTTCTCCCAAAAACCATGTTTTTTTCGCCCCTTGAGCCCATTTTTAACTTTATCAAAAATCTGTCATGCATAAACTTTTTGCCCATTGTTTAGAAGTAATATAAACTTTAAACTGATTCGATATCTATTTTAATTAAGAAGTTATCGCGTTTTTTCTGTTTTCACAAAACCCCTCCCTATTTCCACCCCCTTGGTCCGATTTTGCCCATTAACGAACTCGACCGAGATATTAGGCTCCTTGATTTTATGTAAAAGTTTGAAGAAAATCTGAGCATAATTATGGAAGTTATCCTGTCTAGAAGAAAGTGATATACACCGATAGATAGATAGATAGATAGATAGATAGATAGATAGATAAACTTTTTTACTGATGGTGGTTTTGGGGTCTAGGAGTCATGATTCGTGTAGATCCGCAAAAATTTTTCAGAAATTCCAACATGGGAGACAATGCAATAGGTAGTATTAGAGGTCTGCACGGGCCGAAATTTCCAGGCCCGGGCCCGGCCCGAAAGTTAAAATTTCGGCCCGGGCCCGAGCCGGCCCGAACGAAAGAAATATTGGCCCGACCCGGCCCGGCCCGAAAGTTAAAACTTCGGCCCGAGCCCGGCCCGGCCCGAACGAAAAAAATAATGGCCCGACCCGGCCCGGCCCGAAAGTTAAAATTTCGACCCGAGCTCGGCCCGGTCCTGAAAAAAGTTTAAAATTCGGCCCGAACCCGGCCCGGCTCGAATGTATTTCTACAGAACATTGATCTTTAATCTTATGGAAGAGTTCTGACCAAAAAAAATTATATTAGTCTTTTTTTCCATGTTTATAATCTCCATTTATGCAGAAGTGCCGTATGCTGCGATATTTATGCTTTTAAATGAATCTTTGTTTGTTGTATGTAAATGTTTCAGTTATCACTAGTATTATTAATCCATATTCCCTGTAATGGAGACAAAAAATCAAAAAAGAGGTATATGGTAAAATTTCCAAAGACGAAATCGCTTTGGGAAAAAAAAAAATGCATTCCCTTCTTAACAGATTTAAATGTTTAACATATTTTTTTCTCCCGTATTGTTGTATTCATTTTGCATGGATGAACATTTTAAAAGAAACTTTCAGTTTTCAGTTAAAAAAAAAAAATCCGTCATAATCATGCTTTTTTTGTGTGTGTGTGTGTGTGTTTAATTCTATTTTAAAATGCCTAGTAATCTACGATTCTTTAAAAGGAATAAATTCTAATGTTTAATTGTAGAATAATAACGGCTTAAAAGTATATGCTTTTTTTGCAGAAATTTTTGGACAAAGCCAAATATTACTGATTTATAAAAAGTTGAGAAAAGGATTTTCATATGGGAAGATTCAATAGGAACTGATTATTTTGGTCCATGAAAACTAGGAAGAATGGAATCAGTCTCGGCTTCGTACGGGAAAAAAAGTTAGGCCCGGCCCGATACTTCAGCAAAAAAAATAAGGCCCGAGCCCAGCCCAGCCCGGCCCGAAAAGATTAGTGACTAAGCCCGGCCCGGCCCGAAAGGATTAGTGACTAGGCCCGGCCCGGCCCGAGTCTTCAGAAGTAAGGCCCGAGCCCGGCCCGGCCCGAATGCCATTATCAAAAATCGGCCCGAGCTCGGCCCGCGGGCCGAGCCGGGCTCGGGCTTCGGGCCGAGGCCCGGCCCGTGCAGACCTCTAGGTAGTATTTCATACGAAATCTACCTAATATTTCATACGAAATCTACCTAAAAGATCATACGGAAGACGGCGCTGCTTCCAATTAGCGATTTTTGTGCTATTTTCAATATTGTACCGACTAAAAGTGTATGAAGTTATGCAGTAAATTGAACCAAATTTTTTGCTAAATGAACAGCTAAGGCTAGTTAGTTCTCCCTGAATTTAAAATAATCCGCCCGAAGGGGGCGCTCTAATACCGATTTTTATGCCATTTTTAATATTTAATCATACAAAAGTGTATGAAGTTATGCATAGAATTGAATGAATTTTTTTGTATAAGTGTTTGGCTATGGTCAGCAGACCCTCCCTGAAGTTGAAAAAAAAATCCGCCGGAAGGAGGCGCTACAATCGGGATGTCTATGCCATTTTCATTATTTTACCATCAAAAAATGTATGAAGTTATGCATAGAACTGAACAAAATTTTTGTGTATGATTATTTTTGTGTATGGCGAAGAGATCCTACCTGAATTTGAAAAAAAATATCTGCCTATCGTTCTATTGCTCATCATCGGCTCGTGCAACCACGGAGTCTCGTTTTTACTCTGATTAATTAACTTAAGCAAAAATTTAAGATGAAAATCATAATTGGTACAGCATTAAATTAATAATATTAACGCATTAACATGCGTAACTAAATTTTGAAATTATAAAATGTGGGTAAGAGATAGAAGAAAGTTTTGGGACTGCCACATTCAACTAGTTTTTCTCTGTGAAACCATTTTTTATTAATTTTAATTTTCCTGGAAT
Organism: Maratus speculifer; assembly: GCA_964019185.1. NCBI lineage: Eukaryota > Metazoa > Arthropoda > Arachnida > Araneae > Salticidae > Maratus > Maratus speculifer. The sequence continues at coordinate 308,698,660 of OZ025289.1, forward strand.
TTTTTACTTTTTTAAATTTTTTATTAAAAAATTAATACATTTTTCCTAAAATTAATATTTTTAAAGCGAGAGAGAACAAGTAATCAAAATGAAATAATCAATAAAGCCTCCAATTATAATCTTTACAATCCAGAAATGAAAAATCTATATATTATTAAGTTATCGTATTTGGCACAAAAATCATGATTATTTGTTAATTGTTTAATGGCAACGTCCAAATTGGAACCCATCTTATTGGTTAAATGCAAAAGTCCTTTGGTAAGATTTTGGCTGTGGTAAATTGGATTTATTTATGTTATGTTCCTTCGCTGCAATGATGGAGCTTCAAAATATCATTATTTTTATTTTTTATTTTATTTTATTTTATTTATTTTATTATTATTTTTTTTTTTTTTTTTTTTTGTTCTTTTTACTTAAAAAAATAAATAAAAGTTATGAATGTTAAACTTTTCAGTTTTAAATTAAAGTTATGTATTATAAATAAAATGAGTGAAAGGATTATATTAATATAGTTTAAATAATGAAAAAATGCCAAGAGAAACAATATTTGGCAATTTATTATCTGCGCCAGGCTAACATGATAATACTGAGTTCTTGATTTATCAGTACCGATATCATATGATTTATCAGCGCGTTATTTTCTGATGTTAATTTGGCGAAAACTTCGTTTTCAAGTACCAGTTACATACATATTTTTTAACTAATTTCTATTATTTTAAAAAGGATATAATAATAAATAAAAAAAGTTTAGTTAATAATTACAGAATAAAACAATTTATATCATTAAAAAGAAAGAAAGAAAGAAAGAAAATGAAAGTAAACAAACAGTTTATTAAGGGTGTATTCGATAAAACGCTTTTCCACCTTCCATAGCTTGAAATTTTCTGATACAATTTCAAACACATTTTTAAAAGTAGAAACAGGAAACTTGCTGAGGGGATTCATGAAGAGACGTATAAGGTGCCGTGTGATGTCATTTTACGCTCAATTCATTAAAATTTGAGAACAAATATCTTCTCAGTATGACCCTTTTTTCGTTACCAGATCTCCCGCTTTGAAAAAATCGGTTCAAAATGCCGTTTTTGATTGCTCATTTTGCAACGTTTTCTGCATTTATCAAAGAATCGACAATCACGGCACCATGTGTACTTTCTAAATAAGACAATTTACCAGTTTGATGCGTATGAGAGCAAAAATATATTTAAAAATAAATCGGAAAATCAGCAGTTTGAATCGAAATACACCCTTAATAAATAAACAAGAATATCCGGGTTACCATGTGAGGCACATATAATTGCCATTTTGTTGCAATCGTGCCAATGTGGTTACGTATATGGCATCTGTGTCTATTTCTCTAACAGAATCTTCTAATTTAGAAAAAAAATTGAGCAATTAAAATAAATTATGAATAAAAGCAATGTGATTTAATGCTTGTATACATTCAAGGAATTCCAGACTGGTCGCCAAGGGTGGCTAGTTACTGTAAATTACATTATTTTGACACTATGAAATTAATTTTTCTCTTTACATGTGTCAAGGTAAAAATACATTTTAAACTAGGCATGTGGCCCTTTTCACCAGAAAAAAAAAAAAAAAAAAAAAAAAAAAAAAAAACAAGTTTCATACGTATTTTATATACGTATTTTTATACTTAACGAACATGTATTAAAATAAAAACATATTTTCCATATTATTTTAATGAAAAAAAAAATGGCATCAATAAAATTTAAATGCATTAAGATAAAATAATATAAGCAATATTTTCGTGACGTCAGAGTAAATATGAATTTTTATTCGTTTTTCAAAATAAAGTACGCGCGCATAAATATATTTTACCGAAAATTAACTCGCAAATTATTAAAATAGTATCAAAAAGCCACGTGTCTGATCATTAAAATCTGATTTTTTTTTACTATTTATAACAGTCACATGTAAATAATTTTTTTTATTGAAAGAAATGTTATTTTTGCGCTACTTTTACAAACTGGCAACAACTTAAAATAAAAACCTTTTCTAAAATGTGTAAAAAATATCGCTTAAAATGCTGAAAATTTGAACTTAAAAGGGAAATAAAATGTCAAAGAATTAATCAAATTTAAAAAAAAAATATCGCATTCTGCATACCGGGAAGTTATAATTTATAAAATAACCTAAAATTGATTAAATTCCTATGTATAGCTTTTTCTTCTATAAAACTTTTTTAATGGAACGATTTTGACCAACTTTAACATAATTAAAATAATTATTCTATTTAAAAATTGTCTACATCAACGTGTTTATCAAATATTTTTCTGCAATACAGCTTATTTTCATATTTTTGTGTGCAGTAGTTTTCTTAATACTAACGAAGAAAGACCCTGAAACTTCACATTTTTCACATTTACAAAGTCACAAAAATCTCATTGTCAGAGGCGGTGACAGAGTAAGTTACATTTTCTTTTTTTTAGAATAGAGAGATTATTATTGTAATTGTACTATTGTATTTACATATTTTTATAATTTTATGACCCTATTAAGTATGATTTTTTTTTTTTTTTTTTTTTTTTTTTTTTGTAGAGACCTTCTTGGGTTCTATTTGTTTTGGCACTACATTCTGGACTGTTATGATGAAACTACTTTATGAACTTTGATTTTTATACAAGCATTTTAAGATTAGAGATATGGACTTTGTCTCAGGTGCTCTGAAAAATATTTCATCCAAGATCCCAGACTGCGAAGGGTTTAACAATTCTGAATATGTTGTCTCACTTTTTATTGATGTCGCGAAAAGCTTTTAATACTGTTTGGCTGTCTGGATTTATTTACAAATTATTCAAGTGTTCCTACTGCGCGTATGTTGTACGCTTTACTCTGAAGTGCCTTCGTAGTAGAACATTCTATCTTCGCTACACTAACATCTTTTCAATATCTCGTCCGATCGATGCGAGCTTGCCATACGGCTCCAAATTGGGACACTGGCTGTATAAAGCTTATATATCTATGCGTTTTTGAAGTTTGATTTTTTAGACTTCGGTTATGATTTGGATTTCTCTACGCTACTTTTCTCTACTAGAGGTGAGAATATAATCTCTCCAGGTAATCTGCAAAACATCTTATTCAAGTTCTAAGTTCTTTGCACTGTAGACGGTATGCTAAAGGCTGTCGTAAATTAGTCTGCCCAATTCCATATTCTGGCCAGGCCCGCTACCAAACGCCCCCCCCCCCTATCGTCCTCAAGAGCCCCCTCAAACGATTCTATCTATTTTTTTCTATATCTACTTTCTATTTTTTTTTTTTTTTTTTTTTTTAACAAAATGCATATTTTAATTTTCCTCTTTAAAAAAAAAAAAAAAAGGCAAGAATTTTTTTTTTTAGATTTTTTAGCTGCTTTGAATAAAGTAGGAATACGCCAAAAATTTTGCATTCGGAACCCTACTAGATTAGTTCATTCCTTTCTCCTGAAATAAAAAATTAAGTCTAGATGCAGTAACTGACCACCACATGTGTATATCGTTATATTTTTAAAGCAACGAATTTACACAGGATGAATGGAAATGGACACATGTTGCTTAAGTTGACCGATATTATGTCAAGCAATGGTCGAACTCTTTACTAAAACATAGCCATTAAAAACCTATGTTTCTAAATTTTAATGGTTTGCCTGCTTACAATACGTACTTGTCAATAGATTTAGTTGATGAAATAGCACTTGGAAACTAGAATGTTTGAAAATTAGAAAGATAAATAATGTCAATTTATACACGTGGAATAAGAAAAATAAATGTTTGAAAGCCAGTAATTGTTTCATGCTACAGGGGTTGGCAGGAATATATTAGGAAAGTAGAAGAAAGTTTTTTTTTGTCTAATTTTTGTCTTGTGTTCAATGAAATTTTTTTTTTCAATTTGTCTTATAAGTTTTAAAAAAATAAGCAAAAAGGCATACGACAAAAACATCTTCAATTATTTGGTGTATGATGCATTAAATTTATTTTCAAGCGTAAATCCGCTACATTTTAACACACTTGAGAATAATTTTTATTAATTAAAAGCATAAAATTAGCAGATATGGTTATTCAGTCTCAAAGAATAAAACTGTAATTGTGTTTTATAAGATTGTTTTCCATTCCAAAAAAGATACTTTTTGACATATTCGGGAAATAATTTTATTTATAAAGATATTTGCAGGTATTTAGACCATAAGAAATCAAGCAGCATTTTACGTTTTTCTGTAACAAAAAAAATAATCTGTTAAAATTGATGGCAGATTTGACGTCGGTCGATTTTCATGGCATTTAATGACAAAAGAATTGGTCGTCGAGTAGTAAATGACTATAATTCATGATACATGGTATTTATAAGAAAACGGAAAACAGTATTCAATTCTTAGGCGTCTGAATGAGAGAAGATGAATTTTTTTAACAAATGGAAAGAAAATCATTTCTTGAATGCATCATGAATATTCTCGTTATTGAGTGAAAGAAATTTTTTTTAAAGATCAATTGAACCGGGAAAACACCTAATAATAAGCCCTAATAAGTCGCCTTTAATGAAAGTTGTTCACATGTTTCGAAAGTGGGTGTTTATGTCCGTGTGAGTTGTAGATAAAGGCTGTTTCTGCGGCAGGAGAGACAATGGGCAATCAATCCACAGCATTCAACACCCACAAACGATGTTTATATGATCAGACACCCAATATGTTGACTTCATGTTTTTCACGTCTCATCATTTAAGATACATTTTTATCTCATTTTTTTGTTTTCACTGATATTTGTTAGAAGGATTTCGAAGGCTTTTTACATGTCTTGCATTTTATGGTATAAATCTGTATAAATATCTAGGGTGTATACATGTGTTTAAATATGATTTTCTGTTTATATGTGGATAATTAACTGTCTCTGCGTGTGGATCTTTGTATGACTATCTATTAATTAAATTTTAAAATGTTTAGTAAATTTTAAAAAAGTTTTAACATATTTTTAAAATGTTTAAATAAATTTTAAAAAGTTTAAACGAATTTTTAAAAATGTTTAAGTAAATTTAAAAAAGTTTCAACAAATTTTAAAAATATTTTAAGAAAATAATATATATATATAATCTTAAAAATGCTTTAAAAAATTCTTAAAGTTTTAAAACGCATTTAAAAATTAATTGTAAGTTAATAAAAGTATTAACACATGTATTATATAAGTGTGTACGTGTATGAGCATGTTTGCATGTGTGCACTACGTATAAAACAATATGTGAAAAGATATTGTGTAGAAGTTTTAAATAATTACACATAAGTAAAATCAACATTTTTTTAATTACATTAAAACAATTTACAGATAAAAGCATATTTACAGGCAAGATGTATTAGCATAACAACATTTTTCTTGATAATTTTACAATATATTGACAATTTTCTTCAACCAGTACAATCTTGGCTAATTTCACAATGTCCATAGGCTAAACTGGTGATACCATCTTCCAGCAAATAGCGCTTATCATCAAATGCTAACAAACATTTTTTGTTCTGTGTTAATGTGTACATACGGTGTGCATCTTGGGTGATTCTTCTCTGCTTTTCAATACTAGTTTTTTCTTGTAGGAGGCACCGCAAGTAATCTTCATGCTTGATTTTCTGACGAACAACATAAGTAGATACACCCTTCGCTCGTTTCTTCTCTTCACGACAAGATTTCAAAGAGTACATTTTCGATTTCAATCCAACAAACTCAAGGGCTAGATCACCATTAACTTCATCCTTGAACTTGCCGATTACTTTCTTGTTAACATCAGAGTACAGTGAATGATGTTTCGGATAGGCTGAGAAATCAAAAAGGCTTGAATGCTGTTTCAAATCATCATAAATATTTTGCGTTTTAATATGATAACACAACGAGTCCGTGTCGGTGAATAACAGCTTTGCAGTATCATCTTTATATGTTTTCTTTATAAAATTATAATAAAAATCGTGCATCAGCACTTTGGATAACTCCAATATCGTGAACCCGACGTAAATGGGCCGATTCATGAGTATGCTAGTTTTTATTCTTTCAACAGCAGTTAAATCTTCATCATATGTTTTAAAAGATTTAAAAGTGGGTGAAGCTTGTAATTTCTTGGCTCTTTTTTCGTTATTAACAAGCACAATATTTCTACGTTTTCGCAGATTTTCCATAGTTTTTCCAAACACAGAGTTATTCATCAGTTTAAAAAAGTCTTTTTCGAAAGAAGATTCAGCTTCTTTTCTTTTCCCAGTATTAAAATGAATGTATTTCCGAAGCCAAGGTACCTGCTTGAATTGTAGAGCTTTATGAACACATGAAAGTTTCAATCCAAGTTGCAAGTAAAATTTCAGATTACGATAAGGAACTACATAATTTCGTTTGTCATTCAAATTGGGTATAAGTTTAGAGGCTACAGCGAACTTTGTATTACTCTGTAATCTACGTGCATAGGAAGACAACATTTCCTGACTCACAGTCACTTTTTTCAGGTGCAACAGGGTATTCGTTATGTAATTTATGAAGTTTCTCAAGATATTTAAGATCCACTTCGAAAATATATTCAATTTCAGAATCGTCAAGTAACGATAAAGTCCATTCTTCCGTAATATGTTCTGTCGCACACCATTCAAATCCGCCAAAAGGTAGAAATTGGGACATAGCCCAGCCATACAGATTGTGAGCATCCCAGTACATGATGTAACTGGGATCCTCATCTTTATTAAATTCAGGTGTATTAGGTATGTTGGCACGGGCATATCTATGACTAATCATGCTGATTCACCCTCGAATGCCTTGTTCTAAAAACAAAAGCATGTTAATATCTGTCAGCAATTCGAGAAGCGTTTCGCACATCTTCAAAGATGATTGCCACGCGAGCCCAGGAGAGGAGCTGTCATTAATTGTGCGCAATCAATATCATAAAATCGTCTGCACAGGCCCCTGAAGTTTTCGAAGACATCCGCTAGTAAAAGAACATCCGTCTTGATATAAAGATCGTGATATTCTCCCAGTGACTGTATATCAAAGGTTTTCCAAACCTTCTGCGCATGCTCATAATCTTCTTCAGTGATGTCTTCGTCTGTTAGGTTATTATGAAAGGCTTCTGGTGGGGGAAGCTTCTTTTCATTAAATTTTCCGAAATTGGTAAAATAGTCATAAGAGTAAACCCCTTTTCTTGTAAGCAGATCGAAATTAGTATTGCTTGGAAAATTTTCTTTCAATATTTTGAAGTCGCTGGGGTGAAGGTTGGAGGTAAGCTTCTCTAAGGATGCAGGGAGGAATTGGAACGAGTCTAAAAAGACCAGCTGAAATCGACTTGACCGCTTTCTTGAATTTCCTCTGTACAGGAAACATTCTTGAATTTCCTCTGTAAAGTTTCTTACAAACACTGCTATATCACTTTCTTCTCGCTCATCAGGATAAAGCATGACAGTCTGAAACACATTAAGTTCATCACACTGGTTTTGTTTAAGTTTTTTGGACTTCACATATGATGAAGTTATTTTCCGCTTTACACTCACAAGAGGTGCGCGCGGATGTTGAGTACGTATATGCTCTTTCAATTCAAACTGTCGTCCAAACGTCTTAGTACATTCACGACAAGAAAATTTCAGGTCTTCATATGATCTAAGATGACGCAGCAAATTATCCTCTCATGTGAAAACATGCCCACAGATATTACATTTAAATGCAGATTGTTCTTGAGTTTTCAAATGTCTCTGTAAGTCACACTTCAATCTAAATGTCTTCTGGCACACATCGCAGTTAAATAACTTCTCTTCTAAATGAATCTTCTTATGTTGCTCTAAGATGAAAGAGTACAAATGACACATAGTACAAATCATCTTCGCATCTTCAGGGGTCACAGTCTTCAAAGGCACATCTTCATAAGGTGACATGTCAATATCCATAGGACTTTGAGATAAATCATCCTTCGTCACAGAAAGTTGAGAATGTCTGTCTTGTTCTAACGATTTAACATTAGTATGTATTTGATAATGTCTAATCAAATGAGACTTTCGGCCGAAAGTCTTTTGACATATGTCACAAATATGTGACTTATCACCTAAGTGAATCTTGATATGCTGATTCAGGTTAGAAGTAGTTGTGAATAACTTTTCACAGGTTTTGCACTGGAACATCTTCTTCAAAGCTAAAGGACTTCTCATTGGAGCGGCTTCTTCAAAAAGCATGATAACATCCATAAAAAATCAACGAAAAAAAAATTTAATTCTTAAAACACCAATCTTCTCAAACTAGATAAAAGCAAGAGCGTATGAATACACGCTGAACTGTACGAATTCAACTTGTCGAATGACATAAGATGAAATTTTCATTGCTATTTATACCCACCAAGCCACGCTTCACATGAATTTTTTCAACCACATGAAGGGAATGAACATAAAATCACCAACTCAAAATGAAATCTCATGCAATTAGAATAAAAACATAATAAAAAATTGCTAAATTAAAAGAATATTCTTGTCTCACAATAAATATTCTGAAAGACCTATTCAAAAATTCTAGTTGAAGATTAAAGATTTATCCGAAATTTAATTAAAACTTCTAAAGTTTTGGTATATCGCAAAAAAAAATTAAAGTAAAAATTTTTTCAAAGTATAATTATCAAAGATTAATTTTTCCAATGAATGTTATAAAGCTCTTCTAATAAATAACTTGTTAAAAGAAAGTTCATCTAACAATGATTCATCATTGCTAGATAAATCTTAGATCATGTTATCTATGATAAGATAAGACTCACCCCGGAAATAGATGAATGCCTCCAAAATTACTTTTAACAATTGAATATACAGTGGGTTGCCAAATTATTAGGGACAGTCACATTTATTGCTAGTCATACACTTTGGGTGCCCTTGGCTGCGGCTGTATATGGTTTAAGTGTTGCAGGAATGTATTTTACCATTGTCAATATCTCTATTACTCAACTTTTAAGTACTTTTAGTATGTTACAAAGTTTGTTTGCTTTCTATAAGTATTTTAAAAACGGGAAAGACACTAAATCTTTTTACACGCAATAGTGGAACATGCTTTCCTATAACTTAAACAAAATTCTTTGGGGTTTTTTTTTTTGGAAAACTTAAGAATAATATGTGAATGTTATCTTTCTTTATTGATTAGATATTTGTTTTTTGGAAAATTATTTACGATTTAATTTATTTTTAATTTTTAATGATTTCAGTATGGGTTGAGGGATTGATTTGTCCCTTAGGAAAAAAATCTGAAGTAAAACCTCTTCTTCTGCATACGAGACATTCTAAAAGGGAAGATAGCAGAACTTACTTCAGTTTCCAAGTCAGTAGTCAACAGGATAAAAATAAATCTGGACAAAAACCAGCCACTTCCACCCAAATGAAGAGGTAAAAGTGGAAGAAAATGCATAAGAACTCCACATTCCGATAGAAAAATCAGGGATATCTGTTTAGGAAACAGAAAGAAAAAGATGGGTCTCTTTATTTACATTATTCAAGAATCTGGAATGCCAGTTTTGAGAAAACTGTGCTGTAGACATTAGCGGAGGAAGGGTTGACAGGATTTGCATTGGCAGGCAAGAAACCCTAGTTGACAGAAGCACTTTGCCTAGGCTCGTGAACACCGCCAGAACACATTTGATGACGGGAGTAAGGTGAGTTGTTAAGATAATTATTATTTAATGTCATTTAAAGTCATTTATTTCTAAATTATTAACATATTTAATTTTTTTCAGGTCTTTTCTCAAATGAATCAATTTTTGAGATTTTAACCGATAAAAACAGCTTTGCAGGCCTCGGAGTGAGTCGCTAAACTCGCTTTTCTCGCTCTTTTTTTGGATTTGTCTCTTTTAGTCTATATTTTTCAGATTTAATCTCTTTTTTCGCTTTTTTTTTTTAAAAATGTTTTCTCTACCCATCGATCGGTCGCAGGAAAAAAATCGTAACTTTCGTCATTTGATCGCGGGAAAAATATCGCGAAATTCAACAATTTGCCGTGAGGAAATATCGGAAAATTTGTCAATCCGTCTCTGAAAAATCTCGAAATTTGTTTAACTGTTCGCGGATAAAAATTTCAATTTTTTTCAGTCGGAAACCGGCAAAAAAATCATGGATTATGTCAATCTGCCACAGCATGAAACCACAAAATTCCGCGGAAACGATCGTGAAACTAAGTCACGGAAAAAATTCCGCGAAATTTGTCCTTTATTTACGGGGGGGGGGGGGAGGATTCTAAAGTTCGTCACTCTATCGTGGAAAAAAAGTTTACGAAATTAGCATATTGTTTGCGGGCAAGAATTGCAAAACTTTTCTGTCAGACATTGAAAAGTAAGTGATTTTGATCAATTTGTGGCAAGGTAAAAACGCGAAATTTGATAATCATTCGAGGGGATCATACCCTTCGTCATTCAATCGCGGAAAAAATGTCACGATTTTGTCATTTTCGCGAGAAAAAAAACACATATTATCCGTCAATCGGTGACAGAAACATATCGCAAAATTTGTTAGTTGATCTCGTGAAAAACAATTGAGAAATTCGTCAGTGGATTGCAGAAAAAAAAAAAAAAAAAAACTTAAAATTCTTCATTCGCTCGTTGTAGGGGTTTGTTTTCGACAAACGGCAGATTTCCGCGTTTTTTAAGTTTTAAGAATCCGCGATTTTAATCAATTAATCACGGGGAAAAAGACTATTTTCATTAAACAATCGCGAAATCAAGCCGCGATTTTCACCAGACTATACTGAAAAAAAAAAAAAAAAAAAAAAAAAAAAAAAAACCCGCGAATTTTACCAGACTATACTGAAAAAAAAACTCGCAATTTCCGCCAAACGATTCCGAAATAAAACCGCAAATATTTCCAAACGCTTCCGAAATAAAATCATAATTTTCGCCAAACGGAAAAAAAAAAAAAAAAACGCGATTTTTATTAAACGATCCCAAAATAGAACCACGCTTTTCGTCAAATGACTGTAAAATTAAAAAGCGATATTCTTTGAATGATCGAAAAATAAAACAATTTTCATCAAGCGGTCGTGAAATCAAGCAGCGCCACCTTCATCAAATGATCGCTAAATAAAGCAGCTGTTTTCATTAAATGATCGTGAAATTAAACCTGTACTTTCGTCAAACGATCGCGAAATAAAACCTCGATTTTTGACATATGATCGCGAAATAAAGTTCCGATTTTCGCCAAACGATCTCGAAATAAAACCATAATGTTCGTGAAACAATTCTAAAATAAATCTTAAATTTTGTCAAACTATCCCCAAAAAAAGCTTTTTTTTTTACTAGCTAGTAGAATAAAACAGTAAAGTTCATCAATCGATTGCAGAAAAAAATATGAATTTCATCAACCGGTGACTAAAAAAAATCATTTTATTAATCATTCGCGCAAAGTAAATCGTCAATTTGTCTCAGAAAAAACATGAAACTTCATCCATCAGTTTGTGAAAAAAAACCCACAAATTTCTTAATTAATCGCTAGTTTCGTGAGACAATTGCAAAATAAATTCTCAAATTATGTGAAAGATTTTAGAAAAAATCACGAATATCGGCAAACGATCTCTGTTAAAAAATTGTGTATTTCGGCAAACGATCGCAGAAAAAAAAATCGCGAATTTTGAATAGCGATTGCGGAAAAATCATAAATTTTGTGAAACGGTCGCAGAGAAAAAAAAATCAAATTTTGGGTAATTAAAGCGGGAAAAAGTGCAAACTTCAGCAAACGATCGTGGATGAAAAATGCGATTTCCGCCAAACGATCACAAAAAACCCGAAAGTTTTGTCAAACGTTCCTGAGATAAAATCGCAATTTTTGTCAATCGTTCGCTAATAAAAAACCTTGCGAAGTGTTGCTACTAGCTCATAGAATAAAACAGTAAAGTTCGTCAGTCGATTGCATAAAAATTTATGAATTTCGTCAATCGATGACTAAAAAAATTAATTTTATTAATCATTCACGAAAAGTAAATCGTGAAGTTCGCCAATTAGTAGCAGAAAAAAGCATGAAATTTCGTCAATCAGTAGTGTGAAAAAGTATCGAAAATTTCGTCGTACAAGGGCAGCAATTAATCACAGGTTTCGGGAGAAGATTGCGGAATAAATTCCCGAGGTATGTCAAACAATTCCGGAAAAAAATTGAGAATGTTGATAAACGATCTCGGATAAAAATTGCTTATTTCGGCAAACGATCTCGGAAAAAATGCGTATTTCTGTAAACGATCGCAGAAAAAAGAAGCGAATGTTGACTAACAATCGCGGAAAAATTGCAAATTTTGACAAACGATCGTAGAGGAAAAAAAAATCACGAATTTCGGCAAACGATCGCTTCTCAACATTTGCGATATTTCACCGCAATCGTTAGTAAAACTCGTAAGAAAATTCGCAATTTTTCTGCATTTATCTGTCAAAATTCGGGATATTTTCTGCGATCATTTGCCGAAATTCGCCATTTTTCGGCGATTGTTGCTAAAATTCGAAATTCTTTCGCTTTTATTTGCGGAAATTCGTTTTTTCGCAAACGTAAGAAAAAGTCGCAAATTTTGACTAACGATTGCTGAGAGAAAAAAAAATCACGAACTTCGGTAAATGATCGTTAGTCAAAATTAGCGATTTTTTCTATGATCGCGGAAAAAACGAATTTCTGCAAAAAATAAAAAACACGAAAGACTTTTGAATTTCGTCAAGCGATCGCCGAAAAATCACGAATTTCGGCAAATGATTGAGAATAAAATCACGAATTTTGTCAAATATACAAAGAAAAAAAATGTTAATTTCTGCAAACAATGACCCAACAAAATTGCGAATTTCGACAAATGATCGCCGATAAAAATCCAGGGATGCCACTTTTAGGCCAAATGGCGGATTTCATTTTTTTTATTTTTAGGAATCCGCGATTTTCGTTAAACGATCGCAAATAAAATAATGATTTTCGCCGAACGATCGCGAAATAACATAGCGATTTTCAGCAAACGATCACAAAATACAACAGCGATTCTCATCAAGCGATCGCGAAATGCAACAGCAATTTTCGTCTAACGATCGCGAAATATAACAGCGATTTTTATCAAACGATCGCGAAATATAAACGCGATTTTCCTGAAAAGATCACGAAATATAACGGTGATTTTCATCAAAAAATCGCAAAATAAACATCGATTTTCGTTAAACGATCACGACATTTAACAGCGATTTTCATTTAACAATCGCGAAATATGACTGCGATTTTCGTCAAAAACGCAAACTATAACGGTGATTTTTGTCAAAAGATTGCATAAAACGACAATTTTCATCAAACGGTAGCTATATAAAACAGCAATTTCCGTAAAACAATCGAGAAACAAAATGGCGATACTCGCATAAATTATCGTGAAATATAACAGCGATTTTCGTCAAACGATCGTGAAATATAACACGATTGATTTTCATTAAATGATCACGAGATACAAAAGCGATTTTCGTCAAAAAATCGCGAAATATGACGGTGATTTTCGTCAAAAGATCGCAAAATAGACATTAATTTTCATAAATGATCACGTAATATACGCGATTTTCATCAAACGGTCGCGAAACAAAACGGCGATTTTCGTCAAACGATCGCGATGTAAAACGGCGATTTTTGTCAAACGATCGCGATGTAAAACGACGATTTTCGTCAAACAATCTCGATGTAAAATGGCGATTTTCGTCAAACGATCGCGATGTAAAACGCCGATTTTCGTCAAACAATCGCGATGTAAAACGTTGACTTTTGTCAAACGATCGCGAAAAAAATGATGCAAATTGTCGTTATTCACTCCTGAAATAATCATCAAATCTATTGCTGTATTACTTAAATTGATTTAAAGTGATGTTATACTTAAAATTCCTCACTGAACCTGTTGCTTGGTTACATTAATTGATGTAAGACTGTGGACTATAGAAAAATAATTTTTATTTACTTTTATTAAAGATTTACCCCCCCCCCCCCAAAAAAAAAGGTTCTTAAAAGAATAAATAAGATAGTTTTAATTTTTTATTTAGTTTATTATAAACAATATAGTTTACAAAATTCACGCACAAATGTTGTGAAAAATGTTGCACATTTTACTTTATATGTATTTTTTTTTTTTTTTTTTTTGAGTGGCATCCCTGAAAATCACAAATTTCACTTATAAAATTGCAAATGTTGGCAAACAATCATGAAAAAATCATGTATTTCAGTAAGCAATGGGGGCGGAGGGATATCACAATTTTCATATTAAATTGCGTCAGTCGGTAGCGAGGTAAAAATTGCTAATTTCATCAAATGGTCATGGAAGAAAAAGTAGTAAGCCGATTAAATGTGTCCTGAAATATTGAAAAAAGTTTGTGTTGAAGTATCACTTGGTACCAATACAATCTGTGATTTCACTTTTACACCAAGACCATTTGATGAATTTCGTCATTTCTTTCTGAGATGATTTGACAAACTTCTCTATTTTATATTGCAGCGGATTGTCGCACAACATTTTAATGCAACCCATTTGCTGAATTTTATGATTTTAACACAAAACCCATTTGACTAATATCGTATTTTTTTTCTTTCTTTGAGGCCATTTGATGAATTTTGTGATTTTTAAATCCCAAGAATATTTGACTAATTTCGAGAATTTTTCCCCAAGATCGTGTAACAAATTTTGTGACTTATTTTCTGAGACAATTTGATGAATTTCACTATATTTCCTGGAAGAACTTTTGACGAGTTTCAATTTTGTCCTCATGATTATTTGGTGAATTCTGTGATTTTTTTTCCCATGATGAATTGTCGCTATTTATTTTTCTGCAACCATTAACAAAATTCGCAATTTTTTCAAAATCGATTGAAACGCATTGAAAATGCATTCTGCGGATGGTGTTAAATCTTATAGTGCTTATCTGTGTAGCTAAAACATTTAAGTGCAGAGAAAAAAACTGTTTTTTATTTGGTCTCTTTTTAGTCTCTTTTTTTACATTTCAGTCTCTTTTAGTCTCTTTTCCTTGCGATTTAGTCTCTTTTCTCTCTTTTTTAAGAGTGAGTCAGCGGTCCTAGGCCTGCTTTGTCAGGCGACGCCCAGGGGCAAATACCGCCATGACTGCATCGTGGATAGTGTTAAACACCCTGATAAAGTAATGGTGTGGTCTGTCATAAGCGCTAAAAGAGTTGGACGCCTCTACAATGTCTAGGGAATCATGAGACAAGACCAGTACATGCATGTTCTTGAAACTCGGCTGCTTCTACAAATTGAAGAATGGTTGCCAAGAGATGAATTATGTTTATGCATGATTCAGTGCTTTGTTATAAAGCTAGAAGCATTTCAAAGTTTTGGGAAGACCACAATATCCCAGTTTTACCTTGGCCTGGCAATTCCCCTGACATGAACCCCACAGAAATCTTATGGAAGATCACTAAGGCGAAATCGCCAAAAATATGATTACAACCAGGGTACAACTCATCCAAAAACTAATAAATGTATGGCATGATAACTCTAAAATAAAAGAAAGGGCCAGAAATTGCGAAGAGAGCATGCCTAGACGCATCGAAGCACTCCTTGAAGCTAAAGGAAATGTCACCAAATATTAATATTCTTTACTTAACATTGGTAAATTGACTATATTATATTTTTGCTGGGTTTTTTATTTCATATAATAATGCGTGAATGCTCAAACTATAATAATGAAGCTTTTTTAACTTAAAAACAGTGTTTATTTTCAAATTATATCCTAATATTGTACAAAAAACCTATATTCCACAACTGTCCCTAATAATTTGGCAACCCACTGTAGTCTGACATTGATCTCCCAAGGCTTTATATATAAAAATTAACATACAATCGAAAATACTAATGAATCTATATTAATAAAAATAATAATAATAAGTGATAAATGATAATAATAATAAGTGAACAATAATAATAGGTGATTTAAATATAAACAATAAGAATGTTTCAAACAATTTTCAAATTACAAATAACATGGATTAAATAATGTAAACACTTCACACCATTTTCAGGTATAAAAAAAAATAACAATAATAATTCTAACACACATAAAATGTATAAGTAATGAAGACATAATAAAAAAGTCTATGAAAACACTCATTAATAAAAAAAGTGTATGAAAACACACATTAATAAAATCGAAACAAGTATTAAAAAATTTTATTAAAATTACTTTATAATTAAATTTCTATTTTCAAATTCTAAAATATTAAAAAAGATTAAGTATCGTTGCTTAATCACAATTAATTGTTATTTCTTAAATTATTTTTTAAATAAAATATTATTAATTAAATTATTTTTAAAATTAAATATTATTAATTAAATTATTTTTCAAATAAACTGTTATTAATTAAATTATTTTTCAAATAAAATGTTATTAATTAAATTATTTTTCAAATGAAATAGTATTCATGAAATTATTTTACAAAAAATATATTACGAATCGAATTAATTTCCCCAAATCAAATATACAAATTTAAAAAATTTAAATATCTAATTAACTTATAACAGAAAACATACATTGATAATAATAAATTATTTATAATTATTTATTACTAAACATTTTTTAAATAGACAATAAAATTCAACAATACCCATTCGAAAACTAAATTCATTTCTCAAAATTAATTGCAAAGTTATTAATTAAAATTAAAAATAATAATAATACATTCATTACGCAAATTCAAATAATAAATTATAATCACATAATACATTCATTAAACAATCAATTCAAAATTAATTGTAAAGTTATTAATTAAAATCTAAAAATAATATTAATAAGACATTCATTACGCTAATCTAAATAATAAATTATAATCACATAATACATTCATTAAACAATCAATTCAAAATTAATTGCAAAGTTATTAATAAAAATTTAAAAAATAATATTAATAAAACATTCATTACACTAATTCAAATAATAAATTATAAGCATACAAAGCATTCATTAAACAATCAAACTTCTAAGATTCAATCTCATCAAGACGCAAAGTCATATCTTGAGAATCCCCCATAACTTCAATCCAATCCTATTCTAGCACAAGCAACTGACAGCATAACGGTTATGGCGTCAGCTTCCTGAGCCAACGACTTGGGTCCGAATCCCAGTCAGGGAAAAAATATTCTTTTTTCAATATTCTCAAAAATACTTCGACATTAGTTCACAGAAATCCCCTAGAGGGCGACACTGAAAAAAAATGAAACTTGAAAATTTATTCAAAGTCCTGATCAAGTAGGGGAAAAATGGGAGGAGGCACCTCGTCTTATAACACAATCTTGGGAGGAGGTGCACGAGAGGAGGTGCATTTGAGTAGGTGCTTGGGAGGAGAAGCTGAGGAAGAGCTGCTCCTTGCTCCGGCTCCTCTGCTCCTCCTCCTAAGGTCGGACGCTCACTGCCCGTCTCTCCACGCTCAAACTCCCGTAAGTACAGGGTCTAATGTGGGTTGTACTATACATGAAATTAAAGTCATAACTTCTGAACGGTGTGCGTGATGAAGCTCAAATTTCTTGGTTGGCTTCAGAGTATGATGGGAATGAGTATGCGCATGCGCACGCAACTTGTATCGCCGAAAACCACTTTCATTTGGATGAATTGGTCAATAAGGCAAAATTGGCAAATTTGGGGGACTAAGAATCCGCATTTTACGATCAAGAAGTCTCTCCACCGCCAACGGATGACTGTGTGGTATGCAATGTCCAGTCACGGAATAATTAATCTGATGTTCATTGATGACATGGTGACTACTGAGCGGTAAGTAAAAGTTTTGGAAAATGTTTTTATCCCCATTATCCAAAGTGACCCTGATTTCGTCAAGATATGGTTCATGCAAAACGAAGATCTTTACCGAATCGTATCATTTCAAATTTTATGAAAATCGTATCAAAATTTAAAAAGGTATTCGTAAAAGTTTTTTTATTTCTATTAAATCCTATCGCACATCATTAATTCTGTAATATCATATGACTGGTGTTGCCATGGTGGAGACATACTGTTTAAGATGGAGTCCTATTATTTCCATATGAATGAATTTAATGTATAGAATCGTAATGCATTTTGCATTCATGCATTTTTGCATAAGAGTGCAACAGCTATCGTACTAACATTTGAATGTTTGTAACATTAGTTATACAATGTGACACCAAAAATCCGGCATCAAAATCGTTTTCCTCCTTTTTTATTACTTCTAACTTACGGGAGAAAGAAAAAAATCATTTCGGCCATTACCGGGAGCTTTCATATTCCTAATATACAGGGTGATTCCAATTTTTTTTTACCATAAAAGAGGGGTGATAGTACACATCAAGACAAACAATATTAAATAGGAGACAAAGGGTCCAAAACGTTTTCTTATGGAGATAGCCGCCATTAAAGTTTAGGGACCAAAATTTCAAATAAACATAAAAAACGGAAAAATCGGTCGGTTGATTTGCGGTTTTCACTAAAATTATTCTTTATGTCAGCATTTTCTTGAAATTAAATTATAAAGTTAAATTTCAAAAAATGCGATAGAAGGCGCTTTAGACTTTGGAGTAACGAACAACTATTTTTTGCCGGTATGTTTTGCATCTCATTAAATGTTTTCGTAAGTTTACACTCAAACTTAAATTTTGAGCTCAAAATCTGTAGTTGGGAGTGGTTAAGTAACACAAACTTACCTGTGTTCAGAGGGTTCAAATTTCAAATGATTAAAAAAAACGGAAAAATTGGTCGATTGATTTGCGGTTTTCACTAAAACTATTCTTTATTTAGGTATTTTCGTGAAAATAAATTATAAAGATAAATTTCAAAAAATGCCGATAGAGGGCGCTTTAGACTTTGGAGTA
Source organism: Maratus speculifer (assembly GCA_964019185.1). Classification (NCBI taxonomy): domain Eukaryota; kingdom Metazoa; phylum Arthropoda; class Arachnida; order Araneae; family Salticidae; genus Maratus; species Maratus speculifer. The sequence goes on from OZ025289.1 coordinate 308,717,439, forward strand.
ACGAACAACTATTTTTTGCCGAATTGTTTGCATCTCTTTAAATGATTTCGGAAGCTTAGACTTAAACTTAAATTTTGAGCTCAAAATCTGAATAGTAGGGAGTGGTTAAGTAGCACAAACTGAACTGTGTTAAGGGGGAGGGGGAGGTTCAAATTTAAAGTAATTATAGAAAATGGAAAAATTGGTCGATTCGTTTGCGGTTTAAAATAAAACTATTCTTTAAGTCAGTATCTTCTTGAAAATAATTTTTAAAGATAAATCTCAAAAAATTCCGTCAGAGGGCGCCTTAAACTTCAGAGTAACCAGCAATTCATTTTAACCATTATTTTTTGGTTCTAATTAAATGCTTGCAAAAGCACTTTAAATGCTCTCGGAAGCTTAGATTTAAACTTAAATTTTGAGCTCAAATCCTAAATCGTTATGAGGAGTTAGGAAGGGCAAACTGAAGTGTGTTCAGGAGTTGAAATTTAACCCTCTTTCCTCCTCGAACACAATTCAATTTTTCGCTACTTAAACACTCCCAACGATTCAGAATTTCGGCCCAAAATTTAAGTCTATGCATTTGAAAGTATTTAATGAGATTAAAAAAATAACAGTTAAAAATAGTTGTACGCTACTCCAAAGTCTAAGGCGCCCTCTATCGGCATTTTTTAAAATTTATCTTTAAAAATTATTTTCAAGAAAACACTGATTGATCAAGAAAACTGCTGATTTAAAAATTAGTTTCAGCAAAAACCTCAAACGAATCGACCAATTTTTTCCGTTTTTTACAATTATTTGAAATTTGAACCCTCTGAACACAGCTAAGTTTGTCTACTTAACGACTTCCAGCTATTCAGATTTTGAGCTCAAAATTTAAGTTCAAGTCTAAGCTTACGAAAGCATTTAATAAGATGCAAAAAACAACGCCAAAAAAGAGTGTTTCGTTACTCCAAAGTCTAAAGCTCCCTCTATCGGCATTTTTTAAAATTTATCTTTATAATTTATTTTCACGAAAATACTTAAATAAAGAATACTTTTAATGAAAACCGCAAATCAATCGACCAATTTTTTCGTTTTTTATAATCAATTGAAATTTGAACCCTCTGAACACAGCTCAGTTTGTGTTACTTAACCACTCCCAACTACAGATTTTGAGCTCAAAATTTAAGTTTGAGTCTAAGCTTACGAAAACATTTAATGAGATGCAAAAAATACCGGCAAAAAATAGTTGTTCGTTACTCCAAAGTCTAAAGCGCCCTCTATCGGCATTTTTTGAAATTTATCTTTATAATTTAATTTCAACAAAATGCCGACATAAAGAATAATTTTAGTGAAAACCGCAAATCAATCGACCGATTTTTCCGTTTTTTATGTTTATTTGAAATTTTGGTCCCTAAACTTTAATGGCGGCTATTTCCTTAGGAAAACGTTTTGGACCCTTGGTCTCCTATTTAATATTGTTTGTCTTGATGTGTACTATCACCCCTCTTTTATTGAAAAAAAAATTTGGAATCACCCTGTATATATATATATATTTAATTTTAATTATATTATTCAATCGCAAAAAGCTCAAATTAATGGAACACGATAATAGAAGATTCAATACTTGTTTTTATCAGTACTGAATACAAAGACGAATTTCGAAAAACTAATCAACTTTATACAGCTGGTTTTATTTAAAGCGATTTATATTTGATCGCCAAATTTGGCGATATAATGAAGTGCCCGCCATTTTAAAACAACATGAACATGATGGGTGAAATGAACCAATGAGCTTGATCGAGATCTTAGTAAGTCTTGTGCATATGCTCACTCACATCAAAATCAGTTGATATATGCGAGTACTCTCGCAGGCAAATAGATTTTTCAAAATGCCACCCACTTTAGAAATTCAAACTGTTATATATAATCCATTTTTTAAGATAAAGACGAAACAAAAAATGCTCCGTAATCCACGTATCAAAATCAAACACTCCAGAGAGAAGCTTTTTTCAATTTCTAATAAATTTTATTTATTTATTGTACATTATTATAAATTTAAAAGTTTTTTGACAATTTTAAATGACCGCCATTTTGAAACAAGATATCGGATGAAGTTGACATACAAACTAGGTCAAGACATTGGTTCGTTCTATGTACACACCAAGTTATATCCAAATAGGTTCATAAATGTGCATATTATCATGTGACAAAAATCAGATCATTCCAAAATGTCAGCCACACTAGAAATTTAAAGTGGTACAATTCAGCAATTGTTTAAGATATAGACGAAACAATGAAATGCTCCGAATTCTTTGTATCAAGTTAAAACACATAAAAGAAGAATGTTTCTTAACTTACTTTCTATAATTTAAATTTAACTTTTAAAAAAATGGCCGCCATTTTGGAACAAGATGTGGATGAAACTGGCCAATAAACCTTTTTTTTTTCAACACGTTGGCGACTTTTCTCATTTCAATTTCTGTTTTTAATGGTCATATAATTAGAGCTAATCGATTTCTTAACACCTTAGGGACGAGCGACACGTATACGTGTCGCAAAAAGGCTTAAGAGTCCTTATTTATCTCCACCAGTAAAATTTTACTGTAAAATTTGCCTAATCTAATCGGTGCATTTTCTCGATGTAGTTGTTAAATTATAGCATTATATAATGGTTATATATATCAACATTTGAACAGTGGGTGATTTTGGGGTCTGGAGATCATGATCGGTGAAAATATACCAAAATTTTCTGGGAGTACTTTCTTCCGGACGACTGATATAGGTAGCTTTTTACTTTCCGTAATGAAAGCTATCCAAAAGCAGTTGTTTAAAATGATGGCCAGCGAGATCACTGACACTGTGTTAAATAGGAATCTAGGAAAAAAAGTGACCGGTAAAAAAGTTATCAGAAAAAAGTGACATAAACTACAAAAGCGGAAAAAAAGTGACAAGGAATTGATTTTGGGGATTCATTATTGATTTGGGGGTTTCATTATTGATTTTTGGGATTCAATGTTTAAGCATGAAAAGGGATTCGGGGGGGGGGGGATCATAATGTAGGTAAATGGGTTTTTCTTGCAGAATTAACTGTTTTGGTTCAATTTTTAGATATACATTCATACTGAAAAGACGCTTGTTTGATTAGTTTTGGGAAGGGACGATTACCCCCCCCCCCCATCCGCCCTAAATTAGTTAAATGGGTTTTTATGCATAATTATCCAACGTGTGTCAAATTTTGGATATAGGTTCTTTCTGAAATGGCTTATATACAGTGTTTTATGCCTGAAGAGACTTGGGAGTTTAATGTTTAAGCATAGAGGGTAAAAGGGGGAATAATCTCTCTTAAATTAAATTAATAGCTTTATACGCAGAATTATCCGATTTGCTTGGAATTCTCGATATAAGTTCATTATGATAAGACTTATATCTGATTAGTTATGGAGTTCTTTTGCTTATTAATAAAGAGGGGGACGGGCAATTATCTCGCCTCAAATTAGATAAATCGTTTTTTATACAGAATTATCCAATATATTTCAAATTTTAAATGTAGGTTCTTTCTGATAAGGTGATCCCTGAATAGTTTTAAGGGTTTAATGGCTAATTATAGAAGGGGAATAGAATATAACCCCTTTAAATTAAATAAATTGCTTTTTACGCTGAATTATCGGATTTGCTTCAAATTTTGGATTATAAGCTCATTATAATAAGGCGTATCCCTGATTAGATATGGGGTTCTTTTGCTAATTAAAAAGGGAGGTGATTATTACTCCTCCTTTTAAATTAGATAAATTGTTTTTATGCACACTTATCCGATGTATTTCCTATTTTGGATATAAATTCTTTCTCATAAAGTGAATCTCGGAATAGCTTTAAGAGTTTAATGACTAAGTATAGAGGGGGGAACGGGGGATAACCCCTTAAATTAAATAAATGGCTTTTACGCAGAATGATTCGATTTGCTTCAGATTTTGGATTTTGGTTCATTCTGACAAAGCGTATCGCCTTTTAGTTATGGGATTATTTTGCTAATTAAAAAGGGGGGGAATCGGGCGATTATCCCCCCCTTAAATTAGATAAATTGTTTTTTATGCACACTTATCCGATGTATTTCCAATTTTGGATATACGTTCTTCCTAATAAAGTGAATCCCTAAATAGCTTAAAGGGTTTAATGGCTCAATATAGAGGGGGGGACGGGGATAACTTCCTTAAATTAAATAAATTGCTTTTTATGCAGAACTGTCCGATTTGCTTCAAATTTTGGATGTAGGTTCATTATAATAAGGCGAATCCCTCATTAGTTGTGGGTTATCCCCCGTTACCCTTCTATACTTAGCCATTAAACCCTTAAAACTATTCAGAGATTCACTTTATCAAAAAGAACCTCTACCCCAAATTTGAAATACGTCGGATAGGTGTGAAAAAAAAAAAGTAGGGAGGGGGGAGATAATCGCCCGTTCCCTCTTTTAATTAGCAACAGAACCCCATAACTAATCAGGCGTACGCCTAATTATAATGAATCTACACTTAAAATTGAAGCAAATCGGATAATTCTGCGTAAAAAGCCATTTATTTAAGGAGGGTTATCCTCTGATCCACCACTCATACTTAGCCATTAAAGTCTTAGCACTATTCAGAAATTCACTTTATGAGAAATAACCTATACCCAAAATTTTAAATACATCGGATAAGTGTGCATAAAAAACAATTTATCTAATTTAAGGAGGGATAATCACCCACCCCCTTTTTAATTAGAAAAATAACCCCATAACTAATCAGAGATACGGCTTATCATAATGAATCCATGTCCAAAATTCGAAGCCAATCGGATAATTATGCGTAAAAAGCCATTTTTTCTAATTTAAGAAGGGTTATCCCTCGTCCTCCCTTTATACTTAGCCATTAAACCCTTAAAACTATTTAATTTACAAAAGAACCTATATTTAAAATTTGAAATATATCGGGTGATTCTGGATAAAAACCGATTTATCTAGTTTGAGAGGGAGATAATTGCCTGTCTCCCCCTTTATAATAAGAAAAAGAACCCCATAACTAATCAGTGATACGCCTTATCATAATGAACCTATGTCCAAAATTCCAAGGAAATCGGATAATGCTGCGTAAAAAGCTTTTAATTTAATTTAAGAGAGGTTGGCTCCCGTTCCCCTCTATAACCATTAAATTCTCAAAACTCTTCAGGCATTATATACTGTATACAGGGTGAGTCATAAATATCGAAACAATGGGCTATCTCCTTAAATATTGGCCCTAGACCCATACTTCCAATTGCAAAAATTCATAAAAAAAAGGTAAATTTTTTGATAAGATAAGTTGCAACTCCATGGGGGGGGGGGGGGGGTCTATTTGAAAAAATACGAAAATAAACTTTTTTTACGGCCCCCGTAGGATAAAAATTCCAATTAGGAAAACTTTCCTTATCCAGTCCTAAATAATACACAAAAGGTTGCATCTCATATCTTCAAAAGTCGCAGAGTTATAGCCTTTTGAATAATACATCAGATTTTAAGGGATTAGACACACATTGAAATGCGCGCAATTCAAAAGACAGTTCTGGGACTTTAACAGTTCTGGGAAACGTGTAAAAAAACTAACTTTTGAGTTAGAATTTTGATTTTTTTTCTTTTTTTTTTTTTTTTTTTTTTTTGCGATGGTTAGCCATATAATTTGCTAAGAAAATCACTACCTAAAATTTATCATAAAATTTATAAAAAATTTCATATGATGAGTACTGGTTTAAATGGGATAATTAAAAATCGTTATAACTCCAAACATTATTTATCGGATTTCAATTTCTTTCCATTTAATTAAAGATGAAAATCTGATTTTAGTTTTGTTTCGGGGTTTTTATTTTTCAATATTAATTTTAGAACTATTAAAAATATTTATTGAAAAAATAATATAACTTAAAAAAAAATCATATTTTCAAAAGTAAAAAAAGTTTCAATTTTGCCCGAAACAAAACTAATGTAAAATAATTTAAAATGACATGCTTCAAGTTTGTACTTTTTTTTCTTTAACAATTCTTAACTTTTAATAAGGTCTGCATTGGACGAAATTTTCAATCCCGGTTTCGAGCAATCTGTATTAAAATCACTGTCTCTGACTGACCTAATACGTGCATGAAATAAGTAAAATTTGGTTCAATCAAAATTTTTACAAAAACCACATAGATTTTAAAATCGCTTTTAATTTACAAAAAAAAAAAAAACTTTATTTATTTTTTTTATTTATTTTTTTTTAAGAATAGTATATTTAAATGCTAAAAAATTAAAAACAATAAAACCAGAAGAAAAATCTGCCTATGACGGAATTCTGTCTTAAACAGAAAATGTGTTGATCCAGGCAAAAATAAACTGAGAAAAAAATAAACTCCATTTAACCCTCCTAGGAAGAGCATTTGTCTATTACGTATTTTTTCTTTGCTATGTGATTCCGTCTTAAAAGATTTTACTGTATAACATTTTTCAAAGTCTCCACGCACGGGATATGGATTAGCGATATTAAAATATAAGTGAAACTGAAACATTTAGATATAAACAGAGATTCATTGATAAAATAAATATATTACAGCCTTTCGCGCTTCTTTAATAATAAAAAGTATAAATATAAAAAACGTAAAAGCTATAATAAGTATTTTTGGTCAGAACTCCTCCCCGCGAAACAATTTTTAACTACACTGAAATAAAAAACTATGTAGAAATTCACGGCTGAGCTGGGCTATGATTTAAACTTCTTTCCAAGCTGGTCCGGTTTATGATTTTAACATTTTTCCATGCCGGGCAGAGATTTTTTCCCTATGGGTCGGTTTGGGACCGGACCTAGCTATTTCGTTCCATGCAGACCTCCAGTGCTAATGATCAACATATTTTGAAAACAAGTTTTCATTTAAATCAATACGCTGCTTTATTATGTCCAAATACGAGACACAGTCTTAAATCGACATATAATAATGGATAATTTGTGGACGATCCCTCATTTGCTTTGAAACCGAGACGAAAATTCTTTGTTTACAGGCATGGTAAAGTGGTGTAAGTCACGAATTTTGGAGAACTTCGGATTTTAATATCTCTGTCAGGTTTTCAGATACGGAGATGAAATTTTTGCTGTTCAATTTAGGAACGTATAAGTAATAATTTCCTAATTGGGAATTGTGCTCTACTGGGGTCGTATAAAAATTTAATTGGAGCTGCAACTTATCAGAAATTTCACCTTTTTTATGAATTTTTGCAATTGGAAGTATGGGTCTAGAGGCAATATTTAAGGAGATAGCCTATTGTTTCGACATTTATGACTCACCCTGTATAAGCGTTATCAAAAAGAATCTATATGCAAATTTGATACACATTGGATAATTCTGCATAAAAACCCATTTATGTAATTTAGGACGGATGGGAGGGGGGGTAATCATCCCTTCTAAAAACTAATCAGGCTTTTCAGTATGAACGTATACCTAAAAATTGAACCAAAACAGTTAATTCAGTATGAAAAACCCATTTACTTAAATTAAGAGCCTCCCCGATCCCCTTTTCATACTTTACCAATGAATCCCCAAAATTAATAATAAATTCCTAAAATTAATTCCTTGTCACTTTTTTCCCGTGTCACCTTTTTTCCGCTTTTGTAGTTTAGGTCACTTTTTTTCCGATAACTTTTTTCCGGTCACTTTTTTTCCGTTTACCGTTAAATAGAACCACCAATAACGCTGATAGCAGCTCATTTGAATGAGGACCTGAAGCCGGCAAAAGAAAAAGCGTCACAGGAAAATGCATAAATTTCACTGGAAATTTATCATCAGCTTTGAGGGAAAAAAAAAAAAAAAAAAAGGCTGTGTTTTTGAAATAGATATTCTTCACTTGAATAAAATCCAAGAAAAGCTTCTTAAACAGAGGCCGAAGCAACTGAAGCAAATAAAATTGACAACGATGTTCCGGAAATTACATAAGAAACAATGTCATCTATATTTACAAGATTTTTTTAAGATTGAAAACATCAGTCAATTTTTAAAAAAATATATTTATATTTCTTTATTTTTAACATAAACATCACTTAGCTAGGAGTTAAATTATGAATAAATATACAATTGAGAATATCGGAAATATCGTTCTTAATTCTTCGGAAATCCGGTTTTGTCTGGGTCCCGGGAATGCCTGATTTTCGAGGTTGCACTATAGTACCGATGTAGAACCTCATTTGTCACGTTTCATGTACAATTTCCGACTTTTTAAACTTTTAAAAGCTCGAAAAAACAATTAATCAATGAAAATTATATTTTTCAATGGTATAAGCTCTGGCAAATTGGTCAAATAAATCTCGAGAAAAAAGGGGGAAAAAAATCCTCGAGTTTGAAAAACAAGGTTACGAGAAAAACAAGTTTAAGGTTTTATAATAGCACTACCTTCAATGAGCATAAAATATTGTAAGGAATTCGAATATCGCCATCAGGAAACTATTTTAGGCAGCAATCTAAATACTTGAACGAGACAAATAATGCAATAAGAAAAAATAAAATTAAAAGAAAAGTTGGAAATTTTGATAAATAAAACCTCTTCTACTCTACCTCAACTAACAACTAACATAAAAACGAGTTAAAAAAAAAAAAAAAAAAAAAAAAAAAATTGTATCATTTAAAATTAGAATTTTTGTCAGATTATGCTATCCCCTCCGCCCTCCTCCACGAATTAAATATGGCGTGGAATTTTTGTTTACCGGGAGGTAGACAATTATCAGGGTTTTTTTTTTATCTATATATTTGTTTCTCTGAAGAAAAAGAGTGCAGTCAAAACATCCACCTGAAAATCCGCTTTCGGAAAAGAAAGAATTCGTGGAATACTGTCGGCCGATCGCAATTGCGGAAATTCCTTTGTGATGCGAAATTTTCAAGTCGGAACAAGCTGCGGACGTGCCTCCGCATCATACAGAAATCCCCGACACGTCAAAGACGGTGCGGTTGCTCCTCCAAGATTTCTCTCTTTCGATATTGGCGACGAGAAGGAATACTTACACGCCAAGACCTTTTCAAAGTGCTCCTTGGAATTTTTCGTTTCTTCTGTTCGATAGCATAATTTTTCAAAGTGTTGTTTTTCTCAAATCTCTTGCTCAACAATGCGAAACTTTCCGACCCATTTTGAACTATTGAAGTTTTCTACTATTGAAATCGCGTAAAAGTTAACCCCCTCTCCCCCCCCCCCTTTGTTCGAAAGTAAGAAAATGACACATTTTCTCACTTTCTCACTTTTTAATGGCCTGACATTATGCATTTCGCTTGATCATATTGAATTTAGTCATTTTTCTCTGGGAGGGATATCTGTGGCTCCGGGGGGGGGGGGGGCACTCTAGAGCTTCGGGGGGAAATTGCATTTTATGACCATTGAAAACACATCTCAAAATTTCCAGGGGAGAAGCGCTCCCCACGCTGGGCCACTTCCTGAATTCAACACTGGTGTCATCGTTGCATAGTTTTTGAATGATAACAACTGCACAATTCGGGCGCTTCCAAAAATACTGAATATATTATTAAATATTATATTAAATATTTAGAAATTAAAAAATTACAGCAGAGATAATCAATATTTAAGCGTAATATGACACGTCTGCTTCGTTTTTGCGGCTGTTTATGTAACGTAATGTTATTTTACAAGACGACTTGCTGCTCAAAAAAAGAAAAAAAAATCGTGGGCTAATAAAGAAGCGATGGACAATAAAATAAATTTCTTTCTCTTTCGACAAATATAAATCATGACCTACCCTCTTATAATGTTGGGATTTCCATTTCACTGAAGTACCTGAACTTCCGTCTTTCTAGAGAAAAATTCTGAAAACAATCGTTCGAAATTAGCTGTTTTCTGGAAATAGCCAAAGGTGTTGAAACTATGAAGGGTGAGTACATCAGACCGGGAGGCGGCAGCACAAACAATCACCTCATCGAGCTCACAGATAAAAATCCAGGATTAGTTAAATATCGATTTGTATAGTAAAACGTAATCGGACTGCCCGTAGCCAAAGGGGCGCTATGGGCGGCTTTGCTCTCCCTAAAATATTTTGAGCCCCCCCCCCCGCCCCCTCCCTGGAAAAGATTCCAAGGTCACTCAATGAATTTTTGTTTCGCAAATCCAAATGAAATTCTGTTCAAAAACCTAATTTACTTTTGAGACCCTTTCGCAGTTTTGCAGAATTACTAAATTATACCTAAAATAAGTGTTTTAATACTCTCTCATGCTATTTGTACACATGAAGCTAACATGATGTTTAATTTTGCACCAGTTATACACTCAAAATTTTCCTCATCATATACTTATCTTAGCATAAAATGAAGTTATTACAACAGTTTAATAAGAAACAAAGAACCTAAAATGTGAATATGCATTAATTTATCTTTCTGTGTCATAGAGAGAGAGAGAAATTATGAGCCTCCCCTACATTCTCTTGAGCCCTCCCTATTGTTCATTTCTAGCTACGGTCCTGCTGCCAAGTCATATCTTGGCGGAAAACATCTAAAAACCCGATTTTAGCGTTTGACTGATAGGTTTACCATTATGTTTTCCTGCTCTCAATCCTCCATGTTTTCATACTTTCGGGTGCAGGAAAACACATTGGTAACCTACGAATCCCCCATTAAAATCTGGTTTTTAGGTGCTTTCCACTAAGATATGACTTGGCAGACCGATTTTGTTTTAATATGCAAATAAAGATTTAACTGATCCTAGATTTTCAAACTTTAACTCGATGAGGTGATTGTATGTACTTCCGCCTCCCGGTCTATATAGTAAAATGTTTTAAAGGATCTGGTCTTTAACTCGTTAGGCCCTGACATCCTGCTAATAGAGCGTATTTTTTATCGAGTATTATTTTGTCCTAAAAATTATTTTGTTAATTCCTGCCTCTAATAGTGATAGAAATAAGTCAGTGCATTTACTATTATGACTTCACTTAATTTTCAGCATTACATAATAATAATAATAATAATAATAATAATAATAATAAAAGTTTCCTTAATTATTACAAACTGTTGGTGTTTCTTTTAATTCAAACATATGTTGCACTCTTTATATTAAAATTAGGAACTCCGAATTTGCAAATATTGATAAACGATAAAAAACTCTGCATTTTTTTTTCTTTTTAATGTTTGTTTAATCTGATTGTAATACGACATTTTCCAAACCACTAACAAAAATTCTTCCTTAGACTATTGTTATATGAGAAACACGCAAAATAACTGCACTCATTTGGTATGTGCAAAAAATACATTTCTGAAATTTCAGTGAACCGTAACTTCTGTGATTTCGATAGTTACTTTTAATTTTGTTAACGTAAAAGTAATCTTTTCCCAAAATCGGAAAAAAAAAAAAAAAAAAACAGGGCCGAAAGAGTTAATAGGGTTGACAAAAGTGTTCTTGAACACAGAAATATGATAATTGAGAGAAGAAATTTAGCACAACTTTCAATATCAAATGTAGCAGAAAATCTCCTTGAAAATTCATCTACTTCAAGGATTCTTAGGTGCGTTCCTAATCTTTATATATAAAAATCTTCTGTGCGTGTGTATGTAATTGAACTCCTCCTAAACGACTGGACTGATTTTGATGAAATTTTGTGTGTGCGTTCCAGCAGATTCGAGAATGGTTTAGATTCACATTTCGTGGAAATTGATTCAGTACTTTTTTAGTAATTAGGCAAAAACTAATAGTTAGTGATTTTTCGCTAACTAAAAGTGCTATATATCTTAAAGAAAGTCAGGATTTCGTATTAATCATAGCACAAAAAAATCTTCCGATCCAAAAATCTTGAAAATTTAGGTAAAAATACTTCTTATAGCATCGAGTGCCGCTAAGAAATGATTTTCGAAAATTCCACCCCTAAGATGAGTAGAAAAAAGAACGAGCTTTTAAAAATTTCCTTAAAAATCGGCTTTTATAGTTATTTTTCAACTGATAGCATATTTTAATACATATTCTCACTCTGAATCGAATGATAATAAGCAAATTTGTTTAAATGCAGTAGTTCGTGAGATAATTCACATTTCCCTAATTTGACGATGTCTTCGGCGCAAAAAATCGGAAATTTTCAATGCTTATCTGTATATATAAAAATCTTCTGTGCGTATGTATGTAACTGAACTTCTCCTAAACGACTGGACCAATTTTAATGGAATTTTGCTTGTGTGTTCCAGTGGATTCGAGAATGGTTTAGATTCATATTTCATCGAAATTGATTCAGTACTTTTTTAGTAACTAGGCAAAAACTAATAGTTAGTGATTTTTCGCTAATTAAAAGTGTTGAATAAGTTCGATGAATAGAGTGCGGACGGAATGCCCGAGCGGTCTAAGGCGCCAGATATAAGCTCTGCTTCTCGAAGAAAGAGATCGCGTATTCGAACTCTGCTCCTGTCAAACGTGTAGTTTTTACAGTAATATAGCCTATATTATAATTTTGATTAACTGACTTCAGAAAATCGTTAAGTTTTAACAAAAAAGAGAAAAATAAACTTTTCTATCAAAAATTGAACCGACTTCAAAAAATACTGAAGAGTGAAAAGTAATTTCCTTACATAATTGTAATAAGAAATTAAATTAAGAGCGTACTGTTTATCGTGCGTATTACTATATTTAAGTACATTTATTTGATTTTCTGATGTCGGTGAAAGGAAGGACAACGTCTGTCGGTGACAGGACAACGTCTGTCGGGTCCGCTAGTTAGTATATAAATACGCAATCTGTCCACACGTCTATAACAGTGCAAAATCGACCCAACCGTATGGTTTGAATCCTAATGCAAAGAATCGTTGGCAGAATCTTGACTAGTCCTTTCAAATTTGATGAAAATCAAATCAAAACTTAAAATATATTTTAAAAAGTTTTTCCTTTTATTAAAGCCTATCATATGTAATTAATTCATCCATATTTGCCATGTTGATTACGTTCTATTAAAGATGGAGTCCTGTTATTTCAGTGTGACTGGATTTAATCCATCAAATCGTAATAAATTTTGTATTCTTGCATTTTTGCATAAGACTACAACTGCTATATTGCACCAGAACCTGAATATTTCTGGAGCAAAAATGCAAACAATGCTTTCTCCTTTACATAAAAAATTTCATAAAATACAAAAAACTTGTATAAAAAAATAACTTGTATTTAATACTAATTTTTATTTGTGTAACTGTTGTTCGAGAGAATTACAAGCATACGTAAGATATTAATCCTAAAACTAATTAATAAAATGTATTTAAAAATTAGAGAAATCGCGTTTTGACTGAATTCAAAGGTGAAAACATGTTTTGAATGTTTGACAATCGGATAAAACGGTTTTTGAATGAAATAAGTTTTAACTAACAAATAATACAAAAGCATTATTTTATTTGAGCAAATACTGAAAACTTCAGTTGATTATTGATAAAATTAAATGGCAGATTAGGTTACCTAGTAATATCCATTAAATATTTACTAAATAAATATTTGCTTGCCAAAAGGCGACTTCGAATTTTAAAATCAATATCTTCATCTAAACAGTCACACACTTCCCCCTCTTCATTACAGGCTGATAAATCATGGATAATATGGTTGTACCATTTTAAGATATCATCAGGTTGATTTGCCACTGATCACCATACAATATTTTCAAAAGTTTGTCAACATCTTTTTTCTTTTCAACCGATATAGCGTGGCTAAGAGGAAGAGATTTCAAAACAACCCTTTGAACATGGGCAACAATAACTTCCATTTCAAAAGACTTACACCAGATTCCTCACTTAGATCTTGAACTATATAATTCTGGAAGCCTTTCACCTTAACAGTTCTCTTATTTTTCTCTAAAATAATCCGATTTAATTGTGAAATGCTTGGTAGGTTTCGAAAGTATAGATTTAATGGGGGGGGGGGGATTTAGTATTCAAAATTTCCCAATCAGTTCCCAAAGTCTCCAAATTTCACAGATGACAAGGGTCCCGTGACCATCCAGGACAACTGTGATTGGCAGACTGGAGAAATCGATGCTTGAATGAATGCAGGCTTTGGAGGAAACACTCTTTGACTGAAACTTCAAATTTTAAAATTGGTTTAAATTAGGATTTTTTTTTTTTTTTTTTGTTAAAAATATTGTTTATTTGTATGCAATTTAATACAGATATCATAAAATTAACAATAACTCATTTTTTAATTTTTTGTGAGAAAACACAGTTTGAATGTTTGCTCCACATTTATAAAAACTAGTTACAATACTGACACACCTCATTAGCCATGTTTGAAGCAGAATTTCAGACTTGTTTTTACTTCGGCCATTTCTTTTCCATACAAATATTAAAATATGCCATTCTGAAAATAAACTGCAATTAACACCTCAAAACAAACAGCAAAACCATATCCACAAAATTAAATATACATATTAAATTTTTATTTAAAATAGATGCAAAGAAAAAAAGTTGAAGACTGTCCAGGTTATTCGATTAGTTTAAGTATTTGAAAAATAGCTATAGTTCTCACCCTCATAGCATGCATGTTCACAGTGACGTCACAATGACGTCACTGTGAGTCACTTTGGTCACATCACATCTGTGACGAAAATACCACCACTCAGTGACGTCACAATGTGACTAAGATGTGACTTTCTAAAGAAATTTTCACAGTTCGTCACAATGTTAATGTCAAAGTAGTCACAAATGACACACTTTTCACAAATTGGTCACATTGTGACGTCACAAAGTGGTCACAATGTGACGTCACAAAAAAGCTCTAAAACGGCCATAACGACTTCACATTTTAGTCACTGTTACTTCACATCGACGTCACGTGACGTCACATCGACAATCGATATGGTCACAAAGTCACAATGTGACTTCACAACGACGTTGCAGTGACGTCACCATGTCTTACGGGCAGTCTATAATAGACATTTCTGAAACCATTCTGAATCCTTCTAAGTGTCCGCATTTTTTGGAATACTTCTGTTGCCACGATGGCAAAAAAAGTATTAAAAACTACAAAAATAAATAAATAAATAATAATAAAATAATAATAAAATAATAATATTAGCTCAAAAACAAATTGAAATACAGCTTTCAAACAAATTGCATTTAAAAGTACATTCTTCCTACCCCTCCCCCCCTATCTGACGCTGACGGTGTAAAAATTAAAAATGTGGGATGTTTAGATGTACCGAAAATTGTAAAACTGAAATTTCATTTAAAATTTGAAAGTGTTGCCATTCACAGAAGGACATCAGCGTTACGTACAGATAGGGTTTTTTTTATAACATAGATATGATAGATACAAGATACAACTAATGTAAGAAATTGAATGAATTCAGGAAGCTAAGAGACACGATCACTTTTTTATTTTACTTTAAAATATATATATATATATATAAATCCTTTAGGAGGAAAATGATTTCATAAATGGTAATCTCTTCAAGATGTTTCACCTTTATTTAAACTTTAACTGTAAAATAAACATGTATTGTTTACAAAAAAGGAAAATATTTTTTTTAAATATAGAATTTACTTATGTCTAAAATTTTAATCTTTGAAAAAATCATGCACCAAATGGTTCTTGTAATTTGTTAAATTACATCTTTTGTTTGTTTGTTTTTATCTTGTATCAGACCAAAGAGCACATCACTTGTGCGAAAGCCTGTAAAAGTACTTTCCCGGTAGCAATATTATCGAAACGGCAAAAACACTAGATGCATCCAAAATTGATAATGTGATCATATCTTACGGATGCCTCATACACTCTTCAATTAAATACAGCGGACTCTCGTTAATGCGTCTCTTTTTAAGACGTATCTCTGGTTAATGAAAACAATTTTGTTTTCCCCACCTTTTCCTATTTGCATCCGATCATACAGACAATTTTCTTTACGAACTGACTGAGACAATTTCAAAATTATTTTTATGAAAAAAAAAAAAAAAAAAAAAAAGAAAAGAAAAGAAAAGAAAGAACAGAAAAAAGAAAAATATGTAATAAAAGATGAAATACGGTTGCTCAAATTCAAACCAATTATTTATTAATCCTTTCAAGAGCGAAGGCCACACAGTATGGTTATCCAATTTTAATTCCAAAACTAACAAAGGCATCAAGAATATTTTAATGAAATTTTTCGTTTATATTGAAAATGTAGAAAAGAATATTTTTATTTTCTATGAAATTTATTTGTGAATGCAGGTGTCAGTCAATTATTTTATCATTTTAGAAAATTTTGTAAAGAAATTTGTAACTTGCTTTATTTGTAAAGACATGTTTTAAAAACTAATAAAATAAAAATAAATGAAGCGTATGTTTTCATTGAAATTTTATCAAGGGGTTTGTTTTATCAAAAGTAATTTTGTAAATGGACCTGTTTTACTTCAAAGAATTTCGTGAAGGTGCCTGTTTTATCAAAAGAAATTTTGTGAAGGGGCCTGTTTGACTAGAAGGAATTTTTGAAGAGACCTGTTTTGTCAAAAGAAATTTTGTGAAGGGACCTACACTGAAAAAAAAAATATATATATACCGCCTTCAACTAGAATGAATAAGTAGTCCTTTTCTAAATCCCTAAACTAGAAATATAGATGTCAGAGTTATACAAATCAGTCTAATAAATAAACCGTATCGATGAAATGATCGAGAATTTCTAATCTGTAGTTTTATAGATGACGAAACTAAATTTTACGAATTATAACTACTACGAATCGTTTGAACTGCGAGAAATTATCGCTTTGATTTCTGGAATCAATTGATTAACCCCTTGAGGGGCAAAGCACTTATATTCCTAAAATGTTCAAATGATTGATTGACACCGGGATTCACAAACAGATTTATATGATAGAAAGTAAAAGCAGTTTTTCGCGTACAATGTAAAAAGCAAATCTTATTACTAAAATTCCGGTGCCGATGTGGCATAAGGGAATTAAAATTAAGTGGTATATGTAATATACCGGTGCCCTTCAAGGGGTTAACTGGAATTCTACCTATTGTAACATTTTTCTTGTGTTTGCATTTATTTGCAGAGATTTTTATATACGTTTGACAGCAATGATATAGGGAAATGGTCAATAATACGCATAGGTAAATCAGCGAGAATTTTAAAGTTGTGTTGCTTTCTGTTTTAAAATGGCGTTTTAAAAAATTAACCACTTTAAAAATTTAAAGCTTTCTTAATTTGTTTATCATCTATCAGTATAATTATTGTTATATTTGACAAAAAAGGAAACTGGAGCTTTTTATAAAACTTGAACTATTTTGAAAAAAAAAAAAAAAAAAAAAAAAAAAAATCGGATATTTTAATTAGAAAACTCTTGTAAAAATATTACAGCATACATAAGAACAGATGAGGGGAAAAAATTACCTGCCCGGAAATAGCAGACTATTTGAAAAATGACGTTCGAATAAGCTGAAAGGTTGTTGTTTAGAATAGAATGGCTGTCTCGTGAGCTGTATTGTCAGTCTTGATTTAAAAATTTAACTAAAATATTTCTCAAGAGTCCTTAAAAGTATGATCTAGATGAAAATGCGTCAGAGAAAACTAAAATTACTGTGGCATGTTAAAAAGAATTCATGTCATTGTTATTTTAGTTATTATCGGAACGTACAAATTTGTTCTTCATTTGTTCTTTGTGAATATGGATTACATGAAAAAAAAAGGTATGAAAAAGCTTATTTATTTTTTCTCTTGCTTTTCTTTAAATTATTTTTTCTCTTGCTGTTCTTTAAATTTTATAATTTTATTCAAATAAATGTCTGTCAATAATTGCAATCCAGCGATGGAAAGCAGTTATATAAATTACATTTTGATAACATTTGTTTACTTATAAAATACCATTGGTTAAAATCACGTGTTTTCTCAAATTTTAAAATGATCCGGAAAAATTTAACAGTCAAAGTTTTACATTATTAGCAAATATCTAAAGGTATTTAAATTACTAATTAAAAAAGCTATCTTATATAATATAACTGTTTGAAAGTTTAATTTTTAAATTTTATATTTACAAAGGGAAGTTTTCAAAGTAAACTTTAAGTCTGAAATCGTTAAAAAATGAAAATACAAAAATTATGCAACCAGTAATAATTTAAATTTTATTTTACTGAAAGATTTTAATTAAAAAAATAATGTATATATTTGAAAGAATGAAACTAAAATGAATTAATGACTGAATGATGCTAGTTTATTATTTTTTTCTTATTATTCTGGATTTCTCCGACCCATCTGGTAGGCCTAGGGTTATAATGAGGCTTGGTATTTATAATTATCCTCTAATCCTGTAAATATAATAATAATAATATACCAGTGTGTGCTTCTATTTTGTGTTTATGGTCTGAATTTTTATACTTTATTTACATTAAAAAATATTAACGTGATTATTTAATATTTAAAAATTGACAATATTGATTTGAAGTGTGTAATTTTCTACTTATTGCAAATTTGAAAAAAAAAAATCATTAGTTAGTTTTATGTTTGAAATCTTTTTTACATGTTTAAAGTTACTTGTTCCCATATTCGAGTAAATGTTTGCATTTTCAACGTTATATAGCATTTAAAATAATTATCAGATTTAAACACTGTTTCTTTTAGCATGCTTATAATATATTTTGCTATGAAACTATGCGTTTTCATATATTTAGAACATGTACTTATATATAGTATATGGGCATATATAATTGAGGTGTTCAGAAGTGAATTTGACTATCTCCATTTTTAAATAACTATAAATGTTTAAAATGAGCGTTTTTAGTTGATGGAGTTAATCGGATTGACTTCTGAACACTTCATGTGTGCCTGTGTGTGTGTGTACATATGTATATATAGGGCATATATAAATGTATTTATATATAACATATATGGCACAAAAGAAGTAAATGATACATATATAACGACGTGGCACATAACAGTGTTTGGAGTGTATTCATATCATACATATATATATGTATTTACATACAAATTTCGGGATGATCTTGACGAGATCATAACTTTAATTTTCTCGTAATTAAATTTATAGAGACTGTTATAACAAAAAAGTACCATATTGTCTGTGTCCCAAATTGTCTGAATTAACGTGCGTTTATTGTATTACAAAGAAATTAATATATATATTATATAGTAAACTTTATCGTTCTATTAAAACACATAAAATATAATTAGTTAATATCGAATTCTCTATTTATCTATCACTCTTTTTCTAATTGTTGTGTAGCTGAAATAATCACCAGTGACATAAAACTCGTAATACGTATATTAAATGAGATAAATTAATTTCATTCAGTCTTTCTATAGTTTAAAGAATACAAAAAATATTGTATAGAACAGGATATTATTTTTATATAAATTTATTTCGACAATGCTTCAAGAATTAAACAAAAATTTTCTTTAGTAACAATAATTTGTAAAATATGCGATTTTTTTAAAGGCAATAAATAACAAATAGATAATTTTCAAAAAATTGTGTCAAATCGAATTTTTAACAGTTTTAATTTTTAACATTTCCAGTTATGACCATGCTTTCTGCTTCAGGATATTATATTTTGAAGTTAATGTGTCTTTAAATTCTAGTTCTATTACCTATCTTAGAAAGTCAGGGAACTAGAAATTCTGATTTATGTAACCAGAAGTTATTGTTATGAAATTTAGCCATTTTGAAAATCTAGCTCGAAGCCCGTTTTATTCTAGTTCTGGGAACAAGAAAATTCTGGTCTACTGAATCAGAATATTAACTAGAACACGCCAGCAAAGGAACTAGAAATTATAAGGATGACATGGAACTATTTTTTCTAGAGCCACAGTTTATTTACTAAATGCCAGAGGCAGATTTTTTTTTCAGTGTATTTTATTAGAAGAAATTTCGTGAAGAGGTGTATTTTATTGAAAGAAATTTTGTGAAAGGACCTATTTTATTAGAAGAAATTTTGTGAGAGGACCTGTTTTACTAGAAGAAATTTTGTGAAAGGACCTATTTTATTAGAAGAAATTTTGTGAGAGGACCTGTTTTACTAGAAGTAATTTTGTGCAGGGATCTGTTTTACTAGAAGAAATTATGTGAAGGAATCTGTTTTATTAAAAGAAATTTTGAGAAGGGACCTGTTTTCCGGGCCGTAGCTAGAAGTGAACAACAGGGGGGGGGGGGGGACTCAAGAGAATGTAGGGGGTACTCATAATTTTTTTTCTCTCTCTCTCCGATACAGAAAGATAAATTAGTGCATATTCGCATTATAGATACTATGTTTATTATTAAACTGTTGTAATAACTTCATATTATGCCAAGAAAAAGATATGATGATAAAAAATTTGAATGTATAACTAGTTCCAAATTAAAAATCATGCTAATCTCATCTCCATGCCTCATATGTGCAAATCGGATGAGTGAGTGCTGAAACATTTATTTTAGATACAATTTAATAATTTTGCAAAACTGTGAAAGAGTTTCAAAACTAAATTAGATATTTGAACGGAATTTCCTTTGAATTTTCGGAACAGAAATTCATTGAGTGACCTTGGAATCTGTTCCAGGGGAGACTCAAAATATTTTAGGGGGGGGGGTAGCTGAGCCGCCCATAGCACCCCCTTAGATACGGCCCTGCCTGTTTTATTAGAAGAAATTTAGTGACGAAGCGTATTTTATTGAAAGAAATTTTGTGAGAGGACTTGTTTTACTAGAAGAAATTTTGTGCAGGGACCTGTTTAATTAAAAGGTACTTTATGCAGGGGCCTATTTTACTAAACGGAATTTTGAAAAGGGGACTATTTTATTAAAAGGAATTTTGTGAAAATATCTGTTTTATTACAATGATTTTTATGAAGAAATTCTAAATAGTCTACAAATTTTTCGTGTATCAAGTGCTGCTATTACAACTAATTTGAAATAAGATGATAACAATAGTGGTGTTGGCCAATAGTGGGGGCAATTGACATAAGTTATTTAAGTATGAATTCTTTCGCTCTAAAGTTAGAAATAAAACACCAGTAAATGTAAACTAGTGAAATGATTCCAGTTAAATTAAGAACAGACAAATTAAGAACAACTAAGGTGATTGACAATTTTGTACCTAAATTTATAAAAAGAGGGGAGGGGATTTATTAAGCATTAAAATTAACACTATACTTTAAAATTACATATTAAAGAGGAGTAAATGATTCATGTTAAATTTCTTAAAGAAAAAAAGGCTGATGACTTAATTACATGCGATTCGATTACTTAAAAAGTTGGATCTTTACAGAACTCTATATTCTATATAGAGTCTTAGAGGCCGTGATAACAAATTGAAGTAGATGCAATTGAAAAAAAATGTGACATCGTTTCATTATCTATATGCAAAATTCATATTTTTTTTCCTTGTTTCAATTTAAAAATTCACTTTAAGAGTATCATCAACTTTTTTATTTACTTATTTTATAATAATTTCATTTTTGTTTACCGATTCGATATTGTCTGACATATTTATGAGTTCATTTTCATGCGCAATATGTGTCAATTTTGTTTACATTACTATTGGAACAGCCAAAGGTTTGACGACGTTTATCCTTTTCCTGCATATGCAATGATAAAAATTTTTAATTGCTTGATGACCTTCTGTGACTGTCAGATTTCAAAAACTAGTCGTTGCAGGGCCACCGTAATACTTAACCATCATGAATATGCATACTATAAAATAAAATATGAAAATAAAACATGTGTAAAACTATTTATAAAATACATCGCAATTCCAAAGCAAAATTTAAACGTATATTTAAGCATTTTTAATACATATAATAATGCTCTATTACGGAACTGCGGGTATTATTTGATAATTCCATCGAACCATTTCGACAAATTATATAAATCGCCAAACTACTCGTAAATTATACAGTTTGGCAATATTTTTATTTTAAATAACGAAATAACAAATAAATTACCAAAAGATTAATTAAAATACGAATTAAACGTCGAATTAAAAATCAATGGATGACGCAGTAAATAGCTGTAACGTGTTTACTGTCAAGTTAATGTGACATTTGCGATAAGCTATTATTGGCATTTAATCTTAGACTTTGGCAATAGTTTTTTTTTTTTTTTTGGTCGATGGGGTAACCAAGTGGCACTACCAAATTGTGTAAAACAAACATTCTTATAACTCCAAAAATAGTAATCATATTAACTAACAGTTTACTGAGTCAGATTAAGCGTCTCATATTCAATTAAAGTATATCTTTGAATTGAAATTTGAATGAAATACAGGGTCATGAGAAATCGAAAAGTGTAGAAAATATGATAACAAATATCTCAGCAACTAATTATACGATAAACTTTGTTTTTTATGCAAAATTTATGTGTTTTTTTTATCGTATTTTACATTTACTGCTTAAAATTTTAAAAATCGAACACTAACATCTAACACTGCATATTACATCATTATTTTGTCAAAGAATAATGTCCCTCGAAAAACAAATTAAGGGGGAGATTAGCTGCCCCCTTTCCTCCGATTATACTTAACCATTCAACCCACATACCTAATCAGCGACACGTCTTATCTTAATAAACCTATATCCAAAATTCGACGCAAAGCGGATAATTCTGCGTAAAAAGCTATTTATGTCATTTTAGAGGGATTATTTTTCCGTCCTCCTCACCCTTTATACTTAGCTATTAAACCCTTAAAACTATTCAGGGATTCATTTTTTGAGAAAGAATCTATATCCAAAATTTGAAATACATTGGATAATTGTGCATAAAAACAATTTATCTAATTTAAGGGGGGAGGGGAAAAATTGCCCGCCTCCCATTTTTATTTAGCAAAAGAACCCCATAACTAATCAGGGATACGCCATATCATAATGAACATATATATCCAAAATTTGAAGCAAATCGGATAATTCTGCGTAAAAAGTTCTTTACTTAATTTAAGGGTTGGGAGGTATCCTCCGTCCCCCCTTGATACTTAGCCATTAAATCCTTAAAACTATTCGAGGATTCAACTTAAAAAAAAGAACCTATATTTAAAATATGAAATACATCGGATAATTCTGCATAAAAACCGATTTATCTAATTTAAGGGGAGGGGAATAATCATCCGCCCCCTCCTTTTTTTAATTAGCAAAAGAACTCGATAACTAATCAGGGATACGCCTTATCATAATTAAGTCTACATCCAAAATTGAAGCAAATCGGATAAGTCTGCGTAAAAAGCCATTTATTTAATTCAAGGGGGTTACCCCCCGTTACCCCCTCTTTACTTAGCCATTAAACCCTTAAAAGTATTCATTGATTCGCTTTATCAGAAAGAACCTATATCCAAAATTTGAAATACAACGGATAATTGTGCAAAAAAAACAATTTATCTAATTTAAGGAACGGCAGGGCATCGGCTGTTCCCCCCCCCCATTTATACTTAGCAAAAGAACGTCATAACTAATCAGAAATCTACATCGGATAATTGTGCATAAAAAACAATTTATCTAATTTAAGGGGGGGGATAATCGCCCGCCCCCTTTTTGATTAACAAAAGAACCCCATAACTAATCAGGGATACGTCTTATCATAATGAACCTACATCCAAAATTTGAAGCAAATCGGATAATTCTGTGTAAAAAGCCATTTATTTAATTTAAGGAGAGTAATCCTATGTCCCCCTTTCTATACTTAGCCATTAAACCCTTAAAACTATTCAGGGATTTATCTTATCAGAAAGAACCTATATTTAAAATTTGAAATACATCCGATAATTTTGCGTAAAAACAAATTCATCTAATTTGAGGGGGAGAAAATTGCTCGTCTTCTTCCCCCTTTATAATAAGCAAAAGAACCTCAAAACTAATCAGTGATACGTCTTATCCTTCGTTCTCCTCTATACTTAACCATTAAACTCAAAAAACTTTTCAGGCATTCTATTCTAATACCATATATAAGCCTTATCAGAAAGAACCTTTATCCATAATTTGACACACGTTGGATATTTCTGCATAAAATCTAATTTAGGGCGGATGATGGGGAGGGTGGTATTCATCCCTTCCAAAAACTAGACCAGTTCAAACTTTCCAGTATGAACGTATATCCAAAAACTGAACCAAAACATTTAATTCAGTATGAAAAACCCATTTAACTTAATTACGAGCCTCCCCCCAAACCCCCATCAACGAATCCCCAAAATCAATTTCTTGTCACCTTTTTTCCGGTAACTTTTTTTCCTTGTCGCTTTTTTTCCGGTACATTTTTTTCCACTTTTGTAGTTTATGTCACTTTTTTTCCGTTTACCATTTTAGCCGTATATGCATTGCTTGCTTTATAATTTGCACTTATGTCTTGAGTCCGCCATAACTGATTATTATAAACGGTGAAATTCATAGCAATAATAATAATAATAAAAGAGTATCTCATTTGAGCCGATATATCTCACATCAATGAGTCTCGTTGAACATTTTCGAAGGAAAGAACGAGATTTTTGGAGTATTTTGGTAGTTTCGGTCCAGCCGAATTTGCGCCAAAAACGAATTTTCTGTGAAACTCAAATTTTGAGCCGAAAACAAGCTCGATCGATTTCACCTTTTAATCATCTGCATTTTGAAACGGACCGAAACGGACAGCAAATTTTGTTTTCCCGCGCTTTTTCTTCTGTACTCCCAACATCCCAGGGTTGCCAAATTAAAAACTTCGTCGACCTGACAAGCCCGGAGGACGAATATGAATTGCACACATAAAAAATAATGTACACCCACATTGCCGTGCAAATTTTGAATGTTATACAATTAAAAACCCGTCTTATTATTATTTAAATACTTATATCTCAAAATATTGAATTAATAAATATTCCATATTAATCATTTTCCCCACTTAATATAAAAAGTGCTAGAAAATTTAGATATAATAACAAAAGGAAAGTTAAGAACGATTCGGTCATGAAAAATGACTTATTCAATTAGAGGTCTTTTTGTATAAAATTACAATGTGTGGGACTTTATTTGTTAATGCCTTTTTCTTCTTTTTTTTTACACAAAATTTTCCTTTGCAGTTTTTCCTCAGTTTAAAACTGCGTCAAATGTTGAAAAAAAATATTGGTTTTCAAAAAGAGTACAGTTCGCATAACGGATTGGCGTTTTCTAAGGGCAGAGTAATTTGCCTTGAACACAAAATTATGTTGTTGTTAATAAGCAAATCTAAACCCTTTTAATTAATTGCATTTAAAAACAAAGTCAATCATTAAAAATAAAAAGAAATATCCGTACTGCTTAACTACTACATTCTAAAGAGATTATTGTTGTTAAATACTTAAATGACAATATTTTAATAACAATAGATTTTAAAAATGCAATTGAAAACATTTTTACGAATTTTAAATAAAAACTTTTGTATATTTGTCTTATAATGATTGAATAATCTAATAAAATATTTTAATGACTTTGTTACTTTTTTAAAACCACGATTAAAGCTATATTTTTAATTAATTGCTTTTAAAAATAATTTAAAAAAAACTGCTAGAATAAATAACTTAAGATATTTTTATGATAAAATCAGTGCTTAGCATTATTGTATTCTGAAAATAGAATTTAACATTTGCAATGAAATTTTTAATCCATTGCATTTAAAAATAATTAAAAAAAAAAAAAAACTGCTAGAATAAATAACTTAAAATATTTTTATGATAAAATCAGTGCTAAGCATTATTGTATTCTGAAAATAGAATTTAACATTTGCAATGAAATTTTTAATCCATTGCATTTAAAAATATATTTTTTTCAAATATAAAATCATAAAACGAAATTAGATTACTTTTTTTTAGTCGTGAACAAGCGAGAATTTCTATTTTGACAGTAAAAAATATTTTATTACTTATAAATATTTTTAATTAATAGCATTCGAAAACAATTTCAAAAAATAATAATGAACGATCCGTTGTTTGATTTACAGACAGGAGAGGATTTTTAATCCCCCCCCCCCCCCAAAAAAAAAATAAAGTCATTACTACTTCTCATATTATTAAACTTAGATTGAACATAAATGCTCTATTTATGGTTATATGGTAATGTTTATTCAATTATCACTATTCTATTCTTTCGGCAATGAAATTACGATAATCCAAGAACTTATTGTAATATTTTACTTCTTTTAAATTAAAAAAATATAATAATGCAAATTTCATTTGGTTGTTTATGCATAACATATATTTTTTTCTCTTTTTTTAAATATAAAATATTGTAACTTAAAAAAAAAAAAAAAAAAAAAAAAATAGAGAGAGTTAAGTTATAAAATAAAATATTTGCATTGCACAATCACATTTAAAAATAATTTTGAAGGTTTAGATTCTTTAAAAGATAAATCATATAATAAAATCTAAAATACGTTCCATTTATAAAATATCTACTGAATAATAACGGTCCATGTACACTTGGTACGCCAATGAGTGGCACGTAATTGCGGTTTCAAAAGCATTTCCTCATATCGACCCTATCTCAATGTACTGCTAATTATTTGAGCGAGAGAAGAAAAAAAAAAGTATGGAAAACAAATCACACCGAGACGACCGCAGTCTCCGTTGCATAACGAACTCTTAAAAATTTGAAATTTGGCGGCTTTTCTGGCGGATGATAGCGAAGCTCTAGCAACCCTCTTAGATCCCCGGATTCTCGCCCCACTCTTGAAAGTGACGCATGCTCGGTTACGTTCGAAGCGAGTGGATTTTGTTGTTTTTCTTCTTTTTTTTCTCTCTCCAACCGACAGCGATAAAGTTTTGTTTACGTCGAGTGTGCGCGCTTTTGCTCACTAGCATTTACTACAGGCGTGGAAGGTGGTGGCTTGCATTTTGCAAAGAATCATGTGCGTGCAGCAAAGGCAGAGAAAATGAAAGAAAATTTCTAAAATTGTGATGGTTTAATGGGCTGCATAATTTCGTCTGCTTGCGGCAAGGATGATAACAGTTCCACCAACGGAGATGCAACGACGATCGATAATAATGCAAAGTGGATAGAACCTGCTGATGCTGTGTGCAGGAGTTGTTTATTTTCTCTCGACATGTGCTGTGTGATGTGTTTTGGATGCTGCACTGAAGACTAAGTGATCGCCGAAGGGAAAAAATTCCGAAACTGAATGCAAAATTCTGCACAATTATTTCATCTTTGCATTATAACGGTTATCTTGAGTTAGCGCCATTTGAAAATCTAGAATACTGTTTTAAACTGGAAATGATTTAAAAAAAACTCTAATAATTGTTTATTTTGAGAATACCGTTGTATTATAATTTATTTCTGCATTTGCTCTTTCTAATTGTTGCATTCGAATTAATTTCTAAACGCTGAATTTAGATAAATTTTAGATCGTAATTCTTTCCTCTGATTTCATCAATGTGCAATCACTTTCGGATTAAAAGAAAACGAATGAAAATTAACTGTTTTATAGAAAAAATATTTATTGACATAAAATTTGGTGTTAGAATTTATTTTCTGTGAACAATTGCGAATTTTTGTACCTAACCGTCGTCTATCCTAAAAATCGTTCATCTGGTAATTCATCTGTACCGACTGTTCTACTAAAGAATACTTATGGTGAATGAAAGAACATTCTACAAGATGAGCAATCTGAAGAACGGCATCTCCGCATCCAAAAAAGATGCGGAAGAGAGAGAGGAGAATCATCCGGACAGACAATTTACGACTGAAATTCTAGATTCCAGTGTTTGCCGCAAAATATTACCGTGGGCCATGCCCCAGCGTTCCGATGCCACTCTGAGAGCTGCGGATCAGCTATTGAGCGAACAACAGAAACGTCGGTGGAACTTTGATTTCTTGACAGAGACGCCCTTACCTGGGCGATACGAGTGGGTCAGGACTGATTGTTCGAACGGACACCATCAGAAAGATACCACCACTTCCCGGAGTACGATAAAAAATGGCGAAAAGAAAAACAGAACCTCACGTGAGTATCTTTTTTTTTTTGTTGTTATTGATTTGTTTATTTGCATGTGCAAAGGGACAGTGTTGAATTCAGGGGATGCCCTGTGGGGGACACTCACCCCCTCCCGGAAATTTTGAGATTTTGTGTTTTGAATCGTAAAAAAAAGTGTAATTTACCCCCCCCCCCCGGATCTATTGTATCTTCCCCAGAGCCACAGAAGTCCCTCCTGGAGAAAAGTGTCTGAATTCATCAGTGCAAAGGGATGCAATTTTGGGAGGGCCAGGTCTGTTGCCCCTGGCAAAGTATTTTGTGGGGCCCTAATGTGTACTGCAATATGAACTAGCAAATATTATTTTTGAATTGTTTCTATTTGTATGGAATTTATTTGCATAGTTTTCTATAGAGAGTAATTATAGATATAAAATGTTATGTACGAAAAATACCACTTATTTTCATATATAGGCTAATGTATATAATATATTTCAATTTCTCCAAATATTCTGTCTTTTACAATATTTAAAATAATTTATTTTTTTGCCTTCATGGTTGCTTATATAATAATTAAATCTATAAACTCGTAGAATTATATCAGCTTTTCCTGTAATAAATACTCACCTTTTTTTCTTTCTCAAGAAGCAACATTTAAAAAAAATCCTAGAATAAAAATATTTTACATTGAGAAAACTGTATTTTCATTACAGAGCACGATCAAGCTTAAGTTGGGTCCTGTCTAGGGCCTGTTAAAAAGTTGCCCCCCCCCCCCCTGCCTACTCATTGTCGGCGACACTTTCAGTAAAAAGGTAGGTTTGTTTGATGAATTGACAAAAATGTTTGAGTGAAAAGTGCCTTGGTTAAAAGCTTCTAAAAATTTCATTGAGTTATTCAAAATATTTAAATTTTACCTTTTATATTTTATAAAACAATATTATTTGAAAAGTATTTTATTAAGGAAAAACAGCCACATAATTTGTGGGCCGAGGACCGGAGGCCCCTGCATTAATCAGGCCCTGTGCGATTATAGAAACAAGGTAGAACCCGTCGAATTTCGACGAAAGAAAATTTTTAAAAAGGAACTGTTTCATTGATTTATAATAAACCTACTAACCTACAAAATTAATTACAGTAAAAAATGCACCTAAAAGTAAGTCTAACTCTTAAACAAAAGATATTTAACGTCAAATTAGCAAAATACTATTTCTATAAAACTCAGTTGCAGAAATTGTTAAAATTAAATTTTGATCATACATGTAAGCAGTAAAAAATAATAAAGATCTGTCATTATGATAAAGTGATCAATTTAGGTTCTTATGTTAGTATTCCGAAATGAAAAAAAGCAAAATTTATTCCACTTTGACTCAATCATAGAATTTATTTCCCGTGATATCTAAACCCGGCATCATTTTCATCATATCAAAATTTACAAATGCCCATTTCTTATCTGTATTCACCTTTTCAGAAAAAATTAACATTTTAATTTGATCATTAAATTCAAAACTTGAAGCCTCAATGCTATTAGCTGAAGCAGATATTAAACATTAAACTGTTGATATTCTTTTACGTGTAAATCAAATTTTCTAAATGAAATCAAAAGTCACCAGAGTTTATAATAGAAGATATTTAAATTTCCATTTTTACTTACCCATCATACGTAGTATAGGATAAGTCTTGCAATCGTTTTGAAAATCGAAAAATTTTTTTTGACGGATTTACAACACGTTTCAGATATTGGAGATTCCGAAAAACATATTTTTAGAAAAAAAAATTTTGTCGTCCGTCCGTCTGTGTGTCTGTCTGTAACCGCTCTATCTTCCGAACAAATTGAGATAGAGATTTGAAATTTTGTATGTACTTAGTATGTAAGAATGGGACGAAGTCTATTTAATATCAGTAACCTCGATTATCCGAAAATATTTTTTCCGGACTCTCGAAAAATTCGTTCTGATGAAAGGTATATAAATATTTTCGAATTTTTTTATTTTAAGGACTGGACATAAAAGGCAATAAAATAACACAAATTTTGCATAAAAAACGAGGTCGATCGGACTATTAGTTGTCGAGATATGTGTAATCCTGTTTTCCAAATTCTTCGATTTTTCATGACCCTGTATTTCATTCAAATTTCAATTCACAGGTATATTTTTATTGGAAATGAGACGTTTAATCCAACACAGTAAATTTTTAGTTAATATAATTATTATTTTTTGAGTTATAAGGATGTTTCTTTTACGCAATCCGGTACTACTCGAGTATTTTGACGTTTTATGTAATTAGTCAAAATTGGCTCATCCGCAATTCATTAATGGAGCATTATTGTATGTTAAAATTATTTATTTATGCGTTTAAATTTTATTTTGGAGTTGCCATAGACACGCGTTTTATTTTCATACTTTATATTATGATGGGTAAGTATTACGGTGCTCCCCCCCCACCCCCCAACGACTAGTTTCACTTTTAATGAAAAAATGGCAACATAAAGGTACAGTAATCAATTTCTTCCCTTTTTCCTTTGCTTTTAATATAAATGGAGTAATACTGTTGCCACGATTAGAAAAGCGGTATTAAAAACAACTAAAAAAATAATATTTCAAAAACAAACTAAGATACAGCTTTCAAATAAAAGTTTTTACATTTAAAAGTATATTTTTTTCCCTACACGATGGTATAAAAATTGAAAATGTATGATGTTTAGAAAAATAAAAATTTGTAGTAGCAAAAATTGCAATACCGTAGTTTCACTTAAAATTTGAAAGTGTTGCCATTCGAAAAATGACGTATGCGTTACACACAGATACGTTTGGTCTTTATAATATAGATTAGGTGCCTCTAACAAGACTTGAATTGGCGCGGAGCCTGGACAATGTCCCTTTTGGCCGATAGTTGCGCCGGCCCTGCGATCCGGTGGCGCAGCTGAAATTTGATACAAGTAAAGTGCAAATAAATGAATAAATAACTTGTCAAATTAAACCAAATTAGAAATATTATCATTAACACTTTTAAGAGCAAACACAGAAACTGATGGGTCATTCCATGGTAACTTACGTTACATTTAGAACATTTTGCTGCAAATAATATTGCACTAAAAAATATTCAAATGTAAAATCAACATGATTTGTCAATGAAACCTATGTAAGTGTCAATTTGGATAAAAAATAACTAAAAAATGATAGTGAAAATTACACTTATCTGATAACTTACATTCCTATTTCAGTAAATGGCAGTTACCATAGTAAATAAAACTACCAAAATTTAAGAAATAACATTAAAATTAGCTAATTCTCATCTAAATTGGGCATTGAATAAATAGAAAACCATGCCAAATTTAGATTTTGAATATTTTTTTTTTGTGTTATATTACTAAAGTTACTGAATTACCGAATTTGTTCAAAATTTAACGTAAGTTACCATGGGGAATGACTGTGATATTTATCAGTAATATTTGTTAAGTTTTGCTATTTCAAAGTTCGATGTGTTACTCATAATTAGTATTACTTTTGTTAATTTTAATAATACATATGGATTGAAAGAACTATATGATTTTTATTTGTGCCACAACTCCAAAGCAAAATCCCCTGCTCCCTTTAATGAAATAGAATACGCGCCAAGAAATTGTATGAAATAACGCACCTGCATGTGTTATTTTATTGGCTAACCACTATAATTCGTCCCTCTATTTCCGAAAAGTAATGCTTTATTTAATCGCCAAAAATCCATTAAATGCGGCGAAGATTATTACTATTCGAAAATACAGGTGACAAAAATCGTAGCAGTTGGCAGCCATGCATTATACATCGGAATTAATGAATTATATTGTAACCTATGCAATCTGTCTTTTTTTTGAATAAAATGACGGCAATGGCATCTAAATATTTAAAAATATAGCAGTGGTGACCACCCCCTCCCCCCCCAAAAAATAAAATAAAATAAATAAATAAATAAAAATTCTTCATAATTTAACTTTGACGCACGCAGATACATTCTACTTATAATCTACTGCATATTCAAAAAATTGCGAGTTGAGCATAGCGGAATGAGTTCTTATTGCCCTTACCTAG
Source organism: Maratus speculifer (assembly GCA_964019185.1). NCBI lineage: Eukaryota > Metazoa > Arthropoda > Arachnida > Araneae > Salticidae > Maratus > Maratus speculifer. Next base: position 308,749,292 of record OZ025289.1, read on the forward strand.
AATTTAAAGAAAGAAAACGCAGGAATATTTCTGGAAATTCAATGTTGAAAAAATTTATAAGTTATATTAAAAGAATCAAAATTTACAAAAGATAGCGAGTTGAATATAGCAGATTGAGTTCTTATTGCCCTTATCTAGAATTTAAAGAAAGAAAACACAATAACTTTTCTGGAAATTAAATGTTGAAAAAATTTTAAAGTGATGTTAAAAAAATCAAGATTTTTTTAAACAGTAATATAAAGGAAATATTAAGAATTTAAAAATGCCCCCCCCCCCCCCCAAATGTACTTTCTCTCAAATTCCCCTCAAAAACTAAATTGTATGACGCATCTTGACGTCACCAAATCCCTCTCTGGGCACCCCTGAGATATAGTAATGCTTTTTATATTGCAGTGCTGTTGTTACCGTGCTGCATTTCAAGATTTAAGTAATACTTTGTCTCAGAATTTTTAACTTTGTTATTTTAAAATGGCTATGTGAAACGGGGCATTAAAAATTATACTGCGACAATTTATGCAGCGTTTTGATAGTTTATTACATTATTTTTCTTTGTTACGAAATTTTTCAAATAACATTTTCTTAGCATACGTTAGAAAGAATTTTCCCCTTTTAAAAAATTATTTTTTTAATAAATATTTTTTTATATCTCTAATATCTGTCTTTTTCTATTACTCAAACAAAATACGTTGAAAAAGAGTTATTTTTTCTGGAATATTATCTATTGAAAGAAAGCTTAGTATTTTTTATTCACAAAAGAAAATTTACATTTGAAAAGAAATATAAATAAACACACACACACACACACACAAAGCATTAAAGAAAAAATTATGCATCAAGCATAGATTATGAATTACTTTCCAGCACATTCAGAATAAGATAACAAATTTGCACCGTTAAAAAAAATTAAAATTTTAATTCTGAAGAAATTTTTAGCAGCCCTGTATATGATAGAGATTTGTATCTATTAACAACATGCATTCCAAAATTTAGCTCATTTCAGAGATACACGTATTTCAATTGAAATTCTTCTTCACCAATATCCTCTAATAAGGAGAATGGTATGGGAATACTTTTATGCAACACTGTATATGAGGTATAGAATTTATATGTAAAGAGTAATATGTAAAAAACTAATTAAATTTAAAAGCGTATACCGAATTTTAAAACGTACTCTCCAGCAATTATGACGCAAAGACAGTACTGTAACTGATTTCTTTTGTGTATCCCTGTAAATTAATTTAAAAAAAGGTATGAATGCTCTGTTTTAACGTGATCGTTGTAAAATTCAATGATTTAGGTATATCAGTTTCAATGCATATGAAATACCGCACTGTCATTAAAATGCTCCAAACAATCCCCCCCCCCTTCCTCTATACCATAACATGATCGAATTCTTTTAAGTGTCCCTGTAAAAGAAGCATTAATCATCGTACATACTTCATATGAAATAGCAAACATGCTTTGATGGCCCTAAATCAATTGCAGGGCAATCCGAGTCTATTTACGGGAGTTAAAGCATGGACAGACAAACCGAATACATAAGCAATTTTCAACTTTGTTGGAAAGTGCTAAAAAGGTGGGCAAAAAATATCATTTAAAAATAATAATAGTTAATTTATTTTGTACCTGGCCTTTTAGAAAAAAGTCTTTAACACTTTCCAATACGGTTTAAAACAAGGTTTGAAAAAACTCTTTTTTTTTTTTTTTTGAAAAAACTCAACCCACTGGGCCTACTAGTCTAAAACCCAGGTTTTTCTGAAAAAACCCGGGTTTTTTGGGTTTTATCAAGTTTGTTTGGAAAACACTTTAAACTTCTAATTTTCATAAATATAATACTTAACTTAAATTCTTTATATACATATCTATGAAACCTGTATATAGTTTTGCATTAAGTATGAATTAACAAAATATATATATTAAAAAATCAAGTTAATTTAAAAGGTACATTTGTGTTTCATGGGACTAGAGATGTAAATTTTCCGGAAAAATATAAGTGGCGGAAAAAAACTGGTTTTTTACCGGTTTTTTTCGGAAAAAAACGGAAAAATTGGAAAAATTGATTTTTCATGACTGTTTCTCCCAAATAAATTATATTTTCTTAGAGAGTATTAAATAATAAACATTTTTTCTCATTTATATGTATTAAATGAAAATTATTTTCACTTAATATTACAAAATAAACAGAAAGTAGCAAAGCCTGCTTTTAAAAGTTTAGTTTTTTTTTTTTTTTCCCACAGCCTAAGAATTTTTATTAAATGCTATTGTTTGTTATATCATATCTCTGTGAAATGATTTTTCAGTAACATGTTTAACTACCAATTGACCTAATGTAAAAGCCTGAACCAATATGTCTGCAGTTTGGAAAGAAATAAATTATGCATTCCATTTACATAAGTATAGTTTTTAAGCAAATAATACTAGTTTAAAGAAATTATTGCAGTTTTGTCATTATTATGAATATCAGTATTCAAAAATTCCATTGTTTGTTTAAAAAATGTATATTTTTACATTATTACTTTTTTTCCTTAGAATTATAATTTTATTTCCTTTATAAAAATGTTTAGTTTTGGTATAGCTTTCCAATCACAACTCAAAAAAGTTTTGATTTGGTTTTGTTTGAATTTAGATTATAAAACTAAGTTTTACTTTGGCTTACTCAACACTTTTCTGCAACAAAAAAATAGCGTAGGATTTATTGACTGTTAGATTTTTACTCACTGAAACCAGAATTTTTTTAAGTTTAATTTAATATAATTTTTTTCTTTTAACCCTGAAATCTGGTATTCTATTCTTGAGTAAGAAACCATATTCAATAATGTTTCCACATGTTAATTTTATATTTCTAAGAGTGGAACTCAAAAGTTATGAAAACAGAACACTACAAATAGAAAATGCTCACTATTTGAAGAATTAACAAAAGCAGTTACTTACAGAGATAAACTTCTACTGTGCTTTAGAAAACTACAAAAATTCAATGTTTAATCAAGAGGGAAAGTATAATTTGGAACATAGTTACTTGTAATAAAATGTTTTTTTTTTTTTTTTTTTTTTTTTTTTTTTTCATCGCAGTTTTACTTTTCTAATGCAAACTGCCCATGTTTTTGCAACATTACTGTACATTATGGAGTTAAATGGAGGTCAGTTTTAGATTCAATACTTTGAAGAAACATTCAATTAATCAGCTATAACGAAATTTTCAAAAATGCAGTATAGTAGTGCCACCTATAGGGCAATTTACACCAAAAACTAAACAACATTAATATATATCACAAACTGTCTGAAGCTGTAGTTTGATTTTTTAAAAAATCGACCTTGAGGTAAAGCTATTGCGATAATTATGAATGATGCAGCATAGCAGCGTCATCTGTTGAGCAATTTACACCAAACAGTAAAGAGCACGAAGTTATGTCAAAGATTAACTTAATCTGAAATTTTATAAAAATACATACATTAGTTTGAGATAGAACTATTGTGGAAATTATGAATAATGCAGCATAAAAGCTCCATCGGTTTGGCGATATACACTAATAACTAAGCATCTCGAGTTTATATTAAGGTGTAGCTGAATCTAAAGTTTTGTGAAATTATGTCATCAGTTCTTGAGATAGAGTGCCCATAAAATTTGTCACATACAGACTCACAGAATGACAAATATTTTCTAAAAACTATCAAAACGTGTTCAGGACCTTCTAAAACGTTTAAATACACAAAAAACTGGAAGTCAAATTTTTCACAAATTCAATACTTACTTCTTGAAAAGATAGAAATAAGTAATAAATGCATACTTCAAATTTTTATGTTGAATTTTTAATTTTATCATTTCCATTAATCAGCATATTATTGCAATAATTTTACACATGAATTAATTTTTAAAAAGAGAAGTTGCATTTAATTATATATCTAGATATTTTTCATGTAATCAAGTTTTTGTGAAATTGTGAACTTCTTGTATATACTTGTACAAAATATATTCAGAATTTTTGAATAAGAAATTATTACTATATTTAGGTTCCTATTTAGACATTTTTAATAAGGTTATTTACATACATATATGCAACTTAATAAGATTCAGCTGCTGTATGGTATGAGATTTTTTTTTTCTTCAATCACTGCACTTGCGAAAGATTCAATTTTTGATTAAACTTTTTCTGAAATGTCTGTTTTCAAGAGAAATTTTGCAAAGGGTCTTGTGTTTCAAACAAGAAAAAAATGTGAAGGATCCTTTCAAGTCTTCTCAAACAGATTTTTGCTCAGAGATCAGATTACCCACATTAAAATTTTCATGTGAGACACTCAACATAAAAATAAATAAAACAAAAAGTATGAGAATGTAGCTATTACAAAATTTTCACTATATTATTTCATAAATAAAATTTTTCCGAACTGGAAAAATTGAAAAATAAGCCTTCGGAAAAAACCGAAAAAAACCGTTTTTTTCCCAATTTTTCCGGTTTTTTTCCGAGCATTCCCATCTCTACATGGGACTAGTTTCTTGCATTAAGGATATATTAAGCTAGCTATAAATGGATTTTTTATATAAAACTAAAAACCAGATAAGAAACTTTAAGTCAGGGTTATTAAATGCCAGGGTTTATCCCAATCCACAGGGTTTTTGAGGTTTTATAAAGGTTTTTATAATTTTAACAATGAAATTATCATTTAAGTTTTATACCAATACTAGTGCTGAATCTAAATTAGTAAGCATTTTTTATTATTATAACTAATCAATAGAATAAAACAAATAATTTTACATCTACATCATTAAATTTGGATTCGTACGATATGTGGTTTTTGTTTCAACTGTAAGATAACATAAAATGGATTATATATCAGTTTTTTTTAATGGGAAAAAGTTTGTGTTTATGACAGTTACACATATCTATCGAAAAGTAAATTACAATTATTTCTTTTAAAAATTGTCATTGGGGGAATTAAGACTTTTTTTCCCTTGTGGAAGAAAGTGATAGCTTTACAAGTGGTGTACTGATATTAAGAAATGTATCTTAATTTATTAAAATCTTAATATTGATATTTAGAAATTAACCTTATGTAATTTAAAATTGACATTTTGAAAAAACCCAGTTGGGTTTTTGTGCTGGGCAAAATAACAATCCTATCTTAAGTTAAACATGTTAAATTTATTTAGCTTCATTCATTCATTTCAAATCAAAAATCAGTTTAAACTTTTTTTAGGCATACATTAAGATCTAAAACATTTGTATGCATTTTAGAATACAGACATAAGATTCCTTCTTTATAGCTAATTAATTTTTTGGTCATTTTATCAATGCTTAGAAATTTCTTTAAAATCTGGTTCTTTTGAAATTAATTAAATTGGCATTTATCTTTACATTCTCATACCTTGGAATAAATAATTATACTGCTGTAACTGCATAAAAATTTTTGAAAAAACCCACAGTGGTTTTTTTCATGGGTTTTTTCAAGTGGGCCCGCCCGAAAAAACCCGGGCGGGTTTTTTCGGTCTGGGCCCACTTGAGCGAACCCTGGTTTAAAATGATGCGTGAAATATTTTAGTCCCTTTACAGAGATAGTCAAAGGAGGTGCCTAAGTGTGGGGGAGGAATAGTTTACGATGTATTTTAATATTATACCATTTTAAAAGAAAATTTTACCCTTTCTTTTATATATGTATTCAAATATGATTCAATAAAAAACTTTTGAAAAAAAATTGCGTAATTTATTAAACTTTTTAAAAAGTTAATTTTTTTTTTTTTTTAAATCTTATTATTTTTTTTAAAATAATAATATTTTTGCCCAGTTTTTCATTTTAAGATTTTAAAATGTATATTACACAAGACCGCGATTTTCAGATACTTTTAATACTACATTTAATGTATTTTTTTTATTGATACATATAATGTAAAATGATGCAATTCAACGCATCTTCATAGCCGTTTTAAATTTTCATTTGAAGAGAGGCAATTGGATAGCTGAGGTCTATGTATAATATTTCGCTCCTTTTTTACTTTTTCGATTTTGGCTGCGGTTGCAGATATTTTTTAGAATGCCACCTTTATTTTTGAAACCGTGAAATTGTAATTTTATTTAAAAAAAAAAAAAAAAAAATGTCTGCTACCAGAATCAAAAAGTAAAAAAAAAGGACGATATATACATGGATTTCAGATATCCAATGCAAAGAGTATATACCGCCTGCCCCAAAAATGACTGATGGATTTTAAAATTCAATAACTTGCAAACGGTGACAGCTATTTAAAATTTTTTTGCAGGAGGGTTATGTATAATGTCAGGAGTTTTTTTACCGTAATTTTTTATTTTAGTTCGAACTTCAAACAATAGGTGGCAATGACGGCAATTGAAGGCCAGGTCTACGCTTCACTCAGCACTGATCACCTGTCCTTCAATCGCCGTCAGCGCTACCTATTGTTTGGAAATCGAACTAAAATAAAAAAATTACAGTAAAAAAACTCCTGACATTATACATAACCCTCCTGCAAAAATTTTTAAATAGCTGTCACTGTTCGCAAGTTATTGAATTTTAAAATCCATCAGTCATTTTTGGGACACCCGGTACATACATCTATATATATAAATGTAAACGAAGTGAGATAATTAGAAAATAATCTCCCATTAGGATTAACATTGGCTTGCGAGTGTCTATTCGTATGCAGGGACAGGAGAAACCGTTAAACAAGAAAAACTTAATTTAAATAAACATTTGTACTATCGGACTAATACTTTTAGAGATACATTCAAAATATGGGACAGGTTGCAGAGGCGTAACCAGCCTTTTGAACGGGTGGGTGCCCAGAATTTTTAACCTGAACATGCTGGGTATAAACAATATCTTATAAAGTAAAACCTTCTAAAACGGAAGTCTATAAAACAGTTTTAATTCCCGTTTTTGATAGTTTTTTATCTTAGAGTCTATAATTGTGTGATATTTCTTTTAAAAAGGGTACAAACGCAATTTTTTAAAAATAAATGTAAAGGGTCTGCGCAAGCGGGGGGGGGGGGTTGCCCGGGCACCCCCCCCTGGTTACGCGCATGGGTTGTTGAATATTTTTATCTCTAAAAAATATATATATTATACGGGTTTTCTAAATTTATTCTTAGTGTGTTTTAATTAATTTATTATTATTATTTTAATTTTATGAGTTGTTTGAGGGGGGAGGGGATTTGTCTTTTGATATCGATATTGGGTCATTCCATGTCAAATCAACCAAAAAAATTCAATATTCTACCTGACCATTTCCGATTTTAATGAAACTGCTAGGGATCATTCTCTATGAAGATATAAATTAGAGCATATTTTTATTTTTTGTTTATCGCTTTAAATTTCTATACAATTAATTATTTAAATTTTGAAAAATCATCATTTTTTGACTTGCATAAATATTTTCAATTTTGAATTTCTCAAGTTCTATCAAACATAGAAAATTTTATGACCACTCATTTCAAAGAGGAATTTATAAGGTTTAATTTGATATGCAAGTCGACTATGTATAATTAAAATAAATAAAATTTAATTTTTTAAAAATTTAAATTAAAATTTTTTTTAGATAGTCATTTTTAAAAATTTTGAAAAAATTGTATGTTTGTTGTAATATTATAAGCTTTAAATTCTGAAATTTTTAGAGTGGGATCTCAATGGGATCAGGAGTTATTAAATAAAAGCTGAAAATTACCATACAAGTCATAAATAAATAACAAAATAGACAGAATTAAATTGCTATTTTAATGGTAATTTTTGCTTTTATTTAATAACTCCTGATCCCATTGAGATCCCACTCTAAAAATTTCAGAATTTAAAGCTTATAATATTACAACAGACATACAATTTTTTCAAATTTTTTAAAAATGACTATCTAAAAAATTTTCAAATTTTAAATTAAAAAAAAATTAAAATTTTATTTATTTTAACTATACATAGTCGACTTGCATATCAACTTAAACCTTATAAACTCCTCTTTGAAATGAGTGGTCATAAAATTTTCTATGCTTGATAGAACTTGAGAAATTCAAAATTGAAAATGTTTATGCAAGTCAAAAAATGATGATTTTTCAAAATTTAAATAATTAATTGTATAAAAATTTAAAGCGATAAACAAAAAATAAAAATATGTTCTAATTTATATCATCATAGAGAATGATCCCTAGCAGTTTTATTGAAATCTGAAAGGGTCAGGTTGAGTCACTGGTTGATTTGGCATGGAATGACCCTATTAGGGATGCACCGAATAGTGATTTTGGCCGAATACCGAATATTCGGCCGACAGCTAAACCGAATACCGAATTTTCGGCTAGCCGAATAGTAACTATTCGGCCGAATACCGAATATTCGACTTTCAAAATACTTTTTATATTTCAAAGTTTAAAGGTATTAAATGTTACTTTTTAAAACAATCTTACATAATATTTAATAAGAGAAACTTATATTTTGATAAACAAGGGCTTTTTATAAGAACATTCAGTATTGAAAAAAACCTCTTTTTCAATTAGTAAAATTTTAAATTTCATTTCTTCTACGAATTGAAACAAACATTTTGAAATCAAAGAGAAATAATGAAAAAATAGTTGGAGAAAAACTGTACAGTCTCATATTTGTTCTTTTTAAATAACTCAAGGCAGATTTTTTTCAATATAAAGTATAAATACTTTCAACTTAATTCTGAATAAAGGAATGTCTAGCTCATAATTCTTTTCTTATGAATAGTGGCATTTTCCATCCTTCTAATCATATCATATTTTACAGAAATCAAAGCATGTGAGTTGAAAATATAGTTATGATATCTTATTTAAAGCGATAAACAAAAAATAAAAATAAATTATGCGTTAATGCAACAAACGAAAGCATAAGTTTGACCTAGGGTGATATGAAATACAATGCATTTATGGTTCAATAAGTTGATTATGGTTTCATAAACAAAAAATTGTCTGCCTTGATAGCTATTACTAATCTCAAAAGTTTTACTCTCTTGTTTAAAGACTTTTGGGAAAAGCAAAAAACAGATTATTTACTAAATAGAATTTAGGAACTTGTATCTGCACTCGCATCATTTATTCCTAAGGAGAATCCTAATAAATCATAATTTTAATCCTTCTCATGGTTAATTTTCTTAAGTTAAACTTTACAAACAGCAAATAATGTAAAAACATTCTATATTATTTAAATATGATTTTATTTCTAATTATTTTAAATATATTAATAAATTGACAGTTAAAAGTAGAAATTCTGAAATTTTTTTAAAAATGTGTTTTTTAAGGCTTTATTAAGTATTTGATTCGGCCGAATACTTTGATATTCGGCCAAACCAAATATTCGGCCGAGCCGAATATTTGGCTTAACCGAACAGTTTGATATTCGGCCTAACCGAATATTCGGTAACATGGCCTAATACCGAATAGATACCGAATATTCGGTACATCCCTAATCGATATCACTTTTGACCCAACCAATTTTTTTTTTCTTTCTAACAAGGTATTTGGTTCAAAATAGTATATTATCGATCTATTTTTATGAAAATTTAAAGTTTTTATTAAAATCACTTATTTTTTTGTAAAAATGTTTAATTTTAAATTATGAAATAACCCATCATTTAATATCCTTAGACTTTTTCATATGCGTATGCATGTAAAATACAGACTGTTCGTGAAATTGTATGTAAAGTATATTTGAAATTAAGTTTGTGTTTAGTAATAAATAAAATAGAAAGTGAAAGAATGCGGCTCACTTGTTTTGTTGATAAGAATTTCTATCTCCACCACCCTCCTTTGTGCGGGGCAAGTGCAACAAGACATACTGTTGAATGCATTATGTAACAAAAAACTATTATAAAATATTTTTTTTAAAATAACAATTTCTTTTAAATGTTATATGATATAAAGTGCTGTTTTATTGACTTCTTATTATGTGGACCAATAAAGTATGCGAAAAATAAATGTAGCCAGTTTTGTATAGCATTAAGAAAAAAAAAAAAAAAAAAAATTAGACATTGATAACGATATTATTAGCGGGAAGGGGGGGGGGGGAGGTCGATGGTTGATAACGAATGTTATCGAAAGGGGGGTGGGGGATGAGGTCTAAAATTACCAAAAAAATGATAACGTTATATATGCACAGCCCCTTTTGGGGCGCAGCGCCAGAACAATTTACTGTTTTTTAACGGGAAAAATTCTGTAAATTCCAGGGAAAAAAAAAATGGAAAAATTTCTGGAATTTACTTGAAAATTTTCCGTTGAAAAATAGTAAATTGTTCTGGCGTCTCGGTTACTAGTACAATTTCCTTAAAATCGTCGTTTTTTTTAACAGTGTTTTGAATAATAGAAAGCAGATAGTATTTACAGGGGTCACACAAAAAATTTCGGTTGCTATACTGTATTCGAAGTACTGTCTAGCATTACACCAAGATCTGAATATATTTTTAAAACTTCGTTAATAGTACGAATCCTCACATTTGCTACGTTTGAAGTGCAATTTTCAACTTTGTTTCAAATAGCAATTACCTTGAATCAAAATTAATTGCTTAATGTTAGTACTTTTCGATATGCAGTTTGTGCTTGTTAAATTATTAAAGAGTAAAATGCTTTATTTTCATAGAAAAAAAAAAAAAAATGCTTTTTTTTTTTTCTATACTTGTATTCAAAATTCCTAACTTTTAAAGAAATTCGTTTTTTGTTCGAATGGGTTGGGGACTGAAACAAGAAAAGAAACAGATTCTAGAAAATTTTAATTTCACATAAAAATGAACGCAATTACAATAAGCCACTTAACCATAATCTATAGTTTGAACCCTGACGGTTCCCTTTGGATTTTCGGGAAAAAAAATCTTCACGGAAATGTATAGCCTGTACTACTAATGTTTAGACACTTAAGAGTTTCAGGGTAATTCCTCTAGTATTTTTCTATATATTTAACAAAATGTTTAAAATCGCAAGTGGCCGGTCACCTTTGGCCATATAGTGTATGTGTATCTAATAAAATATCTACTATCAAAATGCATTTTAGTAATCAAAACAATCGAGAATTATTGCAATTCTCTTAAAATTGATGACTGATTCCAAATTTTTACGCTCATTTAGGTCCTGACTTTGAAAACAACATCCTAACGATATATAGAATAGAATTTCCACCTCTTAACCCCTCACTCTGTTCTCCCCCTGTTTTTTGTTTTTTCTTTTAAAGAAAAAGTCTGTTGTAGCATGATTTCGCGCCATTTTCTTTGATAATTTAAGAAATTCTCTTGTGTGAATTGTATTTTGAATAACAGCTCAAGATATGAAATACTCTTACGAGAGCTTCTTTTTTTTTCTTTCTCCATTTTTACGCTGATACCGGGAGATCTAAAAGATTATCCCGTCTATTTGTCCTTTTTGTTTCTTGAGCTTTAAAAGCACAAAGTACACAAGGCGCGCGGCGTGTGCAAATAAACGAACATTGTCGACTCTCTATCAACTGCTAGATAATAATAATTAACAATAGAAAAAAGCACGACTTTTGCGATTTACAGTTTTTTTTTTTCTTCCTGCAAATTTCTTTCTCCCCCCCCCCCCTCTCGTTGTGTGTTAAGTGTGTTTGGGTAAAATATGTAGCACATATAGTCGTCATCTGGTCCGTCTGTCTGTCCTTTAGTCCGCATACAACAGCGCAAAAACTATCCAACCGAACGGTTTGAAATTTAATCTATAAATTACAGAATATAAATTACATAAAACAAAAATTACAGAATTACTACTTACTAATTTTAAATATAATAGCTAATTTAAAAAAAACAACAACAATCACAAAAATTGTAAGTTTGAATCAATATCACTGAAGTTTGAAACTAAATTTAAAATGTATATACATCCACATTGTATTGTTTTTTTAACATTTAATTAATGTTACCGGTCTCACAGACAACATTACTGTCAACATTTTTGTAGGTCTGGTATTATAAATATTATCATTTTCGAATCTTCCATTGTTTAAAAATTGGTATTTTTTCAATATCCCCCTCCCATCCCTTTACAATTGTAATTTTCATCGCGTGTATATACAGTGGACTCTCTTTATCTGAACACTTTCTAATGTACACACCTCGGTATTATGAACATATTATGACAGTTCCGGCGAAACTGTATAAACTTAACAAAAGATGAACCCTTTCTATTCTGATCAGTGTTGAATTCAGGGGTGGCCCGGGGAGACATTCCCTCCCGGAGCTATAAAATGCCCCCCCCCCCCGAAAAATTTGAGATTTTGTGGTTTCAATGATCAAAAGGTGCAATTTTCGCCCCGGAACTCCTTAATGTTTTCTTTCCCCTGGAGCCACAGAAATCTCTCCCGGAGAAAAGTGTCTGAATTCAACACCAATTCTGACACACCCTCTAATCTAAACATCCCACTATTATGAACGTTACTTTTGATCCCATTTCTATTCCACCTCTCTCTAAACTGAACTTAAATTTGCAATTTGAATTCGAATTTCCTTCATGGAAATTTGGAAAAATTGTTATAGAAGAGTAAAAAGATTCAACAAACTCCATTAAAAAATAACACACAAAATCACTGCTATATTTTAAGCATGTACTTGAAGTTACAATTTGTTTAAATACTTCAGATAAAATCTTCAGTTTAATGTTGGAGCACCTGTTGTCACATTTTTATCAGTTGCCTTCTATAAGAAAAGCCATTTTATGATTTTTCTTTTAAACCTTTAGACTTAGTTTTTGATTAGTTGGAGACAATTATGGTAAGTTAAAATAATCCACTTCCATTTTGCTTATTTCAAATAATAGTTTTATATGAATTATTGTTAATCTGATATCACAACTTAAGCATGATATTTTAAATATTAATTTTGGCATTTTCGACTGATTTCTTTTATTGATTAACTACTGAGAAAAGGCAATTAAAGAAACTATTTGCTTATAATTTTATTGCTATTTAATTTTAGCAGATTTTATTTTTACCCATGATAGGACATTCATCAAGGGTTTTAGCGATATGTTAGTTTACTTCTAAAACTTAAAAGAAAGGAAATGTAATAAAACCCCTTAGCCCCGACCTTATTTGTTCAACTACTCAGTGGCGTAGCTAGGATGGGTGAACCCAGGGCGGATGTAAATGGTGTAACCCCGCCCCCAGACTTGTATAAAACCAAAAACTTTCTGCGCACAGAATATTGGGTCAAAAACTTTCTGCAAATTAATGTTAGGTGTAATTCGCGTTTTTTACATGATTCATGAATGTAATTCTTTACGCGATTTATGAATGTAATTTGCGCTTTTTGAGCGATTTATAGACGTAATTCGCGTTTTTTATGCGATTCAAGAACATAATTCGCTATTTTTATGCGATTCATTGATGTAATTTTTGTTTTTTGAGCTATTTGCCGACGAAATTCGCGTTTTTTATGCGATTTATAAACGCAATTTGCGTTTTTTATGCAATTTATGAAGGTAATTCACATTTTTAACACGATTCATGGCCGTAATTCGCGTTTTTTGGGCGATTTATGGACACAGTTTGCATTTTTTACGCGATTTATGGACATAATTCGCGTTTTTTACGCGATTCATGGACGTAATTTACGTATTTTAGCAATTCATCATGTAATGTAATTCGCGTTTTTAACACGATTTATGAATGTAATTCTCGTTTTTTGAGCAATTTATGGACGTAATTCGCATTTTTTATGCGATTCATGAACGTAATTTGCATTTGTTACGCGATTTATGGACGTAATTTGCTATTTCTATGTGATTCATGGATGTAATTTGCGTTTTTTACGCGATTTATGTATGTAATTTGCGGTTTTTTGAGCGATTTTTGGACGTAAATTGCGTTTTTTTTTACACGATTCATTGACGTAATTCACAATTTTTATGCAATTTATAATCGTAATTCGCGTTTTTTTTACGCGATTCATGGACGTAATTCGCGTTTCCTAAACGATTTATGGGCGTAATTCGCATTTTTTACGCAATTCACTGACGTAATTCGCGTTTTTGATTGATTTATGGATTTAATTCGCGTTTTTATGCGATTCACGCACGAAATTAGCGTTTTTTACGAAACTCATGCACGAAATTCGCGTTTTTTACGCTATTCATGGATGGAATTTGCGTCTTAAGCGCGGTCTTTACACAAAATTCACGTTTTTCGCGCGGTATTTTGTCGAAATGTTGTTTTTTGCACTATTCTTTGTTGAAATGTGCGTTTTTTATGCGATTCTTTGTCGAAATGCATGTTTTTAAGCAATTCTTTACTGAAATTTGCAATTTTTTCGAGATTTTTTGACGACATTCGCGCTCACAGTAAATAATTAGCTCATAAAATTGACGGAATAATTTTATTTTTTGGTACTAAAAAAAAGTTACAAAAATAAAAAAAAAGTTCTTCCTTAAAATATTCTGCACACTTCATAAAATTTTCTGCGCACGGCGTTCGCGTGTGCGTCTATATTATGCAACTCTGCCCGCCCCCTTCCAATCTGTCATATTTTTTCAATCACAATTCTACGTTATTATAACAAATGGCCATACAATTCCTTATTTACCTTTTGTCCTTCTGCATAAAAAAAAAAAAAAAAAAAAAACAGGAGCGACTCATTATTTAACCCATAGTCCGCATAAGTCAATAAATCCATCCCGAAAAAAGAATGATCTCTCCCAGTGTAATCTGTTACACGTAAGCTGATTTTTCAGACTAATCGAACACCTGCCCACATTTTTAAAATGTGGAGTGCATTTAAACACGCTCTTTGGTGTTATTCATAGCTGCCAACTTTCGCTCTTTCGTAAATTATACAAGAAAAATAAACAAAAATAAACTTATACAAAATAGAAAAATCGACGTATAAATGATTTTGGCCGTCGTATAAAAGATATATTTTTACATTAAAATGAATAGGAATGAATCGGGACCACATTAAAACGTCGTATAAATGTAAACGTCGTATAAGTGATCGTCTTATAAACGATGCTTTACTGTATTTAAAATTTCTGTTGAAATAAGCTCCAGATACCTAAATTAGAGGTCTGCACGGGCCGGGTTCGGGCCGATTTCCAATAATGGCATTCGGGCCGGGCCGGTCTCGGGCTTACTTTTGAAGACTCGGGCCGGGCCGGGCCCAGTTACTAATCTTTCGGGCCGGGCCGGGCTCGGGCCTTAATTTTTTTGCTGGACGGGCCGGGCCTAACTTTTTTTTCCGTACGAAGCCGAGACTGATTCCATTCTTCCTAGTTTTCATGGACCAAAATAATCAGTTCCTATTGAATCTTCATATATGAAAATTCTTTTCTCGACTTTTTATTAATCAGTAATATTTGGCTTTGTCCAAAAATGTTTGCAAAAAAGGCATATGCTTTTAAGCCGTCGTTATTCTACAATTAAACATTAGAATTTATTCCTTTTAAAAAATCGTAGATTACTAGGCGTTTTAAAATAGAATTAACACACACACACACACACACACAAAAAAAAATTTTATGACGGAATTTTTTTTAAAACTGAAAACTGAGTTTCTTTTAAAATGTTTATCCATGCAAAATGAATACAACAATACGGGAGAAAAAAATATATTAAACATTTACATCTGTTAAGAAGGGAACGTATTTTTTTTTTTTTTCGTTCCAAAGCGATTTCGTCTTTGGAAATTTCACCATATACCGCTTTTTCGACTTTTTGTCTCCATTACAGGGAATATGGATTAATAATGCTAGTGATAACTGAAACATTTACATACAACAAACAAAAATTCATTTAAAAGCGTAAATATCGCAGCCTACGGCACTTCTGCATAAATGGAGATTATAAACATGAAAATAAAAAGACTAATATAATTTTTTTTGGTCAGAACTCTTCCATAAAATTAAAGATCAATGTTCTGTAGAAATTCACTTGAGCCGGGCCGGGTTCGGGCCGAATTTTAAAATCTTTTTCGCACCGGGTTGAGCTCGGGCCGAAATTTTAACTTTCGGGTCGGGCCAAAAATTTTTTCGTTCGGGCCGGGTCGGGTCGGGCCAATATTTCTTTCGCTCGGGCCGGGCCGGGCTCGGGCCTGGAAATTTCGGCCCGTGCAGACCTCTAACCTAAATCAAGAATTTTATTCTCCGGCTACTCCTGCCTCCGCAGCACTTTTCTATAGCAACATTTGTAACCTAGCTGCAAAACTTATTTTACAGGGGTGGAATAAAAGAAAACACTCCTGATAAAAGCTTTTTTTTTTGTGTGGGGGTTGAATTCTAACATACGGTTTCCGTAATTTATATACTATATGTATTACAACTATGAAAGTGAAAAGTCTGGTAAATCCTAGGTTTTAGCATTGGTAGTCCTGGGCATTTGCCGAACTGAGTTTTGGTTTTTGTTTTGAGACCTATAACAACTATGGCTTTGGCCTCGAATGAACAATACAGAACAATTTTATTATCCATTACATAATTAATACACTGCAAATTGACAAGCACAACATCCGTGTCTTACCCTGGATTCGAACCCAGAGCCCCTCGGTGTGGCTGATCATGCCATTGGGGCGTCAACTGAGTTGGTAAAAGCCCGAAATATGCTTTTCAACGGTTCTACTTCGATATTTTACCGAACCTTTTTAGTAAATGCTAAGATTGAGCGATTAAATAGTTTAAGGCTATATAAAATAACTAGCTGAGCCGCCCGGCGTTGCCCGAGCTCGTAATAATATTTTTAAATAAACCTGAATTTTGTACTACAAAATCTCGGAAAAAAAAAATCTCGAAACGAATCTCGGCTGTTTACGATACCGTTTAGTAGAAGTGCTGCGCACACACGGCAAAAAAGAAAAAAAAAAAGTGGGGGGGGGGGGGTGTCTAGAATCTTTTAGTTTCATATTCCAGAACCAGGGGGCGAAGTCTTTTCTTAACAAAACTGTTTGTAAACTTAAGAAAGATACTTATCATTCGAAAAAAGGAGTAAGTACACTTTTAAATTTTCATATTAACTAAGTATTATTTATACCAGAGCTCTAAAAAATTCGCATCTAAAACGGTACGATTTTAAATATTTGATTACGCTCTCCCTAAAATAGTAATTGCCCCCTCCCCTGCACATAATTTGACGTCCCCTACTCTTTAAAATCTATATTATGTGTTTTAAACTATCTGCAAGTTTTATATTTAATAAGTAATATTTATCTCAGTGCTTAGTGAAAAGTTCGCATTTGAAATGGTAGAAAACAGTACCATTTTAAATATTTGACCGCTCCCCCTAAAAATCCTCCCGCCCTATATTTGATGTTCGATACTCATTAAAATATTTACTGTATGTTATAATTTATCTGAAAGCTCCAAAAGGTTTTGTGAGTTCCTTTTTTTAAAAATCGACTTATTATTTAAAAAAAAAACTTGGATTGTATAAATTTAGATATTAATAAACAGCATTTAAAGATATTGCTAGATGCATAATTTTAAAATCACTAAATGGTGCAGTTTTAAATATTCGGCAGCGTACCAAAGAATTCTAATATAAAAATCATTTGTGGTTCATAAATCAAAACTTGCTTTTAAATGAGCAAGTCGCCCAAGTAACGAATTAATAATTAATATATAAAGTTGTAATTGAGCGACTGCGAAGATATTTACATATTTAATAAAAAGAATATTGCCCAGTTAAACTGATGGCATTGAGCTCACAGGCTACGCATACTAATTGTACATTACAGCCTTGTATTTTCGTTAATTCCGTTCGAAAAAAACATTAAGAAGGAGAAACAGTTCTCCCCTTTCTCCTTTTTTATACTTAATCATTGAACCTCCTAAATTATCAAGGACACGCTTTATCATATAAAAATCTATATCCAAAATTCAGAGCAAATCGGATAATTCTTAATAAAAACCCATTTAGCATTTATATAATTTAAGAGGAGTTATTCCCCTCTTTTATACTTAACCATTAAACTTCCAAAACTATTCAGAGATTTGAACGAAATCTGACAATTCTGCTTGAAAAATCCATTTATACAAGTTAAGGGGAGGGGCATTAGAGCCCCCGTTCCCCCTATTTATACTTATTCAATGAACACCTAATAACAGCCACGGACTCGCCTCATCAAAATGATCCTATATCTAAATTTTGAACGAAAACTGTTAATTCTGCATGAAAATCCCGTTTATATCAATTAAGGGGAGGGGCATGAGCCCCTCCCGTTCCCCCTGTTTATATTTATTCAATGAACACCTAATAACAGTCACGGAATCGCCTCATCAGAATGATCCTATATCTAAATTTTGAACGAAAACTGTTAATTCTGCATGAAAATCCCATCTCTATCAATTAAGGGTAGGGGCATGACCCCCCCGTTTTCTCTGTTTATACTTATTCAATGAACACCTAATAACAGTCACGGAATCGCCTCATCAGAATGATCCTATATCTAAATTTTGAACGAAAACTGTTAATTCTGCATGAAAATCCCGTTTCTATCAATTAAGGGGAGGGGCATGAGCCCCCCGTTCCCCCTCTTATACATATCGAATGAACTCCAAAAACTAATCAAGGAAGCGCCTTGTCAGGATATACCTTCATACAAAATTTAAATTGGATCGGATATTTTTATCATGAGCTATCGCGTGTTACGCACGAACGTACATACAGAACGGACGGCCACATAAGCTCTCAGGCTATGATAGCCTGTGAGCTAAAAACAGCGAAAAATTCTTCATCTGAATTTATAAAAATTAAATTTATAAATTTAACATTCGAAAATATTTACAGGTCGTCTAAAAATGCCACTACTATCTGACGCCCAGCTGTCTGCATTGCAAAACACCTGCTCTCGTTCAGAAAGATTTCTCGAAATTCTGTTTCTTTGAATGGAAATAAAATGAGATTTTATAAATGGATTTTTGCGGATTTTTCAACTAATTACAGGAGTATGAAAATAATTTTTAGAATTTCTGAAAGGAGAATTTTTTCTGCCTGTTGCTGTCTAATTTTTGAGTTTAGGCCCAGAAGAATTAAAAATACAGCCCTTTATTAAAAAGCCTAGTACATTCATCGCCATGACAACCCTGTATTTAAAGTAAACGTTTTCCTTTTCTTTGCGTTTCCCGAGAAATATTCTGTGGTTTTCTATGCTCTTATTGAATTATGAGTACTTTTCCTTTCTTCTAATTTAGGTATTTAAATTAATTTCTCAACCAATTATTAGAATTTTAAAATTCTGAGGGTCAGGTACATTAGGAAAGGCCTTGGACAATCTTAAAAACCTCATACGTGCCGTAGTTTTCGCTAACTATTGCAAACACACACACACACACTGAGCGATTTCTTATTTTATCAGTATAGATTTTGTTTTCATAGGGTTTGTTTAAATTTAATGTAATTTTTTTTTTTTTTTTTTTTTTTTTTTTTTTTAAATGAAGATAGATGTGGTCGCATTACCGGACAATTATCGTGTTATTTTATTTGAGCTCGAGTAAAATTTTGCAAAAACGATCACTTTATCCAGGTTGCCACTTTAAAAAGATGGTCATTTTAGCAGGTTCCCCTATAATTGATCTTCAGTTTTATTCTAAGTGAAGAATGTGTTGGGGGGGGGGGGCGCAGAAAAATTCTTTTTTTAGAATATTGTTTAAGTTTTCGTGTTGAGTGCAATAAGTGTTTTAATTTCTAATTTAACGGTGCTTGAAAATATTTCTGATCAGTAGTTCATGATATTTAAAAAATATCGAATATTTTTTATATTTATGAATTATAGAAATGTGTCAGAAAGTAGACACTTCGGATTTCAGAACATCAACTGATATTGACTAAAAATATATGATACCGATTGTATCATACTCGTGACCTTATTCTTCGTTTGGATCCGCAATTATATTCTCATCAGAAACAGCTTCACTTAAAGGGGGAGAACTTATCCCCCCCCCCTATCACATTTAGCACCTGCTGAACGATAGACTTGCTCATCTGTGCAATTAAAAAGTGATCTATCTACAAGACCAAAGTTAGGCTGGGGGAAAAGGGGGAAAAACATTTTGTGACATTGTATCAAATATATAATGATAGGGGAAGGGAGGGGAGGGGGTGTTTTTCGAAATGATTCATCTCCTAAACCGGTCTTCTTGCCTCATCATTTGTTGCGAAAGCAATAACCAGCCATTTTTTAACACTTTCCAGCATAGTGAAAAATGTTTGTGAATTCTGTTTGTCCGTGCTCTAACATTCGTAAATATACTCGGATTGCCATGACTTTTTTTTATGTGTTTTAGAGTTTACTATAGATGATCGGTACTGAAAATGAAGCGTGTAGCATTTATAGTTCATTTACAGGGACGCAAAAGAAATCCTTTACATAGCGGTCTATCAGGGAAAATCATCTGAATCCTGTATATTTTATAGATGTTACTCTATTTCAAACATAATGAGATTGGTGTACATACATCATTGAGATGCACTGAAACTTGCATTTTACAAAATAACATTTATAGTTTATAGAGACAGTAATGACCATCCCCCCTAAACCCAATGACGCAAATCCCCTCCCCCCCCAAAAAAATCTTCATACTTTAACATTGACCCCCCCCCTAAACAGAATATCAATTGTAAAATATATTCTACTTATAATCTACTGCATATGCAATAGATAGCGAGTTGAGTATAGCGGAATGAGTTCGTATTGCCCTTATCTAGAATTTAAAGACACAGAAAAATTTCTGAAAATTCAATGTCGAAAAAATTTAAAAGTGTTATTAAAAGAATCAAGATTTGCTAAAGATAGCGAGTTGAGTATAGCGGAATGAGTTCTTATTGCCTTTATCTAGAATTTAAAGAGGGAAGACACAGAAAAATTTCTGAAAATTCAATGTCGAAAAAATTTAAAAGCGTTATTAAAAGAATCAAGATTTGCTAGATAGCGAGTTGAATATAGCGGAATGAGTTCTTATTGCCCTTATCTAGAATTTAAAGAGAGAAGACACAGAAAAATTTCTGAAAATTTAATGTCGAAAAAATTTAAAAGTGTTATTAAAAGAATCAAGATTTGCTAAAGATAGCGAGTTGAGTATAGCCGAATGAGTTCTTATTGCCCTTATCTAGAATTTAAAGAGAGAAGACACAGAAAAATTTCTGGAAATTAAATGTTGAAAAAATTCAAAAGTGATATTTATAAAAAAATCAAAAATTTTTTTTAGCAGTAATTAAGAATTTAAAAATCTCTCCAAAATTCCAAGAATTTAAAAATCTCTCCCCCCCCCCCCCAAAAAAAAAAAATAAATAAATAAATAAAATAAAATAAATTGTATGACGCATCTTGCGTCACCAAACCCCTCTCCGGGCACCCCTGACGCAGAAAGATTTTCCTTTACATTATGATCAGTGGTTTTCGGTGCAGTTTAAACCCTTGCCTATCAGACTAATGGACCCGATAAAAAAAAGTAGAACATTCCAGTAAAAGTTGCATATTTAAAGAATTTTCACACATTTTTAGGTGCGTATGTAAATATGCAGCTCCTACAGTCATCGTTCAGTCTGTCCGCATATAATAGACTAAAAACCATCCAACCAAATCGTTTGAAATTTAAACTATATAATTGTTGCATAATATTGCCGAGTCGTTTCATATTTTATGAAAATCAGATGTATTTAGTTTAATTACAGGGAGAATCAAAATTATTCTGTTACATTACGGCCAATGGGAAAAATAGTTTCAAGAGCATTTTAATAATATACTCTTTCGAACATAATGAAATTAATGTGCGTCTATGAAGTATGTACTACTAAAATATACATTCTGTAGAATCTGTGGTGCAAAGAATATTTGTTGTTCATTTACAGGGCAACACAAAAGTATTCCTTTTAATAATGATATAGAGGGAAACATTTTTGCGGCGCGTTTTAATTTTATTAAACTATTTAATTTTATGAAACATTTGCTACGTTTGATGTGCAATTCTCTATTTGTTTATTTATTGATTTTAATTTGTTCATTTTTGAATAAATCTAATATGAACGGTCTGGAGAAATAAGAGAAAAAAAATGTTCTATGGGTGGTGGGGGTCTTGAACCTTGGCTGACAATTTTCCAATTACGTGATCCATCACCTGTCTGCATTCTTGCATGATGCTCACCTTTTCAAATTAAGAAATGCTCAATTTTACGAGCAATTACTTCGATATTATCAACTTGTCTCTAGTATTTCAATTTCGAGCTTTCTCCGTAAAGCTCAAGAACAAAATCCCAGGCCCATCCATCATCTTAGTCATTTCATAAATGCTGGCTTTATATATATATATATATATATGTATATTAACAGCATCAAAAGTAGAAGAAAAAAAATGCTCAAACGAAAACATTAAAGTGTAACAATTCTGGGGAAAAATAATAATAATAAAGAAAAACACTCGCCGTTGCCACTCTTCGTTAAGAGAAAAACTGTAGAAAAAAAAAAATAATAATAATGTCAGCGAAAAAAAGGAGGACGGAGCTTTTGGGTACGCCTCTGGATTTGTGGACGTGTTCCATCATGATGCAACTCATTTTTGTCAGAAGGTGGGATGAACTAAAGTGGGAGGGATGGAAATCTTCAAGGCCAAACAGGTTTATGGGTCAGGTGGACTTTTTTAAAGGTCCCCAGGTTGAAGTACGACTCGAAGGTTGCAAACGATAATTTTTTTTCTCCCTTCAGTGTTTTTATTTTTTCCCCCCTCTCGTCATTAGTTTTGTTTCGTTTTAATTCTCCATGTTCGATTTCTTTTCTCGCCCAACCTCCCTAGCCCTCCTCGCTAAGAAAAGAGAATCGTACATTTTGTAGCCATGATTTAAAATAAATCAAATTGACGTATCATGCATTGTTAAATCATATCTTAATAATAGCCGTTATTATTTGTAATTAGAAAATTTCTATGATATAAAGAAGTTGTTTATAATGCACGGGAGACCGGCTAGCCAAATGTGTGGGTTAATAGGGTGTTGCGTAACCGAGGATCTGTTTCTTAAGGCTCCTATCCCTGAAGGCGATCAATCGGACGACTAATTTGACAAATTTAGCGGTTTGCAGCGAGTGTCAGTAATTTTTTCCTCTCTTTAGGCAAACGAAAATTTTACTTGTACTAGAAAACCGCAAAGATAATTTTATTTTATTTTATTTAAAAAAATAAAAAAATGCATTAAACTTTAAAATGAATTGAAATAAGTAATTAGATATATAAATGTACCTATTTAATAATTTTTTAGTTTTTTTTTTATCCCCTGTTGTTTTTAAAATGATAAATTTGCTTTATTTAGTGACATATTAATTAAGGCGAAAATAAAGGGAATTTTACCATTTTAAAAAAGTGGTACCAATAAAAAAAAAAAAAAATCTGATTTTTTAAAAAGTAACCCTCTGCCAATTCTGCATTAGTGGTGCCTGCGGACTAGTTTTTATCATGCTTACTGGTATTTGCGACTAGTTTTTTATTTTTATTTTTTTTTTTTTTATCTATTCTAACGCTGATAAGTAACATTGACATTTGAGCATGTTGCAGGCAGGTTTGCAACGTGGTGATCCATAAAGGGTTAAATTGTTTCTTTAGCTATCGCATTTTAACGCATGCAAAAAATTAAATTTCATAGAGATGTCCTGTTAGTGCTGGAAATCAGAACCGTAGCTAGAAGTGAACAGTAAGAGAGAGGGGGGGGGGGGGGTTAAAAAATTTCTCTCTTTCTCTGACGCAGAAAGATAAATTAGTGCATATTCACATTAAATACTGTAATAAACTATTGTAATAACTTTATTTTATGCTAATAAAAGTATAGGATGATGAAAATTTTGAGTGTATAATTGGTGCAAAATTAAACAGCAATGTTAACTTTATATATACAAATAGGATGAGGGAGTTTTGAAACGCTTATTTTAGATACAATTTAGTAATTCTGCAAAACTGTGAAAGGGTCTCAAAACTAAATGAGATTTTTGAACAGAATTTCATTTGAATTTTTGGAATAAAAATTCATTGAGTGACCTTGGGATCTTATCCAGTGGGGGGGAGGGGGGGCTGAGCCGCTCATAGCTCCCCCTTACGGCGCTGGTGGAAAGCATTGCATAATCTATGCCTGATGGACGATTCTTCCCTCGCGCGAAATCGCAGGCGGCAAGAAAAATCTATCTTCTGCATCAGATGACAGATGTGCGAATGAGAAGAAATCCGACCGTTATGCGCTATCGTAGATTGATTGGATTATCTGTGACTCAATTAAGATAATATAGAAATTTAACGAATTTTTCAACGGACTTTTTTTTACTTTTATCCATCGGCTGAGAAATTAGTCTAATTCTTCCCCACGTTCACAAGTGTTTCGTAATCTGAAAGTAGTGTGCCAAGTTTATTGACTGATGCATGCAAAAGAATTTAGATTTTCTTTAGATATATGGCCTTATTTATTTGTGAGAGATGTGAAATAATTTGGATAATAGTTGCTTGGCGTTATATAGTGGTATGAAACTATTTTTAAAACACAAATTCTTCCTTAAAAGAAAATAAAATCATTATAATTTGCTGTACGTGTAACAAAATAGTATTACTAACTATTTGGAATATAGTTGTTGTCCTTGGTAGAGAAGTGCGAATTCTGAAGTACATCTGAATCTTTTTATTGGTTGAATTCCGCAACTTATTTTATTTATTTTATGATTGGTCCATGTTTAATGTCCAAAAATGGAATACTTCAGTTGCTACAATGACAAAAAAATGTAATAAAAACTTAAAAAGAATAATAAAAAATTAAAAAAATTAATAAAAACTTAAAAAAAAATAATAGATTTCAAACTAATTTTATTTAAAAGTGCATTTTTTTTCTCTACGCAATGGTGTAAATATTTAAAATGTGCAATGTTTAGAAGTTTAAAAATTTGCAGTTCCGAAAATTGTAAAACCGAAATTTCATTTAAAATTTGTTTGCAATGGGTCTAAGAATATTAATGTTTAATCCACGTCTAACGTAATAGAGGCGTTCAGAAGTCAGTCTGATTAACTCCGTCAAATAAAAATGCTCATTTTTAAACATTTAAAGTTGTATATCTATAAACTACTGTTTTAGGTAGCTTTCATTACAAAAAGTAAAAAGCTACCTATTGCAGCCGTCCGGAGGAAAGCACTTCCAGAAAATTTTGGTATATTTTCACCGTTCATGACCCCCAGACCCCAAAACCACCCTCCGTTCAAGTGTTGACATATATATATATTAGGGATGCACCGAATAGTGATTTTGGCCGAATACCGAATGCCGAATATTCGGCCGACAGGTGAACCGAATACCGAATATTCGGTTGGCCGAATAGTAATTCCTGGGCCGAATACCGAATATTCGGCCAACCGAATAGTAACTATTCGGCCGAATACCGAATATTCGGCTTTCTAAATACTTTTTTTTGTTTCAATGTTTAAAGGTATTAAAATGTTACTTTTTAAAACAATTTTACATTATATTTAATAAAAGAAACTTACATTTTGATAAACAAGGGTGTTTTATGAGAAAATTTTGTATTGAAAAAATATCTGCCTTGAGTTATTTAAGAAGCACAATTATGAGACTTTTTGAATTAATAAAATTTTAAATTTCATGGTTTCTTCTATGAATTAAAACAAACATTTTAAAATTAAAGAGAAATAATGAAAACATGGATGAAGTAAAATTTTACAGTCTCTTAATTGTCCCTTTTCAATAACTCAAGGCAGATTTTTTTCAATATAATATAAAGTACAAATACTTTCAACTTAATTCTGAATAAAGGAATATCTAGCTCATAGTTCTTTTCATATGAATGATGACATTTTCCACCCTTCCCATCATATCATGTTTTACAGAAATCAAAGCATGTAAGTTGAAAATACAGTTACGGTATCTTATTTATTGTTAATGCAACAAACGAAAACACAAGTTTAATCTAATATGTGAGATGAAATACAATATATTTATGAGTCAATAAGTTGATTATGG
This sequence comes from Maratus speculifer, assembly GCA_964019185.1. Classification (NCBI taxonomy): domain Eukaryota; kingdom Metazoa; phylum Arthropoda; class Arachnida; order Araneae; family Salticidae; genus Maratus; species Maratus speculifer. The sequence continues at coordinate 308,775,206 of OZ025289.1, forward strand.
TTTCATGAACAAAAATTGCCTAGATAGCTATTACTATTCTCAAAAGTTTTTTTTTTTTTTTTCTTGTTTAAGGTATTTTATTTGGGAAATACAAGAAACAGATTATTTACTAGGGATGCACCGAATATTCGGTATCTATTCGGTATTCGGCCTATTCGGCCATGTTACCGAATATTCGGTTAGGCCGAATATTAAACTATTCGGTTGAGCGGAATATTCGGCTTGGCCGAATATGAAATTATTCGGCCTGCCGAATATTCGGTATGGCCGAATATCAAAGTATTCGGCTATAGTATTCGGCCATTCTATACTTAATAAAAACTTTTCACTATTTCTACTTTTAACTGTTAATTTTTTAATTTATATTTAAAACAATTAGAAACAAAATCATTTTTAAATAAAATAGAATGTTTTTACATTATTTATTTGCTCTTTGTAAAGTATAACTTAAGAAAATTAAACATGAGAAGGATTAAAATGGTGATTTATTAGGATTCTCCTTAGGAATAAATTATGTGCTGGTACAAGTTTCTAAAATTTGTTTAGTAAATAATCTGTTTCTTGCTTTCCCCCAAATAAAAGTCCTTTAAAAGAAAAAAAAAACTTTTGAGATTGGTAATAGCTATCAAGGCAGACAATTTTTATTCATGAAACCATAATCAACTTATTGAGTCATAAGTACATTGTATTTCATCTCACTCTAGGTCAAAACTTGTGTGTTCGTTTATTATATTAACAATAAATAAGATAACATATTTTCAACTCACATGCTTTGATTTCTGTAAAATATGATATGATGGGAAGGGTGGAAAATACCACCATTCATAAGAAAAGAACTATGAGCCAAACATGCCTTTATTCAAAATTAAGTTGAAAGTATTTGTACTTTATATTGAAAAAAATTTGCCTCGAGTTATTTAAAAAGGACAATTATCAGACTGTAAAATTTGTCTTCGGCCATTTTTTCATTATTTGATTTTAAAATGTTTGTTTTGATTCGTAGAAAATTTTATTAAAGTTTCATAATTGTGCTTCTTAAATAACTCAAGGCAGATTTTTTTTCAATACTAAATGTTCTTATAAAAAGCTCTTGTTTATCAAAATGTAAGTTTCTTTTATTAAATATTATGTAAAACTGTTTTAAAAAGTAACATTTTAATACCTTTAAATTTTAAAATATAAAAAGAATTTGGAAAGCCGAATATTCGGTATTCGGCCGAATAGTTAACTATTCGGCTGGCCGAATATTCGGTATTCGGCCCAACAATTACTATTCGGCTAGCCGAATATTCGGTATTCGGTTCACCTGTCGGCCGAATATTCGGCATTCGGTATTCGGCCAAAATCACTATTCGGTGCATCCCTATTATTTACTAAACAAAATTTAGGAACTTGCATTTGCACATCATTTATTCTTAAGGAGAATCCTAATAAATCACTCTTTGTATCCTTCTCATGATTAATTTTCTTAAGTTATACTTTATAAACAACAAATAAATAATGTAAAAACATTCTATTTTATTTAAATATGACTTTCTTTCTAATTATTTTAAATATATTTATAAATTGACAGTTAAAAGTAGAAATTGTGAAAAGTTTTTAAAAATGTTTTTAAAAGGTTTCATTAAATATTGAATTTGGCCGAATACTTTGATATTCGGCTAAACCGAATATTCGGCAGGCCGAATAGTTTGATATTCGGCTAAACCGAATATTCGGCTGAATCGAATAGTTTGATATTCGGCCAAACCGAATATTTGGTAACATGGACGAATAGACCGAATACCGAATAGATACCGAATATTCGGTGCATCCCTTATATATATATAAAACCATATATATATATCTGATTTTTGTCATGCGATAACTAACGTATTTATTAACCGATTTGAATGAAACGTGGTATGTACCTAGCACATACAAATATCTCGACCGAGTTCGTTGGCCAGCATCATCCGCCATCTTGTTTCAAAATGGCGGCCATTTAAAAATTTAAAAAAAAATTAAAATTTAAAATTGTGAAAAAATTAAAAGTTGAAAAATATTTTTATTTTATGTGTTAGATCTTAAAACACCAATTCCAGAACACTTTTTATTTTGTCTATATCTTAAAAAAATGATTAAGTTATAGCACTTTGAATTTTTCTTATGGCTGAGATTTTGAAACGATCTAATTTTTGTCATGCTATAACAAACGAATTTCGGAACCGATTTGAATGAAACTTGGTATGTACATAGCACATACAAATACCTCGACCGAGCTCATTGGCCAGCATCATCCGCCATCTTGTTTCAAAATGGCGGCCATTTAAAAAATTTTAAAAAATTTTAAATTTAAAATTAAATGTGAGAAAATTAAAAGTTGAAAAATATTTTTATTTTATGTGTTAGATCTTCAACCACCATATCCAGAACACTTTTTACTTTGTCCATATTTTAAAAAATGATTGAGTTATAGCACTTTGAATTTTTCTTATGGCTGACATTTTGAAACGATCTGATTTCTGTCATGCTATAACTAACGTATTTATGAACCGATTTGACTGAAACTTGGTATGTACATAGTACATACAAATATCTCGACCGAGTTCGTTGGCCAGCATCATCCGCCATCTTGTTTCAAAATGGCGGCCATTTAAAAAAATTTAAAAATAAATGCGAAAAAATTATATATTGAAAAATGTTTTTATTTTATGTGTTAGATCCTAAAACACCGATTCTAGAACACTTTTTACTTTGTTTATATCTTAAAAAATGATTGAGTTAAAGCACTTTGAATTTTTCTTATGGCTGACATTTTGAAACGATCTGATTTTGTCAAGTGGTAACACTCGTATTTATGAATCGATTTGGATGTAACTTGGTGTGTACATAGTACTTAATAAAGCCTGGACCGAGTTCGTTAACGAGTTCCATCCGCCACCTTGTTTAAAAATGGCGGCCATTTAAATTTTTTAAAAAAATTTAAAATTTGAAATTAGGTACAAAAATGTGAGAAATTGAAAAAGATTTTTCTTTTTTGCATTTGACCTTGATACAAAGATTCCAAAGCACTTTTTGTTTCGTCTGTGTCTTAAAAAATGTCTGATTTATAGTACTTTGAATTTTTTGTGTTGCTCACATTTTGAAATGATCTGGTTTTCGTCACGTGATAACACGCGTACTTATACACCGATTTGGATGAAATTTACTGCGTAGATAGAACATACTTATGCCTGGACCGAGTTCGTTGGCCAGTTCCAACCGCCGTCATGTTTCAAAATGGCGGAATATTATTTATTTTTAATTTAAATTTTAAAATTAGGTGCAAAAAAGTAAGAAATTGAAAAAGATCTGAAATTTGTCACGCGTTAATACACATATTTATAAACTGATTTCGATACAACTCCGTGCGTTCGTGGTACATACCAATGTCTTGACCGAGTTCATGAGCCAACTTTATCCGCCATCTTGTTTCAAAATGGCGGCCACTTAAATGTGTCAAAAATCTTTTAAATGTATAATGATGTATATACCAAAAATTAGAAATTGAAAAAAGGTGCTTTCTAATAGGGATGGGACGAATAGTGATTTGGCCGAATAGCCGAATACCGAATATTCGGCCAAATTTTAGGCCGAATACCGAATATTCGGCCGGCCGAATAGTAAAATTTTTTTTCCAATAAAGAAAATAAATTTTGATTATATATAATTTAAAAAATAGGAGCTCATTAACAATTATTACTCTTAAATGTGCTTTTAAATGTATTTTTAAATTTGAAAAACTTATTTTAACACAAAAAAATTATGAAATTGCATTATATCCTTTATTCTAATGTACATCAAATTGATTTTCAGTAAGTCAAGACGGGAAAATATTTCCATTAAAATATGAAGAATGTACTTCACTTTTACTATCAATTGATACTTCTCGTATCCAAAATCAATAATATTCTTAATCTCTCTCTCAGAACTCACAAGGACATTTTCTGAAATAACCTTTAATGAAGTAAATTTGATCATTTAGAGTTTGTGTCCCTAGTGATAAGCAAATTTGTAAGAATGAGACTGTTCTGAAATCAGATGCCAAGCATTAAATTACAAATTATATTAAAGCAAAAGATTATGCTTAAAGTAGAATGCATATGTTAACAAAATCTTTGACATTTGATTCGGCACATACAATATTCAATTTCAATATTCCACTTATTCAACAAGCATTAAAAGGATAAACAGAAATTGATAACTACATGAAGGAAGGAAGATTAAATTAAAAATATATACATAATAATGTTACATATTTATGTCAGTAATTATGCAAATAATTATTTAAAAGTGAAAATTATAGAATGAAAAAATTATTTTGTTGAGTATTTAGAATTTATATTAAAATATTTATAAAACCATCTTCATAAAGTAAGTTGTGTCATCTAATGTGTATTGACTTTGACACCAGTTCTGCTTTCAGATGTACTGTTGTAGTTGGAATGGTGATATATTTAATTTTGAAAATGAATCTTCATTAACACACCTAGTGAATATTTTTTTTTCATTTCTTACTTTATAGAAAATAAGTTATGAATTTCATTAGAGCCTTTTTTATATGTGCATGGAATTTGCAGACATTAAAAAATATTCGAGCGTTTTAGAATAAGGCAGTATTTTTATATTTTGAATTGTAATATATCATTCTCTAATGACATTTCCCATACAATTAAATCTCCAACTTGGGCAGCATTTTCTAGAATATCACTAACTTTTATAGGAAATACAGAAAAGCTGTATATTTTTTAGTATCTGAATAACTCTATATTTTGCAAGTAAGAGTGAGAATGACTTCATAAATGAAGTAGCCAATTTGGATTAGAGGAAAAAAAATTGCAAGAATGAAATTCTTTAAATCCGAAATTTATTTGGCAAGATATTTTTCACTATTCGGCGAGATTTTAGCAATATTCGGCAAGATATCTCTAAATATTCTGCTACAGGTATTCGGCCGAAGTATTCGGTCAACAAGCCTTCAATATTCGGCCAACCGAATATTCGGCAAAAGGGCCGAATAGGCCGAATACCGAATAGTGGCCGAATATTCGTCTCATCCCTACTTTCTAAACTATTTACCTTAATAATGAATTCCGGGGTATTTTTCGCTTTGTCTTTACTTTGAAAAACGCTTGGGATATAGCAGTTTGAATTTCTAATGTGGGTGACATTTTTTTTTAAAAGTCAATTTGCCCGCGACAGCATTCGTATATATTAATCGATTTCGATGTGAGTGTGCATGTTCACATGAATTAAGATTTCGATCAAGCTCATTGGGTTATTTTATCCATCATGCTGCTTTAAAATAGATATCATGGAATTTGGCGACCCTGTAAATCGCTTAAAATAAAACCAGGTTGAATAAAAGATGACTAATTTCAAAAAATTCCTATTAATATTCAGTATTGATAAAAACTAGTATTCAATCTTTCATAATCGTGTTCCACTATTTTGAGTTTCGTATATTTGATTTATATAACTTAATATAAAATAAATAAATAAGTATATGAAAGCTACCTCTTCCTCCCGGCATTGCCGGAAGGACTTTTTTATCATTGGTCTAGGAATACTAATGTTTAATGCATGGCATACGTAATATATGACTCCCTATGATCATCATAAAAATTATGTTTATTATTATTAATAATTTAAATACAGAATTTATAGTCTTTAAAATTTTAGTCTTTGTAAATATCATTTTTCTAATAGTCGTTGTAATTTGTTATTATTATTATTATTTATAGTTTGACAGTATTTACGCGAGTTAGAGTACGGCCGGATAGACAAACTGAATTTATAGTTGGAAAGTGATAATTACCGGGAAAAAAAAAAGCATAAATCATGATATATTTAGCATCATTGTTTTCTGTGAACAGAAAATTTCAAAGTTGTTTGCAGGAAAGGTTCGAAATTGTATAGCTATCTTATTAAAAAGTAAATAAATAAAAAACAACAATGTTCAAGTTAACCTCTAATTTTTTTTTTTTTTTTTTTTTTTTTTTAAGAAATTAATAACATGAAATATTTTAAGGGTCCCTAAAGCATCTTCAAAGGAAAGCCTTAGCCTTTCTGCGGAGTATTTTTTTTTCCTTCATAATTGCTTTGAAATTCGATTTTTGGGGGTTGGAATGGGGGATTTTTGGTCTAATGGTAAATTTTCAGGAATTGGGTCAATTGAGGATCCACTAAAATTATTTTTTGTTGAATTTAGATTGGTATCAAATAGAATTTTCTAGTTCAAGTTGGATTGTACCTGTGAGCAGACTTGTATAAAACCAAAAACTTTCTGCGCACATAAATTGGGTCGAAAACTTTCTGCAAATTTAATGTTTAATAAAATTACGTGTTATATAATTTTGACATGGATGAAATTCGCGTTTTTTACACGATTTCAGAACAGAATTTGCGTTTTTTGCGAAATCTGTCGAAGAAATTCGCAAGATAATGCAATTCATGGACGAAATTCGTGTTTTTTACGCGATTTATTGATGAAATTCTCATTATTTGCGCAATCTTTGTCAAAATTTGCGTTTTTTGCATGGTCCTTTGTCGAAATAAGAGTTTTTTACGTGGCTTTTGTCAAAATGCGTGTCTGTCAAACGATTGTTTGTTGAAATGCGCGAATTATTCGAAGTCTTTTGACGAAATTCGTATTTTTCTCACGGTTTTTTTATGAAATTTCTATTTTTTCTGCTACCCTTAGACGAAATTTGTTTTTTCGTTTCCCTTCGACGATATTTTATGCTTTTCCCGTGGAACTTTCAGTAAATTTGTGTTTTTTCCGCAATAATTTGATGAAATTGGAGATGTTTCTTTCTGCAATTAATTGACTAAATTGATTTTTTACGACAATCATTTGTCAAAATTTGAGATTTTTGGTGTACAAAATTTCGGACTGATGAATTTTTAAAGTTTTCAGCATCAAATGCCTTACATTTTAGAAAAATCTGCCCTGCTTTTAATTATATGCTAACAGTAAATAAATCGTACATAAAATTGGGGAAATATTTTTAATTTTTTGGTACTAAAAAAAGCTACAAACAAGAAAATTGTTTCTTTTCTAAATTTTTCTGCAAAGTTCATAAAATTTTCTGCGCACGGCGTGCGCGCGTGCGTCTATATTGTACAACTCTGCCTGTGAGGTGCAGGATTGATTAATTCTACTTTTTATCTCTACAGTCTACAATATGCCTGTTTTCAACTCCACCCCCCCCCCCCCCTCTCCCTCTCTCATTCCCGAAAGAACGCATGAATGCCAGTTAGTGATAAAGCATTGGCGATTTTAAAGACAAGTGCTTCCTAGAGGTCTGCAGGGGCCGAAATTTCTAAGCCCGGCCCGATCCATAGAAGAAAAAATTCGGTCCGGCCCAGCTCGACCCGTTATTTAAGTTTTTGCCCGAGCCCGGCCCGGCACGTAGAGAAAAATTTAGTGGTCCGACCCGGCCCGATATAATAGCTAAAACTAAGGTCCAAGCTCGGCCCGGCCCGGAAAAAAGTTAAAATTTCGGCCCGAATCCGGAGTGAGTTTCTACAGAACAGTGATCTTTACTCTTACAGAAGAGTTCTAACCAAAAAAACTTATCTTAGTATTTTTTTTATTTTCATGTTTATAATTTCCATATATGCAGAAGTGCCATACGCTGCGATATTTATGCCTTTAATGAACCTGTGTTTGTTGTATGTAAATATTTCAATTATCATTAGTATTATTAATCCTTATTCCATGTAATGGAGACTTAAAAATCTAAACTAGTTGGATTTGCCAATCCCAAGACTTTCTTCTATCTCATACGTACATTTTAATATTTAAAAAAAATAGTTACTCATGTTAGTGCTTTAATAATTTTATTTCAATGCTATACCAACTTTGATTTTCATCTTAAATTTCTGCTTCAGTCAATTTATCGGAGTAAAAACGAGTTTCCGTCTCTGCACGAGCCGATAGACAATAGAATGATAGGCAGACTTTTTTTTTTCAAATTCAGAGAGGACCTACTCGCTATACCAAAAAATAATCATGCACAAAAATTTTAGTTCAGTTCTAGGCATAACTTATTACACTATTAGGCGGTGCAGTATTCAAAATGGCACAAAAATCACTATTGCAGCGCCCCCTTCCGGCGGATTTTTTCAAATTCAAGAAGAACCAACTAGCCATAGCCATACACTTACACAAAAAATTTGGTTCAATTCGATGCATACCTTCATGCACTTTTGGTTGGTACAATATTGAAAATGTCACAAAAATCGTGATTGTAGTGCCCCCTTTCGGCGGAATATTTCAAAATTGAAGGAAGAGCTGCTTGCCACAGACAAAAACATTCACAAAAAATTTGGTTCAATTCTATGCATATCTTCATAAACTTTTTGATGGTAGAATGGCGACGTACAGACACACGGATATACAGACATTCTGTAACAACATGTCAGATGATTCAACCGGAATTGATTATTTTGGTCCGTAAAGACTTGGAAGAATGAAATCGGTCCCGGCTTCGTACGAAAAAAAATATGTTAGGCCCGGACCGGCCCGATACTCCAGGAAAAAAGTAATGCCCGGTCCGGCCCGAGTCTTCGGAAAAAATGCGCTAATGCCGCTAATGGAAATCGGCCCGTGCAGATCTCTGATGCTTCCACCCAAATACGCCGTTATTTACCTGCACGTATGAAGTGATAGCATAGCTTTGAAAATACCTTTTTTCCAGTCAATTAAAAAATTTTCCCATTAACTCTCCGTATTTCTCACGCAACGAACTCTATATTATTCGGTCATAACGTGTAATTTTACAAGCTAAGGTCACCAACTAAACATTACTCATTCGATGTAATTATTAAACGGTCGTAACCACGTGACATCTTGTCAAAACTGATTAGCAGAATCATATTGATGCAAAGAATAAAAAAAAAGGAGGTAGAATTTCGCTCTGAATAAAACGCCCTTCTTATCCGAGTAAACAAGATACTTACGGGGAAAGAAAGGAGTACGTGCCAGCGCAAACGTGCATATTGGCTGTCGCTTGTTTATAATTTTTTTCTCTGCGCGTGCTTGCACATGCGCATTGTATTTCGCTCTGGGGTTTTTGATGAAAAATGAAATAAAAGATATTCAAATTTTTTTAACGGATCTCGTCCTCCGCACGGCGACTCGAATGTTGGTCGCGTGGCAAACTTGTTCTTCGAGCAGAAATGGGCGTTTCGTTTTTCGTGCCATCTAGGTTTACAAACATAAAGAGACGAAGAAAAAAATTATACCTTAGCTTCATCAACAAGTGCTACGAAAAAGAACTTAATAAAAATGTATATATAGAGAGAAAAAAAAAAGAAAGATGCTTGGAACAATTTTTGGTCAACGTCCTTGCGACCTTGCCATTCTGGCGCCGCGCCAAATAAGCTCCTTGGTAGTACTACAGAATTAACACGTGATTGATTCTCCGTGAAAACAACAGGGTTTTATATATATATATAGAAAAAAAAGTAACCATGGTGATTATTGGGTTAATCGTAATCGTCCGTTACGTAATTCTGTCGTGCAGTTTCAAATTTCGTCTTCAGCAATTAAAAGTTAGCTGTCATCTTGTGGAAATGTTTGCTTTTTTAATTATGGTGTTTTGTGGCGGGAAAATGCATGTCTCTTCTTCGAACTTTCAAACAGCACTCGTCATTTTCAGAAAATAAGAAACAAAATATATATTTAACCCCTACAATTTCTCCGCAGAATCAGACACACTGGGATCTACAAAAGCACCCACCCACTCCGCTCCCATTCCTTTTGGCTTTTATTTATTTATTTATTTGTTATAAAACATAATTGTGTTAGTTTTATGACTAAATAATAGTAGAAAAGAAATAAAAACAAGAAATTTTTTTCACTCGCCCATATATTTTTCGAACTAATCTGACACGATGGAGTCAACAAAACCTAAAAGATTTCTTGTTTAAAATTTTTTTTTATTGATATCAATATAATTGCGTACGTTTTATATAGACTAAAAGATGGGGGGGGGGGGGGAGGTGGCACTAAAAGAAATTGCATCGCTTAGCAAGTTTTTGCATCTTTCCAATTCTCCTCATCAGGGTTGCCAGCTTGACCTCCAATTTTAATCAGAAATTTAAAATTCATAGAGAAAATATCGAAAGAGTTATTTCCACTTTACGTGATTACTATGATACTTTTTTACCCTTTAACCCTTTCCGGCACACTGTGCCCGGTCTGGGATACCCAATTTTAATTCCAAACTTGAAACGGCACCAATAATATTTTAGTAAAATTTGCTTTTACTATAAAAGCTTAATTAAGAGTTTCAAGATATTTAAAAAATTCGTTTGTGAATTCCGGTGTCAGTCGATAATATCTCATTTTACAAACAGAATTTGCCCGTGCCGGAAAGGGTTAACAGATGCATTTTTGCATATTTTTTCTTGATAATATACAGGGATGCCACTTTTCCGCCAAAAGGCGGATTTCCGCTTTTTTTAATTTTTAAGAATTCGCGATTTTCGTTAAGCGATCAAGAAATAAAATAACGATTTTCGTCGAACGATTGCGAAATAAAACAGCGATTTTCGCTAAAAGATGGCGAAATACAACAGCCTTTTTCGTCAAGCAATCGCGAAATATAACAGCGATTTTCGTTAAAAAATAGCGAAATATAACAGCGATTTTCGTTAAAAAGATCGAAAAAAGCAGATATTTTCATCAAAAGCCCGCGATATAAAGCAGCAATTTTCATCAAACGATCGCGAAACGAAACGGTGATTTTTGTGAAACGAATCTGAATGTAAAACGGCGATTTTCGTCAAAAAAAAAAAAAAAAAAAAAAAAAAAAAAAAAAAAAAAAATCAGTATGTAAAACGGCGATTTTCGTCACACGATCGCGAAATAAAACGGCAGTTTTTGTCAAACGATCGCGAAACGAAACGGTGCTTTTTGTGAAACGATCGCAATGTGAAACGGCGATTTTTGTCAAAGGATCGCGATGTGGAACGATGATTTTCGTCAAACGATCATGATGTGAAACGGAGATTTTCCACAAACGATCTCTAAATAAAACGGCCATTTTCGTCAAACAATCGTGATGTAAAACGGTGATTTTTGTGAAACGACCGCAATGTGAAACGGCGATTTTCGTCAAACGATCGCGATATGGAACGATGATTTTCGTCACACGATCATGATGTGAAACGGCGATTTTCGTCGAACGATCGCGGAATAAAACGGCGATTTTCGTCAAACGATTATGAAATAAAACAGCTATTTTCGTCCAAAAAAAATATCCTGCAAAATTTTGCTATTCACTCATGGAATAATCATCGAATCTATTGCTGGGTTACTTGAATTGGTTTAAAATGATGCGATATATTAAATTCCTCATTGAACCTGCTGCTGGGTTACCATAATTGATGTAAAATGCTGTGAACTAAAGAAAAATCATTTTTACTTACTCTTGTAAATTAAAAGTTTACAACAAAAATAAAAGCTGTAATTCTTTATTTAGTTTATTATAAACAATATAATTTACAAAATTCACGCATAAATGTTGTGTAAAATGTCGTAAATTTTACTTTACGCATAATTTCCTCTTTTTTGCTGTTTTCTTAGTGGCATCCCTGAATATAGATCCGTTACGTACAGCTCTCCCAGGCATTTTCCGTTACCGCGAGTTGTGTTACTTTTGAGATATACTGGCGAAATTATACCCTGTGCAGCTGTTGAATCCCAAGGATTATCTTACGCTTCCCCTTACTGTATGGATTTCGAAGAGGAGACATGGGATTAGAAAGGGATTTTCAGGTTATTTCAAGTCTTTGGCTTTTTCTCTTACACTCTTCTATTTCAATGCGCTTTTCGAGTTGGCAACATTGATAATTAAAGAAATTAGCAAAAGTGTTAAAGTTTGCTATTGTTTTAAAAATTGTTATGTTCACTCGTCTGAAACTTAAACGGAATATTCAAACAGCTGTATTAGATTAAGTTTAAACACGATTATTCAATCGGTGAATTAATTATAGCAGATGTAAATTTTCTAAGTGGGTGTAAAAAAAGACCGGACCAGGATTCGAATCAGGGATGTGTTGGCTGAAGGTGCCTATGCTCTTCCAACTGAGTCATCACGGACGAACACTGGAGGACTTTATCACACAAATTACCTCAACGATCACAGATTTATACAATACGTCAGAAAAATAGGAATGCCAAGCCTTGTGGTAATTCCATATTTTGAATTTAGATAATTTTATAATAATTTTAATTATAACTTTGTATTTTCATAAAAATAGAAAACAGACTAAAAATAAATAAGACTATTTTGATGTAAAGAACAAGTTTCAAGGAATCCGATCTCAAGTTTCAAAAGAGAAAAACTTAGTTGTATTAATAATGATGTCTATATCGAAAAGCAAACCATCCCTCCCCCCAACGATATCATTTGCCAGATACCCCTTCCCCTCCTATAATGATAAAGTTATATATGCACAGTGACATATGCATATTAAATGACCTACTAGCGAATCGAAACTTTTATTCTTTCACCAGTGAAAAAGAAGTAAGTTTGGAAACTTTTAAAAAACAATACGCAAACTTATTGAAATAACAGTCGGTTAAGGATTAACCCTTTAAATCCCATGGTAGAACATTACATTCTAGAAATTATGTAGTTCAGAAAATCTGATTTTACACCTGAAAAAAACCAATAGCTAATTTCGTTTTATTTAAATACGGAACATTCTGTTATCAATTAAATCAAATATTGCTGTTTTAATTTTCAGGTGGGAATTAAGATATACGAATTAAAATATCTCAAAATATCTCGAGCGGTTTGAGATCCAGAGGGTTAAACTTTCATGGAAATCAGTGTCAATTTGAAAAATTAATGATCCTATGAAAAATTAATGACTCATGACGAATAGCACAAATAATCAGTAGAAAATTAAAATCGATCATAAAATTTATCGATCAAAAAACTCATCAATTAAAGTAAAATGTTTGATAGTTTTTCTAAATTTAGCTCGTTAATTTCTGATGTATTCAAAAGTTATTTATTCATTGTTGTAAATCAAAAAGTATGCATATTTTGGCCTTTTTTAAATAAAAAATAAATGTAAACTTTATTATACTATAAATGTCAACTTTATTCTCCCTCCTTAATTCCATTAGTCTCAGATTAAAAAAGTGCATCGATTGTTTTCTCTCTGTTACTTAAAAGGAACTGTTATCCGATGACCTCTGTCAAGAAAGATCTCTTCAAAAAAGTGTTCCAATTTTTTTCTTCTTTATTTCGTTCTCGTGATTTGTTTTGGATCCTTTTTACAGATATTCGAAGATCCCCACATTTCTCACTTCGAAGAGAAAAAGAAGAAGAAAAAAAAAAAAAAAAAAAGTCGAAGTAGTAGTTGTAAAAAAATATACACAGAGTATCTGTGTTTTTTAGCTTATTTTGGGGCCCGGTGAAGGGATTTTCATTATGACCTTCACCTTGGACACCAAACCACGCGATCGTGTCGTTTGGGGCCCCAAGGGGACATGTGTGATAGGCCCCAAGCTAAGAGGCCTCGGGACAGTATTTTTTTTTTTTTTCCATCTTGTATTTGAAAGCAAAGGTCTTATTTTTTATAACTGCCTTTTCTCGCGCATCCGCATGCCGAATTTTAAGCGATAAAATTTAGTTTTCTTAGGGTCAAAGATCTGTTCCGAACATCACTAGAAATATGTTTTCGAAAAAATCGGACGACACAGTTTTTTCCTTCTTGTTCTTTTCTTTTCTTTCTTTTTTTTTCTTCTTCTCCTTCATCCCTCTTGATGATATAAGAATTTGAAGCTATAGAAATGCGTGCCAGGCATTACATTCGTCTTAGGCAATCGAATCTTGGATATTTCTTAAAATAGAACATTTTAAACGTGTCAAACGTCTATCCAAGCGAGAATTGGAAGTCTGTTTTGGGCCCCTTCATAAAAATTTAATAAATCAAGCCCGTTTACAAGATTACTTTTAATGAAACTCTTTCACAAAATTGCTTTATGACCTACCTATTACCTACCTTCTCATTAAAAAAAAAAAAAAAAAAAAAAAAAAAAAAAAAAAAAATAGTAACAAGCCAATCTATAAAGTAGTTTTTCATGAAATACACCCCTTCAAAAAATTGTTTTTTATGAAATAAACCCCTTCAAAAAATTTATTCCATAAAAGCGTACATTTCATTAATTATTTTTATTTTGCTAGATTTTAAAATGTGTAATTTGCAAACAAAATAAGTCTGTTGCTAAAAAAGCAAGCTTTAGCAGGAGGGACTTCAAAAGGTAGTTATCATTAATAAACAGTTGGTACGAATTTGGGTAACTAGATTTAATCTTTCGTTGAAAAAAAATTTTAGTTTTATTTTTCATAAAATGCGCTTAAAAAAGCTGCCTAATTTAAAACAGAGGTTGAAAAAACTTGAAATCTTATTAGTGAGGCTAGAACATGTAGAAATTAGAAAAAAAAAATGTTTATCCATTCTTTATTTATTAGTTTTTAAATAACAGATTATACCTTAAATGAGAAAAAATGCAATTTACACATATTTTACACAATAAATTTATGTCCATGAACATGCCCGACATCTTTGTTTTAAAATAGCAATATCTAACTGTACCATATCAAAGAAACGTCTGTAACAAGTTGAATGCCACAGTGACTGACAGTGTAAAATATTAAGGCCCACACTTGGCACAGAAAAAGACCAGGATGATAATGTAAAGTCTATTGGAGAGTTCTTTTCAAATATAAAAAAAATCTTATTCAATAAAATTATTTTCATACATTTAAACCAGGGTTGGGTTTTCGACGTCAAAAAGGGGTTTTTGACATGACAAAGGTTTAAACCGGATTAAACCGTCAAAAACCTGTCAGAAACTGTCAAAAACCCATAGAGTCACAATCTGCTGCGGTGTACTAAAGTTTGTTGTTAAATCTTAAAACTAAGAACAGATGCCATACATTATGTTGAAATTTAATTATATTATGGGTAGTTAGTAGGTCTTTAAATATTTTTAATTGATAAAAATTAAGGTAAAAATCACAGATTTCAAATTTATGAAATTTATCTCAAAATGGACATGCAGAATTATTTATGTTTAAATATCTTGTTTATTTATTTATTATTATTATAATATTTAAAATATAAAGTTATTTAGAATGCATTTTGACATAGCTAATATTTATAAGTATTAACAAATTAAGTGTTGTGTTGTAAATGCAGGATTTTCAAAAATGTGGAACTTAATAATATACATGTTTAATAATTTTTTTTATGCTATATACATAATATCCAGTAGGTTAATTTGAATTTAAATATAATACATATTATTTATTATATGTATGATTATTACACATTATTTTTATTCCCACCTCTGCCTCCTTACCCCACAGCACACACGCTAATAGTATTAAAAATACAAATAATGTTTACTTTGATAGCAAGGTAAGACAATAAGTAATTATTCAACAATTGAATACTTAAGATATTAAACAAAATTTTATAGTATTCAGTGAAAAAAAATTCACAGTATTTGTATAAGCTAATTTTTCAGCATAGTAAATAAATAGGTTGAATATTGTAAATAGATACTCAGATATTTATAGAAAGGAGCTAATTTTTTATTATTTTTATGTTAGTTATAAATTCAAAAAATGACTGATGATTTAAAATTCAGAATTACTGATTTTTCAGAAAAACCAAATAACAATTGTAAAAGTCAAAACAGAAAAAATATCACACTGATCTATGAAATACTTCTAAAACACAAAATATCATGTAATTTTTTTTTATATTATTATCTAATTAAATTCATAATTTTAAAAAATAAAACATACATGAAATACTTCCAATTAATTTGATTACATAATCAAAATCAATTCAAATGAAAATTATCAAAGTAGAAATTTAGTTCAATAATCCAATTCATTTGCCCTAGGTATCGCATGGTAGCACATAACCAGTTTTGAACATCTTTCTGTTCCTAATCAATTACAGAACCTGTCTAATCTTTAACATTATTTTAAACAATGGATAAATTTGGTCATAAATAAATTTCTTCATAATATATATCCCTGTATATTTTGAATAACACATTAAAATTTAATAAATAATATTACAAAAGATAAGTTTTCCAAAATCTAAGGTTTTGTTTAATATTCAAAATATGTTACTTCAAAAATTTAAATTTATTTTTTCTACAGCATATTTAGAAACATTTTCTTTATTAAAAGCAAATAAATTTTACTTTTTAAATATAAATATAGGTAGATATATATATGTAAATAAATATTTTTATTTACATATAAATATAGGTTTTTGACAGTTTTTGACATTTTTGACAAGGAGGTTTTTGACATGACGGTTTAAACCATGGTTAAAACCGTCAAAAACTGTCGCGTGTCAAAAACTTGCCAACCCTGATTTAAACGTATTCAAAATTAAAAGCCAGATGTTTCCATAGCAACAAAATCGAATTGGCAATGCTCAACTGGACTTTGAACTTGAAACAATTTTAATGAATTTAAATTTGAATTTAGTTTTACACCTCAAATTTTGATGGTTAAATTTGAATATAAATACATATAAATATCAATATAACGAAATTGTACTTAAAACAAACTAGGGATGGGACGAATATTCGGCCACTATTCGGTATTCGGCCCTTTTGCCGAATATTCGGTTGGCCGAATATTGAAGGCTTGTTGACCGAATACTTCGGCCGAATACCTGTAGCCGAATATTTAGAGATATCTTGCCGAATATTGCTAAAATCTCGCCGAATAGTGAAAGATATCTTGCCAAATAAATTTCGGATTTAAAGAATTTCATTCTTGCAACTTTTTTTCCTCTAATCCAAATTGGCTGCTTCATTTATGAAGTCATTCTCACTCTTACTTACAAAATATAGAGTTATTCAGATACTAAAAAATATACAGCCTTTCTGTATTTCCTATAAAAGTTGGTGATATTCTAGAAAATGCTGCCCAAGTTGGAGATTTAATTGTACGGGAAATGTCATCATTATAGAATGATATATTACAGTTCAAAATATAAAAATGCTGCCTTATTCTAAAACGCTCGAATATTTTTTAATGTCTGCAAATTCCATGCACATATAAAAAAGGCTCTTATGAAATTCATAACTTATTTTCTATAAAGTAAGAAATGAAAAAATTTATTCACTAGGTATGTTAATGAAGATTCATTTTCAAAATTAAATATAATTTATCACCATTCCAACTACAACGGTTAATCTGAAAGCAAAACTGGTGTCAAATTCGATACATATTAGATGACACAACTTGCTTTATGAAGATGGTTTTGTAAATATTTTAATATAAATTCTAAGTCTCAACAAAATATTTTTTTCATTCTATAGTTTTCACTTTTAAATAATTATTTGCATAATTACTGACTTAAATATGTAACATTATTATGTATATATTTTTAATTTAATCTTCCTTCCTTCATGTTGTTATCAATTTCTGTTTATCCTTTTAATGCTTGTTGAATAAGTGGAATATTGAAGTTGAATATTGTATGTGCTGATTCAAATGTCAAAGATTTTGTTAACATATGCATTCTACTTTAAGCATAACCTTTTGCTTTAACGTAATTTGTAATTTAAAGCTTGGCATCTGATTTCAGAACAGTCTCATTCTTACAAATTTGCTTATCACTAGGGACACAAACTCTAAATGATCAAATTTACTTCATTAAAGGTTATTTCAGAAAATATGTCCTTGTGAGTTCTGAGAGAGAGAGAGATTAAGAATATTATTGATTTTGGATACGAGAAGTATCAATTGATAATAAAAGTGAAGTACATTCTTCATATTTTAATGGAAATATTTTCCCATCTTAACTTACTGAAAATCAATTTGATGTACATTAAAATAAAGGATATAATGAAATTTCATAATTTTTTTGTGTTAAGTTTTGTTTAAGAGTAATAATTATTAATGAGCTCCTATTTTTTAAATTATATATAATCAAAATTTATTTTCTTTATTGAAGAAAAAGTTTTACTATTCGGCCGGCCGAATATTCGGTATTCGGCCTAAAACTTGGCCGAATATTCGGTATTCGGCTATTCGGCCAAATCACTATTCGTCCCATCCCTAAAACAAACTAAAGCTGACAGAACGAAAGATATTTAATTTATCTAAACACGTTGAACATGAAACTTTTTTCTTTTAAAATGCATTTGACATTTAAAAAAAAAAAAAAAAAAAATGCTAACCGATGATAAATCGCCAAATAACAAATATTTTTTTTTTTTTTTTTTTTTTTTTTTTTTTTTTTTAAATAAACGTATATATTCTCATCAGAAGAACAGATTTTTTCAGTTTTTGTGGTGTATGCTTGTATGGAGATCTTCCTTGTAAGTTATTTTTTGAAATTTTGGGCATATGCATGTTAAAAAAAAAAAATAAATAAAAAATAAAATAAATAAATAAAATCGCAAACCTAATGTGATTTTCTGCATTAATCAAAAGTGTATTGATACTGGCCGGTGTAAACTAACCTCTCATATATGGAACACATTGGGTGTAAATCATTTTCTTCTTCATTTTTTAGACAAAAAATGACTACTAGGATGATAATATTTTATGTAGGGGCTAGTCTGTTTCAGTCATTATTCATCGGGCATTTCGCCTCAAGCTCATAAAAACAGAAAACAGATCCCATTAATTTCCAGCGAAGTTGTCGTACATAGAAATGCACTTCATCTTGGAAATCAATTTAGTGCTTCTCGCGTAACTCGGTGTTCTCTTTCTCCCGCGTGAAATTAATTAGTTTTTGTTATGACCCATCCGAAAAATTTATGATCCAACTTGTTTCTGTACAGTCTGAAACAATACAGGCTCTGGTAAAAGTATCGGGGAATTGTAGGCTTTTTTTTTCTCTCCCTATGGGCTTGTTTTTAACCGATATCTGACAAGAAACCAGTTGGTAATTAGCAACAGCAATTATATTTTTTATGCAATTTGAAACTCCAATAAAAACACATGTTTAAAAGTTTTTTTTTAAGCCTCTGAGATTTTCTTTTATTTTTTTTCTAATTTTATGTATATTATACTTTTTTAATTTTCTATTATAGAGTTTAAAATATTTCACCATTGCATTACCATCATTAGAGAATAATTTTATGATTACATAGTTGCTGAATTGCGTAATTTGTATTAATAAACAGCCAATAGTTATTATAAAATTTTATCTGATGATTGCCTCGGGAAATGCAAGTATTGCAAAAAGTAATGCAAAATGCAATGCAAAAATTCAGCCTAAATTGATATAAATGCCTAAAAAAGTTTTTTGGAGGGGGGGGGGGAATTAGGGAGACTTAAAAAAATCATTGCCGGAGGCAAATTACTATATCTATAGATCACCAAAATCAATAACAGTTGAAAATTTTATTTATACCTGCTTTGAAAAATATCATAATTATATTTTAAAAATAAAATATTGGATATATAGCATGATAAACTATATTACGATACATATTCATTAATATTACTGTACCCTGAATAAAGAAGTGTAAAAACATACATCTTAAGAATAATGGAAAAAAAATCTATAATGTAAAATTCTATGTCCCTAGATGAGAAGAAATCTACAGAATCACCTCATGCTGCTTTAGAGTTTTGAAAAGTATTGGAATGTTGTTTCCCTTACATAAACTCTCCTCTATTACCCATCCTGGTGTATTGGACAAATAACATATAAACGGCGGATAAAAGTACTATTTTAATTTACGAGCCTCAGTCCTGCACCTTTGCTAAGGTGAGGGGGCTGCAGTCGATTTATTTTAGGAGTTATAAAATCCGTTCCCATTGACTTGATATTACCCAGGCAGAGGTTTGTCGTCGATAGTACCCTATAAATATTTTAGGTAGATTTCGTATGAAATATTGAGGTCGTTCCTATGTTAATTTTTTTGCAGATCTACACCGATCATGATCCCTAGACCCCCAAAACTACCATCAGTAAAAAAAAAAAAAAGTTTTATCTATCACTTTTTTATGGACACGATAACTTCTATAATTCTGCTCTGATCCCTTCCAAACTGATACATAAAATCTCGGTAAAGTTCATTAATGGGCTGAATTAGGTGTTTTGAACAGAATTTCCCAAAGCGATTGTGATTGAAAAATTCAGGACGTATTCAAAGAAAAAATTACTTTAATTAAATTTTTTAATTCATTTTGAAATCAATTTTTGCTCTCAAACGCTCTCAATTGTCGGGTTCTCTTATTGACGGGGGTGAAATTTTCTTCAGGGCAACTTAAAAAAGGAAAAATTGTTTCCGCGAAATTCATCTTGAAATACAATATTTTGATTTATTTATAGAATACTTTTGGACAATTTCAGTAATGTATTTCTGGAGATATATTTATTTAATGAAAGAAGTGGGAAAATATTTAACAGTCAAACCATCCAGAAGATTTGTTTTGAAAAAATAATCACTAGTTCATCCGGTATTTTTTGGATTCACGCTTTTAAGAAAACAGTAGTCAAATTTCTCTTTAGAATCAATGAACCTGTACATTTAATGTTATAATTTATTTTTTGTTATTATTTTTAATATTTTCTAAGTTATATATAACAGCGGTCATACGTACAGTTATGTTTCATATTATTGTATGAATAACTAATACAGTGAAAAAAAAAAAAAATGATTTCTCAAAATTGAGTAAAAAGTATTCAATTTTAAGTACTTCACATACTCAAAATAGCTCCGATCCAAATGTACTCAAAAACTGAGAAACACACGTATACTCATTTTTGATTCCATGGTTGTGTTCAAATGTAAATCGCTATGAACAGCCCCCTTAACTTATAAATTAAAGTAAAAATATATTAGCATTTATTTATTTCTGAAAAGTATAAACAATAATAGTTTAATTGGTAGTTTATTTAAAAAATAGCAAAAATTATTAACAAAGTACCCAAATCGAATATTTTTACGGCAAGAGCACTATTTGCAAGGACATTTAAATTATTTCAAAACACTGTGTATTATTTAGTATTTACATTAATAAGCATCTTTTATGCTATCATGAATGAAATAAACTATTACAGAGTACAAAATTATCGTTATTTTGGATTTGATAACATGTGATGTTTCAAAATTGAGAAAGCAACGTGATCATTTTTGATCCAAACATACTCAATTAAGTATGAGTTCATGGATGAACTCATTTTTTTTAGCGTAAAGTGTGCCCAAACGATACGAGTTTGGCACAGTTGTATCCATCTTTTTTTCCCTTACTTTCCACATTTATGCCTGCTCCCAATTCTCAGTCATTTTTTATGCGATGCATCCTTTTTTCTAAACTTGGAGATATTTTCGCTTCACCCTCTCCCCCGGGAGCCTTTCTTCCCACATTCCCACAGTAGTCCACCTCTCGGTTTGTTACATTCTAAACAAATTTTTATTACGGATAATTTTGTTATTGTAGCACGGGCCATTGGCGTAATTCTTGCCAACATCTGGTCTCGTTCTGTTCGCTGATGTTTATGGCATCATAAATTGCACTCCCTCCTTACCTCGTACAATGCAAGGTTACGACGAGAATTGAATTTTTTTTCTTTATTTCTGTCCACTGAAATCCACTGCTGAACATGTCGCAGCGTTCTCGTCTTTTTATTGCCGGGTAAAGCTGCGTTTTCGGGCTGCCCTTTAATCGAAAACTCGTTGATGACAATTTGCATTGTAAATATGGAAAAATTTTTGCTCTTTAAGGCGATTCTCAAATTCATTTCTGAACAACGCGAAACCTGCAGAAAACTATCACTACAAATAGGCAGGGATGCAGAATATTTCCGACCCGACGATCTAGGATCGTGGGAAATTTTGCAGAAACCTATGCTATTAATTTCGAGTTTAACAACGATTTCCATAATTCTCTGAGATGAAGAATTTCACCTCAAATAAAGATATATGTTTGGCGACTTTAACAAAATCGATCTCAGGTATGTACTGTGTATCAGGACTAATTTTGTTCTAAATTTTCCAAAAATTTGAAAGAAAAAAAAAGTCATCAATCTTAAAATTCGGACATGAAAAATACCGCATTTTCAGTCAAAATCGTAAATTTTGTCAAAAGCAAAAAGCGCGAATTTCGTCAAAAAATCGCAAAATAACCTCAAATTTTAAAGTTCGCGAAAGGACCGTACATTTCGTGTAACAATGGTAAAGGAAACGCAAATTTCTTCTAAAGATCGCGAAAGAATCGCAAGCTTTGTTAAAAGATCGACAAATGAACACAGATTTTGTCAAAAAATCTCAAATCAATTGCAAATTTCATTAAAAAATCTTTAAACAATTGTAAATTTTGTCAAAAAATCGTTGAACAATCGCAAATTCCGTCAAGATATCGCAAAATTACTGCGAATTTCGCCAAAAAATCACAAAAATTTCATAAATTTCGTCTAAAAATCGCAAAACTACCAAGCATTTCGTATAAAGATGGCGAATCTATCGCGAATTTCATCAAAAAAGATCACGAAAACAAAAACGCAGATTTCGTCAGAAGATCATGAAACAACCACAAATTTTGTTAAAAAATCGCAAAAAACCTCCGAAATTTCCTTAAAATATAACAAAGAGCTCTAAATTTCGTTAAAATATTGCAAAAAAAAAAAAAAAAAAACCTCTTAAACTTCGTTATAAGATAGCAAAGCAACCGCAAATTTCGTCAGAAAATCGCAAAATAATCGCGAATTTTATCAGAAGGCGAAATAACTGCAAAAGATCGCGAAATTACCACAAATTTCATCAAAAGATCACAAATTTCGCCAAAGAGAATGGATTCCTTCCCCGCTCTGCTGTAACTTCTCAGAAAATTTGCTGTGGATTTCAGAAATTTTTTTTCACTCAGAATCGACCCTGTCATATAGTTTAGAAATATTGGGAAAATTAATTTTCTACACCTACAGTAATACAGTATTTACCTATAACTTATCCATAAAATTTTGGGGAAATTTTCATGTGGATTGGCAGAAGAAACATTTTCTGCAAGCCTGCAAATAGAAAAATCCGTATGGTGACCGTTACAAAAATGATCTCATAATAACGTGTACCGTATATATTTGCACATATGTTGAGAAATTTTGGGGGAAAAAAAATTATACCTGCACCTGCAGTAATAAAGAATTTTATGTAAGCCTGTAACATATCGTAAAAGTATAGGGATTTTTTTTTTTTTTTTTTTTTTTTTTTGTGGATTGGGGGAAATGTTTGGAGTAAAAACATTTTTTGCACTCCTGCTTACTGATTTCTTCCACTCACAAGTATAGTTATGTCAAAATAAACAATTGCCCCTTCCCTATAGCCATCTTCAAATGGTGACCTCGCTTGGAATTTTAATCACATTTCATCGAAAACAAATCATGTCAGTGGAAGATTCCTCTATCTAAAGCATCTTCATTATATTTTATAGTTATAAACAAACAGTCGAATTCGGTTTAGTCTGATATTCTGTATTTGGGCTGAATAAGTAAATTCCGAGTCTTAAGTTCCTTGTACAAAATTCATTTTTCTTTCATACGTATTATAGCTCTTATCCTTTGGGGTCGTTCAGATATTACGTAAGCAGTAGGGGGGGGGGAGGTCCAGTGTCTGCATATTTTTGTTGGCGAGGGGGTCAAATGAATTTTTACGTAAGTAAGACAACGAAGTAACTATAGAGAAAAGAGATGTGGAATAAACAAGGACTGAAAACGAGGAACATCCCAGCCCATCACTACATTGAAAACATTATAGTAGACAATGCAGAAATATGGATTCAAAGATTTTGGACACCAGACTAGAAATGCGAACACCAAACGCATAATATTTCTATGATTGTTAAAATTTTTAGTTATGCGTCAAAATAAGTTAGGGCCTATTGTATTTCTTAGTTTTTGTTGTCCAATACGATAAATAATGAGTTGTGTAATGCAATAAGTAACGATATTCAAACCTATTTTGTTTTTCTTCGATACCACAAACCATGTATATATGTATGAATGTAAATTCGCAGGATTACTAAAATAGTTTAACATAGGGGTGCACAATAGGGTGGGCCGAAAAAAACTTTTTTTCGATTTTCGATTATGGCGGGTGCGGAAAAGTGGCCACTGGTGGCACTCAGTTCATACAAAAAATTTGAGATTTTTTGGACATTTCCTTACCCTGCCGCAAACGGCTTGAAGTTTTGCAAAAATGTTCATTTTTGAACTTTTTTCGAAAAAAATTAAAAAATGTTAAATAAAATTTATTTTAGTTGTATTTACTTGAAAAGGCATATTTAATGTACCAAATGTTTAAATAAGATCTGATCATGCATTATTTAATATCTATGTGTATTATAACTTAGGCTATTTTTATAGCTTTTTTGCGTATAATAGGCAAAAGTTGTATTTGTTTGAATCGATCGTTAGTTTCTGTATTATTTATGTCCCTTGGTCTTCTTTATATATTTTCTATGTGTCAAACGTCATATATTTGGATAAAAGACAGCAGTATACTTCAAAAACAAATCTGGAAGGTGAGAAAGTGGTGTAGCAGGACTCTAAGCGCACGCAACGATTCGTCGTAATACTCAGGGAGTGAAGGACAAAATAGTTGAGAGCCAAAATGCGATAAAGGATTCTTATTATTTATCCTTGCTAAATTACGTGCGACATTTGTTCAGTGTTTACGTGAAACCCTTTTGTGATGATATACAGTGCTTTTTGGGTCGTTTAATGTGCCATTATAGTGTTTTGTGCGTTTTATCACAACGAGCTTAGAAATGGCTAGTATAAAGGGCCATGACAAGGCAAAGACACGCGATAGCGTGAAAAGTAACTCTTTGGGGTCATCATGCATATTGAAAGAATTGCAATTGCCAACTTATGCTGATAATCATGCGCCACTTATACTGGTTGCTTCACCAAGTAGAAGTTGTGACAATAGAGAATAGGAATCTGGTTTCGATAAAAACAAAGTCAGAAGAGAGAAATAGAAACTTGGAAAGAAGTTATTGAAAGAAGGAAAATTAAAAGCATATTTTTTGACGGTAGAAAGGACAAAAGTATATTCAGAGGAAAAAAAGAACAAGCGGCACTGTCGAAGGAAAGGCGAGGAACACATCACCGTGATGTTTGAACCTGGTTAGGAATACTCGGGTCACTTGATACCTTGTTCCAGTTACGGAAAAGAAATAGCAAAATCATTATACAATCTTCCAAGTCACCACAAGTTAGACTTTTCTGAACTGACGAGGTATCAAGGTAACGGAACGAGGTATCAAGTGACACAAGTATTCCTAACCAGGTTCAAACAATACGGTGATGTGTTCCACGCCTTTCTCTCGACGGTGCTGCTTGTTATTTTTCTTCCTCTGAATATACTTTTATCCTTTCTACCATCAAAAAATATGCTTTTAATTTTCCTTCCTTCAATAGCTTCTTCTGCCTGTATCTTCTTTCCAAGTTTCTATTTCTCTATTCTGACTTTTTTTTTATCGATCACGAGATTCGTATCCTCTGCTGTCATAACTTCTACATGGTGAAGCTACCAGTAGTAGTGGCGCATAATTATCAGCATAGGTTGGCAATTTCAATCCTTTCAATATGCATGATGCCCCTAAAGAGTTACTTTTCACATTATCGCGTGTCTTTGCATTGTCATGGCCCTTTATACTAGCCATTTCTAAGCTCGTTGTAATAAAACGCACAAAACACTATAATGGCACATTAAACGACCCAAAAAGCACTGCATATCAATACAAAAGGGTTTCACGTTAATACTGAACAAATGTCGAAGGTAACTGAGCAAGGATAAATAATAAGAATCCTTTATCGAATTTTGGCTCTCAACTATTTCGTCCTTCACTCCCTGAGTATCACGGCGAATCATTGCGCGCGCTTAGAGTCCCTGCTTCACCCCTTTCTCACCTTCCAGATTTGTTTCTGAAGTATACTGCTGTCTTTTCTCCAAATATATGACGTTTGACACAAAAAATATATAAAGAAGACCAAGGGACATAAATAATACAGAAACTAACGATCGATTCAAACAAATACAAATTTTGCCTATTACACGCGAAAAAGCTATAAAAATAGCCAAAGTTATAATACACATAGATATTAAATAATGCATGATCAGATCTTATTTAAACATTTGGTACATTAAATATGGCTTTTCAAGTAAATACAACCAAAATAAATTTAATTTAACATTTTTAAATTTTTTTCGAAAAAAGTTCAAAAATGAACATTTTTGCAAAACTTCAAGCCGTTTGCGGCAGGGTAAGGAAATGTCCAAAAAATCTCAAATTCTTTGTATGAACTGAGTGCCACCAGTGGCCACTTTTCCGCACCCGCCATAATCGAAAATCGAAAAAAAGTTTTTTTCGGCCCACCCTAGTGCACAACCTTTTCAAGCGAAGGGCCACTTACAAAAAAGACTGGGCTGTCGAGGGCCACATCAATAACATGGAGATAATTCGATTTCAAAGGTGATCTCTGGCGTATAATCGGATAAAATATATGTTTTCAGAGAAAAGTGGGAAATACCTCTTTAGGTTTCGCTTAACCAGTCAAAATATCCACTTCAATTGGTAAGTATCTATCAGCTGTTTTTACATTTGTGTATAACAGATATAGCTAGGATTATTCTCAAGATGTAATATTATTTCTTGACTTTATTCAGGAGAGTAAATTTTGTTTTATTAAAAGTGCTAAGTAAAAAACAAAGATAAGTGGCTGGTGCCGAAAAAAAATATGATCTTTATGAACGAAGTAGAGGGAAGAATCCGATCAATAAGATTTTTCCCGTGCCTCATCACTGAAATTCCTGATTTTTTTTAATGCCCAATCAATAAAATTTGCAGCTTTCCATGCATGTCGACAAAATTATGGATTTTTATGAAAGTGATTAACAAAATTCGCAATTTTTACGAAACTGATAGAGAAAATTCGATCTTTCTGTGCCCGATCAACAAAATTTGTGATTTGTGATCGAAACCGATCAAGAAAAATCACAATTTTTATGAAACCGATCGACAAAATTTGCAAATTTTACAAGGCGGATCGACAAAAACATGATTTTTTAAAAAGCTCAACGACGAAATTCGCGATTTTTACGAAGCTGATCGACGAAATTTGCGATTTTTACAAAGCTGATCGACGAAATTCGCGACTTTTTGGCGGCTGATCGACGAAATTATCGATTTTTACGAAGCTGATCGGTGAAATTCCCGACTTTTCTGCGGCTGATCGACGAAATTATCGATTTTTAGAAAGCCAATTGTAAAAATTCGCGATCCTTCTTCGCATGATCGATAAAATTATCAATTTTCACGAAGCCGATCGGCGAAATTCGCGACTTTTACGTAGCCGATCGACGAAATTTGCAATTTTTACAAATCTGATCGGCGATATTTGCGATTTTTACGAAGCCAATCGACGAAATTTGCGACTTTTACGAAGCCGATCGACAAAATTTGCGATTTTTACGAAGCCGATCGGAAAAATTCGCGACTTTACTGCGGCTGATCGACGAAATTATCATTTTTTACGAAACCGATTGCCGAAATTCGCGATTTTTACGAAGCTGATCGACGAAATTTCTTTTTTATCGCATGATTGATAAAATTCGCGATTCTTCCATACCAGGTCGCCAAATTTCGCGATTTTTACAAACCTTATCGACAAAACTCGCGATTTTTATAAAGCCGATTGACATAATTCGCAATTTTTACGAACCTGATCGATGAAATTTGCGATTTTTGCAACGCCGATTGACGAAATTCATAATTTTATTTGAGCTTGATCGACGAAATTTGACATTTTTCCGCGAGATCGACAAAATTCGCAAAATTCCTGTATCCGACCGACAAAATTTGCCATTTTCGGAACTCGATCAATAAAACTCGCGATTTTTCCGTGTCTGATAGACGAAATTCGCGCTTTTCCGCCTTTAACTGACGAAAACTGCATTTTTTTACGCGGCAAGATGAAATTTACGATTTTTTTCTCTTGAGAATCTTACAAAACTCACGATTGTTTCGCAGCCGATCAACGATATTGTCAATTTTTCCGCGCATTATCTCAAAATTCGTGATTTTCCAGTGCCTTACCAACGAACTTTGCAATTGTTTCGCCCCTGATCGACAAAATTTGCGATTTCTTCGTGGCCGATCAACGAAATACGTATTTCTTTCACGCGGCAAACCAAGAAAACATGCGAACTTTCCCGCAGCCAATCAGTTTAATTTGCAATTTTTTCGTGCATCTTTAACAAATCTGACGATTTTTTTCTTGGCTGATCAATGAAATGTGCGATTATCCGCGTCTGATCAACAAAATTCGCGATTTTTCCGTGCCTGATTGACAAAACTCGCGTATTTTCCGTGTACGACCGGTTAAATTTGCTATTTTTTTCCGAGCATCATGGGCAAAATTCGTGATTTTTTCATACCTGATGAACGAAAAGTGCGGTTTTTTCGCACTTGATCAATGAAATTCGCGATTTTTCCGCGCCCGATCTAAGAAATTTGCGATTCTTAAGCGACTGACGAAATTTTAAAATTTTTTGCGGTAAATTGACGAAATTTACGATTTTTATCTGCGACTTTTCCACGAAAATTGCAATTTTTTCTAGCTGTAAATTGACGAAGTTCGCGGGCCAGACGTTAACCCATCGCGGGCCACTTTTGGCCCGCGGGCCACAGGTTGTGCATCCCTAGTTTAACATTAATTGTAATTATTTTATGGGAAACAGTGTTGATATTGAAATGCCATAAAATTTTTTTGTAAGCAAAGGAGGGCGGTCTAGGGGATCTAGCATTTGTTTAGTTTTCCTTACAAGGGGGGGGGGGGCGAGGAGTATAAAATGATTAAATGGTATATGCTCACGCAATATTTGAACTGTCCCTAAGTAATTCTGACCATCAATTCGCTGTATATAGTCAGAATTATGAACGAAGACTTTGACTTTTCGAATTGTCTTTAAAAAAAAGTTAATCTTACAAAACAAAGCACATCTTAAGAGGGCAAAAAATTAACTGCATCATCTCTTTAAAATTTTTTCTTTTTCCTCTCGCGATCGTCTTTCATGTGAGCGTGCCATTTTCATTAACTTTCTTCGGGTTTTCTTTCAACGCTCTAATAGGCCCTCATCCGTATCTGCTGCAACAGAGAAAATCACTTAGGCAGAAGGACATAGTGTTTTTTCTCTTTTCTTTTCTTTAATTTTTTTTTTCTTCTAAAGAAAGCATTTCTTCTTTTTTCCTATTGCCAGGTTCGTCCGATTCTTAACCTTGAGTGTTTACCGTAGTGTGGTGCTCTTCTTCCGGCACATTCAAGGCGAACAGCTCCATCACAACACCGAAAAATCGGAATCGTATCATTATCAGACCGTTGCACATCCCTCCCCTCTGTTGTTTGGCCCACACGAAATTTCGTTGTTTCGGAATTCGCAGTCATTTCATGCGTTTCGGTCTATCCCCATGTTACCGAAAACGACGTTTCGCGTGGTTATCGTCGTTGCCAATTTTATTAAATCACAGTAGGGCATCGATCTGAACTGTTGCTTATCCGAACTAGGGTCGGCTCAGATTAGTTCAGATAACTGGACAGACAATTTAAGGGATGATTTTAACTAACATCTTCACAATTCATCGAGGCTTGGGGCTGGAAGCAGCAGTTAGTGCTGGTTTGTTTAAAAATTGTTTTAATTATTATTAACCATTTGGAAAATGGCTGTTGTTTTCGGTCTAAAATAGACCTTGTTATGTCTCGGCCAGGGTTGGCACGATTTAAATCAATTGATTTAAATCAAGATTTAAATCTAGATTTAAATCAGCTGATTTTAAAAAAAAATCATTTGATTTAAATCAATTTTTTTATGTTGGAAATTAGTCTGTAGAGAAATAAAAAGTAGATGTAAATAAGTAGCAGATGTTTTTCTGGGAGGCGAATCACAGAAACACTTTATAAATCAGATTTTGTTTGCCAATCTTCGCAATTAACTGATTTGAATCTTTTTTGTTTTACTAGTTAATAATTAAGCAAATTCATTAATGTTCATTAAACAAATTCACCTTTAAATAGGATACTATGTGCAAGGAACAAGTTTTAAAACATGCCATATTACACTGTCAAATTTCAATCAAAACTAACGAATTTTTAAAAAACATTCCGAAACCAAAATAACTACTAAATACCCCACCAAATCGTAAAGTTATTGCTGGAACTTTATTGGAAAAAATATACAATGATGAGAGCAAAAAATGCATAGATGTTTTAAGTGGCGAAATTATGTGTATGACATTTGATGGATGGTCAAACAAACAAAATGAACCAATCATATGTGCATGTGTGGTAAATAGAGGTAAAGTCTACTTAGTTGACACAATCGATACATCAGGATCTTCACACACAGGTAAATTTTTGACTGAACTTGTGACTAAAATGATTCCTTTAAAAGAGAACAAATTTTAATGCAAAGTTCGTAGTTTCGTCTCTGATAATGCTGCCAACATGGCTAAAATGTGAAATGAATTAGAAGAGAAGGTTTTAATAATGTTTTAACCTCTCCAGTCCCGAGAAAAATCTGCTGCAAAGAAAAATTATTTTATTAGCAAAATATGGTGCTTTTAGGCTTAGAAAAAGAAAATAAAATTAGTTTTTTATTTTTAAAATTTTTAAATAGTTAAAATTTATGTACCCATATGGGTACATCAGGTCGCAGTTGAGTAAAAATATCATTTTTTAAACAAATAAAAACCAATATTGTTTTACAAAAATAAAACTTTATTGTTTAAATATATCTATCTATACATCTATCTGTGTATCTGATGTATTTGTGGCTTCCAGTAATAACCAGGTATGGCACATTTTTGAAAAAAAATTGAGATAATATGGGAAGATGTAGCTTTAAAAAAGTGCTTTAATCTGCCATATTACTGAAAAAAATTGAATACTTCCCGTCATAGGGCGACTATAAATTTTCATTTAAAAATTGATTTTTTTTAATTGGTTCTCAATTAATAAAAAATATTTTTTATAACTATTTTGGCAAAAAAAAAGAGAAACTCTTATATCCTAATTGAATGTAATGAAAATTATTAAGTTCTAATCTATTTTATAAAAGTAATGATAAAAAGACATTTAAAAACTTTAAACATTAATTACACAAAATATTAAAAATGTGCCTTACCTGAATATTACTGGAAGCCACAGATAATATACACATACTACTACACATACCACTATACATATACTACATACCTTTTAATAATAATCTTCTAATAAAGTATCATTTATTATAGACTTTTTTTTTACTAATACATGCGGGCTTGTACAACTATACAACCTTTCAAAACGTGTTAAAAATTTTTAAAGTTATTAAAAATTATGACATCTTTTAGCAGTAAATTTAGTATATTACTTCATATTATTTTACAAAGTGAAAAAAGTCCTTTTAAATTGTTTTGCAAGACTATATTAAATAATTTATTCGTTCCTAAAAAAATTTTTTTAATAACCAGGTGTACACAATAGTTACGCAGAAAATTAGTTTCTTTAGCTGGAAATGTATAGTTAAGACCCATTGTACCCAAATGGGTACAGATGTTTTTCACATCCATGCACATATGAACAACATTTATAAACAACTCCAAATCATTTTTGAAACATTATAGTTTATAAGAAATGCAATATATTGTTTTTAATTCACTCAAAAATTTGTATTATTCACATACTTTGACGTGAAGTCGTTGGAAAATTGTTTGTCATCCATCTTGGAAAAGTTCCATTTTCAAAGTCGCATGGTTCCTCCATCTTTAAACATATAGCACATTTATTGGTAATATAGGACACTGTAATGTATCTGAATAGTGCTAGCAGAAATCCATGCATTTATAAAAAAATTTTGGGTATAATTTTGGCTTTTGTTTTAATGTACCCAAATGGGTACTCCAGGACTGAAGAGGTTAAATGCTCTGTTTTAAATCAAAATGAAATTTCACTTAGTGTAGAGGAAAATAATGAAGGTTTGGCATTCATTAAAGAAAATTGTCCAAATCTTCTCACCACTGTAGCACATTTTCAAGCAAAAAATGACCCATTCGAAAAATTACCATTGCTTGAGAAAAAAGTTTCAGATATTATGACAAATTATGATTGGTGGAAGTTTTTTTACCCGACTACGGCAAAGCCAAAGGAGGGTTATGATTTTGACAGGCTATGTATGTATGTATGTATGTATGTATGTATGTATGTATGTTCATCTGTTCCCTCGTAACTTCTAAACCACTAATCAGAATTCGACAAATGACATATCATTAGAAGCGTCTTAATTGTCCGCTGGTTATAGGCTATATAGATTTTCACCAAATTCAATGTGGCGCCCTCTAGCGGACAAAATATACAGAGTAAAAAAATAAAGTTAAGCTAGATATGCCGTGTTTGGTATCATTTTAAAGCGCTTCACTTGTACATTTCGAATATATATATATTACTAGCATTTGCTTGTGACTTTACTTGCATTTATGGGCTAATTGCATATAATTCACATCTTTTCGTTCTTAATTTCTTTGGTACTTAGTAATCAGAATAAGACCACTGCAGTGCCATTAGAAGGGTCTTGATCTTGATATTCTGTTGGTTGTGAGCTATAAAGTTTGTCACCAAATTTACTATTATGCCCTCTAGCGGACAAAAAGTATTGTACTTGTACATTTTGAATATATCTATATATTACTAGCATTTGCTTGTGACTTTACCTGTATTCATGGGGTACTTTTATACTTTTTCAGCGTAGTTTTTTGTCGTAGTTGGGTTTTAGTTTTTTTACCCGACTACGGCAAAGCCAAAGGAGGGTTATGATTTTGACAGGCTATGTATGTATGTATGTATGTATGTATGTATGTATGTATGTTCATCTGTTCCCTCGTAACTTCTAAACCACTAATCAGAATTCGACAAATGACATATCATTAGAAGCGTCTTAATTGTCCGCTGGTTATAGGCTATATAGATTTTCACCAAATTCAATGTGGCGCCCTCTAGCGGACAAAATATACAGAGTAAAAAAATAAAGTTAAGCTAGATATGCCGTGTTTGGTATCATTTTAAAGCGCTTCACTTGTACATTTCGAATATATATATATTACTAGCATTTGCTTGTGACTTTACTTGCATTTATGGGCTAATTGCATATAATTCACATCTTTTCGTTCTTAATTTCTTTGGTACTTAGTAATCAGAATAAGACCACTGCAGTGCCATTAGAAGGGTCTTGATCTTGATATTCTGTTGGTTGTGAGCTATAAAGTTTGTCACCAAATTTACTATTATGCCCTCTAGCGGACAAAAAGTATTGTACTTGTACATTTTGAATATATCTATATATTACTAGCATTTGCTTGTGACTTTACCTGTATTCATGGGGTACTTTTATACTTTTTCAGCGTAGTTTTTTGTCGTAGTTGGGTTTTAGTTTTTTTACTTTATCTTGTTATGTAATGAGAAGTAAAGAGAGAATAAGCGAAATTGAAATTGAATTTAGTTACAAAATAACAACAGTCGTGGCTTCATCTGCTAGAATAGAAAGACAATTTTCTTCTTTTAGACTAGTTCATTCAATCAAGCCTTCGCAATAAATTAGGAGTGGACAAAGCTTCTAAATTGGTGTTTTTGTTCAAACTATTAAATCCCTGATTTATTTCTATTTGCTTAAAAATATTGAATTGTAATTTTTATCCTTTAATATATAGCTTGCATTAAATGAATATTTAATTTGTTTTTTAAATTTTACCATTTTCTATTTATTTACAAATTTTTCAGTTTATTTCTTATTTAGTGTGCACAATTCAATTACAAAATAATAGAATGGCTTTAGATTAAAGCCTAGTTGTTTATTTTTTAGTACCAATCAATAACTAGAATGTAGTATTTTCTTAACTATATAATTATTAATTATATTATTTTTATAAATTATAAACATTATTTATTCTTTTTTTAGTTATTTATTATAAAAAACTGCTCCATGTATACTGTAAAAACATAAAAACACAATAATTAAAAATAGAATTTTAAAAAAATCAAATAAATCCGATTTAAATCAAAAAAAATCTGATTTAAATCAAATAAATCTGATTTTTTTGATTTTTTTTAAAAAATCATGATTTTTTTCCAACCCTGGTCTCGGCATTTTATTATTATTGTTTTACATTTTTAACGTCCGTGATCTTTTGGCTTTTCTTCTTATTGCGACTCTAGCAGAAGCAAGATTCAAAGATCCCTAGTCACGTCCCGAATAGCCACCGAGTCCCTAGCGGAAGCCCAAATCCCGGTGTCTTTTTTTTTTTTGGGGGGGGGGGGGGGAATCAAAAATTGAAACCGGATAAATTTAAATGAAAAATTGATTAAATTAAGATCACCAAAAAGCGGAAAGGGTGAGCTCGGAACTCTGTAGCTACCGAACGACTGCGGCTGCTTCGAGCTTATTATTATTGAACCATTATCTGACCATTTACATTGAATAAATTCAAATTTGAATCTTAACATGTCAAAATGATTAGAAAAAATCAACGTACCCGACTGGCGTTTTCTAAGGAACACAGTCTGGTCAAGTGAAAAATGGATAAAAATTCTATTTTTCCACCAATCGAGTTTCAAACTTTTTTGGGATGGCTGACACTACGTCCGATGACCTGACAACAAAAGATATGATTCGACATATGTTTATCTACAATTAAGCATGGCGTAATGAAGAGGGAATTTTCTTCAAAAAGTGTTGGTCCGTTATTTGAAATAAGTGGCGAGAGAACGATGCAATGTATAAGGATATCTTGCAAGATTATTTGCTGCCTGATTAGAAGAAAAATTGTCGTATCAACTATTTGTTTTAACATGATGATTTAATGAATGTATGCAAGCTCGACAAGCAATGGCTTTCATACAAAAAATATGCGTTTTAGTAAAGGCCCAAGCGCCCGACATTAATTCAGTTGAAAATCTTACGCCGCAGTACTTATTACTAAAGGTATGATGATAAAATACTAATTGTAAATGTTGTGGATCACTGTTATTTTCTATTATAATACCATTTTTTTTTGGCTGGAAACTTTTGAGAACATGAGTTTTCTCTTCTACTTAATTTTGCCAATTAAATTTACTGATATTTATATGTTATTCCGTAAACAAGTTTCTAACTTTCATGTCAATAAAATGTATAAGTAAACACTTTGAGATTTCTCTTCATATGGATATACCTACAAATTGACTAAAAAATTTTTTGCTGACCGGAAACTTGATCGTCACTGTACGTGCAATACGCATTCCCCCCCCCCCCCCCCTGTCTGATGTGTTTACATTCTATATTATAATTATAACCCTTGTTGCAGCATGAATTAATTTTTTTTATTCGTTTTCTCTTTTCAGCGTACTGCCGTAAATCGCGGCCCTCTGAAAAGCAAGAACAAATGAGGAGTTCGAGATCGACGAGGTCATGTGATAGGTCGCTCAGCGGACCGCGCCGCTCCGAGAGAAATGCCCAACTCCAGCAACTCAACAAAGCACGGACCACAGTCTAAGACGGTAAAGGCTCATTTTATTAAAGTCCAAGAGCCGACCGCACAAAACTCTAAGTCATCGAGCGCAAGAAAAAATCCTTTATTTTGTTGAAGAGTAGTGATAGGGGAATCTAATGATCCATGTCTGCCGGAAGCGAAGTGGTGCCTAAGCCAAAACTTGATACCATTAGTGGTTGACTCATAGGTTTATCATTGTGTTTGCCGTGCAATCAAAAATTGGAAAATGTGGAAAACTGGATGCAGGAAAACACAGTGCTAATCCTGCGAGTCAACCATTAGTGGTGTTAATTTTTTACTTATGCACCACTTCGCTTCCGGCAGACATGGATCATTAGATTCCCCTATCACTACTCTTCAACAAAATAAAAGATTTTTTCTTGTGCTCGATGACTTAGGGTTTTGTGCGGTCGGCTTGCATTGTGGACTCTGCATTTGGAATCGGAGATCAATCCAGGTCCTCTTTGGGGGACCCCTTCATTAAATTAAATTCCATAAAAGAGGACTTCTAACAAAATGTTCCCCTTCACAAAGTTCCAATTGATAAAAGCTAACTCTTTGTCATTTTTATCTTGACATATAATACTTAAAATTTATTAATTGCAGACAAAATAAATTCAACGAAAAACTTTTAAGGGTGTTCTTAAATCAAAAAGGGCAACTTTGTGACACATGCTTTAATTTATTTTTGCTCGGAAATGCATGAAAATAGCAGGTGTTGTTATTCAGAAACTGTCTAATTGCCCTCATTCTTTTGTTTTTTAAAAAACACAATAGATTTTTCATAACAAGCCTTCAAAGTTGACACTTTTGAGCATATTTCCCGACGAAAGCAGAAAAACCGGTCGAAAAGGAGGAGAAAAACGGGTGATTGCGTCATCGAAATAGCTTATAACTCGATAAGTAATTTAATTATCATAAAATGGAAAAATAAGTTCAATTCGAAATCGCTTCCATAGTCAGGCATTAAAATTTTATAACTTTCTGTTAAAAAATGAATTTGTAAATGTGTCAAAACGTTTTTCGCTTGTTGAGCGGATCAGTTAAGAACCCAAAAAAGCGGTAAGTTTGGAACTGCAGTTGAAAATTAGTAAAACGGAAAATAATTTTTTCCCTTTTTACTTACCCATCATACGTAGTATAGGGTAAGTCTTGCAATCGTTTTGAAAATCGAAAAAAAAAATTTTTGACGGATTTACACGTTTTAGATAGTGGAGATGTCTGTCTGTCTGTAAACGCTCTATCTCCCGAACGAATTGAGATAGAGACGTGAAATTTTGTATGTAGTTAGTATGTAAGAATGGGACGAACCCTATTTAATATCAGCAACCTCGATTATCCGGAACTATTTTTTTTCGGACTCTCGAAAAATTCGTTCTGATGAAAGTTATATACAGGGTGCGTAGTCTGGAAGCACCTTGTAAGCACCTTTTACCAGAATTTTTATAATGTAAAATCTGTTTTATTTAACGAAAACGAAATCCTTTTTCAGATGTAACAGCCAGTACTTTAAAGAATTTCTGATACTAAAAGAATTAAAATCCTCTGATTTTCTTGATGACTACGCACCCTGATATAAAAATTTTCGAAATTTTTTTGTTCAAAGGAATGGACGTAAAAGGCAATAAAATAACACACATTTTGCATATAGAACGAAGTCAATCGGATTATTAGTTGCCGAGATATTTGTAATCCTGTTTTCCACATTCTTCGATTTTTCATGACCCTGTATTTCATTCAAATTTCAATTCAAAGGTATATTTTAATTGGAAATGAGACGCTTAAACCGACGCAGTTAATTGTTAGTTAATAGAATTATTATTTTTGGAGTTATAAGGATGTTTCTTTTACGCAGTTCGGTACTACTTGAGTAGTTTGGAGTTTTATATAATTTGTCGAAATTGGTACATTAGCATTACTGTGTATATTAACAATATTTAAATTTTGTTTATGGATTGCAATGCATTGTATAAATAGTTTTCACATGTTTTATTTTCATATACATATCCAGGGCCATCGCTAAGACTTTTTATTGGGAGGGGAGAGGACCTAAAATTGCCAAGTCAAATTTCAATATTTGCCAACTCATTTTACAATTTTGCCAACTTACCACAATTAGAAAATGAATTATAGCCCTTATTTGTTAAAAGTTTAATAATATTCCCAATTAGTTTGGTAATTTTTGCCAATTCTATCAAAAATTGAAAATATATTATAATTTTTATTAAAATTTTAAAGAAAATTTGCCAACTAAGTTTGTGAATTTGCCAAGTGTAACAACATTCACAAATGTTTTTTTGGGGGGGAGGCTGCCCCCCATTTCCCCCCTTAGCGAGGCCCCTGTACATATCCATGATGGGTAAGTATTACGGTGGCCCCAGACTAGTTTCTTTCAAAGCTCTAAGAAATGAATAAATACCGAAATAGTGAAATTTTCGCTTTTATTTTTTATTTTTTTTTATTTTATTTATTTATTTATTTTTTAATTGCGTTTCCGCATAATTTTAAACAGCAACTCTATTATATTACTCAGCTTGAAATCGAGTCGGGCTATTTTTGCCACCGACTCCGCAGTCCTGGTTTTTATCGAATAATGAAAAACGCCATTCAGTTTCACAATTTCTGACCACGTTACTTTTAAGAGTGAAAATCATTTCATAAATGTGGCAGAAAGTAGCCAGTTTAGATAAGAGAGCAGAGCAGCCACCCATAAATATACATTCACCGTATCATTTTTACGATTCCGTCCACGGCAGACCAGCAACTAAAAAAAAAAAAAAAACGCACGTGGCGAGTGATTTTGTAAATAAATACAGGAGGCTTCCGGATGCCGATTACCGACCTTGCGAAACGGGCCCCCCTTTTTCAGAAAACGACCTTCAGTCTTGGATGCTGCAGCTGTTTTTACTACGCGTCAACTCGTCTAGGATGCATGGAAGCTTCAAAAGAACACTTTTCGTTCTATTTATTTCTTTTCCAAAATTTCGTAACAATAGCACACGTCTAGTTAATAGAAAACTTACAGGCATAAAAAGAAATTGTCGAACTGTATGTATCCTACGGTCATCACGACTATTGATATTTATGCTTGATGAATTTTAACACAGTTATTCTAATTGGTCAATAAATCACAAGAGTGGTAATTTTTCGATTGGCTAAACAAATGTCCAGACCAGGATTCGAACCAGGGACCTTTTGGCTGAAGCTGCCGATGCTCGGCCAACAGAGCTACCCTGAAAAAATCGGGTGGTCACATAATTCCCCTAGAAACCTTAAAAGTGCTATTACGCGTAAAAATAACAAGCGACAAAAATCACCTGCTTTTTTTTCCCCCTAAACATTTCATTGGCTGTTTGGAAAAAGGTGTTTGTATTGTCAGATTTCCAAATATTTGATTGGCTGTTACTGACGACTCGCTTTGTTTCAGGCGTCAAAGACGCTCCGGTGCAAGTGAATCGCTCGCTTCATAGTATAACACAGACGCCCGTAATTCGAAGCGACTTTGCCTCCTCGTTTATTAGCACTTTTATTGATTGTGAATTCTGGTTTGACATCTGAACCAGCTCAACAAAATAAATTGCAGGTAATAGAACTCCAAGAAACATTAGTTACATTTATACTTCGTTAATTTTAACACAAATATTCTAATTGGTCAATAAATGGCACGAGTTGTAATTTTCTAATTATATGCAAAAGTGCATAGGCGTAGGAAGTGGGGGAGCTAGGGGAGCTGTGGCTCCCCCTGGAGTATTTCAGACGGTCTCAGCTCCCCCCGGGAGAAATGCTGGCACCACATCTGCTTACGATACATTGTTGAATTAAAAAATAAAGTCTACTTTTTTAGGAAATTCACACAATAAACAACAAAGAGAATAGAGAGAGGAGGGGGTGAGCATACTTATAGCTGTGCCTTCATCCTTTTCCAAACCCTCTCGATTGCCAGAAAGAAAGGAGGTCTTAAAGATTTTCTACAAAATACTCAATTACTTGATGCTAAAGAGGATGTCTTGAAAACTAATTTGACAGAGATTTGTAAAGAATTTGTAAGCAAACGAACAGAAAGAATTTTTACCTTTTAGCAAATGGGAGTGAAAGAATCCTTGAATTTGAATATTATAATCGGGATCGTCCATAAACTAAATTTATATGCATCAAGTATCTCTAATAAATATTATTTTAACTGGATTAAAGAGTTGGTGATCTTTTGATATGTTTCTATTGTATGTGGAAAGTGCAGCACTATGAAGGAAACCTCCTAAGTGAATGAAATGATCCCTACCCCACCACTAACTTTCCACAATGTGCCTCGGCTCCCCCTATTTGTAGTAAGTTCCTACGCCACTGCAAAAGTGTCCATATCGAGGATTCGAACCAGGGACCTTCTGGCTGAAGTCGCTAATGCTCGGCCTACAGAGCTACCGTCAAAGAAAAAAAGGAGGGAGTAGTCACACAATTCCCCCAGGAACCTTACTGATGTGTTTATTATTATGAAATATCAATTTTATTTTGCATTCATAAACCAAAAGAAAACGATAGAAAAAATGATTTAAGATTCTCTGCAGAACAACTTGAAATCTACTGACACATTTTCTGACATAACGGCATAAAATTGGCAGGTCTGACTATGGAAGCGATTTAGAAACGTATACTATTTACCATTTTTCGGTATGACAGAAGGGCCTGTGATTTGAATATTCTTTTTGATTGTCACTTCCGGATTGTAACTTTGGTAAAGCAATAAGGATCTAGGAAACGCGGTGAAGAAGGCCAGGCACTTCATTGAGTTCACACCCGAAGCTTCTTGGGGGGGGGGGGGGGGTGTTGTTGGAAGTGTAATCCCCGAACTACGCGACTTAAGGGTGTATTCGAAAAAATCATTTTTCATCCTCAACAGCTCAAAATTTTCCGATACATTTTTAGATTTATTTTTAAAAGTATAAGCATGAAACTTGCTGAGGTGATCACACACCTTCACCAATCTACCCACAGCAAGTCGAATTCAACAAAAATAACAAAGTTAACTTATAAATAGAAGCTAAGTACTAGAAGAATTCATTTCAAGGAAAATAAAAGAAACTGTTCGCCTCTTTTATTTAGAAATTAACTGCTCCAGTAATTAAAATAATACATTTTGTAAAAATCACAATAAAAAAATAAAAATAAAACAAAGAAAGACGTGTAAAACAATAACGTTACAAACCAACACGTGTTTGTAAGGGGACAATGTCAGAGATAAATTATTTATCTCTGTTTTTAACAGTTTATCTCTGACATTGTCTCTTTACAGACACGTGTTGGTTCAACTGATGACGAGCTGTTATTGTTTTACACGTCCTGCTTTTTTTTTTTTTTTTTTTTTTTTTATGGCGATTTTTACAAAGTATATTATTTTAATTTATTGCCGGTGTTTTCGGTGTGTTTTCACCCTGCTCAAGTGTTCTTCTTCGTTCCTCGAAGCACGAATTCCAAAATCATTTTATTAGTTATTGTATGATATCATTTTCTTATTTTTAGTGCAATTAATGAAGTGAAAGTATTTTTTATGAAAGTAATTTGTTTGTTATTTATTAAGTGCTAATCTGAACGTTCCTTTTCAGGTAAAATGTATCTGGAATCGTCGCTAGATGGCAGCATCAGCAATTGATGGAATTTATCGAAGTGAAAATTTCATTACTCGAACTGTTTTAAACTTTTGTACATACCAAAAAGTAGCGCTATGTGCTAATTTCAACATAAAAAGGAAATTTCTTTCTTTATCTTTTTATATTTACCCGGAAAATATTCTTGGACTGTAATTTTATGGTATTTTATTGAAATTATATTCAGTTTTTTTCTTTTTTTCTTGTACAAATACCGAAAAGAAAAATCAAATATTTGTACATAATGTAATAAAATCTGTAATTACTGAAAATTACACATTGAAAAATTTATATAAAGCTTTTAAAAAGTGTTTTTAAAACATAGTGTATTTTTATTTTATTATATTAAAAATTTTAATATTCTTTTGTATATTTGTACGAAATAAGTTATTATTTGTAAATTTTGTAATTTAATCCTTTTTTTTTTTCTTTGAAAGAAAAAAAAAACTTTTTTTAATAATTAACAACATGTGTTGCTTTGCACTTCAATAAAATAACGTGGTAATAATTATATTTCATGATCACTTTGTGTATAATTTTGTAACAATTGGTCTTTTTTTCCTTTTTAAGGAAATGACTACGCGTTATGTTAAACCCAATACATTATTGTTGATTAATTACTAATAAAGTTATAACCTAGCTGAATTTCACGTATAAAAAACATTTCATATTTATTTACTTAGAACAGGTGTCACAAATAAAAAAAATTAAAAAGTTGACATGTTTCGGTTCATTCATAAGAACCGTATTCATAACACATAAAATCAGTAGAAAACTAAATGACACTGGATATAAAAAAATATATTTTTTTTATATATATCCAGTGTCATTTAGTTTTCTACTGATTTTATGTGTTATGAATGAACCGAAACATGTCAACTTTTAAATTTTTTATCTGTGACACCTGTTCTAAGTAAATAAATATGAAATTTTTTTATACATAAATGAAAAAGGTGAAGTGATTTTGTTTTAGTTTTGAAAAAACGAAAGCTAACAACAGTTTTAACTAGCTGAATTTCTTTATTTATAATGGAAACTATCTCTATCAGCCTCTGTTTTTTAGGTATTTGGCTTTAAAAAAAAATCAAAAACTGTGGTAATATTCACTGATTTAAAAAAAAAAAAAAAAATTACAAGACATACTGTAAATGCATTGATTTAAATGCCCATGATTCTGGAAATTGTTTCTCTATCTTTAAATACCTAAAAGAGAACCAATCAAAAAACAATGCTCTCGTGAAAATTACACAGTATTTTCTAAAATTTAATGGCAGTGATGAAGGCCTAATCACTAATCCATTTAGGAAAAATATTGGGTCCTTTGAAGGACCCAAAATGGCTTCCCTGGATGGCTGCAATAGGTAGTTTTTTACTTTTTGTAATGAAAACTGCCTAAAAGTGGCCACCACTGTAGCTGCCAACTTTATGCTTTCTGCTATATTTTAATAGCAGTTTTTGTCATATTTAACCTCCGAAATTCAGTAATAATAATTTTAAAAAAAGCGTAAAAATTGTCACATGTTTTTACATCTGCTGTAAGAAAAAAAAAGGGAATATTGATATTTTTATCTGCAAATACAAACAGGAATATCCTGTGCACAAATAACAGAAAATCGAAATCAAATAGACTGACACTGTAAAAAATATCAAATAAATAAATAAAATTAAATAAATGAATAAATAAATCCAGGTGACAATTAGGAATTTAATTTTTTTTTTTTTTTTTTTTTTTTTTTTTTTTTTTTTTTAGAAATCTACATATTACTGCAACAAAACTTTTTTTCTTTATTTGAAAGATTCTTATCAATTGCACTTATTGGGAAATTTTCTATAAAAGATGTTAATTGCACTGCCTTGTTATTATTATTATTTTTACTTTAATTTTTTGTTGCAATATTTTATTTATTCTTTTTTTATTTTTCTGTCATGTACTGCACTATTTATTATACATTTTCATATTCATTTTCAGTTTAATTGTTATTGAAGAGTACAAAACTTTTATTTTGGTGTTTGACAAATGTTTTACGCAATTATATATGTATGTTTTATTATCTTTATTTTACAAGCCTTAGATGATCTCAACCATTTTTGTCATTGAAGCATTTGTTGTGTTATCTTTTTTTGCTTTTTGTTTTAATGATAAACAGGATTTTATCAAATAAAATACATGCAAAAATTGGAAAAAATACTTTTAATTATTGCCAAAATGTGATTTTGTTAATCGAAACTATAGTGTGCAAATCAGGGTTGGCAAGTTTCTGCCAGGGTGGTTAAAACCAGCGGTTATAACCGGTTAACTCCAGCATGGCAGAAACTACTTTCTGCCAGTAAGCGGCAAAAATTTGCAGAAACTAAGAAATGCTACTAATAAGAACTCATGATTCATAATTCACACATGTATTTTAAAAAAAGAATTAGTAAAAAAAATAAAATAAAGATTATGAATGTAATTCAAAATAGCAAAAAGTTTCAAAATAAAGATATAAATACAGTACAGAACCATTTATCCGGAATGGTTGGGGTCAGATGCATTCCAAATAACTGGTTTTTCCGGTTAACTAGTTGGGCATTAAAGCAGCATCCATTTGATAAGTTTTATGGAATATATGTGGTTGTGGTATTACTTCTAATCTTAAATTAATTATTAGATTACTTGAATTAAGAATAAGATTCAAGTAAGATTAAAAAATAAAATTTGATAGAATGTAATTTATGGGAATGTTTTAGAAACAAAAATTCTTGTTTTCTCTGCATGAAAATAGAAAACATCTAAAGTATAACTAAATACATTTCCATTTCAAATACTAGATGCAATCATCAAATTATACAATTGTTTCAAGCAATATTTATGTAAAATTAGGTGTGTATGACACTTTTTTCTGCAAAGATTCCATCATCATAGATTAGAAATATTATTCCGGATAACTGGTTTTCCGGTTAACTGGTTTCCAGATAAATGGTTCCATACTGTATACTATTTTTACATAATAATTTTCTGTCACTTGAAAACAAGAAATTTTCATAATAGTAATCTGATGCTGTACAAGTTTAAAAAAAAAAAAAAAAAAAAAAAAAAAAAATGAATTTCTATTTAAAAGTAAATTCAAAAAATTCTATGATATTTTAACAAGTTTTGTGAATATTTTATTTTTAAATAAATAATACACTGCAATAACTTAAAAATTATCTATTACTAC
Source organism: Maratus speculifer (assembly GCA_964019185.1). Lineage (NCBI taxonomy): Eukaryota > Metazoa > Arthropoda > Arachnida > Araneae > Salticidae > Maratus > Maratus speculifer. The sequence goes on from OZ025289.1 coordinate 308,819,654, forward strand.
ATACAAAGAGAAATGGTTTTTGTAAAAGTACATAAGTAAATAATTGTAGCTCAAAGAAAACAGAAAAAAAAATATTTTTGTGGCAAAAGTGATAATGTACTAAGAGCATTTGCATATTTTATTTCTTATTTATTCTGAATAAAATGCATATAAGCAACTTAATACTACTAAAAATCTCAGATTATGTCATGAAATGAGTTTATGCCACTTGTTGCCAGTTTCTGCCAGTTAAAACCGGTTGTAACCACTTTTTGCCACTTGCACGGCAGAAACAATTTTTTTGGCGGCAAAAACCCAGCCCTGTTGCAAATGTAGTTGCAATGTGAGTCTCAGAGTTTAACCCCTTCGCGACGGGAACTTTTTACAAATTTTTAATGTTTTGTCACCGGTTTTTAAAAACAAAAAATTGTGCCTTATTAAATTAAGAAAATTCTCCGATTAAATAAAGCAAATTTTACTGGTGGGAATAAACAAGGATTCTTAAGACTTTACGGCACATATACGTGTCATTCGACCCCAAGGGGTTAAAGGAGACCAAGAAAGCTTACCATGTTAAATTTTCAGAGTTGCATTGACTACTTTTACTCAAGAACTACAAAGGTCTAATTATGTAAAATTTCTGTGTTGGTTCAGTTGACATGTTTGTAAATTTTAACTTTTTTTAAAAATTTCAAAGAGGTTAATTTTTTTTTTTTTTAAGTGTGAAAGTTAAAATTTAAAAAAATGTATAGCTTAAACTTAAAAAATAAAAATGTTAAAGAAGATATCTAAAGAAATTTCATAAGGCTAATTATGTAAACATTCTATTGTAGTTGATTGGTAAATTTTGGAAATTTTAGCATTTTTATATGTCGAAAATTTGATTTAATAATAATTTCGACTGATAACTGAATGTTTAGCTCTTTTGGCTTACAGTTAATGAATAATTTAATAAAAATATAGTGCCAAATCACAGAATACTTTTATCAAAAAAAGAAAAAAGTATGACTAAAAGAGATATACAGATTTTTATAGCATATATTTGAGCATCTCCTCAGGGGTACTAACGACTGCAGATTAGGTGTAGAAGCTACACATTGCCTACAAATTTTATTATGGTTTAAAATGTGTATCGAGCAAAGTTCTATGAAACATCTTAAAATCAAATACAGTAGATTCTCTCAAATTTGCATTACATGGAACCAGAAGATTTGCCTATTTCTGGTCATTGCTTTGTTTACAGTTTTTAAACAGCAATTTGAATGTAATTAATAATGCAATTGAAAGTATTATGAATGTTTACAATATAATAAAATATCAAAAATAAATAAGCTAAAATAATAAAAATTTAGATTATTTTTAAAATTATTAAAACATTAAAAGCAAAGGTAAAATTAATAATCAGTAATATATAATTAAATATTCATTATAAAGATGAAATATATGTATTTTTCCTAAATTATTCAATGAAACTTTCGTCATAAAAGTACATTACTATTTCACATCAAAGTCATAAAATAAGGAAGTTTTATTTCAGGTTTAGCCAGACTTAACAACCAAAAAAGCTTGATTAATACATACGTATATTTGGTAAGAGGTTTGTGATACCAATGATATCTGCAATATCTTGAATTTTTTCAGAAATAAGTTTATTCTTCCTACCTGAAAAAACATGAATTCAGTAATATTAACAAAAATTACAAATTAAAATATCTATGAAATTGATATAAAATTAAAGTCAAATTTTGTCCCTATATCTGAACTGAATGTTTCATTGTTTACATCTGTAAATTGTGTGCAGATTTTAGAGAGTTGCGTATTTAAGGGAGTCTACTGTATTCAGTTGGTATTTTGACACAAGATGATTTTAAATTGAAAAAAAAAAAAAAATTAATAACAAAGATATGCATATTTGTAGAAAGCTTTTACATTTTTCTTAGAAAAATTTCTCTTTGTTCTGTGTGAGCTTTAATGCTGGATAGTTAAATGTACTTCATAAATAAAAATTCGATTAAAAATTATCTATTAATTTTTTTTTTCTACCTTGAGTGCATTCGTGATTCTAAAGTTACACATTTTCCGAGCTTGAACTATGCATTCGTATTTATGAAGGTTAGCAGCCCTGTTCCTACGGTAAAGAAAGATTCAAATTTTTATTTATATACTTTTTTTTCTCGAAGTAGCCAATAATATATTTAATTGTATAGTCTAATTTTTTAAATATTTAACACTTTAATAAACTAATTTTAGTTTATTAAAGTGAAAATTTTTGATAGAATTTCAGATTTTTTACGGAAACGACATGTAGTTTTAAAATAAAGTACTTTTCTCTCATATTTGGTGCATTTGAAATCAGGTGGTTCGGAACGTATATTTTTGTAGAAACATTTGTAGAAATTATTTTTCTAGCCATTTGAATTATTTTTTATTTCAATTTCTTATTGAAATAAAAAATAAAAATTCTTATTGAAATAAAGGCGGTTGCCCCCGCCTTTCTTTCATCGACAAAATATATTGACTTACTATTTTTCGATGTTACTTTATGTTATTATTCTACAGTCATATGTTATTTAATTAAGGAATTTAGTAACTCTTATTTAATTTAAGTATATATGTAATTAATCAGTAAACATTCTAAATGTATAACAAAATAACACCCTGTATTAATAAATTCTTTCTAATTGCTAAATAGGCATTTAAAGAAATTTTCAAAAACAGAAAATTAAAACTACTTTTTTGTTTATAAAATTTTACTTAAGCCTTTTTAATAATTAGGAAGAATATAGTAAACATTCTGTTATTTGATGCGTCTTTTATTTTAATGAATACATTTAATTATTATTCATAATAATTTTTTTTTCAACTCTTAATAAAAAGTTTTAATAAACAAAATTTTCAATTTTGGCAGTCAAAACGTTTTTGTAATTTCTTTTTAAATGGCACTATTTTATATTTAAATGTGTGTTGGAAATCAAGGTTTCATAACTTTACTTGTAAATATATTTTCATCTTGCATTTTTTGAAATTTTGTTCTTATACTTCTTTTGCACTTAACTGATTGTTTGCATTATTTAATGTTAATATAACAACTACTTTAATATTTATTGCATTAATTTTAATAGTGTGTAAAATATGCTAAATTACTCATTTATTAAAATAAATCATTTGATGAACATGAAAATTTTATCTTGGTTTGTATTGGACTATAATAAATTGATTTATTAAAGTAAGTTTTTCCTGAGAAAAAAATATTTTATTTAATTACCAAGTGTTATGAATAATCTAAAAAGATTATTACATTAATTTTGTTTATTCTTTCTTTAAATGATATTTAAAAAATGTTGTTTCATATACCAGTAACATTATTTGTTTATTATAATTATGTTTATTATATTTTTATTGACTTTGAATTATGCATTTTTTAATTTCTATGCTAAGATTGTTTGTTTTCATTTTTAAACATATTTCAAACCAGAAGAAAAATCTTAATATTTACAAGGATTGTTTTTTAATGATTGTTATTATTTTTCTGCATTTGTATAAATATTTTTGTAAATATTGCTGGTAATCTGCGAATAAATATTTCTTTTTTATTTCTATAACTTGTGTCATCAATTTTCTTTCTTACTCTCTAAGAATCAGTTCATTGAGAAATAAAACATATGCATTATCAACTAGTCTGATGTATGATAGCCTAACAAGGAAGGTCTCCATACAGGGCATTCTCAGAATTTTTAAAAAAAAAAAATACTGATTAAACTACTCATGTATGTAATAAAGGAATTTGTCAAATTTAGCGGCGGAATTACAGAAGAAACGCAGAATAAAATACTTTTGAATATTTGGTGCGAAAAGACGAAAGCGTCACTAGATTTGGTGAACAGCATTTTCCCTCACCAAAAGCAAACGATTTTAATGCGCCTGGAAATTTCTTGTCAATTAAATTTTAGAATAAGTGTAAATAGTATTTAATGAACACAACGCGAGAGCTTGACATTTAGATGTATTTTATATTGCATATTTCTGTTGCTTTTGCTGCAATTATTTACTTTTATCACTTTAAAAATAATTTCTTATATAAAAAAATAAAGGCCAGATGAAGAATGCCGCAGTAATACATTTCAATATAGGAGAAGTTTTAGTTTCCATAGCAACAAAATTGAATTGACAGAGCTCAATTAGATTAGAGTTAACTTTGAGATTGAAACAGTTTTAATTAAAATTTTGTTTTAATTCATAAAATTTCACAATTAATTTTCATTCTAAATACATTATGACAAAAATAAGGTTAAAATAAACTAAAGTTGACAAAGCTAACGTTATATAAATAAAATTTCTTTAAACAAATTCAAGATGAAACATTTTTACCTTAAAAAGAATTTGACATAAAAAAAAAGTATTTTTCGAAATTTTATTTTGTCGCCAAAGGATCATAAATCGCCAAATAAAAGAAATGTTCATTATTTTTTTTATGAACGTCCTATCGGGGTTCCGCCAAATTTTTTTTTACAAACATATATATCCACATGAGAAGAACATTCTGTAATTTTTTCAGAGTATGCCCGTATGGAGACCTTCCTTGTAAGAGCCGACCGCACAAAACTCTAAGTCATCGAGCACAATAAAAATTCCTTTCTTTTACGGAACAGTAGTACAGTAGACTCTCTCAAATCCAATTCCTCAAATTAAATGTATTTTTAATTTTCTCTGAAGATTGAATGTTGCTTTAATTATCATTATACTTCCACACATTGAGATTACCAATTCTTATTTTTGTTGACAATGGATCCTTCGCAAAAATAAATAAAAAATAAAAAGGCCTTTTTCGTTGGTTACTGAAGCTAAAAGCAGATAAAATTAAAACAGTTTTACCGTTGATACATCCCTCATATTAGGTGAATCGCGATTTTTTATTTTATTTTATTTTATTTTTACTTAAAGGTGGGTTGCATACTAATAAAGTTTGGGAACCACTGCTCTGTATGATACATAATCTCGGACAAGGAAGAGCATCGTCCACCGCCAGATGCTCTTCCTGCGCCCCATTCGAATTCATGGACAGTAAAATCCGGGTACTCAGTGCTTAAGGGTGTATTTCAATCCAAACTGCTTATTTTCTGATTTATTTTTGAATTCACTTTTGCTCTCAAACTCACAGATTCGCTTATTTAGAAACTATATAAGGTGCCGTGTTTGTCAATTTTTTGATAAATGCAGAAAATATTACAAAAAACTTGCTGTGAAAAACAGTGTTTTGAACCTAATTTTCCGAAGCAAAAGATCTGGGAACGCAGCAATTCATGATACATGCTTCATCACATCAGGGTTCTCGCTAAGGAGACGGGACGCATTTTACTTACCTTTACTCGATTAGAGACCACAGAGATGTTTCCAATCTCCTGATTGGTTGGTTTCTTTGATCGATTTGCTATAGTGCCATTATAAAAACACGAAACAACACTGACTTATGACAACTGCTCATTAACAGGTTTTTTCTCCTTTTACTGAAATGACTGGTTTTGAGGAAATTAAATTTCTGACTTCATATTTTAATGAAATCAAGTCAATTTCTGAAAAAATAATTACAGTGCGCAGCAAGCTTAAAAATTTAGAAGACTGCTATAAATGGGTTAAAGAATTTGGACATATGAATAACAGAAAATGGAATTAAAGATCATCAAAGCCTTCTGAGCAAAAATTAATTCACACGTAATATAATCCCCAAAAGAAAAAAAAAAAGTCGCAAGACAAAAGTTGACGAAAAAATAAAGTTGAAGTTTCATATATGAAAACCAGGTGGCGCCATTACATATTTTTCTAACATGTTCCATTTAATTTATGCTTTCTAATGTAATATATTGCGGAATTCTGAATTAGTCATTTCTTAAGAACTATGTTAGATTAAAATGTTAAGTGCTGATTAACTTATACATAAAAAAGAAAAAAATTCATATATGATGGTATATTACTTCTGGTGTCATAGAAATTGAATTTTCAAAGACCTTAAGCAACAGAAAAGACGAAAGAGAAACTAACCAATCAGAATGCTGGAAACATCCTTGCGATCTCTAATCGAGTAAAGGTAGGTAAAATGCAGACGGGACGGAGTAAGTTTCTTCTCCTCCCAAAAAGGTTCGCAAATTTCTGTGAGAGTTGGCAAATTTGTTTAAAACTTGAAAAAAAAAAAAACTTTAATGCATTTTTTATTTCTTACAGACTTAGCAAAAGTTATAATTTGGAATATCATTAAACTTTTTTACAAATGTGAGCTACGTTAGATTTTCTAACTTTGGTAATTTGGCAAAATTATAAAATTAGCTGGCAAACGCCGAGCACTATTTAGCTTCGCTTCTCTCAATGAGTTGGCAAATAGTGGAATTTGACTTGCCAATTTAAGCCTCATTTTACATTTATATGTCCTTGACATAACCTCAGTTATAAAAATGTGAAAATTTGAGTCGATCATTGTTATAACAGTTGTAAAAAGAAGTGCCAAGTAAAACATAGGAATTGACGAACCTTTATTTGTAAACTGAAAAATGATGTTTGTTGATGCGTGAAATACAGTTGTAGAGATTTTTAAAACATCTCTCAAGCAAATATCAATGATTTTAAATAAAATATCCTTTACAAGTGAATTTTAATTTAAAAAAAAAGACCAATAGCAGGAAACCTTCAAAAGAGCGCCGCTTTGGACAGCCCTGGTTTATACGAATGAAAATATTTCCTAATCAATGACATCATTTTGCGGAGCATAATTTTGTCATTTACCAACCATTTTCTTTTCTATTTCTTTTTTTCTATTGAAATTCTCGATTAAAAACATTTCTGTTAGCCGTGTGCAGACGATAAACCGTGAAATATTGGTAACACTGTTTTTTAATAATCAGAATTAACATAATAAAACATGGCACATTTATTTCAATCGCAAAGGATATTAATTTTATTTTTGATATATGAGGTCAAATTCACATTGTTTTCGTATTATTTCGAAGATGTATTCAGTCTATTTTTTATTTCATTTTCTTACAGAAAATCTTTCAAATCAAAATTAACCGTTAAGCATAAATTATTATTTTGAGATCTGATTTTCTTGGCAACAACGGTAAGAAAAAGATTGAAAGATAAGATTTTTATCGAAAAGGTTAAATTTTATAGAAAAATATCAATTTATTCTTCATGAAAATAATGAGCTTTTTAATTGATAAGAAAAATATTTGAACAAATTGAGTAGAACATAGCCTGTCTTTATAAGAAATAAATTTATGAAAGAAAATATTTTTATTATTGGAATGTTTATGTAAAATCTTTCTATAAATTACACAACGAGTTTAAAAACTCTAACAAATATATAAAAAAAGTTTCAAAATAATGTATGATTCTATTTGGAAAATTTCATCATCCATAAATTATCTTTTAAATTCCTAAATCATATGAGCTACTTCCTTTCAACAAAGAAAAATCGAAATATCGCTTGAATTGCCATAGAAAAAAATTATTGCACAAAACAAAATGCTCTATATTTTCCGACGTATGAACCAAATATAGCGAAAAAACCCCTATACAGCTAATTCCGGATACTTTACCAAGATACTCATTTAATTTCAAATAATTCATAAGCCTTTTGCGGCAGTTATCGCGGAACAGACAGACAGACTGAGAGACGGAAAACAAAAAATTTCGTGTCTCCAAAGTATGCCTTCACTGACGTTTCGGCAATGACATCATTATTCATGAGTTATTGATATCCATGTTCCTTGTATTTTTAACGACTACTATAAAATACCTGTTTTATTTCAATTATGACGTCATATTTTACCAAGCGAAATATTTGTTAAAAATATAATTCTTTTTTATTTCTTTTAATTCTAATTATGTCCCCATTTTTGTCAGAAAAATTCTTATTAAAAAAACAAATATCCGTGTTTAATATTTAACAAAGAGTACTATATCTATTTTTATTTTAATTCTGACGTCATATTTATTTATTTTTTCTTATTTTCATTTTCAGAATGGAAATTGCTCAACTGAAACTTATTGCCGTTGAAAAATTATTATTCCAGATTTTGATTTTTTTGGCAACGATAAAGGAAATTGTTTAAATTGTATCTAAAAAATCTCTATTGATTCTGTATGTAAAAGAATGAAATTTTGAATTATTAAGTAAAATATTTGAATAAAATTAATGAAACATAGCCTATGTTCTTTTCTGGGCTATATTGTACTTATACGCAAAGATACAAAGACATTAATTAATTCATCAGATTTGATGTTGACTTTATTTCAATTTTCGTACACGCTTTCAAATTTATAATATTATAAGGATGAGGATGAATGCACGCTTAGCAACCATTAAGAAAAAATAAAGAAAATGAATTAAATACATTTGAAAATAAATCTCTAAAACAAATTAGTTTATATTATTGGAACACATTTATTAAAAAATCTCAAATTTACAGTAATAATTTAAAAAATCTGACAAGTGCATAGACAAAATTTCAAAACAATACGAATAATTTAACTGGTAAATTTCAGTATCCATTTATCATTAATTCCATTAATCAAATGTGTCATTTTCTCTCAAGGGAAAAAAAAATTCAAAATCATTGGATTTGCCATACAAAAACATTATTACGGAAAATAAAATATTCTATATTTTCCGAACGAATGAATCAAATCTAACAAAAAACTATAAAGCTTTATCCCAGTGCCTCACTAACATACCCACTTAATTTCAAGTCAATCGAATGCTTTTTGCGTTAGTTATCGTGGAACAGACAGACAGAAACCAAAAATTTTCGTGTCTCCAAAGTAAGCCTTCACTGACGTTTTGGCAACTAGTAAATCTGCAGATCAGGAGCCTCAACGTCAGCTTTGCATATCATTTTTTTAAAACACACTTTGGGTAATAGTCAACTTCCTGGAAACTAATTTAAAATTTTCAAATTACGTAATTATTTATAAGAATAAAATAAGAATAAGAAGTTTTCGGCCATCAAAAGCGTTAAATTAAAAATTTAGTTATGTTAGGGTATTCTGAAATTTTCATGATCTATTATTTTTGTTTTTTATTATAACATAGTTGATTTCTTCAGGGGGGCTCCGCCCCCCTGAACCCCTCGTAGTCTCATTACATTTAAATTTGTAACTTTCTATCAATTTGCTAATGGTTATCGTATATCTTCTATTTCTTTATACATTTTCATTTATAAGGATAAGTAACAGTTTTAATAAGCATTTTTCATTATCCTCATACTTCTACATACCTCTGCCCACCACAAACACCTAAATCTGATGTATCAGGAACTTTTGAAAGTGTAAACTCAGTAATTTAGGGTTTTACAAATTTGTCTCCGAAAAAAAAAAAAAAAAAAAAAAAAGATGTTTTGATTGCATTTTGTGGCAGTTATCGCAGACAGACAGAAGAACAGACTGACTGACGGAAAACAATAAATTTTGTGTCGCCAAAATAAGCCTTCACTGAAGTTTTGGATAATTGCTATCTATGTTTCTTGTATTTTTAACTACTATAAAATACCTGTTTTATTTCAATTGTGACGTCATATTTTACCAAGTGAAATACGTGTTAAAAATATACTTCTTTTTTATTTCTTTTACATCTAATTATGTCCCCATTTTTGTCAGAAAAATTCTTATTAACGAAACAAATATTCGTGTTTAATATTTAACAAAAAGTACTATATCTATTTTTATTTTAATTCTGACGTCATATTTATTTATTTATTTTTTTTTTCGCAAGGAAATTGCTCAATTGAAACTTATTGTCGTTGAAAAATTAATATTTCAGAATTTGATTTTTTGGCAACGAATAAGGAAATTGGTTAAATTTTATCTAAAAAAATCACTATTGATTCTGTATGAAAAAGAAGGAAATTTTGAATTATTAAAGAAATATTTAAATAAAATTAAAACATAGCCTATGTTCTTTTCTGGGCTATGTTTTATTTATACGCAAAGATACAAAGACATTAATTAATTCACCAGTTTTGACGTTAACTTCATTTAAATTTTCGTACACGCATTCAAATTTATAATATTATAAAAATAAGGATTAGGATAAATGGTTGCTTAGCAACCATTAAGAGCAAATAAAGAAAATGAAATAAATACATTTGAAATAAGTAAATCTCTAAAACAAATTAGTCTATATTATTGGAACACATTTATAAAAAATCTCCAAAATTTACAGTAATAATTTTAAAAATCTGACAAATGCGTAGACAAAATTTCAAAACAATACGAATAATTTAACTTGTAAATTTCAGTATTTATTTATCGTTGAATTCCATTAATGAAATATGTTATTTTCTCTCAAGGGAAAAAAAAAATGAAAATCATTGGATTTGCCATAGAAAAGCAGTATTGCGCAAAATAAAATATTCTATATTTTCCGAACGAATGAATCAAATCTTACAAAAAACTATACAGCTTAATCCCAGTGCCTCACTAACATACCCACTTAATTTCAAGCCAATCGGATGTTTTTTGCGTCAGTTATCGCGGAACAGACTGACAGACAGACAGAAACCAAAATATTTCGTGTCTCCAAAGTAAGCCTTCACTGACGTTTCGGCAATAATTAGTTACAGTAAAAAATACATTATATATTGTTCAGTCTAACTCTCAAACAAATATTATTTTAAGCTAAAATTAACAAAATACTATAAAATCCAATTATCCAAATTATTAAACAAAATAAAACCAAAATGCACCGGATTTTATATCAGACGATACTATAGTATACGCATACGATACTGTAATATAATACAGTATACGCATTTTATTTTTTTAATTTGAAGAGAAAATGGAGCGATTCTGTTGCCACAATTATAAAATTCGCACAAAAAATTATATAAAAAAATAATGTCTCAAAAATAAATTGAGATACAGCTTTCAAACAAATTGCATTTAAAAGTATATTTTTTTCTTTATAAGACGGTGAAAAAATTTTAAATGTACGATGTTTCGAAGTGTAAAATTTGCAACAGAGATGTAGTGGAGAGTATACGGGGGTATACGCTGTATACCTTCTGGATTTTTTAACCCTTTCTCGTGCAGTGTTGCCGGGCCGGCAACACCTAATTTTAATTAAAAACTTGCAAACGGCACCAGTAATATTTTAATATAATTTTGCTTTTAGAATGAAAGCTTAAATTAAGGAATTCGTAATATCTAAACAAGTCCTTTATTAATTCCGGTGTCAATCGACAATTTCTCATTTTACTAATAGAATTCGCTTGCGCCGGAAAGAGTTAAAGGAACACCGTATGCCCTCTGATTCTCTATTAAACTATAATTTACACACTCTAGGAGGGTATACCCTCTGCTTAGAGCTTATATCCGCTATTATTTTTACAACTACACCCCTGATTTGCAGTACCGAAAATTGCATGGAAAAGTGTTACGCATTTTAATTTCTTTTTCTTTTTCTTTTCAATTTCAAGAGAACGAGGTGGAACCCATCGAAATTCGACGAAAGAAAACTTTTAAGAAAGAACCGTTTCATTGATTTATAATAAATCTACAAAATTAGTTACAGTAAAAAATACATCTTATATTGGTCAAAATCTTAAACAAAAATTATTTTAAGCTAAAATTAGAAAAAAAATATATATATATATAAAACCTAATTATCCAAATTATTAAACGGAATAAAACGGAAATTCACAGGATTTAATAATAGACGATATTTTAAAAATAATGTACGCATTTTAATTTCTATTTTCCCCCCAATTTTAACACTAAAACCGCGGCGACGGGTCATTTTGACCTGTATCATATGGACAGATGACATTTCGAACCAAAAAACTTTTAATGAAATAAGCTTAATATAAGCTAAGAAAAAATATTTTCAATAAATTATTTAAACAGTTTTAAATAAAAATTCCGGTGAGAAACATTTTTATAAAACTGCAATGAATTTTCTCGCGGTTCTAGTGTTAAGATAAAATGGAGTGTTCCTGTTGCCACAATTAAAAAATTAGTACTGAAAATTATAAATAAATTAATATGTCGAGAATAAATTGAGATAGGCTTTGAAACGAATTGCATTTAAAAGTAGATTTTTTTTATCTATACGACGGTGTAAAAATTTAAAATGTGTGATTTTTAGACGTGTAAAATTCACAGTGTAGCGAAAATTGCAAAACCGAAATTGCAGGGGAAAGTCTTGCCATTCGCAAAATGACATATGCGTTACGCACAGATACGTTTGGCCTTTATAATATAGAAATGCAGTGGTTCTGTTGCCACATGACAAAACTGCTACTAAAAACTCTAAAAAAATTAATATCTCAAAAATAAATTGAGATACATCTTTCAAGCAATGTATTTAAAAGTGCATTTTTTTCTCTATACGACGGTGTAAAAATTTAAAATGTGTGATGTTTAGGAATATAAAACTTTTAGTAGCGAAAATTGCAAAACTGAAATTGAAAGGGAAAATGTTGCCATTCGCAAAATGACGTATGGATTACGCACAGATACGTTTGGCCTTTATAAGGGTCAGGGGCGTAAACGATCCTTGTTGCGTAGGGGTGGTGTAGACTCATAAATTTCCGACTCCAAGAAGGAAAATTTCCGAGTATTAAGAAAAATAAAATACCGACTATTATATACATACGTATATGTATGTATGTGTATGTACACGCACATATATATAATGTCATGTATTAAATTCGTAGAATCTTGACGGTTTATGAAAGGTTGTGTTTTTTTTGTAGTCGCCAAATCCAGTCAACTTGCGTTAAATTCTTGATAATAGCTGATATCAGAGAATTTAAATTGAGAACACAATGTGGTTGTTTTGCAGTCGTTCTACTAATCTATACGGTCAGAGCGTAAGTGTAGCAAGGCAGTGGATTCGATAATACAGTGATTTCTCCATCAGAAACGGAGCCAGTTTGTTGTTCTCAGTCGTTTATTCATCAAACATGAAAAATTAAAATGAGTCTTACATATGGAAAAATTTGTTAAGGCTTCATTCTTTGGGATGAATCTCTATATCATACTATATCATTTTCAAAAGAAAATTAAAAAAAAAAAATAAATAAAGAATCGTAGGCAGGAGATAATGTATGTTGAAATACTTAAAACAAGACAGAAATCTGAACTCCAAAGTCACTGCATCTGCTTTTTGTTAGATTCGCAGATCACGACAGATATCGACGTAAGCCAATCAGTGAAAAGAGCACTTTTAGAGATTAGTTGTAAGCTAATGACTCGAGAGGGGGTGGCTTAAGGAGCCCATACCTCGTAGCATGGTGTTTTTGAAGTAAAAAGCCTAGCATCGAAAAGACGTGGGAACATCGATTCCTGGAATTAAGATTGGAAATAAAAATAACAAAATGGCTTTTCAAACATTTGAAAATAAAAACTACCTTCTCTCAGAATATTATAGATTGGACAACTGATAAAATTTATAGAAGACTAAAAACTTTAGATTAAATAAGATATTTATTAATATACGCGTTTTAAAATTAAAGGGAAACTTAATCGAAACAAATATTAGGTATTATTAAAAAATGGGGAAATAAATAATATGCCAGAAATTTAGAATAATTTAGATGAATATTGCCAAATGAAATGTAACACACATACACACACACACATATATATAAATGTATATGTATATACTGGCAGCCTTTGCCCGCTCCGTTAGTCTGTTTTCCTAAAAGATTATTGAATAAATTTAAATAACACAAGTAAAATTAAAATAAAACTACATTTTCATAACATCTAATTAATTATCCATTACTATTGCCTTATTCGTAAAATTTTACATTATCCCCTTCAAAGTCGATATCGGCGATAAAACAGTTCTAAAATCACTGAGGTACTGAAATTAATAATTTTTTGGTAGGTTTGTTACACTGAATTTCCCGCTTCTACCTAAAATTTGTGCATAGATATGTTGAAACGATCTAAAACCTACCATTATCCCATTAAACATCATTACTTGAGAATTTCCAAAATCAATAAAATATATAAGGATTTCTAATACACTAAAATACATTATTAATTATTTGTTTAGCAGATTTACTTTCTTTAATTTCACGTTCCTACATAAAAGCGACTATAGAAATAAGGCTAGTTGATCTATAAAACGAAAGGAATTACACAACTTGCATTATATTTTTTTGTTTTTGCATTTAGGAGGTGGCATAATTGATGCAGAAAATATTGAATTATTAAAAATATTCTCAGGAATAGCAACATATAACGATTAACGGTCTTAACGATTTCATACTATATGATCATAGGCTAGAATGCTAATGGTTTAAACAGAATAGAGTTACATATTAAGAAGATTGTTTGTAAGGGATTCCTAGGGATGCCCATCGTGGCGCAAGCGTAGTTTTGTAAATTGTAACTGATATTTGCGAATGGTTCCAGTCATCTGAGTGTACCAAAGCACTACCTGGAAAAGAAAACAATGTTCTATCGCTTTAAGTTTTAACAATGAGTTAAAATCTTTTTAGCGTTTCTTTTATGAGTAAAACTGAAATTTGATTGCTCGAGAACTACTTTAAAAACAAAAATTTGCCCTTTTTTTTAAATTTAAGTTTATAATTTTTTCTAATGGCATACTTTCAATCTGCTTTGGTGTAAAAAAATTGGTGTCATGTTTGTTTTTTTTCGACTAAACAAAATGTAGTTATAATAATATGAAAAAACATTCGAATACAATTGATTAAGAAAGAAGAAAACGAACGAATTAGTTCTGATAGAAATAAAGTCATATAGATTGAAAAATATCCAGGTTAATTCGCGGTAAAAATTTAAAGTATTTGGGTGCTTTCAATTTTCATCCATCTATTTTGACTAAAATTACATAAAGTCAACAAAATTCACATTAAAAAATAGTTAGTAGAAAAAATAAAACCATAATTATTTTCTATTAAAATTAAATTCGTGTAGCTTGGAAAACATCCAGACTGATAAGGAAAAGCACTAAATATTTGCAATTCATTTTTGAATTTTCATTAGAAGAAAATTATACCTAAATTCAGTGATTTCTATCTAAATTTAAAGTTAGAGAAAAAGTAGAAGTTTCATAACTTCAATCAGCATATCGTAAAATTCCCACACCATAATTAATTTTTCGACAATACAGCAGAATCTCGACAGTTCGAAATCAAAGTGCACGAAAAAAATCGTCATATCGAAGTTTTTGAGTTCACAATATTCGACAAATCAAAGTTTATCTGTATAGTTTTATCAAAAAAAGAAAATCTGAAATATTTCCGACTAAGAACAAATTTATATAAGTTTTTTTAAATTGTTTTTTTTTCTTCTAATTAAAAACTACAATGAAAAAATTTCTTCAAGTCATAAGTTTTTACAATTTAATATGTATGTTGCAGCCAATACCCGAAATTGGCCAATTCTAGAATTGGCCGGCCAATTCCCGAATTGGCCAGCAACGTTAAAAAATGACTGGCCAATTCTAGAATTGGCCAGCCAATTCGCGAAATGGCCAGATGCAATTGGCCAATTCGCGAACTGGCCAGATGCGATTGGCCAATTCGCTAAATAGATATAAGCACTCGGCTTAATCCTTTCTAACATAGTTGAAAGTGTCTATGAATTCAAATAGTTTAGACGTCAGCCTGTCCGTAATCTAACTCGAGTAAAGTTTCCGGTTAACTTGTAATTGTCATCGTATTTGGTTTATCAATTAATTTCGATATTGAAAGGGAATTGTGTACTATTTTTGGTTAATTTAATTGGGTTCACAAAAATATTTCGTTTCAATATAATCAATGAGAATCTTTTTTACTGTACATTTTAATGTTACATTATCTTATTTACAAAAAAATTGGTACCTATGCATCATAGTTCGGATGTTGGCCAAGGCTTCCCGGCCAGTTCGCGAATTGGCCGGCCAAAACCCGAAATACGCTATTCATTTAATGTATTTCGGGTTTTGGCCAGGAAGCTTGGCCAGTTCGGGTATTGGCCGGCCAGTTCTAGAATTGGCCAGACTCCGGGTATTGGCCGCAACATGTATATTGTTTTCGACTAAAAGTACATTTTTCCGATCAAACGGGAATTTTTCCGACTGTCTTTTTCATTTTTCCAATTTGTAAGTCCTTATAGGTAAATACCATTCTCCCGACTAAACATACATTTTCCGTATTGAACGGGAATTTTTCCGACTGACTTTTTCCTTTTTTCCAATTTGTAAGCCATTATAGTAAATTACTTTTTTCCGACTAAATGAAAAATTTTCGAATTTTTAAGTCCTTATAGGTAAATACCATTTTTAAGACTAAATGTACATTTTCCCTATCTAACGGGAATTTTTCCGACTGATTTTTTCATTTTTCCGATTTCCAAGTTTTTATAGTACATAACATTTTTCCGACTAAACGGACATTTTCCCTACTGATTTTTTCCGTTTATAAGTTTTTATAGGTAAATACCATTTTTTTCCCAACCAAACATAACATTTTTTCTATAGAATGGGAATTTTCCCGACTCTGTTTTTTTCTGTTTTTCCAATTTGTAAGTCATTATAGAAAATAAATTTTTTCCGACTAAACGAACATTTTTCTGATTTCAAAGTCCTTACAGGTAAATACTGCTTTTAAGACTAAACGTACATTTACCTTATCGAACAAAATTTTTCCGACTGATCTTTTCATTTTTCCAATTTCTAAGTCTTCAATATTTTTCCGACTAAACGGAAATTTCCCGACTGATTTTTTTCGTTTTTCCAATTTATAAGTTTTTATAGACAAATACCATTTTTTCCCAACTAAGTCTATTGTTTTACCGATAAACACGAAATTTTCCGACTGATTTTTTTGAGGGGGGGGGGTTGCCGCACCCCCCCCCCCCCGGGATTTACGCCCCTGATAAGGGTGTATTTCGATTCAAACTGCTTGTTTTTCAATTTATTTTTAAATTCATTTTTACTCTCATATTCATCAAAGTGGCCAAATCTCTTATTTAAAAAGTAAACAAAGTGCCGTGATGTTGATTAAGCAATCAAAAAAGGCATTTTTAACAGATTTTCCCGAAGCGGGAGATCTGGGAACGAAAAAAAAGGGTCATACTGAGAAGATAATTGTTTATAAATCAAATTCCGATTTATTTGTAAATTCATTTTTGCTCTCACATTCATCAAACTGACAAATTGTCTTATTTAGAAAGTACACAAGGTGCCGTGATTGTTGCCCCCCCCCCCCCCCAAAAAAAAGGGCAATTAAAAACGGCATTTTGAACCGATTTTTCCAGAGTGGGATATCTAGGAACGAAAAAATGGGTCATACTGAGAGAGATCAAATTCTAATCAATTGAGCGTCAAATGACATCACACAGCCCCTTATACGTCTCTTCAGAAATCCCCTCAGCAAATTTCATGTTTCTACGAATGCGTATTTTTTTTTTTTTCCCAACTGGGTTTTGACATCTTGTAATCTGATTGGTCAGAACTTTCTGCATCAAAGAGGCTTTTCTTTTCGGGAAGGAATTATGCTTGGCGAAATTAAGAAGTAGAGAATTTAGATAAGATGGACGGAGAAAGAAAAAAAAATAGTATTCTGTATTTCGATAGACTTTTTTTTTTCTGTTGTTTGTTTAAGTTAGAGGTCAATGGCAAAAGTGATTTCTGCAGATAAAAGATAATTTTCAATAATTTACAAGAAATGTGAGAAAATAGGAGAAGAGAGGGGGGGGGGGGGTCATCTGCGTTTCGATAGCATTTTGCCACTTTTTAAAGAATCATGAGGGAGGCTGTGTACATTACTTAATACACATAGATGTAGAAGTGGGGCGGACGGAAATCGGGTGTTAGAAATAAATAAACAGTTCCAATATTTCACTGAGTGAATATTTAATTATAAGTTTCTGGGTTAGATGACTGGTACATACAAATACACAATTCTCGACTAAATACAGTATAAAATAAAAAGGACAAATAACTGATATTAAAGTTAATATGGGTATCAATCGATCCCTTTCACACAGTTCTAAAACGGAAATCTCGTTCCGTTAAAAACACGGGCGTGCAGCAGACCCATCTGCTCTGCACCGCCGCTCAAGGCCCTCTCTCTCTGCAATATCTTCTAGCTCCCACACTTTTCCATATTGCACTTAGCTTGCAAATATTTTCCTGGGATGGGCATTTGAACTTCGCCCAGCTATCGAAACTATGCACATCCATTGTCAGTCGAAGTCTTGTGGTTTCTGGGGCTAAATTACCTCTACATCTCGTCCATCCTGACCTATCTGTGACCTCACAGAGCTTAATACCAACTGTAAGCTCCAGATCAGACTCCATACGACTTTCATAAAAATAGTGGAATCACAAAACACACACTAAAATTCCATATTAAATCACTGAAAAACTAATAATAATAATAAAAAGTCTGGTGCTAGTCCAAGTGTTCATAAACTATTAAAAGTTTTTTTTTTTTTTTTCCCAGTCACAGTTCAGTTTTTTTTTTTTTTTTTTTTTTGCATAAAATAATGTCTAAAAAATAACGTTAAATGGATGTACTTGGAGTTATAAAACACTATATGGCGATACATAAACAAATAAACAACAACAAAAAAAAACACATAAAAGAAATACTTGAAAAACATCATATTTTAGGGTGTAGAAACCCATGGTTTCATGCAGTCAGCTGCAGTCGATGTCACTCTTGGACCCTCTTGGAAGCCTACTTTTTCGACATCGTATCTGTCATTGCTTTTGATTTTGATCACTTTGTAAGGACCAAAATATTTAATTTTTAATTTCATGCCGACCCCAAATTGGGTTCTTTTTATGGCAACTAGATCACCAACTTTATAACACCTTGCTTTTTTCCGCTTACGATTAAAACTTTTACTATTTTCTTCCTGGATTTTTAGAATGTTTTGCTTAGCAATATTTCTATTGTTAAGTCTTTCTTCCATGAACGCGTTTTCATGTTCCTCATCAATAATTCGTTTAATATTTAAATCCTCCTTATCCCTTAATTTTACTCCTGTTAATAACTCAAAAGGGGTATACTGAGTGCTACGCGAAATCGTACTGTTCATTATTCGTTGTACGGTTGGCACATATTTATACCATTTCGTCGGATCATCGATGGATAATTTACTCAGGATATTTATGAGCGTTTTCTGTGATCGCTCTACCTGGCCGTTTCCCCTCGGTATACCTGTCGTAATTAAAACGTGTTCTATCTTTTCATCTTCGAGATATTCCTTAAATTCATTTGAAGTAAAAGCGGCTCCACGATCGCTAATTATACGTTCTGGATTTCCAAATATGGCTTGTTGAATTTTTAATTTCGAAATCACCTCTTTAGCGGATGTTGTTTTGACAGGATAAAACCACACAAATTTTGTGAAAGCGTCCACTACAGAGAAAATAAAATTATAATTTTTGTTTGTTGAAGGTAGCGGACCTAAATGATCGATATGGTAAGTTTGAAGTGGCGAATCTTGTTTAGGGATGGGATTTAGCAATCCTTCACCTTTACCTTGTTTCCTGTTGCATAGTATGCACTCAATACAATTTCCTATCACGTTTTCGATCTGTTTTCGAAGGTTAGGGATATAATAATCCTGTTTCACGATCGCTTCAGTTTTAGCAACAGCATAATGTCCCTTAATGTGAATTTCGCGAATAATTTCCCTTTGCATGCTTTCTGGTACCATAATTAATTCTCTATCGTTTTCATATTTATACACAATATTTCGCCTAACAAAATAATCATTACTTTCGTTTTTTTCAACTAATGTTTTTATAGTTTGAATGTAATCATCTTCGTTTTGCGCTTTAGTCAATTTTGCTGTAAGTTCATCCTGTGAACGCGTTAAAGTTAAAACCATGTTACGACTCAATGCATCGACATGTTTCATTTGATTTCCGGCTCTGTGAACAATTTGGTAGTCAAATTCTTGAAGAAATAATGCCCACCTCGCAACTTTAGGTGTAAGATCTTTTTTCTCTAAGGTTTTTTGAAAAGCAGAACAATCGGTTATTATTTTAAATTTATTTCCTAACAAATAAGTTCGAAATTTCTTTAATGCTTCGATGACAGCAAGTGCTTCGAGCTCATAACTACTATATTTCGCTTGAGCGGGCGTTGTTTTCTTGCTCATGAAATGAACTGGATGTAAATTTCCGTAATCATCTTTTTGTAATAAGATTGCTCCGAAACCTAAACTACTAGCATCCGTATGTAATTCCGTTTCTGCCCCCTTTCTAAATATGTGTAATACTGGATTACTAGACAGTTTATTTTTTAAAATTTGGAAAGCTTCTTTTTGATTTGGTCCGAAATTGAATTCATTTTCCATTTTTAAAAGATCACTCAAAGGTCTAGCAATTCTAGCATAATCAGCGATATACTTCCTGAAATATCCGGTAAGTCCCAAAAAACTCTGGAGTTGCTTTTTATCTTTTGGTTCAGGAAATTTTGTAACAGCTATAACATGAGTTTCGGAAGGTCGAATTGTTCCATTCTCAATTACGTATCCTAAGAATTCAATTTTTCTCTTCAAAAACTGACATTTAGGAAAGTTAAATTCGAGGCCATACTCTGATGCTACCTGAAACACACGTTTCAATTTAGAGAGCGCCTCTTCCTCAGTCTGCGCAGGGACAATTATATCGTCTAAGTACACGGAAATCGTTTTATCTCTAATTAATTCTTTAAGGCATGCATATATGTAACGTTGAAAAAATTGTGGAGCGACATTTAAACCGAATGGCATTACATTGTACTCGAATTGTTGATTATTCGTAACAAACGAAGTAAACTTTTTACTATCCTCATCAACCTCTACGTGAAAAAATCCATTTTTCAAATCTAATGTACTGAACACCTTACTCTGTCCAATCTCATCTAAAATATCGTCAATCACTGGAAGGGGATAATTATCTCTAATTATCTTTTTGTTAAGTTTCCTATAATCTATGCATAATCGGTAATCTCCATTTTTCTTTCTCGCTAAAACAATTGGTGCAGCATAATTTGAACAACTTTCTCTTATAATACCCTTATCAAGCCAATCTCCTATTTGTGTATCAACAAATGCTTGTTCAGCAAACGCTAATCGCCTTGGCCTTTGTACAACTGGTATGTCATCGCTTAACACTATCTTAACTTTCAAGTCAACACTTTTCGTTTTCTCAGGCTTATAATTCGTAATCAAATTAATTAATTCTTCCCTTAAACCGCAGTCGGCAATATGCGTCATATCGATTTCATTTACATTAACCGCATTAGCTATTTCTGCTAAGCAAACAGATTCGGGTTCATGAGAATCAGCTAAAGAATTTTCAGTCATGGGTGTGTTTGAAGAATTCAACCGCAAGTCTGGGTTCCTCTTCAACATCTAACCGCAAGTCAGATTTAACCGTGAGAATGTTTTTAACATCTTTGACCGCGCCTATCTTTGGAATTTCTAAGGGTATCTTTGTAACAACGTTTACATTGTAACTTTTTCCATCGTTCCGCTTACCCGTCACTTTTAAGCCATTGTTTGATATTTCGAAATTTAATTTATTCAAACAGTTATTTCCGAGAAGCATTTCATATTTTAAATCCTGCAAAACGTACACATCGCAATTTACACTAACATCATCAATTTTTATATTAGTATTGAAAAAACCTGAAGGAATTACTCCATCACCACTAATACCTGTCAATTTCACATCATTCTTACTTAAATTAGGCCTTCCCAAAATTCTATAAAGTTCATTGTTTATCATTGTCACATCTGATCCACTATCAACAAAACAATTTACGCGTTTCCCTTTAATTTCAATACTTTTGACAATTTTATCCGACGGACAAAATTTATTACTCATGGCGTTCACCGCTTTCGTGTTATTTAAACCGTAGTGATTACTTTTATTTCCCTCCATTCTGCGAGGACACTGATTCGATTTATGAGAGACAAATTCATTGCAATAAAAACATTTAGTTTTGAAAGGGTTATAATTATTCCTTACCCCGTTCTTGTTGTTTTGGGAAAAATTGTTCTTCCGGCCAAAACTTTTGTTCTCTATGTTCTGAGAAAAACGTTTACTATCGCTATTTTTTACTTCCGAATTCTTCCTAACAATATTACGGGCCGCCTCATAATCATCAAGTTTACTTATAAAATCTGAGACCTTAGTAAACTTAGGCAAGTCATCAATAAAATGATCCCTTACTTCCAATGGTAATTTTTTCCTTATTTGGTCAATAACTAGAAGGTTTTTTAAATCTTCAAAAGACGAAATGTTCAGACCTGTCAACCATTCTTCTAAAAAATTCGTAAGTTCAAATGAGTAATCGCGCCACGAGGCCGAACTTTCTTTTCTGTGGCCAAAGAATTTCTGTCGAAATTGTTCCGCACTAAGCTTGAATCTTTTCAATAATAACTGTTTAACATAATCATAATCATTCGAGAGTTCCTCATTTTCGCGACCTATTATGTTAACTATTTCTAATGGTAACAGACCTAGTAAATAAGTCACCCAATTCTCCTTTTCTACCCCCAATCTTTTTATTTGTCTTTCGAACAGCGTGAGATATATACTTATTTCTTCACTGGTATCATATCTCGCGATTAATTTTAAAACATCAGGAGTTTTCACTCCGGCGTTAAGCATCATTTCGGATTTGTTTTTTGCGCTAAGTTCTAACTCTAATTTTTTTTAATTCATATGCTTTTTTTTCGTTTTCCTCTATTTCTTTATTTTTATCTTGTTCCAACCTTTCGCTAACGAGACCGTCTAATAAGTTTTTGACTAAGTCTTCGTTATAACCGTCCGATTTGGTTATTATGTCGGCTAACTGAACTTTTGTCGCGCTTTCCTCAGCACTCAGCCCCAATTCATTTAACACTGACAATAAGTCTATTTTCTTTGCCCTTACCAAATATGCCATTATTCCTACAAAAACTCTATCAAATATACTAAAATATCTTATAAAAATATTATATATATATATATATAAGCAAAATTATTTTCTATTCATAAACTCACATTACAAAACAAAATTCTTTAATGTTTAAAATAAAAGCAAGATGCTATAAGTTTTATATTTAATTACCATTTAT
The DNA here is from genome assembly GCA_964019185.1 of Maratus speculifer. NCBI lineage: Eukaryota > Metazoa > Arthropoda > Arachnida > Araneae > Salticidae > Maratus > Maratus speculifer. Next base: position 308,842,712 of record OZ025289.1, read on the forward strand.
GGGAAAAAACCACTTACTTCATTGTGGATATCCTCTGTTCTCATGAAAAATAATACACAAAATATATTATAACTTCAAATCAAATATATATATGATAATTATGGAAACCTCGATATAGATTGATCAATATCTTAATACATATCTGTATATGTTAAAAAATATAAGCCCTAAAAAAAATGCACCGGGCTTGAAAATACTAAAACACTAGGACATTTCAGCCCTGTATCACTTTGCTTCGAAAAAATTTCACTCGCGTAAAAATCGCCTCGCAAAAAAAAATCACAGCGAGGGTTCTTGAAAGATAAAACATGCACCCAGTACGCACAATTAATCGGTTGGTAAAAAAATAGCACTTAGCTGGTAAAAAAAAACACACTACCAGCATTCGTCGAAGAAAAAAAAACCCACAAATTCGTTGCACTCGCGCACTCGTTAACTTTACAACTCGTAAAAAAAAATGCACTACGAGTTGTTTCTTGTGGCACCGCAACAGCACTGTTTTCTTCCGGACAGCTCAAACACACGCAGCTCTCGGACAGTCGAAGCAGCTAAATAATTCTTTCTTTTCTTCGTAAAAATAGCGATTCCAGCAATCATTGGAGTAGCAGGGAATATCCAATTTTATCGCCGACCAGCTGAAAAGTTGTTAAAAGTCCAACGGAAGTCAAACGGTTGATCCTATTAATGCCAAATTACTATGAAAAGTTCTTGCAAGTCCTCTGGTTCATCCAGGGCGAGCCCCCAAAATTTGTAGAAGTGGGGCGGACGGAAATCGGGTGTTAGAAATAAATAAACAGTTCCAATATTTCACTGAGTGAATATTTAATTATAAGTTTCTGGGTTAGATGACTGGTACATACAAATACACAATTCTCGACTAAATACAGTATAAAATAAAAAGGACAAATAACTGATATTAAAGTTAATATGGGTATCAATCGATCCCTTTCACACAGTTCTAAAACGGAAATCTCGTTCTGTTAAAAACACGGGCGTGCAGCAGACCCATCTGCTCTGCACCGCCGCTCAAGGCCCTCTCTCTCTGCAATATCTTCTAGCTCCCACACTTTTCCATATTGCACTTAGCTTGCAAATATTTTCCTGGGATGGGCATTTGAACTTCGCCCAGCTATCGAAACTATGCACATCCATTGTCAGTCGAAGTCTTGTGGTTTCTGGGGCTAAATTACCTCTACATAGATATATGACATTAAACATTATATGTTGGTAGAAAAAAGGTGCCGAAGTGAAAATTTCAGAAGAGAGGAGAGTGATATGATAAGGTCATTTACTGTAACTACAAATTAGCAAATTATTAAAAAGTTAAAAAAAAAATCCAAGTAATTTTTATTTTATCTTTTATTTTTTTTTAATTTAAAATATTTTTTTTAATTTTCAATTTTTTATTGATTTATAATTTGGTATACTTGTAAATTTATTTAATTGAAGAATTTAATTGTAATTATTCAAATAGATTATAATTTTTACCCATTTTTAATGATTTTAAATTTAATAATCCTCATAATTATGAAACTCTGTAAGCTCTAAGGATTATGTGCTTGGAGAGGGAGAAATAAAATTGTCAGTAGTTGAAGAATCGTAAAAGATATAATAAAATACTAAAAATAGCAAATAGGAGGGATGACTTAAAAAATAAATAATTATAGACTGTAAATTTTGCATGAGTTTTTGGACGTAGAAATTTCAGAGAGCATTAAATTTAGAAAAAATCTTTTAGACCGGGCGGCGGCAGCACAGACAATCACCTCATCGAGTTTACGGATGAAATTTTAGGATTAGTTAAACCTCGATTTGCATATTAAAAGTAATCGGTCTGCCAAATCAAATTTTGGTGGAAAACACGTGAAAACCCGTTGTTAGAGGTTGACTGGTAGATTTACCATTGTGAATCCGTGAACTCGGTGAGAGGATTATCTGTGCTATTTAGAAAAAGTAGAAATCAATGATGTACAAAAATTTTAAAACTTAAAAAAAAAAAAAAAAAAAAAAAAAAAAAAAAAAAAAAAAAATGCAATGATTTTATTTTTTTGAAATAGCAAGTAAATAATCCGGCGTCAAAAATTTCACTTGAAATTTTAATTTCTCCTGCCCCTATGCGTACGTAATTTTGAAATATTTATATTTAAAAAATATTTTCAATTATTTGTTCAAACAATAGTCAACCACCTAAATTCCACCTAAAGTCCAACCTCCTTGCAATTTCCGATAGAACATTTTTAGGTACAACACACTTCAGTTTGTAAGCCGTATATCTTAGTTTTTTAGCTCACTGGCTATCAAAGCCAGAGAGCTTATGTGCCCGCCCGTTCTGAATGTATGTACTTGCATACGTAATGCATAATAAAAATATCCGATTTACTTAAAAATTTTGAATATAAGCTTATTGGCGCTTTCCTGATTAATTCAAAGAGTTCATTCGATAAGTATAAGAAGGGAAACGGGGGTTATTTATATAAAATCCATTTATATAAATTAAAGAGAGGCGCTTCCCTTTATTTTATATGAATGGGTTTTTCACGCAGAATTAGCAGATTTCGATCAAATCTTAGGTATAGGATCATTCTGATGAGGTGTTTCCGTGATTAGTATTGGGTGTTTATTAGATAAGTTTAAATAGGAGAAATAGGGGGGTCATTATCCTCCCTCTCTTAATTGAAGTTAATGGGTTTTTCACGCAAAATTTACCGATTTTCTTCAAATTTTGGATATAGGTTCATTCTGAAAAGGCGTTTCTCTAGTTTGTTTTTGGAATTCATTGGATAAGTATAAAGAGGAGATAGGGGAAACTACGCCTCATAATTTAGGTAAAGGGTTTTTTCATGCAAAATTAACCGATTTGTTTCGGTTTTTGGATACAGATTCATAGTGGAAAGAAGCTTACCTCATTAGTTGTAGTATTCTTTTGTTAAGCATAAAGGGGTTTAGGGGCGATTACCTCTCCCTTAAGTTAGCTAAATAGAGTTTTATACAGAGTTATACGATTTGCTTTAAATTTTGGATGTAGGTTAATTCTGATAAGTTGAATTTTTGAACTGTTTTGGAGATTTAATGGTTAAGTAAAAAGGAGGGAACGGAAGACAACGCTTCTTAAATTACATAAATGGTTTTTTAAGCAGAATTATTCGACTTGCTTCGAATTTTGGATACAGGTTTTTTATATGATAAGGGGTATCTCTGATTAGTTTTTTTTTCTTTTTTTTGGGGGGGGGGGTGTTCAATGATTAAGTATAAAGAAAGAAAACGAGGGAGGGGGGTCCTTTAATTTGTTTTTTTTTTTTTTTTTGAAGAGCATTTTTATATAAGGCTGTAATATACAACTAGTGTGCATAGCCTATGAGCACTATGCCGTCAGTTTAATTGGTCATATTTTTTTTTGTTTCTTTCTGGTATGCACATATATTTATACATCTGAATTTCTATTCTAAATATGTTAAGGAAACTAATATGTTCCGTTTTGAAAATAATCCTCAAATCGCTTTTTGTTTTATATATATATATATATATATATATAATGTTTGCCTTGTTTTGTTTTGCTTGTATGATGTTATTTAAAGAAAAATAATCTAATGCTTACAAAATTCGAATATGTTGTTAAATGTAACACAGCATTCATCCATTTAAAAATGGGCATCTTCTAAACAAAACATCTTGTAAAATTCCAATATGTTGCTGAAATATAACACAATAATTATTCATTAAAAATTGGGCATCTTCATAAAACTCCTATCTTTTTAGTTGAAGATCAAGTTATATTGTTATTGTCTGAAACTGTTATACTTGTTGGATAATTAAATTACTTTAATAATGTTGAGTTTTTACTTTATTCTATCCTAACAAGAAGAAATTATTGGATTCGTGAAAATTTTCGAATTCCGGTTTTTGACGGTTTTACACGTTTTATGGATCAGACATTCCAAAAAAACATGCTTTTTAAAAATGTGTGTAAAGATCTACGCGCTCTAACTCAAGAACTAATGCACGAAATTTGGTAAGAAATTATACTCTGATAGTCCCTTTTATAAATTGATGCTGATTAGCTTTGGAATCAATCGCTCAACAGGTGGCGCTGCTGTGCTGCATTTTTTACGATTTACACGACAGCTATACTTCAATAATGCACGGATTTCTAACAAACTTCAGATTCTGTTAGTCCTTGACATGAATTGTTAAAATTTTGGTGCAAATCGCTCAACAGATGGCGCTGCTATGCTACATTTTCACGATTTCCGCAACAACTCTATCTCTAACTAATGCACAAGTTTCTATCAAATTTCAGATTTTGTTAATCTTTGACATGAATTCATGTTGTTTATGTTTTGGTGTAAATCGCTCAACAGGTGGCGCTGCTATGCTGCATTTTTCATGATTTCCGCAATAACTCTATCCAATGGCGGATCTAAGGGGGGGGGGCGATGGGGCGATCGCCCCCCCCTTGAGCCCAGTAAAGGGTCTGAAAACGTTGCCCGCACGGAAAAAAGAATGGACTTAAACTCGAGACCGGCGCGGCCCGGCCCGGGCCGCGCCATTTTTAAGTTACTGGACTGGGTCAGGTCTTTACACTTTCAGAACCGGGGCGGATCGAGTCTTACTTTTTCCTGTAGAGCGGAATCGAGCCACACTTTTCTTTTCAGGGCGGGCCTGGCGTGGATTTCGTTCTTCCTTGAGGTAAACGCTCGGTCTAAGATCGAACCAGACCATAAGGGAAGAGAAGCAATGGCGGATCTAAGGGGGGGGGGGGCGAAAGGGCGATCGCCCCCCTTAGATCTGCCATTGGCGGATTCAAGGAAAATGCGCCTTGGCATTTTTCAAGGCGAAAGGCCGATCTCCCCCCCCCCCTTGGGCTAATAAAAGTTTCCTAAAAAGACATGCATCCTCGCAGGAAATGAATTGAAGCCTAACTCGAGTCCGGGGCGGGCCGCGCCTTTTTAATTTCACGAGGCTCGGGCTGGGTCAGGTCTTCTCGCTTTCAGAACCGGGCAGTATCGTGATCATTATTTTTCTGTAGATTTGGGTCGGGCCCAATGGCGGGTCTGAGGGGGCGATCGTCTTTACTTCTTGGGCAATAAACGTTTCCCAAAAATACATGCATCCTTGCAAGATCCTAACTAGAATTCAGCGCCCCCCCCCCGGGCCGCGCCTTTTTAAGTTCCGAGGCTCGGACTGTGTCTGGTCTTACCGCATTCAGAACTCGGCCGTCATTTATTTGATACTATCAAGATCATCATTTTTCTGCTGATTTGGATTGGGTCTGACTTATTTTTCTTCCAGATCGAGTCTGGCCTGTAGTCATTCCTTTTAGATGTCTGCATTAGTGATGACACAGGTTCAGACTTAGCCCGTGTCCGATAAGGGATCGTGCTCTGTTTTTATGCTGGTCTACTAATTTTATTCGGACTCATTTTTTCTGAAATCTGAAAATGTTACTTATCGATGAATAGAAATATGTAAAAAACTTTTTTTCCTTTTAAAAATTAGTACTTATTCCATTTCAAATCAATGTCTTGCTATTTTGATAAAAATGAAAAAGAGGCACTTTTTTATTTTAGTATTTGAATGCTATCAAAGAAACAAAACAAAACAAATCAAACAATTGGTCATATCTACATCTGTAGATTTATATTCAAGCATTGCAGACGACCGCCGATCTGGCGCCTACGAAAAAAGGCGGGAATAATGAATTTGTGTTTAGTTCGATTTTTGTTTGTGGCAGAGATTGTTTTGCAATTGGATCTTTTATTATTATTATTTAGGCATGTAACGCGAAAAGAATATTTTCTTTTGATTTTATTTTGCGGTTACCGAATAATTTAAATTTCTAGTGTATGCAACGTATACAAATCGTAATCGCTTTTCATATGGAAATAACTGTAGTAATTATCATTTCTTTTGGGATCTCTGCTGATGCCGTAGCGGTAAGTAAATGTATTTACCATATTCTTGCGATCGAGTAGTGTTTCCACTGTTCCTAAAAAAGTTTTGAACTTTAAAATTTTTAATTTGAGGTTATTTTTTGGGTCATGCTATAACGAAGGCTTGTTATGAAGAATGAAATGGTTATAGTTAAAAATGTGCATTTTTTGCAGAAAATTTAAAAATGTTGTTCGATTTGACAGATAATAGACAGTATTTTCTACAGGTTCCATGCATTTATTCATGAAACACACTTCATTACCATGTCCATTGTCCATAATATTTTTTTTACTAAAACAGAGACAACATATGAAAATCCTTTTATGCGTAAAGTATATTTTTACTTTACATCAAACTGTTCTTTTGATAATATTAAATTTAATGTTTCGTTTAACAGCCTTTTTTTAATATAAAAAATAGCTTTAAAATTATAATTACTTTTGGAACATTTTTTATTAGTATTATGCAATTTTTTCTACTGTATAATTTCATTATCGGGTTTTGCTCTTGATGCCGCAAAATGTTTCTGCCTCAGGCGGGACCAGGCTGTGGAGTAATATCCCAAATTTATTTCTAGTCCGCACTGACCAAAATTTCCCTGGTCGGGGTTCGGTCGGAATGAAAGTTAAATTTCGGTTCGTGTCCGACCCAGCCTAGACGTATACATATGCCCGGGCCTGTCCGAGTAGGCGAAATGGGTCCGAATTTTCTAACGGGCCAACAAAATTTGAATAATTTTTCCAACAGGCTGGGCCAATAAACAAAATAAACGGGGCGATCCGGCAAAAAAATTAAAGGGCCATATGGGCCGAGCCCATAAAAAAAAAAAAAAAAAAAAAAAAAAAAATGCGGGCTCACTGGCCCTTTGTAAAGATTTAAGCAGGAACGTTAAAATATGAGCTATTTTCAATTATATGTGTTTAATGAGAATAAATATAAATATGCGTCATCAATCGAAACTAGTTTGGCAACATCAATACAGAAATCTAACTTTTACAGTGTTGAGATCAGCATCGGAGAATTATATTGTGTGTAACCCGGGTTTAATATTTCTTTTTAGCAGGCTCGTACCGGCCCGAGATCAGGCTTGCATTGCTTTTCTACATATAGACGAGCTGGGCTGGAACTAGACTTAATTGTTCTCAAGATGTGTAGGACAGATAATATGCAGTGTCTGTCGTGCGAAAGGGGAGGCGAAGGATGCGGTCGGCCCGGGCTTGGAAATTTAGGGGGCGCCAAATTTATGCTACCAGCGTAATTTTTGGCCTGTTACAAGAAAAAGTTGGGTCGGAGGGGGGGGGGGCGCCACATTTTGCTTTGCTCTGAGCTCAGTTTTCTCTTCGCACGTCAAATGATTGCGGATTTTTCTACCTTCTCATGCTGTCGCTTCCAGAAATTCTATTCAAAACGATAATTTTCACAGTATTTTCTTAAACTGCTTATCAAAAAATGGATTACGTCATAGTTTTTGAATAAAAACACCTGCTAATGTGATCCACAACATAAACATTAGTTATCCCGACCAGCAGCAAAAGAAACAAAGTCAACCGGACCCAAACCTGACCCACAGCAAAAACTAGAAGTCAACCGGATCCAGACCCGACCCACAGCAAAAACTAGAAGTCAACCGGATCCAGACCCGACCCACAGCAAAAACTAGAAGTCAACCGGACCCAGACCCGACCCACAGCAAAAACTAGAAGTCAACCGGAACCAAACCCGACCCGCAGCAAAAAATAAAAGCAACATGACCCGCAGTGAAAAAATTAGCCCCGACCCACGCATTAAAGTCGAGTCTCCAAATTTCTAAAATCGCCCCCCCCCCCCCTTGAGGACTCTCCAGATCCGCCCTTGACTCTATCTCAAGAACTGACGCACAGATTTTCATTAAACTTCAGATTCAGTAAATCCGTGATATAAACTAGTTCTGTTTACACTTTGGCGTCAATCGCCCAACAGGTTTCTCTGGTATGCTGAATGATCCCCGATTGCTGTAATATCTCAATCTCAAGAACTAATTCTCGAATGTTCATCAAACTTTAGATTCGGGTATAGGTGGATAAATATTATTGCTGCTTATGTTTCGCATAAATCGCCCAACAGATGGCGCTTTTATGTTGCATTTTTTCATTACTTACAATAGTGCAATTTCAATAACTAAAAGTCCTTCCGGCAATGCCGGGAGGAAGAGGTAGCTTTCATATATTTATATATTTATAATTCCACGACATCATAAAGTGTATGCCATTTTAAAGCAACATGATGGATCGTTCAGATCAGACCGTTTCAAAATGTCAGCCATAAGCAAAATTCAAAGTGCTATAACTCAATCATTTTTCAAGATATAGACAAAATAAAAAGTGTTCTAGAATCGTTGTTTTAAGTTTTAACAAGTAAAAGAAAAATATTTTTCAACTTTTAATTTTTTCGCATTTAATTTTAAATTTAAATTTTTTTTTAAATTTAAAATGGCCATCATTTTGAAACAAAATGGTGGATGATGCTGGCCAACGAACTCGGTCGAGACATTTGTATGTACTATGTACATACCAAGTTTCATTGAAATCGGTTGATAAATACGCGTGTTATCACGTGACAAAAATCAGATCGTTTCAAAATGTCAGCCATAAGAAAAATTCAAAGTGCTATAACTCAATTATTTTGTAAGATATAGACAAAATAAAAAGTGTTCTGGAATTGTTGTTTTAAGTTCTAACACGTAAAAGAAAAATATTTTTCAAATTTTGATTTTTTCGATTTAATTTTAAATTTAAATTTTTTTAAAAATTTTAAAATGGTCGCCATTTTGAAACAAAATGGCGAATGATGCTGACCAACGAACTCGGTCGAGACATTTGTATGTACTATGTACATACCAAGTTTCATTCAAATCGGTTCATAAATACGTTAGTTATCGCATGACAAAAATCAGATATATATATATATATATATATATATATAATATATGGTTATATATATATACAGGGTTGTTATAATTAAAGTTCGCCTATTCAGAAGGCTCTGGAGCCGGTTCTATTGCTCCAAACGACACAAAATTTCACTAGTACATAGTTAAAGAGATGCGCTCTGCGAAAATCGAAAAAATATTAGTCAAATATTTTATTACTAGGTGGCGCTGCACCAATATTTAAGGCGATGTGTGCAGATTGATTATATCAATATCAGTCAATCCAGACGAAATACACAAATTTAAAAGTTTCAACAAACTTCAACGAGCTGCGAATTGTTATAATTAAGTTCACCTAATCAGACAGCTCTAGAGCCTGACCTATGACTCCGAACAATACAGAAAAATGAATATCATTTCATGTGATGTAATCTGCATCAACAAAAATAAAACATGTCGCTCGACAGTAAGGAAATAACGAAGAATAACATGACGCATGCTCAATGAATCCTTCGCCATTTTTAATAATGCATTCCATTCTAAGAATTGTGCTTTCTACAGCATTGCGTAAACTGTCCTGTAAGATTGAGCGAATGTGAAGTCTAATGCTGTGTTTTAGATCAGAGATTGTCTGACATCTGTTTTTAAATACAGAATCTTTCAAAAATCCCCAAAAAATAAAGGAATCTGCAAATATTGGCTTAAATATTGGCGCAGCGCCACCTACTGACAAAAATTTTAACTAATTTTTTTTTCGATTTTCGCAGAGAGCATGTCTTCAACTACGTACTAGTGAAATTCTGATTCGTTTGGAGCCATAGAACCGGCTCTAGAGCCTTCTGAATAGGCGAACTTTAATTATAACAACCCTGTATATATATATATATATCAACATTTGAACGGAGGGTGGTTTTGGGGTCTGGGGTTCATGATCGGTGAAAATATACCAAAATTTTCCGGAAGTGCTTTCCTCCGGACGGCTGCAATAGGTAGCTTTTTACTTTTTGTAATGAAAGCTACCTAATACACGGAATTTCATGCCTTTAGAATCCTCACGATGAGCTCAGATTTTCATTCAATTTTGGAACTGTGGGAGCGAACTTTAAAGTATTAACATGTATTAGATAGAAGAAAGTTTTGGGATTGTCACATTCCGACTAGTTATTCTTTAGTTTAATGTTTTCATTTCATTAGGATCTGTTTGAACTTTGAAACGTATGCATTAAGGGCACTAAAAATAATTTAGTTTACAAAACTTAAACTCCAACCCTCAATATAGTTAGTTATATAAAAAAAAACTAGTCACATCTGGCAATCCCAAAATTTTCTTCTCTCTTATGCATGTTAATACTTCGTCAAAATGCAGCATAACAGCACCACCGGTTTGGTGGTTTAATCCAAAATCTAGTCAGCAACAACTTATGTCAACCTATTACTGAATATGAAGTTTGATGAAAATCGGTGCATTAGTTTTACAGACAGAGCTATTGCAAAATCTTAAAAAAAAAAAATGTGCACAATCGCGTCACATGTTGGGTGATGTACACAAAAAACTAATCAGGATCAACTTTTTATCAGGTACTAACTGAATCTGAATTTTGACGAAAACCCATGTATTAGTTTCTTAGATATATTTATTGTGAAATCGTGAAAAATGTAACTCAGCAGAGCCATATGTAGTGCGATTTACACCAAAAACTAAACAACAGTAACTTATATCAGGGAATAACTGAATCTGAAGTTTTAGAAAACTTCATGCATTACTTCTTGAGATAGAGCTATCCCGATAATCATACACTATGGCAGCGCCAACTGTAGAGCGATTTGCACCAAAACTTAATCAGCATAATATTATGTCAAGTAAGAACTAAATCTAAAATTTTGTTAAAATCCATGCAGTACTTCTTGAGATATGGCTATTATAGAAATTGTGAATAATGCAGCATAGCAGCGACACCTGTTGAGTGATACATACCAAAAACTAATCAGATCTAATATATTTCAAGGTCTCACAGAATTTAAAGTTTTGTGAAATTCCGTGCATTAATTTTTGAGGCAGAGCGCTCACAATTTTTTGTCACATACAGACTACCGGACAAACTAACAGACAAACATTTTGTAAAAACATGTTTTTCGGGTTCTCTGACCCCTAAAACATGCAAATCCTTCGAAAACCAGATTTCGAAAATTTTCACGAATCCAATTCATTCTTATTGTAAAAATAGTAAAAAGTGAAAAAAAAAAAAAAAAAAAAAAAAAAAAACAGTTTCAGTTAATATGAAATAACGAACTCATAAACACTGTTATAAAAAATGGTCCTTTTGAAACATTAAAATGAAAGTTTTTTTAAGTTGTTTACTTAAAAAGTAAAAATGGAGCCATTATAAGATCGCTCGTGTGTCGGTCTGACCGTAAGAATTAATTTCCTCCAAAATTATTGAATGTGAAACTTTCGAAATTACCCAGATTATAAAGGCTATTAATTCGCATATTTATATATTTTTAACTATTCACGAGTATATTTACAAATAACCTAGGAGCATTAATTCAAGTTACTTGATAGAAAAAATGCATATTGTGAGAATATATTGTTTAAAATATCTCATCCAAGGATTACTGATAATAATTTTCGGAAATAAATTGTTGGTAATTAGCTATGTTATTAATTAGAAACCTATCTATAAAAAGCGCCACGTACCAAGGCGATATTGCAAGTTTGAGACCTTTTTTTCGAAGCGCGCTTAATAAAATGTTATGGTTAAACATTGTACCTGGTTGTATTTTGCATTAGGGTATCTCTTCTGTGTGAGTAAAACTTGCACTTAACTGATTGTTGTTTTTAGTATAATTTTTAATTGTATATTATACTATTTATATTCAATATATTTGCGATCATTGCGATTGTTACAGAACTTTCTCAAAAATAAACTTCGTTATTAAAAAAAAAAAAAAAAAAAAAGAACGTTAACTTTGACAGTATTTTCTAAAAGATCTTCTGCTTTTACCAAAAAAAAAAAAAAAAAAAAAAAAAAAAAACTAAAATACCATTCGATTACATTGTTTAGTAAAAATAACACTAACCAATTTCATGTGCTTTCTAATAAAATTAAATTCAGAAAGGTATTTTAGAAAAGCCGTATTATTTCAATTTTAAAAAATAAACATTAAACATTAAAAATAAACATAAAAATTAAACATACCGAGATTCTTTCTGAGAAGTTATTTTCAGAAATTGGCCCTGGTACGAGCCGTTTTTCGCTAATTTCATATGACAACATAAAATTCGTAGAAAAAAAACATAAGAATCAGAAAATTAAAACAAAAAGTGTTTTTCGCCAAGCGCGATTACCGCCAAGAAGCGTCGAATTCATGCCGAAGGTTCTGACCAATCAGATTGCGAGATGCAGTTTGGATGGCAAAACCTAGTTGGGAAAAAAAAAAAAAAAAAAAAATATGCTCCCCTCAGCAAATTTCATGTTTCTACTTTTAAAAATGTGTCTGAAATTTTATCAGAAAATTTCGAGCTGTTGAAAGTGGAAAGTGCCGCCATCTTTCAATGCCTTTTTTAAAAATTAATAAATATTTAAGTACATTATTATTAAATATTTTTAACTATGTAGCAAAATAAAAAAAGATATAGTTGAAGAAATAATAGAAAAATTTCACTGTGTATGAATCTATTTAGAATTTATTTCGGATAACGGTAATTTTAAGCAAGCAAGCATGTTTTGGTGTGAATTAAATGTTATAATTGTGATTAGTTTAAAACTTCATTCACAGATGGCAGCACTAAAATAAGAGCACCAAAGTGGAGAAATGAAAAAAAGTAAAAATAACGGCGGCCAATTTATTGTGAGATTGTTTTGCTCCAACATAAACTCTTCAGTAGCGTAGCTATGTTTTTTGGCGAGCAAGAAATTTTGCGCCCCCACCCCAATTTAGGTATATAACAATTTCTCTCAATTTGGCGCCCCTAGGCCTCGGCGCCCGGGGCGGACGCCCCCATTGCCCCCCCCCCCCCCTTAGCTACGCCACTGAAACTCTTTTTATGTCCTCGGAACGTTTCTTCCCAACGGAGTAACAAAACGAAAAAGTTCTAAAAGATTTCTTTCTTTATAATTGTTTCAGTTGAAAATGTATGTGGTAATTACTATTAAGATTTAAGCACCCATTAAAAACTGTTTAAAAAAAGAATCGAAATTCAAATGGATGGATCAAAAAGCATTCTAAATCCACAATTACTCAAAAACAAAGTTTCAAAAAATCGTTAAGTTTTATACAGGGTTGCGGAGTCGGAGTCGGCCACATTTTTGGTTTGGTTTGGTTTATTTTTGTCGTCCGATTATCTACACTAATGGGATATAGGACCAGGGGGGAGTGCCCTTCGTGGGGGTCTTTCTAAGGGAACCTAACCCGTATTTACGCAAGGTTCGAAGAAAACCACGAAAACTCCGAACGGTTAGGCCGACAACCGCGATTGGTTTCGGCCACATTTTTGAGCAAAAAAGTCGGAGTCGCTGAAAAACAAGCCTACTCCGACTCCGATTTTTTTGTTTGACATTTGAAATGAAATTAAACCAGTTATATGTGATTTTAAATTCATAAAAGGGATTATTATTGTTATTTTTGAATTATATCAGGCTAACCAAGCTAAAAAATTCCAATATACTGCCTAACGAACACAGTAAATGAAAACCGTTTTTAATTAAAAATTGTTGTAGGTTCTAAATTATTTCCGAACTAGTAAAATTTTCATTTTTTATCCTTTCCATCAAAATTTTTCTGCTCTGGAGGCACGAATTAACATCAAAATTATACAGGTTTCCCCTTTTCAGATCCACGGAACTGAAATAGTAAAATTTCTGCTTTGTTTTCGTCTTTAGATTTCGATAGTTGGATTTTTCGGACTTGAGGGATGCAAAATTGAAAAATTAGTAAAACTTAAAGGATTTTTTCCTCTTTTTTCTTTTGAAACTTTAAGAACTGAATTAATACCGAAATAGTTGAATTTCCGCCTTTTTTTTCTTACCTCCCCTCGTAATTTTAACTAAAATCAACACTAGAATATTAGCCAGCCAGGAATCGGAGTCGAAGCTGTTAAAATTTCCGGAGTCGGATATTTTTTCAACCGACTCCGCAGCCCTGGTTTTATAATGGTGACTATCTTTAAAAAGACATTACGTTATATTTTATTTGAAGATTTCCATTTCTGAGAGATCTAGAAAGAAAATTTCTAAAGTTACACGAAGTTATGATTTCTTAAAAATTGTCAGGGCTAGAAATTTGAAATGGTGGTTTTTTAAAACATGCTCGCATAAAATTTAATAGTAATAGCTCGCATAAAAAATAATGTTCGCATAATTTTTTTTTTTTTTTAATTAGAATTTTAAAAAAGATGAAATTGGCAGGAAACATTCTATAATCATCATTACCGTAAAACTATAAATAAACTAATCTGAAACTATAACTTATTTGTTCACAAAATGGATAACATTTTATTCGTCTTCCGCAAAGCGAGATTGCGAACGGAAACTATTTTTAGTGTCGCCATCTAACGTTGGAAATAAGTATTATATATCGCTATATACATTTGTATTTGCCAGATCGTATAATCAGGTCGACTTTTTAATTTTAATGCTGACCGGACCATTAATTTATTTTGTACAAACTAGGTCGGGCCCGGGTCTGAAAATTTTGCCTAAGCAGTTTTTTAAGCCTTAGCCCAGCACGCGGGAACCTGTTATATATATTATGAATCCCCCCCCCCCCCACCTCCCTCGGCGGGCAAATTCTGGTGGCGCCTTTGGTTACTAATTAAAAGTATTTAATTTTAGCATGTTGTTACACAATGCATTCAACAGTAATAAGAAGGAGAGTAAACTGCATTCGCACCGTAATATTGTCTTCTTGCAGTTGCCCTTTGCTCGGAAAAGGTAACAACAGATATTATCAGCAAAATAGTGGATAAAGGGTACTCACGTATTAACGCCACCGCAGCAGAAGTTGCACTAATGCGCCAATAAAGAGCAATCTTGTTGTTTGGAAGCGCACAAAAATGGCACGAAAAAATCAGGAAAAAAGCACTAAAACAGTAAAAAATAACTAAAAAATCACTCAAAAATGGCTTTAAAAATCAGCAAACAACAAGGCAACAAGGAATCCAAAAGATAACTGTGTGCGCTTGCAAACAACAAGATTGATCTTTATTGGCCCTTTAGCGCAACTTCTGCTGCGGTGGCGTTTTAATATGTAAGTACCGGATAAAGTTATTTATCTTTCTTTACTGGTAAACGCAAATATGATTTATGTTCCTACTTTCGCTAACAGCGAATTACATGCAAGCATGGCAAATGTTGGGGCAAATTTTGGAAAGAAATGATTTTATAAACATTTCATAACTTTAATAGTAGTCTTGTATTTTCATAAAAAAAATACAAAAAAAAAAATAATAATAATAATAAAAGGTAAAAGGTAACAGAATATTTGGATGTAAAGAGCAGTTCTTCAAAAAAGAAAAGTTTGGTTGGACCAAAAGTGATAACGATACCAAAAAACAGCCCCCTCCCCTCCTTCCCTTAGTAATATCTAACGATGTCAAATGTCAGCCCCCCCTCCCCCCTAAAGTGATAACGTTATATGCATAACCTCTTGGCCACGATATTTACCAATTCCTTAACAATTTCGAAAACGTTTGTTTTTGCAATTCTTCGATCTCTTTGTATTTTTTATAAAAAATTATCACTTAGAGTTACTATTTGGAAAACTTTTTTTTTTTTTTTTTTTTTTTCGATTTCTATAAATCAAGTCTTTAAAAAAAAAAAAAAAAAAAAAAAAAAAAAAAAAAAAAAAAAGATTAAAGCTTAAATGTTTTTTAAACTTTTCTACTGTAGTAGATAAATAGTCAACTAAAAGACATTTTAAAATCTACACCCCTCGGTGATAGATTTTTTTTTTTTTTTTTTTTTTTTTGTTCTACCAGGTTATTCCGTCGACCAAACATCTATCGTCAAATTATCAGATTAAATGCCAATAATGGATGATCGTGAATGTCACATTAAAAAACATTAAATAAGATTCACGTGTTTAAAATGTCATTAAGTGATTTTTATTTCGACTTTTTATTTGTATTTTTATTAATATTCTACTAATTATTTGTTTTTAGGTTATTTAAAATAAAAATTATGTCAATATGTATAATTTGGCTATTAGTTTGGCGATTTGTATAATTTGGCAAAATTGGTCGACGAGATATCAAAGTAGTACCTTTTTTTTTTTTTTTTTTTTTTTTTTTTTTTTTTTTTTTTAATGCGGCGCAGTGTTTATAAACAATGTTTGTTTGTTACTATGAATATCAATAAAAAATAAACGTAATTTTCTAACAATGCCTCTCGTGTTGTTTTTTGTTTATTCTTGTCTTTTTCTTTTATTTTAATAATTTTGCAACAATGAACTAAAAGATGATGTAACAACAATTTTAGTAATTTTGCAACAACAATGCCTTAACAATGTAGTTGAACAAAAAAATGAAACTAAAAGAAGTAAATTATCACATTCTACAAATGTTTACAGTCGATTTTGCCTCATAAAGTTTAAAGTCTAAGAATATTTTACGTCTTTTTTATATAAAAACCTCCACTTAAATAGATTTGATATACAAAAATATTGATCCAATAAAAATTATGGATCTGATTTGTTGCAGAAAAAAGAATAAAGTTAAGTCACAAGAAGATCAAATTGTTCCACCTTATGAAAGATATGAAAAGTTTTTAAATTCCATCCTTGAAGACAAATCATTTAACGTAATGAAAACAATAGAAAGTGGATCTTTCGGAGCCTCCATAATAGTTAAAGATGATACAGATACTGAAGTTAAAGTCAAAATCCTAAATCAAGAACATGTTGGAGAGAAAGAAGGCGAGTGGGCAAAATTTAGTCATCGTAATCTTCTATCATTGTTGAATTTGGAATTTCTAGAAAGCAGAAGCTGCTATTTGTTCTATTCTGCAGCAGAGGAGACAACTCTTGAGGAGAAAGTCGAAGACAAATGCTTCAAGAAAGATAGCCAGTCCCTCTGGATGCTGGCTCGTTGGCTTGAAGGCATTGCCGATGGCCTCCAATATATTCATGAGAATGGGTACGGGCACTTGAATCTTCAAGCGAAATCGATTGTCATCACTAAAAACGATGTCGTGCAAATCTCAGATTTCCATCATTTGTGTTCGATTAACAGCCGTACCAATCGGTGAGTGCTATTATTCTTTCTTTCTTTTCTTTTTTTTTTCTTTTTTTTAAAGAACTCAGAGTCTTTGCTCTTTGAGTCTTTACCATTTTGATGTGATCCGCTAATTGTTTTTCAATGATTATGAATTCTGCAGAGTAGTTATTCACATCTAGCCTCATTGTATTTATAGTGCATAGACAATGAATTTTGAGATGAGATAGTGCAAATACGTTAATCTTATTCTATTGAGAACATATTTTTTATAAGTTTGCAAAATCATCTAAATCAATACATATTACACTGATTACAATGGGCGTTAACGATCATTCGCTGATTTTTTTTTTCCTTTTTCTTTTCTTTTTTTTTTTTTTTTTTTTTTTATGTGTGCGTGTGTTGGGGGAGGAGGGAATCAAGTATCCAGAATGTCAAACTTCTTGTAAAAAAACATCAACTGCTTAGTAAAAAAATTAGAGCCGAAGGCTGAAGTTTCGTAGAATTATTAAGTAACAAATGTATGTTAATAACACATTGATTTATGCTTTATGCAAATATATTGTTCATCATACATTTATGAAAAAATAACATTTGCGAATTAGTATAGTTTCTTAAAGAATGCTGGTCCTTTATCATAATACGTCCTTCAATGAGAGCAGAAGAGTATTTTCTTTCCGTAGAGAGTATTTTCTTAAAAATGTTCCAATTCAAGAAATTTTCTGATGATTAATTACATTTCAAAAACAATTGTTAAAATGATTTTGGATTTAAAAAAAAAAGTTTTTTTGTCACCTTGGGTGCCCATACAAGACTGAACACCTGTAGATTTCACCAGCTCCCAAACATCATATTGCCAGCCTGCTTTCATCTTAATCAGTTTCTATGGTTATTTTTATTAATTATTATTATTATTATTATCCTTTGAGGGTAGTTTAAGAATATCTTCCTAAAATTAAAGAATATTTTCTTTAGGAAGTTTAGATATAAAATTTTTAAATATACAGTCGAGTCTCTATATAACGAAATCCACCGTTCCAGTAAAAAATTCGTTATATAGAGAAATTCGATGTATAGAGAATGATGTTAAAAATCGTATTTAATGCGTGAAATTTGAAAAAATATAATTTATGATGTTTCGAATTAAGATTTTAAAATGTTTAAAAGTATATATTAACCTAACATTTTATTTCTTAATTATTTAAGCTGTTTCAGAAAACGGAACAGACATTTAATTGAAAGCTTAATGGAAATCAGAAAAGGAAGACTTGCATTAATTTCAGGCGAAGAAATCTGTAATCTTTTGCTATTGTGATTTTAAAGTTGTTACGCTCTCAAAGAAAAAAAAATGCTCAAATTTTAGAAAGGAATGAAAAATGGTAGTTAGCATTTCCCTCCATTTGAAGGCCTCTCATTGATTCCTCTCGTACATGTGTATCAATCCAATTGACACTGTTTTGAGAAGGTTGTTGAAAGGTGTGCGGGAGGTGGGATGAATTCGTTGGATTTAAAGAACAAAGAGAGAAGTAATATATATATATAAACTCAGCACTGACGATAAATCAAAAATAAGTGATGTAAAATTTATTCCATATGATTTCGAAGCTTTTTAAAACTGAATAAATTAAGACCAATTTATGAAAAAATTCGTTATATGGAGATAGATATTTCGCTATATAGAGACTGTTTTTTACGTAATCATGCGAAAAGGGGACCGTTCCTATTAAAAATTCGTTATATAGAGAAATTCGATGTATGGAGTTTCGTTGTATAGAGACTCGACTGTATATACACTCAAGATAAAGAGTAAGATAATTTTCTAGTTTTATCGATTATTTCCAGAACTATTGGACAGATTTTAATGGAATTAGGTATGTAAATAGGTTGATATAATTCAGCAAAAATAAACATTAAAAAATTATAATACGCGCGCATGATCGGTGCGTAAGAGTCGTCAGTGTCGGAAATTATAAAACAGAGCTTGGAATATTGAACTAAACAATACTGCCAGCTTCAAATTTTTGTCTCAGAACATTTCAGACATACTCCATATGGTATAATTCTTGAGTTCTGGAGATCTGCTTGGACAATCCATCAAGATAATAACCTCACTTTCCAGAAATTCGCTGACCATATGAGCTCTGTCCTTGTAATCCATTAAAATGAAATGAAGGCCAAGAGCATATCTGAAAAGGCGAACTTAGGGTGCCAAGATGTCATCCCTACACATTACATACATTAGTCATAGAGCCTTTGCAAAACATAAGGAGGGATGTGCGGCCATCCAGCATACCTGCCCTGATTATCAAACCTCCGCTGCCATTGTTATTTTTTTTTTCTGGGAAGTTGGAAGGCAGGTTGAGGATACCTGGTTTTCTTCAGATAAAAATACGACGAAAATTTGTATTCAGGCTGAATATAAATTTATCAGTGAACAGTCTTGTTTCCCCGATAATTCCTGATCCAAAGTCTATGATCGCTGCTACGGTGTTACCTGGATGCAGAAGCGAGAAGGACGCAAGAAGCAGATCTTGCTGCAAAGAGCCTTCTATCATGAAAACTTCTCTAAACAGTAAACCTTGAAAGTCGACTACGGCTGATCAAGAGATATCTCAGAAACTGTTGCTCTCTTGCTACCTGTCGCTGAATTGTACAAACAGTGATTTACGTTGGCTGTCTGTCCCTTATAGACGACCTTGCCCAGATTTTCTCTGGATGGATCAATGTTCTTAAACTGTTCCATTTAATTAGATACGGCGCGCGCTGGGCGTAACATTGAAGTCGCCAGGAAATCGACATTTGGAACTGGAACTGCACCGTTTCCAGTCTCCCCGCGATTCGCCACCGTATTTCATCATCCAAATGTTGGTGGTTACTCATTTTTACTGTTTTCTTTTCATTTTCATCGAATGTTACAAAAATATATTAATATACTCACTCATAGCGAGGTGTGCGAAGCGAACGAAACGTGTGCACTTACGTATTCGTCAATAAAGAGTTAAATGTTTGTTTCGAAGCATTAGCACCTTTCGCTCAGTATTTTTCATGAAATTAGGAAAAACTAGTCATTGAGGGCCACCGTAATACTTACCCATCATGGATATAAATAATATATTATATGAAAATAAAACATGCATAAACTATATATAAAATGCATTGCAATTCCAAAACAAAATTTAAACGGATATTTAAATATTTTTAATGTACTTAGTAATGGTCTATTAATGAATTGCTGATGAACCATTTTCTACAGATTATGTAAAGCGCCAAACTACTCAAGTTGTACCGAATTGAGTAAAAGAAACATCCTTATAGCTCCAAAAATAATAATCATATTATCTAACAGTTTACTGCGTCGGATGAAGCGTCTCATTTCCAATTAAAATAAATCTTTGAATTGAAATTTGAATGAAATACAGGGTCATGAAAAATCAAAGAACGTGGAAAACAGGATTACAAATATCTCGGCAACTAATAATCTGATCGACTTCGTTCTTTATGCAAAATTTGTGTTACTTTATTGCCTTTTACGTTCATTCCTTAAAATAAAAAAAATTGAAAATTTTTATGTAGCTTTCATCAAAACGAATTTTTCAAGAGTCTGAAAAAAATAGTTCCGGATAATCGAGGTTACTAATATTAAATAGGCTGCTTCCCATTATTACATACTAAGTACATCGAAAATTTCAAGTCTCTATCTCAATTTGTTCGGGAGATAGAGCTTTTACAGACAGACACATCACAGACGGACGGACGGCAATTTTTTTTTCTAAAAATATGTTTTTCGGAATCTCTAGTATCTGAAATGTGTAAATCCGTCAATTTTTTTTTCGATTTTCGTAAAGATTGCAAGACATACCTATAGTACGTATGATGGGTAAATAATACGCAAATATGGGTGTACTACCTGCCCTTGGCGACCAGTTTAGTCTCCCTTTGAATGTATACTAAGCATTAAATCATATTGCTTTTATTCATAATTTAGTTTAATTGCTCAGTTTTTTGCCAAATCAGAAGATCTGGTAGAGAAATAGTCACAAATGTCATATACGCAACGCACCATATTGGCGCGATTTCAACAAAATGGCAATTATATGTGCCTCACATGGTAACCCGGATATTCTTGTTTACTTATTAATAAACTGTTTGTTTACTTTTATTTTCTTTCTTAAAATAATATAAATTGTTTTATTCTATACTTATTAACTAAACCTTTTTTTTATTTATTATTATTTCCTTTTTAAAAGAATATAAATTAACTTAAAAATATGTATATAACTTTTAGTATTTGAAAACGAAGTTTTCGCCGAATTGGCGTCAGAAAAATAACCCGCCAATGTGTTGCATATATGACATCTGTGCTGATAAATCAAGAACTCAGTCTTTTTATGCTAGCCTGGCGCAGATAATAAATCGTCAAATATTGTACCCATGGTATTTTTTTGTATTTCATAATTTATTTAAAATATAACAATATAATACTTTCACTCATTTTATTTATAATACATAACTTTAATTTAAAACTAAACGGTTTAAAATTCATGACTTTTATTTATTTTTTTAAGTAAAAAGAACAGAAAAAAA
Organism: Maratus speculifer; assembly: GCA_964019185.1. Classification (NCBI taxonomy): domain Eukaryota; kingdom Metazoa; phylum Arthropoda; class Arachnida; order Araneae; family Salticidae; genus Maratus; species Maratus speculifer. The sequence continues at coordinate 308,864,347 of OZ025289.1, forward strand.
AAATAATGATATTTCAAAGATTCATAATTGCAGCAAAGGAACAAAACATAAATAAATCCAATTTATCAGAGTCTAAATCTTACCAAAGAGCTTTTGCACAATAACCAATAAGATGCGTTTCATTTGGACGTTGCCATTAAACAATTAACAAATAATCGTGATTTTTGTGCCACGTACGATAGACGATAAATGTACTAGAGGATTCTGCTCATGTGAATAACGTTTGTTAATCCCCGTTTAGTCTTTACAGCCTCTAAACCATGGCCGTAGCTAAGGGGGCACTAAGAGCGGCTCAGCCCCCCCTAGAGGTCTGCACGGGCCCGGGCGGGGCAGGCGGAATCGGTTCGAATTTTCTAACGGGCCGGGCCGGCAGATTTAGAATAGTTTTTTCAACGGGCCGGGCCGGGCCGACAAACAACATAAACGGGCCGGGCCGGCAAAAAAAATTGAACGGGCCAGACGGGCCGGGCCGGGCCGATAAATAAAAAATTCGGGCCTGCCGGCCCGTTCTGAAGATTTAAGCAGAAACGATAAAATATGAGCTATTTTCAACGAAAATGGTTTTAACGAGAATAAATATAAATGTGGTCATACTAGTTTGACAGCATCAATATAAAAATACACAGTGTATCGGCATCGGATAATTACATTATGTGTAACCCGTTTTAATATTTTTTTAGCTGACTCATGTCGGTCCGAGATCACGCTTGCATTATTTTTCTACATATAGACTGGCCGGACTGGTACTAGACTTAATTATTGGCAGAAAACATGATTTGTAAAACTATTAATAGCGATAAAGAACTTATGTTAGCTTAGTCTTCGGATGTATACTTCTTGATGATTTTTAAATTAATTTCTCAATAATGCGAAAGTTTGACACATTTTCTGATTAATTTTAAATTGTAAAAGTATAAAAGTGATAAGCCTAACTATTGAAGGGATTTGGAATCGAATAGCGTTTTTCATTTTTGGTAAATAAAATACTTGTACAACCTTGTTGAGATATAATTGTTTCTCAAATGATTGCAGATTTTTCTCCCTTCCCTTGCTATTGCTTCCGGAAATTCTATTCAAAACGCTAATTATGACAGTATTTTATTTGTTTGCAGTATTCTTAAATTGCTTGTATCAAAAAATGGATAACGCCATTCGATTATATATGGTTTCTGAATAAAGATATCTGCTAATCTTATGCGTTTCTGAGAAAAAAAAAAAAAATGAATTTAGAAATGTATCAGAAAGGAGCTACTTTGAATTTAAGAATGAATTTGGATTTGAAATCTATAATAAATGATATAGAAATATATTTATAAATCTTTTATTAAACAGCTTCAAAATTAACGATGTTTTTAGCTTTCTTTCTTTCTTCTTTTATTTTAAGCCATATTAATTTTTTAATGAATCTTTATTCGAATGTTGAAAGCCTAAGAATCTAAGTAATCATTAATGTTGTTAATGTGTATTTGCTGTAAAATATATTGTAAAATCATTCCATAGATATGTATGCAGTATTCTTTAAAGGAATCTTAGTTATATGATAAAAACCTGAATTTTTTAGAAATCGTAGAAATTGTAACGGCCCAAAACGGGCCGGGCCGGGCCTGTTTTCGCTGATTTTTGTACGGGCCGGGCCGGTCCGGGCCTAAAGCATAAAAATTTAAACGGGCCGGGCCGAAATAACTTTCCTACGGGCCGGGCCTGAAAATTCCGGCCCGTACAGACCTCTAGCCCCCCCCCCCCCCCTGGAAAGTATTCCAAGGTCAGTAAATGAATTTCTGCTTCAAAAATTCAGATGAAATTCTGTTCAAAAATGTATTTTACTTTTGAGTCCCTTTCACAGTTTTGCAGAATTACTAATTACATCTAAAATCTTTCACAGTTTTGCAGAATTACTAATTACATCTAAAATCTTTCACAGTTTTGCAGAATTACTAATTACATCTAAAATAATGTTTCAACACTCACTCCTATTTGAACATATGAAGCTAACGTGATATTGCTACAGTTATACACTCAAAATTTTCATAATGATATATTTTTCTTAATATAAAATGAAGTTACTACAACAGTTTAATAAGAAACATAGTACCTAGAATGTGAACATGCACTCATTTATCTTTCTGCGTCAGAATGAGAAAAAAAAATGAGCCCCTCCCCCCCCCCCCCCTATAGATAACTTCTAGCTACGGCCCTGCTCTAAACACATAATAATGTGCTCTATTTAAAAAGATTTACAAGATTAAGAAAGATTGAATAGCATTAATGCTACAAATGTGTTTTTTTTTTTTTTTTTTTTTTTTTTTTGTATTTGGGTTGGCATGCTTTTCCGTTAGAATGGGACATTTTTCGATGACGGTGGCCTGTTGTAACAAATTCCGTCTGTTTTCGGGATTGATAAGTCAGATCAATTACGCATTTGAAAATTAGCTTGTATAAAATGTTTAAGTTTAAAATGTCGCTACCTTTTTTACTTTTATGACGACGCTATGGAACAATATTCTTTCTATATAGTTCGGAAGGCAGCTGCACAAATCATCACCTCATCGAGTTGAGTGAATAATTAATTCCATGTCTAATCAAAACTTGATTCTCATATTAAAATGTAACCGGTCCGTGATGTCATATCTTGATGGAAAACACCTGTAAATTCAATGTCAGTGGTTTACTGATGGGTTTATCATTGGGTTTTTCTATTCCCACTCATGCATACGAGAAAACACAATGATAAACCTACAATGAACCATTGAAATCGTGTCTGAAGGAAGTTTCCACCAAGATATGACTTGACAGACCAGTTGCATTTTAATATGCTAAACATATTCTGTCTAATCCTGGAATTCCAGCCGTCAACTCGATGAGGTGAGAGTCTGTGCAGTCGCCTCCCGGACGGTATTAAAAGAATTGTGTTTTGAAAATGTACGCTTATGTTTTATGTTTAGATCGAGATATAGTTATTTTCAGGAGCAGGTAAAACGTATTCAAGGATTATTGTCTTTATTTTATGCTACTTTTCACGTTATTTTTACAATCTATATTTAACCTCTTCAAACCTGAGGTACACAAATGTGTACCTCCATTCTTTTCCTCATAAAAATTAGTGTTTGAATTTTTTGCATTTTTACTTCACTTCTATACAGCTGAATGTTTTTTGCTTTAAAACAAAACCAATAAATGTCAGCACTGATGAATATTACCTCATAAAATAAATATTATTTTCATCTGAGTTTCGAAAATACCTTCAAGACTTTGTAGCTAAGAAAGTAAGAAATATCCGTGATTATTTAAATTAAATGCTTTATAATAAAAAGAGAGTTGAGGATTGGTTGATCATTTACTTGTTTAAAGACCTTAATTTTGTTATTGCGTAAATTTATATTACTGATATAATTAAACTGATGCTTTAAGGGGATTAGTATTTTTATATCCATATTTGTAAACCTAAATTACCAGTCCCCTAAAGTACTGATTTCATAAAAATGACACTTTCTGTCACCTATGGTGTCATTCCCATTATGCAAAAGCAATAAATATGTATTTGTAGAGTCATTTTATGCTCAGGTCTGAAGAGGTTATATTAATTAATTAATACTATCCGCCACCTCTTCGCGAACCTCTCGGCCACACGTGGGGCTATTTTAACCCCTTCGAGAAAGGGAACCTTTTACGAAATTTTTAATATTTTGTCATCGGTTTTTAAAAACAGAAATTTGTGTTTTATTAAATCGAGAAAATGCTCCGATTGAATAAGACAAATTTTATTGGTGGTAATAAACATGGATTCCCAAGCCTTTTAGCGGCACGTATATGTGTCGCTCGTTCCCAAGGGGTTAAACTAAGATTTTTGTTACTAGAAAAATGCAGTGTAAACCTTTCTTTACTGCAAGATATCATTGTTTCAAACATGGCCAGCCAGATCTATGGGCCCATCTATTTGAGATTAATGTATGAAGCCGCCCGCCAGTGGACTCTGATATCTTGCCCAAGTTATTCTGACCACTCGTGCAAACCCTGAACCAAAGCAATGACCATGTGCACAGAGCAGAAAACAGCTTACTCATTGCTAATTTGGGCAGGATTTTTACCACGTGGTCCAATGAAATGGTTCAGGGTTTGAAGCTTCACTTTTTCGGCGGTTTTTAGCGAAATGCGCTGGCTTTATATACTATCTTAGTTGGCCATGGTTTCAAAAGTGACCGAATTTTATCTTTTGGATTTATAGTGAAAAAAATTCATTACTTTTTTCCTTTTGTGGCAGATATGGATTCCCACAAGCACTGAGGTCACCCGAAACGTTCTTGGATTGTTGTTGGGGTACATGGCCAGTCAAACCAGGGCCATTTGACAGTTGGTCGCTCGGAGTTTTAGTGATTGAGTTATTTACAGGTTTCCATCTAAGTAAGAAGCTCACCAAGACAGTGACCAATTGGACAAAGGATACATACCCAGCCATCTTTGATGTCTTGAAGGTAATATGATCTTATTATTTTGAATTAATTTTTCCCCGTTAAATAAAAAAACAAACATAGCCTAAAATTTATTTATAAATGAATAGAATTCATAAAAAGAAATTAGCACAAAGTTATGAAAAATCAATACACCATCATATTACTACTATAAAAAAATAGTACCCCATATTAGCTTTACCGTATTTATTCGTGTATACCGCGCATGCGTGTGTAACGCGCCATAAATCTGACATACAAGGGAATGAATAATCAAATGAATCAGTATTTATTATTATTATTTTTTTTTTTTTTTGACAACTTGTATGGAGTGAGTGTCATTATATGATGACGTCAATTGCGAACAAAATACGTGGGAACATCTACATTAATTAAAAAAAAAAAAAAAATAAAAAAAATAAAATTCTACAAATGTAAAGTTGCAGAAATCTGTATTCGTATCAAAATTTTATTTGTACACCGTACGAAAAAAAAGAGAGATAGGGAGATAAATCTGCAAAACTAGTTTTTGTAAATCTATAGAAATTTATAGCTTTACAAATGAATCGAGTAAAATTATACTAATCTTACATAAATTTTATGCGTTACTTGGGTCATAGTTAGATAAAAAGTTCTAGGATTCCCAGTTTCTTAAAGATATTTTTAAAACTCTTTTAACTTTACAGATTTTTTTATCTATAATCTGTATCAAATCTGTATCTAGTAAATGAATTTTTGTTGTTACCGTTACATAAAAAACAGTAGTGGCAATGAGGGTTGCTAAGTAGTGTTTAAATAATGCTATTTTCGCTTTTGTATAGAATGAATTTCGCTTTTGCAAAGTGCAAGGAGTGAAATAAAGATGCAGGAATGCTTCTATTCAGTAAGATCCTAGTTTTAATTTCTTCTATGAATACATTTCTTGATTCATAGGTATATCATGTAATAGCATAAAGCAGTAGAAAAAAATATTCCGTGTATAACGCGCACCCAGGATTTTTGTCCTAAATTTTGGGAGAAAAAGTGCGCGTTATATACGAGTAAATACGGTATTTAAGTCTATCTTAGCAAACATCTTCTCGAATAAAACTGATTTATTATAAATTCCATAATTTTTAATAAATAATAATATTTAGAATTAGCGTGTTTAGATTATACACTTAACATTTTCGAGAAACGGTACAATACTCAACAGGCTTCCCACTCGGTTCATTTTTTGAATACAGTAAAGCCCCGATCTATCGTTCCCGCATGCATCGTTTTTCCGCATTGATCGTTTTATTTCTGTGGTCCCTTCACAACTTATACTTAAGAAATGTTAATGAAACCCGCAAGTATCGTTCTTCGATTAAGTCGTTTTCCCGCATTTATCTTTGTAATTTTTTTTTTTTTCATCGAAATGAAGTTGAAAGTTTACCTGAATCGATATGACATACAAACTGGAATTGCTTCTTTTATCTGAAAATAACTCATTTGTGCTGTTTGTGTTGATGATAGTGACAATAACGCAGATGAAGAGTGATTGTATACAGCAGAGGATGTGATTGTGTTTCCATTGATCAAGATGTTGTGACATGTGGTATCCTAAACATTGAAGAAATGAATGATAATGCGAAAAATGAAAATAATGGCGTAGAAGCCGAGGATAACGTCCATGTTGATGAAACTGAGTCCCTATTGCTAAGTCTTTCTGTCAAGCAACGGCATTTGAAATTGCATGAACTTTAATATATGCATATAAATTTACAGAAAATATTAAAAAACTGTTGCATATTTTGAGAATTTTTTTTTTAATTAAAAAAAAAATGAAAAAACCAAACAAAACCTTTGATTTTATTTCTTTTACAGTTTAGTAAGCAACAAATTAATATAGTATACTTTATACATTGCATACATTACTAATGCATAAACATTGTGTTTTTTCGTGAAAGTTAATCCACATTCATCGTTTTCCCGCATTCATCGACATTTTCCCCGCATCCCTTGAAAAACGATGGATCGAGGTTCTACTCTACTGTACTAACTATTTCCCGATAAAAATATTTGACTTGTATTTTCGTTACAAATTTTGTTAAAAAAAGAAAGAAAAACTTACCCTGAAAGTTAAGTCTTGTTCAAATGTGTTACATCCCAACACAAAAAATCTGTATATACACTATATGGCTAAAGGCGTAACATCCTTAAAATGCATTTGATGCAATTTTTTCTTATCATTCGCCGTAATGTAATGGAATACTTTTGTTTGTTCCTCAAATTGAATTATGCGTCCAATTTTCATAAAATTTGGTATAACTTTACAAAAGTATGCAACGTTTATGTATTTTAAATTTCGAACGATTCGGTTGGGTAGTTTTTGCAATGTTATCTGCGGACAAACGAACAGACTGAACGACGACTATAGGTGCTACGTATCTATCTATCTATATTATAAAAGCCAACTGTATCTGTGCAAAACGCATACGTCATTTCGTGAATGGCAACACTTTAAAATTGGAAATGAAATTCCGGTTTTGCAATTTTTGTTAATGACATTTTTTAAACTTCTAAACTTCGCACATTTTCAATTTTTACACCGTCGTAAAGAAAAAATGTGCATTTAAATGCAATTTGTTTGAAAGCTGCATCTCAATTTATTTTTGAGATGTTAATTTTTTTATAGTTTATTGGTGCTTAAAGCACCAATTTCGTAATTGTGACAACAAAATACTTCATTATCTCCCAAAATTGAAAAAAAAAAAAAATTAAATTAAAATTTGTACTGTGTAAAAAATTATCGTCTCTTATAAAATCCAGCTTATTTTGGTTTTATTTCAAGTTTTGAATTTAAATAACTTTAAAATGATTAAATTAGAATGCCATTTTTGAATAAGGTGAATACGGATATGAAAGGTGCACATGCAAATATTGAGATGAGGAAAATAATATCGGGTTTAGATTTCACGATAAAAAAACCTAGGATTGAGTCAAAGTGGAATAAATTTTACTGTTTTTCATTTTGGAACACCAAGCACAAAGAACCTTAATTGCTAATTTTGTTTAGTAACAGATCTTTATTATATTTAGTTGCGTTCATTACGATTAAAGTTTAATTTTAATAATTTCTAAAACTGGGTTTTATGGAAATAGAATTTTGTTAGATTTAGTTTAAATATCCTTTGTTTAAAAGTTAAACTTACCAATATAAGGTGCATTTTTTAAGTAGCTAATTTTGTAGGCTTATTATAAATCAATGAAACAGTTTTTCTTAAACATTTTCTTTCGTTGAAATTCGTCGGGTTCTACCTCGTTTATATAATAACAAACGCATCTAAAAAAAAATATAAGTCGAGTATTTTATTTTATAAGCCAATAAAAATGCAGATTATGTTAATATATTTTTGACGTTTTTGAAATTGACGTCATTCAAAGAAGAAGATGCACATTTTTCATAAAAAAAGCTTTAATTAAGCATGTATTAAAATTACATAGTTGCTTAGTAGAATGTTTCTGAAGTTAAAAAATCTATTTTACTATACTCGATTAAATATAAAGCAATTAATTTAAGAGCCATTATTCTGAAATTCAGACAAAGTGATATTTTGATGGTTGTAATTTTTTATAGCCTTGATATATTTTTAGTTGATATAAATCATATTTAATGAATAATCTGCAATTTTGAAGTCCTGATAAAATGTCCTCTTCCCTATAGAAAAATATCAAAGTTCAAGGTTGAGAATGGCATTTTTATGAAAAATGAAATGTCAGTATGCTTCGAGTGCTATCTCTCTGGCTAGCAACAACATCCCAAAATTATTTTGGCATAAACTATTAGTATAATACTACCTGCTTATTAAAATTTATTTGTTTCTATGGTGCATTGTTACTTCACATTGTTATGGTGCCACAAAGTATAGTCAAAAGGACGTTTTTTGTCCATTTTCCGCACTTAATATCTTATTTAAACAATAGTATCCCAAACTTTTTCTTATAGAATATGAAAATGCACTACTCGGACAAACTAAATAATATAGTACTGCACGAAATATTGTTGCTGTTAATAGGTATAACCAGTGGCACAGCCAGAATTCGGTTCTAGGGGGGGGGGGGGGTTGAGTTTCTGTTAAAGGTGTTTGCGGTTATTTGAATCGCCGGTTAATAGAATCAGCCCTAATTGGACTATTCGCTATATAATACTTAAATTGACAGAACATTTGTGTGGCAGGAAATCATCATTCTTTCAGCATAATACGCCTCAGAAAAGTGATTTAGTTCAACTAACCAATTTTTACTTAACTAATTCATGTAATATGCGCTTTCACAGTTTTAACTACATTTTTTGCCATTTAATTGAATCCCTTTATTAAATGAAATCTGAACTAATAAAATGGCGGAATCCGAAGTACGCCAAAACGTTTAAATATTAAGTTTGGTTTTGATTCATATAAGTAGCAATTATAGCGAACTTTCTTAGCTCTGGGAGGGGTTTTAACCCCAAAACCACTCCCTTGGCTGCGCCACTGGGTATAACCTGTTAAATATTCAAAATCTGCAACATTTAAAGTACAGTAGAACCTCGATCTATCGCTTTTCAAGGGATGCGGGGAAAATAACGATGAATGCGGGAAAACGATTAATGCGGATTAACTTTAATTCACCAAAAAACACAATGCTTATGCATTAGTAATGCATGCAGTGTATAAAGTATACTATACTAATTTGTTGCTTACTAAACTGTAAAAGAAATAAAACGAAGCTATAGAAAATTGATATTTATTTTTTAAATCAAAAGTTTTGTTTGGTTTTTCATTAATTTTTTTAAATAAAAAAATAAATTCTCAAAATACACAACATTTTAAAAATATTTTCTGTCAATTCATATTTACATACATATATTCATATGCATATATGCATAAAATTGCATAAGTTCATGCAACTTCAAATGCCGTTGTTTGGCAGAAAGACTTAGCAATAGGGACTTAGCTTCATCAACATGGACGTTATCCTCTGCTTCTACGCCATTATTTTCATTTTTCGCATTATCATACATTTCTTCAATGTTTAGGATACCACATGTCACAACATCTTGATCAATGGAAACATAATCACATCCTCTGCTATATACAACCACTCTTCATCTTCATTATTGTCACTATCATCAAAACAAACAGCACAAATGAGTTATTTTCAGATAAAAGAAGCAATTCCAGTTTGTATGTCATACATTCAGATAATTTTCAATTTCACTTCGACGAAAAGAAAAAAATTACAACGATAAATGCGGGAAACCGACTTTTTGAAGAACGATGCTTGCGGGTTTCGTTAACATTACTTGAGTATAAGTTGTGCAGGGATACCACAGAAATAAAACGATCAATGCGGGAAAACGATGGATTCGGGAACGATAGATTGGGGTTTTACTGTAGTGTTATTTCAAAAAAGCGCCACAGTTAATGAAAACAAAATATATCACGCAGTAGTTGAACATATGTACAAAAACATGGAAAAGAAAAAGAAGTGGGTTTTCGTGATATTTTTAGGCAAAAAAATGACAAAATTTGCACGATCACATCCACGAAGTAACAAATGAGGTATGTTAGCACTATACGAAATTTTTAAATTATATTGTATTTCGGATGCAATACAGGATCCGAAATCTTTTGTGTGTCCCTGTAAAAATTAAATGCTGTCTTTTATACATGAATTAATTGTTAGTAAATCTCAGCAACGTTTATTAATTTCATAAAATGTAAAATATTTTAATATAGTTAAAACGCACCCCCGCCCCCCCCCCTTTTAAAAAAATTCCCCTTTAACTATTATGTAATAGAAAACTTTTGTGTGGCCCTGTATATTAAAAAAATCTATTCTTTGTACCAAAGGTTGTACTGAATGTATATTTTAGTATAAGTTTTAAAGATGCATATGAACTGTGTTATATTAAAAAGATTCTAACATCATTAAAATGGGTTTGAAAATATTTTTTTCCATTGACCGTGATGTAACTGAATACTCTTGATTGTCCCTTTAATTGAACTATACATTCGAATTTCATAAAATTTGAAATGACTCGAAAAAATTATGAAAAAATTATATCTTTTAAATTTCAAACGATTCAGTTGTGTAGTTATCGCGTTCTTATATGCGGACAGACGGACAGAATGAACGATGCACGATTATAGGCATTACGTATTTTCATAATTACAAACGCATCTAAAAAACTAGAAAAAAAAAACTTCCAAATTATCTAAAGAAACACAGGATAGTACTGTTAGTTTCTAATAAAATACTGACATTTGAAAAGTGACCGCTGGAAACTTCCATATTCATCCACGTAAACTGTGAATTATCTATTTTTATAATTTCACCCAAATATAAATGATAACATATTGTTTACATGCAACTTTTTTCAGAAGCATAAATTCAACAGATTGGTTCATAAGGCTTTTCCCAAAGCTTATGGAAGTGTAGATCTGAAGACAATCCGGCACTTGGCAGCTTACACCCTCGCCTTCGATCCAGCTGACAGGCCCTCGGCAAAACAACTCCATAATTTGTTCATCATGCTCAATATCCAAAGAAGTTTTTTTTCGAAGATAAAAATGGACTTCCAGAAGGACAATATATGGAAAAAGGAAAGTAAGTTTATTTTAGTGTTTTATGCTTTACTAAAGTGTAATTGCTGAACAAAAAAAATTCTATGTAGACATGTGTAGTTTTTTGCTGGTATTAACAATCATTTTGTAAATAGTGTCTAGGCAATAACGTAGAAAAATGAATGACCGTTAATATAAAATTACATTCTTTAAATATGCATTTCAAATATACAATTATGTCTATAATATGAATAAAACTATATATATGAATATGAATAAAACTATAATAAAACTATACAAATGTGTCTATAATATGAATAAAACTTTTTTTTTATATAAATTATTTCTATTACTTAAGAAAGGTGCTACAAGATATTTTAAAAACAAAATATTTTTGATATGCTTCGGTTTTGAAAATCTAATCGATTTTAAAACATTGTTATCATGAAAAAAACTTTTTTTTTATGTCATGCGCATCTTTCATAAAATATATGACCGTGCAAGGGAAGATAACCAGTTTTCCATGAACAATCTGTAATGATAAGTGTTAAATAAAATAAAAAACTATGTAAAATCACCATAAAATGAAAAATTAAGTAAGATCTCGACTCTGTGCCCTTACGGACACGTGTTGTTTAGCTGATGACGAGCTGTTATTGTTGTAACTCGAAAAGCGTCCTACTTAATTTTTCATTTTATGGTGATTTTACATAGTGTTTTATTTTATTTATTTATTTTCGCCAGTGTTTACGGTGTTTATCACTAATGATAAGTGTTGTAATTAATTTTTAAAATCGACGAATTTTTGAAGGCTGGGGTGCGGTCCGCTTCAAAGGCATGCGGTACTAATTTAGAGTTTAATTTTCCGTTCCTAATGGCCCCGACATTTCTACATTTTACAACATAGCTGCCAAGCTTGTTAATCATGCCTTACAATTAGATTTTAAATACCCTCTTCCTAGAAACTTCACGCCTGCTCCAATAACCAAGAAGTCGTGGCCGTTCTCACGTCTTCGTCATCATTGTTGTACCTGCCGCCGGCATGATATTTGAAATCGCAGAAAAGATTGAAATCACATGGCGCAAGATCGAGGCTATAGGAGGGGTGAGGAGGAGTCCAAAACTTACTAGCCAAAAAAAATCCAATAAAACTCGGGTCTGAGCTGCGATGCGAGGTTTTGCAATTGCCATGAAGTAACAAAATTCCCTCTGTCAGAATATTGCGTCTTTTATTTTGGATCGCTCTGCGTAGCTATCGCAGGGTTTGGGATCTTCCTCTTGATTATCACAGAAAGTGGCAAGTCTCTATGAAGAAGGCAGTATTCAAAATTAAGTTGTAAGGTGTGATAAGTGTTTAAACAAACTTGACAGCTATGTTGAGAAATAGAAAGAAATGTGTAGAATCCGAAAATAAACTTGGTTTTTGAAAATTTTCTTTCGTTTAGTATTTATTTTCTGGTGGCACTTATTTTTTAAAAAACAGCCAACGTAAAGACAGTCAACAGCATTTGTCTTAATTACAATAGCAATAAATAAAAATAATTTTAAAAAAAGGTGTCCAAAACATTTCGGTTTTGAAAATGATTGATAAAAAAACATTTTTTATTAAAAAAAAGCCGTTTTAGATATTTCGCAATGTTGACGTTTTTATTCTTTAAGTTTCCAGACTATTTTTTCCTTTCTTAAATTTTTGTTTTTGAAATGTTGCAATCCACCGTCCCCACATAATTGAACAATCTGTTTTAAAACAAGAAACAATTATCTCAAAACGTATTGAATGACCAAGCAAGACAATGTGGATTTTTAAACTTTGACAAAAAAGGATGATAAAATTTTTTAAAATAAAAAATAAGAGATAGTGAAGTATATCCATGTTCCACTTTTTAAAATATGATGTAATTACAGTTTTTCACTTCTATCACTGATTGTTTTGTAATAATTATGGAGTGGAGTGACATTTAAAAAAAATTCTCTAAATATTTTTAGCGTATATTGAACAGAAATTACCGAAAGCAGAATTCTAAATCAAATTATTACATTATTCTCTATCATGTCGAGAGATTAACGAAACAGCATATAACTGTAAAATGCCTAAAAATGAAAATAAGCACATGTCATTTTTCTGTTTGTTTATAAAAACTGCATCACAATTCAACTTTACGCTTTAATTAAAAAATAATAATTTCTCGTACATTAATTAGTGATTTCTTTTCCCTTTTTTGTCCTTAGTCGAATGGAAAACACTTCAAAAGCATTTCCTAAAACTGTCCATCAACGACGCCGTGGAACGATTGAGAGATGAAAATTCAACAAATAGTGAGGTTCAGCCAGATAGCAGTCCCGAAACAAGATCAGGTACAAAAGGAGAAAATGATTATCCAGTAGAAGATTCAGATACAAAAGCCGATGAAAAACCAGAAAGTGACGTTGGAAAAGAGGACCATTTGATTATCAATAATGTTAAACAAAAAAGTAAAATAGAAAAACAAGTTTTGAAGAAAACACAAGATACAATTAAAATGGCCTATTCGGCGTTCACATTTCACGATCCATCCTCCTTCGAAACCTCAATATCTGAATTAAAACCTGCCAGCTGCGAGCTTCCAGGAGTCAGTTTGAATGAAAAATCAGCTGCAGAATCAAAAATGGAGCAGCTCCAAAAGAATATTCAAGTCAGCAGACAGTGCATCGGCGATTCATCCCCTATTCGACATATGGAACTCCAACAAAATATCAAAAACATCAGGTTGTCAACATTAAAAAGATCCCCTGCAAGAAAAATAGAGCTTAGTGAGCTTAAGGAAAATGAAATAGAAATTGGTTCGAATTCTGTAGTGCACAGTGAAAAAAAATCTCCAGATGAAAGTAAAAAAGAAATCAAGACAGATCAAACCTTTTTCTCCAGTGGAATTCAGTTTATTCAAAGAGTCTTTAAGTGGAGCATCAAGGGCTATGAAATGTCAAGTTATGACCATGAATTGAGCAGCTCAAAGAACCACCTCCATATATTATCAAAATATCTTACAAAATGAGCTACAACGAAACCACGAAACAAGATCTTCTCCTGCAATAACTTCAGTTTTAATAGAATGAAAGAGCACAATTTACAAGAGAAATTTATAAAACAACGACAGTCAAAAGTAATAGCATTATTGAGTTTCAGAAAATTCGGGCTTGGGTGGTAAATATATACATTTTTTATTCAAAAAATTAGTAAGAGAAAATGCAATAATTTCCATTATAGTAATTTATTATGCATAATATTTTCTTGTATAACATTTGTTTTTTATTTACAAGAAACATAATAATTTATTCAAAAAAGGGGAAAAAAAAGATATTAATTTATTATTTAAGAAAAAAAGGGGGATTTTAAACGCAGCTTAAATGTTGCAAACTTTTTTATGTACTTCGCAATCATTGAGAGAAATTAAGCTAGCACTGATTGATAGATTATAACGAGCTATTATTTAATGCTCAGCCATTTATAAATTAAAAGTAAAAAGAGCACCATGATAGGTATTTGTGCAACATATATTCCAAAAGAGAAAAATCTCCTCTTCTTTCATTAATATATTCAGCTTTTTTAGTTATAGAAATGTCGGGGGTGGGATATAATTCTGAATCGAGAGAAAATTACTTTGACTTCATTTTGAAGCTTCCCAAGCATACTAACGTACGATTACAGTACATAGTTGGGGGCAAAAATAGTTTGGTTAGGGCCTATTGTTAAATTTATGCCATTTCCCACCAAGACTCTTTAAATTATTATTTTCGGTTTTAGGAGTCAAATTGGGGGAATTATTCCAAATTACTAATTGGGCTAAATTTCTTTTTTTCTGGAATATGTACTGGCTCCCCTATTTGTAATTCTAATTTGCTTCGAAATGGAATCTAAGTAAGTTCTTTTTGAATCGGAATTGAAAAAATTAAAAGTAAAGAAATAAATGGTGCTGAGAAAAAAAATAACAAAAGCATTTTTCGAATATTTTCGTTAAGGCTTTCAATTGGCTGAGCATAAAAAAAGGAGAAAAAAAATAGCCCAGTAAATCTAAAGTGTAGTCACATTTTTTATTTTTTGAAAGTGCAATGAGGAATAATACTTAAAATGAGTCAGAATAAATGATAAAATCGCCATAAGTATAATTCATTTGGTGGTAAATATATATATATATTTATTAAAAAAGATGAGTAATAGAAAATACAATAATTTCCATAATATAAATTTATTATGCATAATATTTTATTATGTAACATTTATTTTTTATTTCTAAGAAACATAATAATTTATTCAAAGAAGAAGAAAAAAAAGATCAATATATTATAAAGAAAAAAAATCAAAACAACTTAGATAACGCAAACTGTTTTATATACTTCGTATTCATTGATTGAAAATAGCCTCGCATTGATTGATAGATTAAACCGAAATATTATTTAATGTTCAGCCATTTCTATATGAAAATTACAGAGAGCACCATAATAGGTATTTGTGAAATGTATATATATTCCAAAAGAGAAAAAACTCCTTTCCTTTCATTAATATACTTAGTTCTTTTATTTTACAAAAATCGGGGGTGGGATATAATTCTGAATCGAGAGAAAGTTACTTAGAATTCATTTTGAAGATTCCCAAGCATACTAACGTATGATCACAGTACATAATTGGGGGCAAAAATCGTTTGGTTAGGGACTATTATTAAATTTCTACCATTTCCCACCATGACTCTTTAAATTATCTTTTCCGGTTTTTGGAGTCAAATTGGGGAAATTATTCCAAATTACTAGTGGGGCAAAATTTCTTTCTTTCTGGAATATGTACTGGCTCCCCTATTTATAATTCTTATTTGCTTCAAAATGGAATTTATGTAATTTCTCTTTGAATCAGAATTCAAAAACTTAAAATTAAAGGAATAAATGGTGCTTTGAAAAAAAAAATAACAAAACCATTTTCAAATATCTTTGTTAAGGCTTTCAATGGCTGAACATAAAAAAAAGAAGAAAAGAAAATGGCTTAGTAAATCTAAAGTGCAGTCACATTTTTTTTTTTTTTTATAAAATGCAATAATTAAAATGAATAGAAATGAATGATGAAATTGCCATAAGTATAATTTATCATACTTGACATTTTGTATGCGATATATATGTGTTACATTAAAAAAAAAATGAAGAGATTTTGAAAATATTAAAAATAAAACTTCTTTTTGCATTGACAAATTAAAAATAGCTTAGCATTGATTTAAGGGCATTTATTTCTCATACTGAATTCGTTAAGATCTAACGACTTTATTACTCTGATTTATAAATAATTATATCAACAAGAACATGATAGAAAAGTAAATTTTGTTTTTATTGGAAATATAATGTAAAATTCAAGTAATATGTTTTGAAATAAATCAAAGACATTCACCTTATTTTTATATTTATCTAAAAAGAGAATTTATGCGAATTCTATTAGAATTATAATAAAAAAAAAATGAAATAAAAACCAATTGAATAAATAGTGTTATAAAAAATTAAGAATAATAAAGGCACCGGAGAATATTTTCGTTAAATATTTTAATAGATGAGCATTGAAAGTAAAAATATTTCAGCACAACTGAAAGTGATTGACTAATTTTGACACTTTTCATAAAGTAATATTTATTTCGGAAGATCGATATTATTGACGCCAGGGGTCATCCATAAAAACGATAAATCGGGGCCCTAAAATAAAAAAATCATTGTCGAGTCTCTAGGGAAAAAAAATAGATTTAGGACCCCCCCCCCCAAAAAAAAAAAAAAAAATGATTTCGGGATTCGAGATGAGGGGAAAAAAAAGATATTTTCGGGACTTCTTTCAGCAAAAAAAAAGAGATAGAGAGAGATACTTTATTGTACTCAAATATCACGTTATTAACAGGTTCTAAATTTGTAAAAAAGACAAGCGCCCAGAATTCGGTCGTCCATTCACTGTGTTATTGGAATTGAATAATCTGATTGCGATGCGATGAGCGAACCATTTGACTTGTCATATTAAGTAAAGTTTATTTGCCGATACTTTTTGAGGATGTATTATTAGGTCATTTGCCTTTTTCATTTTGAGAGTTTAGATGAGAATTGCACACGTAAAATTTTGTGCTCTACTTAGCTTTTAATAAATCATGATTATTTGGATCTTTCATTCTAAAAAAAAAAAAAAAAAAAAAATTCTGAAGAAATGAAAGAAAACTCGTTATTAGGATAAAAGGAATATTTAAGAGGATAACTCTTGTAGAAAAATAAATTTAATTACATTAAAAAAATAGGTGTACAAAGTTATTTAAAAATTAAAAAGCATATTAAATGATAGCTAATAGAAAGAATGATATTTGATATTATAAAACAGGATAGTTAAGTTTAACTAAAATATTAACTAACTAGAAAACATGAATAGTTGTGGAATTGAATAACATTAATAATAAAATGATATAATTGGATTGACAGAAGCAAAAACAATACCGAATTATCATTAGACTGTTCAATTTCTAGAATACATTTTAATAGTGAATATCGCAATCTAGAAAAATAAGAAATTTGTTAAAATCACGATCAAAATAAGATACAAATTCACTTAAAAAGTTGACTGATGGGTAGTTACGAAAAACGACGGATATATTAAATATGAATGGACGATTTGTTTCCAAGCGCTTCACGGAAAAGTCATCGTCTCTTCAATCAGTAGGTGAACAAGTAAGCTTTATTCCTGATTGCCTCAAAGCGGGTTGTGCTTGCCAGGGCTGAGGGTTGGCTCATTTCTTCCCCAAGATTCAAGACAGGAAATGTCGCTAATGACGTTCACGTTTCTGGAGAGAAATTCGTGATATTCTGGATCATTTTTCGATTTTTCGTTCAAAATTACTTGTTCTACATAAAAGTTTCACTTGAAATTTTATAAAAAACGAGGCTTAAAAAATATTAATAATAAATATTTGTAATCATTTTTAATATTAAGATGTTTTATTCTAAACATAGATTTCCAAAGAAATAAAAGTTAGTTCGTTATTAAGATAAAAGTAAAAGTTAAGAGGATCATTAATGGAGAAAGGTAAAGCTAATTGCATTGAAAAATTAACTTTTAAAAGTTATTTATACAGTAAAAGATTAAAAATAGAATAATTCACATTGCATATTAGAAAGTATATTATGATAGTAAGGATAAGATTACGATTGTTAAGTATAATAAAAATAATAAAGAAACTAGTAAACAGTTTTTAATGAATCAATAATTAATTGTTTTATCAATATAAAAAGATTTTAAATATCATTAGTTTATCTATTGAAATAGAAAACAAAATGATTTTTGACAGGGCAGGATTTTACAGTATTAAAAAAAAATTGCTTATTCTTGCGCTTTTTTACAAATTAACCTTAGCGCAGGATTTAAGAGTATTAAAAAATTTGCTTACTTTTGAGATTTTTTATAATTAACCTTAGCGCAGAATTTTTGAATTTTCAAAAAAATTTGCTTATTCATGCGCTTTGTTTATAATTAATCTTATAGCAGGATTTTAGAATTTTCAACAAATTTGGTCATTCATGCGCTTTTTTTATAATGAACCTTAGCACAGGATTTCAGAATATTCGAAAAATTTGCTTATTCCTGCGCTTTTTTATATTCAACATTAGCACAAGGTTTCAGAGTATTCGAAAAAATTGCTTATTCCTACGCTTTTTTATATTCAACATTAGCACAGGATTTCAGAGTATTCGAAAAAATTGCTTATTCCTGCGCTTTTTTATATTCAATGTTAGCACAGGATTTCAGAGTATTCGAAAAATTTGCTTTTTCTTACACTTTTTTATAATTAACGTTAGCACAGGATTTCAGAGTATTCAAAAAATTCGCTCATTTTTGCGATTTTTTTACAATTAACCTTAGCGCATGATTTTACAGTTTTCAACAAATTTCGTTATTCTTGCGCTTTTTTATATTCAATGTTAGCACAGGAAATATTAGCACAGGATTAGCAATGTTAGCACAGGAGTATTCGAAAAATTTGCTTATTCTTGCACTTTTTTATAATTAACCTTAGCGCATGATTTTAGAGTTTTTCACAAATTTGCTTATTCTTGCGCTTTTTTATAATTAACCTTAGAGCCGGATTATAGAGTATTAAAAAAAATTGCTTATTCTTGTGCTTTTTTTTTTATAATCAACTTTTTTATTTTACTCTTTTGACGTGATTGATATTTGCCTTTTGAATTCTCTGGAAATGGCTATATGCTTTAATTTCCTATTTACAAGTTTAGTTTGATAGCCTTTCTCATAGATCACAACAAAACGTTTTCAACTTATTTCTGCATATTTTGGACTCAGGACTTCTCCTCAAAATCTACGAACCCATTACATTTGTAATTTCAAATTTTATAAAACCGATGGAAAAAAAAAAAAAAAAAAAAAAAAAACATTTGGCGCATATTATTTTAAGCGACTATTGCATAAGAATGCATTGTTTAACACGTTTAACTCTTTTTAAATATAAGTGCAACTTTAAAAATCTTTTAAGCATAAGATAAGAACGAGACAATATTTGGCTTTCATACTAATTTCACTGTTCAACAACATAATAAACAATGACTATCTAAATCCAGCTCCCCTTATCTCTTAATTCGACTTACGTGATACAATACTTCCTGTTTTTAGATATTGGATAAAAATCAGTGGGAGAAACCTGAAAGGGATGAGTCAGCCCTTATATGGCTCTGGAGGCTTACAGGATTCCTCTTTCACTGTCTACTCCCATTTCGTCTCTCCCGTTCTTCCACCTCCAATCTTCCTCCCCGTATCTCTCCCTCTTTTTCTTCTCACCTCCTCTGCCCTCTTCGCCCCTCTCTCCCCTTCTTCCCTCTCTCACTCTGTTCCTCCTCTTCCACCTTATTGCCATCATCCCCTCTCTTTATTCCGCTGCCTCCTCCTTCCATCCACCGTCTGCTTCCCCACGGTCAAGCTCTCTTCCCCTAAGGAAGGGGAAGAATAGAGTTTGGCCGTGGCTTCCCATTCACCTCTCCTCTCCCTCCCATACTCTACCCCTCTTCATTCTTCTGTCTTTCTCTCTCACCACACTTTGTCTTCGCAGTCTGCTCCGATTTCTTTCTCTCTCTCTCCTATATACAGTGTGTATGTATTGTGTGTGTGTATTTTTCCTGTTTCTTTTTTATTTCATTTTTGTATCTGTCTTTTTCTTGCACATATACACTCACATGTATATACTTATATGTGTTATAAATGTATGCTACCTTTTTTTTTAGTATTTGGTCTTTTCAATATTATTTCTGATCAGTGAAAATAATAGATAATTACTTGTATTTACACAAATTTATTGCCTGTTTATTCTGTTTGTACTTTCTCTTTTATTCTTTTGCAGTTAAGATTTAAAAATAGAGTCATTTATCACTTAGATATTTATTATTATTTCATACGGAATTTAAAAATGCAGTTGCTAATATATATGCGTAAAACAGCCCAAGATTTTGGTAATTTTCACTCTTTTTCTTCTGCTTTTTCAGCACTTTTAAAACTCATTCTTATTTGTCACGCACAAGATTCTTTGTTTATTTTATGCTGATCACTATTAGGTGGATTATATTTGCACTTTCTGTTTTATTATTTTGCATATATGATTTCTTATGAGTGAATTTTAATATTCGTTATTGGATATTTAAAAAGGCAGTTATATATTATCGAATACAAATTAGTCCTTATATTTGCCGTTTTTCGTGCACTTTTTAAATTGTGATAATCATGTGCATTATTTTTTTTTCACACAAATTATTTTCCTTGTCCACCAATTGAGAACACATCTCTCTCTCTATGTATATAGATATATATTGTTATTTAGCACACATGCTGCCAAAATATTTCTCTAATTATAAGGCTGTTCATAGCTTTGACAATTAAAACGGTTATTAAATAATTGCATGTGCACACAACAGGTATACTTTTATCTATTTTAATATTGAGTAATACTGATAATAACAGAAATTAGCGTCATTTACGCCATTATCTACGTATGTATCCGTCATAGTATCCGTATGTAGATTTTTGATACCATTGAAGAAGGAGTATTCATTTTCCTTAATTTTTTTCGGAATGACTTTCTGAAATTCAACCTTTCTTATTTTTATGTAAAAACAAAATTTCTGTTTGTAGTCTTTGAAATGTATTCTCCTTTCTAATAAGTATTATCCAATATCTGTATTTATATACATGTGTGTGTATGCGTGCTATATGTTGTATACGTTTGTTTTTTTTGTGGTGTATGTTATCATCGTCTGTATGTTGGTATGTGATGGAAGTTGCAATGTTTCTGAATGTATTGCGTGTTTCTGCGCGGGTGTTTTGAGTGCATGAGTGTTGCGTATAAATTGAGTGTATAGTATGACTGTTTCATACATGTTGTGATTTTATTATATGTAATGTTATGCGTGAATTGTGTTGTGTTTTAGTTGTATTGTTTATGTTTGTATGTGTATTTAATGTATTGTATGTTGTATCTTTGTGTATTACTTGGGTTACTTGTGCGTGTGTATGGGTTGTGTGTATGCTGCGTATGCGTGGTTTGCGTTGTGTTTTTTGTATGAGTACATGTAGTTGTGTGTCTCTTGCGTATAAGTTGTGTGTGTATGTGTGCGCATGTGTTGTGTATGTGAGTGTGTGTGCGTGCATGGCCATATAAGAGAGCAAGAGAAAGAAATCCCAGAGGAGAAAGGAAGACAAGGGATGTGAAACGAAGGGAGAGAGAAAGAGGAGAATGAGAGGAGGAGCATTGCCGTCCGGGGGTTGTCTCTGGGAGGGAATGCTCAGCTAGAGTGTGAGAGGGTCGGAGAGAGGTGAATGGGAGGCGGACACGCGGTAGGAGAAGGAGGCAGTGAAAGGATAAGAAAGGGGATGATGGATTATTAGGGGAAGAGGAAGGACCGAGTGAGAAAAGGAAAAAGGAGAAAGAGGAGCAAAGAAGACAGGGGAAGAGTGAGGAGAACGGAGAAAGGGGTACAGGGAGGATGGATGAAAGAAGGAGAGTGGGAAAGACAGATAGGAATAGAGAGAAGAAAGAGAGAAATCCTGATCACCACCGAGTACAAACTTTTAGGAATAAAGTTGAAAGAAAGATAACACTGAACTGATTGAAGAGATGAAATAATAATAAAAAAAGGTTAAAGAGGACTAAATAAATAAAAAAAAAAGATTGAAGATTATTTAAAATATATATTAAGAGGATTATATCAAACAGATTATCGGCAATATTTTTACAAAAAGTGAAAAACTGTTAATGTAGAATATTTATTTGTGTCAAAATGTTGATTGAAGAGTATATCAAAGAGATTATCGAAAATATTTTTACAAAAAGTGAAAAACTGTTAACATAGAATATTTCTTTGTGTCGAAATGTTGATTGAAGATTATTTAAAAAATATATTAAGAGGATTTTATCAAACAGATTATCGGAAATATTTTTGCAAAAAGTGAAAAACTGTTACCATAGAATATTTAATTGTATAAAAATGTTGATTGAAGATTATTTAAAAAATATATTAAAAGGATTATATCAAACAGATTATCGGAAATAGTTTTACAAAAAATGAAAAACTGTTAATATAGAATATTTCTTTGTGTCAAAATGTACCATTTTTGTTATTTTTTTTCAAATTATCGAAATTAAATATTCTAAAATGAATCAGTAGAAAAAGACGAATTCATTTTGCCTGAGAAATAAATGCCTTTAAATCAGTGCTATAAAACGTTTCTTGATCTTTAATGTTTGATTCATGTGCATTCATAACGTTACTTCTGAGAAAATATTCAATTATCTTTAACTTATGGCAATTAAATGCGTAAAAATGGCACAGTATTCCGGATTTAAATTACCATATGCATTAAATATTTACCACTCAAAGCCCGATAATTTTTTTTTCTTTTAATCTAAAATATATCCTGCTTTGAAAAGAAGAAGATATAAATAATATAAAATAATAAAAAAAATCCTGAGCAATTTTTGAGCAGTTCTTGAAAAAAAGTCAAAGTTGTATAAAACTCAGAGAAAAAAAATAATTAACAATATATAAAATAAATCACATCATAACAAAAACAAAAATAACTGCTCTTAAAAACAACATAAAACAAAAAAAGGGAACAGATAAATATATTTTTTATACAAATGAGGAGATATTTTGCTGAAAAAAAGTTGAATTAATAATGTTCTATTTAAATCAAATTGAAAATTGAAGAATTATCATAAGAACAAGTTTGAAACATCAGAACCAATGTGCTCTTTCTAAATATTATCAATAAGAACATAGCAAAGATTAAAAGCCAGTTTCACGCATACTGTCAAAAGGAAAAAAAAGTAAATCTATGGTATAACTTTCAAGAATCTATTTATGGGACGAAGAATACTACAAAAATACAAAGAGAAGTTATACATTATCAAGTTAGCAAGTGGATTCCTATCAGTGGACTGAATTTGTACAGAATATAGACAAGCTTTTTTAAAACACAGTGTAATTCTATGGTTTCGTTGTATCAAGTAAAATTTCATCTGTATAACTAAAAGAATTTTGCTGGGAGGTCACGATTTATGATTTTCACAGAATTTTATTCATTATATGGAGCAAACATGATAATGATCTAATAATTATGTATTCATTTCCAAATTGTTATTCTCCTGAAAGTCACGTTATGATTTCTTGCAAAGTTTATTATGTAATGCATAGATAATAATATTTTATCCCTTTTCTTGTACCACAAATTTAATACACATGTTAAAAAAAATCCTAGTCTTGTTTTAATGCTTCATTGTCCTTATTGTCTGATAACTTAGTTTTTAAATATTTTATTCAAACTACAGTTTTTATCGTTAGTTTTCCAGTCTAAATGACGGTCATCTCATTGCAAGTTAGTTTAATTAAGATACACTGAATTATGGATTTTTGAAAATTTGATTTGACGTACATGTGTTGCGCGCAGGATTATTAGAAATATATTTAACCCTTTCCGGCACACTGTGCCCAGTCCGGGATACCTAATTTCAATTGCAAACTTTCAAACGGCACCAATAAAATTTTAATACAATTTTGCTTTTACAATGAAAGCTTATATTAAGGGATTCTTAATTTCTAAAAAAGTAGCTGGTAAATTCCGGGGTGACAGATGATAATTTCGCATTTTAGTAACAGAACTTGCCCGTGCCGGAAAAGGTTAATGTATGCAACTTAATATTACTATAAATAGTTTTAAAATATTCTACTTTCACTTGATTGAAAATGATAATTAAGTTTATACATGAAAAAATGTTTCAGGAAATTACATCATAAAATACAGAATTTATTGTATGATTGCAATAAAATATTAAAAAAAATTATAAACATAATACAAGTAATTACTTAAAAATAGGTAGCGGTTATAAAACTTGCATAAAATACAATGTAGTGCAAATATTACATTTGTACGTTACATAGCTTTGGAAAATACAATTCTCGCAATGTCAAAAATATCCCTTTGAAGAAAAATAGCTTTTAAATTCAAATATTCCTAGACTTGAATGAGTATTTCTCCACATATTTCCTCACACTGGAGTACCGTCATATATGTATATATATTAACATGTTATTAGTTAGTAATAGACAAAAAAATTACTTTTAAAATTTTAAAGATGATCTCCCCCTTAAAAATTTTCAATTTTTTCTTTCGTTTTCAAAATATTTCTAAAATACATGCTTAATTTAACATTTTATATGTTAAAAGCTAACAAAATATGAGTAGGATCCAATACTTTACATAAAATTGATCATGCATTTTAGAAACACACGGGGAAAAAAATGAAGTACAGAAGAACCCGTCTAATTCGGACCCCGTGAATACGGATCTCCGGATAGTCCGGATCGGTGTGGTCGATTTTTCTTTCAAGATCGGCAAATTTCCATAAGATTAATTTATTTTATACACGTATTCCGAATAAAAAAATCTTTTCTGAAGACTTTTTGGAATAATACGAAAAAGAATTTCTTAAAAATCATGAAAGAATTTATGGTCTGCAAATTGTGATTTCGCGAAAAATAAACTTGAAACACACGGAGGAATAAGCGAGAATGAAAAAGAAATCACACCTGAAAAATTTGCAAGTGTGTTATTAAAAAACACTCATGGTTGCTCAGATGTTGATATCTTCGCTTTTAGCAATTGGGTTAGAAGCAGAAAATAATTAAGGTTACGCCTCACTTACAGATTACGAAATAATCGCTTTGCACAACTGAAGAAAATGGAAAGAAGGTGATACGGACGAAAATACCATATTTCGTTTGTTTGGTCAACGTTGATCAAACAAAAGTTATTAGCCATAATGAAGCATCCTCTCGTTTAGAACAATTAATGGTTTATTTTGAACCTCAGGTGGAGACTATACCCAATGAGCTATACTTATGCTTAAGGCCCCTGTCCTCGCTCGAGGAAACACTCGCGAGCTAATGCTATTCCTATGGGGAAGCATTTTTCTAATAACTCTTTCGCATTTTGACATTTTTGAATAATTTTTTTTTGCATTGTATAGCTGAGGTGCATGCCGACAGCGCACCTTTTTTACTTTTTCGATTTTGGTTGCAGATATTTTTTACAAAGTTAGTTTCACTTTCAAAACCGGTTTCGAAACGGAAAGTGCTTTTTAAAAAATATATCTGCAATCAAAATCGAAAAAGTAAAAAAGGTGTGCTGTCGGCATGCACCTCAGCTATCCAATGCAAAAAAAAAAAAAAAAAAAAAAAAATGTCAAAATGCGAAAGAGTTATTAGAAAAATGCTTCCCCATAGGAATAGCATTAGCTCGCGAGCGTTTCCTCGAGCGAGGACAGGGGACTTAAGCAGATGCATGACCACTCGGTCCACAAAAGGCATACAAAACTGGAACAGCAGAAGAGTACAATTTTCATAATTACAAAGTCAAAATTTTTACTTTCTGCAAATATTCAATATGTTTAATACAAAGGTAATTTTCTGTAAGTATGTCTTATTTCATTTGATTTTTTTCTAATTTTCCGAAAAATCCGAATTTTCTATAATCCGGATTGGGTCTAGTCCCAATTAATCCAAATTACAGGGGTTTTACTGCATTCAGAAATGAGTAAATCGGTGTATTCATATCGAATTGAGTATGTTTGGATAAAAAATGAACACATTGCTCTCTCAAATTTGAAACATGATACATTATTAAACCAATCAAACAATTAATTTTGTATCTTGTTTAGGTTTATTTCATTCATTGCGGAAAAAAACATGCTTATTAATGAAAATATTAAATTATGCACAATATTTTAAAATAATTTAAAAATATACTTGTAAATAATGCTCTTGTCAGAAAAAATATTCGACTTTGGTATTTTGCTAAAATTTAACTATTTTTCTTAACAAACAATCAATTAAACTTTCATTCTTAATAATTTTGAGCAAGAAGTAAATGACAGTATATTTTTTATTTTAACTTGGAAGTTCAGGGTACAGTTCATAGCGATTTATATTTGAACCTAACCACGGAAGGAAAAATGAGTATATGTCTTTTTCAGTTTTGAGTACATTTGAATCGGAGCTATTCTGAGTATGTGAAGTACTTAACCCTTTCAGTGCCAAGGAGTGCCATCGCGCTGCTCTCGCTAGTTGTAAAAAAATGCCAACGATGCTACAACACGACAGAGCAGCACGACGGCGCTCCTTGGCACTTTTCAAAGCAGCACGACAGCGCTCCTTGGCACTAACAGGGTTAAAACTGAGTATTTTTTACTCAATTTTGAGAACCCATTTTTTTCAGTGTATGTGGAAAAAAAAGACATCCTAAAAGAAAATAACCCACCACAAATTAGTTTTAAAATATTGATTTCCTGTGGATATATTCTAAATATACAGATGCATCACACGCCCACAGACATAGATTTAGCAAGAGGGAATAGAAAGTTGGCTCATTTCGTAAGACTTTTGGGCCAACACTTGATTTCCTCCAACTTTTAGCAAAATATCCTCCCAACATCCAGTGTGGTAGCAAACAGCAATGTCTCCCCAACTTTTTTCCATAGTTCCAAAAAATTCTGGGCTAGCCCAGATTTTTCATCCAGCATCCAACATTTCAACGAATCAGAAATAAGTAATTGATACCAATAGGCCATAAATATTAATGGCTGGTACTAGTAGGACTGGTTTTTCGGCTTTTCCTTCAACTTTTCCAAAGACAATTGTAACCTTCTTCTCTCTTTGAACGGGAAAATGTTGTGGTTAAAATCGGCTGAAAAGTTTGTCGCTCCTAAAGTCTGTAAATCTGAAAATAGCTTAAGTAGCAACTTCTAACCCTTTCGAGTCTGGTATCTATCTTCTATATTATAAAGGTCAAACGTATCTGTGCGTAACGCATACGTCATTTTGCGAATGGCAACATTTTCCCATGCAGTTTCAGTTTTGCAAATTTTGGTACTGCAAATTTTATACTTCTGAACATCGCACTTTTTCAATTTTTACACCATCGTATAGAGAAAAATATCTACTTTTGAATGAAATTTGTTTCAAAACCGTATTTCAATTTATTCTCGACATATTAATTTTTTTTTATAGTTTTTAGTACGAAATTTGTAATTGTGGCAACAGAAATACGCCATTTTCTCATAAAATTGATAAAAATTGAAATGTTCATATGTAAATTTTGAGAAGATGATAATTATGACGGGTTTAGATTTCATGTGAAATTCTAAGATCATGTTAATTTGTGTTTTTTTTTTTTTTCTTACCAAAAATAAGAGTCTCAATTGATAATTTCATCTTAATAACTGATATTTATTATATTTTGCTTTATTATTATATTTTTACATATGCGATTAAAATTTAATTTTAATAATTTGGACAACTGTTTTTTTTTTTTTTTTTTTTTATAGAAATAGTATTTTTTTTTCTTAATTTTAGTTTTAAATAATATTTGTTTGAGAGTTAGACTGATTATTGCAAAATCCATTTTTTACTGTAGCTAATTTTGTAGGTTTATTATAAATTAATGAAACATTTCCTTCTTAAACATCTACTTTCATCGAAATTCGACGAATTCTACCTTGTACTATTAATAGTGCATGTCCTTTAATTGAGTATTATTTTATTTTAACAACAAATACTTTTTTTACTGTTTACGTGTAGTAATGTTTGTCCATGCATTTACTACAGTTTAGGCATTCAGTAATGATAATAATAATAAATATTTGCTTAATTCTCTTTACACCTTTTACGATTCTTTTATTTTAAACATATACTTCACTCTTTAAACTTAAAATAAAGGTTACTTTCTTGCAAAAAAACATGTGTAATAAAGCGCAAAAAGTATTAGAAAGTTGTAATATCAGCAAAATCTTGTTGCAATATAATATTTTCTAAACATCTTCAAAAGCTCTTCCTTAGCGTATTGTCATGTCAATATGAACTGAATAATACGCAAAACAATAACATTCAAAATGTTTCAAATAGTGAAATATTCGTTAAACTCTAATTAATCTGTTAGGATAGCTAGTGTTAATATAATAAACTTAAAATAATAATAATAATAATAATAATAATAATAATAAAAGGACCCGAAAGAGTTAAACGAGAAACAGCAGCTGATTAAATTTCTCACCTTCTTAGTGCAAAATAAAGTTCATTCTTGGACTCTTCTTTAAAAGCCAACACCTTTATATTTTTTAGGACCCTTTTTAAAACTTTTACCTAATCAATTGGTAGATTTTTTAAAACATTATTCTAATAATTTATACCCTGTGCATAATTTTTGACTAATTGTAATTTTAAAGCAGTGAGTAATAAGAAATTTTAACATATTATCATGTTAGGGTCTTCCTTTTTAACTGTCACTTGGCCTCTTTTATAAATCCCTTAAAGATAATCCAATTCAGAAGCTTTCCCCCCCCCCCCCAACAACTTCTTAGCTCCTCTAATTACTACATAAACAACAACAACAACAACAAAATCTCAGATTTTAGCTACTACTAATTTTGAATATTAATCGTGTTCTTTGACCCCGTGCAACTTTAAAAAAAAATGATTCAAAATGATTGCAATTTTATTTAACTTCGTCCTCCAATTATTTTAACTTCAAACAATATTTTTATACCCAACTACATACTAAATTAATTCCTGGCTCCTTGATACCCGGTACAGGGCTCCTTGAAGTTTTTATAATAACAAATAGCTAATGATCTCGGTCTTTCGGTCCGATCTTCGTTTTTAGGATTCTTTATCCATTTAGATATTTTCAAGTTTTTACATTACATAAATACACTCTCCTTAGGGAATTAAAGGGCCAATCTCAGGGGTCCATGAACATTTTGTGAGACAAATATATTTCAATTCCTAAATTTCTCACCTTCTCAGTGCAAAATTTTAAAGTTGAGTCTTAGACTCTTTTTCCAGGACCAGTACCCTCATTTATTTACTGGGGCCCAACAACCTTTTTTTTTTTTTTTTTTTTTTTTTTTTTTTTTTTTTTTTTAATTACCCAATTAATTTGTGCATTTTAAAAAAATATTATTCTAACTAATAATTCACACCCTATGCTTAATTTTGACTAATTGTCATTCTAAAGTGCTAAGTACTAAGATATTTTAACATATTTTTATGTTAGGGCCCTCTTTTTAACTGTCAGTTGGCCTCTTTATAGATCAGTTAAAAATAGCATCCCAACAAACGCATAACTAACGGGCCGCTTATGGCTTCGATAGCCTTGGCCCCAAGTGTCTGATTGAGGCCCACTAACATTGGCCGTAACGGCTTCGTAAAAAATGTGTCACGGCGGCCGCGGTATGGCCACAAGCTAATCACGCCACAAACTTTTTACCATAAATGGTGTATAGCCTCAAACTGGCCACATTCACTCTTTTAAAGGCCAATAAAAAATAAAGGCCTGACGGAAGCTCGCCATCTCCCTGCCAGTCGTATTTCCCAAATATTAAATTTAGCTCACAGCTGACCATAAAAATGCTTTTTAAGGTTATTTAATGATGCAAAGCTAGCCACTAAATTGCCCTAAAGATTATTTAGGCATAATTCAAAATTTATTCTAAAAAAAAAAATATTAGAAGGTTAATTAAATGATAAAATGTTTTTATATTTAAAAAAAATTTCTTAGATACATTTAAAAGTAAATAAATAAAATTTATAAATCCACTTATTATGAACTTTATAAAAAAATATCCAAAACATAATATCTGACATAATGAATTATTTTTTTAATTATATATTTTTAAAATTCATATGCAATGTCCTTTTAAATATTTGCATGTCGTGCAAATTTTAAAAGTATATTATTGAAAAAATAAACAATTTTATTAATTCACTATATCATGTACTGTGTTTTTGAAAAATTTTATAAAGTTTAATCTAAATAAACTTATAGTTTTCCTGAAAAGTGTATGTACATGAGCATTAATGCTTTTTTTTCCACACAAAGCACTTTGTATTTTTGATAACCTTTTTTTACAGAAAAATTTTTAAATTTTTACTCAAATTATGCATATAATCGTAATATGATCTAATATGTAAAATGTATATTATAACTTAAAATGTGTTTGTGTTATACTTTTGTTTATTGTTTTTTATACATTTATTTGCAAGTCTTTTCCAGTATTTTAGGCTTATTCATTAAAGAATTATTTAGTTATTTTATTATAATTCATTTTATACATATATTGATTTTATTTTGTAAGAAATTTTTAAACGCTTTTATTTTGGCAAATGTAAGATAATATTTACTTTTATTTGCGTGATGCACCTATATTGTAATACATTAAATTTCTATTTAACTTAGAAAATAATTAAAGTTTTTGTTCTCCTTTTTTTAATATATAAATTTTCAGGACACAGTTTATCAAAGATGAAAACGGTATACAAATTATTTTAACTTTTCCTAAATAACCAGGATTTTTTTTTTTAACGGTAATTTTAAATTTTACCAATATTTTAATCAGTTTTCTAAATTTTATTCTGATTTTCTAAACTTTATTAATTTTTATTCAATTACTTTAATCAAGTTTTATTATCAAATTTCTCACTTAGAAAAAGAGAAAAAAAGTTTTTTCTCAAGCTTTCTCTCTTTTTCTTTAATAATAATAATAATAATAATAATAATAATAATAAAAAATTCCATTGAAGCAAATTATTTTAAAGAATCTCAAATGATACATATAGATATAATATTTCAAAACAATATAGACGCTCATCAGCAAAAAGAAAATAAGTCATCAAACAATTATCTATTGAATTAAATTTTACAATATTTGAATTAAATTTTACAGTATTTGAAGAAATAGAAAGGGAAAATAAAGTATTTTTCACCTATAAGAATAAACCTTATTTAAATTAATCTGCCCAAGCTTCCGCTATGTAATCAATTACTTTGTAAAAAGCATCAGTATTTGCTAATTTAAACATAATTTTAATGTAACATAGCATCAGTAATCTCTGTTATTTAAGATAAATATTATTTTACATTTGCCGAAATGAAAATGTTAAAAAATACTGTTCAATCTAATATATAAATTCCCTAAATTATACAAAATAAAATCAAAATGTATGAAAAACACAGATTAAATTAAAATTACAATTCTTTAATGAATAAACAAAAATTAATAAGACTTACAAATAATTTACTAGTACACATATATGCTGTATGAGTTACTTGTACAATCCTAGAACTTTTATAAATAACCACCCATTCCCTCCTCACTACAGTGCAATTCCAAATGAATGAAATGAAGATGCGTATGCGTGAAAATAGAAGGGAATGAGAGGGGGCGAATATGGGGGTCCGAGTTCTTTTCCGAGAAATTTTCCTGCACCTCATATGACCTTGGCCACTGTCCGCTCTGTAAGGAGGCAATGGCGAAAGATTTCCTTTCGAAAAAGTATTTCGTGGAAAATTTTTATTAAAGAAGTTATAACATATATAAGTTCTTTGCAAGGGCGGATCCAGCCCAACCTCCAGGGGGGGGGTCACAACTTTTGACAGATGATTTAATGAAGCAATTTTAAAATACAGTAAATCTTATGAAAACGGAATTACGATAAAAAATAGCAAATTTCGCCGATCGGGCATGAAAAAATCGCGAATTTTGTCGATTATGCACGGAAAAATCACGAATTTTGTCGATCGGACGCGAAAAATCTCAGATTTCGTTTATCGGGCAAGGGAAAAAAGTCTGCATTTTTTTATAATACTTGAAAAAATTGCAAATTTTGTTCCTAGGTTGCAGAAAAGTCGTCTGTTTTGTCTGTTTACCGCGCGAAAAAAACGCGAATTTCGTTGACCGAGCGCGAGAAAATCGAACATCGTCAACTGTACATTGGAAAATCGCGAGTTTTGTCTATCGGCCTTCGAAAAATCTCGAATTTTGTCTGTATGTCTCAGAAAAATCGCGAGTTTTGTCGATCTGGAACGAAAAAATCGTAAATTTCTTTAATAAGGCACGAAAAAAAATCTTAATTTTGTCGATCGGCTTCGTAAAAAGCGCGAATTTATTCGATCGGGAACGGAAAAATCGCAAATTTTGTTGATTGGGAATAAAAAATCGCGAATTTCGAGTTGATATGGAACGCAAAAGTTGCCGATTTCGAGAATCAGGAAAGAAATTATCGCGAATGTAGTCGATTGTTTTCGTAAAAAGAGCGATACGGGCGATTGGGTACGAAAAACTCGCGAATTTTGTCGAATCGGTACAAAAAAATCGCTAATTTCGTTGATAGGGCAAGGAAAAATCGAAGATTTTGTCGATGATACGCGGAAAAATCGAAAATTTTTTTGAGCGGCTGCAGAACAATAGCGAGTTTTATCAGTTTATCGCGAGAAAAAAATTACAGATTTCATCAATTTACGGCGGGGATAAAAATGCAGATTTCATCAATCAGTTAACAATCGCGAATTTTATTGTTAGGTGCGGTATTTCAGGGACCAACAACGGATAAAGGCGCGAATCTCGTCGATTGGGCACGGATATGGTCGATGGCTTTTGAAAAAAGCCCGAATTCATTCGATCAGGAACAACAAAATCGCTTTTGGTAGGGCACGAAAAAATTGCGAATTTTGTCGATCGGGAACGAAAAAGTCGCAAATATGGTCGATCAGTTTCGTAAAAAGCGCAAATACAGTCGATCGGGAATGAAAAAAATCGAGAATTACATTGATATGGCGAACAAAAATTGACAATTCCATCGATCGGGAAAGGAATTATCGCGAATATGGTCGATCGGCTTCGTAAAAAGCACGGATTCGGGCGATCGAGTACAAAAAACTCGCGAACTTTGTCGATTCGGGACGAAAAAAAATCGCTAATTTTGTCGATGATGCGCGGAAAAATTTAAAAAATCTTTGAGCGGTTGAAGAAATTTCATCGAACAAGAACGGAAAAATATGCTAGTTTCGTGGATTGGGTACGGAAAAATAGTGAATTTTGTCAATCAAGTGAAGAAAAATCGCAAATTTCGCAGACCATTCGTGGAAAAATTTCAATTTTCGTCGATCACACCCAAAAAATCGTGAATTTCTTCGATTAGGCATCGAAAAATTGTGAATTTCGTGGATCGACCTCGCAAAAATCGCGACTTTCACCGATCGAGTGCGAAAAAATCGTGAATTTTGTTAATCAAGTGAAGAAAAATCGCAAATTTCGCAGAGCATTCGTGGAAAATTTTCAAATTTCGTCGATCACACCCAAAAAATTTTGCGTTCCTGTTTTTGCACTTTTTACTTACACTGTACATCCCTCTTTGAAGAGCTCCAAGGGGGGTCATGACCCCCATGACCCCCCCCCTTGGATCCGCCACTGGTTCTTTGGTTTTATTATTATGAAAACAATTATTCTTTTACGTTCTAGTAAATGTGACGAACCATTAAATGAAAGTTGTTTTAAACAATTGTTTCAAACGTTTATCCAATGATTCATCATGTTTATCACTTATAACCAATGCACCAAACATATTATATTTGCACTTTTCTTCCTATTTAATAAATTTACATTCCGGAAATTAACACTATTCATTTTTATTCCAAAACGCTCACAAAAATATATTTATTTAAAATATTATTGCACATTTCAAAACCAAATCATTAAGAGTTTTATGATTATTTTTTTCATAAAAAAATCTTTAAATTAAATTAGGGAATTTTTATTTATATAATAAACATATTATATATTTATATAGCAAAATATTAATGTTTTCAAACAAATCCAGGTTTTTGCTTCTTTAAAACCAGGTATATGACATCTGTGTTTTTTAATAATAATTTAATATTAATCATAAAACAAATAAATATACATAAATTGTAAGAAATTTGATAAAATCATTTTTATTTTACACTGAATTCAGAACATTAAATTCCTTTTCAAAGAATTTTATTTTACATGAAAATATATTTCAAATGATATTAAAAAATTGTGTTATAGAAACAGTTTATTTTTTACTTTTTCTACTCTCTTATATTCAACAAAATGTGCTTGTTGAAACAAAGAAAGCAATATTTTTTTCACTTATTCATAGCAAATATTTTTTTCATGAAATTTGGAGGGGAAAAAAATCACGCTTATCATTAAATTTCAAGTAGATTTTTTGCACAATATAAAAGTTCAATAAATGAATGCATCTTATTGTAATTAAATATTTTGTGTTGTTCTGAGTCTTGTGTACTTCCTATAAATTTGTATTTTGTTTATTTCAGCTGTTAAAATCAAGAGAAATTGAAAATTAATACATTCATTGTTTCTAGCATAACCATAAAAATATAGCCATGCAAAGATATCGAAGTATAGTTTGGAAATATTGGTTGCCCTTCAATGATGATGGGTAAAAAAACGCAACCGTTTTCTCGCTGCCGAAACGCGTGCGGTTCGGCGGCAACTGCCGCAATTAGCGGCGCCTCACTTACGGTATGCTATTGTTTGGCTACAAATGGCCTTAACTGAGTATGGCCGCAACGAATATGGCTTGAGGCCGTAAGTCATGTGTTTGTTGGGATGATTCGCTAGCTTTGTTGAAAGATTCACTAAGCTTGAAACACATGAAGATGTTGTTTCAAGTTACTTTTATAAGAATTTTTTTTTCTCGCATACCTCACAACTGAAAGATTTCTCGTTCGTATGCAAGTTTAGGTGTTCATTCAAGCTAATATGAAGAAAAAAGTTTTGTGGCATATCTCACAGCTGAAAGGTACCTTTGAATGCACGAGAAGATATGTCTTCAGATTACCTTTTTGAGAAAAAAATTTTCGTTATTGACAGCATTCCTTTCAACACCAATCCTTTGAACATCAATTACTTTGATGACTCATATTTTTTTTAAGGTGAGAATAAACAAAGGCAGAAATTCTGGTAATTAGTTTAAACTCGGCGAAAATGGCGCATGCACAATCAGCGTTGTGAAGCAACTCTCAAACAAAGGGTCAGTTGGTAGTTGTTAAGCAACGATAATTCTTTTTCGAAAATCGTACGCCGGTTCATTTAAATCCTGTCGACTTTCTGTTATAATAAGGCGATTTCCTGCAACAACACATCGGTTCCCGCGGGACAACATCCCTGCTGCAAGAACAAGTAGACTCACATGAAAATAATAAACAGGCTCAGCAGTCGTCGTTGTAAGCAATGGATTAATTTCCTTGGGAGTTTCTCCAAGTAAAATGCAAGACAATCAGTTTTTAGTTCTTTATTAATTAGATGCACAACCATCCGTTATTCCACATCGCACCAATCTGAACAAATTCACACTAGACAACTTTTCTAGGACTGTATCATCTCCACGTTCGAAATGATTCCAAATCTGAGACGGGCCTCCTAGCATTTGAAAGATTAGCTGCATTCTGAATGCTCTTGTCAAACAAAATGAGTCTCTGAAATTCCAAGCCAATCCAGCCCCTCCCCTTTTCCACATAAGAAATTTAAAGATCCAATAGGATTCTTTTCAACGCAAAGACAACCCAACTCACTATCTCCTATTGGTCGGTAGGCGTGAGTAGATGCACGGAATCTTTACCTGATCGCGTATTAGCGTAACCTGCTCACGCGCAAGGCGTATGAATATCTCCTAGCAAACGATTAATTAAATAATAAAACAAAATTAAAGTTTCGATTAATGTTCTAAAAAGGAAAATGGATTTGTGTACTAAAAGAAAGATTCCGCAATTATATATTGGCATTCAAAAAACACTCCCGCTCTTTTTAAGAAAATAATCAATAGATTATTACTAAGTTAAATAAAATAAAATAAAAGAACTTTAGCTGTTAAAATATTAATACATTACGGAAACTGAGAATAAAAGTATGCTCCATAAAACGTTAGAATTAAAAACTCAGGACGGGAAAAATGGAGCAATTTTTTTTTATTTATTACGCACACACACACACATACATATATATATAAGATGATGAATAGAATTGCATTGTTTTAGCGTCCACCGATTATTTTAAAAACTACTAAAAATTACGTTTACCTCCAATTATCTTCAACAACAGAAAATTATCGCAGACTTCAGCTACCACCAATTCTGAACATTGACCCCCTTCTTTGGGCCTTTTTTGCAGCTTTTTGAAGAACGATATGAATATATTACAGC
This sequence comes from Maratus speculifer, assembly GCA_964019185.1. NCBI lineage: Eukaryota > Metazoa > Arthropoda > Arachnida > Araneae > Salticidae > Maratus > Maratus speculifer. The sequence continues at coordinate 308,900,976 of OZ025289.1, forward strand.
TAGATGCAGAAAATCAACAACAGAAAATTATCGCAGACTTCAGCTACCACCAATTTTGAACATTAACCCCCTTCTTTGGGCCTTTTTTGCAGCTTTTTGAAAAACGATATGAATATATTACAACTAGATGCCAGATAAGTCCCTAACACCTTGGGGGTACCTGGCACCTTGAAGTTACTTTAACGTTTATACTTTCCAGTTAAAAGTCTGGAGTATGCTAAAATGATGTAGATCCCGATCTGTGATCTTTTGAATTTTTCTGCGGCGTTAATTTTTCATCTTTTAATTTTCTCGCATTCTGAATGAAAAGTTTTTAAGTTCAGTTTTGGATCCTTTTCCTCAGACTAAAACCTTTACATTTTTACTAGAACACTGGGAACCTGTTATAAGTATTTTCTTCCTAATTGTTGTGTATTTCTTAAAAATTTCCTTCTAATGATTAATTCAGAACTATCTCAATTTTTACTAATTGAAGAACTAAAGTGCTGAGATCTAAAATCATTTCACATGTTTCCATGTTGGGGTCCTAATTTAATTATCAGCTGGCCCTCGTTGAGTCTTTTATCACAGTTCCTTTAAAAATAATCTGATTCATTAGCATTTTTCTCCTAACAGCTTTTTAAATCCTCCAATTATCGTCAACGACAGAAAATTTTCCCAGACTTCAGCTACCACCAATTTGAACATTAATCTCCTTCTTTGGGCCTTCTTTGGTTTTGAAGAACGATATGAATATATTACAATTTTCTGTAGCATAGTTTTAGTGTCCTCTAGTTGTTTTAAAATTACCAACTGTATTTCACTTAAGATCCTGTCACCAAGAACCTGGTCCTTTTTCTTACCACAGCTACTACCTTTTTCGAGCATTTATCTCTTTTTTGGCCAAAAACAAGTTCACTCACTTCTGCAGTAAATTAAAAATCGCGTTACTTTAAAAGTAACTTTAGTTTAAAATTTTCATTCATTTATTAAATATCGTGTTAATGTTGAATTTAATTTGTGAAAATTAGAGGAGTGAGCACATTCAACCATTTGAGGAAGCACTCTTTAATTGGGTTCATAGGGCATCATTTCAATGGGATTTGGTTCAATCAACTTAGATGACAATTCGGCTATTTTCCGAATAAAAAAATTTTTTAATAGACTTCAGCAACTAATACTTTCCAACATTGTTAGCACATTTTTTTTTTTTTTCGCGTAATACAAGTTTGATTGTTACTTCCAGTGCATGTTACTTTAGTTGTAGAGACCCGATCTCAGCCCTCATAGCATGCATGGTCACATTGACGGCACAATAACGTCACTGTGAGTCACTGTGGTCACATCATATCTGTGACTAAAATGCCACCACTCAGTGACGTCACATTGTGACTAAGATGTGACTTTCTTCAAATTCTTTAGAAAATTACAAAAATTCTTCAAAACATGTTATTTACTTTAAAAAACACTTTTGCCACAACGTACCTGTTTTGTACTAGTTTCGTCACGATGTTAATGTCAAAGTAGTCACAAATGACACATTTTTCACAAATTTGTCACACTGTGACTTCACAATGTGACGTCACAAAAGAGTTCTAAAACGGCCATAACGACTTCACATTTTAGTCACTGTGACTTCACATCGACGTCACGTGACGTCACATAGACAATTGATGGTCACAAAGTCACAATGTGACTTCACAATGAGGTCGCAGTGACGTCATCATGATTTACGGGAGGTTCTTTCGGAAAGAGAATCGTTGAGACTGCTGCGAAAATCAATAAGGTACCCGAAACTATAGGTTCATTTAAAAGATTTTCAAAAAGTATAAAATCATACAACGTTGGGTGCTGTTTACGGTCATTATAAAGGGGCCGAGGGCAACGCCAGGCGGGTTAGCTAGATGATTATAAATTAAAATCTTAACATTCCTTCACTTCAATATGTAGATTTAGAGAACCTACAATTTACTTAATTGTAGATTCGTTAAGTATATTAGATCGGCAGCTCCATCTGTCTCCTTTAATCTATAGGAATCATATACGCACTATAATAGTTCATCAAAATTTCAATACTTGATTAATTTAAAGCAACTAATAAAAAATTCAAGCATTTTTCTAATGAAACATTCAAGTTGTTTACAGTCAAACTTTAATGGGTACTATCTAGTTTTAACTAAACAAGTAGTGGGAACTTTCTGTAATCCGGTTTACTTTGACTTTACTTTGACTGAGGGATATTAAGTTCGGATCAAGTGCTGTTAACTCAGCTTCAGATTTCTTAAGTAAGATCAGTAAACAGTATTTGAAAAATACTTCCATTAAATGCCTAAGTAGTATTTCTGCCTACAAGAATCTTATAACGGCACTAAAAGAAAATTGTTCTAAATAACACATTTTAAATGCAAGATTCTAAATATGATTTAATATGAACCGATGGTTTGTTTCTATTTTTATAATCTTTGTAAAAGTACAATTTTAATAGTTAAAAATGACATAAAAAATATGATATAAATCTCAAGTGTAAATATAATGAAATAAGTTAGAAAAATTATGCGTGAAGCTTAGATTATGAAACACTTTCCAACACTTTCTGAAACCTTTAACAAAGCTTCGTTATTAAAGGAAAAAAGCTATAACTGTTTTTAACAAAATATGTATTTTAATACTTTTGAACAACTTTGTATTTGGTCTGTCGGTTGATATATAGTACCAGGTAGACCGAGCCTTGCTCGGTAGTTGATTAAACTCTTTTATTTAACGTAGCATGGCTTTTGTATGTAAAGCTATATCGATATCCTGATCTGCCATTGTAAAATTTAAATACAAATGTGTGTTTCCGATGACAGTACAGAATTTTAGAATTTCCAAAGCTTAATTAATAATTAATACATTACTTTTCAGGCATTTTTGAATTATCTCGCCATAGGTGTTAAATGGTCAAAAAATCTATGAACTCTTATGAGATAAAAAATAAAACAAAAAAAACAATGGATTTAATTAAACGCCAACAAATGCTCGCCAAAATATGCTAAACGGTGTGAGATTGCAAAAATGAAACATTTTAAAAATTTAAAAGTACGAACTAAAATATTTTAAATGAAAAATGGGAACTGTAATATTAAAATATCCCTTTTATGAACAATTTACGACTGTGTGTATATGTTGATATATCGATTTTAAAATCCTAAAAAGCTTCCATTTTTTATTTCCTGCTTCCTTTCTTTAAAAAAGAAACAGAACAAAAGTTAAAATTTTTTTTAGATAAATTAACTTTCTAGAGCTTTCTATCAAGCTTTAAAATATAGGGAAAATAGTTTTAAATGCAATTTGTTTGAAAACTGCATATCAATTTATTGTTGAGATAATAATTTATTTGTAATTTTTAATGCCTTAATGGTGACGAGTGAAATATTCCTTTTATAATGAAAAGCAAAAGAAAAATAGCAAATTACTCTCTATTTTTGATTCGATTTTATCAGAACAGCTGAAAATTAGTAAGATGGTGCAATTCCAAAACTTTCTTCTATATCACACATGTTAATACCTCCTGAAAAAAACAGCGTACCGGCGCCGTCGGTTAGGTGGTTTACAACAAAATCTAGTCTTTAACGATTTATGTCAACTTCTAACTGAATCTGAAGTTTGATGAAAATCCATAAATTAGTTTCTGAGTTAGAGCTGAAATCATAAAAAAAAATCATTACAGCACCAACTGTTGAGTGATGTGCAGCAAAAATTAATCTTAATCAGGTACTAACTGAATCTGAAGTTTGATGAAAATCCAAGCACAGATACAGCAATTGCGAAATCGTGAAAAATGCAGCATATAGCAGAGCCCCGTATAGGGTGATTTACATCAAAAACTAAAGAATACTAATCTATATAAGGGATAAACTGAAACTAAAGTTTGCTGAAAATTCACACATTAGTTTTTGAGATAGAGCTATTGCGATAATCATGAGGAATGCAGAATATCAGCGCCGCCACCTCTCGAGCGATTTGCACCAAACAGTAATCAGCAACAAAATATATTGAGGACTAACTGAGTCTAAAATTTCATGAAAATCCGTGCATTAGCTTTTGTGATAAAGCTATTATTGAAAATGCGAACAATGCGAGTACATAAAGAACATATTATTAAAAATACCTTCACATAAGCCAAGAATTATCAGTTATCACAAATAAAAATAAACGATTTTACATAAATGCGATTACTTGTCAAATATATCTTTCTATTTTCCATGTTTTATAAAAATTTAAATTATCATTGTTCAACAATTGTTGTCCAGTAATAGTTGGCAGCAAACATGAGTTATTTTAAAAACGATGGGGTAACTTTAGCAGAAAAGTTTCATTCATTTGAAATTGGTGTTAATTTCGCGACATCGTGTGCCACCATGATATCCAATTCTAACGATGTCTAATACAATATGTCCAATTTGTTTTAGACAGAAGGGTGTATTCGAAAAAATGTTTTTTCATCTTCAACAGCTCGAAATTTTCCGATACATTTTCAGACTCATTTTTAAAAGTAGAAACACGAAACTTGCTAGGGTGATTTTTGAAGTGATGTATAAGATGCCGTGTGATGTAATTTTTCACTAAATTAATTAGAATTTGATTTATAAACAATTATTTTCTCAATTCAATCATTTTTTTCGTTCCCAGATCTCAATGTTCGAAAATTTCTGTTCAAATTGGCAAGTTTGGCAGCATTTTCTACATTTGTCCAAATATCTACAACATGGGCACCTTGTGTAGTTTCTAAATAAGAGATTTTGAAAGTGTGGTGCATTTGAGAGCAAAATTGAATTGAAAAATAAATCTGAAAATAAGCGGTTTTGATGAGAATACACCCTTAAAGACAAATTTTATCATAACCAAGACTTAGATAGCCATTTATCTCATGTCCGATTTAGGTACAGATGTCATACACGCACCGAATTTGGCGCAATTTGTTTTTTGACGCTAATTTTCCGAAAACTTTGTTTTTGAATAAATGTTAATGTTTATTTTAATATTATTTTTTATTATTTTAAAAAGAAAATAATAATATACATAAACAATAGTTTAATTAATAACTATGGAATCAAAAAATAATCCTTCTATAGTAAAAAAAAACTAGCCTTAAAAGGAATGACTCCTGGAATGATGCTGATGTGGAAGATTTCCGGAACTAACGAATCCGGGTTGTCCACTCCTTCCATGAACCGTATAGACCAATCAGGAAAGGGCTCCGTCTATGCATCGCCGTATGGGTTACCATAAAGAGAGGAAAGGTTACCATCGCCAACAATCGCCAAGTTTGTCGCCAACTTGGCGATATATCGCCAAATTTGGCGACCAAAATTAGTTGTCAAAAGTGACGCCAACTTGGCGATAACTGTAATATTTCGCCAAATTTTTAATTTCTTTACAACACCAGTCGTTTGATACATCATTTGAGAGGTTTGCAACTGCTTATTCATATAATGGATGTCTTGTGTGTTATCCCCCACTCTGCTCCCCAGGGGGGACACATTTTTAATTTCTTTACAACACCAGTCTTGTTACACAAGATTTGAAAGGTCTGCAACTGCTTATTCATATTATGGATGTCCTGTGTGTCACCCCCACACTCTGCTCTCCCCAGGGGGGGGTCACATTTTTAATTTCTTTACAACACCAGTTGTGTGACACATCATTTGAAAGGTCTGCAACTGTTTATTCATTTTATGGATGTCTTGTGTGTCACCCCCACTCTGCCCTCCCAGGGGGGCACATTTTTAATTTCTTTACAACACCAGTCGTGTGACACATCAGTTGAAAGGTCTGCAACTGCTTATTCATACCATGGGGTATTGGCGAGCGCAGCAAGCAGGGGTAGCCAATAATTTGGAATCGCGAAGCGATCACGCGGGGGTTGGCGAGCATAGCGAGCAGGGGGGCGGCGCCCCCCTAGTATAATAATAAAAAAAAAATATATAAATAAATAAAGACTTTATTAAGCTAGATTGCCATGTAAAGCAAAATAACGCCATTTCGGTAGAAATTAGCAACACAGTGCATATATGACATGTGTGTCCCAATTTATTATAGAATCCGTTGGCGCCATCTAGGCTTATCATTTGTCGCGTTGAAGATCGCTGACCATTAGGTAGAAAGTATTGCATGCTATTGTATTATTTAAGATTAAATATAAAAAAAATGCATAAACCGATCAAAGAAAAGAATAGAAAAAAGTAAACGAAAAGGAAAAATTTGAAGTTGAAGGGATCATTTTCTCGTAATCAAATGAAGCTTATTTCAGAAAAATTGTCGGAATTATTTTCAGTTTCTAACATCATTTTTAGCACTTTCCAACAAAGTTGAAAAGTGCTTATGCATTCGGTTTGTCTGGCCGTCTGTCCGCGCTCTAACTCTCGTAAATATACTCGGATTGCCATGAAATTTTTGGACGTTATTTAGGTTTGCCCTAGCACGAACCCTATTGAAAATGAAGTTTCTATGATGATTAATTTATTTACCGGGACAGTCAAAAGTTTTACATTACATTACGGCCTATGGGGAAAAATCGTTTCAAATGAATTTTAACGTTTGTAACACTTTCCAAAAGTTTGAAAAGTGCTTATGCATTCGGTTTGTCTGTCTGTCTATCTGTAGCGACTGTGGACAATACAGCCGAACGTTACATCGCATGAGGGATGTTTGCAAACTCACGTTTGATACAATCTTTCAAATCCGGCAAAGTTTGCGGATTGTACCTGTGCACTCTAGATTTTAGGTATTCCCAGAACCTGAAATCCACAGGAGTGAGGTCGGGGGATAGCTGAGTCATTGAAAATGACCGAAGACGAGTTGCGAAGAGGCCGATCGTTATCTCCATCATATTGGATAAGAAATTCATTAATAAAGTCTATATGTTGTTGATGGTCTCTCACTTCCAACATCTGGTACCGGCAAAGAAACATGCGGATTACAGAGCGCAGTAACTTTAAGACCATTGATTTCGGTATATCAAATACACGAGATGCACCTTTTGTAGTTTGCATGCGTCCTCTGGTCCCTATGTGATGCACTTTCATAACAGTATCCTCAGGAAAAGTTTGTCGCCCGGATCGCGGACTATCACAGGTGCAGCCAATTTTTTCGAATTTCATTAATAAATCTCGAAGAACTTGTGAAATGCATAGGCCACGTACTTGGCGATGGTTTCGACGGTAAAAGCGCCAGGTTTTCGTAGCATTCATCTCATTTTGATAATAGTTTTACCAACACACCTCGAACGAAGTAATTTTGTTGGCATCTGCGAGCTCCGACTGAAGAACGAACATTCCCACCCCACTTTTTATCCCTTTACTACGCTGACTATCTGGCAAACGACGTTCCGTGATTGGTATTTTTTCTCTGTCATATTCAAATTTTCTTCGTGCGCCTTAGTCGTGTTTTTTGGGCCGTTCGTAGAGCTGATTTTGTGCGAGCATAACGCGTCCGTTTATTGCAATAACCGTACCGTTCCAACGCTCTTTAGGGTTTTCACATGCGCTGAGTTTTTTGCGATGAAAAAAATGGGTGTTGCCATTGGAAATTTTCGAGTTTTCGTAACTATAACCGTAACCGTGAGCGCCATTTTGTTGCCGTTCATAGAATCTCGAGCTCATACCTCTGAATAGCTATATCTGAAATTTCACCTCGATCGGTTAAACGGACTCGCCGCTAGAGCTAAATATATCGGCAATATATCGGCGGCCTGTATATACAAAAGTTTGGGGATGGCAGAGAAAAGAAAATGTAATTTAACCTTCTTTTTTTTACTTAAGGAAGCGTTATTGTATTGTGCTCCTTAGCCCTGTATTTATGATCTCAAGTTAATTCCGACCAATATTTAAATATTTTACCTAAAGAAGAGTAGTACCGAAGTTGAGCTCCGAAACCCTGGTGCCATTAAAATACATGGCAAAAAAATAATTAAATAAATAAATAAATAAATAAAATAACCATATAACAGAATTCTTTTGAACTCCCGTGAAATAAATCGTAAATGCTGCATACTTCATTTTTAATAGCGAGTATTTTCTAGTAAATCCAATAATATATATTCATTTAATATCAATCGAAATGCATGCGTGTTAGATCGCGTGCAGACAGACAAGCCGAATTCATAAGCATTTTCAACTATATTGGAAAGTATGAAAAAAGGGAAAAAATGATGTAGAAAAAAGGGATTTTTGAATTTGAATAAATCAACATATTTACATGTTACAAATGTCTGGAAAATGGACTTAAAACAGCAGCTTTGACTGCATTTTCTGAAAAAAGTCTTTGCTAGCATAGAAAAAGGTATTTGTAATATTCCTTGATATTTGAGTAAAAGTGAAGATGTATCTGATTACATGCAGCTAATTTTATAAGACTAAAAACGATCCATGAACAGTTCTGTATTTTTTAAGAGAACCTAATCAATAAAATCTTATTACGTTTTTTATTACTATCTCACCCATTTATGCATTGATTATAATACTACCGAAACGAAAGAAAACAAGTAAGAAAAATCATGCATTAAGCATAGATAATGAAACACTTTCCAACACTTCCTGAAATCTTTAACAAAACTTTGTTATTTAGCAAAATAAGATGCTACTGTTAATAGCCAAATGTGTATTCGAATACTTTTGAACAGCCCTGTATTTGATCCGTCGGTTGATATATATATATATATAATATAATGGGAAATTTTAGTTTAGCAAGATAATGCCTAACTGGCTAGAAATTTCTCCTGCAGCACTTATTCTAATAGATGGAAAGTACTTCAATACTGTTGTTCAGCCCTGTAATTTATCCAGTATATTTACAGGACGCTATACTACACGTCAGTATTTTCTTAAAATTTAGTTCAAACAAACACACTCTAAAAAACACTTAAATCACATTTCCAGAAATTATCATCTATGGGCGACCATGTAGCTAATTCTTAGCGTGATCCTGTTTATCATTTAATCCATATTCTACAAACATTTTTTAGTAAGTAAATTGAAAGCAGTTCAACGTAAAAATGCATAACTTATTAAAAAACCACCTTTAAGTTAATTACTCTCATATTCAGTAACCCTTATGAGCTCTTTTGTATAACCCTGCATATCAACTATAACATTTATATACACCATATAATATGCAGAAAATTTAGTAAAACTTAAAAGCGCATATCATAATTGAAAATGCATTTCAACCATAAATCAGCTATCATCGATAATATACAGTACTTCGGATAAAAATATAAGATTTGAATTATTTTGTGTGGCCCTGTAAATGTTATGCACTTCAAATTATGCCTTAGATATTATGTGTCAACGGCATATATCTATTTTATGATACTTGAAATTGTTTAACGTTATTAAAATATATCGCAAACAATTCCCCCCTTTATTATTGTGTAATCTAATTCTTTTGAGTGGCCTTGTAAATGAATAATAGCTATTATTTTGACTGCATAGTTTAAATAATGCGTATTTTACTGCACTTTGCGAATGCATGTAAATTTGAATAAGTTTGACAGTGTGTAACACCTTTAAAATTCACTTTAAACGATTTTTTCCCATTGGCCGTAATGTATCGGAAAACTTTTGACTACCCCTGTAAATTAATTAATCGTAGTAGAAACTTCATTTTCAGTAGGGTTCTTGCTAGGGTAAACATCAATAACATATAAAAATTACATAGCAATCCGAGAATATTTACGGGAGTTAGAGCGTGGACAGACGGCCATACGGCCAGACGGACAGACAAACCGAATGCATAAACACCTCTCAACTTTGTTGGAAAGTGTTAAAAAAAGATTATCTTTCTTCTGGCCCTTTCAAGTTTTAATCTACTCTCTGAGATTCTGTTATGTTTTGTATAAAGAATGTTTCGCTGTGAGAGGGAAATGTACAAAGTTGCTTTCAGTTGTGCAAGAAGTATCAATTCAGGAAAGTATTAATGGGTTTGCAGAGTAGGTGGTGACCTGTGTAAGACATTTCCTCTGTTTGTAAATATCAAATCTGTATTCATATATGGCGAATTTCATGGTTTGGTTTATCGGATTTTATTGGACTGCTCTCATGTCTAATCTGTTTTAAATGAGCCTTTTCAAGCAAAATCGCACCAGTGATGGGAAGATTCAGGTTTCTTGCTTCATTCATCCATTTGATTACTGCTGTTTCAACTTCTTCATTATTGGCGACTCTCATTCTTTTTAGACTTGACTCAAACTTGTTTAGTACATAATAAGCTGTTTCAATTTTGTCTCTACCTTTTAAAATCATTGATATCGTACTTTTAGCTATTCCATATTTCTTAGCAATATCATATTCTTTTTAAATTTCTCGAATCAACGGTATGTAATATATCGAGCTTATTTTGCAAACTTAAGGATTGCTGAACTTTGCGAGTCATTTTGAGCACTGTACACATGAAAGTTCTTATAAATTAATACGGGTAAGCGGGAAAAAAAAAAAAAGACTGAATACATGACTTTTCATATGGAAGTTGCAACACCAAACTGTAAACTTCCTTTTCATTCGAACAGACGGGAGGCGTATACGGGAATATAATTAATGCTTTTAATTATATTATTATGTAATGTAAAACTTGAACCCAGTAATAGACTGCGTTATTTCTTGATCTTCTAAAAGTGGAATAAATTAAAATATTGTTTTAAATTTTGAAAGGGAAAGAATTGCTGAAATATTAACTGCATTTAGAATCTTTCGTTCATGTTAACCGTCTAAATCTCTCATGGGACATCGAGAATTGTTCATATTAAGGGAATTTTCATGTTAAACGTGTTCATGTTAAAAGGAGAAAAAACACTGGAATCCCTATTCATTTTGACGGGGACAGCAGGAACTGTTCATGCTAAAAGTAATTCACGTTAAGCGTGTTCACGTCAACGAGGTTCGACTGTATTACAACCATAAAACATTTGTTATTATTTTTAACGTTTTCCTATATTCGTGTATTTATTTTTTTTAATTGCATGCCAGCCTTTTTCTGCTATTTACGATTTTAATCAAAACATGTAATTATGGACACTCAGAAACAGTTATTAAATTTTATTATTATTATAAACGATTTTTTTACTTTTATAATACAAGTAATTATTTTCACAAAAAAAAAGTTTTTTTTCATGCCTAATATGAAGTTTATAACTAAAATTGCTTTAGTATACATAATTTCTTAATTTCATTGCATCATTTATGATTTATGTAAGGTGTCCTGGGGTGATAACGCTAGTGTGGTTAATAACACCATGTGATAATATTAAGCATAATTATAAATGAATCCAGGAAATGGCGCATGCGCGTTCTGTGCAGACAGGTTCTAAGTCATCAGAATCACAAACAACCGCTAAAGTTAATTTGTCTCTTTTTAGATCTTATTACCGGAAGAAGCGCGTAAAAGTCAACGTCAGACCTAAAATTTGCGAGTTAAGTTCTGTGATCTGAAGGTTATATATTTATTTGGACACACTTTATTTAATATATAAATTTGTAGTGTATTTCATGTACTTTTAAAATGTTGTGCAAGATTTTGGATAAATTCGCGAGGCAGTTTGTAGTTTAATATATATTGTGCAATAAGTATATCGCTGTAATAACGCAATATACTGGTGTAATTACTCCTTTTAATTCTTTTCAGTTTTGAAACTACATCTGAAGAGGACTTATTTTCTATTTTATATTTGAGAGAGCATTACTGTCGCTGTTGAAAACGAAAAAGGATAGAGAGAAATTCGTATGCCCTAAGTGCTGATAATTTTTTCATAGTTATCGATTTATAGGAGTGTAGAGTTTATATCTTTAAAACTGGATAATTTACATGTCATTAATTCATCTTATTTTATCGTTTTTGGCTACATGGCGTTATTACCCAATTATGTGGGTGATACACCAAACAGCATTGGTCCAGAAAACACGCCGTTACATTTTATGAATATATATCTTCTAAAATATTCCTTCTTGTATACATAGTCAATAAGTTCTTGTATCAGATTCTATATTCGTTTGAAATAACAAAATTAAAACTAAGTAGTAATAATTGGTAGAACCTTAACGTGGCGTTATTACCCCAGGATACCTTAGTATAAAATTGGATATGTTTTAAAAACATAAATAATCACTTTTTATACTAAAAAATTTTTTCAGACATAAGAGCAGTACATTTCTTGTCATTTCTTTTCTTTTTATTTTTCATTCTTTTTTCTATTTCCTAAATCAATATAGATATCAAGATAGATATAATTTAATAGCAATCACTACTGGGATGTGAATACTTAACATTTGAATTATACATGAAAAAAAGCATGATTAATGTACATTTTGGGAATTATTAAAACAAGCACAGTTTTATAATTACATCAGCCGAGCATTTTTTTTCGAAATGAAAATGATCTGCTTATATTTAGACATTCTAAAGTTGCATTTATTATTATTATTTTTTTTTAACTATAAAAACTGCAGTATTAAAAGGTTTTATTTTTATTTTATTTTTTTTTTTTGGGGGGGGGGGACGAAAGCATGCGTGTATTTGGGTTTAATGTAGCGGATTTCAGGATTCCATTTTTTGCATCACTCCCAGCCACTATAATTCCTCTCTATCTTTCTTTTTACTTTATGGCTATTTTTTATTTTATTTCACACAGAAATGGAGTACTCAAGTTGCCATCTCCAGAAAAATTGTATTAAAAACTACAAAAATTAATATCTCAAAAACCAATTGAGATGCAGTTTTCAAACAAATTGCATTTAAAAGCAAATTTCTTTCTCTATACAACGGTGTAAAGACTGAAAATGTGTGATATACTGAAACTTTAAAAAATTTGCAGTAGTGAAAATTGCAAAAGTGAAATTTCATTGGAAAGTTTTGCCATTCGAAAAATGACGTATGCGTTACGCACAGATACGTTTGGCCTTTATAATATAGATACTAAATAAAACTTCAGAGGTACTTGAAAAAAAGTAATTCTTTGATTAATATATCGGGAATAAAAAATTGAAATTAAATATGACTTACCATGTCGTTTTATAAATATACGGGTTGCTTTAATGTCTGTTTTTCAACATAAAAAGATTTAAATTGCATATAAAAAACAATAAAAACATAGATAACGTGCATCACGGAATTAATAAAATAATATGTAAACTTAATGGGTATCGGAAAAAAATATTGACTGTTAAAGATCTTAAAACTGTTTAATAACTTACGCTTATGTGCATTTAAAAACTATCATATATTTATGGGGCTACCAATGAAAGCAAACACACGGGGAAAAATTGGAATAAAATAGTTTATTTTTGTCAATAATCTAAGTTAATTCATATGTAACTTTAATTAAGTTTTCCGTTAAAAAGTTCAATTAATGTTACATACTACCCACACAGCACAGATTCGTCCAATTTACGTGTAAAGTACGTAATTTGGATCAATGGACGTGTCCAATTTAAGTCTAAAAGTTCTCCGAACTTCGTCAATATTTAGTCAAAATTACGTCCAAATGTCACCTCCCTTTACGTAAAAAATACGTCTTTTGGGCCGCAAATTGAGCATAATATGAACATAAAATTAACGTAAATTGGACGTCCAAAATTTGTTCTTATTACGTCTAAAATTACGTTCATACTACGTACAAACTTTGTCCATATTATATCTAGAATTTATTCTTATTACGTCCAAATGTCACCTCTCTTTACGTAAAAACTACGTCTTTTGGGCCGCAAAATGAGCATAATATGAACATAAAATTAACGTAAATTGGACGTCCAAAATTTGTTCTTATTACGTCTAAAATTACGTTCATACTACGTACAAACTTTGTCCATATTATATCTAGAATTTATTCTTATTACGTCCAAATGTCACCTCTCTTTACGTAAAAACTACGTCTTTTGGGCCGCAAAATGAGCATAGAATGAACATAAAATTTACGTAAATTGGACGTCCAAAATTTGTTCTCATTACGTCGAAAATTACGTCCGTACTATGTACAAAATTTGTCTATATAATATACCAAAAAATTTGTCCGTATTACGTTCAAAATTTATTCATATTACACCCAACCACTTCGGTGTTATAGTGCTTTCGCAACCGAGAGGGGAGAAATTTTAGGGATAGTTAGGGAAAACCTCTAAGATACTGATAACGAACTATGAAAGGCAACCATTTCGTTTCTACTTCAGTACCATTGAAGTCAAAAAGATTTTTACTGTAGTGTGAGGCGCTGGGGGGGAACTTTACAACTAATTGCTTCCCAGATCGTTTTACGATAAGCAGTGGGGTGGGATTGACTTCTTTTTTACTTTCTGATTTATTTCGTTTTTACTTCTTCGCAATTCTAAACTTATAATTATTGAAAGAAGTTTACGAAAAAAAAAGTATGCCTTTTTTTTAAATTTATTTACTTAACACCCTGATTACAAAATTAAATTTCTCAAAAACAAAGATCAATAGAATTATGCAGTAAACGGTTTGTTTATCAGGTAAGCTGTAAAAATCTTATACAAAAGTTTCGAAAGGTAAATATTTTGAAAAGAATGTGTTCTGGTTGCAAAGAATTCTTTGATTTAACATTTTTCTTGCTTTAGATTGCTGCCAGAGAATGTGTTTTTCGGCTTAAAATGCCATATTTCATAGTTTTTTTAAATTAAATTTTTGAAATTTCGAAATTCTAAGAATTTACTTCTAAAAATCTATAAAAATTTGCACTGTCAGCTGAAAAATTATTTCTCTGCAGGAATCTAAAACAAGAAAACTGTCAAATCAAAGCATTCTATGCAATCAGAACGCAATTTTTTCAAAATATTCACTGTTTGAAATTTCTGTATAAGATTTTTACAGCTTACCTAATGAAAAAAACCGTTCACCGCATATTACTATCGATCTTTGTTTTTGAAAAATTTAATTTTGAAATCAGGGTGTTTTTTGCTGGACACCCTGTACTTTACTCCTTCGCAATTCTAAACTTATAATTATTGAAAGAAGTTTGCGAAAAAAAAAAAAAAAAAATGTATGCCTTTTTTAAAATTTATTTACTTACAGAAACAAATTGATTTATCACAGGTAAAAGAAAAGTGAAATAATTATATAATTTTCTGTTGATTGTTTTATGAAATGTTAAAATTCTAATAAGTTTATTTACATTAGTTTTTACTTCATTTACTATATTTACATTTCAAGTAATGTTAATATTCTTAAAAAGATTTTGCGAATACAATAAATTCTGTTTAAAGCGGAATCAATCGATACCGAGAAAAATTTCCGTAGTAGATAACTTTCCGCCTTAGACAAATTTTACTCTATGTCTATGGATTTGCAGGGACTTGAGAATCTTTCCAAAATTAATAATGAATTTCCATAATACACAGAGTCCGCCTAACAGAATTTAATGAACTTGTAAAAAATATGAACTAACTTTTAAAGAGCTGTCTGAGATCGATTGAGATTGATTTTTTACTTTTTAAACTAAAATATTTTTCTGTGAAATGAAATTTTGGGTAGTAATTATTCTAAAATATTTTTTTATTTGTCATAGATAATTTGTACAGCACATTATACTGCTACAAAAGTTTTCTCTGAAAGAGAAAAATTTATCTGAAGATTTAAGACCATTTTCATTATTTTGTATCCCAAAAAGTATATAAATTTTTAAATAATAAATCATTATCATATTAAATTTCATTCTGCTGCACACACATTAAGAACCACTAGATCAGTAAAAAGAAGGAACATACAAGTATGTCTATTTTAAGAAATTATCAATAAATGCATACGCTGTTTTTTTTATGATATAATAGAAATTTTGGATTTGTTTAATGTATATACATATTTAATTAATATTCATATTTAATTAATTACTTTATTAATTATAAAACTGCTTGAAATCTAAACTGGTTGTTTCTGTCACATTTCCCAATTCATGTTGATTTATAAACACATAATGTAACGCCGCCTTACAGAAAGTTTAATCAACTTTATCGGTTTCTAAACTTTTTAAAATAAAAAGTTCAGTAAAATATACCTTAAAAATAATGCCAACACGTGTTACTTTGTTTGTTTGTTATGTTTTATTTAATAAAGTGTCAGAAAGTTTCGTGTTCTTGAGTGAAGAAAAATACATCTCTCAGAACAGCCTTAACGGATTGTTTAGGAAATAATTCACATTAAACCAGAACCCATTAGAAAATACTTTCTGTTATAAACAAGCCTTTTTAAAGAACATATTTAACACAAAGTCGAATTTTTACAAGTTTAACTATTCTAAAATAACAACATGACAATTGAAATTAACTATCGACCTATTATTTAGCTGCGAATAAATATACAGTAGACTCTCACAAATCCGCACAGCTTGGGACCAGAGGTTGTGCGGATTTCTGGTCATTGCTTTGTTTGCATTTATTAAACAGTAATTTGAATGCAATTAATAGTGCATTCAGAACTATAATGAATGCTTACAATATAATAAAATATTAAAATAACTAATAAACTAAAATAATAAAAATTTAGATATTTTTTTAAATGATTAAAGTAGGGGAAGATGGGGATACTTGAGCCATTTTTTTAATTTTATATTTTTTAAATTTTTTATATTTTTTTAGAATAAAATAAAATATTGAAAATGAAAATTTGATATTTTTCCTTCAACTAAAAACCACTTTCAATAAATTTTGAACTATTTTTCTATGCATAATAAATGTTTATTTTTTGTTTTACATCATGGCTCAAGTATCCCCATGGCGGGGATACTTGAGCCATAGTGAAGGGATACTTGAGCCACTACGGAAAAATACCTACAAAAGTAATTTTTTTCGCTTTATTTTTGCACAAATATTTTACAGAATGATAAATTATGAAACGTAAAGTGTTTCAAAACCAATTAAGAAAACAAAGCTAGTAATACGATCATTTTTTGTCGTTAAAACTGGTTGTCGAAGGATAATTTGAACCTCAGTTATAATGACGGTAGAAACATCCTCAGTTCAGAGCCATTTAAATTTGGAATCTGCAATTCTTCTTGCAAATTTCATTTTCAAAATATTAAGCACTTATCCAACAAATATTTTTACAGTTTTCTTTCTGGCATATTTTATTAGTAACCAACCATCAACAGAAGGTTTTCTTTCACATCATCACCATCATTGACAGAATTTTCCTCTAATGATATTGTCGAACTCATGCTTTTAGTTTAGTAGCTGTCGGAATTTAAGCCAGATGTATCATTCTACTATTTCAAACACTTTTTTGATTTCACAGGAAAAGATTTTGTCTTCCTCTTTGGCTCCATGTAGGTAAGTTTGAATTGGGATTTTTGTTGCTTTTCTTGTTTTTGTGCGCTCTTTTTACCAATTTTTCTTCAATTTTCTTAGTTAAAAAAAAAGTTACAGCAACAGAGGTTACGATTTCAATATAAAATACTAATCTTAATATGTTATATTAAAAAATAAATATTTTATTATGTTGGACCTAACTAATTAAAGTATTAGAGATTATAGCCTGTAAAACCGTTTTAAAAAGTTATTTTCATTTAATGAAAATTAAATTGAAAACTATGTTTACATTTATCTAGACAGACTATTTTGTTCGAATTTTGGTCGTTTGTCAAATCGAACAAATCGAAAAATAAAATAGACATTTTCATTTAAAAAATATGCATTTTTAAACATTTTTAGGTCTTTAATTTTTTAAGAAAAAAAAAATAAAATGAAAAATTATTCTCCCTTTTCTCCAGAAAAATATCTATTAGTGAATATAAGGATGGAATTTTATTTTTTGCTTGTTTCACCCATGTTTAATTTCTAGTGAGGATGGTTAAGACATGGCTCAAGTATCCCCACTCTCATTGGCTCAAGTATCCCCACTATCACTATTTTTGTTTCCCAGAGTTTTACTAAATAAAGCATGCAGCAATTAGAACTATTTTAGACTCAAAATGCAATTGAAATTATGCTTATTGAATGTATGTATATAGTTGCAACTTTAAACAAAACTTTGATTACAAAAAAACAAAAAAACCATGCACCCAAATATTTTTTTCAGATAGGGAAAAGACAACTATTAATCACTATACTTTCAAAATGGTACCAAGATGTGTGATTTCTTTTTTACATGTTCAGAACTATAAATATGTTATCATATTGGCAGTTTTAGAAAGAAAAATTAATCAACTGTAGAGATAATAGGGGTGGCTCAAGTATCCCCTATGCTCAAGTATCCCCACTCTCCCCTACTAATAGCAAAGGTCAAGTTAATAATCAATGGTGTATGATTAAATATTCATTATAAAGATTAAATATATTTTTCCAAAATTATTCAACAAAACTTGTCTCATAAAAGTACATTACTAATTCACATCAAAATCACAAAATAAGGATTCTTTTTTTTCAAGTTTAGCCAGGCTTAATAACCAAAAATCTTAATTAATGCATAAATATATTTGTAAGAAGTCTGATTACCAGTGATATCAGCAGTATCTTCCAAAAAATAAATATTCTTCCTTCATGAAAAAAACATGAGTAATAGAGTATTATTACGAAAATTACAAATTAAAAAATATGTGGAACTGATACAAAACTAAAAAAATCAAATTTTGTCTCAAATATCTGAACTGAAAGTTTCATTGTTTACATCCATAAAATATGTGCGGATTTTAGAGAGTTGTGGATTTCTGGTTTGCGGATTTGAGGGAGTCTACTGTATTTTAATATAAAAGATCATGATATAATTATGTAATACAACTGCATATAATAATATAAGCTCAATTCCTTTTAGAAATTGAAAAAATAATAATAATAGCACATCTTAAAATATACATTAACAAGTATGAAAAATCATGCGTTAAGCATAGATTATGAAACACTTTCAACACTTCCTGGAATCTTGAACAAAACTTCGTTATTTAAATAAATAAGGTATTACTATCGATACCCCAAATATGTATTTCGATACTTTTGAACAGACCTCTATTTGATCTGCCGGTTGATATACATCCTATATAATGCGAAAGTTTAGTTTAGCAAGAAAACGCCTAATATGTTGAAATTTCTCTTTCAACAATTTGTACTAATGTATGAAAAATACTTCAATACTTTTGTCCGGCCCTGTAGTTTATCTAGAACTTTTCATTACACGCCAGCATTTTCTTAAAGTTTAGTTCAAACAAAAACACTTTTAAAACTATTTAAATCACACTTCCAAAAAATTATCATCAATGGGTGACCATGTAGATACATTCTTTGGGTGACCCTGCATATAATTTTATTTATACTCCACAAACATTTTTTAGTAGCCTGAAAGCAGTTCAAAAATGCATCACTTATTTAAAAACTGCCTTTAAGTAAATTACCCTCATATCCAGTAAGGTTTGCGAGCTCTTTTGTGTAATCCTGTATATCAACTATAGCATTTATACACACCATATAATATGCAGACATTTAATAAAGCTTAAGTTTCTTTCGAAAAATAATTTATATAAACTTAATGCATATATGAGCTGATAATAATTGTATTAAAAAATTAGCAGATCATATATTATACCATAAATAGTCATTATACATTTAGCCAAAAAATTGCTACTGTTAGTGGTATTATATTTTTTAACAATTATTAATATTACTATATTAATTATTTAACTAAAATATATGTTGCTACAACTTCAAGTACAAAATACAAAAAAGAAGTTTTTTAGTGCTGCCATCTATATGATTAATATATTAATTAAATTATATATTGATAGTGCTGCCATCTATATTTTATTGATTAAGAAAAATATTATCGGAATAAAATAAATTATTTAAAAGCTAAAAAATTTTTAAGAATAATTTCTATTCTAATATTTATCAAATAATTTCTTTAAGACAAATGCAATAGACAACCATATCTTATCTCAATAACTTGATCATTTTTAAGTTATGCAGATTAATTTTAGGTAAACATAAAATTTAATTCTATGTGTAAAGTTAAGTATTTTTTTAATATAAATGTATAATAATTAATCATTGCGTATTATCCAGACAACACCGCCCTCCACCGTAATCCAATATCTAACCCACTCATACATCCTATTATATACACATTTTTTAATTTTTTTGCATTTGTAATTTTTTTTGTATTATCTTTATTTTTTTATACATTTTTTATACATTTTTTACGCAATGTGTTAATCAGTTTTAAGATCATGTAATAACTTATTACATATTAAAGATTATAGGAGAATATAGACATATATATAAACAGGGTGTTTCGCTACCAAACCGACAAACTTTGAGGGGTGATAGTAGACATAAAGACAAACATTATTAAATAGGAAACCATGGGGAGCAAACGTCTTCTGTAGGAGCTAGAGGCCATTAAAGTTTAAGGTCCAAAAATTCAAACGCTGATAAAAATTAAAAAAAAAGGATCGATTTGTTTGCGGTTTTCTCTAAAATCATTCTTTATATCACGATTTTTAATTTTTTTAATTTTAAAGGTTAAGTTCAAAAATTGTCGATAGAGGGCGCTTTAGACTTTAGAGTAACGAACAAATACTTTTTGCCGTTCTTTTGTGCATGGGGTTGAAATTATTCTAAAGTTTAGACCTTAAGTTAAATTTTAAGCCCAAAATCGGAAACACAGGGATCGGTTAACTAGCGAAAATTTAACTGTGAACCGAGGGGGAGATTTTAAACGCTCATAAACATTGGACAAACTAATCGATTTTGTTGCGGTTTGTGTGTAAAACATTCCCTTGGTAGTTATTTTATTCAAAATGACGTACAGCTTTCATGTCCTCATTTTTTGATAGAGGGCGCTTCCGACATATGTCCGACATTTCAATGGTATTACTCCTCGGTGTTTTACTACCAGACCACCATACTTCCAGGAAGTGTAAGGGATGCAAAGACGACTCGGAATCACACAGGAATGTAACGTTGAAAATTGCTTTTTCGCATGTTACGTTTAAAAAAAAAGCAGAGAAAAAACAACAGAAACAAGCAGAGAAACACCAACATGTTAAAGTGACAGAACAAAGTTTATTTAAAGATTTTACTGCAAAAAGTGTTCGAAATTACGACCAGAAAAAGTCCGGCAAACTTGAAAGCGACAGTAGATGGCGCTGCGATTTCCTTGCGGTACATTGCGCTGAACGGTAATGCCTTTCGGTAAAGGCTCTCTCTCGTTGCGCTGCTCTATGTGGTTCCAGCACGATCGGGCTCTTCCACATTTTACCAATGATGTTCACCGATACCTCAACGTAACATATGGACAGCGGTAGATAGGTCGTGGTGGCCCGGTTTATTGGCCTGACAGATCACTGGACTTATCAAGTATGAGCTTCTTTTGCTGGGGTTACATGAAAAGTTGGGTGTATGAGAATCCCGTACCATCAATTAAAGACTTAGCAACTCGTATTTCTGTAGCTTCCGGAAATCTATCAAAGATTCCGGGAATCTTTCAAAGCGTGAGGAATTACATGCGACGCCGCTGTCAAGCATGTCAAATTACTTTTGGTCGTAATTTCGAACATCTTTTCTAGTAAAACCTTTAAATAAATAAACCTTTTATGTCATATTAACGTGTTGTTGTTTCTCTGCTTGTTTCTGTTTTTTTTTTTTTTGCTTCCTTTAACCATAGCTCGCAAAAAAGACATTTTCAACGTTACATTCCTATGTGATTCCGAGTCGCTTTTGCATCCCTAACACTTCCTGGAAGTATGGTAGCCTGGTAGTAAAACACCCAGGAGTAATGCCATTGAAATGTCGGACATGTGTCGGAAGCGCCCTCTATGAAAAAATGAGGACACCACAGTTGTACGTCATTTTGAATAAAATAATTACAAAGAGAATGACCTACACGCAAACCACAAGGAAATCGATTAGTTTGTCCAATATTTATGAGCGTTTAAAATCTTCCCCTCGGTTCACAGTTAAATTTTCGCTAATTAACCGATCCCCATGTTTCCGATTTTGGGCTTAAAATTTAAGTTAAAATCTAAACTTTAGAATAATTTCAACCAATTCAATATTTATGAACAGCCCTGTATTTGACGTGTAGGTTTATATACGAATTATATAATAGGGAAATTTATTTTAGCAAAAAAACTCCAAACTGGTTGAAATTTCTCTTTCAGCAATTTATACTATAGTATTAATTGATAAATGAAGCATACTTATATAATTTTGTTCACCCTGTATTTTTTTCTAGTATTTTTATAACACGCCAGTATTTTGCTAAAATTTAATTCAAACAAAAACATTCTTAAATTAATTAAATTACATTTACAGAAATTATTATCCATATTTGTGCAGAAATTTGGGAAAAATTCTCTGGACTGTTCGAAAGCCATTCCAAAAGCAACTTATCAATGCAAAGTTAGTTTGCAAATTTGAAACTCGACATATGGTAGCGATTGATATTTGTAAGTTTATCTGTTGATAATTCAATTATAGTCTAATTATTTTTCTAATATTTTTCTTTGAAATAGTTTTTCCATTGCAATTAATCTATTGATAATTCAATTATTGTCTTATTATTTTTCTAATATTTTTCTTTGAATTATGCTTTGAATTGCGATTAATTGGGCAATATAGAAATCAGTTTTAGGTTTATCCCGATTTCTAATCAGAAATTAATCGCAATTAATGTGTCTATTTAGCATTGCCCTTGATAATGAGCTAAAGACCACATTTCTAATATTATTCCAATTTGAGCCAATTCCTATGTTTGATATATTTTGTCATTAACGAGTTATTCCACATATTGATGTTGATTTGTAGTATTATCTAATGGTTCTATATATATATATATATAAAATATAATATTTCACACCTAGAATATGTAAATACACAGCATCTGTACACTCTCAAAAAAATTTCCGTCTTTTTACAGAAAATGTACTGGCAGCACTGCTGCCAGAAATTGTCTGTATATTGACGACTTTCCGTTTATTTTTTTCTCCGTCAAAAGAGGAAAAATATCCGTCACTTGAAAAAAGTTTGGAAAAATCAATGCGGAAGAGGTGGGGATCGAACCAAGGACCCCAGGATTACAAGACCAACGCGCATCCACGGCGCCAGGACTGCTCGTGAAGATTTTGCTTTAAATAGAAGTGTTCATTTCATATGGGTGTGGTTTGGTGTATTTCGTTAAAAAGCTTTTAATTTTGCAGTTAATCTCGGAAAGACTTCATCTTTAATGAAACTGTGGCTGGTTTTTTTTTTTACTTTAATATTAATATAGTATAAAAATGTGAATTTTAAATATATTACGTAGATTGTTAGAGAAAAAACATGGATGTTTTATTTTTATTCGATAAGATTTTTTTTAATAATATCAATTTTTTTTGCATTTTATTTTTTAATTAAAATATTTTTTAAATGTGTTCACTTAAAGTACATTTTATATGCGAATAT
The DNA here is from genome assembly GCA_964019185.1 of Maratus speculifer. NCBI lineage: Eukaryota > Metazoa > Arthropoda > Arachnida > Araneae > Salticidae > Maratus > Maratus speculifer. The sequence continues at coordinate 308,924,360 of OZ025289.1, forward strand.
TTATCATAGAAATAACTTAGTATATTGAACTTTATTCAACTTATCCAACTTTGAATAACAGATTGTGAGAATTTTTGAACGAATAAAGAAAGTAATTGTTATTTATTTTTAAATTCGAAAACATTTTTGTATTTTAAAACTAAATTAGACATTTTAATCGATAGAATACTTTTGTTTTTCATTTTAAAAATAAATTCGAATTTATTACTAACAGACCCAATGCGCATGCGTGCTAGATATAAACGGAAACGTTTCCTCATTTTTCGACTTTCGGAATGAACTCACAGAACAAATACGTCTTTTGGGAAAACAGAAGTTATTTGTGAAAAAATAACGACAACTTAGTGTATATTGACGAATTTTTCTGACAGTGTATAAGCAAATCAATAAGTTACAACAAAACTTTTTAATAACTTATGTTGATAAATCTCCTAATAATTATGCCATTATTTGTAAATCTTATTATCATCAACTGCTTAAATCTAGTATATCTAAAAATAACACATTCCAAAAAATTAATGATAACTTACTTGCCAATAATCGTAAAATTAAAGGATTCTATAAATTATTAGACATTAACCCTACTAACTTTAAATATCCTTATCTAGTCCTTATACCCAAATTTCATAAGCATCCTGTTAAATTCAGAACTGTTACAATTGGTTGCAATACTTATAATAATGCTGCTAACAAACTTCTATTAGTAATTCTTAATCAAATATATAATATTACAAAAAAAAAGTGATAATACACATTGCATAAAAAATAGTTATGAACTGGTCCATATTATGAAAAATCTTAAATGTATAAAAAATATCACTACCTATGATTTTAAAGATTTATTTAATAATATCGATTTATCGGATTTACATAATATCATAAATGAGCTTTTTAAAAAATATCAACACGCGTTGGATATATCACATAATATCGATTCTGATTACTTTCATACCTTAACTAATTTCATTATCTATAATAATTTTATCATGCATGATAACAATATATATATTCAAAATGTTGGTATACCACAAGGTGGTAGTACATCTAGTGTATTATCTGACTTATACTTATATTACTATGAACGTCATTATTTAAATAATACAATACATTTATATCGATATACAGGGTGATTCAGCTCGTCGGTGACAAACTTTAAGGATCGATAGAGCACACCTAGACGAACATTTTTGAATAGGGAATGTAGGGTCCCTGACGCGATGGTAAGGCGCTAGGCGCTTTCGAAAATTTGGGTGCCGAAATTCGAAACGTCATAAAAACTAGGGAAATAGTTAGATTTTCTTGCTTGTTGCGTCGAAATGATTCTGTTTGTTTAGACTTTCTTCAGTACCAATTTGATAAGCGTATCTCTTAAAACATGGATAGGGGGCGCTGCAGACTTTGGAGAGCTAGACAACAACTTTAAACCCGTTATTTTGATAATTTAACACATGCTCGCCAAAGTTTATACTCTAACTTAAAGTTTGAACCCAAAAGTAGAGCCCTGCAAAAAGCGTAAGAGCCGGAATAAAATGTCAAAGTACAGGGTGGTCGAAACTCGAAGGCTCCTAAGAGATAAACAAACAGATTTCTTGACTTATGGCATGCATTTTCATGATTCTGTTTGCTGGGGCTCTCTGAAACTCAGTTGAACGGTACAAAAAGAAACATCGATAGGGGGCGCTTTGGGCAAAAAACATAATTCTTTGACATTTCGGACGCTAACTGGAAACGGGACGCTACGATCAGTTAGTAATAATGAAAACACATTTTCTACCTCTGCTCAACACTTCTGAATAAATTTAGACCAAAAACATCAATGATACTGGAAATTTATTTACAAAAAATAACACTACAGAAGATGCTCGAAATTTCGACCTTGGGCCAGGATGCAGGCTTCGCACCTCCGTCGCATTGAGGAGTGTGTGTTTCCAACAATGCCAGGAGTATCTCTGATCTGCCCTGCAGCTGCCACAATGCGCGCCACAAGTTCTTCAGCACTGCTGACAGGTGTATGGTATACCTCGGCCTTCAGGTAACCCCAAAGGAAGAAATCCAAGCAGGTGAGGTCTGGTGATCGGGCAGGCCAGTGAACTGGACCCCCACGCCCGATCCACCGCTGGCCATACCTTGCGTTTAGATGGAGACGCACGTCGTTCGTGTAATGGGCCGGAGCTCCATCGTGCTGGAACCACATCTGGCGACGCGAACCTTCGGGTACGTGCGCCTCCTCCAGAAGCTGCGGCAGCACTTGATCCAGGAAAATCAGGTAATTTCCACCTGTCAGCCGTTCAGGTAACAAATAAGGGCCAATGAGGCAATCCCCCAGAATGCCGGCCCACACATTTACTGAGAAACGCTCCTGGGCTGCTCGGCTTCTGGTTTCATGTGGATTTTCATCACACCACACATGACTGTTGTGGGCGTTCCACATTCCCTCCCGGCTGAAGGTGGACTCGTCCGTAAACAAAATGCTGTTTACAAAACGGGGATCCCTGGATCTCATCGCCAAGTACCATCTTGAGAATTCCACTCGAGGGCCAAAATCCTGCTCTCTGAGCAACTGCACCCGCTGGATGTGGTAGGGGTGCAGATTCCGGGAACGTAAGATGCGCCACGCAGTTGCTTGCGAAATGCCAACATGTCTGGCGATATCTCTCGTGCTAAGACCTGGGTTGTCCTCAACCAGGTTAAGCACAGCCTCTTCGTTGTCGGGGGTGCTCACTGATCGCTCCCGTTCAGGCCTGCCTCCGTCGAAAGATCCCGTTGTGGACAACCTCTGGTGTACTCGAGCGAAGAAGGCATGGCAGGGGATTTGCCTGTTGGGGTAACGCTCGGCGTACAACCGCTGAGCGGCTCGTCCATTACAACCAGCAGCGCCATACGCCAAATGCATGTCAGCCAATTCAGAGTTTGTGTACCGTTCCATCCTACTACCGATCTGCAGACAAGTAACCCGAAGCTTAAGTAGGTACCGCACGTTCAAAAGACGTGTCTGCGCATACAACTACGTCATCTCGCGTTGTCGTCTACGCATTACGTATCTTTTGCATATCGATATGGTACGATATCTTTTGCATAAATCAGCAAAAAGCACCTTATGTAAATTTTATTGCGCGCATTGTGCATGATTGAAACCAGCTATGTTTGTTAAAAAAAACAAACAAACTGCAGTTTTAATAGCTTCTTATGATAAGTAAATTACTCTCTTGTTTTGTTTCTAACTGATCGTAGCGCCCCGTTTCCAGTTAGCGTCCGAAATGTCAACGAATTATGTTTTTTGCCCAAAGCGCCCCCTATCGATGTTTCTTTTTGTACCGTTCAACTGAGTTTCAGAGTGCCCCAGCAAACAGAATCATGAAAATGCATGCCATAAGTCAAGAAATCTGTTTGTTTATCTCTTAGGAGCCTTCGAGTTTCGACCACCCTGTACTTTGACATTTTATTCCGGCTCTTACGCTTTTTGCAGGGCTCTACTTTTGGGTTCAAACTTTAAGTTAGAGTATAAACTTTGGCGAGCATGTGTTAAATTATCAAAATAACGGGCTTAAAGTTGTTGTCTAGCTCTCCAAAGTCTGCAGCGCCCCCTATCCATGTTTTAAGAGATACGCTTATCAAATTGGTACTGAAGAAAGTCTAAACAAACAGAATCATTTCGACGCAACAAGCAAGAAAATCTAACCATTTCCCTAGTTTTTATGACGTTTCGAATTTCGGCACCCAAATTTTCAAAAGCGCCTAGCGCCTTACCATCGCGTCAGGGACCCTACATTCCCTATTCAAAAATGTTCGTCTAGGTGTGCTCTATCGATCCTTAAAGTTTGTCACCGACGAGCTGAATCACCCTGTATAGATGATGTAATTTTAATTGATACTGATAACACCTGTTTATCTCAATTCCCTGTTGATTATCCTTCTAATCTAGAACTTTCAAAAAACCTACTTTTTAATAATACAATCAATTTCTTAGATATTAACATTATATTAAAAGAGAACAAATTTATAACTGATATTTATGACAAAAGGAAAGAATTTAATTTTAAAGTTAATACCTTTACTAATTTTAAATCTTGTCTTCATAATTCTGTATATCGTAATATAATACTTAACCATTTATATAGAATAAAATGTCTATGTTCTTCCTATTTAATTAATACTAATATTAAAAAGCTTGTATATGATGCTATAAATAATGGTTATCCTAAAAAATTCATATATTCTTTAATTTATAATTAGATATTACATGATCTTATAATTAATTCTTTGCGTAAAAAATGTATAAAAAAATTATAAAACATAAAAATAATAATAAAAAATTAAAAATGTTAAAAAGTAATAAAAAAATATATATATAGGTTGGTTGGGTGGGTAGATGTTAGAGTACGGAGGGGGGTGGTGTTGTCTGGATAAAAACGCAAAGGTTAATTATTTATTAAAAAAAAAATTGAGAGTGGGTTATTTATTTATTTTAACATAATTTTTAAACTGTTTAATTTACACCAATATATGGATATTTGTCTAGTTATATTTATAATTAAATAGCTATATTTTAATTATCAAATTATTTTTAATGTTATTGATATAATTTTTGGTATTATTAATAATATTACTATTATTATTATTTTTTTATTTATTTTTTTTTAATTTTTATTATCCTATATTAAGATAATGAGTTTTTACCATGTAAAGTCACAATAAATGTTACTGATTAAAGTAACAATAATGTATTTTAAGTTATATGTTAACATGAATGTTATCTCTTAATTCTAATTTTAATCATTTTATTAATTTAATTTTATGTTAATATTGATTATTAATTATTTTTCCGGTTCAATTATATTTCTATTCTGCTTTATCTTTTTTGTTTGTTATGGAACACTATTATTTTTACTTACTTTCAACTCCTTTTTGTAAAATATCTTTGTTCCTTGTTTAATAATTTGGTTTTTGTGTGATGGTAGTCCCAAATTCGTATTGTTTTGCTTTTTCATGGCAAATACGAAGATGAAACCACACACTCCATTTGTAGTTCCAAAGTATTTGGGACCTGAAGATTCTGCTTTGGTTCTACAAATTTCATTTGTATTCATATTATTCTTTTTTCCTTCCAAGTTCAATGTACTATAAGTTATTAAATTCAATGGTTAATTTCAAATGGTTAATATTGTTTACTATAATTCAATTTAATTCTTTTATTGATAAAATCCATTGGTGAATCTTGTCTACTTTTAATGGTATTATATATATATATATATATTATAATAGACTATTAGCTTAAATTCTTTAAGTAGAATTTTATATCTATCATTTTACACTATCAATATTAAATAAATGTCGTTCTGGTACAATTTACCACATTACCGCTTTTAAAGTATTAACCTCCTTATAATCGTCTTTTTATGAAAGACAAGAACGAAAAGATTCTTTTTTCTTTTTGACCCAAAGACTGCAATTTTCGTTGCAAAGCCTTCTATCCTTAATTTTTTAAAGCAATTTTTCCCGCTTTATTTACATTTATTCTCCTTGAATATACCCCAGATTTTAATCTGATCACAAATTTATGCTTCGTAGACAAGACTGTTCTGATTGGCTTGTGAATAATATCAATACATACTATGTTCACATACCGCTTAGAGTGAATATTCTCTCTAAGCGGGAGAGCATAAGACACTCTTTCAAAGGAGTGACTATTCACTCTCTAGAAACATGCATTTTAGAATGTACGTTTATGAGACAGGATTCCGTTATATGAATATTCCACTTTAACAAGTTTTACTTTACTTCATTAAAGAGTTGTGAAAATCCCTTTCAGACAAGTTTTTTTGGAAATTTAATTGTATGGGAATTCATATAAAGCGGGCGGCGGCGACACAAATGACTGCTGACGAAAGAGTGACTACGTAATCGAGTTACGGTATAAAATTATGATGTAGGACAATAATACTAGGAGTAGATTAAGAAATAACTAATCTGCTTCGGTATTTCTTGTTACGATATTAGCAATAGAGGGCGCGAACTCGTCATTTTGACGTCACTATCACGTCATCAAGTTACGAGATGAGATTGATGCCAAATTAAAGATAAAATAAAGTATTTTAAGAAGTTTTGATCTACTTGCGCTGGTAGAAACCCTTTTAAGACTAAAATTTATAACAGAAAAAAAGTCAATTTACAATAACTATCTTATAAACATATTTTGCATTACATTGCAATATGTATTGCTTCGCCTTTGACTATCAAGATGAATCAGTGGTTTAGGAAAAGCTTATAACAATAAGAAAAAATGACTGCTTCGGCATAACTCTATACAAAGCGACATGAATGGGGCGCTAATCCTCTATTTTGACAATACTATCATACATCATTCAGTTATAGCTTGAAATTTTGTCATAAGTTATCAAGTCGCAACTCGATGAAGTGATGGTACATCAAAATTGGGACTTGCCACCCTACTCAGCTCATCATGTACCAAGATATTATGAGGCAGACTGAAACATTTGTATTGTACTAGTCGATGTGTGTAAAGTGCCAAAATTTCAAGCAGCAATTCGGTGACGTGATATTACTGTCAAAAATAGGTGTTTGGTGCCTCTTTCGTCTCGCTTTCTACCAAGTTGTGCCGACCCAGTCGTATTTAGCTTATTGTTAGCTTTTCCTAATATATTAATTAATCTTGAAAGTCGATGGCGAAGTAATGTAATGCAAAATATTATGTTCTAGGGCTTAAATAGTACATTATAATATATTTTGGGGAAGGAGAAGTTAAAAATTTTAGTGTACCGAAGGTTTCTATCAGGATATGCGCAGACCAAAGTAATGCTTTCAATAAAATGCTTTCTAAACACACATGCCCCTAGCCCCTGTAGTTTTGGCCATGCGTAAAAGTGTTAGACAATATGCATTTATCTTGCTGAATCTCAGATAGAAATCTAACTCCTTTTTGTTTTGGTTACAAACTTTATAAAAAGATCATTTTCTAATTTTTTCAACATCATATTGTTACAATTGAGGAAAAAAGAGATAATATCTTCTTTTTAGCACTTTCCAACAAAGTTGAAAAGTGCTTATGCATTCGGTTTGTCAGTCCGTCTGGCCGGATGGCCGTCTGTCCGTCTGTCTGCGCTCTAACTCCCGTAATTATACTCGGATTGCTATGAAAATTTTATACATTATTGATATTTACCCTAGCATGAATCCTATTGAAAATGAAGTTTCTGCCATGATTAATTTATTTACAGGGAGAGTCAAAAGTTTTCCATTACATTAAGGCCTATGGTGAAAAATCGTTCAAATGAATTTTAAAGGTGTTACACCCAGTCAAACATACTCGTATTCATATGGATTCGCAAAGTGCACTAAAACATGCATTGTGTAATGTATGCAATGAAAATATAGCTATTATTCATTTACAGAGCCGCACAAAAGAATTTCATTAGATAATGTTAAAGGGGGAATTGCGTGCGACATATTTTAAATATATTAAACTGTTTCATGTATAGTAAAATTGATGGATTTCACTGAAGCTTAATATAAATTACACGATACCGTCTTGCATAATATGAAGTACATAGCATTTACAGGGCCATACAAAAGATTTCAAATAGTATAATCTTTCCAAAGTACCGTATATGTGTCCGATGAAGGCTCATGGAGGGATGAAATGCATTTTAATTATGATATTCACGTTTAGGTTTCACTAATATATGCACATTATATGGTGTGCATAAATGTTATGATTGATATACAGGGCTACCCAAAAGAGTTCGCCAACGTTACTGAATATGAGCGTAAATTACTTAAACATGGTTCTTAAATATGTTAGGCATTTTTACGTTGAATTGCATTCAATTTACTGAGAAATGTTTGCAGAATATAGATAAAAGGATATACAGGGCTACGCAAAGAATTCGTTACATGGACGCCTAGAGATGGGAATGGTCGGAAAAAAACCGGAAAAATTGGGAAAAAAACCCGGTTTTTTTCGGGGGTTTTCCGAAGGCTTATTTTTCAATTTTTCCGAACTGGAAAAATTGAAATTTCATTTATGAAATAATACAGTGAAAATTTTGTAATAGCTGCATTCTCATACTTTTTATTTTATTTATTTTTATGTTGAGTGTCTCACATGAAAATTTTAATGTGGGTAATCTGATCTCTGAGCAAAAATCTGTTTGAGAAGATTTGAAAGAATCCTTCACATTTTTTTCTTGTTTGAAACACAAGACCCTTTGCAAAATTTCTCTTGAAAATAGACATTTCAGAAAAAGTTTAATCAACAAATTGAATCTTTCACAAGTGCAGTGATTGAAGAAAAAAAAATCTCATGACATACATTAGTTGAATCTTATTAAGTTGCATATATGTATGTAAATAACCTTATTAAAAATTTGTAAATAGGAACCTAAATATAGTAATAATTTCTTATTCAAAAATTCTGAATATATTTTGTACAAGTATATACAAAAAGCTCACAATTTCACAATAACTTGATTACATGAAAAAAAATCTAGATATGTAATTAAATGCAACTTCTCTTTTTAAAAATTAATTCATGTGAAAATTATTGCAATAATATGCCAATTAATGGAAATGATAAAATTAAAAATTCAACATAAAATTTTGAAGTATGCATTTATTACTTTAATCTATCTTTTCAAGAAGTAAGTATTGAATTCGTGAAAAATTTGACTTCCAGTTTTTGGTGTATTTAAACGTTTTAGAAGGTCCTGAACACGTTTTGATGGTTTTCGGAAAATATCTCCCACTCTGTGAGTCTCTGTATGTGACAAATTTTATGGGCACTCTATCTCAGGAACTGATGCACATAATTTCACATAACTTTAGATTCAGTTACACCTTGATATAAACTCGAGATGTTTAGTTATTAGTGTATATTGCCAAATCGATGGAGCTGCTATGCTGCATTATTCGTAATTTCCACAATAGTTCTATCTCAAACTAATGTATGTACTTTTATAAAATTTCACATTAAGTTAATCTTTGACATAACTTCGTGCTCATTACTTTTTGGTGTAAATTGCTCAACAGATGACGCTGCTATGCTGCATTATTAGAGATTATCGCAATAGCTTTACCTCAAGGACGATTTTTCTTTTTAAATCAAACTACAGCTTCAGACAGTTTCTGATATATATTAATGTTGTTTAGTTTTTGGTGTAAATTGTCCTACAGGTGGCACTACTATGCTGCATTTTTCAAGATTTCGTTATAGCTGATTAATTGAATGTTTTTTTTCAAGATGTTGAATCTAAAATTGACTTCCATTTTACCTCCATAATGTACAGTAATGTTGCAAAAACATGGGCAGTTTGCATTAGAAAAGTAGAACTGCAATGAAAAAAAAAAAAACATATTTTATTACAAGTAACTATGTTCCAAATTATACTTTCCTCTTGATTAAACTTTGAATTTTTGTAGTTTTCTAAAGCACAGTAGAAGTTTATCTCTGTATGTAACTGCTTTTGTTAATTCCTCAAATAGTGAGCATTTTCGATTTGTAGTGTTCTGTTTTCATAACTTTTGAGTTCCACTCTTAGAAATATAAAATTACCATGTGGAAACATTATCGAATATGGTTTCTTATTCAAGAATAGAATACCAGATTTCAGGGTAAAAAGAAAAAAAATTACATTTAATTAAACTTAATATATATATATATATATATATATATTGGTTTCAGTGAGTAAAAATCTAACAGTCAATAAATCCTATGCTATTTTTTAGTTGCAGACCTGAGTAAGCCAACGTTAAACTTAGTTTTGTTTGAATTTAGATTATAAAACTAAATCAAAACTTTTTTGAGTTGAGATTGGAAAGCTATACCAAAACTAAACATATTTTATAAAGGAAATACAATTCTAAGAAAAAAAAAGTAATAATATAAAAATATACATTTTTTAAACAAACGATGGAATTTTTGAATACTGATATTCATAATAATGACAAAACTGCAATAATTTCTTTAAACTAGTATCATTTACTTAAAAACTATACTTATGTAAATGGAATGCATAATTTATTTCATTCCAAACTGCAGACATATTGGCTCAGGTTTTTACATTAGGTCAATTAGTAGTTAAACATGTAACTGAAAAATCATTTCAACAGAGATATGATATAACAAACAATAGCGTTTAATAAAAATTCTTAGGCTGTTGAAAAGAAAACTAAACTTTTAAAAGCAGGCTTTGCTACTTTCTTTTTATTTTGTAATATAAAGTGAAAATAATTTTCATTTAATACATATAAATGGGAAAAAACGTTTATTGTTTAATATTCTCTAAGAAAATATAATTTATTTGACAGAAGCAGTCATGAAAAATCAATTTTTCCGTTTTTTTCCGAAAAAAACCGGTAAAAAACCGGTTTTTTTCTGCCACTTATATTTTTACGGAAAATTTACATCTCTATAGGACGCCTATGAATTATAATTTATGAGAATGTGATTTCACTTGTTTTAAGAGTATTTCAATTAAAAATAAATTTCAGCTTTATCCTGACGTGCATTAAAGGTACAAGGTAAACTACAGGGCAGAACAGAAGTATTCAAGTATGTTTCCATCTAATAGTATCAATTGCTGAAAAATAAATTTCAAGCTTCTATGCATTTCCTTGCTAAACTAAATTTTCCCATTATATCAACTGACTGATGAAATACAGGGCTGTTTAAAAGTACTGGGATACATACTTGGGTATATTTGGCTATACATTATTATTTCTTGAAATAACAATGTTTTGTTAAAGATTTCATAAAGTGTTGGAAAGTGCTTCATAATCTATGCTTAACGCATGATTTTTCTTACTTGTTCAATCTTGTTTTGTCTTTCTTTTTTTTTTCCTTTTTTTACTGACATACTAGGAAACACTTGTAAAATTGCATAATTTCCTTATGTCACAAGTTCCAAAAACTGATATTTTGACTAATGTTTAAGTAATGTTTTAAAAAATGCTGATAAACTCACAACAATAACGTTATGATAATGGGGGGAAAAACTGCGTAAGTTTTGATGCTTTTGTTTATTCTATTAATTCAATAAATGTGAAAGATTTTATAAAGCTTTTGCGTAAACATACAGAATCGCAGTATCCGACCCTCACTCAGAGGTACGCGGGTTGAAATTTTAAGGCACGGACCCGATGGAAACCCGGCCCGGTGTTAAACTAAAAAGTTCGACCCGACCCGTACACAAAATCAGAAAAAAACCTCACCTGGCCGCACACAATTTCTACTAGTTCCAAAAAATTCAGATTTTTATCTTCTAATTAAGATTTTTTAAAGAATACTGTATATATATTTATGGGATGATTTTAGAGTATATTTTACAGAAAATACACAATAGCAACTGTCAGGTTCTGAGCAAACATCTACTACAGATTGGAATTTCTGTTATTTCTCTATCTTAATAATCTATGCATTGTACCGGCTGTGTATTGGAATTTTCAAGGTGACATTCTTTCTTTGTTAAAATGAGAATTGACAGGTGATCATGTGCAGGTGGCGAAGTGAGAAAGAGAATATTGTCGAGAGGCGTGTTCATCCGTCAGCGATGTATGTGAATGATGAGCAAACAAGGAACATGCCACGAATCAAGAAAGCAATGTGGAATGCGTCCAATGGAGAAGCTCCACAGGGGGGGTGTACATTGGGGGAAAAGCAGTGTGAGAAGAGCAAGGCTTGTCTGAGATTTTGGCAGTTCGTATCTGGGCTCGTACCTAGAGAGCAATGTAGGACAGAGGTCCTTGCAGAGAGTGCTCTGTGTCGGAGAGCGTAGGCAGTTCGTATCTGGAGAGCAAGGGATGCAGACATCCCGGCGTGTAGTGCTCTGGGCCGGATAGCGTAGGCTGAGTATCCATGTTTTGGGAGATTCGAAATTGATCTCCGGAAAAGTGAATCTAACGTACATTGAGTGTGAGGGAGAAGGTGTAATTTGAGCTGTACACAGCCAAACGTTTACTGTATTTAATTTAACGTTGAACCGGATCACCTATATCCGAGTTGTATTTGTATATAATTGTAAATAGTGTATTTCTTGTGTACATATTGTATAAATAAACTGTTAATTCAGTTAATTGACAGCGTCGGTGTTCATTTACACAATCCTCACAGTGGGTGACCGATATCACCTAATAATATCGGTGGTGGCAGCTATAACTACTACGGACTTTCTTCAAAGTTGTGCGGGCTGAGAGGAACGTCCAACAGCAACATTAATGATTACTTCGATTCTTTGACTTTCAACATTTAATTAAAGTTTCATTAGAAAAAATATATGGTTTGGAATAAAGGGTATAAAAGAAAGTTAAAAACATCATAACTTTTGAAGCCGTATAATATGAGTATATTTATGAAAATATTTCTACGTCAATTTATTAAAGATTTCTTCAAATCCGAAGGAACTACTTTTATATACATTTCTGAATTCATTTCTTTTTTGTAAACTCATAACATTAGCAGGTGTTTTTATTCAGAAACTACATAATCGAATAGCGATATCCATTATTTGATACAAGCAATTAAGAAAATAATATCAAGGTTAGCGTTTTGTATAGAATTTCCGGAAGCGACAGCATAAAAAGGGAGAAAAATGCGCAACCATCTGACAAGAATCTCTCATATCTCAAAAATATACATACAAGTATCTTATTTACTGAAAATGAAAAACTCTTATCCGATTCCAAACACCTGCAATAGTCAGGCTTGTCAGTTTTATACTTTTCAGTTAAATATTAGTCAAAAAGTGTGTCAAACTTTTCTTTTGCGTTTTTGAAAAGTGAATTTAAGAACCACCAAGAAGAATGTTTCTAAAGATTACGTTAACATAAGTTTTTTATCGCTATTAATAATTTTACAAATCATGATGTCTGCCCCTACACATCTTGAGAAAGTCTTAAAGTCTAGTCCGTCCTGGCTCGCTTATATATAGAAAAACAATGCAAACCTGAGCTCGGGTTGGTACGAATCTACTAAAAAAATATTAAGCTCGAATTCGCCACAATGTAACTGTTCGATGCCTATCTCTACACTGTACAAGTTATATTTCTGTGTTCATGTTGTCAAACTAATATCAGCTTGTGTCGCAAATTTATACTTATTCTCGTTAAAGTCTTATTCATTGAAAATAGCTCATATTTTATCGTTTGCACCGAAAATTTTAAAACAGACCGGCAGGACCGCTAAATTTCTTTATCGGTCCGGCCCGTATGGTCCTTTCAATTTTTCTGCCAGTCCAATCCGTTTGTCGATCCGGCCCATCCCACTGAAAAAAAATTCTAATTCTGCCAGCCCGGCTCATTAGAAAATTTGGAAAAATTCCGCGGGGCCGGGTAACGGACCTTGGGCCGGTCCCTGGAGACCTCTACCCTCACTTACTGCACAGTTTTTAAGAAAAAAATAAATAATTTTCTAGTGATCAAAATTGAAATAATTATCTCTTATATTATTTCTTATCCCTTATATTCTTTAAAATTATTTCGAAATTGAAATAATTTCTAGTTATCAGATCAAAATTGATGCGCATCCCCCTTCCCTCCACTCCCACCCGATAAAAACTAAATTTTCAGAAATTTTACAAAATAATGCAATATTTGCCGTTTAAATAAACTACGGTTGTTGAATAGATTTTGATTCAACAATATGGCGTACTGCGAATAAGCTAAAAATACTACTACTAGCATTAGTTAGTCATTAAAGTGGCTTTTCATTTACTAGCCATTGATATGAACGGCAGGGGTGTCCAGAGAGGGGTTTGGTGACGCAAGATGCGTCATAAAATTTAGTTTTGGGGGGGAATTTGAGAAAAAGTTCATTTTTGGGGAGGATTTTTAAATTCTTAATATTTTCTTTTTTCTTAATGTAAAAAAAAAAATTCTTGATTTTTTTAATATCACTTTTAATTTTTTTCAACATTTAATTTCCAGGAAAGTTCTTGTGTTTTCTTTTTCTGAATTCTAGATAAGGGCAATAAGAACCCATTCTGCTAACTCGCTATCTTTTGTAAATCTTGATTCTTTTAATATCACTTTTAAATTTTTTCAACATTGAATTTCCAGAAATGTTCCTGTTCTTTCTTTCTCTAAATTCTAGATAAGGGCAATATGAACTCATTCTGCTATGCTCAAATCGCTATCTTTCGAATGTGCAGTAGATTATAAGTAGAATATATTTTACAATTGATATTTTGTTAGGGGGGGTGGGTCAATGTTAAAGTATGATTTTTTTTTGGGGGGGGGATTTGCGTCATTGGGTTTGGGGGGGATGGTCACCACTGATGAACGGTAATTTCTGCATTTGTTTTAGCTCTTGAAGTAGGTTTAATTCTGACTACCCCCCCCCCCCTTTTGATGAGCAAGTGTGAAGTGTGCTTTAAAATACAACATTTGTATTTTTTTTTTTTTTTTTTTTTTTTTTTTTTTTTTACTTTGGCTTTAATTTCTATTTTTTAGCATTTATTAAAGTTTGAAAATGAAAACAGACAATCCTAAGTACATTGTTTTATTGAACTCAACTTGATTTGTTTATGTAAAAAATGCAAATTTTCAATAATGTTTTTAAATCGCATTTGATGTACTAGAATTATATACACACACACATACACACACACACACACACACACACACATATATATATATATATATATACTTTTACAAATAAAACCAAAGTAACTCAGATATTACCACAACAAAAATTTATTGAAATCAGTATTTATACTGTCTTTATTTATATATTTAAAATTTATTTATATAAAAAGAAAAAAAAAAAGTACAAAGCTTTTGATGGCAGTTCAATGTTATAATTCTTAATGACGTAATTTTTTCACATATAATGTTATTCTAATATTAGAATATAGGTTTTTTTGTAGTCTTTTCTTTTCTTTTTTTTTTTTTTTTTTTAGTATTCGTGTGTTTCTGGAAATGAAATATTATTAGTGCTTTTTAAAAATTATAAAAAAAAAGTGGTAACTAAATTTCTTTTCTGAAATATATGGAGTAAAATGAATCGAGATTTTAAAATGAATTAAGAATTTTAAAAATAAAATTGGAAATATAAACTTAAAAAATACGAAAAACATGCCTGAAAAAGATTGTTAAAATACTAAAAATTCTAATTCTGTAAAGCTTTTTTTAATCAAACTATTTTACCTTTATCAACATTAAAGAGCATTTCTTCGATTTAAAATTCAACATATTTATATGCAATGTTTTTCCTAATATAAGCAAAGCAAAGAGCTACAATCACAACGACAGAGTTTACAATCATGAATTGGTACAACCTCAATGTCTTGTAAAAAAACGATTTTCCTTTTCTACCCCGAAGTGATTGATTACACTTTGACATCTAAGAGTTACAGTTGACCCTTAGAGTTGACCTTTATTACCCCCCAACAGTTAAACGTAGAAAGGGGATACTGGTTTATTTGTTTGATACTTTTACAGATAAATTTCAACAAAGATGGGGGGTTTGTAGGTTTGACTTTACAAACCATTCTAAGTCATAGATTAGAAATAGGGAAAAAGTTGCGATTGCGGCATTAAACCGGCATTGGCAAAAGATAAATTTTAACATTTTAGTTAACTATTTTTTTTTTTTTCTAATATGAAATGGAAAATATATATATATATATATATTTTTTTTTTTAAATTCTAGATATTTTAAATAGTTAAAATGTTTGACTTACTTTATTTGCTTTTCAATATAATGTCATCTTTTTTTTTTTTTTTTTTTTTTTTTTTTTTTTTAATCTATAAGCACTCATATTACGACTAAAAGGTATCTATATTTCGTCTGGATGTCGAGTAATATGAGTGCTTATAGATTTAAAAAAAAAAAAAAAAAAAAAAAAAAGATGACATTATATTGAAAAGCAAATAAAGTAAGTCAAACATTTTAACTATTTAAAATATCTAGAATTTAAAAAAAAAAAAAAAAAAATATATATATATATATATATATATATATATATATTTTCCATTTCATATTAGAAAAAAAAAAATAGTTAACTAAAATGTTAAAATTTATCTTTTGCCAATGCCAATGTATATATATTCACATCCATTAATTTTAGATAAATAAAACAATTTTTTAATTCAATAATATATCAAAAAAATTTGTTGTTGTTGTTGTTGTTGTTAAATAATAACAAATTATTAAGGGATAGTAAATTTTCTTGTGACTTTTAAAAGTATATATATTTAAAGATAATATTGCTAATAAAACTTATTTTTAGCATTTTAAAACTTTCAATTCTGAACGATCTTTAAAGAAACTACTTTAGTTACTGCCCTTCATCTCTACACAAAATAGGAAATAAAAAAATGCAAGATACCTACCAGCGTACCAGTTTTTGCTTTGTGCATTTCTAGATATCTATGCATTTTTGCTCTTCTTCACATTTTTATTTTATATACAGTCAATCAGAGTAACATTGCTCCACCTTTACAAAACTTTGATCCATTCTGCCATGATGGAATCTTGACAAATTATTTCCAATGAGATGCCAAATTCAAACTAGTGCAAGTAGCTATATTTTGAGACCAAAACTTTGCCATTAACTCAAGTGATATAGAACATTTTTCTTTTTCTCTTGGCCAAAGTTACTCTGATTAACTGTACTATTTCTCCTGAAAAAAAAAAAAAATGTTTTCATTTATATTATTATTGATGGTGATAATTCATCTAAAAAGGTCGAATTTACATAGCAGACAACAGCTATGATTTTTAGCTAGCACTAATTTTTAATAGAAATTTTCGCTTTATGTAATCCTTTCACGACAAGAGCCTTTTAATTTTTAATATTTTACCACCAGTATTTCAATGCAGAAAATTTTCTATAATTGAATCTTGAAAATGCTCTGATTATAGAAGGTAAATTTTATAATAAAAAAGTAACTGGTGAGAATAAGCTAAGATTTTGAGCAATTTAAGGGGCATGTATACTGATCGTTCGTCTCTAACGGATTAATAAAAGATACCTGCAATTAAAAAAGGTGAAGATTTTAAAAAGAAATTAGAGATGACTAAAACTCGCATAATTTTGCAATTGTATTTAGAAAATTTATTATATTATCCATTATCATCAACTGAAAGGTTTCACATTTGGTGAATAATAGACTTTTCTTTTAAATTCTAAATAAAATCAGTAGCTTTATATCTCATTTTAAAGTGAAGCTGCCTAAATGGGAAAATTCAGTGTTAGACACAGGTGTCTGGTGTGTCACTCAACATATTAATTAACATCAGTTCTTTTTTTTTTTTTTTTTTTTTTTTTTTCCAACAAAATTGAATGAAAAAAAAATATTGTGAATTATTTAGGTATTATAAAATTAAGTTTCTTATTTATAGTCACACATTTCAGTTAAATTAAAAAAAAAAAAAAAAAAAAAATGTAAAAATGGTATTATTACATAAAAAAAAAAAAAACTATTTAAATTATTTTAGATTAATTTTGAAAAAATACAATGCCATGGTCAAATTGTGAGCAATATAATTAGTTAAAAATCTAGATTATGTACAAAATGGGGATAAATCTAATTTATTATAAAATATAGTTCATAAATTTCTTATAATGATTATCAATATTATATAAGTCAAGGAATGTTTAAAGAGTTACTGTATAAGATCATTCAATTTTAAAGAGAAACACACAATAAAAATGTGGGGAAAAAAGTTTTATTTATTTTTATTTACAGTTACAATACTTTTATTACAATTTTTATTTACAATAATAATCTTGTATGTCGCAACACATTTGCTATAAATTTTCCAATCGGCAATCTGATGTTCCACTCTGCAAAACATGATTCTTAACAGTAGCTAGGAGAAAAAAATAAAAGTAACTATAAAACACATAATTAATAATATATAAATTTAAATAAAAGACTTTATGACAAAAAAAGTATTAATATAAGAAATTTATTATTTCTGCTTGGCAGCATTGAAAGAAGAGCAGAAATTTTCCTATTTTTTCATATATTAAATTCTTTGTGTTTTTCATAGTTTGGATTTAATATTTTCAAAAAGTATCATAAAAAGTTTATTAAATCTATTAGATTTTTAACTCACAAGATTTTAAGAACTTCACCTTTAATATAAATATTTGAATAAACAATTTCATATTACTTGAGAGAGGTGTAACAAAAAATTAAAACAAATAGTATTATTGACATGTTTTGGTCCAAATTCAAATAAAAACCATAGTCATAATAAAAATGCAAATTGTTTCATGGTCAATACAAATGGCATGCGACAATGAGATGTAAAGAAAAACCACATGCTCTATTATAAAAACAAAAAATTAAAAATAGACCATGATCTAAAATTAACTTCCAACTTGGTTCATACTATTCAAGCTTTCAAGAGGAATTTATTTATAAACTGTAACCATAATCTAGGAGTAATAAAAGAAAAACTATCATTGCTAACAAAATTTTTACACAGTTAAATTTTAATGGACTCCCTTATAATAGATTTACAACAACAATTTGATACAAAACATAATTTGCTTACATTAAACAGTTTTTATCTTCCCATCTAAATATAGTGCAGATAAAGCAGTGTTAGTATGACCAAATTTAAAATCAGATTAATGTTCACCTTTTCTAATTCCAAGTTTTCTCCTATTCATGCCTATGTAATAATTTAAGTCACCTTTTTTCTTTCTTCAAAAGTGCATGGTTTTTTGTTTACATCTCATTGTTGCATGCTGTTTGTATTGACTGTGAAAAGATTTGTGTTTTTATTTTTATTATGATGTTTTTTATTAGAATAGGACTCATGTCAATGTTTTAATTTTTTTTTACACCTCTCAAGTAATATGAAATTGTTTATTCAAATACTAGCTGAGCCACCTGACATTGCCCGGGCCCGTAATGATATTCTTAAATGAACTGAAATTGACACTGCAAAATCTCATTAAAAGATCCAATCTCTAACCGAATTCTTGCTGCCTATGGTACTGTTTAGCAGAAGCGCTGCATACACACACAAAAAAGGGGTGGGGAGACTAGAATCTTTTAGTTTCATATTCCACCACCATGGTGCAAACTTTTTTCTTAACAAAATTGTTTCTGAAGATATTTGATGAAATCATTATTTGAAAATAGGGGTAGGTACACTTTTAAAATTTTGTATTAAATAAGTATTATTTATCCCAGGGTTCTGAAAAATCTGCATCTAAAACGGTACAGATTTAAATATTTGATCACGCCCTCCCTAAAATAATTATTGCCTGTCCCTACCCATAATTTCAAGTCCCCTACTCTTTAAAATCTATATGAGATTACTATTATGAGATTACTTGAACCAAGAATCTGATGCAAGTAAGATCAATTGTTAAAGTTTGAAAGAAGATAACTTATGGGAACTCCTTGGGAACAAAAATTTTTCTGTTTTCTCTGCATAAGCATGAAAACATCTGTAATACTATAATATTATTTATTAATCTATAGTATGATTATATGCTTCTATTTCAAATACTAGAGGCTGTTATCAAACTATACAATTGTTTCAAGCAATGTATATGTCAAACTGATTGTGTATGTCACTTTTTTCTAAAAAGATTCTAACATCAGTCTATTAGAAGTATCATTCCGGATAACTGGTTTATGGATAAATGGTTCCATACTGTAATATAATTACAAAACACTTATGTGCCTCTACTATAGCATAGCTACCAACTGATTCACAAATAAAAATAATCAAATAAAACTTTTAAAACAACTTGTGCATGCTATTTTTCAGTCTTAATTATGCAGACATACTTGAAAAATAGTTAAAAAAATGCTTAATTTTATTTCAATTTTTGAAAATTCAAAAATAATACTTAAATATATGATTAATCATAAAATATCTTTTAAATAAAAAGTATTTAATAATAATAAATAAATTAGAATTATACTTTATAATAAGCATTTCTAAAAAGTTATTAAATGTTAAAAATATTTCTGAAAATAAAAGAACAATAAATAGTAATTTGATAATAATGAGTAAAACTTGAATAACTTAAAATGCATTCATCAAAAAAATACACTGTTAATATAATTAGCACCGGTATAACATAAAAGTACCATATTATCTACTGTCATATTATTATTATTATTCAAACTCATAACTGCAAAATCAAACAGACATATATAAGACAAAATTTTATTTTGTATCATTTATAGATTTTAATGGAAAGTTTACCTTATTCTAAGTCAGATCCTTTTTGAAAAATTGGAATCCATGATTTATACTGCTCTTAAACCACGATTTTTCTATGGAGGGGTGGTAATCATTTTTTCAGATCATTTCAACAAATCTATTCTCATCTAAGATCTTCATCCACAAGACAGTATATTTACCAGGGAGCTTGTAACTATTAGTTGAAAAAGAAAAGGAAAAAAATTATATATATGGTGGATCCAGTAACCTTATTCTAAAGCAATTTTAAAATGCTTAGGAATACTTTAACTCATGTACCTACAAAATAAATAAATAATATTAAATTAAGTTGTTTTATTCACTATTTTCTCTTCTCTGATTCAGAAACAAGCATTGATTGATTGCCTCGTTTACAAAACAAATTAGCACTCAATAAATGGGCATTCTACAACCAATGTTTCATGTAGATTGCAATATAAAAAAACATATATAAGCTACTTAATAAAATCTATAGCAAACAGTGTTGACCTACACCAAACTGGTAAGGCACAGTGCCTGGCAGCAGCATTTCGTAAAAATGTGTGTATTTTCCGCAATCTTTCGTCAAAATTTGCGTATTTTCTGCGATCTTATGTCAAAATTTGCATATTTTCCGTGATCTTTCGTCAAAATTTGATCATTTTCCACGATCTTTCGTCAACATATGTGTATTTTCCGCGATCTTACGTCGAAATTTGCATATTTTCCGCGATCTTTCGTCAAAATATGCGTATTTTCCACGATTTTTCGTAAAAATGTGCGGATTTTCCACGATCTTTTGTCAAAATTTGCGTATTTTTCGTGATCTTTCGTCAAAATTTGTGTGGTTTCCACGATCTTCTGTCGACATATGTGTATATTCTACGATCTTTCGTTAAAATTTCCGTAATTTCTGCAATCTTTCATCAAAAATTTGGGTATTTTCTGTGATCTTTATACAAAATTGCAGCATTTTCAGCAATCTTTTGATAAAATACGATTATTTATCACGATTATTTGACAATATTAGAGTATTTTTCCGCAACCTATTCACCAAAATCATGTTTTCAGAGCAATTTTTTGACGAAAATTGCGTCTTGTTCGTGATCATTTAACAAAAATTGTGTTTTTTCTTGCGATCCTTTGAAGAAAATAGTATTTTTTCCGCGATTGTTTGAAGATTTTATAGTTTTTTTCGATCCTTTGGAGAAATTTGCCTCTTTTTTTTTGCAATCCTTTGAAGAAATTTTCTTAATTTAGCGCCCTTTGACTCGCGTTTTTGTTGTAACACATCGTTACCCCCCCCCCCCCTACATATAAATGTCATCAAATTTTAATGCATGTTTGCATTGATCCCAGGGATAATAAAATTCGTCGCCGAAAAAGTGGAATTCCACGTTTTCGTGGAAAAGTAGCATGTCTGTAGATTTTTTAGACAAAATTCGTGGATTTTTTGCTGAAATTTGCAGGTTTTTTGTGAATTTTTCCCACAGGTTTTTTGAAGATATTTTTGTTTTTTCTGTGATCCCTACCCAAAATTTGTGTTTTTCTTTCACTATTGTTTCACAAATTTCATGGTTTTTTTTCACGATCTTCAGACGAAATTTGAGATTTTTCACAATTATCTAACAAAATTCATGTTTTCCCCTCAAACCTCTTATGATATTTACAATTTTTCTGTGAACGATTTGCAAAATTGATTTTTTTTTGGAGGGGGGCGGGGGGGGGGGGGTCGACGATTGTCGAAATTCGTGGTATGTTTTTTTCTAAATTTCCAGATTTATGACTTTTTTTTGAGCCGAAAACCTATGATATTGAAAAATACAGAACCGAATTGCCTTTGGATCGCTTAATGGATGCAAAATTCGTCAAAGGAACGCATAATAAATACAAATTGTCACAGAGTCGTGTAAAGCAGGGGTGATTCTGGATGGAATTTTTTTTTCGGAAATTTGCATCGCATTTTCGGAAATCGGCGCGGGGGGGAGGGGGGTCGTCAGTTCCCCCCCTCCAGCGATCTTCGGACAAAGTCGGCGTTTTCCCGCTATCTTCAGACGAAATCAGCAATATTTTAGTAAAATCGGCGATTTATTGCGATCTTTTGCCAAAATCGGCGGTTTTTCCGCAATCTTTTGACGTAATCGGCGTTTTCCCATTTTTTTAAAAGTGAAATCAGCGTTTTTTCGACGATCTTTAGACAAATTTTGCTTTTTTGCGCGATTTTTTTCTCGAAAACGGCATTTTATTTCCGCGATCTTTTGAAGGAATCGCCGTTTTTTCCGTGATCTTTTGATGAAATCGGCGTATTTTTTCAAATATTCTTTTGACAAAATATTTCTAAGCTATCGTTTATCGAAAACGGCGTTTTTTCCCGCGATCTTTTAACGAAATCGGCGTTTTCCCGCCGTCTTCAGAAGAAATCAGCGTTTTATCTGCAATATTTGATGAAATTGCTGTTTTTTCCGTGATCCGCACAGGAAATTCGCATTTTTCATCGATCTTTTGACAAAGATCGTTTACAAAAACATTGACGAAATCGTCGTCTTTCCACGAAATATTGACGAAATGTATGCTATTTCGGCGATCCTATCACGAAATTTGCATTTCTACACAATTGCTTTTTCCGCGCACGAAACCCTACAAGTTGGCAACTATGTGGAACTGATAACCCAATTTCAAATTTTCGGAAATTTCGAAATTTTCGGACGAGAATCACCCCTGGTGTAAAGCATGCAAATTTCAACAATGCAATGCAGAAAAAAACATGATTTTCGTCAAAGTGTCGTTAATAAACACTAATTTAGTCAAAAAGCTGCTAAAAAATGCAAATTTCATTGAAGAATCGCAAAAAAGATGTGAATTTTGTCAGAAGGCTGCAGAATAAATGCAAATCTAGTCAAAAGGCTGCTAAAAAATGCAAATTTCATCACTGAATTACAAAAAAAGATTTTAATTTCATCAGAAAATGCAGCCGTCTGGAAAACAACACACACACAAACATATCTGTTTATTGTTATCAGGTATAATTTTTAATTGGAAATAATATATACTCAACTAACTTTTAAAAAATTAGATTAACCCGAACCCAACTTGCAGCAATCTATATTCAACCTAAAATCTACTTGAACAAAAACAGAGTTTATTAGACCTGAAACAAAAGTAATTAGCACAGGAAGGGAATTTATCCCTTTGAAAAATAAATAGACTATATAAAATCTTGAGTTTTTTAAAATAAAAAACACATTTTCCATGGTTATTCTGAGTTGTTGATAAAAAATGCTTTAGTGGTATTTTGTCATTTGTGTATTTCTTTAAATAGTACATAAAAAAAACAAATTTTATAAAAAACCCAAAATTTAAAATTTTTAGAAAAAAAAAAAAAAAAAAAAAGAATCTGTTACGTAAATGAAAAAGTGATATGTGAATGAAAAAGGTGAAATGATTTTGTTTTAGTTTTTAGTTTTTGAAAAAACGAAAGCTAACAACAGTTTTAACAAAAAATCTGTTAATCTAAATATTTAGACAAAAAAAAAAAAAAAAAAAAAATGCAAATTTCACACAAATAGTTGTTGAAAAAAATCTTTTTCGTAAATCGTGAATTTCGTCAGAGGATCACTGGAAAAACTTTGAAAAAATTTTGTCATAAAATAGTGAAAAAATAACGCAAGTTGTGTCAGAAGATCGTGAAAAAATGCAAATTCGCCAGAAAATCGAAGAAAATACACAAATTCCATCAAAGAATAGTGAAAAAAATAAATAAATAAAAAAATTTGTAAAGGATCAAGAAAAAAATGCAAAAATCTTTAACTAATCATGAAAAAATGCAAAAAAAAATGCAAATTTTGTGAAAAATCATGAAAAATTGCAAAATTTTGTCAAAAAAAAAAAAAAAAACTAAAAAATTTTCAAAAAATCTACAAATTGACAAAAGATTTTCTAAAGTCTACACCGAAGGGTCGCAGAAAAAACACAGTGTCTAAACTGGATTTCCCTGCACACACACACAATGCTGAAACCTTTCAGAAAATACCTGTGAATTTTAGATTTTTTTTTCTCCTTCAGAATCAGCCCTAAAGCGACCCTTTGACAATTTAAGCGTTTTTCCTACGATAACTTAAAGAAGTTTGTGTTTTATTCTCGATCCTTCGACCAAATTTGTGCTTTTTCACATTCCTTTGATAAAATCCCCCCCCCCCCCGGAATTTTTGATGAAACTGGCCATTTTCTGGGAACGATTGGCGAAACTGCTTTTTTTGACACCATCTCTCAAAATTCTTGATACTTCTATGTCTGAATTTCTGGTATGATAACTGATTTTTTTTTAAATTTTTTAAGTTAAATGTGCTTTTTTTTTTTTTTTTTTTTTTTTTTTTTTTTTTTTTTTTTTAATTTAGAACAGAATCACCTTTTTCTCTCCAGGAAGAATAGAACGAAACTTGTCAATCGATTGCAGGAAAACAATTTGCAAAATTTGTCAATCATTTGTGGAAAAAATCATGAAATTCAATAATCTTTCGCTGTAAAAAACTCTCAAAATGTGTGAATCAGCCGCACGAAAATATAAAATTTACACTTACTCCTTGTATTTACTCTTTTGGACGGGATTTCAAAATTTTGGGCACAAATCCCGCCATGAAATTCAAGCACTGACATATCACATTAAATATGGTATTGTGTTAGGTGTGCCCAACTTTATTAAAAGAAGGGCCTTTTATAAAAGTGTCCAAGTTTTCAAGGACTACATGAAAATGACGGACAAAAATTTGCAAGTTTCCTGAAGCCAATCAACGAAATTTGCAATTTTTCTTTGCCTGATCCATGAAAATCGTGATTCTTTTGCATCTGATTGATAAAACTTGTGATTTTTCTGCAGTTGATTGACAAAATTCATAATGTTTTAGTGTCCGAGTAATGAAATTTGCAATTTTTTCATGCCAAATCAACGAAATTCATGATTTTTATTAGCTTGGTTGACAGAAATCGAGATTTTTCGGTGTCCGATCAACAAGACTTATGTTTTTTTCTTGCTCAATCAACAAAATTTGCAATTTTTTTATGTCTGATCAATGTTTGTGATTTTTCCATGCCTGTAATTTGTAATTTTTCTGCACCTGATTGATAAAGTTTGTGATTTTTCGTCAGCCGACTGATGAAATTTGCAATTTTTACATGTTGAGTCAATGAAATTCATGATTTTTTTTCAGCCTGATCGATGAAAATCACAATTTTTCATTGCCCAATCAACAAAAACCATGTCTTTTGATGTTCAATCAAATAAATTAGTGATTTCTTCACATCCGATCAATGTTTGCAATTTTTCCATGCCTGAACAACAAAATTCGCAATTTCTTGCTAAGGCAAACTGATGAAATTTGCGATGAAACATGCTGTTTTTCATAATCAATCAACAAACTGAGTTTTTTCAATATTAATCGACAAAATTAATGAATTTTTTGTGTCCTTACTAATGAAAATTGTAATTTTTCAGAACCAAATAAACAAAACTCGCAATTTTTTCAAGTGACAAATTAAAGAAATTCATGATTTTTTGGTATCTGATCGATGAAATTCCCCATGCCTGATCAACAGAATTTGTGATTTTCCTGCACCTGATTGACAACATTCATGATTTTTGTTGGACCTGACTAGCACACAAACATACTTTCCTGTTTTCTTAACAAAAATCATAGGTAATCACATTAATGTATATATATATATATTTTTTTTTGGTAACTTAGCACAATAACACATCTCCTTACCCCTCGAAATAAAGACTTTTTTACTGAACTAGCATCTGTTTACTGCTTTATTTAATGCCTTAATTAGTAGCTAGCAACGTTCCCTTCATTCTAAAGTAAACACTAATTATATATACATACATATATCTGTGTTTGTGTTTATATAATTTGCAAAAATCGTATGAATTATTATTGCATTTATAGTTTAAAAAACAGGACATGCACACAATAATATAATAATTCTTGTTTGTTTAGCAAAAAAATTGAGATTTTCTTTTAAAATTATTAGTGTTAAGTAAATTAGTTTAGATAATAGTTAGTATGATGAATAACATTTGGATAAAGAATTTTTATTAGAGTAAACATTAGTAATTTTTAAAATGTAAAAAAAATATGAGGTCCAAATAAGAGGTGGATATTGCATAAAGATAAATCAGATAAAATAAAAAATTGCAATCAAGTTTCTTAAAGAAATTGCGTTACTAGCAACAAGTAATAAAATAATTTACAAATAGTTTTATTTTTATTTGCACTTGCACCAAAATTAATTTAAAATTTATTTCCACCTAATAATCGTTTGTTTGCTGTCTATAAAACTGAAATATGATCAAGAAAAATCATTGCAAACTTTCTTATTTACATAATCAAATGCAATGTCGACCTATCAAAAATTGATAAATAAAATCAATAACAAAATAAAAAATCATTACAGAAATGTTTTATGTAAAGCATACATAAAATACAGTAAATGTAGAAAACAAAATCATAAATGTACTTACCTATTTTCACTAATTTCCATCATAAAAACAATCAAAACCTCGATCAAAACAAATCACCAGGTACGCGCCTTCCACACGGTTGATGGATTAACAGATGTGGAGCATAGTACTCCGCTGCATCGCTTCTAATCGATGATGAAAATAATTAATATTTTACATAATTAATTTATAAAAAAAAATTAATCCTTCAGGTCCTGAAAATTGCGAGCGACTATGTAAAAATTACGTTTAAGTCTGTTAGGCCTAGCTCTAGAAAACTTCACAGCACAAACTTAATATACATCCAGATCGAAGTGATTTTATTAATTAAAAAATGTAAATAAAGGCGCATTCTGGTTGCATTATATTTTTTAAATCAAAATAGTGTTACAGCGTATATAGGGTTCTTTTGATCTTATGGTTAGACAACTTCAAACTCTTGCTCTTAGAAAAGTAGAAAATAATTTATTTACAGATCTTCAGAACAACAGAGTCTTCGAAACTCACAAATATTACAAGATATTCCCAAATAACTGTTTAAATCTATCGAACAAGTACAAATATAGGTCGCAGAGACTCTTTATACAATGTCTCAACACTATATCACATTCAAAATAACGTAGATAAAACACAATACATCAAGCAAACTTGCTTGGACAATCTCTAGTAGCTCACTCAATGACTGACTGGTAAATAATAACAACAGCTCGCATCGCTTCTCTTCTTATATAGGTTCGGAGCATGTGCTAGAAATTTCTAGAATCTACTCGAAAAAATCCACGGAACAACAAACAATGTATCAGTATATCTAAGGGGGGTTACCAGAGAGGAAAGGGTTACCATCGCCAACAATCGCCAAGTTTGTCGCCAACTTGGCGATATATCGCCAAATTTGGCGACCAAAATTAGTCGCCAAAAGTGACGCCAACTTGGCGATATCTTCATTATTTCGCCAATCTGCCGTAGACATACACTGAAAATAATGGACAAGTTTGCTTGATAACAGAGACAATGTAACAAAAACTAATATAAGTAAAGGAATGGAGCTTAATAAGATTATTTACATTATTTTACAGTACAAACACTAACTATTTACAAAATTCGTAACACTACCCCCTCCTCAAAGACTGCACGTCCCGGGCAGTGCAATCCTTGAGTTAGAGGAGAACACTTAAAATAAATAAACAAATAAATAAATAAATAAATAATAACAATAATAATAAAATTTACATAAATAAGAACTAATTACTATTTACATATTTACAAAAAGTGACTTTCATGACCATGGTCTAAAATTCTAGTTTTGAATTTCTAATCACTTTGGCCAAAATAAGGGGCTAGCCGGTTATAGTGTACGACCTTGGGTTTGGCGTGTGGCGATTTTCGTATGCGTACGACGACGTCATTCAGCCTGTTGACGACTATGTAAGGACCGTCCAAGTTTCTTTGTAATTTTGGCGACAGTCCCTTACGACGTATCGGATTCCACAACCAAACTTTGTCACCTTCGTTGAACTCATGTCCTGTTGCCTTTGTGTCGTACCGTGTCTTCATCTTTTCCGTTGCCAGTCCGATTCGGTTCCTCGCTAGACGATGAATCTCCTCAATCCGCGCCTGGAGTTTATCGACATATTCCTCAGGCGATGAAGGAGCATCAGGAGGACGGCCAAACAAAAGATCAGCAGGCAGACGAAGATCACGACCAAAGAGCATTTGAGAAGGGGAGTAACTAGTGGCCTCATGAGTGGCACTCCTGTAGGCAAGCAGGAAAAGAGGCAATTTCTTGTCCCAGTCCTGTTGGTCTCTAGACACCAGGAGAGAGAGGCTATTTAGGATGGTACGATTGAAACGCTCCACCATGCCGTCCGATTGAGGGTGTAGAGGAGTTGTTCGAGTTTTGTCCATGCCGAGTAGTCCACACATTTCCTTAAACACAGTCGAATCGAAGTTTCTTCCTTGATCGGAATGGATTTGAAGAGGAACTCCATATCTGGAAACCCAGTGTTGAACTAGTATGTCTGCTACTGTTACCGCCTCTTGATTAGGAATGGCGTAGGCTTCAGGCCACTTAGTGAAGTAGTCCATGACAACGAGGATGTACTTATTGCCATCAGATGTTCTAGGAAGAGGACCCAGGATGTCTAGTGCAATTCGTTCGAAAGGAGCTCCTACATTATAACGCTGCAGTCGCCCACGGGTGCGCCTCTTTGGACCTTTTCGTGCTACACAGGTGTCACAAGTTCGACACCACTTCTCTACATCACTGCGAACATTATTCCAGTAGAAACGCTCTCGAACCTTTTGCAGGGTCTTTATTACACCAAAATGACCTCCTGTGGGACTACTATGCAGTTCTTGAAGGACTATAGAAATTCTCGACTTAGGGAGTAGTAGTTGCCATCTACATGTCTTTCCATCGTCAGACTCCCATTTTCGGTACAAAATACCGTTCTTCAAATGTAGGGAATCCCAGAGAGCCCAATAACGTTTAGTCGTAGGATGGTAATGGGCCATGTCTTGCCAGCTGGGCTTTCTGTTGGACTCCTCTTTCAGCTCTAGAATTGGCTTAATTTCAGGATCAGGAACTTTCGACCGTAAAGATAATGATGAAAGTGGTCTATGGCTTTCACTGCAGCAAGAAGCTCTTTTCTTGTTACGCAGTAGTTTCGCTCGGCCTTTGACAAGCACTTGCTGAAATAGGCGATAACACGCTCCTGACCGTCGATTTCCTGGGACAGTACAGCGCCAATGCTTTCGTTGCTTGCATCCGTATCAAGTGTAAACTGTTTATCGATTTGAGGATACGACAGAATTGGAGTGGATGTCAAGGCCTCCTTAAGCTTTTCGAAAGCAGCGTCACATTCCTGTGTCCACATAAATTTTTGATTGGCTTCTGTTAATTTATGAAGTGGTCTTGCAATCATCGAGAAGCCTTTGACGAATTTTCTGTAATAGGCGCATAATCCTAGAAAACTTCGAAGCTGGTGAACATCTGCTGGACGACTCCAATTTTTCACGGCCGATATCTTCTCTGGATCAGTCCTAACTCCTTCCGCCGAAATGATGTGTCCAAGGTAGGCGACTTCATTGCGAAACAAACTGCACTTCGAAGGGCTTAACTTCAAATTAGCTTCCTTTAATTTTTGTAGCACCCGCCTGAGGTTGTTCAGATGTTCATCAAAAGATTTTCCTATGATTATGATGTCATCTAAATAAACAAGACATGCTTCATACGACAGCCCCCGGAGAACCGTTTCCATAAGCCGTTCGAAAGTTGCAGGTGCGTTACATAGACCAAAAGGCATTACCTTGAATTGCCATAATCCTTGTCCCGTTGTGAAGGCAGTCTTCTCGCGGTCGTCGGGATGGATCTCTACCTGCCAGTAACCACTCTTCAGATCCAGAGTCGAGAACCAAGTGTTGCCCGCAAGTGTGTCGAGAGTGTCGTCGATACTTGGTAGAGGGTAACTATCCTTTTTAGTGACGTCATTCAGTCGGCGGTAGTCTACACAAAATCTTGTTGAACCATCCTTCTTTCTTACTAATACAATGGGAGACGCCCATGGACTTGTCGATGGTTCGATGACGTCATTTTCTTCCATATCTTTAATTAAATTCTGCACCTCTTCTTGCTTGGCAAAAGGTAATCGTCTAGGGTGCTGTTTAATAGGAGAGTGATCTCCCGTGTCAATTCGGTGTTGTGCCATTTTAGTTCGTCCAAAGTCTTCAGATGTTTGGGAAAATAAACTTTGGAATTCTCTAATTAAACTTTCAGCAGCATCTCTCTGGTTTGGATCTAAGTCCGTATTTTGTAACAAATCCTTGACTAAATTATCTGAAGATTTCTGAGAGTGATTGGAATTTTGACTTATGCACGTCACAGGAGCACATGATGCTATCACCTCTCCTTTCTTGATAGTCCTCGTCTTATCACTGATGTTAGCAATTCTGACTGGAATGGTCTTTTTCGAGAGGTCTACTACAGAAGAAGCCACCAATACTCCTGCTTGTGTACTATTGTCTACTGGATAATCTATATGGCCAAATCGGTAATTAGTTTCATTTTTAATTTCAGCTGGAACTAAAAATTCTGTTCTTGGATCTAGATTAATGTCTTCTTTGGCTATTACTATTTGTTTACATTCAATTTCGTTATTTAATCCAAAAAGACTTATTTCTTCAAATTTTGAGATCATTTTGTTATTTTTGAAATCAAGTCTGAAGTGAAACTTCTTCAGAAAATCTAGTCCGATTAAGCAAGGATCTGTTATGTCAGCCACATATGCCGTATGGTAATATTTCGTTCCTCCAAAGTTGATAGTTAAATTGGCCTTTCCATATATGCCAATCTTGTCGCCCGTCACAGTTTGCAGGGTAATGCATGGTGGAGTCCAGATGAGTTTAGATTTCAATTTTCGAGCCAAATCTTCTCTGATTATTGTCACATTGGCTCCTGTATCGACAATCATACGGCATTGAATTCCGTTAATAAAGCCTATCACATATAATTCATTATCACCGCCACTCATTTTTGATATCTGGAGGATCTTCAGGTGGGGCTTTTCATTCTCTGGCAACCTCCGCCCCGCGAGATGGCCAAAATTTAGTTTCCCTGCTGACTGTTTGAATTTATCTCACGTTCGTGGATTTTGGGGCAATTTCTTCGGAGATGTCCTGTATCACCGCATCCCCAGCACGTGAGATTCTGTCTTCTTGAACTTGTTCTTCCGTATTTTAAAGCTTCAATTTCTTGATTTATTTTCCTAATTTCTTTCAAGACGTCGTTCTCAGTGTCTGAGCTTTTGTTCACCGTTGCCCCTCGAACTGAATGACGATCTCTTCGGCTGGCTTGTGTAGCTGCTTCCAACTTTAAGGCATATAGTAGTGCAGCCTTTAAATCCTGTACATCTGCCATTCGTACCGCTCTCTGCACTTCTGGATCTTTTATTCCGTCTACAAAATATTGCAGTGACAACATTTCCCGTACATTTGTTGGACAGTCAATGAATGCTAAATTTGCAAGCCGTTCAATTTCCGAGGCAAACTCTTGAAGGGTTTCACTCGATTTTTGATGGCGGCTCTTCATTTGTATTCTCGTATAATCCTTGAAGAATTTTTCGCCGAATCTCATTTCAAGTGCACAACTTAAAGTCTCAAAATTGAGTTGCGTCATATCGGGCAATGTTTGCAGCACGTCGGCGGCTTCTCCTCTTAAAGATGCTGCCAGCTGACAAGCTTTCACCTCGTCACTCCATTTGTTCGCTTCGGCTACAATGGTGAATTGGGTCTTATAAACTTGCCAGGAACTCTTTCCGTCATATGTCGACAGTTTGATGTGCACGGGAGAAGCAGGCGGATTCCTAAATTCTTCATAATTACCACTGGACGCTGAAAGCTTCTTCTCGAGTTCTTGTACTCTTTTATTTAGCTTTTCATCTACTTCACCTAGTATTTTCTCTTCAACGTTACTGATTTTCTCTTCAACGTTACTGATTTTCTCTTCAAAGTTACAAACTTCATTCTGAATTTTCTCTTCTACTTCCGCCATTTTCTCTTCTACCGAGCCTATTCTTCTCTCTACCGACGAGAACTTTTCTTCTAAAGTTTTCTTCTTGGCCTTTATTAATCTTTTCAGTCACATCTTCTTGGCATTTGTCAATTTTATTTGTCAACTGTTCCATTCTTTCTTCGTTTTTATTCATTTTTTTCGCCAACTCTTCTTGGCCTTTATTCATCTTTTCCGCCAACTCTTCTTGGCCTTTATTCATCTTTTCCGCCAACTCTTCTTGGCCTTTATTCATTTTTTCTGCCAACTCTTCTTGGCCTTTATCAATTTTATTTGTCAACTGTTCCATTCTTTCTTCGTTTTTATTCATTTTTTCCGCCAACTCTTCTTGGCCTTTATTCATCTTTACCGCCAACTCTTCTTGGCCTTTCGTCAATTCTGCCTTTATTCCATTAATAGCTTCTAACAGTTCTTTCAGTTGACCGTCCATTGTTCTTGTTTTCGCCATAAGATCCCGACTCCTGACACCAAATGTTACAGCGTATATAGGGTTCTTTTGATCTTATGGTTAGACAACTTCAAACTCTTGCTCTTAGAAAAGTAGAAAATAATTTATTTACAGATCTTCAGAACAACAGAGTCTTCGAAACTCACAAATATTACAAGATATTCCCAAATAACTGTTTAAATCTATCGAACAAGTACAAATATAGGTCGCAGAGACTCTTTATACAATGTCTCAACACTATATCACATTCAAAATAACGTAGATAAAACTCAATACATCAAGCAAACTTGCTTGGACAATCTCTAGTAGCTCACTCAATGACTGACTGGTAAATAATAACAACAGCTCGCATCGCTTCTCTTCTTATATAGGTTCGGAGCATGTGCTAGAAATTTCTAGAATCTACTCGAAAAAATCCACGGAACAACAAACAATGTATCAGTATATCTAAGGGGGGTTACCAGAGAGGAAAGGGTTACCATCGCCAACAATCGCCAAGTTTGTCGCCAACTTGGCGATATATCGCCAAATTTGGCGACCAAAATTAGTCGCCAAAAGTGACGCCAACTTGGCGATATCTTCATTATTTCGCCAATCTGCCGTAGACATACACTGAAAATAATGGACAAGTTTGCTTGATAACAGAGACAATGTAACAAAAACTAATATAAGTAAAGGAATGGAGCTTAATAAGATTATTTACATTATTTTACAGTACAAACACTAACTATTTACAAAATTCGTAACACTAGAGATGCAATATAAATAAGCACTTAGAATTTTACAAATACCGCTAGTTTAAAATGGCGGTTGTTAGGTTCAATTTTCGTCCAGATTTTGTGAAGGTACTTACACAAATGACGTTCCGTTTTCCTCCAAATTACGTTCCAAATATAGAAAATGAAGACAAGGACGATAAGATTTTGTTCCAAAAATGACAAAAATTGGATTGGTTCCGTTTTCATCTACTTTATGTCAAGAAATGGGACAAATAAGTTCAGATTTAGTTTCGGAATTAGCCAAAATTGGATTAGTCGAATTTTCATACAATTAACGTTTTTGAACTGACGTTCTTATTTTGTAGATATTTGGTAGATACGTCTATGTCAAACATTCAACAAATTCTGGATGTATTTAAACTCACTGGCTAAGTCCAAAATACATCTACAGACGTATTTTGGAATTAACAGAGGAAAACTGGATGTAATCTGAACGTATGTGTTGTGTGGGTATGAATTAAATAAATATTGTCAATAAAGTATTTTATTCCAATCTTAACCACGCTTTATTTATTTTCATTGTATGTTATAAAAGATACGATTCTTTTAAAATGCCCATAATATCAATAATAAACTAGTTGGATGTGCCAATCCCAAAACTTTCTTCTATTTCATATGTATAATTTAATATATTAAAAAATCGTGCAAAATGCAGCATAGCCGCGCCACCTTTTGCGAGGTTTATACCAAAATGTAATCAGCGTCTAATTATGTTATATATTATGATGTAACAGAATCTGAAATTTGATAAAGTTCTCAGCATTAGTTCTTGAGATATAGCTATCGCAAGAATCGTGCAAGATGTAGCATACCAGCGCCACCTGTTGAGCATTTCACACCAAAACCTTATCAGTGGCAACGTATCTCAAGGTATTGCGGAATCTGAAGTTTGGTGAAATTCTGTGCATTAGTTCTTGAGATATAGCAATCATTAAAATCATGAAAAACGTAGTATAGCAGCGTCACCTGCAGGCCAATTTACACCAAAAACCAATAGGCACTAATTCATATCAAGGTCTAACTGAATATAAAATTTTATGAAATTTCGAGCATTAGTTCTTGAGATAGAGCGCCCCAAAATTTTTTGTCACATACAGACAGACAGACTGGCAGACTCACAGACAGACATTTTCTAAAAATAGTCAAAACGTCTTCAGGACCTTCTAAAACGTATAAATCCGTCGAAAACCGGAAGTCGAAAATTTTCATGAATCCAATACTTTCTTCTTGAAAAGAAAGAAGAAAGTAAAAAGGAATTCATTGCATAAAAAATAAACATTCGTTCCTATGAAAAAGGTGACAACTCACTCTTACAAGGAGTGAAAAAACGCACTCCTTTAGCAAAAGTGAATAGTTAATCTTAAGAAAGAGTGATTATTGACCTCTGTTTAGAGCGGATATTCACTATTGAGTATTCACTCTTTCAAAGAGCCAACGATTCCACTTTTGCTCAGAGTAAATAATCACTCTAATGTGGTTGGGCATATTTTGAGTCTGCAATAGAATAAGTATTCACTCTTCCGGAGTGAATAGTCACTCTTTTTAACACTTTCCAACATAGTTGAAAAGTGTTTATGCATTCGGTTTGTCTGGCCGTCTGTCCGTATGGCCGTCTAGCCGTCTGTCCGTATGGCCGTCTGGCCGTCTGTCCGCGCTCTAACTTCCGTAAATATACTCCGATTGCTCTGAAATTTTTATATGTTATTGATGCTTATCCTAGCAAAAACCCTATTGAAAATGAAGTTTCTACTATGATTAGTTTATTTACAGGGATAGTCAAAATTTTCCGATACATTACGGCCAATGGGAAAAAAAGCGTTTCAAATGAATTTTAAAGATGTTACACCCTGTTAAACTTATTCAAATTTACATGGATTCGCAAAGTGCACTAAAATACGCATTCTGTGAAATATGCTGTCAAAATAATAGTTCTTATTCATTTACAGGGTCAAAAAATTCCATTACACAATAATAAAGGAGGGAATTGTTTGCGACATATTTTAATAATGTTAAACGGTTTCAAGTATCATAAAATTGATATACACGCTTAGACTTAATATTTAACGCATAATATGAAGTGCATAGTTTTTACAGGGACACACAAAATATTTCAAAACTTTTATTTTTATCCGAAATACTGTGTATTATCGATGATAGCTGATGAATGGTTGAAATGCATTTTCAGATATGATATGCACTTTTAAGTTTTACAAAATGTCTGCAAATTATATATTGTATATAAATGTTATAGTTGATATACAGGGTTACACAAAGGTTACTGAATATGAGAGTAATTAACTTAAAGTTGGTAGTTATGCATTTTTAGGTTGAACTGCTTTCAGTTTACTAAAAAATGTTAGTAGAATATAGATAAAATGATATACAGGGTCACGCAAAGAATTAGCAACATAGTCACCCATATGTGATAATTTCTGGAAATGTGATTTATGCAGCTTTAAGAATGTGTTTGTTTGAACTAAATTTTAAGAAAATACTGGCGTGTAGTAAATATACTGGATAAATTACAGGGCTGAACAAAAATATTGAAGTATTTTCCATCTATTAGAATAAAGTGCTGCAGGAGAAATTTCTAGACAATTAGGCATTATCTTGCTAAACTAAAATTTCCCATTATATTATATATATATATCAACCGACGGATCAAATATAGGGCTGTTCAAAAGTATTTCAATGCATATTTGGCTATGGACAGTAGCATCTTATTTCCCTAAATAACAAGGTTTTGTTAAAGATTTCAAGAAGCGTTGGAAAGTGTTGCATAATCTATGCTTAACATGTGATTTTCCTTACTTGTTTATTTAGCGTGTAGGAAACGGTTAGTAAAATGGTTTGACATAGAAAAAACTATTTTATCCGATGGGTCTTTGGATAAGCTAATTTGTCCTAGGCCAATCTAGTTTGGCCTAAAATTGGCTCTGGCCAGTAACATATATAATAACAGATTGAATTTTCAAAGTAATGTGACATTTTGAAAAAATCTAACTGCCTGCGAAAACACTCGCATATATCAACCGATTTCGATGTGATTGAGCATGTGCACAAGTCTGAGAAAGATCTCCACCAACCTCATTGATTAACTTCACCCATCATGTTATTTTTAAATGGCACTTCATTACATCGAATATAAATCGCTTTAAATAAAACCAGTTTGTACAAAAACAAGTATTAAATCTTCTTTTACCGTGTTCCACTAATTTGAGCTTTGTATCGTTGAATAATATAACTTAATTTTTTTAAAAGAAAAGTAAGGAATATGAAAGCTACCTCTTCCTCCCGGTACTTGCCAGAAGGACGTTTTTATTTAATATATGAATATATACATATAAAAAGTAATGAACTGTTTTTTGAAGTTGGTGTCAAACTATATTAAGTACAATAAGAAATTTGGGTATACACTACCTGGCCATTGATGAACTTCCACTTGCGATTTTAGACATTTTGTTAAATATCTAGACAAATACATGAGGAATTATCCCGAAACTCTTAGTGTATAAATATAGTAGTAGAAATTATACATTTCCGTGAAGATTTTTCCCGAAACTCCATAGGGGACCGTCAACAAATTAAAAAAGAATGAATATCTTTTGAATAACCCTGTCAAAGCTAATGTAGCAAAAGCACTCAAACTCTAATTATGATTAAGTGCCTTATTGTGATAAACTGTATTCATTTTTATGCAAATAGCATGCACACTCGCAGAGAAATTAAACTGCTAACATAATATGCAAAATTTCGTTTGCATATTATGTTAGTTAAATGTATAGAGCAACTTTTGTGAAAGTCGCAAAATCATAACGTGAAAATTCTGAAAATAATCGTCAATTGAATAAGTTGAAAATACGTTATTCCCAAAATGAAGCAAAAACAAAGGGGTTGTATCCATATATTCATTGATTAGTGTCAATATAGAATACACAATATGGGACGTACTACTTCATTTGGATAAAATCCCTCATATTTTTGCTTCATTTTGGGAATAACGGATTTTCAACTTATTCAATTGACAATCATTTTCAGAATTTTCAAGTTATGATTTTGCGACTTTCCCAAATGTTGCTCTATACATTTAGCTAACATAATATGCAAATGAAATTTTGATATCGTTGACGCATGCGCAGTGAAAAATTATTTAGTAAGCCTCCTCATTTTTCATACAATTTTTATTATGTTTTTAATTCTGATGACAAGGTAATGTGTGAAATGTTATTTGTCATATTTTCAGAAAAAAATGTTACTTTATATTAAAAACTCTGAAAATTATAAGCAAAAAACTTGGCAAAATTTGGGACCATTTTTATACAAACCTTAATTTCTCTGCGAGCATGCATGCTATTTGCATAAAAATGAACACAGTTTATTACAAAAAGGTACTTAATCATAATCTAGAGTTTAAGCGCTTTTGCTACATTAGTTTTGATAGGGTTATTCAAAATATATTAATTTTTTTAATTTGTTGATGGTCCCTTATTAGAGTTTCGGGAAAAAATCTTCACGGAAATGTATGACTATACTATTATATTTATACACTAAGAGTTTCGGGATAATTCCTCATGTATTTGTAAAGATATTTAACAAAATGTCTCAAATCGCAAGTGGACGTTCATAAATGGACAGGTAGTGTATTATACCTAGTACCATAAATAAAATGGTGATAATTATTATCGATTGTGATTGTTTGGCACCGACTTGAAAAAGTAATTCATTACTTTTTATATTTATAACTCACAAAAATTAAATCAAAAATATTAAATTTATCTCTTTAAAAATATATTGTCTCGAAAAGCCAATGTTAGATGGATATTAAATTCTTTATATTAAATTTAATCATTTTTATGCGGACACATGATATCCGATGTGTGGATATTGGATAATAATTCGTCATTAGGGAAGTTAAAAAAATTATTTCATTCTTTTTAGCACATTTTTTGAAGTCGGTTATATATGTATATATATATACACTGGTGTGCAAAATTTAAGGACGAGTCCCAAAATGCCAATTTTCAAGGGATTTTCAAGCGATAATTTCAGACGAATGTTCAAAAGGAAGTTATATAATTCAAATAATTACTGTCCTTGCATAACAGCTAGTCCATATAAGCTCTCATTCAGGTCATAATTGGTGAGAAGAGTCACATTCACTACGGGGAACAAAAAATAGGAAATTCCATACATCCCTTTTATGATTCTCATATGATAATTATATGTGACACCACTCACAGGTCACTGTGACTGTTGCATGGCGAGTCACCAGGTGACTTTACAATGTCGTTTTATTGAGACTCTTGTGTGACCTCTCACATGGAGACTCAAATTCAAAGTCATTGTAAACGTTGCATTATGATAAATTGCCAAATGTCCCATCCCATTAAAGCCACAATGTGACTTTTCACCATTTTTTACAGTAGTAACATTACAGTAGGGTCTTTGTCACCATTTGATAACGGCTTGTGGCAGAAAGTCACCATATGACTTTAATGTGACATTATTTGGTGATTTATCATAATGCAACATTCACAATGACTTTGAAATTGAGTCTCCAATACACATGACACACATTGACAGTCATATCAGAGTAACAATAAAAAAGACATTGTAAAGTCACCTGGTGACTCGACATAAAGCAGCAGTCGCAATGACCTGTCATTGGAGTCACATATAGTAGCCATTTGAAACTCATAAAAGAGACATATGGAATTTCCTATTTTTTGATTCCCCGAAGTGATTGTGACGCTTGTGACCATGTGTGACCTGAATGAGATGTTATATGGACTAGCTGTTATGTAGAGATAGAAATTATTCGAATTATAAGCCAAGTTTTTACATCTAAATCTTAT
This sequence comes from Maratus speculifer, assembly GCA_964019185.1. Taxonomy (NCBI): domain Eukaryota; kingdom Metazoa; phylum Arthropoda; class Arachnida; order Araneae; family Salticidae; genus Maratus; species Maratus speculifer. The sequence goes on from OZ025289.1 coordinate 308,963,677, forward strand.
CAACAAAACTTCTCTCTTTCTGCTGCCTTAAATGGAAAAAATTCTCCTACCATTAATGAAAACGTAAATAATCCTACTTCTGTTTCACATATTCCTTCTACCAAAAATAATTCTACTAAAACTAAAGTTCCCATAAACGGTAGTAAGCAAGCTGCTACTGCTCCTATGGTGCTACCATCAGGAAATCTTTTAAATACTTTTGATCAAAATAACCTATTGAATTTTGTTATATCTCATACTAAAGACTTTGATTTAATTCTTGAAAAATTAACTAAACTCTGTAATATACTGTAACTCTGTAACCAAAAATCTTGAAAATTGGGGTAAAAATACTTCTTATAACATCGAGTGCGGCTAAGAAAGGATTTTCGAAAATTCCCCCCCCTAAGGAGGGAAAAAAAAGAACGAACTTTTAAAAAATTCCTTTAAAATCGGCTTTTGTAGTTATTTTTCAACTGATAACATATTTTAGTGCATTTTTTTATTCTGAATCGAATGGTACTAAACAAATTCGTTTAAATTCAATAGTTCGTTAGATAATTCACATTTTCCTAATTTGACGATGTCTTCGGCGCAAAAACCTGAAATTTTCAATGCTTATCTTTATATATAAAAATCTTCTGTGCGTGTGTATGTAACTGAACTCCTCCTAAACGACTGGACCGATTTTAATGAAATTTTGTGTGTGCTTTCCAGTGGATTCGAGAATGATTTAGATTCACATTTCATCGAAATTGATTCAGTACTTTTTTAGTGATTAGGCAAAAACTAATAGTTAGTGATTTTTCGCTAATTAAAAGTGCTATAAATATAAAAGAAAGTCTGGATTTCGTATTAATCACAGCACAAAAAAATCTACCGAACCAAAAATCTTGAAAATTGGGGTAAAAATTCTTCTTATAACATTGAGAGCCGCTAAGAAGGGATTTTTGAAAATTACCTCCCCCCTTCCCCCACTAAAGAGGGTAAAAAAAAGAACGAACTTAAAAAAAATCGTCTTTTGTAGATATTTTTCTACTGATAACATATTTTAGTGTATTTTTTCATTCTCAATAGAATAGTAATAAGCAAATTCGTTTAAATCCAGTATTTCGTGAGATAATTCACATTTCCCTAATTTGGCGATGTCTTCGGCGCAAAAACCTGAAATTTTCAATCCTTATGTATATATATAAAAGAAAGTCTGGGTTTCGTATTAATCACAGCACAAAAAAAGTATACCGAGTCAAAAAACTTGAAAATTGGGGTAAAAATACTTCTTATAACATCGATTGCGGCTAAGAAGGGATTTTCGAAAATTCCCCCCCCCCCCCTCAGGAGGGTAAAAAAAAGAACGAACCTTTAAAAAATTCCTTTAAAAAATTCCTTTTAAAAAATTCCTTGCTTTTGTAGTTATTTTTCAATAATAACATATTTTAGTGCATTTTTTTTTATTCTGAATCGAATGGTACTAAGCAAATTCCTTTAAATCCAATAGTTCGTTAGATAATTCACATTTTCCTAATTTGGCGATGTCTTCGGCGCAAAAACCTGAAATTTTCGATCCTTATCTCTATATATAAAAGAAAGTCAGGATTTCGTATTAATCACAGCACAAAAAAATCTACCGAACCAAAAATCTTGAAAATTGGGGTAAAAATACTTCTTATAATGATCTTCTTCTATTCGATGTCTTCGGCGAAAAACCAGAAATTTTCAATGCTTATCTTTATATATAAAAATCTTCTGTGCGTGTGTATGTAACTGAACTCCTCCTAAACGACTGGACAGATTTTAATGAAATTTTGTGTGTGCGTTCCAGTGGATTCGAGAATGGTTTAGATTCACATTTCATCGAAAATGATTCAGTACTTTTTTAGTGATTAGGCAAAAACTAATAGTTAGTGATTTTTCGCTAATTAAAAAAGCTATAAATATAAAAGAAAGTCTGGATTTCGTATTAATCACAGCACAAAAAAATCTACCGAACCAAAAATCTTGAAAATTGGGGTAAAAATACTTCTTATAACATCGAGTGCCGCTCAAGGGGGGATTTTCGAAAATCCCCCCCCCTAAGGAAGGTAAAAGAAAAACGATTTTTTAAAAAATTCATTTAAAATCGGCTTTTGTAGTTATTTTTCAACTGATAAGGTATTTTAGTGCATTTTTTCATTCTGAATCGAATGGTACTAAGCAAATTCGTTTAAATCCAGTAGTTCGTGAGATAATTCACATTTTCCTAATTTGGCGATGTCTTAGGCGCAAAAACCTGAAATTTTCAATCCTTATCTCTCTATATAAAAGAAAGTCAGGATTTCGTATTAATCACAGCACAAAAAAATCTACCGAACCAAAAATCTTGAAAATTGGGGTAAAAATACTTCTTATAACATCGAGTGCCGCTAAAAAGAGATTTTCGATAATTCCACCCGTAAAAGGAGTAGAAAAAAGAGCGAACTTAAAAAAAATTCCTTTAAAATCTGTTTTGTAGATATTTTTCATCTGATAACATATTTTAGTGCATTTTTTCATTCTGAATCGAATTGTACTAAGCAAATTCGTTTAAATCCAGTAATTCGTGAGATAATTCACATTTTCCTAATTTGGCGATGTCTTCGGCGCAAAAGCCTAAAATTTTCAATGCTTATCTTTATATATAAAAATCTTCTGTGCGTGTGTATGTAACTGAACTCCTCCTAAACGACTGGACCGATTTTAATGAAATTTTGTGTGTGCGTTCCAGTGGATTCGAGAATGGTTTAGATACACATTTCGTCGAAATTGATTCAGTACTTTTTTAGTGATTAGGCAAAAACTAATAGTTAGTGATTTTTCGCTAATTAAAAGTGCTATAAATATAAAAGAAAGTCTGGATTTCGTATTAATCACAGCACAAAAAAATCTACCGAACCAAAAATCTTGAAAATTGGGGTAAAAATAGTTCTTATAATATTGAGAGCCGCTAAGAAGGGATTTTCGAAAATTCCCCCCCCCCCTAAAGAGGGTAAAAAAAAGAACGAACTTTAAAGAAATTCCTGTAAAATCGTCTTTTGTAGATATTTTTCAACTGATAACATATTTTAGTGTATTTTTTCATTCTCAATAGAACAGTAATAAGCAAATTCGTTTAAATCCAGTATTTCGTGAGATAATTCACATTTCTCTAATTTGGCGATGTCTTCGGCGCAAAAACCTGAAATTTTCAATCCTTATCTATATATATAAAAGAAAGTCTGGGTTTCGTATTAATCACAGCACAAAAAAAAAATATACCGAGTCAAAAAACTTGAAAATTGGGGTAAAAATACTTCTTATAACATCGATTGCGGCTAAGAAGGGATTTTCGAAAATTCCCCCCCCCCCCTTCCTAAGGAGAGTAAAAAAAAGAACGAACTTTTAAAAAATTCCTTTAAAATCGGCTTTTGTAGTTATTTTTCAACTGATAACATATTTTAGTGCATTTTTTTATTCTGAATCGAATGGTACTAAGCAAATTCCTTTAAATCCAATAGTTCGTTAGATAATTCACATTTTCCTAATTTGGCGATGTCTTCGGCGCAAAAACCTGAAATTTTTGATCCTTATCTCTATATATAAAAGAAAGTCAGGATTTCGTATTAATCACAGCACAAAAAAATCTACCGAACCAAAAATCTTGAAAATTGGGGTAAAAATACTTTTTATAACATCGAGTGCCGCTAAAAAGGGATTTTCGAAAATTCCACCCGTAAGAGGAGTAGAAAAAAGAGCGAACTTTAAAAAAAATTCCTTTAAAATCGGATTTTGTAGATATTTTTAATCTGATAACATACTTTAGTGCATTTTTTCATTCTGAATCGAATTGTACTAATCAAATTCGTTTAAATCCAGTAGTTCGTGAGATAATTCACATTTCCCTAATTTGGTGATGTCTTCGGCGAAAAACCTGAAATTTTCAATGCTTATCTATACATATAATAAAACAGTAGGACCCGGTGTGTCTGTACATTGAAGATAATTGACAAAAATGGAGTCAGGGCGATAAAAGAAAACCAATGAAACACAAAAAAAATTTTTTTGAATTTTTTGTCTGTCTGTCTGTCTGTCTGTCTGTCTGTCTGTTTGTTCGAGGTTATCTTCGTAACTACTGAATGGATTTTTATGCGGTTTTCACTAATGAAGAATGCACACTCCCGGGCAGTGTATAGGCTTTGTTTCATCAAAATCGGACAACAGACAAAAAAGTAACAAAAAGAAACAAAAGAAACTATTAGGTGCGCTGCTCACGTTTTTTAGTACATAACGTTTTTTAGTACATATAAAATCCAATAGATGTCACTGTGCGATTTTAAAACGCGCTATCGTTATGTTTTCGCCAGTCTACTTAAGTATGAGAAAGTTTCAAGCTGGCTGTCGTTCCATGTGGTTTAGTCGGTAGAACGTCAGTGCGCCATACTGATGGCCCGGGTTCGATTCCCAGCATGGAATTTTTTTTCACTATGTTGGCATTAACGCCTATAAGCAATTAAAAGAACTTGAAATATTGTATTCAAGGCGAATTTTCTCTCTGGGAAAATTTCCTTGCATTAATATGTCAGTGTAATTTTTTTTTCGATTTAATTTTTTTTTTCGAAACTTTGTTTTTCTTAAAAAATTACAGTAAATATTTGATATTTCCCAACGTTTTTTGAATGATCGACTTGCTTTTTTTTTTTTTTAATGTATGTCTGAACCTTATCTAACTACTTCTTCAAGATTTCTTTAGATAAACCGACCAGCGTAGCGGGCGAAGGCCGCTAGTCTTTATATATAAAAATCTTCTGTGCGTGTGTATGTAACTGAACTCCTCCTAAACGACCAGACCGATTTTAATGAAATTTTGTGTGTGCGTTCCAGTGGATTCGAGAATGGTTTAGATTCACATTTCATCGAAATTGATTCAGTACTTTTTTAGTAATTAGGCAAAAACTAATAGTTAGTGATTTTTCGCTAATTAAAAGTGTTGAATAAGTTCGATGAATAGAGTGCGGAAGGAATGCCCGAGCGGTCTAAGGCGCCAGATATAAGCTCTGCTTCTCGAAGAAATAGATCGCGTGTTCGAACTCCGCTCCTGTCAAACGTATATGCTTTCCAATAATATAGCCTGTATTATAATTTTGATTAACTGACTTCAGAAAATTGTTAACTTTTAACAAAAAAGAGAAAAATAAACTTTTCTATCAAAAATTGAACCGACTTCAAAAAATACTGAAGAGTGAAAAATAATTTCCTTATATAATTGTAGTAAGAAACTAAATTAAGAGCGTAGTGTTTATCGTGCGTACTATATATAAGTACATTTATTTGATTTACTGGTGTCGGTGCCAGGAAGGACAACGTCTGTCGGTGACAGGACAACGTCTGTCGGGTCCGCTAGTCTATATATATAAATGAAAGTCTGGATTTCATATTAATCACAGCACAAACACACACACACACACACACAAAAAAAAAAAATCTACCGAACCAAAAATCTTCAAAATTGGGGTAAAAATACTTCTTATAACATCGAATGCCGCTAAGATGGGATTTTCGAAAATTCCACCTCTAAGGGAGGGTAAAAAAAAGAACGAACTTTAAAAAAATTACTTAAAATCGGCTTTTGTAGTTATTTTTCAGCTGATAACATATTTTAGTATATTTTTTCATGCTGAATCGAATGGTACTAAGCAAATTCTGTTAAATCCAGTAGTTCGTTAGATACTTCACATTTTCCTAATTTGGCGATGTCTTCGGCGAAAAACCTGAAATTTTCAATCCTTATTTATATATATAAAATAAAATCTGGATTACGTATTAATCACAGCACAAAAAAATCTACCGAACCCAAAATCTTGAAAATTGGGCTAAAAACAATTCTTATAACACGAGTGCCGTTAAGATGGGATTTTCGAAAATTCCACCCCAAAGGAAGGTAAAAAAATGAACGAATTTTAATAAAATTCCTTAAAAATCAGCTTTTGAAGTTATTTTTCATCTGATAACATATTTTAGTGCATTTTTTCATGCTTAATTGAATGATACTAAGCAAATTCTTTTAAATCCAGTCATGGTGAGGTACTTCACATTTTCCTAATTTGGCGATGTCTTCGGCGCAAAAATCTAAAATTTTGAATCCTTATCTATCTATCTATATATATATACATATATAAATCTCTCCTTTAGGAAGTTCATCAGATGGTCTAAAATAATAACATGTTTCACCATATCTCAGAAGCAAATTCAGGTAAAAGCAATTCAAGTGGAATTCAAGATAAAAAACTGCTAAAAAATTCTTAAATACTTTAGTACTTTTGTAATTTGTCAGTTATTTAGTCATTTTAGAGGTATTTTTGTCGCCAAAATGAACTTTGAACTGACCAATGTAAGATTACATAAATCAGACAAAAATTGTGGGTATTTGATTCGATATTAAGATTGTTTATTTAAATATATTTCGTTTGATTCAAGATTATTTTAGAGAAACTGACAAGCGTAGCGGGCAGAGTCTGCTAGTTATTAATAACCCTGTTGATCTCATTCTTGTACAGGAGGTTCGTAGTACTAGATTCAGGGACCTCAATATTCAAAATTTTAAATCTTTTTTTACACCTCGTTATGAGAATTCTAGTGTTTTACCTTATGGCGGGACGGCCATTTTCGTGAGTAGAAGGATCACCCATGCTCATATACCTTCCCTCTCTCTTGACCTACTTGAAAACACTAATGTTAAAATTTATTTAGACCATCGAAATTCTTTTCTAATTTCCTCCATTTATCTCCGGGTTTCGAATCATTCGGCCCTTCCCCATGACCTTAATAAGCTTTTCAGGCTAGATAACAATGTCACTCTTGCAGGTGACTACAAATTCACATCATCCCAGTTGGTGTCCCAATAGTAATATGGACCATTAAGGGGAAACCCTACATAATTACTGTACCAACAATGGTATTGAAATTGCAGCCCCCTCTTCCCCCACCCGTTATGGCCCTAGGGGAAATGGTACGACTATTGATCTGGCTCTGCTCAATAACATTTCCGTTCCCTACACCATTACCCCTATTTCGGCTCTCGCATCGGATTACCTCCCTATCCAAATTAACATTGATTGCAATCCCGTTCTCCGTTCCCTTCTTACCCCCTTTGTATATGATTGACATTACTATATTAATAAAATCAATGATGCCCCCCCTCCTTTTGACGAGCTCAATTCTGTCGAGGATATAAATTTGGCTGTCTCTAAGCTTACTAAATTAATTCAAAATTCTCTGCAGTCATCCAAATGTCATCAGGCACGACAAAATTATATATCTCTTTCTAGAGATATTAAAATCAAAATTAGACAGCGTAATAGCCTCCGACGCATTTGGCAAGCCAACAGGGACCCCACCGCGTCCGTGCAGATATGAACCACCTTAATGCTATTATTAAAAGAGATATCAAAAATTTTAAATCCAATAAATGGACCGACTTTATTACCTCCCTGACTCCGACGGATAATTCTCTTTGGAATTATTTGAAAAGAGTTAGGAAACCCTTTACCCCTATTCTCCCCTCCATACGAATGCTGAACACAAATGCCTCGACAATGAAAAAGTGGAGGTGCTTGCTGATCAATATGAAGGTCAATTTCAATCGCATAGTGATGTCTTTAATGCAGACACTATAGATCGGGTTGACCATGTTATTGGCAGATTTTTGGCTCGTGAGCCTGCCAGATCAATTAAACCGACCAACCATGAAGAAGTCATTGCGGTGATTAAAAATCTACCCAACAAAAAGGCCCCTGGGCATGATGGGATTACTAATTCGGCCATCAAAAATCTCCCTCTTCAGTATGCTGGTTATCTAGCCACCCTGATTAATGTTTGCTTTAAATTTAATTATTTCTCGGATGATTGGAAAAAGGCTGTCATTGTTCCGATTAAGAAACCTGGAGAAGACCCTTCTATGGCAAAGAGTTACAGACCCATTAGCTTGCTTCCTGTCTGGTAAACTTACTGAGCATATTTTTCTTACTCGCCTTCAAATTTTTTTACCTGACATACCTGAACAATTTGGCTTCAGGCCCAAAAATTCCACTGCACACCAACTGCTTAGGGTGGTTGAATTCATTCATGATGGATTTGACAATTCTGAGTATTTTGGCTCTCTTTTTATTGATGTCACGAAGGCTTTTGGCACAGTTTGGTTGCCTTATTTACAAACTCTTAAAGTTAAAAGTTCCCACTGCGCATGTGCGCTTCACCCTTAAGTACCTTCGTGGCAGAACATTCTGCGTTCGCTATGCCAACATCCTTTCCACACCTCGTCCAATTAATGCGGGCGTGCCACAAGGCTCCAAATTGGGCCCCTGGCTTTACAAAGCTTATATCTATGGCATTCCTACTTCTCCACACACGTTGTTGGCTATCTATGCGGACGACACAACTGTGATGGCTCGTGATAAAAATCTTTTTATTATGCACGAGTATCTGCAACAACACATACGCAAACTTGAATGCTTCTTCACCAAATGGCGAATTAAAATTAACTCTAATAAGTCGCAGGCTGTTATCTTTACACGTAACCGCTCCACTCCTCCTCCTCTCTTTCCTGATGGCTCCTTCATTACCTTCGGACGGGAGGTAAAATATCTGGGTGTATTCCTGGACAACACTCTCACTTGGCGCAAGCAAATCGACTATACCGTCCAGAAGTTCTACAAAGCAAAAAAAGACCTCGCTCATCTCCTGTACAGTCATGAGATGAGTATGAGCAATAAGGTACTGTTATACAAAACAGTACTTCGTCCCATACTTCTTTATTGCGCTCAGATCTGGGGTTCAGCGGCTAAAACCAATCTGCAAAAAATTCAGGTAATTCAGAACAAGACTCTCCGTGGTATTGTTCACTCTCCTTGGTATCGCAGAAATATCGTTATCCATTCAGATCTTAATATTCCTCCTATTCGTTCTGTTATCAAAAGTCAAGCCATAAAATTTTTTGACAATATTCCCTCTATCCCAAATCCTGCTTTGCATAATATTTCTAATTATGATGTAAACGCTCGTTGGAGACGACCACGAGCAAAACCCTACATCTCCCTGAAAACATCGACCAAGGATAATTTTTCCTAGTTTTTATCTCATTGATAGGGTTTTTCTTCCTGAACGTTCACCATCTCCTAGTTTCTATTTTGTAAATTGTACTATGTAAATATTTTTGAAAATATTGTTAATGTTCTTATTTCTCTTATTTATACTCTCATCTATTTTATTTATTTTGTATCGTGCCCTTAAAGGGCCTTTGCTTTTTTTGGGACCCAGCTTCTCCTCCCCCCCCCCTTTGTTTCTGACGTTCTGTTTGTCAGACTTTTGCTATGACTTGAATTGTTCCATGTATCATTTCTCTACTAGAGGTAAGGAGTCGATCTCTTTAGGCACTCTGAAAAATATCTCATCCAAGTCCAAGTATTCGAATTATATTACTTCCTTTTGAATATTCGCGTGAAAATTATTCTTGAAAATCTCTTGAAAATTGGCATTTTGGGACTCGTTCTTAAATTTTGAAACCAGTGTATACATATATATTAAACAGTTTATTTTTCTTAATTTGAATTTATAATGATATGTTTAATTTTATTTGAATTTTATAAAACAGAATGTTATTAACCTGTTTTGAAAAAAAAAAGGTGTTGTTAGAATTGTATGTTTTAACGGTAATGTAAGTATTAGTCACATTTTAATTGATTTTACATTGTACTATACCCGTTGTTGAGTTTACCTGTCTAAAGCTCAAAGTAAAAGGATGTCACGAATTTGAATAATAATTTGTAATTGTTTTCATAGATTGCGGCACAATCAGAAATGTACGTATTCAAGTGAAAAGAAACCACTATGTTTCAGACCCGGGCCCCTTTTACTAAGGCTGTCTGTAAATTATGAGCTGTGTTGAAGGTGTGTCAAAAAACTTCTCGGCACAAAAGTTAAAATAAACTGTTGAGTTTTATTATAAAAAGATTACCATTTTATTTTGAAGAAACAAAATATTTTCCTGCATTGATTTTTATTGACGATGATTTATTTTCGGGTAGATTTTATTTCATCAAATCGCCGTTTGTCTGCGACAGCCACAAGTCAGACAACAAAAACCCTTTTTCTTTTATAAAATTTCCTAAAGAATGAGTTAAATGCATTGAAATAGTTCCCTAAATTTTAAAATGAAAAGTAAAAACGTATTATTTTGGGACATTCAAATATTTTTTATTCGTAAAATATGCTTTTTTTTCAAATGCATTTTAAAAATTAAGAGCAGAGTATATAATCCGAAACGGCGGTGAGGTGCATAGAGACCGTATTTAAAATAAAAAATACACTTCCATACTCTAAACTGTTAACCTGGTGTTAAGGGTCTTCTCCCTGTCCGCGAAGATATTCGCGATCTAATGTTACTCCTATAGGTAAAATTTTTTCTAAATTCTCTTTCCTATTTTGACATTTTTAAAGATATACCTATATATCTATATCTATCTATCTATCTATCTATCTATCCATCTATTTATCTATCTATCTATCTATCTATCTATCTATCTATCTATCTATATATATATATATATATATATATACATATATATATTTACTACCTCTGACAATAAAGTTCGGTGAATAGTCCTGTAACATTAATGTATATGAAATATTAACGAAAGTTACCATACCATCTATATATCGATATATCTATATCTATCTATCTATCTATATATCTATCCATCTATCTATGTATCTATGTATCTATCTATCTATCTATCTATATATATATATATATATATATATACATATATATATTTACTACCTCTGACAATAAAGTTCGGTGAATAGTCCTGTAACATTAATGTATATGAAATATTAACGAAAGTTACCATACCATCCTTCGAAATAGTCATCTCCCTTAACTATGCACCCCTGAGATCATTTATACATATCCTGGGAAAATCGCAAGAAGTCTTTTTTTGGGATGGAGCTCAAAAGCTTCGTCACGTTTCGTTGGATGTCAGCAATAGGGTCAAATCTCTTTCAAAGCGAGTTTGAGTCCTGGAAATAGAAAGAAGTCAGGAGGATTGAGATCTGGCAAGTATGGTGGATGTTCAATTTGCACATTTCCTTCATGAATTTCTTTCGGTGTCTTGCAAATCTTAAAACCAAATTTTAAACTGATCTGTTGTTTGATCATTTTCCTGTTTTCAGTTAAGAACCAGCTCACTGAACAAGCACTTTGTAAAGCACATCTTACCCAGAACATAAACGACGCTCATCTGAACAATGGTGTGCGAAGATGGTCAACACTTGCCTCTATGCAGGTGCAGCATTTTGTTTCCCCAGTGTTGCAGATCGGTCGTTCTGAATTCATTCACCGAACTTTTTTGTCACAGGTAGTATATATTTGCATTGGATAGCTGAGGACTTTCTTAAGATGGCTCCTTGATTACTTTTTCGATTTTGGTTGCAGATATTTTATATAAGTTACTTTCACTTCTAAAATCAGTTCACAAAGTGAAATTAGTGTTATAGAAAATACCGGCGACCAAAATCGAAAAAATTATCGAGGAACGATCTTGAGAGTGTCCTCAGCTATCCAATGAAAAAAAAAAAAGAAAAATGTATAGTGAAATCTTAAAATAATGGACACTCCGAATAAGGGACACCTCTGTTTAGGAGACAAAAGTTCCGGTCCCAGTCCCTTGGTATAGGAAGTGTAATGTATTTACCTCTGAATAAGGGACACTCGATTTAAGAGACATTTGAAAATGAGATTAACTCTTTTGACTCACGCGTTTCTTACACAAATTTTATTCAGTTGATACCACTTTAAAAAAAAAGTTTCCTTCAAGAACATAATTTCAAGAAAAAAAAAAAAAAGCTTTAATTAAATAACAAATTTTATTTTCCTTTGTTAATGGTATGACAAAAACGAATTTTGCAAAAAAAAAAAAAAAAAAAAAAAAAGCTGCCCAGTCACACTGGACATACAAGTGCAAAATGTCAAAGGAGTTGATTTTTGCAATTCAGATAATAAAGTAGTCTGTGATGAAAATGAAAATACAAAATTTTGTGAACTTATCACTTAGGCAGTTATGTTGGTACAGAAGTATGCAACTCAACTCATGAACATTTATTTATTTATCCACAATTCAGATGAAGATATCGAAATGCGTTTATTCCTATTAGAGCAAGAGGTGGCAGTGCAGACAGTAACTCCACCGAGTTCACAGCTGAAATTTCATAATTGGTTAAAACTCAATTCACATATTAAAATACAATTGGTCTGCCAAGTCATATCTACAATGGGTTGCCAAATTATTAATGACAGTCATATTTTTTGCTAGTTTTATACTTCGGGTGCACTTGACAGTGGCTCTAAGTGGTTTAAATGTCGCAGAAATGTATTTTACCTTTGTTAAGATATCTATAATGCAATTTTTAAATACTTTTGGTATGTTAAAAGGGTAATTTGTTTTTATAAATAATTTAATAACGGGAGAGACGCTGAATCTTTTACACACGTAATAGTGGAAGATACTTTTCTTTAATTTAAACCAAAAAAATTTTTACTCTCTTTTCTTTCTTTCTTTCTTTTCTTTTTTCTTTTTTTTTTTTCTTTTCTTTTTTTTTTTTTTTTTTTGTTTTTGAAAAGTGAAGAATTATATGTGAGTATTATCTTTCTTTTATTGAATAAATATTTCTTTTTTGCGAAATTACTTATAATTTTAATTTATTTTTTATTTTTATTCATTTCAGAATGAGTCGAGGGGCTGATTTGCCCCCTAAGAAAAAAAACATAGCTAAAAACCCTCCTCCTGCATACGATTCATTCCCAAAGGTAGTTCGCAGAATTTAATGGAGTTTCCTAGACAGTTAGTCAACAGGATAAAAATAAATCTGAACAAAAACCAGCCACTTCCTCCAAACGAAAAGGTAAAAGTGAAAGAATACGCATAACACTTCCACGTACCGATAGGAAAATCCGGGATATCTATTTAGGAAACCAAAAGAAAAGTGTGGGATTTCTTACTCAGATCGTTCAAAAGTCTGGAATACCAATTTATAAGCGTATTGTGCAGCGGAGATTAGCGGAGTAAGGGTTGACAAGATATTGTCCAGCCAAGAAAACCCGGTTGAAAGAAATGATGAAGAAGAATCTAGTTGCCTGGGTTCGTAAGCACCACCAAACGACAGTTAATAACTAGAGTAAGGTCAATTGTTAAGATAATTATTATTTATATAATTTAAAATCATTTATTTAATCCTATTTAATTTTCTTCAGGTGTGTTTCTCAGATGAATCAACCTTTGAGATTTTAACCGATAAAAGCAGTTTTGAAAGGCGACGCCTAAAGCGAAAACTATCGCCCTGAATGCATTGTGGAGAGAGTTAAATACTCTGGTAAAATAATGACGTGGTCTTTCATAAGTGATAAAGAGGTGGGTGCCTCTACATTGTCCAGGGAATCTTGAAACAAGACCAATGCAGGCAAGTTCTGGAAATTCTGCTGCTGCCGCAAATTGAAGAATGTGTTCCCAGGTGGCGAAGAGTTCGTATTTATACATGATTCAGCACCTTGTCATAAGGCTAGAAGTGTTACAAAGCTTTTGGCAGACCAAATATCCTAATTTTATATTCGCCTGACATGAACCGCATAGAAACTTATGGAAGATCAATAAAGCTGAAATTGCCAAAGACATGATTAAAACCATGGTACAAGTCATCGAAAAAATAATAAATGTATGGCATTACAACCCTAAAATAAAAGAAAATGCCAGAAATTGCGTAGGAAGCATGCCGAGGCGCATCGAAGCACTCCTCGAAGCCAAAGAAAATGTCACCAAATATAAATGTTCTTTACTTAATATTGGTAAATTGACTGTATTATATTTTTTTTCATATAATATTGCGTAAATACCTAAACTATAACAATAAAGCTTTTTAAACTTAAAAAAAGTGTTTATTTTCAAATTATATCCTAATATTGCACAAAAAAAAAACTATACTTCATGACCTTCCCAATTAATTTGACAACCCACTGTAGGTAGAAAACGCATATAAACCGGATTTTAGTGGTTGATTCGTAAGTTTATCATTGGGGTATCGTGCACCCAGTCCTCTATATTTTCATAGGTTTGATTGCAGGAAAACATAAATGGTAAACGAGTAGCCTAAATTGAGATATTTAGGTGTTTTCCACCAAGATACGACTTAGTAGACCGATTGCGTTTTAACATGTATATTGAGTTCTAACTAATTCTAGAATTTCTGCCGTGAACTCAATGAGGTGATTGTCTGTGCTGCCACCTCCCATTCTATATTGAAAAGAATGCTGAAAATTGTGAGGGATGACTCTGAAAATGAAAGAGAAAGGAAAAATGTGAAATAAAGAGCTTCACATATGCTTTAAAGTAGGCAAAGCCAGTTGAATACTTTTTTCGCAAATACTGCTTATAATGAAGGACTAAAACTTATAAGTATGGTAAATGAATATCTGAAAAGTTTAGTAGTAGAAAAATTGAAATCTGCAAAACAGTCACTATTTTATTGATTACTTCGCAAGTAAGATTTTTAAAAATATTATTGAACTTTTTGCATTATAGAAACATTTACGTAAAAAATACAAATCAATAACTCTACAAATCATTTACTAATTAAGTAAATTAAAAAATCAAATTAATTATCGATTACTTTTGTGTCTAATTGGTGTAATTTATAATCTTTGGGTATATTTAAACTTCAATTTTAATATTTTGTTATTTTTTTATGTCCTTACGAATGATTAATTAAAAAAAATGTAAAAATTCCGAATAAGGGACGCATCTATTTAAGGGACAAAAGTTCTGGTCCCATGGGTGTCCCTTATTCGGAGGTTTCACTGGGTATATATATATATTTAAAAATGTCAAAATGGGAAAAAGTTATTGAAAAAATGTCTCCTCATAGGTTAATAGCATTAGCTCGCGAGTGTGTTCTTGGAGAGGGAGAGGACCATTAAATCGCAATGGACGATAAATCGATTTCAAAAATTTCTACACCACACAGTCGTAATTGTAAATGCATTTAGATCATGTTATTGACCATATTATCGCCTCGATCAATTAAAGTTTAAGGTAAATTAACAGTTATTTATCGAAAAGCTCGAGTGATTGTTCTGTTCGATGCATAATTTTTAACAATGTATTGTAAATGGTAGTTGGCTACTTTCGTAATTTTTAAAATCCACAGTATACGGCACAGAACCCCGTAGAAAACGTCATAAACAATGCGTTGGAGCAACAATAAAATGTATTTTTCTAACAATACATTTGAATAACAAAGAACTTTAATTTTTTAACAATGTTTTCTCGTGCTGTATTTTCAATTGTTACATCATGTTAAACAATGATATAACAATAATTTTAATAGTTCTGCAACAATATCATCTGCAAGAATTCCATTAAACAACATATAGAATTGAAAAAAAATTAAAA
This sequence comes from Maratus speculifer, assembly GCA_964019185.1. Classification (NCBI taxonomy): domain Eukaryota; kingdom Metazoa; phylum Arthropoda; class Arachnida; order Araneae; family Salticidae; genus Maratus; species Maratus speculifer. Next base: position 308,979,144 of record OZ025289.1, read on the forward strand.
TCTCACACTCTACAATCTACTAATAGCCGATGTTGTTTGAAAAAGTTTAATGTGTTTTTAAAAAAAAGTTTATTAATTAAAAAAAAGTTATCATATACACACAAAAGTTATCAAACCGTATTATTAATTTAAAAAAATTATCATACATACAAAAAAACAATAATATGGATCTCATCTGTTGTTTTGAGTATTTACGAGTATTTAGAAAAAAGAAAAAAGTTGAAACACAGAAAGAAATTATTGCTTGCCCGGCTGAAAACTACAAAAAATTCTTAGATTCCGTGATTGAAGAAAAGTCTTTTCGTGTTTTTGAAATAATTGAGTGTGGCTACTTCGGGGGTTCAATAATAGCTAAAAATGATGACGAACATGAAGAAATTAAAGTTAGAATCATGAGAAAAGAATATGCTGGGAAAAGTGAAATTGAATGGAAGAAGCTTAATCATCGCAATCTCCTACCCTTGTTAAAATTTGAATATCTTCAAAAGAAAGAATCGTACCTTTTCTATTCTCCAGCTCAGAAAATCACACTGGAAGAGAAAATAAAAGAAAAGTTCTTCAAGAGAGATCCACAAGCACTGTGGAAAATAGTCCAGTGGCTTGAAGACATTTCCGATGGTGTGCAGTACCTGCATTCTTGCGGGTATGCACACATGGATTTGCAAGCCAGCAGCATGACCCTCACCAGAGAAAATGTGGTTCAGATTTCCACATTTCACCATCTCCATTCAGTCAATAGCCGGTCAGAAAAGTAGGTGTTATTTTTCTCTATTTCCTCTTTTTTTAAGCTCATTCTATCCTTTCCTCTGGCACTTTGCCAATCGTATGGAATGGAAGAACATTCGCGGCATCAGCCAGTACATCCCATATTCGAATCTAGGCCTGGAAAATTTTCACTCATTAGGAAAAATTTACATCTGTAACAATATGATATACTCGGCAATTTGTTCTTCACTGATTGTGATGCAACCCCGTAAGAGTCTCTTTTTATTTATTGCACGTAGACAGCAAATTTTGAGATGAGTTAGTAAAATCTCCTTTATCTTATGTACTTCATAGCAGATTTTTTATAAGTTTACAAGATTGTCTAAGTCAACATTTATTTTACTTTTGCAGTGTTACTTTTACATTAGCTTTCTGAATCTTTGCATATAAATTAAAAAAAAGTTTACGATTCATTTCGTACTATCAGTCAGTGTTGAATTCAGCGGGTGGCCGGAGGGGGACATTCCCACCCTCCCCTGGATCAATGAAATGTCCCCTTCGGAAATTTTTAGATTTTGTGTTTTTAATAGTCAAAAATTGAAATCTCCCCCCGGAACTCTCTAATGACCCCCCTCCCCTGGAGCCACAAAAGATCCTCTCGGAGAAAAGTGTCTGAATTCAACACTGCAAGCAGTGATGTAAGCGATCAGACTTGATCTCTTTTATTTTTCAAGGGTGTTCTTAACTGATCCGCCCAACAACCGAAAAATGTTTTGACACATTTACAAATTCATTTTTTAACAGAAAGATATAAAATTGGAAGGCCTGACTATGGAAGCGATTTCGAATTGAATTTATTTTTTCATTTTACGATCATTAAATTACTTATCGATTTATAAGCTATTTCGATGACGTAATCACCCGTTTTTCTCCTCCTTTTCGACCGGTTTTTCTGCTTTTGTCGGGAAATATGCTCAAAAGTGTCAACTTTGAAGGCTTGTTATGAAAAATCTATTGTGTTTTTTAAAAAACAGAAAAATGAGTGCAATTAGACAGTTTCTGAATAAAAACACATGCTATTTTCATGCATTTCCGAACAAAAATAAATTAATGCATGTGTCACAAAGTTGCCCTTTTTGATTTAAGAACACCCTTAAGACGTGGTCTTCCTTCGACGTCAGAGCTTATTTATTAAACAGGAGCTTTTAAGTACCAACTTTGAAGCCGAATACCGTCGTTTAAAAAAATTATATAACTAAAGAACTTTCTTTGATATTAAAATGATTCATGGGTTTTTCAAATTTATTTTTAATGATGTAATTTTATCAGATTTTAAAAAAGTAACGATTAAAAATTTGTACATTTCCAGCATCGAGAACTGGCGGGCATTTATTTTCCGTGGATAATATTTTCTGAAAAATGTCTTGATTAAAGAAATTTCATGGTTGTTAATTGTATTTCAAAAACTAAATCTATTAAAAAATTTTTAGATGTAGGGAAAAAAAGGGTTATGTTAGGATTTATTAATGATTATTTACTAAGAGATTTTTGATAAAATGATATCAGGTCCAAGCAAAGAATCAGATACATGGTCGCTTATGGATGAGAATTTCTGGAAATGTAATTTCAATTTTTTTTAGAACATTTTAGTTTGAACTAGATTTTAGTTAAATACTGGCATGTAATAAAGGTACTATGTAAACTACAGGGTTGAACTAAAGTGTTCATGTAAGTTTCCGTCTATTAATATAAAATACTGAAAGCGAAATTTCAACCCGTTAGGCGTTTCCTTGCTAAACTAAATTTCCCTATTATATAGTACTTATCAATCGACAGATCAAATACAGGGCTGATCAACAGGATTTGAATACATACTTTTCTATGGACAATAACACATTATTTCCTTATCTAACGGAGTTTTGGTAAACATTTTAGGATGTGTTGGAAAGTGTTTCATAATCTATGCTCAACGCATGATTTTTCTTGTTTTAATTACATTTTAGTCTTCGTGCCATGAAATCAACTTTATGATATTTGACTTTTCTTGAGTTAATCTTTCACTTCACCAATCTGGTGTTTACTCAGAAATGTACTACAATGACAAGAATTTGGAACAGATAAACTGTATTCATTGAATTTATGTTGCAGTTTCTTCATAATAAAATTATTATTATAAATATATTACTGCGCATATTATTGTTATTTTTTATTGTAATAATATAGCTAGGGGTATTTTTTAAGATACAATAATTTATTTTTACATTATATGATTTAATTTCTTGATTGAAATCTAAAAAATTTAATTTTTCGTGCATTTTACCAATTTGGATTTTCATAGATTATAGTGATATTATAGATTATGTTATAGGTTGATTGATTGATTTTTGACGTCCGATTATCTGCGCTAGGGATATAGGACCAGAGGGGAATGCCCTTCGTGGGGGTCTTTCTAAGGGAACCTAACCCGTATTTACGCAAGGTTCGAAGAAAACCACGAAAACTCCGAACGGTTAGGCCGACAGCCGCGATTGGGTTCGAACCCAGCACCTGCCGTCTACCAGTTGAGAGGTCCGAACCTCTCGGCCACTGGTGGGGCCGATTATGTTATAGGATTTTCATAGTTATTAATTTCCACATAATTAATTAGTTTTAACTACAACAGTGTGTTATCTCATTTTACTTTAATAATGTCAAAAAGAAATAGTTTATCGAAAAAAATCGTACGTGTAGAAAAATTCTTAAATTCAATCTAATTGCTAAAAAAAGTATGAGTACAGTAAAGATGGGAAATAAAGTTAATTTCTGTTAAGAGGTTACATAGTTCCAAACTTTCACAGGTATCAGGTTTCAGCAACCCGTTATTTTTGTAACGTATAACTAATCGACGAGTATGCTGTCAACAGACATTTTAATTAGAAGGCCTTTAAAATATCTTGAATAATTTTGGGACATAAATACAGATGCTATTTCAATTCAGATAAATCTACATTATTAAAATCAGCTTGGAGATAAAAATTTAATTTTTTAAAGACAAAAACTTAGTTATGATACTTTGCATTTCACGCATTATTAAAGTCTTCTTGAACTAAAAATGCTCTTTTTTCCGTTAAAAATTCACAAATATCATAATACAGAAAATTGTTTGCCCGTAATTTTTTTTTTTTTTTTTTTTTTTTTAACTTGCTAAAACACATACAATTTTTTTCTAAATAAAAGTTATAGAAAATTGTATAACTTATAAAAAATTGTATAAAGTATGTAATTTCTTAAGTATTTAAAAAATAATTACTTTAATGTAAATTTATTTTTATACGATGCAGAAGAAAATGTCACATTTATTTGCATTTTGTACTATGCCTGTAAAACTAACGGTTTGGAAATTAACTTGTTGCAAACAATAAAAAGAAATATTTCCCATAAAAATTAATACCATTTTAACAACGCGCAACACAGTTTGTTAAAAAAGAGAAAGTTAAACTTCATTTCATTAGTGTCTGACTTCCCAGAAGCCGTATCTATCAACGCATTTTCAAAGTTTATCGAACGAAAGAAGATACACGATATAAGAACACGAAACATTATTTATGGACTTTTAATCAATTTCATATGTACAACTGTGTTTTTCAAATTTTTTCAAATTATTTAAAATTAAGTGCCGTCATGAGGCTATTTTTCAGTAAAATACTTTTACAGAAATAATGTTTTCCAGTTCTCATTTTCTAAAATCGCAATAAAGACAAAAAAGTAAACACTTGATCAAAAAAAAAACAAAAGTTATAACACCAGAATTAGGGATGTACCGAATATTCGGTACCTATTCGGTATTCGGCCTATTCGGCTATGTTACCAAATATTCAGTTAGGTCGAATACCTAATTATCCGGTTAAGCCGAATATTAGGCCTGCCGAATATGAAATATTCGGCATCACGCGGAATATCAGTTTGGCCGAATATCAAAGTATTCGGTCAAATCCAATACTTAATAAAACCTTTTAAAACACATTTTTAAAAACTTTTCACAATTTCTACTTTTAACTATGAATTTATAAATATATTTAAAATAATTAGAAAGAAAATCATATTTAAATAAAATAGAATGTTTTTACATTATTTATTTGTTGTTTGTAAAGTATAAGAAAATTATCCATGAATAGGATTACAATGCTGATTTATTGGGATTATCTTGTGCTTTTCCCAAATAAAAGTCCTTAAACAAAAAAGAAACTTTTGAGAATAGTAATAACTATCAAGGCAGTTTTTTTTATCATGAAACCATAATAATAAGTAACACATAGAGTCATAAAAACAGTGCATTTCATCTCATTCCAGATCAAACTTGTGTTTTCCTTTGTTGCATTAACAATAAATAAGATACCATAACTATATTTTCAACTCACATGCTTTGATTTCTGTAAAATATGATATGATCAGAAGGGTAGGAAATGCCATCATTCATAAGAAAAGAACAATGAGCTAGATATTCCTTTACTCCGAATTGAGTTGAAAGTATTTGTGCCTTATATTGAAAAAAAAAATCTGTCTTGAGTTATTGAAAATGGACAATTAAGAGACTGTAAAGTTTTTCTTCTACCGTTTTTTCATTAGTTCTCTTTGATTTTAAAATGTTTGTTTTAATTTATAGAAGAAGCTATGAAATTTAAAATTTTATTAATTAAAGTCTCATTGTGTTCTTAAATAACTCAAGGCATATTATTTTCAATACTAAATGTTCTTATAAAAATGTCTTGTTTATCAAAATGCAAGTTTATTTTATAAAATATTATGTAAAATTGTTTTAAAAAGTAACATTTTAATACCTTTAAACTTTGAAATATAAAAAGCATTTGGAAAGCCGAATATTCGCTATTCGGTCGAATAGTTACTATTCGGTTGGCCGCATATTTGGTATTCGGCTCAATTATTACTATTCGGCTAGCCGAATATTCGGTATTCGGTTCGACTGTCGGCCGAATATTCAGTATTCGGTATTCGGCCAAAATCACTATTCGGTGCATCTCTAGCCAGAATACACCCCCCCCCCCTCCTCTCCCAAATACCACGATTACATAATAATATCCTTTTTAACTATTCAAATTCAAAGAATTGCCATTTTTTTACCCATCTAACTACATGAGTCAAAAGTTATATCTCGTGCGAAAAAACCTTTTTTTTTTTTTTTTTTTTTTAATCAACAATTAAATCCAAAATCTCTTAAATTCCACTTTTCAAACACGGCATTCTTTCACATTAAAACTGTGATAAAAAATGGCTGACATTATCTCCTTGCTTTTTATAATCAACAAGCGTCATTCATTTACTTCTATTCTTCGCGTAAAATATATTTTTCCCCATTTTATTCCCAATATTCCAACTACTTGTTTGAATAAATACAGTCTTCTTTATTCCTACCATTTGTTTAAATAAATGGGGTTTTCATTAATCTAAAAACTTTTTTCTGTTTTAATCTTTGTAACTATAAGCGTTACAAAAAATATAATAACTTCTGACAAGAATCGAAATGAGATGTTTTAAAATAGCTATACAATATCCATACTGTTTGTGAACAACCAATAGATTTGAGAGATTTTATCAGGTGATTATTTCAGACAGCAAACGGACAATGATTGCTGTGAATGGCTCCCTTGGTTAGACCAAAATGATTTTTAATGTCTTAGAATCATAGATGGACTGTGATGCGTAAGAAGGAAAGCCTTTTTCTTTGTGCATGTGCTTTTCTCTCAATTTGTCTCAAAAGCGTTTTAATGCTGTTGGAAAGTTTTGTTTTCTGCAGTAATAGAAATTTTTTATCGTAGATTCAGACGAGATTTACAAATTAAGAAACAGATTTTCGATAATTTAATTTAAATCACTCTATAAATATGCATTCGTAAAATAATTTTGAGTCTTGCTTTTTGTTTCTATGTTTTAAATGCTTATCATAAAAGGCGTTCCAAAATTAACAGGGAATTTTTATTAATCTGTTACTGTATCATAAGTTTTAGGTTAATATTACAAATATTTATTTTGTTATGTGAAATAATGCCCATATCTAGTGAACAGTGTTTTGTGTATCAGAAGTTAGCTTCTATAGCTAATTTTTTAAATCTATTTTAAAAGTTTTAATTAATAATGCAGTTTGTTCAAATTTATAAATGTTAGATTAATAATGTGCGACCCTCTAACATGAATGATAATAGCTTTTGCGAAGTATTTGTTTAGCTATGTTTCCGCCATTTGATATCTATCATTTTTTAATCGATATGAGAGTCATACTTGTTTCTAAACAGTTTTTCATGTAGCCATATTTAGTCGCACTCTATGAATGGAGAAGTAAACATGGAAAACGCTGAAATTCCAAAACAGGACATTTTTGAGCAGAGCGAAAAAAAGAAAAACTCCTATGTCTCTTACTTGCAGCGTTTTCCACTTCACTCCTTTTCGCATCTTAGTTCGCCAATTTAAAATGTAGGTAAGCTAGCTATTAGAGTTTAAATATCTAATACTATCAATCATAAACATTTCTTTTATTTTTATATTAAATAGTTCTCAGCTTGCTTTACAATATCCCGTTGGTGTAAACAATAACAACTTGATCAAGTTGTGCAATGGCTACCAGTCGCCGAGTATCTTATCATTGGCTTCAGCATTCTTTACTTCATGTGGAACATTACACGTTCTTCATTTCATTTCGCGTGGCATATTCAACCAACACCATTTTTCTAGATTTTTTTTATTTTTTCTTTAACTGTTTCTAGTAGGATTGGTAAAGGAAAAACAAAGGTTTTGCTCTTTATTCATCTTGGTGCTTGGCATTTAAGGCATTATTTTCGTAATATGGAAAAAAAAAAAAGATTTTCGATTTTGTAGTACTTTTAGCGTTTTCTATTTTCAGTTCACAAAAAGAAAAAAAAAAAGTTTCAACTGTTAATTCAAGTATGTAAAAAATGCAAACCAATTCAAGGTAATTTAGCTTTAACAATTCTTCTTTTATGATTCAGAAACTTGAGGAATACAGCGTTTAGAATTTTTTATTAGTACGGCACTACTATTTTCGATTAGAAAGCTTTGAGTAATAATTTTTTAACAGACTAAAAATATTTCTGCTATTAATCGCAGATTTCGCAATACTTTTATGTGATTAAATATAGAATGTTGAAAATTTTTAAAACAACTGTTTTCTTCCAATAAGAAATATACATTATAAGAATCGACCAGTTGTTACAAAGTTTTTATTTCTAAAATAATGTAGTGTAAAAATTTTTCACAGTGACTAATCTCCATAGAAAAATTGTAAAGTTTCGATGTCAATGAAATGTTTCTATTTTAAGAATGATTTATAGATGATATTGAAGAAACTATTTTTCGCTACATTTCTTTTCTCTTGCAGATTTGGTATCCCTCAACCTCTCAGATCTCCCGAAAGCTTTTTTGATAATGCAGGAAGATGTCCGGTGAAACCACAGCCATTCGACTCTTGGTCGTTTGGTATTCTCATAGCAGAACTATTCACAAATTTTTACCTCTCCAAGAAATTGCCAGAAAAAGTGTCCATTTGGACGAAAGAGGCGTATCCTGTCATTTATGATGTCCTGCAGGTAAGAAGATCTTATTATTTTGAATTAATTGCGACCCATCATATCATATATATTATAAAGCAGTAAGCCTCTAAACTTCGGCTGGAAGGACTTCAAAAACTAACCCGATGGATTTTTTTTTTTTTTTTTTGCAAACTGTATCAATCGATAGAGAATATTACTACGGTGGTTTATGAGTAAAGAATACAGGGATAACTGTGATTTTTAGCATAAATTTCTTATTTTATTGATATTTTTGACGAAAGGGTTGCAACAACTAATTTTTTGACGATAATTATAGTTACTAAAAGAATCAAAACGGCTATCTCTGATAAAAAATGATATAAACATATCGAAAAAAAACCCGATAATTTATTTGATTTAAAATAAAGAAATAAATAAGGAATAAAAATTAGTTTAATGAGAAATATTATTATGAAATGAAAATATTTAATTTAAATATAAAAATAATATTTGTAACAGTTAAAAATTATTTCAGTGTGAAAGAAAGTTTTGACACAATATTTGGTTGTTTATCTCTTAAAGAAAAAAGCAATTCAAAATTTTCTTTAGATAAAACGTAAATATTTTTTTCTTTTCTTTCTTCCCTTTTTTTTAATGGGATTTTTTTCATTATATGTCTTACAGAAGAAATTCGCAGTATTAATTTTAAAAATGGCTCTAACTGTTAATTATGTGGTATTTGCTTAATTTGGGTGTTAAAATTTACTTTTGTTGCCAAACAATGCGGTTTTAGGCCAAAAGAGCATAAGCCGGAGCAAAGTTCGCAATAACTATGTTGTCTCTCTCTCTTTTTAAGTAGATTTTGTATGAAATACCAGACAGATTTTTTATTTTATTTATTTATTTATTTATTTTTGAAAACTGTGTCATTTGGTAGAATATGTTCCCGCGATAGTTTATGAGACAAATATACAGGGTATAACTATGATTTTTTATAATAAATTTCTTATTTTATTGATATTTTTGACGAAAGGGTTGCAACAACTAATTTTTTGGCGATAATTATCGTTAACAAAAAAATCGAAATGACTATCTCTGATAAAAAATAACAAACATCTCGACAAAAAAAATAACTTATTTAATTTAAAATAAACTAGCAAAAGCCATGCTTTGTTTGGATTCGCGAAGCGTTATTTTATAAAACAGATATTTGAAAGTAAAAATATTTATAAATATTATTTTTGCATCCTTATTAAACGAAAATGTTATTTTATTTTTTGGAGCATTTTGATTTTTTATTTATTATGTAAGAGTGGCATAATAAAATATTTTCGAAGCAAACTTTTACAAAATATTTTTAAATTTTCAACTAAAAGCTCTTTTAAAGATGTTTTTACAATTTCCACTAACCACTGGTGATTTTTAAAGTTGTTTGAAATATGCATGTTTCCAATCTTTATAATTAACATCAAATAATCTTTGATAGCTATTTTAGAATAATATATTTGAAGAGAGCTTGAAGAAAGTTACTTCGTCAAAATCCTATTTTCTGAAAAAACTTTTGAAATCTGCTCTCGTTGATACTATGAATTTTTAACTGTAAAACTTTTTTTTTTCTAATTTCTTCGTTTTTATACATGTTAGCGTATCCATATTGTAGAATTTTTCGTAAGAAAAATTTCTATTGAATGCTTAATTTTGAAGGATTTTCACTCTCGACAACGTTACGCATGTTTTTAAGCAAAACTGGTGTCTATATATCCTCAATATCTACAACTGCTTCATCTAATGTTAAACCTTGGGATTTATGAATTGTAACAGCAAAAGCTAACTGCAGAAGAAATTCTTTCCTTGAGCAATTTATGCTTCCATTTTTCCAGAATTTAATTATTGGGGGAATTGGTACGCACCAATTCTTATAAATTTAATTATTGTTGTATTCAAATTTATCCGTGGCTATTCGCGATATCTGGTCTGGTGGCTTGTGATTTTCTTTATTACATGCAACGAAGTCTAAAGTCCCGTTCACTAAACCTTTTTCGGTCCACAAATAAGAACGTAACATTACTTTAGATCCAAATGATAAAGTAAGAAATGGTTAAAGTCAATTTGTCGTTTCTGAATCAGCTAACTTTGCTTTAGTACATTTATAAAGAGCTTGAATTGAGGCAACAACTTCACGCTTCAATTATTTTAATTTTTCATTCATATAACAAATTTAACAATTGATTTTATTTGTTTACTTTTGTTGCCACTACCACAAAAAAACAAAAAAATCGGCAATGCAATTTTTTTTAATGTTTAAGTGTCATCTGTGCAAACGATTTTGCTGAATAATGAAAACATATTTCATTTATTAAATTAATCATGATTCTATCAATAATTACTTACTCCATGATTTATATTTTTTCAGAAAATATGCGCCTTTCATTTTTTATTTATTTGCGAAAATGCATCCGTATTGGAAATGCATGTAAAATAAATTAATTAAAATAATAATTTTTTAAATGTTTTACTGTAAAAATAAAAAAAATATATTGTGCAAATCTACAGATCATAATTTATTTTTGTGTTTAATTTGAAGTTAAAATATTGAATAGTTTTTTTGTAAAGTGTACGATAAAATGTAATTTGAGTGGCCTAGTAGAGGATTCGCTTCGCTCATCCTAATAAATAAATAAATAATAAAGAGTAGAAATCAGTTTAAGGAGAAATAATACTATGAAATGAAAATATTTAATTTAAAGCATAAAAATAATATTAGTAATGGTTAAAAACTAATTCAGCGTGAAAGAAAGTTTTGAAATGATTCAATATTTGGCTGTTTATCTCTTTCGCGCCAAGTTTAAAGAAAACAGCATCTCAAAAGCTTCATAAGATAAAACATGAATAACTTTTTTCTTTTCTTTTCTTACTTTTTCTTTTTTTTATGTGATTCTTCCATTATATTTTTTACAGAAGAAACTCGAACACAGATGTCATATATGCACCCGATTGTCATATGAGTGAGAGGCCAGTTTATTTAAATTGACAAACGAAAATAAACCACCTAAATGTTATTCATGTTCAATAGTCAATTTGTGCAATCGCTGTAACTTTCTCTAATTCAGTAGTGTAAGATCGGAGAACATTTTCATTCCTGTTGTCATAACGGTCTCATTTCCCTACCAAAACTACACTATTAACTGTCACCTAAAAGAGTTTCATTATATAAGCTAAATTTTGTCCAACGCTTAGGATAATTTAATATCGCAATGACGTCAGCATCGTTTTCATCAATAAGCAAGGTTCAGCTGAAGGTCCCTATTGTTTAAAATACCTGTTAAAACTCAACATTTTCTTTCATCCAAAGTTTATACGGAAAAATTGACCAGCGCAAGCGGGCATAGGTTGCTAGTTAAGAAATAAAAGGACATAGCCTGAAACTTATTTATAAAACTAGCAAACATTTATAATTGTAAAAAAAAAAAAATAAATAAAAAAAAAAAAAAAAAAATAAAATAAAATAAAAATAAATAAATAAATATTCTTTATTGTTGCACCATATCAATAAAATATGTACCCCGTATTTACGACTTTTAAGTTTATATAATGGCCGATACAAATAACACTTCATATAAAAATCAAAAATTAAAATAAATCTCATTTCTAATGGAATAAAACTGTGTTTAGGTTTAGCAAGATTTTAGATTATAAATGTAATACTTTTGCAAAATATTTCAACGGTTAACATACCTCTCACTTGTTTCGCTTTTGGAATACAACTTTTTTGCAGATAAAAGTATTCTGCTTGCCCGTGTTACAATATTTTTTTTTTTTTTTTTTTTTAACAAGTGGATAAGTTGATCTAAGATCGCACAGAGGATTTCGTTTAAGATTTTTGTTAAAACACTTTGTATTTAATTAATAAATCCCAGTATAAAAATTTCTTAATGGATACTTGCATTATCATAAAAGTGGAAACTCTGGGACGATCATTCGCGCAAATTGGCAATTGTTTTGTCGTTATAAATTTGATAAGAAATATTTGTTAGAATTGAACGCATATCAATTTTTTTAATTTCAGAAATGCAAGTTTAATTGTCTGGTGAGGAAATCATTCCCCAAAGCTCAAGGTACAATCGATCTGAAGACCATAAGACACCTTCTGGCTTACACATTATCCTTTGATCCAGCAAAAAGACCTCCGGCCAAACAGCTGCATTACCTGTTTATTATGCTTAATCTCCAAAAAAATTTCTTTACCAAGATTAAAATGCAGTTTCGAAAAGATAAAATATGGGAAAGGAAAAGTGAGTATTTTTTTATGCTTTATGCTATTATAAAATGCTGAAAAACTTCTTATGTAGACATGTGTAGATTTCTGTTGGTATCAACAATAATTATGGAAATAGAAGACAGATTATAATTTAGAAAAAAAATTAATAGACATTATCATGAATTTAAATATTCTATTCAAACAAGTCCTTTAACCAGGAAGTCAGCCAATTTACTTAATTGGTACAATCATTCGAATAGAAGCCATTTTAATTGAATTTTCATTTGAAAACAACGCTAAAAATTACAATGTAATTTATCGTAGTAATAATAATTTATATATAATATCTGAATTACTTTGGTTATATTTATAAAAGTATTTATACACTGTAAAAAAATTCAAGAGGATACTAAAAATTTTTTAGTAAATTTGTATTCCACAGAATTTTTTAATAACCATTACAAGCATTTTTTTTTTTTTTTTTTTTTTTTTGCAAGTGAAACAAACATTTCTTTTGTAAACTGAACAAAAGAATTTTTTGTATAACAAACTTAAAACTTTTTAGTATGAGCCACCAAGCAAATTTTAATAATAGCTCCAAAATTATTTTTAGTTAATTAAAGATTATATTTAGACTTCTGAAGCGGAAGATTTTCGGCAAAACCACAATAGATGGCAGCACCAAACATTGCTACCTGCTCTATTTTGACATGTTTCTAAAGGGGAGGGAAAGTCCAGAGATCATTACCCACGGTAACTGCTACGACAGGATTTTCATAATCCCTTTATTTAACGAGTACTTACATTGCATACATTCGGTGCATATTTAGTGGCGTCCAGCATAGATCCCGGGTACTTTCAGCCTGGAGTTCGGTGCTATGACCACTAGGCTATCGCGGCCACACCAAGTGAGTTTTAGTAATAGCTATTAAAAATCTAAAACTATTAACTCAATTCGTTGCTAGCTTTTTTCTAGTAATTCTTACAGATTCCTTGTAACCGAGTAAGATTACTAAAAATTTTTTAGTAATTACAAAGATCACTAAATTTTTTTTAGTAGATCGACCCCTTTTTTTTACAGTGTATATAAATATATATTCTACAACGAAAAGGTAAGAACGTATATTATAAATTATGATTTGGCTTATAAGATGTAACTACCTTATTTATTTATTTATTTATTTTAAATTAAGTTATATTATTCAAATATAAGAAGCTCAAATTAGTGGAACCCGATTATATAAGATTGAATATTAGTTTTTGTCACAACTGAATATTAATGAACTTTTTATAAATTAGTCATATTTTATTCAAGCTAGTTTTATTTTAAGAGATTTATAAGGTCACCAAGTTCCACGATATCATGAAGTGTATGCCATTTTGAAACACTCTGATGGATAAAACAAACCACTGAGATTGGTCGAAATCTTAATTCTTATGCACTTACGCACTCACATTGAAATCAATTAATACCTACGAGTGCTGTCGTGGGAAAATTAATTTTTTTTAAAAAAATGTCACCCACATTAGAAATTCAAACTGCTATGTCTCAGGAATTTTTTAAAGTAAAGACAAAACAAAATTTACTCCTGAATTCATGTATTAAGATCAAACACTTCAGAAAGAACCTTTTTTCAGTTTCTAATTTTTTGTTTGTACATCATTATACATTTAAAAGATTTTTGACAAACATAAATGGTCGTCATTTTGAAACAAGATGGCGAATGAAGTTGGCCAGTGAATTCGGTCAAGACATTGATATGTACTATGTTATATCCAAATCAGTTTATAAATATGCGTATTATCGTGTTACAAATTTCAGACCATTTCAAAATTTCAACCACACTGGAAATTGAAAGTGCTATAACTCAGCCATTTTTCTAGATATATATGAAACAAAAAATGCTCTGGAATCTTTGTATCAAGGTCAAACACAAAAAAGGAAAATCTTTTTCAATTTTTTACTTTTTTGTAAAATTGTTTTTTAAATTTAAAATTAAAAAAAAAATAAATTCATAACTACGCCATATTAAAAGAAGATGGCGGATGGAACTGGCTAACGAACTCGGTCTAGACATTGGTAGGTACTATGTACATACCAAGTTACATCCAAATCGGTTTATAAATACGCATGTTATCACGAAAATCAGATCATTTCAAAATGTGAGTAACACTAGAAATATGCTCTGGAATCTTTGTATCAAGGTGAAATACATTAAAGACAAATCGTTTACAATTTCTCACTTTTTTGTACCTAATTTTAAATTTTAAATATTAAAAATCCAGGCCTCCTTATGTACTTTGTACACACCAAGTTACATCCAAATCGATTCATAAATACGTGTGTTATCACGTGACAAATATCAGATCGCTTCAAAATGTCAGCCATAAAAGAAATTCAAAGTGCTATAATTCAATCATTTTGTAAGATATGGACAAAATAAAAAGTGTTCTGGAATTGTCGTTTTAAGTTCTAAATCATAAAAAAAAATCTTTTTCATCTTTTAATTTTTTCGCATTAATTTTTAAATTTTAAATAAAAAAATTTAAATGGCTGCCATTTTGAAAAAAAGATGGCGGATGGAACTGGCTAACGAACTCGGTCCAGGCCTCACTATGTACTATGTACAAACTAAGTTGCATTCAAATCGATTCATAAATACGCGTCTTATCACGTGACAAAAATCAGATCGTTTCAAAATGTCAGCCATAAGAGAAATTCAAAGCGCTATAACTCAATCATTTTTTAAGATATAGACAAAATAAAAAGTGTTCTGGAATTTTTGTTTTAAGTTCAAACACCTAAAAGAAAAATATTTTTCAACTTTAAATTTTTTCGCTTTTAATTTTAAATTTTAAATTAAAATTTTTTTAAATAGCCGCCATTTTGAAACAAGATGGCGGATGAAGCTGGCCAACGAACTCGGTCGAGACATTTGTATGTACTATGTACATATCAAGTTTCATTCAAATCGGTTCATAAACACGATAGTTATGACATGACAAAAATCAGATATACATATATATATGTCAACGCTTGAACGGAGGGTGGTTTTGGGGTCTGGGGATAATGATCGGTGAAAATATACCGAAATTTTCCGGAAGTGCTTTTCTCCGGACGGCTTCAATAGGTAGCTTTTTACTTTTTGTAATGAAAGCTACCAAACAGAAGTATTCCATTTTTGGACATTAAACTTGGATCAACCAGGAAACGAATAAAATTAAATAAATTGAGGCATTCAGCCAATAAAAAAAATTCAGATGTACTTTAGATTTCCCAATTCTCTACCGAGAACAACAACTATTTTTTCCAAATAGTTAAAAAAAAAAAAAAAAAAAAGACACAGAAAAAATGCAACTTTATATATATATATATATATATATATATATATATATATATATATATATATATATATATATATATATATATATATTTTTTTTTTTTTTTTTTTACTAAGAAGATGTAATTATCGTAAGGAAAACTTGATTTCTCTGTAGGTTTTGCTTTCGCGCCGTTTTTCACCTACAAATTATTGTAGACACTTTAGAATGTAAATCTCTGTAACTCTTCACTCACAAAAGATTTGTGTAATGAAATTCTTTATAGAAATGGGGTGAAAGGGAGCTAATTGTCTGTAATTATAGAAATAAATAAAAAAGATTTAATATTTACAGAACCAAGATTGTATCTTAACAGTCGGTAGCAAAATGAAATGAGTGCCCGACCATCCTTAAAAATTTACATTTTATAATTAAAAAAAAAAAAATGTATTGTAAAAAATTACCACAACTATTTGGAAAATAAAATTGAAATCAATTTGACATGTTGTGTTAAGCCTCAGATGACGAAAGCTTACCTGATTAAAGTTTACTGGATTCAGGTTCGAGTTTATCCAATGCAAATAATCAGCTAATGGTTTAATAATGTTAAGCCTAGACGCAGTTGGCTTCGGAGCTACGAAGTTTCGGTCGCTTCGAAGCCCCGAGCCTACCCTCTCCGCTTTTTGGTGTTTTTGGTTTAATCAATTCCGATTTTAAATTTACCTGGTTTCATTTTTAGATTTTTTTAAAACCTCTACATGGTTTCTGCTAGAAACTCGGCTATTCGGGACGTGGGTCGGGATCTTTAATTCTGTCTTCTGCTAAAAAGTCGCAATAAGAGAAAGAAAGCTAAAGAATCAAGGACTTTTAAAAATGTAAATAAATAAATAAAATGAGGACACCACAAAGTCCATTCTCGACCGAAAACATCAACCATTTTCCAAATGGATAATAACAGCAGTTAAAGATAAGAAAAATTATTTAAACTAAAATTAATTATGTCACTTCTAGCCTCTGTATTTACTAATAAAAAGCTCCCGGTTCCCCCGTGTCTCAGTAACTTGTGGCCTGAGTAACTTGAAAACTGGAGGAGAACGGATTTATCAGATAACAAATTTTGAATTATAAGAAAGACCTCTACTGATGCATATTGTTCTGTTTCACTGTAAAAATAAAATAAAAAAATTAAATTAAATTAAAAAATAAAAAATAAAAATCGTTAAATTTACGGCGAAAACTGCAGTAAAATTAAATGTAAATTTATTTATTGCACCTAATTTTACTGCAATTTATACGGAAAAAACTGGTGGCAACATTGCCGCGACGTTTATTTAACGAATATTTTTTTATAGTGTTATTAGTTTATTTTTAAATGAAAATAGTGTCCAAGTGATGTTGATGTTTATCAGCTATTTTTTTTTTTTTTTTTTTTTTTTAAACAGAAGTAAAAATTTTAGATGATGATTTTTCAAATGTTATGAATTATCACTTGAAATATGTTTCAAGTTCTTTAAATAAAAGATTCATTGTCTGGCTTGAGTTGTTTTCTTAGATGTCCAATGAGCACATCGTACAGTTCCAAAGGGGCGGGATACGAGAGATCGCCGGAGCTGTTTGCAATCAATTTGTCTTAAGTATCATGCAAGTCGATAATATAATCTGGAATTTAAACCACTTTAAGATACAAAAGTTTAAAATCAAGAAAGTGGAAGGGATTTGAAGGAAAAAATCTATTCCTGATATGCGTTTTCGCACTTTTGCATGCCTCTAAATTTTTTCTTTATGGAAATGTCTGAAAGTGGTGCAAGCTCCAAAAAATTGTATCACCTTCAATAAACAAAAGCAAAATCGTGTAGTCGTTTTTTCTTTGTAATCTCATCCAGTTTGAAAAAGTATTCAGTGCAAGCCTAAAGAGGCGTTTCACTAAACAAGTAGCTAACAACGGAAAAATTACGAATTTAACCAATTGCTTGCACATACCGGGTGTCCCAAAAATGACTGATGGATTTTAAAATTCAATAACTTGCAAACGGTGACAGCTGTTTAAAAAATTTTTGCATGAGGGTTATGCATAATGTCAAGAGTTTTTTTTACCGTAATTCTTGATATTAGTTCACATCTCAAACAACAGGTGGCGCTGATGGCGATGGAAGGCCAGGTGATCAGTGCTGAGTGAAGCGTCGACCTGGCCTTCAATCGCCGTCAGAGCCACCTATTGTTTGAGATGCGAACTAAAATAAAAAATTACGGTAAAAAAACTCCTGACATTATACATAACCCTCCTGCAAAAATTTTTTAAATAGTTGTCATCGTTTGCAAGTTATTGAATTTTAAAATCCATCAGTCATTTTTGGGACACCCGGTGCATAATCTACACATTATATCAAAGAGAAAATTCAAGGGGGAGGGGAAGAAAAGAAAGAAAGAAAAAGAAAAATCGATTATTTAAATCGAAAAATAGTAGCATATATTACTATTTCAAATCTCAAACGCTTTTATTTTATTTTATTTTATTTTATTTTATTTTTTTATTTATTTATTTATTTATTTATTTATTTATTTTTTTTTTTGTAATTTTTATTAGTGACAGTCTACAGAATTAGTCTTACAAGGAAGGTCTCCATACGGGCATACTCAGAAAAATCTGAAAAAATTACAGAATGTTCTTCTCATATAGTTATATATGTTTATAAAAAAATTTCGGCGGAACCTCCTTATAACGTCCGTAAAAAAAATAATAAAAATGTCGTTTATTTGGCGATTTATCGCCGGTTGGCGAAAAAACGAAATTTTGAAAAATACGCTTTTACGCTTCGAATACTTTTTAAAGAAAAAACTTTCTATGTTCAATTTATTTAAATAAGTTTAGTTTAGGTAATTTTAGTTTTGCATTTTTACTTTACTTTAAGTGTAATTTTGTCATATACGTTTATATGTACTTATAACAAAATTAAATTAATATATTTTATCAATTAAAACACAATTTAAATTGATTAAAATTGTTCCAAATTGGAAAATACACTGT
The DNA here is from genome assembly GCA_964019185.1 of Maratus speculifer. Classification (NCBI taxonomy): domain Eukaryota; kingdom Metazoa; phylum Arthropoda; class Arachnida; order Araneae; family Salticidae; genus Maratus; species Maratus speculifer. Next base: position 308,997,991 of record OZ025289.1, read on the forward strand.
TAAAAATCTGCTGCATTTTGTTGCAACGCACTCCCTTGCTTGTATAGAAAATGGTTACTTGCCCGTGAAATGGAGCTTTCTCATTGGTTGGAATAGAGATATTATATACAAGCGGTGGAGTGCGTTGCAACAAAATGCAGCAGATTTTTAACAGTGTATGACACGGTCAATTTACCGTGCTATGGAGCATTCTCATTGGTCAGAAGAGAGATATTCTATAAAAGTAGTGGAGTGACGTTGCAGTAAATGCTGCAGATTTTTAACAGTGAAGTCAATTAAAATCAATTTTTAGATTCGTTAAAATCGTCTGCTTTTGGCGAGGAAATGCACTGCTCGCTAAATCCCGCGTCGCTTTCAGCTTTTCACGCCAATTATTCCAAACTATTTTATTTTTTTACAGATCTAATAATGTAATTCCGCCGTTAATTTTCACTGATCCTTTATTACCACCATGAGTAGTTTAATTCGTATTTTTTTCAAAAAATTCTGAGTATGCCCCCAATGGAGACTTTCCTTGTTAGTTATAATAGAAGTAACTCAAAACAGCTGGAAAAATAAACATGGCGCGAAATCATTCTGTTTTCAAATTGACAGATTTCACACATATTTTTACCAGTGAAAATAAATAAATAAATAAAAAATTATGGCTTCCAAATTTTTTTGTAACATTGACCTTTACATTTTTTGAATTTTCAAAGTAGGTTCAGGGTAATTGTGACCAGGGGGTATTTCTGACCACCGCCGTAATGGAGAAAACTCTGTGTGGTAAAATTTTGCTTCACGCTTAGATATTTATTTATGTATTTATTATATGTATTTTCCATTTTAGATATTCTTTATTAATGAATCTGAATCATTTTTGAGACAGCTAAATAGCTATTTGAACAAAGTCTACCAAAATATTTGATAAACAGATTTTCAGCTGGGCGTTCTAATGGTCTTAATTGCCCCCAAAGCAATGTGTGTAGGCATATAAAGCAGAAATATAGTGATCCCTGTTTCTCTCACTAGTGGTCTTAATTACTAAGCTTTCGTGATTGTGAGTTTTTGATAGGGCAGTTATGATTTCCTTTTTACTCAATAAAAGGGGGCTATGAGAATTAAAAGTTTTAAAAGATTTTCTTGAAGGATCAAAGTTGTTTCCGAAGTACTAAAAACACCACTTTTCCAAGTAGAAAAGAAGTAATAAAATTTTTTTCTTAATGTAAAAAGTGGTCAAAATTACCCCCCCCTGACCTTATCTATTATACACTGACGGAAAAAAAATCCCAACACCAAGAAAGACTTGTGTTAGCTAAACGAAATTTTGTAGGCGTGTTTATACATCTGAAAGATGACATTGATTTAAATTTCATGCATCGCACATAAGTGTGGCGCTAGTAGCGCCACTCACAACTTTAAAATCAGGTTTGCTTTAAATGCGTACTGTAAAGTTCGTAAACATTATTTATCTTCAAAATTTGACGAATTGAGTTGAGGTTGATCATGAATGCCTTTAAGAAGACGAAGAAGCTATTATTATCAGCTCCCGAGTTGGAAAGAGGTCGTAAAGTAGGGCTACAAGAAAGTGGATTTTCTTTCCGCGATTTTGCAGAAAGACTTGGACGGAATGTATCTACTGTGCATGATTGTTGGGAGTAGGGGTCAAAGGATGGTCCTGCCACAAGAAGACCAGGTTCCGGGTGAACACGTAACACTACTGAGAGAGAAAACCGTCGTATTCGGCTTACGGCTGTGGCGCATCGTACTGCGTCTGCGACAGAAATTCGAGCTGCAGTTGTTACCACAGTGATACAACGAACTGTTAGAAATCGGTTACTTCAAGGACAGCTCGGTGCAAGGCATGCATTCCACTGATTCTAAGTCATTGCCGTTTGCGACGTCAATGGTGTCAAGCCAGAGCTCAATGGAGGATGGAGTAGAAATTTGTTGTGTTTTCTGATGAAAGCAGCTTCTGCCTTGGTGCCAATGACGGCCATGTGCTGGTCAGAAGGAGGCCAGGGGAACGTCTGCAACCAAACTGTCTGCGGCCTAAACACATTGGACTTACAATTTGGGGTCATGGTATAGGGAGCAATTTCCTACGACAGCAGAAGCACTCTCGTGGTTCTCCCAGTCACACTGACTGCAAATGTGTACGTCTACAATTTGGGGTCATGGTATAGGGAGCAATTTCCTACGACAGCAGAAGCACTCTCGTGGTTCTCCCAGTCACACTGACTGCAAATGTGTACGTCAGTCTGGTAATTCAGCCTGTAGTGCTGCCATTCAAGAAAAGCATTCAAGAGGGGTTTTCAGCAGGATAACGGTCGCCCTCATGCCACTGTTGTAACGCAACACGCACAACAGAGTGCCAACATGTTACCTTGGTCAGCGAGATCACCAGATCTGTCTCCCATTGAGCGCGTATGGGATATCATTGGATGAGAACTCCAGTGTCATCCTCAGCCAGCATTGAACATCACGTATTGACACAGCTTGTACAACAAGCATGCAACTCCATACCACGAAGTGACATTCGGCACCTGTATGACACAATGCATGCACGTATGCAGGCTTGCATTCGAAATTCTGGAAGTTATAGCGACTATTAATGTAACGGCATTTCACCTTTGAGATGCGTTTTATTGACCTTAAATTAACCTGTGATCTCGAAAATCTAATCAATTAAACATGTTAACTAGACAAATGCACTGTCCAAATTTCATTACTCTACAATAAGTTTTTCTTGGTGTTGGGATTTTTTTTTCCGTCAGTGTATTATCTTTCTTCATTTCCAGTCATCTGAATAATTTTCTTTTTTAACAGTGTTGTACTTCATCATTTCATTTACATGTAGAGCGATACACTTTAAAGAAACATTTTCCCATCTAAAAAAAATAATCAATAGCGTCAGAAAAAAATGAATAATTATCATAAAGGACAAGACAGTGTTATAACTAAATATTAAGAGGAAATGCAGATTATACATTTTTTTAAACATGATGTTACGTAAATTTTTATTATTTCGTCTATTTGTTTGTTCATGTATATAGTGTCAATGAAGTAAAATCGTTAAAAAAAAAATTAATTTAAAAAAAAGAATTATTTAACAGAAACATGTATTTAACAGAAATTTTCGAAAGAAAAATCAAAGGATTATGTTATCATCTCACATAATGGAAAATTAATAAAGGCGCATGGAACCGTAACATGCATTAAAATACAAGGTAATGTCGTTTTTCAATTAATTGATAAAAGCTGCAACTGATTTCAACGTTATATGTTTTCAAAATATAAAATCTTATAAATAATAATTACTTCAATTCTTTTTATTAATATGATTTATCTTTTCCCCTATCAGTTGAATCGAAAAAGATACAACAGCGTTTCGAGGGTTTGGCTATAGAGAATAATCTGGAGCTGATGCGAGAAGAGAATTGTCATGTCAATAAAGATGAAGGAGAAAACAACATTGGAATGAGATCCGCATTAAAAGATGAAAAGAAATCTCAAGAAAACATAGAAACAAAAGCTGATAACAACATGGAAAGTGGCACAGCATTGAATTCAGAAAAGGTTGACCGGTTAGTAATCAATAATAGGAAACAGACAGGTAAAAAGGAAAAGAAAATTTTGCTAAAAACAGAAGATACCATAAAAATGACATATACGGCTTTTACATGCCATGATACATCAGCTTACGACACTGCAGTTTTTGACATAAAATCAGCCAACAGTGAAATTTCAGGTGTAACTTCCGATGAGACGAAAATTAACAGTTCTAAAGCGCAGACATACCATGAAAATGTACAAACCAGCCGACTGAACTTCGGCGACATATCTTCCATACAAGAAACGGAACTACAGCCCCAGCAAAATACACAAAATAACATTTTGTACAGTAATGACACATGCTCTCATCCAAATGTGAATCGCAATGCGCAGAACAAATTCGAAAAAGAAATGGATTCAAAACCTGAAGGACTCAGTGAAGAAGATAATACAGATGAATGCAATCAACAAGTTAAAACTACCAAAAATGTATTCAATATTGGCAAGCAAATGATGCAGCATCTCATAAAGTGGAGTTTCCAAGATTATGAAATTACCAGTGCAAACAATTATCTGCATAACTTATCAAAACGCCTCACAAAATAAGATTGTCACAGCAACGAAACCATAAAAGAAAATTTATCGCAATAATTTCACTAACACGATAACGCAAGAACTTCAAGATACCATAACTATTTCAACTACAAGGTATTACAATAGTATCAACTAAAGATTATTTAAAACCAGTAACCAAAGTAAAGGTTTCCGAAAAACATTTCAAAGGGCTTTAGTGGTAAATATATATACAAATTTTTTTTATTCAAAAACATTAGTAAGAGAAAGCACAATAACGTTCATAATAGTAATTTACTATGCATAATATTTTATTATATAACATTTGTTTTTTATTTACAAGAAAAGTAACAACTTATTCAAAGAAGGAAAAAAATAAAAAAAGCAACTTATATATCGTAAATTTTTTCATGTGCTTCGGAACCTTTGATTGAAAAAAACTTTGCATTGATTGATAGATTATAACGAGCCATTACTTAATGCTTAGCCATTTCTACATAAAAAAGGACAAAGAGCACCATAGTAGGTATTTGTGATAAATATGATTGTATTCCAAAAGAGAAAAGTCTCCTCTTCTTTCATTAATATATTCAGCTTTTTTGTTATAGAAGTGTCGGGGGTGGGATATAATTCTGAATCGAGAGAAAATTACTTAGAATTCATTTTGAAGCTTCCCAAGCATACTAACGTATGATCACAGTACATAGTTGGGGGCAAAAATCGTTTGGTTAGGGCCTATTGCTAAATCTATGCCTTTCCCACCAAGACTCTTTAAATTATTATTTAAGGTTTTAGGAGTCAAATTGGGGGAATTATTCCAAAATACTAATTGGGCAAAATTTCTTTTTTTTTTCTGGAATATGTACTGGCTCCCCTATTTATAATTCTAATTTGCTTCGAAATGGAATTTATGTGAATTCTTTTTGAATCAGAATTCAAAAACTTAAAAATAAAGAAATAAATGGTGCAGAGAAAAAAAAAATAACGAAAGCATTTTCCGAATATTTTCGTTAAGGCTTTCAACTGGCTGAGCATAAAAAAAAGAAAAGTAAATGGTTCAGTACATCTGAAGTGCAGTCACATTTTTTATTTTTTCAAACTGCAATAAGGAATAATAATTAAAATGAGTAAAAATAAATGATGAAATTGCCTTAAGTATAAATTATTTGGTGGTAAATATATATATATATATATATATATATATCTTTTATTTAAAAAATATTATTAATATATACATAAGAGAAAATACAATAATTTCCAAATAATAATTTATTATGCATAGTATTTTCATATATAACATTTGTTTTCATTTACCAGAAACTAATAATTTATTCAAAGAAGGAAAAAAAATATATATTATTAAAAAAAAAAAAAAGAAATTAAAAAGCAACTTAGATATCGTAAATTTTTTATGAACTTCTGAAATCATTGATTGAAAATAGCCTTGCGATGGTTGATAGATTATAACGAGCTATTACTTAATGATCAGCCATTTCTATATGAAAAGTCCAATTAGCACCATAATAGGTAGTTGTGAAAAATATGAATATATTCCAAAAGAGAAAAATCTCCTATTCTTTCATTAATATACTTAGCTTTTTTTATAGAAAAGTCGGGGGTGGGATATAATTCTGAATCGAGAGAAAATTACTTAGAATTCATTTTGAAGCTTCCCAAGCATACTAACGTATGATCACAGTACATAATTGGGGGCAAAAATAGTTTGGTTAGGGCCTATTGTTAAATTTATGCCATTTCCCACCAAGACTCTTTAAATTATTAATTTCGGTTTTAGGAGTCGAATTGGGGGAATTATTCTAAATTACTAATTGGGCTAAATTTCTTTTTTTTTCTGGAATATGTACTGGCTCCCCTATTTATAATTCTAATTTGCTTCGAAATGGAATCTAAGTAAGTTCTTTTTGAATCAGAATTCAAAAACTTAAAAATAAAGAAAAAAAATGGTGCTAAAAAAATAACAAATTCATTTTTCGAATATTTTCGTTAAGGTTTTCAATGGCTGAGCATAAAAAGAAGAAAAGAAAATGGCACAATAAATCAAAAGTTCAGACACATTTTTTATTTTTTCAAACTACAGTAAGGGATAATAATCAAAATGAGCAAAAATAAATGATGAAATTGCCATAAGTATAATTTCTCATACTTTATCATTTCTACACGATATGCGCGTTTTATATACAACAAAATGAAGTTATTTAAAAAGTTTTGAAATTATTTAAAAGAAAAATTAATTGCTTAGCACTGACAAATTAAAAATAGTTTAGCACTGATTTAAAGGCATTTATTTCTCATACTGAATTCGTTAAGATCTAACGATTTTATTATTACTATTTGTAATTAATTATTTCTATAAGAATAGGATAGAAAATTAATTTTTTCTATCGAAAAAATAAATACAAAATCTAAGAAATATGTTTTGAAATAAATCAAGAATCTTCTTATTACTTACAAGAATCTTCTTATCAACTTAAAAAGATTGTTTAGGCAAATTTTATTTGTATTAGAATTTTAACAAAATTATAAAACGAATGAATGTTATAAGAAAATATAATTAATAAAGACACTTAATAATGTTTTCATTAAAACTTTTAATGGATGAGTATTGAAAGTAAACTCATTTCAGCACAACAGAAAGTGAATGGCTAATTTCGACAAATTTCGTAAAATAATGCTTATTTCGGAAGATCTGTATGAATGACACCTGGGATCATCCAGAAAAACGATAAATTGGGGCCCTAAAATAAAAAAATCCTTTTCGGGTCTCTGAAGGAAAAAATAGATTCAGGGCCCCGGAAAAAGAAGATTTCGGGATCTCAGATAAGAAAAAAAAATTTAAAAAACGTTCTTTGCGGGACTTTTTTCAGCAAAGAAAAAAATTAGAGATACTTCATTATACTCACATACCTCTTTATTAGGAGGTCCTAAATTTGTAAAAAACGACAAGCGCCTGGAATGAATGAAAGAGAATTCTTTATAAGGATAAAAAAGATATTTAAGAAGGTCATTCTTGTAGAAAATTAAATCTAATTACATTAAAAAATAAGTGCTGAAGGTATTTAATTATTTAAAAGGCATATTAAAAGAATGGTGATTTATATAGAATGATTGATATTTGATAATATAAAACATACTAAGATAGTAAAATTTAACTTCAATAATAAATGACTGATTGTTAATTACGAAAAACGGCTGAAATATTCAATATGAATGTACGATCAGAATCCAGGAGCTTCGCAGGAAAGTCATCATCTCTTCAATCAGTAGGTGAACAAGAAAACTTTATTCCTGATTGTTTCAAGACGGGTGGTGCTTGCTAGAGCAAGGGGTTGGCTCATTCCTTCACGAAGACAGCAAATGTCACTCACGATATTGACGCTTCTGGAGTGTAATTCGCGTTATTCTGGATTTTTTTTCGATTTCTCGTTTAAAATTACTGACATACAACATAAAGCTTTCATTTGAAATTTTATTAAAAAAATGAGACTTCAAGAAAACATTAACAAAAAATAATTGTAATAATTGTTAATATTAGAATGTTTCATTGTTAATATAAATTTAAAAAGGAATGAAAGACAGTTCATCATTAAGATAAAAGGGAGATAGATATAAGAGGATAATTTATGTAGAAAAGTAAAACAAATTGCATTAAAAAATTAACTGTTAAAAGTTATCGATATAAAACTTATGAAATAACTCTCATTTGATAATATAAAATGTATGAGGATAATAAGAAAGACTACGATTCTTAAGTATAACAGCTTAATAAAGAAACTAGCAAACAGTTTTTAATGAATCAGTAATTATTTTATCAATACAAAAAAATCTTAAGTGCCTTGAGTTTCTCAATGGCAATATCAAAGAAAAATATTTGAGATGCACCGCCCATTTGTATCTTTTGCAATCATAATACACGCAGAGCAAAATTTTAGAGTACTGAAAACATTTGTTCATTCTTGCAACTTTGTTTATTTATTTTTTTTTTTTAAAATATATAATTCACTTTTTATCCCTCTTTTGATATAATTGATATTAGCCTCTTGAATTTTGCGAAAACGTTAGAATTCTTGAATTTTCTATTTACAGGTTTGGTTTGATAGCCTGTCAAACAAACAACAAAAACATTTTATTTGACGCATATTATTTTAAGCGACTATTGCTCAAGAAAGCATTATTTAACTCTTTTTTAATATGTATGCAACTTTAAAATCTTTTAACCGTAAGTTAAGAACATGACATTATTTATGCTTTTAGACTTATTTCACTATTAAAAAATAAAAATGACAATCTAGCCTTTCTTAGTTCTCCGTGCGTAATTTAACTGACATCATTCAGCACTTCCTGTTTTCGGCACTGGATATTTAGCAGCTAGAAACATCTAAAGGAATGAGTCAGCCCCAGGTCCTGGAGAGTTACAGGATTCCTCTCTTTCTTTCGCCTGCTCACCTTCCGTCTCTCTATTTTTTTTCCTTCCCCATCTTTTCTCCGCGTGCCTCTTCTAAACTGTTCGCACTGAGAAAGTTGAGTCACTTAGGTTGAAGTTTTTTGAAGCGGTCATACCCGGAATCAAGATTCTCACTTGAGAAAGTTTTTGAAACTCACTTAAACCTTTGATACTCTCTTAACTATGAGTCGAGTGGAAATCTGCCTTCCGAATATTTCTAAATTTCTCCCGCTTCGCAAAAATCGTTTCAAATTGCCATTGATTGCTTTTTTTGCAATATTTTCTGCATTTATCAAAGAATCGATAATCACAGCACCTTGTGTACTTTCTAAATAAGACAATTTGCCAATTTGATGCATGTAAGAGTAAAACTGAATTTAAAAATAAATCGGAAAATAAGCAATTTGAATGGAAAAACACCCTTAAACCTTTGATACTCTCTTAACTATAAGTCGAGTGGAAATGCCTTCCGAATATTTCTAATTTTAAATTACTGGATTTGAGTTCCACAAATAATTATCAGCTATTTCAATTTGTTATTTGTTTATCCCAATTGCTTAATAACACGTGTGTTTGTGGGATTCTTTTGTAATCAAAGGCCAAAAATGCAAATTACACTGCATTGCTGTGTAAACAAAAAAGAAGTTAGAAGTTGCAGTTAAAATTTCAGAGCTTATGCGCATGCTCAGATGTCAGTTTGGCGACTTACAATGTTTAATTAATGCGAACAGGTGAAGCCTAATTCCGGAGAGCCCGTTTCAAAAAGTTCAAGTGACTTGAAGTTAGTGACTCAACTATCTCAGTGCGAACAGAGTATTCCTCTTTTCCTTCTCACTTCCTCTGCCTTCTTCGCCCCTCTCTCCCCTTTTTCCCTCTCTCACTCTGTTCGCATTTTTGCCGATCCCACCGAAGCTAGCATAGGGAAGAAAATACGGGCTTCTGATTGGTTGAATAAAGAGCATTTTGTTTTCGTTCATTTTTGAGTTTGCGTTTGTATAATTATCAGTTTCTGTTTGAAAACCTCTTAACCCCTTCGCGACGGGAACCTGTTACGAAATTTTTAATGTTTTGTCACCGGTTTTAAAAAACAGAAATTTGTACCTTGTTAAATAGATAAAATGCTCCGATTGAAAAATGCAAATTTTATAATATAATTTTACCGGTGGGAATAAACAAGGATTCTTAAGCCTTTTTGCAGCACGTATACGTGTCGCTCTCCCCAAGGGGTTAAAAGATGGAGTTTGATTAATTTCCTTTTATTTTATATATTTATTGATAGATAAAAGGAAAGATTTTCTGGAATTTAGAATTAAAGAAGTTAATGATGATTTTTCTCAATTTTTCTGTATTACTTAAAAACAAAAATAATAAAATTGGAATTTCTTCTTTAAAATGATATTCTCATATATGCCTCTAATTTGTATATCAGCATTCAGAACAATTTATTTATAAGCAATAATCACGACGTTAATTACGCGACATTTACAAACCCGATAGTTCTATATTATAATTTTTTTAATTGTAATTTCTTATTATTATGATATACCCATGGGTCATTCATAATTCCCTCCGGGGTTTCGAAACGTTATAGTCAAAAAACGAAGACGAATATGAAAAAAATAAACATATGAAATTATTCCGAAACTATTCAAGTTTTAATTTAATTAGTTGCCGGTAGATGGCAGTAACATCTGTATTGAAGTCAGTTGTAGTAAAGAAAATTGGCGTTTACAGGCGAAGAGAAAGCTTTTTGTGTGTTGGAGTTTGCAAAATCTGAATCAGTGGTGTCAGTTCAACGGGCCTTTCGTAATAGATAATCGAAAACAGGGACCAACTGACAAAACAATTCATGTGTGGTACCGGAAATTTAAAGAAACGGGATGCCTATGTGACAGGAAACGAAGTGGTCGGCCTGGTCCATCTGCGGACACCGTAGATCGTGTACGGGAAACGTTTTTAAGGAGCCCGACGAAATCAACCGCTAGCGGAAGCCGAGAATTGGGGATCTCTCAACCAACAGTGTGGCGAATTCTGCGAAAACGTGTTTGTTTGAAGCCGTACAGATTGGGACTGGTGCAAGCGTTGACTCCAGCAGATTGCATTTCTCGTTTTGTATTCTTGTCCATGAACGTGAAACACTAATGTCGAAATTGATTTTTAGTGATGAAAGCACATTTTACATGTGTGGCACTGTCAACCGCCACAACGTACGCATTTGGGGCACTGAAAATCCCCATTCTGTAGTGGAACACTAGCGGGATTCCCCAAAAGTTAACGTGTTTTGCGCTATGTCCTCCTCACGTGTTTATGGGCCATTCTTTTTTACAGAGAAGACCATTACCGGTGTAGTGTACCTGGATAAGTTGCAGCTGTGGCTAATGCCGCAGTTAGAGGAACGTGAGGATGATTTCGAATTTCAACAAGACGGTACTCCTCCCCATTTTTTGTGTGATGTGCGTGAATACATGAACTCACACTTACCTCATCGATGGATTGGACGAGCTTCTGAAGATGACGTACCTCTTCTAAAGTGGCCTCCACGGTCACCGGATTTAACACCGTGTGACTTTTTCTTGTGGGGGTGGGGGTATGTGAAAGACCAGGTTTTTGTACAACCTATGCCACATGATTTAGCTGACCTGCGTGAAAGGATAACACGTGCTATCAATAGCATAGACAGAACCATGTTGAGTAGAGTAGGCAGGAACTGGACTATCGCATTGATGTATGCCGTGTGTCCAAGGGTTCACACATAGAACACCTGTAATGTATGTAAGTAAAACTTGAATAGTTTCGGAATAATTTTATATGTTTCTTTTTTTCATATTCGTCTTCGTTTTTTTTACTATAACGTTTCGAAACCCCGGAGGGAATTATGAATGACCCTGTACTACCTGAACACGTACATCCACATTCAGAATGATTTATTATAGAAAAAAATTGCTATTTAAATTATTCAACCAAACAGAAGCTCGTATTTACTTCCCTATGCTAGCTTCGCTGGGATCGGCAAAAATGCACTCTGTCCTTTCCATCAGCCCTTCTCTTTATACCGCCGCCCTCCTCCTCCCACCCATCGTCTGCTTCCCCACGGCCAAACTCGCTTCCCCTTGAGATGAGGAAGGGGAAGAACCGAGTTTGGCCGTGGCTTCCCATTCACTTCTCCTCTCCCTCCCACACTCTAGGCCTCTTCATTCTTCTGTCTTTCTCTCTTACCACGCTTTGTCTTCGACGTCTGCTCCCATTTCTTTCTCTCTCTTTCCTATATAGAGTGTGTATGCGTTGTGTGTGTGTATGTTTGTCCTTTTTTTTTTTTTTTTTTTTTTTTTTTTAAAGTCTTTTATTTGCATACGCTCACATGTATATATTTATGCACTTTATAAATTTATGCTATCTTTATTTTGTGTTTTCAGTATTCTTCCCGATTAATGGCAATGAAAATATATTACTTTTATTTGCGCAAATTTATTTCTCGTAGATTCTGTTTGTGCTTTCTCTTTCCTTCTTTTGCAAATATGATTTAAAACCAGAGTTTCATTTTATCGCTTAGGTATTTACTAACATTTAAAACAGTACATTAAAAATGTTATTACTAATGTATGTATATTAAACAGCCAAAATTTTTAGAAATTTTCGTACCTTTTATTTTACTTTTTTAAATCTCCTTCTTATTTGTCACGGTCAAGGTTCTTTGCTTCGTTTATGTTAATGAATTTTAGGTGGATTATTTTTGTGCTCTCTCTCTCTTTTTTTTCTTTTTTGCATACTATGTATCCACATGGATGAGTTTTATAATTCGTTTTCGGGTACCTTAAAATGCAATTATGTGTTACACAATACATATTAGTCCATGTATTGGCATTTTATTGCACTTTCACAATTGTGATAATCACATGTATTCATTTTTCTACTCAAATTAATTTTCTTATCCTCGAATTGTGAACATTTCTCTTCTCTGAATATATATTATTATTATTTAGCTTGTATGCTGTCAAAATGCTTTTCTAATTTCAAGTCTTTTCATAGCCTTAAACATTAATATAGTTACTAAATATTTGCATGTATTTTGCACAAAGCAGGTCTTTTTTCATCAGTTTTAATATTGAGTAATATTGGTAACAGCAGACATTAGCGTCATTTACGCCATTATCTACGTATGTATCCGTCATGTTATTTATTTAAGATTTTTGATATCATTGAGATATTAGCACTCATTTTTACTTATTTTGTTAGGAATGTATTTCTGATATTCGTCTTTCCTTATCTTCTTGTAAAACAAAATTTATCTTTGTAGCTTTACAAATGCATTTCTCATTGCTAACAAATATTATCCAATAGATATATTTATATACATGTGTATGTATGTGTTTTCTTTTTGTGCAATGTAATATTTGCTTCGTGTTATGTATTATTTGTATGTGCATGTCTGTTGCGTGTTGTTTGTTTGCACTATTTGAGTCTAAGTATGTGCGTAGATGTTATATTTTGTGTATGTGTATTTTGTGTACATGATTGTTGCTTGTATATTAAGTATAGTATGTCACTGATGTGTGTATATTGAATGTATTGTATGACTGCTACATATTTGTTGTGAATGTATGTATGTAGTGTTTGGCATGAGTTATGTTATGTGCGTCTATGTGTTTATGTGTGTATTGTATGCAGAGTGTTTGTGTGTGAATTGGTTTATTTGTGCGTGTATGTGTGTTGTATGTCTACTGTATGCGTGTGGCGTGTTTGTATGCATGCATGTGTCGAGCGTGCATGTGTTGTGTATGTGCGTGCATGTGTTGTGTATGTGCGTGCATGTGTTGTGTATGTGCATGCATGTGTTGTGTATGTGTGTGCATGTGTTGTGTATGTGTGTGCATGTGTTGCGTTTGTGAGTGTGTGTGTGCGTGGCCATATAAGAAAGCAAGAGAAAGAAATCCCAGAGGAGAAAAGAAGACAAAGAATGTGAAACGAAGGGAGGGAGAAAGAGGAGAATGAGAGGAGGAGCATTGCCGTCCGGGGGTTGTCCCTGGAAGGGGATGCTCAGGTAGAGTGTGAGAGGGTCGGAGAGAGGTGAATGGGAGGCGGACACGCGGTAGGAGAAGGAGGCAGTGGGGAGAAAGAGAGGTGATGATGGATTTTATTAAGGGAAGAAGAAGGACCGAGTGAGGAAAGGAAAAAGGAGAAAAAGGAGCAAAGAAGACAGGGGAAGAGTGCGGCGAACGGAGGAAGGGGCTCAGGGAGAAAGGATGTAAGAAGGAGAGCGGGAAAGACAGAAGGGAGCAGAGAGAAAAAAGAGAAAAATCCTGATCATAACCGAGTACAAAATTTTAGGAATAAAGTTTTGAAAAGATTTTACACCCCTGATTGAAGAGATGAAATAATATAAAAAAAAAAGATTAAAGATAACTAAATTTAAAAAACGATTGAAGAGGATTAAATTTTTCAAAAGTATTAAAGAGGATTATATGAAGAAGATTACTGAGCAGTGGTTTTAAAAGCCAAAAATAAAAAATAAAAAAAGTTACAGAATTTTTCTTTGCATTAAAGTGTGAAGTTTTAGTTTATGATTTTTAATTGACGAAATTAAATGTTCTTTAACGAGGTTATCAGTAGAGAAAAGACGAATTCCATTTGCTTGAGAAATAAATGCCTTTAAATCAGTGCTAACAAAAATATTTTTTACTTCTTAATTTTTAACATTTAATTTATTTTTAAAAATAATATTACTTCACTGAAAATATTCAAGTAGCTTTAACTTATGGCAATTATCAATATAGATTAAGTGCACCCTCCAGGATTTATGTAATCATAGACATTAAATATTTATCCACTTAAAGCCCGATAAATGTTTTTTTTTTTAACCTATTGCTCACAGAAGAAGAATATTAATAAAAGAAGCATATTAGATAAAAGAAAATAATCTGTAAATTTTCCAAGCAGTTCCTGAAGAAAAAAAAAACCAAAACTTCATCATAATAAACAAAACAAAGGAATTGCAAATGAATTATAAAATCACATCATAAATAAAAATAGAAAAAGCTGCTCATAAAAACTGTTCAGTAACAAAATAAGGAATCTGTGAATATTAAAAAATGAGCTTCTTTTAGATGGTTTTTTGCTGAAAAAAAAAAAAAAATAGAATTACGAATGTGCTACATAAATTACAGAGGTGTGAAAATTATTAGAATAATTGTGATTTTTTTCATTTTTTCTTGATTAATATTATAATACTTGCAATGTTTCATTAAAGGCAGTTTGATTTGTTAATATAGTTAATTTTTTACTCCCTTAGAACAGTTTTTGGGATATAATTTTGTTAAATGTTGCCATTTCTTAAAAAGAAAAATATTTGATCGAAAATAATCAAATTGTTTGCACTGTATTACGAATTTGTTTGATTAGCAAATGAATTTAAAATAAAATTTTAAAATTTTCTGCTTGCTTTGCGTGTATTAACTTTCTTTTCTTGAGTTGGAATCAGTATTATTTTATTCTTAAAACAAATATTTTTGCTGTTTTGGTTAGATATACGAATTAGTGGCTTATTTTCGATTGTGAAAGGATTATTGTGTGATTATGTGTATAGCAATTGATATTTCACCTAGAAAACTTGCTGAGGTAAAGTGTCTTATCCAAGAAAATAATTATACACAGCACGAAATCGATAAAATAGCAAAAGTATCGCAAGTATGTGTGAAGATCTTTGGCCTTCAAATGTGCATATGAAAATTCTAGAGTGGGAAATGCGGAAAGAAAAGTAAATTTACTGCAAGAACAGAAAGGAAATTAATTCAGAATTATAAAACTAACAGAAGAGCAACTAATCATGAACTAAAAATCTTTTTTGCAAGCGCATGGAATAAATGTATGCAATTCTTTTATTCGTAGAAAACTTATCTCAGCTGGACTCAGTGCTCACCATTCTCGAAAAAAGACTAAAATCATATCTACTATGGCAAAGATGGGACTTATCTGGGAAAAATTGTGCAAAAACCATTTGGAATTGGTTGGAGAAAAAAGAGAAATATTAATTTTCCCTTAATTAATGAGTTGAACTTAAATTATTCATTTCTTTTCTTGAAATCTATGTTTTTTGCATACTGAATAAAAATACAGAACTGTTTATAAATTTGATTAAAATTTATTTATAAGAATATTTCTCTACAAATTACATACCTTAAGTAATTTTATATCCTTCAGGTTTGTTTTTCTAATGAATCAAGGTTTACGATACCAGGAGAAAAAAAATCAATATGTCAGAAGAAGTACCAATGAAGAATTTTCCATAAATTGCCTAGCACAAACGGTTAAACATCCTACTAAAGAAATTTTTTGAAACGTGATGTTTTCTCAACTTACTAGACATTTTACATTGTAGAAGGCATAATGAACCAGTATCAGTGTAAAAAAGTGCTTGAACAAAGAGTAATTCTACAATTAGAAGACCGTTCCCCAAATGAAGACTTTATATTCATTCATGATGAAGCTCTGTCCCATAAAGTTTCATCTGTGACTAAATTTTTGGATGAAAATAAAATAAATAAAACTCTTCGATGGCCTGGAAACAGTCTAGATATCAATCTCAAAATGAATCTTGGCCATTGTAAAGAAAAAAATTAAAGGAATGCATCATTACAAACAAGAAAGATCTGATATGAAGACTCATTGGAATTTGGCATCGACATCGAAATACAAACTAATTGCTTAAAACCAATACAATGTTGGCAAAAACGTATCAAATCCTTAACAAAAGTAAATGGAATGCACACTAAATATTAAATGTGTCATTATTTTTTAAATAATGATCTATTTCTATAATGTATCAAAATTTTACTGTAAATTTTTCACAATTATTCTAATAATTTTCACACCTCTGTAAGTTGAAAGCTGATTAATCATCACATGCACCAGTTGAAAATATCAGAAACAATGTGCACTTTCTACGTATTTTAAAGAAGAAAAAACAAAGTTTAACAGCCATTATGATGAATACTGTCAATAGAAAATGAAATAATATATAAATCTATAGTACAGCTTTCAGGAATCCTTTTATGGGAAGTGGAATATCATAAAAATATAAACAGAATTATACATTATCAGGAGAACAAGTGGGTTTATTTCAGTGGAAGGAATTTATACAGAAGATAAACAAGTTCTTTTTATAGATTGTAATTATATGGTTTCGTTGCTTCAAGTAAAATTTCATCTGCACAGCTAAAACTTTTTGTTGGACGGTCAAGGTCTTATGATCAGGAAAGAATATTATTCATTATATGGAGAAAATATGACAATAATCAAACAATTATGTATTCATTTCTAAATTCTTCTTCTTCTCAAAATCACGTTATAATGTATACACAGATAACAATATTTTATGTCTTTTCTTTGTACCGAAAATTTAATACACATGTTTGTAAAAAAGTCTTTGTCTGTTTTAATGTTTCTGTGTTCTTATTGTCTCATAAATTCGATTTTAAATATTTTACTCGAACTCAGGGGCGTAAATCCCGGGGGGGGGGGGGTGGCACCCTCCCTGAGAAAATCAGTCGGAAAATTTCGCGTTTGGTCGGTAAATAATACACTTAATTGGAAAAAAAAATGGTACTTATCTATAAAAAAAACTATAAATTGGAAAAAATGAAAAAAATCAGTCGGCAAAATGTACGTTCAGTCGGGAAAACGTTATTTACTATAAGGGCTTACAAATTGGAAAAACGAAAAACTCAGTCGGAAAATTTACCATTTGATAGGGGAAATGTACGTATAGTCGGAAAAATGGTATTTACCTATAAGGACTTACAAATTGGAAAAATGAAAGAATCAATTGGAAAATGCACGTTTAGTCGGTAAAATGTTGTTTACTATCGAACTTACAAATTGAAAAAAACAAAAAAATCAATCAGAAAAATTCCCGTTCCATAGGAAAAATGTACGTTTAGTCGGAAAAATGGTATTTACCTAAATTGACTTACAAATTGAAAAAATGAAAAAATCAGTCGGAAAAATTTCCGTTCGATCGGGAAAATGTACGTTTAGTCAAAACCAATATATATATATATATTAAATTATAAAAACTTGTGAATTGGAGAATTTTTTTTATTGTAGTTTTTAATTAGAAGAAAAAGAAAAGAATTTTGAACAAAGAAAATTTACGTAAATTTGTTCTTAGTCGGAAATATTTCAGATTTTCTTCTTTAGATACAATCTATTCAGATGAATTGCGATTTGTCGAATATTGTGAGTTCAAAAACCTCGATATAATGAAAAAATACCTATATACATGTTCCGGCGATGTTAATTTTATATGAAACTTCGCTATTTTGATCAAAAACCTTGATATTCCGAATTTTTTTCGTGCACTTTGACTTCGAGCTATCGAGATTCTGTTGTATTGTCGAAAAATTTTGTACTTTGGTGTGGAAATTTAAGATATGCTGATTGAAGTCATGAAACTTCTTCATTTTCTCTAACTTTAAGTTTAGTTAGAAATGGATATCATTGGATTTAGGTGATATCCAATGAAAATTCAAAAATACTTAATTGCAAATACTTAGTGCTTTTCCTTATCAGCCGGAATATTTTCCAAGCTACACGAATTTAACTTTTAATCAAAAATAATTATGGTTTTATTTTTTTATTAACTACTTTTTTAATGTGAATTTTGTTTACTTTACATAATTTTAATGAAAATTGATGGATGAAAATTGAAAACACCCAAGTACTTTGAATTTTTACATCGAATTAAACTGGGTATTTTACAATCTATATCACTTTACTTCTATCGGAAACAAGTCGTTCGTTTTGCTTTTCCTTAATCAATTGTATTCAATTGTTTTTTCATATTATTATAACTACATTTTGTTTAGTCAGAAAAAACGTAGTTGACACCAAATTTTTACGCAGATTTAAAGTATGTCATTAGAAAGATTTATAAACTTAAATTTAAAAAAAGAAAGAAAAAGAAAAGAAAAAAAATATTTTTTTGACAAGCCTTTGGTCTTTACAATAGTACCTGAGCAATCAAATTTCAATTTTACTCATAAAAGAAACTCTAAAAAGATTTTAACTGATTGCTGAAAATTAAAAAGATTAAAAAAAAATCCACTTCCAGGTAATGCTTCGGCACACCCAGAAAACTTTAATCCTTCCCAGGTGTCAGTTACAAAACAAAACTACGACTGCACCACGATGGGCATTCCTACGAATCCTTTATAACCAATCTTCTTAATAATTCTATTCTGTTTAAACTATTAGTATTCTAGCTCATGATCATTTAGCAAGAAATCCTTAAGGCCGTTAATCGTTATATGTTGCTATTTATGAGAATATTTATATATATATTTAATAATTCAATATTTTTTGTACCAATTATGCCACCTCCTAAATGAAAACAACAAAAAATGCAATGCAAGTCGTGCAGCTCGGTTTTGTTGAGGCATCGTTTTATAGATCAACTGGCCATATTTCTGCAGTCGTTTTAGATAGGAACTTGAAATTCAAGAAAAAAATCTGATAAACAAATAATTAATGTATATTTTAGTATATTAGAAATTTTTCCCCTAAAGAGGTAAAGAAAGTCGAAATTTTTTTAATATTTGGTAGATCTCATCAGCCGTTTTAGATAGAAGGGTGGAATTAATGAAAATAAAACAACATTTAAAACAACATTTAAAACATTTTCAACAAGCTGTTAATATTTCTTCAAAATTTAGCAATTTTTTTAGACAAAATTGACACTTTAATTTTTAGAACCGGTTCTGAAACTGAAATCATCCTAATTTAAAAAAAGTATAACCAAAATAGAAAAAGTAAAAGCTAACCCGGTTGTAGATCTTCCTTAGCTATCGTATGCAAAAAAAATCATGTAAAAATATTAAAATTTGAGCGAGATATTTGAAACTAACGCAACCATAGACTTAATATTATCATCCGGGTCTTTTTCAGTGACTAGTGTGGCGCCTTAAGATCGGATCAAGTGAAGTTGAAGCATCTTCAGATTCCTTAAATGAGATCAGTTGAGAGCATATGAGAATTACTCTGTATTAAATGGCTAAGTAATATCGTTTCCTCCAGAAATTTTATAGATACGTTAAAAGAAAATTTTTCTAAATAATACATTTTAAATGCAATGTTTTAAATTTGATTTAATGCGAATCAATGTTTCGTTTCTTTTTTCCTGATGTACATAAATGTACATTTTTAATAGATAAAAAGTCCATCTCAAAATATGATTTAAAACTTTCGTGTAAATATATTAAAATTATGAAAGTTATTAATATGCCCAAAGTAAAAATAATATAAAAGTAAGTAAAATGCCCAATATTATTATTTGAGCATTTTAAATATGACGTAATATTTCACATTTATTATTTTTCACTCGTCATCTTTTAGTTACTATTGTAGAAAAAAATATTCGTCTAATGCAGGCATGTCAAACTCGTTTACAACCGCAGGTCAAATTCAGCATTTTATGCAAAGCCGCGGGCCACACAGAAAAGTTGATATTATTATTACCATTGTAAAGAATAAAAATTGCACGCACAAAACGTAGCAATATTACATAAATTACATAATTACACTATTTACATAAATTCCAAAGAAATATTTACGCAAATTCCAAAGTTGTTATTATTCATATTATTTTTATCATATTTTTCGAAAACAAAAACACTCAATATTATTTTTTTTTATCGACCAAATCTGCAAAATTTAATTAAATTTTCTAAATTCTATTTATTTTTAAAAATGATTCTATACACTGGACTGTTGATTTTTATCTTTCAAAGCTTCAATTTTCCGCTTTTTTCCAACTAAAAAAATTGAAATATATATCTCCAGAATCAGAAAATTTACTTTATAAGTTACCCCTACTTTATTATTATTATTTTATTATTAGGATGAGCGAAGCGAATCCTCTACTAGGCCACTCAAATGACATTTTGTCGTACACTTTGCAAAAAAACTATACAGTATTTTGACTTGAAATTAAACACAAATATAAATTATGATCTGTAGATTTGCAGAATATTATTTTTTTACAGAAATACTTTTCAAAAAATTGTTATTTTAATTAATTTATTTTATATGTTTTTCCATTACGAACGCATTTTTTCAAATAAAAAGTGAAACACGTACGTTTTCAGAAAAAAAAAAAAAAAAAAAAAAAAAAAAAACTTAAATCATGGGGTCAGTAATTATAGCTAGAATCATCATTAAATAAATAAATAAAATATATTTTCATTATTCTGATAAAATATCTCAAAAACTGCTTTCAGATGTTCAAACTATGCTAATTCCTTTTAACTATGTATAGTTTCATGATTTCTTTTATAAAATTTATAAAATACATTTTTTTTAGAAAAATTATAGCATATTTTTAATGAATTAAAATTTGTGAAAATTCTCTTATTAACATTCAATTATAAAAGTATTTTTCTGTGTTAGGAATTCAAATACACAATTTATTCTTATTTTGTGAAATCATTTAAGCAGACGATATTTATGAATTTTAAAAGAATTACATTATGTTTTTGTGATGTGGCAATAAAAGAATTGTAAACAAATAAAATTAATTAATATTTTGTATAATTCTACTTCGAAAATATTTTTATTTATACCAGTCTTATATCATAAATAAACAATCTGAGGAAATTCTTAGTTATTTGGTTGAAATACATTTTTAAATTAAAATGCGCCGAAACATAAAATTACATTTTTGCTTAATAAAGATGCAAAAGTAATTTTAAAAATATATTATTAGTTTGAAATATTTATCTTATAGCATAATACTTCGCGAATCCAAACAAAGCATGGTTTCTGCTAGTTATTTTTATACTTATTATTATTTATTTTATTCCATTATATTTATCTGGATGACTCGGATTTTTATTTATTATTTTATTCAGAATGCTATTATATTCTGAAGAGAAATATTTAACTTATTTAATAAGAAAATAAATAAGATAAGTATTACTATCTTCACTGATATACATCTGTTTCTGTTGTTTGCCGTTTATAAGACCGTAGCTTATTTTCCGCATATGCGTTCGAACAACTAAATTAATCGTAGGTAAAATATGAACGCTTGGCGGGCCACAGAGAAGATGTCGGAGGGCCATTTGTGGCCCGCAGGCCACGTGTTTGACATGCCTGGTCTAATGGCAATACTAACGTGGGTCAGATACCGTAGGTAAGGGGGCGCTATGGGCGGCTCAGCCCCCTAATTTATTTTGAACCCTCCCCCCTGGAAAAGATTCCCAGGTCACTAAATGAATTTCTGTTCCGAAAACTCAAATGAAATTCTGTTCAAAAATCTAATTTAGTTTTGAGACCCTTTCACAGTTTTGCAAAATTACTAAATTGTATTTAAAATAAGTGTTTCTACACTCCTTCATCCTATTTGTACTTATCAAGCTAACGTGAAGTTTAATTTTGCACCTGTTATGCACTCAAAATTTTCATCATCATATATTTTTGTTAGCATAAAATGTAGTTATTAGAACAGTTTAATAAGAAACTGCGTACCTACAATGTGAATATCCACTAATTTATCTTTCTGCGTCAGAGAGAGAGAAAAAAAATTATGAGCCCCTCTCCCCTATATTCTCTTGATCCCCCCCCCCTCTCCTATTGTTCACTTCTAGCTACGGCCCTGGCGTGAGTTACGCACGCGCTTTCTTTAACGTTTTAGATAGCATGCTTATGCTAAGCGTGCGTATCACTTTCGGTTTAGATTGAAATGTTGGTATGATGTTGATACAATTAGTATACTCACTTACACTAAAACACAAAAGGATATTGTATTTGGAGAAAAAGTAAGATTAAAAAAAAAAAAGATTTTTTTTTTTTTTTTTTTTTTTTTTTTTTTTTTTTTTTTTTAGAAATTTTAAAATAGAAAATTTCTCAGGGATACAAATGCTGGATAGATCTTTTTAAGATTCCATTCTCTGTTGTTATTTCATATGATCGAATATTCCCATTCCTTCCTGGAATTGCTTTCTGGATCGTTTTGTCGTTCCTTACAATTCCTGTCTTCTACTTTACTTTTAAACACACATTAATGTGGAAATTTGTGCAGAGGTACATAGTACAAAATACATTCATAAATACGTTTATAAGAAGCATGACTGTGCTAATGCACAAGTTGTTTCTGAAAAGTATGGTATAATTCATCACGATGCGAAGTTTCTTCATTTCTAAACATCCGATATGCGAGTTCATCTGAAGCTACTTACAGAGTTTTTGCTTATCCTATGCACCAAAAATCTCATTCAGTAATGCGACTAACGGTACTTTTATCAAACGAACAATACATATATTTTCATAATGACAATGCCGCTGAAGCCTTACCTCGAACGGAATTGAAAAACTCAAAGTTAATCGCTTGGTTTAGACTGAATAGTGGTCCGACGACAAAAAGTCCTCATATTTATCCAGAGACGCCATTTTATTATTCGTTTGACAATAAGAAACTAATCTGGAAAAAGAGCGTCAATTTGATTAAAATTGTACGTAGAATGTATAATGTTTCACCAAATGAATCTGAAAGGTATCCTCTCCTGCTGTTGCTGCTTCATGTAGAAGGTTCGATGAATTTTGAAGATATGAGAGCATATAAGAACATTACTTATTCAGCTTTCATATAAGCTGCAATGCAGCGAGGATTAATTCAACATGATAATGAATGATATCATCGTTCAAAGCAAGGACCCCTTATCATGTTATTATGATAAGTTAGCCTTGGTTCAAAGGATGCATCATTCTGCCAAATGCCACAGCAATTGAGATAATTATTTTCTTTCATTTAGCGGGTGTCCCAAAAATGACTGATGGATTTTAAAATTCAATAACTTGCAAACGGTGACAGCTATTTAAAAATTTTTTGCAGGAGGGTTTTGTATAATGTCAGGAGTTTTTTTTACCGTAATTTTTTATTTTAATTCGAATTTCAAACTATAGGTGGCGCTGACGGCGATTGAAGGCCAGGTGATCAGTGCTGGGTGAAGCGTCGACCTGATCTTCAATATTATTTATTTTATTAATCATTTTAATTTAATCAAATATATTCAATATATATTATTGCCCATTTTAAAAAATACAAAGTCTACAGCCCTAGAAATTGACAAATTGTTGACAAAAAAAATTCTAAGCGATAGAAAATGTTTAATTTTTTGTGGAAATGCAAGAAAAAGAATGGGAGGGGGGAGAGGAGAAAATCAGACCCTGAGCTTCTTTTTGCCTAAAAAGGATCGCTTAAATAAAATTATTAGAAACATTGCACGGTTTTAACTGTGTTTATCTAAATCAGTATTTATGTTCACCTATATGCATTCTATGCGATAGAAAATATTCAATTTTTTGTGAAAGTGAAAGGAAACAGAGATTGGGAGAGTATCTACAGTATATAACACCCTGAGCTTCTGTTTACTTAAAACGCCCCGTTTAAATATAATTTTTTAAAAAAAACCAAAAACATTACACGGTTTTAACTTTTATTGTAATCATAATGTAATATTTTCATCATGTGGAATTTTATAATAACTAGAGTTATGTGTAATAAATATTTTTGTTAACACTGTTATATAAGTTTTTAAAATACTTTTTAACCTGTAAACCCCACACTAATGTGGATTAGCTGAAACTTAAAGTTAAAATGTCGGCGTAATATTGAACATTCCTTAATAAATTTGTATTTTTAATTAAGCAAATAAGATTTCCCTATTATCAATATCTCTTTGAGATCCCTTATTAAATTTTACACATGATTCAAGTGGCTATATTTCATTATCTCTATATTAGTAACAAAATTAAACTTTAACTGCTGTTAGCGCTCTCACTAAACTCTTTTTTTTTGGGGGGGGGGAGGGGGGGGGGTCAAATTTCAGATTTTAACTTGTAGTTTCCAATTTAACTATAGGTACAACTAAAATTCTCTTCCGTTTGAAGTCCTCGTACTATTGTTAGAAATATTTAACTAGATTAAACTTAATTAAACTTAATCCTGTACAAAAACTTTAGTGCATACGTAGTACTCTATCAGTAGTTTTAACAATTGATACCCTTTTAAATGTAACTAATGTTACCGGTCTCACAGATCATTACTTTTTTGCAATTTTTATAGTTTAACTTGTCATTTTCAGTTTAATTACAAACACTATCGGATTTTTTGGAACTTTAGTACTATTACCAGTTCACTTTTAAATAGATGCATATTAATTATAATCGTCTTGTACAAAACGTTTAGTACAAAATACTATCCTATGAGTTATTCATGCCTTTTATTCATCTTTTGAACTTACGGTCTCACAGACCCCTTCACATTAGTTACGTTACAATTTATATCACATCAGTTAAAGGTTAAATTTTGAAAATTTTGAAAAAGAGAACACTGAAAAAGAGGACAGTTAAAATTTAGAATTCAGTTGAACAATCATGTGGGAATTTAATAGAAACCTAATTTTGAAAATGTATGAATTAGAATATGAAAAACATGTTGATATCATTTTATTTATAAGAGTTTAAAATAGTTTTTACATTAATATTGAAAAAGAAAGATCAGTTATGGGTATCGCCCCCCCCTTCCCTTTAATCTAACCATTTTAACAATAACAATAATGCTGTCTCATACGTAAAGTAAAAAAAAAAAACCCTTTTGGATGTAGTTCCGCCACTGTAAGGAATAAACCGGGGTAACGCCAAGGAATAGCGTTATTACCCCGATATACTTATTGAGCAGTTCATATTAAACTACAAACTATCTAGCGAACATATCCAAAATCTTCTACAATATTGTGAAAGTACATGAAATGCACTTCAAATTTAAATAGTAAATAAAATATTTCCTGGTAAATATACAGTCTTCACATTACAGAACTTACCTCGCAAATTTTAGATCAACCATTAATTTTAGTTGCTTATAAAAGCGATAAGACCTACAAATGGAACAAATTAACTTTAAGCTGTTGTTTGTGTTTTATATGACTCAGAGCCCTTCTGCGCAGAGCTCACAGGTGCCATTTTCCGGATTATTTCATAATTACGCGTAATATTAGCACTTGGCGTTATTACCCCTCCTAGCGTTATTACACCAGAACAACTTGCAATACAAATATTTGTTTTTGAGGAATACATAAGAAAAATTTTCTTTAAAAAGAAATCTTAGCACAGACTATAGGATGTTCCGAATTTGTAGAAAATTTAAGACATTCGGTTACGAAAATTCGGCCATAAAAAATTATTACGGTATAATATCGAGAATTTCGACAAATGGTCACCAAAGAAACCAATTTTGCCAATCGTCATCAGAGAAAAAAAGAAAAAAAAACCCAAGTTTTGCCATAGTAAAATAAAATAAAATATAAAAAACACGCTTTTTGTCAAAGAAATGCGGGTAAAATGCCAATCTTCGTTCACAAATCGTCAATTCCGTGAAAATGTCACGAAAAAAAAAAAAAAAAAAAACACTAATTTTTATTAAAGGATAGCAGAAAAACGTTAATTTTTTTGAAAAGATCTCAAAAACAAAGCGAATTCTATCAAAAGATTGCAAAAAAAAGCAAATATCGTTAAACAATTACAGATAAAGCGCGAATTTCATCAACAGATAGCGGAAAAACGCAAATTTTATGAAAGCATCTAAAAAAAAAAAAAAAAAAAAAAAAAAATTAAAGGGATGGCGTAAAATCGTGAAAATCGTAAAAGTATGGATATTAAAATTTGAATTTCGTCAAATAACAACGGGAAAAACTCGATTTTTGTTAGAAAATTGCGATTAAAAAAAAAAAAAAAAAAAAAAAACGAAATTTGACATAGGGTGGCCAGTTAGACACCTTATTGTTTGTCGCCGAATCAAAAAATTTAATCGCCCCGTGGCATGATGATTGGCGACCGTAAATCTGCACCTATAGTATATTCCAGCGTATATCCTAAAAATGACTTTCTGAAATAGAAAGTAAATGTTATAGAAGTATTTATGAAATAGACATTTCTGATAAATGTTGGTCAATAATGTTATATTCCTTCTTTGTATTAGCAATGAAATAATCTATATCCTTATTCATTCTTCCTTCCTGTTACTTCCTCTTTTATATCGCTACATATTCGAAAACTATCTATTAAAAAGGTAAAGGACGTGCTTCAAATAGGTGTGATCAAATGTTCACCGTTTGTGAAGGCGTAGCAGAGCTTTTAAAATATAAACTTTTAATTTAATTCGCTTATGAAACTGCATTGAATACGAATTTATTCTTCTCATAAAAATGTAAGTCTACACTTGTTTATTTAATATCTAAAAAAGTACTTCTTATTTTTATTTTATTTGTTTAGTCATTTATTTTATTTTTAATATTTAACATTTTATAGAGATAATATAATGCTGTTAAATCAAAATAAATCGTTTTACTCATAATAATGAATTACTTGATTAATAAAAAAAAACTCTAGACACAGCAGCAATTATTTTGAATCGATCGAAACAAATGAAAATATTAAATTACTTCACTTAAAAATTAAAAGTAATATCATGTTCCTATATTTTTAATATTACAGAATTAGTATATTCTAACATTAAAGAGACGGTCGACGTTAAAACATATTTTTTTTTATTTTTTCATATTCATCATAGAGTTATGAAATTTTGTGCAAATATAAATTTCATCCTAAGGACACTTTAAAAGAAATTTCCGCTCAAGTTATAATTTATAAGTAGTAATAATAATAATTTAAAATTTTAAATGGAATTTTAAAATACCTCATGCGTCTTAATTTTGTGATATTTTTCTTAATTTTACATTTTAATCACTTAAAACTCTATTACAAATAAATCTGTCAATCGGTTTTTAATCCCTTATTTAGGTAATTTTTTAAAGGTTTTTTTTTCTTTCTTAGTTCCACATCATTTTTCCTCAAAATTTCATCTTTTAATCAGTCAAATATCAAATTTAATTATAACAAAGAAGTAGAATTTTTAAATGTATGCACAGTTTCTTCATAAGCAATATTAGGATTCTTTCATATCAATTTTATGATTTTTTAATAAAAAATTAAGACTCGTGAAGCAGCTGAAAAATCTAAAAAAGTTGAAAAATCAGTTTTGAGAAAATTTGACTTAAAGTACATTAAAGGGACTTGGTATGAACTTCTTTATTATTATTACAAGGTAGAACCCGCCGAATTTCTACGACAGAAAATATTAAAGGAGGAGCTGTTTTATTGATTTATAACAAACCTACAAAATTAGTTACAATAAAAAATGCACCTTACCTTGCTAAGTCTAACTCTTAAACAAATGATATTTAAACTACAGTTAACAAAATACTCTTTATATAACTGAGAAATAGTTGAAATTAAACTTTAATCGTACATGTAAGACAAAAAAAAAAATAGATCTGTTATTATGATAAAGTTATTGATTAAGGCTCTTATGCTAGTATTTCAAAATGAAACAAAGCAAACTTTATTCCACTTTGTATCAATTATAGAATTACTTTTCCCGTGAAATCTAAACCCAACATCATTTTCACCATACCAAAATTTACAGGAGCACCTTGCATATTTACTTAAAAAAAACTTAAAATTCACTTAAAAATATTCACTTAAAAAAAAATGTATTTTAATTTGACCATTTTGATTCAAAACTCTAAGCTTCGATGCTATTAGCTGAAACAGATACTAAATTATTTATAATCTTTTAAGTGTACATGAATTTTTGTATTCAAAATTCACTGGGTTTTATAATAGAAAATATTCTTGACACAACACGCGTTTAAATTTCATTTTCTTTTCTCTTTTTGAGAGAATGGCAACATAAAGATACAGTAATAATTTTTCCCTTTTTTTTCTTTGCTTAGAAATGAAATATTCCTGTTGCCACAATTAGAGAAACGGTATTAAAAACAACAAAAAAATTAATATTTCAAAAATAAATTGAGATATAATTTTCAAATACATTGCATTTAAAGGTACATTTTTTTTTTTTTTTTTTTTTTTTTACTATACGATGGTGTAAAAATTAATATGTGCGATGTTTATAAGTTTAAAAATTTGTAGTAGTAAAAATTGCAAAACCGAAATTGCTTTTCAAATTTTTAAAGTGTTGCCATTCGCAAAATGATGTATGCGTTACGCACAGATACGTTTGGCCATTATAATATAGATAGATAGATTTAAGCATTTTAATCCTTCACTGCACGGTTTTTTTCTATTTTTATTAAAAAAAAAAAAAAAAAAATGAAATCTATATATCGGTCTAATACAGGGAAAAATAGTAAAGAAAAAAAAAATTCCAAAATTAAAGCTAAAACCTTACATACGAATTAATTATTTCCAGCTGAGCGAAAAATTGCCCAGGCCGGGAATCGAACCCGGATACTTGGCTTACAAGGCCAATGCTTTACCTGTTAAGCTATCTGGGCGATAGCCGGCTGGGATTTTTCGCTCAGATAACCTTATAGGTCGTAACATCTGGTCTGTTATTTGAAACAGCTCGCAGAATAAACCGCAGGTAATGGAACTCCACATAACGATGGATACGTAGATATACTATTATTTTTAACACAATCAAACTGATTGGTAAAGTTATCATACGAATTAATTATCTGAGCGAAAAATCCCAGCCGGCTATCGCCCAGATAGCTTAACAGGTAAAGCATTGGCCTTGTAAGCCAAGTATCCGGGTTCGATTCCCGGCCTGGGCAATTTTTCGCTCAGCTGGAAATAATTAATTCGTATGATAACTTTACCAATCAGTTTGATTGTGTTAAAAATAATAGTAAAACCTTACATTTTATGGCGTATATCCTATGTACACAATTAGGATTCTTTAGGAGCGTTTGTAATTATGTAAATACGTAGCACCTAGTTGTCGTTCAGTGCGTCCGTCTGTCCGTCCGCATATACAAACGCAAAAACTACCCAACCGAATCGTTTGAAATTTAAAATATATAATTATTACATAATTTTGTCGAGTCGTTTCAAATTTTATGAAAATCGGATGAATGGATCAATTATAGGGAAAATCAAAAGAATTCCATGACATTATGGTCAATGTGGGAAAAAGTTTCAAATTCATTTTAATCGTTTGAAATTTGAAATATATAATTATTACATAATTTTGTCGAGTCATTGCAAATTTTATGAAAGTCGGATGCATAGATCAATAACAGGGACAATCAAAAGTATTCCGTTACATTAAGGTCAATGGGGAAAAAGTTTCAAATGCATTTTACACGTTTGAAATTTAAAATATGTAATTATTACATAATTTTTTCGAGTCATTTCAAATTTATGAAAGTCAGATGCATAGATACGTCACAGGGACAATCAAAAGTATTCCGTTGCATTATGGTCAATGAGGAAAAAGTTTCAAATGCATGTTAATGATGTTACGCTTATTCGAACATAATAAAATTTATATGAATCTATGAAGTACATATTATAATATACATTTTGCACAAACTGGTGCAAATAACATTTGTTATTGATTTACAAGGCCACACAAAGGTATTCCATTACATAATGATACACGGAGAACATAATTTGGTGCACGTTTTAATTATATTAAACTATTTCACATTTTATGAATATGATATACGTTGCTGAGGTGTAATAAGAGTTACTATTCCTATATATTTACAGGTACACAAAAAAAAATTTCGTCCACTACACGGTATCCGAAGTATTGTCTAGTATAACAGCAAGATCTGAATATTTTTAAAACTTCGTTATCGTACGAACGCAGCTCATTTGCTACGCTTTACGTGCAATTTTCAACTTGTTAATATTGCAATGCTGTATTTTTCAATTAAATTGACTTAAACAAATTAATTTTACTTTCCTTAACATTTCCCAACTTTCTTTATATTGATATTTCTAAGTATTCAATAATAATAATAATAATTAAAGAAAATTTTGCCTTAACAGCTTGGTCGAATTTTTTTTGTTTTCGAAGTACAAACTCTAACATTATTAGTCCGGGAGCCGACCGTCGATTTACCTATGTATCGAGTAAAAGGACCGGACATACATCAAAATGTAGGTCTCCATGTGTACATTAAGAATATCACTGTCTGCCAGGTCCTATCCTGCCGGAACGCAAGGCAGCCGCACTTTTATGACGTCAATTTTGAGTGTTTGCCTATGTATCGAGTTCAAGGACCAGACATACATCAAAACGTAGATCTCAATGTGCACATTAAGAATATAACTGGCTGCCACATACATCAAAATGTAGGCTTCAATGTGCACATTAAGAATATCACTCGCTGCCAGGTCCTATCTTGCCGGAACCCGGTGGCAGCCGCACTTTTATGACGTCAAGTTTGAGTGTTTACCTATGTATCGAGTAAAAGGACCAGACATGCATCAAAATGTAGGTTTCAATGTGCACATTAAGAATATCACTGGCAGCCAGCTCCAATCCTGCCGGAACAAGGTGGCAGCCGCGCATTTATGACGTCAACTTTGAGTGTTTGCCTATGTATCGAGTACAAGCTGGCACAATCAGACATACATCAAAACGTAGGTCTCAATGTGCACACTAAGAATATAACTGACTGCCACATACATCAAAATGTAGGTTTCAATGTGCACATAAAGAATATCACTCGCTGCCAGGTCCTATCCTGCCGGAACCCGGTGGCAGCCGCACTTTTATGACGTCAATTTTGAGTGTTTACCTATGTATCGAGTTCAAGGACCAGACATACATCAAAACGTAGGTCTCAATGTGCACATTAAGAATATCACTCGCTGCCAGGTCCTATCCTGCCGGAACAAGGTGGCAGCCGCGCATTTATGACGTCAACTTTGAGTGTTTGCCTATGTATCGAGTACAAGGACCAGACATACATCAAAACGTAGGTCTCAATGTGCACATTAAGAATATCACTGACTGCCACAAACATCAAAATGTAGGTTTCAATGTGCACATTAAGAATATCACTGGCTGCCAGGTCCTATCCTGCCGGAACCCGGTGGCAGCCACACTTTTATGACGTCAATTTTGAGTGTCTGCCTATGTATCGAGTACAAGGACCCGACATACATCAAAATGTAGGTCTCAATGTGCACATTAAGAATATCACTCGCTGCCAGGTCCTATCCTGCCGGAACCCGGTGGCAGCCGCACTTTTATGACGTAAATTTTGAGTGTTTACCTATGTATCGAGTACAAGGACCAGACATACATCAAAACGTAGGTCTCAATGTGCACATTAAGAATATAACTGGCTGCCACATACATCAAAATGTAGGTTTCAATGTGCACATTAAGAATATCACTCGTTGCCAGGTCCTATCCTGCCGGAACCTGGTGGCAGCCGCACTTTTATGATGTCAATTTTGAGTGTTTACCTATGTATCGAGTACAAGGACCAGACATACATCAAAACGTAGGTCTCAATGTGCACATTAAGAATATAACTGGCTGCCACATACATCAAAATGTAGGTTTCAATGTACACATTAAGATTATCACTCGCTGCCAGGTCCTATCTTGCCGGAACCCGGTGGCAGCCGCACTTTTATGACGTCAAGTTTGAGTGTTTACCTATGTATTGAGTAAAAGGACCAGACATGCATCAAAATGTAGGTTTCAATGTGCACATTAAGAATATCACTGGCAGCCAGCTCAAATCCTGCCGGAACAAGGTGGCAGCCGCGCATTTATGACGTCAACTTTGAGTGTTTGCCTATGTATCGAGTTCAAGGACCAGACATACATCAAAACGTAGGTCTCAATGTGCACATTAAGAATATCACTGACTGCCACAAACATCAAAATGAAGGTTTCAATGTGCACATTAAGAATATCACTGGCTGCCAGGTCCTATCCTGCCGGAACCCGGTGGCAGCCACACTTTTATGACGTCAATTTTGAGTGTCTGCCTATGTATCGAGTACAAGGACCCGACATACATCAAAATGTAGGTCTCAATGAGCACATTAAGAATATCACTGGCAGCCAGGTCCAATCCTGCCGGAACCCGGTGGCAGCCGCACTTTTATGACGTCAAGTTTGAGTGTTTACCTATGTATCGAGTAAAAGGACCAGACATACATCAAAACGTAGGTCTCAATGTGCACATTAAGAATATAACTGGCTGCCACATACATCAATATGTAGGTTTCAATGTGCACATTAAGAATATCACTCGCTGCCAGGTCCTATCCTGCCGGAACAAGGTGGCAGCCGCGCATTTATGACGTCATCTTTGAGTGTTTGCCTATGTATCGAGTACAAGGACCAGACATACATCAAAACGTAGGTCTCAATGCGCACATTAAGAATATCACTGACTGCCACAAACATCAAAATGAAGGTTTCAATGTGCACATTAAGAATATCACTGGCTGCCAGGTCCTATCCTGCCGGAACCCGGTGGCAGCCACACTTTTATGACGTCAATTTTGAGTGTCTGCCTATGTATCGAGTACAAGGACCCGACATACATCAAAATGTAGGTCTCAATGTGCACATTAAGAATATCACTGGCAGCCAGGTCCAATCCTGCCGGAACCCGGTGGCAGCCGCACTTTTATGACGTCAAGTTTGAGTGTTTACCTATGTATCGAGTAAAAGGACCAGACATGCATCAAAATGTAGGTTTCAATGTGCACATTAAGAATATCACTGGCAGCCAGCTCCAATCCTGCCGGAACAAGGTGGCAGCCGCGCATTTATGACGTCAACTTTGAGTGTTTGCGTATGTATCGAGTACAAGCTGGCACAATCAGACATACATCAAAACGTAGGTCTCAATGTGCACATTAAGAATATAACTGGCTGCCACATACATCAAAATGTAGGATTCAATGTGCACATTAAGAATATCACTCGCTGCCAGGTCCTATCCTGCCGGAACCCGGTGGCAGCCGCACTTTTATGACGTAAATTTTGAGTGTTTACCTATGTATCGAGTAAAAGGACCAGACATACATCAAAACGTAGGTCTCAATGTGCACATTAAGAATATAACTGGCTGCCACATACATCAAAATGTAGGTTTCAATGTGCACATTAAGAATATCACTCGCTGCCAGGTCCTATCCTGCCGGAACCCGGTGGCAGCCGCACTTTTATGACGTCAATTTTGAGTGTTTACCTATGTATCGAGTACAAGGACCAGACATACATCAAAACGTAGGTCTCAATGTGCACATTAAGAATATAACTGGCTGCCACATACATCAAAATGTAGGTTTCAATGTGCTCATTAAGAATATCACTCGCTGCCAGGTCCTATCTTGCCGGAACCCGGTGGCAGCCGCACTTTTATGACGTCAAGTTTGCGTGTTTACCTATGTATCGAGTAAAAGGACCAGACATGCATCAAAATGTAGGTTTCAATGTGCACATTAAGAATATCACTCGCTGCCAGGTCCTATCCTGCTGGAACCCGGTGGCAGCCGCACTTTTATGACGTCAATTTTGAGTGTTTACCTATGTATCGAGTTCAAGGACCAGACATACATCAAAACGTAGGTCTCAATGTGCACATTAAGAATATAACTGGCTGCCACATACATCAATATGTAGGTTTCAATGTGCACATTAAGAATATCACTCGCTGCCAGGTCCTATCCTGCCGGAAACCGGTGGCAGCCGCACTTTTATGACGTCAAATTTGAGTGTTTACCTATGTATCGAGTAAAAGGACCAGACATGCATCAAAATGTAGGTTTCAATGTGCACATAAAGAATATCACTGGCAGCCAGGTCCAATCCTGCCGGAACAAGGTGGCAGCCGCGCATTTATGACGTCATCTTTGAGAGTTTGCCTATGTATCGAGTACAAGGACCAGACATACATCAAAACGTAGGTCTCAATGTGCACATTAAGAATATCACTGACTGCCACAAACATCAAAATGAAGGTTTCAATGTGCACATTAAGAATATCACTGGCTGCCAGGTCCTATCTTGCCGGAACCCGGTGGCAGCCACACTTTTATGACGTGAATTTTGAGTGTCTGCCTATGTATCGAGTACAAGGACCCGACATACATCAAAATGTAGGTCTCAATGTGCACATTAAGAATATCACTGGCAGCCAGGTCCAATCCTGCCGGAACCCGGTGGCAGCCGCACTTTTATGACGTCAAGTTTGAGTGTTTACCTATGTATCGAGTAAAAGGACCAGACATGCATCAAAATGTAGGTTTCAATGTGCACATTAAGAATATCACTGGCAGCCAGCTCCAATCCTGCCGGAACAAGGTGGCAGCCGCGCATTTATGACGTCAACTTTGAGTGTTTGCGTATGTATCGAGTACAAGCTGGCACAATCAGACATACATCAAAACGTAGGTCTCAATGTGCACATTAAGAATATAACTGGCTGCCACATACATCAAAATGTAGGATTCAATGTGCACATTAAGAATATCACTCGCTGCCAGGTCCTATCCTGCCGGAACCCGGTGGCAGTCGCACTTTTATGACGTAAATTTTGAGTGTTTACCTATGTATCGAGTAAAAGGACCAGACATACATCAAAACGTAGGTCTCAATGTGCACATTAAGAATATAACTGGCTGCCACATACATCAAAATGTAGGTTTCAATGTGCACATTAAGAATATCACTCGCTGCCAGGTCCTATCCTGCCGGAACCCGGTGGCAGCCGCACTTTTATGACGTCAATTTTGAGTGTTTACCTATGTATCGAGTACAAGGACCAGACATACATCAAAACGTAGGTCTCAATGTGCACATTAAGAATATAACTGGCTGCCACATACATCAAAATGTAGGTTTCAATGTGCGCATTAAGAATATCACTCGCTGCCAGGTCCTATCTTGCCGGAACCCGGTGGCAGCCGCACTTTTATGACGTCAAGTTTGCGTGTTTACCTATGCATCGAGTAAAAGGACCAGACATGCATCAAAATGTAGGTTTCAATGTGCACATTAAGAATATCACTCGCTGCCAGGTCCTATCCTGCTGGAACCCGGAGGCAGCCGCACTTTTATGACGTCAATTTTGAGTGTTTACCTATGTATCGAGTTCAAGGACCAGACATACATCAAAACGTAGGTCTCAATGTGCACATTAAGAATATAACTGGCTGCCACATACATCAATATGTAGGTTTCAATGTGCACATTAAGAATATCACTCGCTGCCAGGTCCTATCCTGCCGGAACCCGGTGGCAGCCGCACTTTTATGACGTCAAGTTTGAGTGTTTACCTATGTATCGAGTAAAAGGACCAGACATGCATCAAAATGTAGGTTTCAATGTGCACATTAAGAATATCACTGGCAGCCAGGTCCAATCCTGCCGGAACAAGGTGGCAGCCGCGCATTTATGACGTCATCTTTGAGCGTTTGCCTATGTATCGAGTACAAGGACCAGACATACATCAAAACGTAGGTCTCAATGTGCACATTAAGAATATCACTGACTGCCACAAACATCAAAATGAAGGTTTCAATGTGCACATTAAGAATATCACTGGCTGCCAGGTCCTATCCTGCCGGAACCCGGTGGCAGCCACACTTTTATGACGTCAATTTTGAGTGTCTGCCTATGTATCGAGAACAAGGACCCGACATACATCAAAATGTAGGTCTCAATGTGCACATTAAGAATATCACTGGCAGCCAGGTCCAATCCTGCCGGAACCCGGTGGCAGCCGCACTTTTATGACGTCAAGTTTGAGTGTTTACCTATGTATCGAGTAAAAGGACCAGACATGCATCAAAATGTAGGTTTCAATGTGCACATTAAGAATATCACTGGCAGCCAGCTCCAATCCTGCCGGAACAAGGTGGCAGCCGCGCATTTATGACGTCAACTTTGAGTGTTTGCGTATGTATCGAGTACAAGCTGGCACAATCAGACATACATCAAAACGTAGGTCTCAATGTGCACATTAAGAATATAACTGGCTGCCACATACATCAAAATGTAGGTTTCAATGTGCACATTAAGAATATCACTCGCTGCCAGGTCCTATCCTGCCGGAACCCGGTGGCAGCCGCACTTTTATGACGTAAATTTTGAGTGTTTACCTATGTATCGAGTACAAGGACCAGACATACATCAAAACGTAGGTCTCAATGTGCACATTAAGAATATAACTGGCTGCCACATACATCAAAATGTAGGTTTCAATGTGCACATTAAGAATATCACTCGCTGCCAGGTCCTATCCTGCCGGAACCCGGTGGCAGCCGCACTTTTATGACGTCAATTTTGAGTGTTTACCTATGTATCGAGTACAAGGACCAGACATACAACAAAACGTAGGTCTCAATGTGCACATTAAGAATATAACTGGCTGCCACATACATCATAATGTAGGTTTCAATGTGCACATTAAGAATATCACTCGCTGCCAGGTCCTATCTTGCCGGAACCCGGTGGCAGCCGCACTTTTATGACGTCAAGTTTGCGTGTTTACCTATGTATCGAGTAAAAGGACCAGACATGCATCAAAATGTAGGTTTCATTGTGCACATTAAGAATATCACTGGCAGCCAGCTCCAATCCTGCTGGAACAAGGTGGCAGCCGCGCATTTATGACGTCAACTTTGAGTGTTTGCCTATGTATCGAGTACAAGGACCAGACATACATCAAAACGTAGGTCTCAATGTGCACATTAAGAATATCACTGACTGCCACAAACATCAAAATGAAGGTTTCAATGTGCACATTAAGAATATCACTGGCTGCCAGGTCCTATCCTGCCGCAACCCGGTGGCAGCCACACTTTTATGACGTCAATTTTGAGTGTCTGCCTATGTATCGAGTACAAGGACCCGACATACATCAAAATGTAGGTCTCAATGTGCACATTAAGAATATCACTGGCAGCCAGGTCCAATCCTGCCGGAACCCGGTGGCAGCCGCACTTTTATGACGTCAAGTTTGAGTGTTTACCTATGTATCGAGTAAAAGGACCAGACATGCATCAAAATGTAGGTTTCAATGTGCACATTAAGAATATCACTGGCAGCCAGCTCCAATCCTGCCGGAACAAGGTGGCAGCCGCGCATTTATGACGTCAACTTTGAGTGTTTGCGTATGTATCGAGTACAAGCTGGCACAATCAGACATACATCAAAACGTAGGTCTCAATGTGCACATTAAGAATATAACTGGCTGCCACATACATCAAAATGTAGGTTTCAATGTGCACATTAAGAATATCACTCGCTGCCAGGTCCTATCCTGCCGGATCCCGGTGGCAGCCGCACTTTTATGACGTAAATTTTGAGTGTTTACCTATGTATCGAGTACAAGGACCAGACATACATCAAAACGTAGGTCTCAATGTGCACATTAAGAATATAACTGGCTGCCACATACATCAAAATGTAGGTTTCAATGTGCACATTAAGAATATCACTCGCTGCCAGGTCCTATCCTGCCGGAACCCGGTGGCAGCCGCACTTTTATGACGTCAATTTTGAGTGTTTACCTATGTATCGAGTACAAGGACCAGACATACATCAAAACGTAGGTCTCAATGTGCACATTAAGAATATAATTGGCTGCCACATACATCAAAATGTAGGTTTCAATGTGCACATTAAGAATATCACTCGCGGCCAGGTCCTATCCTGCCGGAACCCGGTGGCAGCCACACTTTTATGACGTCAATTTTGAGTGTCTGCCTATGTATCGAGTACAAGGACCCGACATACATCAAAATGTAGGTCTCAATGTGCACATTAAGAATATCACTGGCAGCCAGGTCCAATCCTGCCGGAACCCGGTGGCAGCCGCACTTTTATGACGTCAAGTTTGCGTGTTTACCTATGTATCGAGTAAAAGGACCAGACATGCATCAAAATGTAGGTTTCAATGTGCACATTAAGAATATCACTGGCAGCCAGCTCCAATCCTGCCGGAACAAGGTGGCAGCCGCGCATTTATGACGTCAACTTTGAGTGTTTGCCTATGTATCGAGTACAAGGACCAGACATACATCAAAACGTAGGTCTCAATGTGCACATTAAGAATATCACTGACTGCCACAAACATCAAAATGTAGGTTTCAATGTGCACATTAAGAATATCACTCGCTGCCAGGTCCTATCCTGCCGGAACCCGGTGGCAGCCGCACTTTTATGACGTCAATTTTGAGTGTTTACCTATGTATCGGGTACAAGGACCAGACATACATCAAAACGTAGGTCTCAATGTGCACATTAAGAATATAACTGGCTGCCACATACATCAAAATGTAGGTTTCAATGTGCACATTAAGAATATCACTCGCGGCCAGGTCCTATCCTGCCGGAACCCGGTGGCAGCCACACTTTTATGACGTCAATTTTGAGTGTCTGCCTATGTATCGAGTACAAGGACCCGACATACATCAAAATGTAGGTCTCAATGTGAACATTAAGAATATCACTGGCAGCCAGGTCCAATCCTGCCGGAACCCGGTGGCAGCCGCACTTTTATGACGTCAAGTTTGAGTGTTTACCTATGTATCGAGTAAAAGGACCAGACATGCATCAAAATGTAGGTTTCAATGTGCACATTAAGAATATCACTGGCAGCCAGCTCCAATCCTGCCGGAACAAGGTGGCAGCCGCGCATTTATGACGTCAACTTTGAGTGTTTGCGTATGTATCGAGTACAAGCTGGCACAATCAGACATACATCAAAACGTAGGTCTCAATGTGCACATTAAGAATATAACTGGCTGCCACATACATTAAAATGTAGGTTTCAATGTGCACATTAAGAATATCACTCGCTGCCAGGTCCTATCCTGCCGGAACCCGGTGGCAGCCGCACTTTTATGACGTCAATTTTGAGTGTTTACCTATGTATCGGGTACAAGGACCAGACATACATCAAAACGTAGGTCTCAATGTGCACATTAAGAATATAACTGGCTGCCACATACATCAAAATGTAGGTTTCAATGTGCACATTAAGAATATCACTCGCGGCCAGGTCCTATCCTGCCTGAACCCGGTGGCAGCCGCACTTTTATGACGTCAAGTTGGAGTGTTTACCTATGTATCGAGTAAAAGGACCAGACATGCATCAAAATGTAGGTTTCAATGTGCACATTAAGAATATCACTGGCAGCCAGGTCCAATCCTGCCGGAACAAGGTGGCAGCCGCGCATTTATGACGTCAACTTTGAGTGTTTGCCTATGTATCGAGTACAAGGACCGGACATACATCAAAATGTAGGTCTCAATGTGCACATTAAGAATATCACTGTCTGCCAGGTCCTATCCTGCCGGAACCTGGTGGCAGCCGCACTTTTATGACGTCAATTTTGTGTGCTTACCTATGTATCGAGTACAAGGCCAAGACATGCTGTGCGCATTAAGAATATCACTGGCTGCCAGGTCCTATCCTGCCGGAACCCGGTGGCAGTCGTACATTTATGACGTCAATTTTGAGTGTTTGCCTATGTATCGAGTACAAGGACCGGACATACATCAAAATGTAGGTCTAAATGTGCACATTAAGAATATCACTGGCTGCCAAGTCCTATCTTGTGATCATCAGCCAGTGATATTCTTAATGTGCACATTGAGACCAACATTTTGATGTATGTGGCAGCCAGTGATATTCTTAATGTACACATTGAGACCTACATTTTTATGTATGTCCGGTCCTTGTACTCGATATATAGGCAAACACTCAAAATTGACGTCATAAAAGTTCGGCTGCCACCAGGTTCCGGCAGGATAGGACCTGGTAGCCAGTTATATTCTTAATGTGCACATTGAGGCCTACATTTTGATGTATGTCTTGGCCTTGTACTCTATACATAGGTAAACACTCAAAATTGACGTCATAAATGTGCGGCTGCCACCGGATTCCAGCAGGATAGCACCTGGCTGCTAGTGATATTCTTAATGTGCACATTGAGACCTACATTTTGATGTATGTCGGGTCCTTGTACTCGATACAAAGGCAGACACTCAAAATTGACGTCATAAAAGTGTGGCTGCCACCGGGTTCCGGCAGGATAGGACCTGGCAGCGAGTGATATTCTTAATGTGCACATTGAAACCTACTTTTTTATGTATGTCTGGTCCTTTTACTCGATACATAGGTAAACACTCAAACTTGACGTCATAAATGTGCGGCTGCCACCGGATTCTGGCAGGATAGCACCTGGCTGCTAGTGATATTCTTAATGTGCACATTGAGACCTACATTTTGATGTATGTCGGGTCCTTGTACTCGATACATAGGCAGACACTCAAAATTGACGTCATAAAAGTGTGGCTGCCACCGGGTTCCGGCAGGATAGGACCTGGCAGCGAGTGATATTCTTAATGTGCACATTGAAACCTACATTTTGATGTATGTCTGGTCCTTTTACTCGATACATAGGTAAACACTCAAACTTGACGTCATAAATGTGCGGCTGCCACCGGATTCCGGCAGTATAGCACCTGGCTGCTAGTGATATTCTTAATGTGCACATTGAGACCTACATTTTGATGTATGTCGGGTCCCTGTACTCGATACATAGGCAGACACTCAAAATTGACGTCATAAAAGTGTGGCTGCCACCGTGTTCCGGCAGGATAGGACCTGGCAGCGAGTGATATTCTTAATGGGCACATTGAAACCTACATTTTGATGTTTGTGGCAGCCAGTGATATTCTTAATGTGCACATTGAAACCTACATTTTGATGTATGTCTGGTCCTTTTACTCGATACATAGGTAAACACTCAAACTTGACGTCATAAAAGTGCGGCTGCCTTGCGTTCCGGCAGGATAGGACCTGGCAGACAGTGATATTCTTATTGTGCACATTGAGACCTACATTTTGATGTATGTCCGGTCCTTTGACTCGATACATAGATAAATCGACGGACGGCTCCCGGACTATATGGCAAAATGCAGCCACCTGACATGGACAAAATAAATGTTATCACATTCTTTGGGCGATTCTATTGGTTAAATTTATGGAACACAATGACAATTATAGTGTTTTTAGATATGTGTCAGATGTGGCACTCGTTACAGTAAAGGGTTAAGGTACGTTTGAGGGAAAAACCAGATCTTGAAATAAAATAAAAGAAAAAGGAGAAATGATTTTCAATTTACCAACTGAAGACGTTTCAGTTGGAATGAAAACGTTATAGGAATTAATCTTTTAACCCTTTCATTCCCATGGTAAAATACGTTCTAGAAAATCCATAGTTCAAAGAATCTGAATTTACACCACAAAAGTTCAATGATTAATTTCTGTTTATTTAATTATGGAATTTTTGCTATTACATAAAACAAGTATTTCTATTTTAATTTTCTGGTATGAATTGGAAATATCAGAATTAAATATAGCAATAAAATAAATAATGCCATTTGGACTCACTGGGAATGAAAGGGTTAAATGTCATGCATAGTGTACATATTTTTTTAGTATTGCACCTCTATATTTATGAAAATGACGATGTCTATCGCAGTAAATAAAATATTTTTTATGATATAAAGTAACGCCTTCAATTAATATAAAAACAACAGCAAAAATAACTATAAAAAAATATTTAAAATTATACTTATATGTGTCTTATTCCACCTTATATGTCCTTATGTTTACCTATGTCGCGTTTTATTTCGTTTCATGTTTGTCGCAGGTGTGTGCTCGTGAAGACTTATTACATCTCGTGCTGCAGTTGCAGCCTTACCGACATTTAAGAGTGAGAGATGTTAATCTGGGTATCGTCTTCGTAGCTTAATGGAAGAGCACAGGATCGATATTTGCGGGATCCGAGTTCGATTCCCGTCTTGAGCATTTTTCACTCGGTCAATTTGCGCTTGTAAAAAATTTAACGGATTTATCTTTTTTTTTTCTTTTTTTTTGGTTAATACGTTGAGTGCCACGTCAGTCACACTGAACTGCCCGTTTATGCCGCATCAATCACCAATGACTGAGAATCTAAAGTATTATATAAAACTAAAAAATGTATATTGTTTTAAGTAATTACTGAAAATTTATTTAAAATTTACTTAACTTTTTTTTATTACGGAATTATACTTTTTAATTATTTAAAACAATATAAATGTTTTAGTTTTGTATCATATTTTACACTGTCAATCACCGGTGACTGACGCAGCCTGAACGGAAAGTTCAGTGTCAATCACCATGGCACTCAACGTGTGTAATTAAACTTGAAAAGAATATAGACCAACACAGTGGCGTAGCTAGAATGGACGGCACCTGGGACGGATGCAAATGGTGTCATCCTTACTTACAAGGGTGTCACCCCCCCCCCCCCCCCCGCCCCATCCTTCATATTTTTTCAATCACAATTTTACGTTATTACAACAAATGACCATACCATTCCTCATTTATTTTTTGTTCTCCCCCCCCCCCTGCATAAATAATAATAATAATAAAAAAGAACCACAGGAGTCACTCATTACATAATTCACGTAAGTTAAAGCGGTGTCTATGTGTAAAAGATAAGTATTTCAGTTAAAGTTTATTTTCGGTACCGTTCGTTGGATAGGTTGGTTTTTGTTCGCTGGTGCATGTTTTATTCAGAAAAAATTCACATTCTCAAAGGAAAGAAAATTATCTCTGTTGCGTTGTATGCTACAGTTTTCATTTTATTTCAGAATTCTTTTCCAAAATCTATATATAATATGTATGTAGATTTGCAAAAAGAGTTTGGATGACACCCCTTAGAGGGTGCTACGCCGCTTGCTATGCCACTGGACCAACATGCCAGTTATTAGAGAAAAAAAAAGTATACATTGTTTTAAACACGCTGTATACGTGTATGTATTTGTTTTCAATAAAAGTCCATACATTAAAATAATTGTATATTTTCCAGGTTTGAATATTACTTCATTTTTGTACTTTTTGCTGCGTGCAGTGTTCACTGTAATGAGACGTCAACTTGCAATCAGAAAGAGATCCCCAGTTCTTATCTGAGCGTAGCAATGGACATGATTTCGAAAGCTATACATAGTATTCCTACATGTAAGAGAGACTATTTTTACATTAATTTCTGTACTACTGCAAATTAATCATTTATTATTTACTAGCTGCCCTGGCGACCAGTTTGGTCTCCAGGGTTTTGGTCATTGATTTTTTCTGTAAAATTCCTTTAATGATGCCCACCTTTACGTTAAAACAAGATATTGTTGCTAATATCTGTTTCGAGTATATCTCCGATCCCTGAACTATTTTTCATTAAGAAAAGAAAAAAAAACTATCGCCAAATTATTTACCAAATTTTAACACCAAATAAATAATGGACGTCAACTGAAGCTGTCCTATTCTATAAATGTGTTACCATATTTTTTTCAGTGCTTGTTATCTTTAACAGCACGCCGTCCCTCTTTAATGATGTAGTTCTTATTTAAAATAACGGATGAACTAATAA
This sequence comes from Maratus speculifer, assembly GCA_964019185.1. NCBI lineage: Eukaryota > Metazoa > Arthropoda > Arachnida > Araneae > Salticidae > Maratus > Maratus speculifer. The sequence goes on from OZ025289.1 coordinate 309,041,894, forward strand.
AACATCTTTGTGATTACAGAAAAACATCGACCTAAACATCTCTTTATGAAGTATCGAACATGTGTAACGAATCTGAAATCAAGTGAATATGACATCAAGATCATTCATTCTTGCTGTGTGAATGATTGCCTCCATAAATTAATATTTTTTTTCGTTCAATAAAGAAAGAATGTATTTTGCTGTTGCTTGTTTACCTTGATGGAAAGAAATATGAACTGCCAATCTAATTTTAACTGAAATTATCTCGAAAGAAGTAATATTTTTGAATATAACTGATCTCTCAAACATTTTTTATTTTTTAAGATTTTTTTTAATCCAATTTTATGATTGAATTTTTATGTGAGGCGGATTCAAATCTCGGCGACAGCATTTTCCGCCTCGCTAGCTTTTATATTTTGGGTGTGTAAATTAAAAACAGTGCTTTAATATTGAAATAAAATGTTTTCGCATATGTTAGTATTATTACTATTAATTATTTATTTAGATATTTTTCCATTTTATGGGGCTTGGCTTTTATCAAAAAGCTTGGTATAGTTCTGGAATCAAAAAGGAAGATATGTTGCCAAAATATATAAACAGCTCTGGAAATAAACCTGATGAACATTCATTTTTATTTATATGTAATTATATAGGTGTATAAGCGTTTTATTTATACACACACTCACGCATACATATATATATATATATCATATTTTTAATGTAGAAATTACTTCTGTTTCTATATAAAAATTGATAAAGGCTTCTTTATATTAAATAAATTGTATTTACATGGGGAAAAATGCTTTTTTATATGAAACAGTAAACTGGTTGCTAGAAAATATGTTGCCAGATTTCTTTTACCAAGCATCTTTTCTATTAAAAGATTGAATAATATAAATTAAGACAGACCTGAATACATTTAATACTTCTATCTTCAATAGAAAAAAATATTGTAGTCGAATTTTTTTCGACTTCCGTTCGACGGATTTACACGTTTTAGGGGTCAGAGATTCCAAAAAACATGTTTTTACAACATGTCTGTCTGTCCGTGTGTCTGTGTGTGTGTCCGTATGTCGCCATTCTACCATCAAAAAATGTATGAAGATATGCATAGAATTAAACCAAAATTTTTGTGAATGTTTCTGGCTGTGGCAAGCAGGTCCTACTTCAGTTTTGAAATATTCCGCTTGAAGGGGGCGCTGCATTCGCGATTTTTGTGCCACTTTCAATATTATACCGACCAAAAGTGTATGACGTTATGCATCGAATTGAACCAAATTTTTTGTGTAAGTGTATGGCTATGGCTAGTTGGTATTCCCTGAATTTTAAAAAATTCGCCTGAAGGGGGCGCTGCAATCGCGATTTTTGTTCCATTTTCAATATTGTACCGACTAAAAGTGTATGAAGTTATGCATCGAATTGAACTAATTTTTTTATGTAAATGTTTGACTATTGTTAGTTGGTCCTCCTTGAATTTGAAAAAAATCCGCTGGAAGGGGGCGCTGCAACAGCGATTTGCGTGCCATTTTCAATATTGCACCACCTAAAAGTGTATGAAGTTATGCCTAAAACTGTCCTAAAATTTTTGTGTATGATTATTTTTAGTATGGTAAGTTGGTCCTCCCAGAATTTGAAAAAAAAATCTGCCTATCATTCTATTGTCCATTGGCTCGTGCAGAGACGGAAACTTGTTTTACTCCGATTAATTGACTGAAGCAGAAATTTTAGATGAAAATAAAAGTTGGTATAGTATTGAATTAAAATTATTAAAGAATTGACACGAGTAACTATATTTTTAAATATCAAAATGTACGTATGAGATAGAAGAAAGTTTTGGGATTGGCACATCCAACTAGTATAGTAAATAAATATAGGCTGTTTTTTGACAATTTTTCTGCTTATCACTGTTAAAATTTAATATGAAATATACATGTTTTATAAAAATTCAAATAAAATTAAGAAAAAATAAAGTCGATTAAGACTAGAAATTCCGAACTCGAACCGATGTTGGCAATTCTAATTAGTTCACTATCAAAACTCGCGTCAGAACAAGCGTCACTTGTAATTCGCTTGCCGATGTATAATCATAAGGGATCCGATTACGGTAACCGGCTGGCTGCTGGACAATCTGCGGACACTTCATCAAAACCGAACAGTATTTAAAAGAAAATACTAATTGGATGTGCCAATCCCAAAACTTTCTTCTATCTCATACGTACATTTTAATATTTTAAAAAATAGTTACTCATGTTAATTCTTTAGTAATTGTAATTCAATGCTATACCAACTTTTATTTTCAGCTTAAATTTCTGCTTCAGTCAATTAATCGGAGTAAAAACGAGTTTCCGTCTCTGCACGAGCCGATGGACAATAAAATGATAGGCAGATTTTTTTTTTTTTTTTTTAATTTAGGGAGGACCTGTTTGCTTTACCAAAAAATAATCACATACAAAAAATTTAGTTCTGATCTAGAACTAAATTCATACACTTTTAGGTGGTGCAATATTGAAAATGGCATAAAATTCGCTATTGCAGCGTAATATAAGTGCATTTTGTCCTGTATGGCTTTTAAATAAAAATAAAAAATAATGCAATATTCAATGTCATTTTTATCGATTTTAGAGATTTTTGGCGTTTCGTGCCCATTGTTTGTTATTCATGAAATATTTCCTTTTACAATATTAACGCCTTTAATGCCAAATTTTTACGACAAAGACTTTAAAATATTTAGCGATTTTTAATACAATTTTCTATGCGATTTTAAACCATTCTTCGTGTTCCGTGGCGATTTTTTGACATTCGGAAACTGACTTCGATTTCAAACTTTCTGCCTAATATGGTAATTTTTTCGACTGCAATGTTTTTATCCCTTAATAATATTTTTTCTATATTTTGCGCTTTTCAATGCGATTTTTCATATTCAATTTTTCATATTTTTCATATAAAAGAAATCTTATTTCAAACTTCTTGACTAATAGAAAGTGTAGCGCTTTTTAATGCGATTTTAAATGCAACTTTATTACAGTTTTTTTTTTTTTTTTTTTTTTTGTCTTTTTTAAAAGAAATTTTATTTAAACTTCTTGACTAATAGAAAGTTGCGCGTTTTTAATGCGATTTTAAATGCAACTTTATTACAGCTTTTTTTTCTTTTTTTTTTAGAATTTGCAGTGATTTTTTTAGACCCGGAAAAAGAATTCAGTTTCAAACTTTTTGCCCAACATAATAAATTCTAGGAATGCACCGGATATCCGGCTCCTGCCGGATATCCTGCTTATTCGGCATTCAAACCGGATATCCGTTCTGGCCGAATATTTTAATATCCGGTTGCCGGATAGTGAAATATTTTTTTAATTCTGCATTTTACATTTTTAAAAATATGTAAAATTAATTCGCTCCTTGCGAACCTTATCTTACTAAAAAGTAATGTTAACAAAAATAAATACTCGTATATTTTCACAATTATGAAAATATAATGGTTGATATGTAAATGAAGATATATTTAAAATATGACAATATTTTGTCATATAACCTATAACAGCAATTGTAAAACTAAAAGTAAAATATGTACTACAACTCCAAATTTTTTATTTTTCTTATTTGTTCTTAAATTTCAGTAATGAAGTAATTTTACATCTCTCAAAAGTTTTATTGTAATTTTCACCAGTAACAATTTAACTGCAGTGTTCAGTCATAACTGTAATTGTAAAATCAAAACTAGAAAATCAATTACAATTTCAACTTTGTTTTGCTTTTAGTTTTTTTTAATTGCAGCAATGAAGTAGTTGACTTTTATAGTTCTTCTCAAGTGTTTTGTTAATAACTTTATTATTAATTTGAGTTATGAATATCAACAAAAGAGGAAGGTATAAATATCTAATCTGAAAGTTCTATGAAGTTGCTGTTAATACATCAAAAATTCTGAGTCAGAAATGTGTACAACGGGGCCATCTTGTAAGTGCTAAAGTATTGAGGATTAAAAACAATGTAGAAATATAAAGTTTCCAGCAAACTAAGGAGTTTATTTATGAATGCTCATACACCAGATTGAAAGTGTGTTTGTTTAAAAAATCGAGAACAAAATGGTGCTGATATTAAAGAAACCATTCAAATTTTGCTGGAACATCAATTCACAAGTTAAGCTGTCAACAGTAGAAAAAATTGTGGTAAAAACAAAAGAAAAAAAATCATAAAATATACAAACTGCATTTTTTTTTTTTAAACATATTTTAGTAAAAAATTTCAAAGCAATTGAATTACACCATCCAATCATGTTAAAATTGCAAGTGACCATTCTGAGACTTGCTCTACAATGCAAAAAGAGCTTAATAGGAAAACTGTAATTCTCACTCAGAGTCAAGAGGAGTAACAAACATAACTATCCCATTTTTTGTTAATTATGTGTCAACAGGGTAAAAAAAAATTTTTTCCCTGTTAGTTAATCAATACAATGCATCTAAAAAAAAAAAATCAAGACACCACCTACATCTGGTGATAGACTAAAGATAAGGTAGAAAAAAATATGCATGTAAAGGTAGAAGTTTTATAAGTAAAATTGAAAAGGACAAATATTAAATTTCAATATTTAATTATTACTATTCTTTTGTTTTTAAGTAACTTTGACTTAATAAGTGAATTAAAATCTATTAATACTTGCATAGTATAAAATTGCAATATTTTTTTTTTTCTTTAAACAAGCATAAAATTGAAATATTATTAAAATTAAAAATGAGAAATTATTCGGCCGGATACCGGATATTCGGTAAAATTTTGTACCGGATATCTGTTATCCGGTATCCGGCAAAAATCCACATCCGGTGCATCTCTAATAAATTCTCTCCTATGTGATTTTCGCTATTTAGCCGCTTTTTATCTTTATATTTTAGCGTTTTTAAACATTTCATGACTTAACATTCATCAAAGGAATGACATTTGAAACTTTAATCGAAGTACAGTAAATGCTGACTTTTGTAATTTTTGAAATGTTTGATATTTTTAATGCAATTTTTACGTTTCTTCGCGATCCGCTGCAATTTTTTATATTCATTTTTTGACCTAATATAGTAGATTTCTATTCAGATTTCGTACAGCAATTTTTTAAACTTTCGTGAATTTTTTATGTGATTTTCAGTGTGTTTTCGCAATTAGTTAACGATTTTTAAACGCTAATAAAGGAATCCAGTTTCAGTCTTCTAATCCAATGTAGTAATTTTTTTCTGTTTTCGATGAAGTTTAATCAAGATTCGTGCAGCGATTTTTTAATTTTTCGCTATTTTTATTGTGATTTTCAGAGCTTTTTTCGCAATTCATGCTATTTTTTGACAAACCTGGGAAACGCCTGTCCGATTAGCTAGTTAATTAATATTATGTACAATTCCATAGAAATATTAATGTTTTAAATCCTTTTCCATTCATTCCATCCTTTTAAATTTTGAACTTTTAAAAAACTGTTCTGCCTTAAAAGAAACCGCCATGTCAAATTTCAAGTTTCTATTCTTAATAATTCCATAGAAAAGAAATTTAGTAATTTAGAACGCTTTTAACGGATTTCACCCTTTTAACCCTTTGAAGATCGGTGATATATTATATAGTTTACTGTATAATTCAAAATGAATATAGCGAATAAAAATGGCTATATCTATTTAATCGAAAAAAATTACCTGTATAAATTACATAAAATGTAAAAGAAAGTTCAAAATTTTGTTTACACACTATATAAATGTTGTATGTGATTCTCCTGGATCACACAAACAATATTTAAACATCCTTTTTGTTGAAACATCCGATACCATCTACATGTGTTGTTGGCATTTTGAAGCATTCTGTGTGTTAGAATTTCACAATTATCATTTTTAGTCATCAGTGTAACGAAGATGTCGTCAGCGATACAGTCAAGCACCTCATATCTTAACAGCATTACACATATGGTATCGGATGTTTGATCAAATAAGACATTTTGATGTGGTCCATGTGAAAAAGAAGAATCGTACAGAATAATTATAAAGCATATAAACAAAATTTTTAACTTCCGTTTAAGTTCTATGTAACTCTAGCCATAACCGTTTGTAATCTGGATATTCATTTTGAATTATCCTGTACTTCTTAATTATTTACCCATCATACGTAAACATGGGATAAATCTTGCAATCATTTTGAAAATTGAAAGAAAAAAAATTCGACGGGTTTACACGTTTTAGAGATTAAAAATTCCGAAAACATCTTTTAGAAAAAAAAAATGCTATTCCCCTTTTTAGGTGCGTTCGTGATTATGTAAATACGTAGCACCTATTGTTGTCGCTCAGTCCGTCCGTCTGTCCGTCTGTCTGCCTGTCTGTCCGTCTGTCCGCATATAACAACGCAAAAACTACCCAACCGAATCGTTTGAAATTTAAAATACATAATTGTAACATAATTTTGTCGAGTCATTTCAAATTTTATGAAAATCGGATGGATAGATCAATTACAGGGACAATCAAAAGGATTCCGTTACATTACGGTCAATGGGGAAAAAAAGTTTCAAAAGGATTTTATACGTTTGAAATTTAAAATACATAATTATAACATAATTTTGTCGAGTCATTTCAATTTTTTTGAAAATCAGATGGATAGATCAATTACAGGGACAATCAAAAGGATTCCGTTACATTACGGTCAATAGGGAAAAAAGTTTCAAATGCATTTTAATCGTTTGAAATTTAAAATACATAATTATTGAGTAATTTTGTCGAGTCATTTCAAATGTTATGAAAATCGGATGCATGGATAATTTACAGGGACAATCAAAAGTATCCCATTACATTACGGTCAATGGGGAAAAAGTTTCAAATGCATTTTAATGATGTTACACTCATTCGAACATAATAGAATTGGCATGAATCTATTAAATATATACTAAAATATGCATTCTGTACAATCTGTGATGCAAATAATTTTTATTATTAAATTACAGGGCCACACAAAAGTATTCCACTACATAATGGTATACGGGGAAACATTGTTTGGGACGTGTTTTACTTATATTCAACTATTTCACATTTTATGAATAAGATATACGTTGCTGGGGTGTAATAAAAATTACTTCCTGCATATTTACAGAAACGTAAAGATTTCAACTACTATACTGTATCCGGAGTACGCTCTACTATATCAGCAAGATCTGAATATTTGTAAAACTTCGTTATCGTACGAACGCACCTCATTTGCTACGTTCACGTGCAATTTCCAACTTGTTTCTGTGTGTGTTTGTAAATGCTCCATCTCCCGAACAAATTTAGTAAGAGACTTGAAAGTTGGTGTGTACTTAATATGTAAGAATAGAACAAAGCCTATTTAATATCAATAACCTCGATTATCCGAAACTATTTTTTTCGGACTCTTGAAATATTCGTTCTGATGAAAGGTACATAAAAAATTTTGAATTTTTTTGTTTTAAGGAGTAAATTTAAAAGGCAATAAAATAACACAAATTTTCCACCAAAAAAGAAATTCATCGGATTATTAGTTGCCGAAATATTTGTAATCTTGTTTTCTGCCTTCTTCGATAGTTCACGACCCTGTATTTCATTCAAATTTCAACTCAAAGATATATTTTAATCAGAAATGACACGCTTAATCCAACGCAGTAAACTATTAGTTAATATGGTTATTATTTTTGGAATTATAAAGATGATTCTTTGACGCAATTCGGTACTATTTGAACAGTCTGTCGTTATATACAGGGTGTCCCCTCTCAACGGTGGCCAATGGCTAATTTCTAAACCGTTGGTCATAGACATCTAGTTCCAATTGCAAAAATGCTTTAAAAAAGGTAAAGAATTATTTTTTAAGCGATTTAGGTCAAAAAAATGTTTTACAAAAAAAATACGAAAATTAAATCTTTATACGGTCCCCCGGTCCTATAAGTGATATTTAGAAAATTTTTACCACTACTTTAACAAGTAAGACAAAAAAAGTCCCATTCCTTTGCGATCAAAATTGACCGAGTTATAGCTGCTCAAAGTTGAAGCATATTTTTTGCTGCAAAATAGGGGTCAGTCACAAATTTACTGGAAATAAAAGTAAACATCAGATAGAAAATTTAACTTTAAACATTGAGAGTAAAAATTTTTTTTACAATGTTGTTTCTGAATTTTTGTTGACATTTACATGTTAAAGTAAAATATGCAATTTGTGCTAAAAATATAAGTAAAAAAATAACAGAAATTTTGTTAAATTAAACTATGAAAAGCAACAGTCACAAATTTAAAGTTCTATTAGATTACTCAACCTAATAGAATTTGATGTAGTCCTATAAAATAAATAAATAAATGGAACGCACCTAAAATCGTATTATTACATTGTCATCGGGTTTTAATAAGTATGGGAATTGAACCTCAATCAGATATTTGGAAGTGAGTTAAAATTTGAATATAAGTTTTGAACTAGGAAAATTTACATACGAAAACTATGAATAAAATAAAAGCTTATCAAAATAACATACCTTTTTAAAATAAAATCACGAAAAGAATCAGCTTCATTTGCTTATAAAATAAAACATACGTAAAAATACAGTTGAGGATATGAATTTCAAAACTCGACTTATCGCTTTTTGATTTCTCTGTCAGTCTATACAAACCTCCACTATTGTAACAATGCAATCTCAAAATTTATAATGAAAACCAATAGATGCATTTAAAGTTTTTCGTTATTTCCCAAAATTTGATTTTTTCGATAAAGAGAATTTTGAAATTTATGTCTTCAGTTATTTTAATAACCAATCTAGCAGTTAATTAATTATAATTAACACTACCGTAAAACTTATACGGTGACAGAGCCTTCAGTTAAATCGCTCATTTAAAACATTTTGTAATTGGAACTATATGTCTGTGACAAATAGTTTAGGAATTAGCCATTGAACAGCGTTGGAAATAGACGCCCTTTATAATACTTTAGCACTTTGTGTACGTTCCCTTAAAGCTTCGTCCAACTCATCCATTTTCAGTTGCAGAAAAGTGATTTAAGTCAAGAAATTTAAAGTTTCATAACTCGGTCGATTTTAATGTTACATGAATGGGACCTTTTCTGTATTACTTGCTAGAGTGTTGAAAAAATTTTACTAAATATCACTTATAGGACCGGGGAACCATATAAAAATTTAATTTTCGTAATTTTTTAGTAAAACATTTTTTTGTCAAAAATCGCTTAAAAAACAATTCTTTGCCTTTTTTAAAGCATTTTTGCAATTGGAACTATATGTCTATGACCAACGGTTTAGAAATTAGCCATTGGCCACCGTTGAGAGGGGACACCCTGTATAATTTGTTTAAAGTGATTCATCAACAATTCATTATATTAAAAATATTTAAATATGCATTTGAATTTTGTTTTGGAATTATGATGCATTTCATAAACAGTTTTCACATATTTTATTTTCATCGATTGTATTATGCATATCTCTGATGTGTAAGCATTATGGTGGCTCTCAACGACTAGTTTTAATTTCCAAATGCCATTCTGTTTTATTTTTCCTCAGGTGATGACTGTCACGGTGGAAAAGCGAAAGACTGCGCAGATCTGCTAGAAATGGGGTACAATGTCAGTGGCGTCTATAAAATATGGCCGATGAACAGACTGACGGATGGAAAACCCGTCGATGTGTATTGCGATATGCATACAAGTGGCGGAGGATGGACGGTAAGAGAGCTTCAAAGGATAGTTATTTTTAGCAACACTATTTCCAAATAGCAGTCTTCGCATTAATTAATTGCGGAATCCTCGGATTAAATAAGGTGAACGAAAATAAGAAAAATTTCGAAAGACCGAATTCATGGAAATGCAAGCATTTCCATGAATCCTGTTGCAATATGGAGTGACTTTTCTAAAATTTAATGCCAAGTTGTTTTAGTGGAATTATCGTCATCTTATCCACATAAAATCTAAGCAGACTTGGGACAAGGCAATTATATATACACTTTAATAAAAAAAATATACGAATTGTAACCAATGATGTCACAGTATAAATTGGTTTCTAGAAACTTCGAATATTACGGAATCCTGCGATCCCAACGGAATATCTAAAATTACAGCTCATTCTAAGAAATACGTTTTGAATTGATAGGGGACTCAGCCCTCTTCGGGATATACCTACAAGGAAAAATATATGTCCTCATTGTCCAACATGAGGATCTTCAGGGGCTTATGGTTATTACGGTTTGGGGTTATAGCATTATACTACCTCTGACAATAAAGTTCGGTAAATAGTCCTGTAACATTAATGTAGATTAAATATTAACGAAAGTTATCATACCATCTTTCAAAATGTTCATCTCTCATAACTATGCACCGCAGAGATCTATTATACATGACCTGGAAAATTCGCAAGAAGTCTTCTTTTGGGATGGAGTTCAAAAGCTTCTTCACGTTTCGTTGGATGTCAGCAATATGGTCAAATCTCCTTCAAAGAGAGTTTGAGCGGTGAAAATAGGAAGAAGTCTGGAGGATTGCGATCTGGCAAGTATGGTGGATGTTCAATTTGTCACACCTCTCATGAATTTCTTTTGGTGTCTTGCAAAGCTTAAAACCAAACTTTAAACTCATATTTTTTTCGTTCATTTTCCTATTGTTAGTTAAGAACCAAAACACTGAACAAGCACTTAGTAAAGCATGTCTTACACAGAACATAAACGACACTCAACTGAACAAGGTGGGGGGAGATGGTCAACACTTGCCTCTATGCAGGTGCAGAGTTTTGTTTCCCTAGTGTTGCCAGATCGGTCGTTCTCAATTCATTTACCGAACTTTTTTGTCAGAGGTAGTAGAAAAAGGTGACTTAAACTATTACGTAGGCATGACTGGAAGAAAGCTTGGGATTGGAAAATGTGAACATGAATCCGATATTAAATTTAGTCGTACTAACACTGCTTTATTTAGATGAGGGGATAAAAATTCTGTTTAATGAAAGCAAATTACGTTTCGTATCAGATTGTTTTCGTAAGTCCATTATAAAAGATTCCATTGATATTTATGCGCGTGAGTTTTATCTGCAATGATACTGTTTCTTTTATTATTCCTAAGTTTTGGATACAACTTATGAATAGTTCCTCGTCAAAGCTTGAATAGGATGAACAAGTTAGAAAATAATTTTTGATCATGGTCTGTTTTTAATTTAATTTATTTTTTACAATAGAACGCGAGGTTTTCGTTTACATCTCATTGTCGCGTGTCATTTGTATTGACCGTGAGACAATTTGTATTTTTATTTTTATTGTGATTAAGTGTTCTTATAAGATTATAACTGAAACATGTCAATGTTATTTGGGTACTACTTGGTTATCCCGTCGAATAATTTCTCCAAATTGCCAAACTAATAACCAAAATATACACATTGACATAATTTTTATTTTAAATAAGAAAAAAGAAATAATTAGTAGAATATAGTAAAAATACGAATAAAAAGTCGAAATAAAAATCACTTAATGACGTTTTAAACGCGTGTATATCATTTAATGTCATTGAATGTGACATTCACGATCACCCATTATTGGCATTTAATCTTATAGTCTGGTGATAGTTCTTTAATCGACGGGATAACAAAGTAGTACCGTCAAAATATATTCATGCTATAATCATGCATTTTTAATTATAAAATTCGTTTGCTTTTGTGATTTTTGAAATTGTGGTCTTTGTTTAGGTGATTCAAAGAAGAGGAAATTTCCAGAGACCCAAAGATTACTTTTACAAGGATTGGCAAAGCTACAAAGAAGGATTTGGTGACATAGACAAAGACTTCTGGCTCGGTAAACATCGATCGCATTCATTTTATTTCGAGTATTTTTATTCAGTTTACTAAACTGTTAACAAAATACTACTCATTTATTTCATTTATAAAGTTCTTTTGATTTTTATTCATTTTTAAAAAAATAGTAGAATTTAATTACTCCTTTTTTTTTTTTTTTTTTTTTACTTTCTTTTATTAGTCCAAGAGCCAACCGCACAAAAACCTGTGTTATCGAGCACAAGAAAAAAATCTTCATTTTATGGAAGAGTAGTCATAGGGGAATCTAATGATCCATGTCAGCTGGAAGTGAAGTGGTGCTTAAGTCGAAACTTAATACCACTAGCGGCTCACTCGTAGATTTATCATTGTGTTTTCCTGCTCCCAGTTTTCTATGTTTTCAAACCTTTGATTGTACGGCAAGCAATATATTGCAAAAATTAACCTCCATGTCTGGACAACTTTGAACCAGATTAAAAACTCATTTTTAGGTGCGTTCGTAATTACGTAAATACGTTGCACTTATAGTTGTCGTTCAGTCCGTCCGTATATAACAGAGCAAAAACTACCCAGCCGAACTATTTGAAATTTAAAATATATAATTGTTGCATAATTTTGTCGAGTTCAAATTTTATGAAAATCGGATGCATAGTTTAGTTACAGGGACAATGAAAAGTATTCCGATACTTTACGGTGAATAGAAAAAATAGTTTTGACATATCACACTCTTCTGAACATAATAAAATTGATATAAATCTATGAAGTATATGCTAAAATAGATGGAGCACAAATATCTTACAGTGGTATCCCAGAGATGTAAAGCGACCAAGAAGACGACCCCAAGTAAGGTGGAGTGACGAAATCAGAAAAGTGGCCGGTTTAAATTGGATGATGAAAGCACTAGGCAGGAAACATTGGAAAAATCTGGGGGAGACCTACATCCAGCAGTGGATCGAAAAAGGCTGATTATGATGTTGATGATATTGTGTATAATATGTGGTTCAAAGAATGTTTGTTATACATGTACAGGTCCACATAAAAATATTCCATTACATAATTCTATAAGGGGTAAAACATTGTTTGGTGGGCGTTTTAATTATATTAAATTATTTCATATTTCATAGAATAGATGAACTTTGCTGAGGTTTACTACAAGTTACTTTCTGTATGATACAAAGCAGATCGGTGTTGAATTCAGACACTCGTCTCCGGGAGGGACTTCAGTGGCTCTGAGGGGGGGGGGGTCATAACAGTGTTCCAAGGGAGGGGAATTGTACCTTTTGACTATTGAAAACGCAAAATCTCAAAATTTCCGGGGGACATTTCATTGCTCCGGGGCCTCCCCCTGAATTTAACACTGAAGCAGATTGTATTTACAAGGTAAGGGACACACAAAACATTTCGGCTACTATATTGTACCCGAAGTATTCTATACAATAACATCAAGATCCGAGTATTTTTTAAATTTCGTTACAGTACGAACGCACCACATTTGCTACACTTAACGTGCAATTTCCGAATTATTTATAGTTTATATCATTATTATTCCTTAATTGCTGATAGTCATACAATAATTTAGAAGCATTTCTGCTCTAAAAGAGGAAATTTGCTCTAAAAGATCAGTTGCCATTAGTTGCAACAATATTATTAAAATAATGAGTGGCACATCTGAAAATAATGAAAATGCGGATCAAAGTAACCGTAGATGATTGTACAATTTTCGACTTGTTCACAATGTAGGTATAAAATTTATTTTTATGATAAATGAAAAAAAATCTTCTAGACTTTGAAAGGGGTGGAGAAAGGGATAGTATCAGAAAAAGTTTGTCTCGGGGCCCATGTAATTTTTGACTGGAACACAGATATGTTGGCTTTGTCATCACGCTTTTGTAACTTATTTCAATAAATTAGTAAAACAAAGCAAGAGAATTCAAATAAAGTATACACATAGGTGTGAACTTTGTTTTAATTCACTAGATAGATCAATTTTCGTATAAGATGGAAATAAATCGACAAATGAGTTTAATGTTTAGTTAAAATCAGTTTTAATGTTTAAAAATATCTTTTTTAGGCAATGACAACATATTTGCTCTGACCAATCAGAAGCTTTATTCCGCAAGATTTGACTTAAAAGATGTCGATCAGAACAAGAAATATGCCCAGTATGACAAATTTTGGATTGATGACGAAAGCAACCAGTACACCATCCATATATCTGACTATAGTGGAAATGCAGGTACTTTCATTTCAGTATATCTATATTATAAAGGCCAAACGTATCTGTGCGTAACGCATAAGTCATACTGCGAATCGCAACACTTTAAAATTTGAAATACAATTTCGGTTTTGCAACTTTTGCTGTTGCAAGTTTTAAACCTCTAAATAACATACATTTTAATTTTTTACAAAGTCGTATAGAGAAAAAAAATTTGCTTTTAAATGCAACTTATTTAAAAACTTTATCTTAATTTATTTATGAAATATTAAATTTTGTTGTAGTTTTTAATACCTTTTTTTAATTGTGGCAACAGGAGTACCTTATTAGAAGCAAAGGAGAAAAGGAAAAAAATGATTTTGTATCTTTATGTTGTTATTTTCTCATTAAAAGAGAAAAAAAATAAAATTTGTAAAGAATATCGTTTGTTTTAAAAACCGGTGAATTTTGGTTTCATTTACAAAATTTCATTTACACTTATAAGAATATAAATAGTTTAGTATCTGTTCAGCTGATTGCATCGAGGCTTCAAGTTTTTAATCAAAATAATTAAATTAAAATGCCTTTTTTTTCAGGTGAATACACATAAGTTGCACATGTAAATTTTGATATGGTGAAAATGATGCCAAGTTCAATTACACGGGAAAAAAATTCTATGATTGAGTCAAAGTGGAATAAATTTTACTTTTTTTTTCATTTTGGATTATTAGCATAAGAGCCTTAATTAATAACTTTATCATAATAACATGTCTTATTATTTTTTACTGCTTGCATTTACGATTAAAGTTTAATTTCAACAGTTCATACGACTGAGTTTTACAGAAATAGTATTATTTTAACTTTAGGTTAAATATCATTTGTTTAACAGTTAGACTTATCAATAACAGGAGCATTTTTTGTTTTAACTAATTTTATTGGTTTATTATAAGTCAATGAAACAGCTCCTTCTTAAATATTTTCTTTTGTCGAAATTCGACGGGTTCTACCTTGTGTTTTTAATGGATCACAGTACCGCGCGCAGCTCGCAATGTTTGTGGGGAATTACAAGAATTTGATTCTGTTTTATCCAGATTGAATGAAAAAGAGAACATTAACATACTTTTTAACCCTTTATCTACCGAATTATTTATCAATAAATTGATATTTCTCAATAATTATTGTCTTTAATATCTGAAGGTATACTGGAATTTTTAGATATTACTAATGTGGAATTTAGATATGTTTCTTCCTTTAAAACTGATTAAATATATCGGTTGTTATGATTTGTTTGTGAAATATTTACAAAAATAATCAGATTAATTAACTAAAATTATTCTTTTGAAAATAAATATCACAATTCTTAAAAAAGCAATATGTTTAAATGCATCTCATGATCCTCTCTATAAATGGAAACGCTTTTGCAGTTGAATATGCTTCACATAAGTTTATTCAAAGGAAGAAAAGAAATACCCATAAAAATGAATAATAGAACTACCACTTTTTGAAAATATTTACCTTCGACTGTTTCTCTATTCTATCTAAATTTGATCGAGAAGAGTGTTTTGTTTGAAAAGAGTAAAAAACTTAGTTTTATATAAAGTTTTCTTCGATGGTACATTAAAGTACCGTCAGTTCATAAAGGGTTAACGGGAGTAGTATAATTTACAGATTTAATTTTTATTTAAAGTTATTCACTTGAGAGTCCATTGAAATTTATTTTAAAAGTTCACGTGTTTGTAACGATACGCTGCCTTTTCGCATCCCAAGTATATCGATTGAATGGTTGGACGGTTTGCAGGATAACTACAGAGTAGGGGAACGGACGATGTCGAAAATATAGAGGGTGTTATACATTTAATTTTAATTCAATAATTATTTTTCCAGTTTATCACATTCTTTGTATTCGTAATTTTCTATCGGTAGAAATGAAATCGACATACAGTGTCTCGCATAAGTGATGGGACACTTGTGCTTTACAAAAGGAAACTAATCAAATAAATTAAAAAAAAAACATGTACACATTGGTACATGGGTGTGTTTCATACTTAAATTTAGTAAAGATTATTACATAACATACATTTTGTCAAAATATTAAAATATTAATTTAATAAAAATACAATTGTTTAGAACGGAGCAAAAAATAGCTCACATAAGTGATGGGACACCATTATATATGCAACAAAAATCGTCTGAAATAAGCAATAAAAATATTTTTGGGGTTTTATTTTTACTTAAAAGCAATTGGCAATAATTTATAAAATCATCTGCAGTATTTCTCTCCAGTTTGTTTTGGAATTTTTGTGTTTTTTAGCTCTGTGTAGCCAAGAATGCTAAACGAAAAGAAACTTCGCCTGAAATTCGGAAATTAGTTATTAATTTGCATATTAAACGTGGAAAATCTATTAGAAAAACTGCTGAAACAGTTAACTTGAGTCGTTCAACAGTTTTCAATATCATTAAACGATATAAAAAGAATCATGATTCAGGATAAAAGAAGACCTGGCCGACCATCAAAGCTATCCAATGGAATAAAGCGAATTATCGTTCGAAATATTAAAAAAATTCCAAAAAATAGTGCTTCAAAAGTTGCTGCTGATTTACAAGCATTATATGGAATAATTGTTAATCCTGAGACTATTAGAAGGGTAATTCGACCTGCTGGATATCACGGTAGAGTAGCCAGGAAAAAATTCTCCGTAAGTGAAAAGAATAGAAAACTCAGACTAGCTTTCGCAAAATCCAAAATAATTAAGAATTCTGATTACTGGAATAAAATTATATTTGCTGATGAGAGTAAATTTCATATATTTGGTTCTGACGGTAGAATCTTGGTGTGGAGAAAACCCAGGGAAAGAATTTCGCAAACAGAACTTGGTACCAACAGTAAAACATGGTGGAGGAGGAGTTATGATATGGGGGTGTATGTCGTCCGCTGGAGTTGGTAATCTTGTTTTTATTGACAATTATAATGGATCAGTACAAGTATATTGATATTTTAAAGCAAAATTTGAAATCTTCAGCACGAAAATTGAACCTTCATAACGATTTTAAATTCTACCAGGACAATGACCCCAAGCACACTGCTCTGAACGTTAGACTCTGGCTGCTATATAACTGTCCTTAAATAATAAAAACACCACCACAATCTCCAGACTTAAATCCCATTGAGAATATTTGGCAAGAATTGGAATCAAGAATTCGCAAACACACTATTTCCTCAAAACAACAACTAAAATCGGTGCTTCAAGAAGAATGGGGTAAAATCACTCCAGAAATCACAAAAAAATTAGTCGAATCCATCCCAAAAAGATTAAATCATGTTTTAAAAGTAAAAGGAAATCCAACAAAATATTAAAACCTTTTAAAAAGTAAAATTTTTGGATAAATATTTGAAGGAAAAGTAAGTGTCCCATCACTTATGTGAGCCATTTTTTTTCTCCGTTCTGAACAATTGTATTTTTACTAAATTAATACTTTAATATTTTGACAAAATGTATGTTGTGTAATAATTGTTACTAACTTTAAACATGAAACACATCCAAAAAATTTTTGCACATGTTTGTTTATTTATTTTATTACAGTTTCTTTTTATAAAGAACAAGTGTCCCATCACTTTTGTGAGACACTGTATCTTGGTGGAAAACACCTGCAAACCCTATTTTAATGGTTGATCGGTACGTTTACCACCTAGTCCTTCATGTTTTCACACCTTTGGGTGCAGGGAAACACAATAATAGACCTACCGATCAACCATTAAAATAGGGTTTGCAGGTGTTTTCCACAAAGGTACGACTTGGCAGACCGATTGGCATTAATATGTGAATCGAGTTTTAACTAATTCTGGAATTTCAACCGTGAACTCGATGAAGTGATGGTCTGTGCAGCTGCCTCCCGGTCTAAAAGTTTTTTGATGATCATAGCATACAAATTAATAATTGGAATAATTGCCTCATAATTTCATAATAATTGAAGCTTCATGATTGGTATTGTTCATGCATTTGTAACAAAAATGTGTTTTATTTAAACTTAATGGTAATGCCGTTAATTCTATATGTATTTCAGTTCAACATGTTTGCTAAACAGAAAAACATTTTCTTGAGGCCTTATAGCTTCGAAAAAACAGTTTTCTGGGTAGAGAGAACTGATTAATGTTGCACTTTATTATATTTTACTTGCACTATAAAAGCTATTCTGAAATGTTTTCGAAAACTAAGGCCAGCTAATAAAAATTCTTCTTTAAATTTGAAAGAAAAATTCTTTTGCGAATTTTTTTAAAGATAAAGGAACACTTTTCGGAATCTTGGGTGGCTCTGAAGAAGTTAATGTACTGCGTTAGTGATTATAGTAACTTTTTGTAAATTAAAAAAATATTTGTCTTTTTTCTACAGTGCAGATAGCCCATGTCGGAACCTGGATCAGAGAATACAAGTTAATAATTGGAATCAAATTTCTTTTCCAGGTGATTCGATGACAAAAGACCACAACAATCAGAAATTTTCCACTAAAGATCGAGAAAACGACGTCCAACCGGAACAAAACTGTGCTGAACTCTACAAAGGTGGATGGTGGTACGGGGCCTGCCACAAAGCCAATCTGAACGGCCTCTACCTGAGAGGGAAACACGAAAGTTTTGCCGACGGGGTGGAATGGCATTCTTGGCATGGCTACCACAATTCACTCGAATGCAGCGAGATCAAAGTGCGACCGAGAAGTTTCAGGCTCTCCCTTGCATCGGGAATGACACCCAAGAAATGAATGGAATAATTATGTACCGAATAAGGAAGGCCATGTTTATGGTTTCATATCACAATAAACTGCAATATTCGTATTTTTAATGTTGTTGTGTGTAACATCTATGCATATTTTTACAATATTAAATGTTTCATACTCTTGCCACTGTTTAATTGTTTCCAGGAGAACTCAAACATTTTAACAAGGCTCCGGGACACTTTTCTAATATATATATATATACAGTCGAGTCTCCCTATAACGAAACTCCATACATCGAATTTCTCTATATAACGAAATTTTAGTAGGAACGGTCCCCATTTCGCATGATTACATTAAAAACAGTCTCTATATAGCGAAATATCTATCTCCATATAGCGAATTTTTTCATAAATTGGTCTTAATTTATTCAGTTTTAAAAAGCTTCGAAATCATATGGAATCGATTTTCCATCAATTATTTTTAATTTATCGTCAGTGCTGAGGTTTTTTTTATTATTATTATTACTTCTCTTCTTGTTCTTTAAATCCAACGAATTCATCCCATCTCCCAACACCTTTCACATCCTTCTCAAAACAGTGTCAATTGGATTGATACACATGTAAGAGAGGAATCAATGAGAGGCACATAAGAGAGGCCTTCAAATGAAGGGAAATGTTAACTACAATTTTTCATTTTTTGCTAAAATTTGAGCATGTTTTCGAGAGCGTAACAACTTTAAAATCAAAACAACAAAAAATTAGATTTCTTCGTCTGAAATTAATGCAAGTCTTCCTATTTGATTTTCATTAAGCTTTCAAATAAATGTCTGTTCTCTTCTTTGAAACGGCTTAAATAATTAAGAAATAAAATGTTATGTTAATATTTACTTTCAAACATTTCGAATTCTTAATTCAAAAGATCAAAAATAATATTTGTTCAAATTTCACATATTAAATACGATTTTTAACATCATTCTCTATACATCGAATTTCTCTATATAACGAATTTTTTACTGGGATGGTGGATTTCGTTACATAGAGACTCGACTGTATATATATAATATTGCATTAAAAATGTCTCCGTTTTTTTTTTTTTATGCTTAAAGTGACGTAAATCATTTTTCTATCTAAATTAGAAGAGGGAATATTAATTTTTTCCTTCAGGGTTGTTTTCAAAAATTAGCTTTGAAGTATTGGTTATCATGGAAAAGAATTCTTGTGGAAATGTTTTTTTTCTTCATGATGGGTTTTTTCACAATTTCTCGGATTTAAATTGTTATAATTCAATAATAGTCAAAGACTCAAACTGTCAATGTCTCAAACTTGGAGCATGTCTTTTTTGGTTACTTTAATTTTTACTCAACAAATTTGAAAAAAAAAAAAATACTTCTGAAAATATGATTTTTTTAAATAAAAGTTACATCATTTTTTTCCAAGTTTTTATTTTAAATATTTTTAACTTTTTTAAAAAATAATATTTTTAAAATTGCTGAATCAAAATTAAAATTTAGATATTTTTGTTTATTTAAATGTAAAAAAAAATAACAAAAAATCGAAATTTTACATATAATGTTTTGAGTTATAACGATTTTAAATTACTCCACTTTTTAAATATTTTTTTAATTTAAAAATAAAAAAATGAGAAGTTTTATCATGTGATTTTGTTTACGAATAATATGTTTAGCCATCACAAAAAAAAAAAAAAAAAAAAAAAAAAAAAAAAAATCAAAATCAAAATTTTAATTCAATAAATAAAAATTATTTTTAAATGTGTCCCGGACCCCTTTAGCTCTTTCAAAGGCAAAGCACTGCCCTTGCTAAATGAAGGATCGACAGCAGAATTTAAGGAAAATTTTATTTGAAAATCAGAAAATGCCTCATGTCAGTCAAATAATGAACGGAAATTTTAAGGGTTAAATGGTTTTATTGGAAATACATGTTTCAAATAAGGTTATAATTTTCTAAATACAAGATTTAATTACAATTAGCATACATTTTGTAGTTATTACAGAAAAAAATAGAACAAAATAAAGAATTCTCCTCGTAAGACAATATTCGGTACTACTTGATATATCCCGTCAACCAGTTTTGCCAAATTACACATATCACCAAACTATTCGCCAAATTATACAAATTGACAAAACTTTTACTTTAAATAGCGAAAACACAAATAATTTAATAAAATATTAATACAAATACAAATAAAAAAAAAAGAAATAAAAATTTCTTGATGATTAAGGGTGTTCTTAAATAAAAAAGGGCAACTTTGTGACACATGCTTTAATTTATTTTTGTTCAGAAACACATTAATATAGCAGGTGTTGATAATCAGAAACTGTCTAATTACACTCAATTTTCTGTTTTAAAAAAATGCAATAGATCTTTCATAACAAGCCTTCAAAGTTGACGTTTTTGAGCACCTTTCCCGACGAAAGCAGAAAAACCGGTCGAAAAGCAGGAGAAAAACGGGTGCTCACCTGATCGAAATAATTTAGAACTGGATAGATAATTTAATTATCATAAAATGGAAAATTAATTTCTATTAGAAATCGCTTCCATATTCAGGCCTTCTAATTTTATATCTTTCTGTTAAAAAATTAATTTGTAAATTTTTGCGCTTGTTGAGCGGAGCAGTTGAGAACACCCTCAAACAAATACAACCGCCGTGTTTACAATCATGTGAAAGTGACAGTTACGATTGTCCATTATTGGCATTTAATCTCATAGTCTGGCGGTAGATTTTGGTCGACGGGATAATCAAGTAGTACCCAATATTCTGTGCCTGCTCTATTCGCGGCATACCATTTCGAGCAGACAAAACGACTGATTCCATTCTTTTTTCACTCTATTGTACTGTCTTTACCATCGCTATGGTAGATTCTATAGTTTTCTACAAAAATTGACAGAGAAAAAGTTTAAGTAGTTATGGCAGTGATAACGTACAATGAAAATAAAGTTTCTTTTAAAAAGATCTGGCTTTTTACAAGGTCTTGATGGGGGATTTCTGTTTTTCAAAAATGCTTTACTTTCAAACACAATTGAAAGTACAGAATCTTTCAATATCCATTACAAAAGATCGTTAAATTAATTATCTTGAGGATCATGCAAAGATTCCAATTCTATCAATAGTTTACGCTGAATCCATATAAACGTTTACTTACTGTTTTAAAAACGACATGTTGAAAAATCCAGTGATCCGAAAATGACGATGAAGCCGATATTGTTCAAACTTCCGCAAAAGTCATATCATATAAACTGCCAGGTATAGGCTTCTATATGTCAAATCGTTCCCTGCAATATATAGGAGGATAACCATATTATAAACATGGCATTATTTGGTAGAATTATATTATTCACTGAAATCAGTAAATTGAACTTTGTGCTGATATATTAAGATATCAATAGACAACTAGACAAAAGAACAAAAATAAAATGGATATTAAACGGGCAGACGAGCAGTTAAGGAGCTTCTAAAGTTTCATCAACAGTGCAATGGTTAAAAGTTCTGAAAGCAAATGCCTTAAAACATGAAATAGTCCAAGAGCTGACAACACAAAAAACCTAAGGCATCAAGCACAAGAAAAAAAAATCTTTATTTTATGGATGAGTAGTAATAGGGGAATGTAATGATCCATGCCCGCCGGATGCGGAGTGGCGCATAAGCCAAAAATTTATACCACTAGTGGTTTATCCGCAGTCTTTTAATTATGTTTTTCGTACAATCATTTCTTACCTTTGATTGTATGGCAAACACAATGACAAACCTAAAAGTAAACGAATTTGGTATTAATTTTTGGTTTATGCATCACTCCGCTTCCGCAGACATGGGTCATTAGATACCCCTATTACTACTCATCCATAAAATAAAGATTTTTTTTCTTGTGCTCGATACCTTAGGTTTTTGTGTTGTCGTCTCTTGGACTAAAAGAAAGAGCAAGTCTTGATTGCAGCCAACTCTCAAAAGTGAAAGGGGAATATGATGATCAAATTAACAAATCATCATATATCATTATACACAGTCATTTTTTTTAAATTAAAAATTCTCCTTGGAGACTGTTAGTTCTATAACGAAAATTTTTTGAAATCAGAAATTCTTGTGACACTAAATGGCCGTTTGATCGTGCTTTAATGATGGGGATAAATAGTTACACTGATTCAGCTTTCGGTAAGTCCTCGATAAATTTTATACAGATGAGGAAAAATCACATGTAAAATATTCCAACATAATTGCCGAAACGTCAGTGAAGGCTTACTGTGGAGACACGAAATTTTTTGGTTTCTGTCTGTCTGTCTGTCTGTCAGTTTGTCAGTCTGTCTGTTCCGCGATAACTACCGCAAAAAACATCCGAAAGACTTGAAATTAAGTGTGTATATTGGTAAGGCACTCGGATTTAGCTGTATAGTTTTTTGTTATATTTTATTAATTCGTTCGTAAAATATAGAATATTTTATTTTGCGCAATAATGTTTTTCTATGGCAAATCCAACGATTTTCAAATTTTTATTTGTTGAGAGAAAATGACTCATTTGATTAATGGAATTCAACGATAAATGGATACTGAAATTTGCCAGTACGGGGCTTAAATTATTCATATTGTTTTGAAATTTTATCTATGCATATGTCAGAATTTTTAAATTATTGCTGTAAATCTTGGCCATTTTTTATAAATGTGTTCCAATAATATAAGCTAATTTGTTTTAGAGATTTACTTATTTCAAATGTATTTATTTCGTTTTCTTCATTTCTTTTAATAGTCGCTAAGCAACCATTTATCCTAATTCTTATTCTTATAATATTATAAATTTTAAAATGTGTACGGAAGTTTGAATAACATAACTTCAATGCTTCAATAGCATAACTTCAACTTTGTATCTTTGCGTATAGATAATTATAGCCAGAAAAGAACAAAGGCTATGTATTATTTATTTTATTCGAATATTTTCGTTAATAATTCTGAATTTCATTATTTTTCATGCATAACCAATCGGCATTTTTTAGATAAAATTTAATCAATTTTCTTTCCGTTGCCAAGAAAATCAAAATTTCGAATATTAATTTTTCAGCGACGATAAATTTTCAATTGAGCAATTTCCATGCGAAAACTGAAACTAAGGAAATTTAAAAAAAAAAAAAAAATAAATATGACGTCGTATTTGCAATAAAAATAAATATACTATTTTTTGTTAAATATTAAACACTGATATTTGTTTCGTTAACATGAATTTTTTTGTCAATATGGCGACATAATTAAAAATAAAAGGAATAAGAATATTTTAAATAAAATATTTATTTGGTAAACTATAAAGTCATAATTGAAATAAAAGAGGTATTTTATAGTAGTCGTTAAAAATAAACGGGACATGGATAGCAGTAATTTATGGAGTTAGAAAAATAATGACGTCATATTTAAAATGGATAAGAAATATTTTTTACGAATACTAAATTATAAGTTACATACAGATAAAAAACTTCATTAAAAACTAAAAATTAGCAGTGGAAGGCTTTTTTTTGTCGGAAAAAAGGGGAAAATAAAACTGATTAATGTATTTTTGAAGCTATTTTTTTTCTTTAAAGTTAAAAAGAATTAAGTTTCAATTTGTGCAGATGGTATAAAAATTAAAATAAATTTTCTAAAACTAAAAATATATTTTCAAACATTGACGTTTCATTAATGAACTTTTTCAACAGAAGCGAAAATCATCTGTCAGCAAATTAAAATTTACAACCAAGAATCTACACTATTAAAATCCGACCGTATGTATGTATGTATGTAACGCTATCTCCTCCGATCCCGGATACTTAGAAAAGTCGCTTTTGTTTTGAATTGAAGGGAAAAGAATCCCGGGTTCCGAGTTGCGCATTCGTCTCTCTGTCCGTCCGTCCCTCTGTTCGCATGTAGCAACTCAAAAACTACCCAACCGAATAGTTTGAAACATAAAATATATATAATTATTAGATGTCGAGTCATTTCAAATTTTATGAAAATCGTATGCACCTATGAATGGTAATTTATAACAATGTGATTTCAGTTGTTTTAAGAATGTTTTATTTTAAAATTAATTTTAGCTTCTTACTAACGTGTAATAAAGGTACAAGGTAAACTACAGGGCTGAAAAAAAGTTTTCAAGTATGTTTTCCATTTATTAGTGCAAATTGCTCAAAAAGAATTTTAAGCTTTTTTCTAGCTAAACTAAATTTTCCCATTATATAATATGTATATCAACTGACAGATCAAATACAGGGTTGTTCAAAAACATTGGAATACATATTTGGCTATATACCCCTTATTTCCCTAATTAAAGAAGTATTGTTAAAGATTTCATGAAGTGTTGGAAAGTGCTTCATAATCTATGATTAACGCATCTATAATTCTTCTTACTTGTTTAATATAAAGGGTAAAGTAATCTATAATTCTTCTTACTTGTTTAATATAAAGGGAAATTTCTTTCGAAATAGAAAGTACGTAATTTTTATATTTTTGATAGCTCAATTCTTTTTTTAAACAATTTGTATTGCACTAGCAGATGCATTTAATGTATTATGATTACAATTCTCTGCTAAAAAATTTAAACAAGTAAGTCACAAAGTCTCTAAACGAGCACACATTTTGTCAAAGCGGGCAAAAAACATAATACATAAGTGGGCAGAATTCACAACAAGTAAGAAAAATCATGCGTTAAGCATAGATTACGAAGCACTTTAAACACTTCATGAAATCTTTTACAAAAGTTTGTTATTTTGGGAAATAATAGTGTATAGCCAAATATACCCAAATATGTATTCTAGTACACATTACTTATATAAACAAAATAGTTGTGTTTGCTTAATTGCCGAAACGTCAGTGAAGGCTTACTTTGGAGACACGAAATTTTTTTGTGTCTGTCTGTCTGTCAGTCAGTCTGTCTGTTCCGCGATAACTTCCGTAAAAAGCATTCGATTGACTTCAAATTAAGTGGGTATATTAGTGAGGCACTGGGATTAAGCTGTATAGTTTTTTGTAAGATTTGGTTCATTCGTTCGAAAAATATAGAATATTTTATTTTGCGCAATAATGCTTTTCTATGGCAAATCCAATGATTTCCATTTTTTTTTCCTTGAGAGAAAATGTCACATTATGATAAATGGATGCTGAAATTTACCGGTTAAATTATTCGTATTGTTTTGAAATTTTGTCTATTCATTTGTCAGATTTTTAAAATTATTACTGTAAATTTTGGAGATTTTTTATAAATCTATTCCAATAATATAAACGAGTTTGTTTTAGAGACTTCCTGATTTCAAATGTTTTTATTTCATTTTCTTTATTTTCTCTTAATGGTTGCTAAGAAACCATTCATTTTTATAATGTTACAAATTTGAATGCGTGTAATTATTGAAGGCGAAAATTTAAATGAAGTCAACGTTAAAACTGATGAATTAATGTCTTTGTATCTTTGTGTATAACTATAACATAGCCCAGAAAAGAACATAGGCTATGTTTTATTGATTTTATTCACATATTTTCCTTAATAATTCAAAATTTCCTTCTTTTTCATGCAGAATCAATAGCGATCTTTTAGATAAAATTTAACCAATTTCCTTTATCGTTGCCAAAAAAAAAAAAAAAAAAAATCAAAAGCTGGAATAATTTGTCAACGGCAATAAGTTTCAATTGAGCAAGTTCCATTCGAAAAATTAAACTAAGAAAAAATAAATATGACGTCAGAATTAAAATAAAAATAAATATAGTACTTTGTTAAATATTAAACACGGAAATTTGTTTCCTTAATAAGAATTTTTCTGACAAAAATGGAGGCATAATTAGAAGTAAAAGAAATTAAAAAAAATTATATTTTTAACAAATATTTCATCTCATAAAATTTGACGTCATAATTGAAATAAAACAGGTATTTTATAGTAGTCGTTAAAAATATATGAAACATGGATAGCAATAACTCATGAATAATGACATCATTGCCGAAACTTCAGTGAAGGCTTATTTTGGCGACACAAAATTTATTGTTTTCCGCCTGTCAGTCTGTTCTGTTTGTCTGGCCGCGATATCTGCCACAAAATGCAATCAAAATTTCTTTTTTTTTCGGAAACAAAATTGTAAAACCCTAAATTACTGAATTTAGACTTTCAAAAGTTCCTGATACATCAGATTTAGGTGTGGACAGGTATGTAGAAGTATGAGGATAATGAAAAATGCTTATTAAAACTGTTACTTATCCTTATAAATCAAAATGTATAAAGAAATACAAGTTATACGATAACCATTAGCAAATTGATAGAAAGTTACAAATTTAAGTTTAATGAGACTACGGGGGGTTCAGGGGGGCGGAGCCCCCCTGAAGAAATCTACTATATTATAATAAAAAAACAAAAATAATAGATCATGAAAAATTCAGAATATTTTAACATAACTAAATCTTTAATTTAACGCTTTTGTTGGCTGAAAACTTCTTATTCTTATTTTATTCTTATAAATAATTACGTAACTTGAAAATTTTAAATTACAGTTTCCAGGAAGTTGAATATTACCCAAAGTGTGTTTTAAAAAAGAAATGATGTGCAAAGCTGACGTTGAGGCTCTTGATCTGCAGATTTACTAGTTAGTTTTACTTTTCAATAAAGTAGACATTTATTAGCATTACCACAGAGGACTCAAACGATATGAAACGATATAAGCCCATGTTAGAGCGTGGGTGCCAGTTGATGGTGTGAGGACTTCAAAGATGGCCACTAAAACCTTTTTGCATCGCCATTTAGGGTTTGATAACTAAGTAAGTCATAATATGCTGAAATTTTCAGAATTAGCTCTTTATGACAAGTAAAAACAAACCTTAAAAGTCTCAGAAGTTCTCATGTGAGCTTCTATCCAAAATGGCTGATCAAAAATAGCTGCTAAGACTTTTCTGCATCGTCCAATGTTTTTTTTTTTCATTTCTAAGTCATAGATCAATATTTTTTACTGCTGAAAATTTCTGTGAGCTCTACTTACATCTTGTTTTAATGTATACAAAGAGCGTGACTAAAGTAGGGGCACACAGGGCATGTGCCCCGAGCCCCCATACCAGAAAAGTCTTCAAAAATTAAAAAAAAACCAATAAAATTGTTTAAAAAAAACCTTTGTTAAAGTTTTTAAATGGTGTTGTAAAAGAACCTTAGGGTGTAGGGGGTCCCGCAAAGAGATGTCTGCTTATGCCTCAGTCGATTAGTTGAGCCCTGTACTTAGTTTTTATCAAAATAAAAGCTACGAATGAGTTGTACATTCATTTATTTGTCGTCAAATAAATAGAATTTCATTGTCCTTAGCCTGTTTTGCCTCGTACTTAAGAAACTATTGGCAAGTCATCTGTATGTCTATAATCCTATTTGTAAGGATTATTTTTGAAATTTTGTTTTAAAAAATAACAGATATTCCATTTTTCTATATAGAAATGTTTGTCAGAGGACTGTGATGGAAAGAAAAGAAAGTTTGAACAAGTTTAAAATATTTATTACAAGGCACAAAAATTTAAATCCAAAGTAAAAGTACAATAAAATATTATAATAATGCTTGTAATAAATAAGCTAATAATCTTGTGGTAAATAAACTTAAAACAAAATTACCAGAATGCCACTCATTCAACGTAGTAACCGTTATCGTCGTCTTCAAATCTGTTAATAGAACAAACTATGCATGTTTCTCCTAAGCAAGAGGTACTAAACCTAGAACAATGGAGAGCTGCCTTCTTGCACTGACATCTTTCATCGCAGTCCCTTGCAGTAGTTATTTTATAACCACAAGAGATAAGCTGCAGAAGATCTTGCGTGCTGCGGGAAGTGTTGGAGGTAATAGATTTATTCTGCTTTCTTTTAAGAACGATCTCCATTCAGTAGGATCTAAGTTATTCCCCAGCCACGGTTGGACTTGAAGATAAATTCGAATTGAATACAGCGAAGTTGCTGCCCTTGTTCGTGGAAGAACGGCCAGATTAAATTTTGATGAGAGATTTTTGGTTACTTATTTATTGTAACAGATATATCGCACTCACCTAGAGTGCCAACTTTCTCTCCCTTAAAAAAGTTTTTCATGAATATCTCCCCGATTTCAATTACCTTTTGGGGTTTATGTTGAGGACTGTTGAATAAGGAAGTCAAAGAAAGCAGCTCATGATTTTTCTTTATCAATTTAAAAGCTGAGGATTTTCTCTTTCTAAAAATTGCTGATGTGGTATCACATCCAGTTGCTGCATCTTCTTACGAAGAGAATAGAATCCTTCATTGGGCCAAGTGATTTTTGAATTTTAAATATGTTATAGCATTTTTGTTAGAGAGGTCGTAGAAAGAAGAGTGGTTTTCCTGGATTAACTCGTGCAGTAAGAATGGTCAACAGATCTATGTCAGTGCCAACTACTGTGACTAATCTAGAATTGGTCTTACTTGAATTATTTGCTGTTGTACAGATTAGTGCATCAGCATCATATTCCGCTGTAGGGCAGTGACAGTTATTCTTTCGACCTGGAAGTAGCCTATGACCATTCGAATAAGCCTAGCCTTGTTCTTATAGTTCAGTAAAAAAACAGCTTGCTTGGTTGTAGCCACCATGTTTTCGTCAGAAGTAATAGTTGTAGACATTTTCGACATCAACCTTCTTTGTCTCTCCATACTTTTAGTTGATAAGGCACAAGTGTACCCATCAAACACAACTGCTTCACATGGAGAGAAGTGTTTATGGACAAATCTAACATATTTGAGGCTTATATCTCTATAGGTGTCGGACTCATTCCAAACCAATGCATGCAAAAGAAATCCTCCATCTATAATAATAAAGAGACAAGTATGTGTGTGTGTCAGCGCTGTTCTGAAGAGACTGCAGCACGCAGAGTTACAAAATTTGGAGGGAACGTACCATTATACATGTAGTTTTGCACCTCGAAGCCCGATTTTTGATTTTTTTGATTAGAGTTTTTTATTTAATTTTTAGGCGATTTTTAGCGTTCTTTTTAAGTTTCGAGGCGATTTTTCCATATTAGTGAAAGGAATATTTTTTCATTCTTTTCACTCAATGTAGTAATTTTCCTTCTCTTTTCAATAAAGTTTATTCGGAATTCGTGCGGCAATTTTTGATTTTTAGCGGATTTTTTAATGCGATTTTTAGTGTTTTTTCGCATTTTGCGGCTATTTTTTGACAATGATAAAAAGATAATTGATTCAAACTTTTAGCCTAATGATCTAAATTTTGTCTTCTATGATTTTTCAATTTCAGTGATTTTTAATGCGATTTTCAATACGATTTTCGATGTGATTTTTAGCGATTTTTTGATTTTTTGTGCCTTTAGCATCGATTTTTTGTCATTTTTGTCTGAATTATAGTTTTTTGTATGCATCATGATCTTATCTATTCTTGAATCCCATGTAAGAAAAACTAAAAAATTAAAATTAATGAATCAGCAATAAAGTTATTAATTAAGATATTCACAGTAATCTATAATAATAAAGAGATAAGTATGTTTGTGTATCAGCGCTGTTCTGAAGAGACCTCTGCATGTAGAGTTACAAAATTTGGAGGGAAGGTACCTCTATACATGTAATTTTGCACCTTGAAGCCCGATTTTTGATTTTTTTATTGGAATTTTTTTATTTAATTTTTTAAGCGATTTTTAGCGCTTTTTTATGTTTCGAGGAGAGTTTTCCATATTAGTGAAATGAATGCGGTTTCATTCTTTTCACTCAATATAGTAATTTTTTTTCTCTTTTCAATAAAATTTATTCGGAATTCGTGCTGTGAATTTGAATTTTTAGCGAATTTTTTCAATGCGATTTTTAGTGCTTTTTCGCATTTTGCGGCCATTTTTTGACAATGATAAAAACAAAATTGATTCAAACTTTCAACCTAATGAACTAAATTTTGTCTGCTATGATTTTTCAATTTCAGTGATTTTTAATGCGTCTTTCAATACGATATTAAATGCGATTTTTAGCGATTTTTAAATTTTTTGTGCGTTTAGCATAGGTTTTTTGTCATTTTTGTCAAAATTATAGTTTTTTGTATGCATCATGATCTTATCCATTCTTGAATTGCATGTAAGAAAAGCAAAAAACATAAAATTAACGAATGAGCAATAAAGTTAAAAATTAGGATATTCACAGTAACCTATAATAATAAAGCGAGAAGTATGTGTGTGTGTCAGCGCTGTTCTAAAAAGACCGCTGCATATAGAATTACAAAATTTGGAGGGAAGGTACCTCTATACATGTAGTTTTGCACCTCGAAGCCCGATTTTTTATTTTTTTATTGGAATTTTTTTATTTAAATTTTTAGGCGATTTTTAGCGTTTTTTTTTTTTTTTTTTTTTTTTTTGTGTGTGTGTGTGTGTGTGTTTTGAGGCGATTTTTCCATTAGTGAAAGGAATATGGTTTCATTCTTTTTACTCAATATAGTAATTTCTTTTCTCTTTTCAATAAAGTTTATTCGAATTTCGTGCGGCGATTTTTGGAACTTTTAACGAATTTTTTATTGCGATTTTTAATATTTCTTCACATTTTGGGGCTATTTTTTGAGAATCATAAAAATAAAATTGTTTCAAAGCCTAATTAACTAAATTTTGTCTGGTATGATTTTTTAATTTCAGTGGTTTTTAACGATTTTTTGTGAGTTTAGCATCGGTTTTTTGTCAATTTTGTCAGTATTATAGATTTTTGTATGCATCATGGTCTTATCTATTTTTAAATTGCATGTAAAAAAGGCAAAAATCATAAAACTAATGAATTAGCACTAAAGGAATTATTTTGAATATCCACAGTAACCGACACTAAAAAAATAACTAAACGCACTGTCTGTGTGCATGTATGTTTTTGTGCGATGACTAGCAAAATATACGGCACTTACGAGGCTCAAAACTTTCTTGAAAGTACCCCAAAGTCTCTCCTGTTGTATTTGACATTGAGATTTTCAAAATTCTAATTATTACTTGAGTAATTCCTCTCCCGTTTCCCATTGCAGTCCTTTTGAACATTTTCACCGTTAAATATTATTTGTTCATTTTTTAAACCCATTTTTCACACAGTTAGTGGCCGTGTATTTCAGACAACGTAATTTCACACATTTCGAGTTAGAGATAGAATCACAAATTTCATGTTCCTTTAATATTATTATCTCGGAACCGTGCAACGTCGTGCGGGTCAGCTAGTCTATAATAAACGAACAAGTTGGTAGAGGTTCAAATCAAGGCTCAATTGTTTCAACGATAGCAGCTAAAGTTGATTTAACATCCTTCCTCATTGAAACTTCATCAAAGAGGGAGAAGGTTGAAGAGCCAGTTCATATTTTAGGTAATCTCGCAGATTTTCATTTGACCCCTCCCATGTCTGTATGGAGCGCAAGTGTAGGAAATTCCTTCCTTCACTAACTTTTATTCTTATTCTTATCTGCATTTTTTGTTGAAAAAATGCCTGAGTGTGAAAATATAGGTAAAAATTCCAAAGATAAAAAACAATTTATTTTTTTTTTAAATAATTTCAGTTTAAATAAATCGTATTATCGTACATTTATAATTTCTTTATTTCATAAACCTAAGCTCATATTCAGATTAGCATACTTACTGACTGCATTTTTTTTTCCCTTAGAAGTGAAAAATATTCACTTTTGGCGTATATATGCAGAAAAACATCCAACAAGGCGGAATTATTTGGCGACCACAGTTGATCCGCCATTTTGGACGGAAGTCGACATCGAATTTTTTTAGACTTTTCAGAATCCAATCTATACATATCCAGGAGCTAGTCCTGAAAATTTTAGCTAATTATGAATTTCATAGCTATCGACTTCCTTTTTGGTCTAAATTTACTGGGCTAATATAGGAAACCCTATGTGTTGGTATTCGAACAATGATTTTCCGGCTAAGTCCGCCGAATGTCGGTTCAACTAACAAGGGCACCACCAAACATGGTGCTCACAGATTTTGATGATTTCAAAGTATGTTGTAGGGGTCACACCACTAATTATTCAGCTGAAAGGGTTTTTTCAAATGGGCCTTAGTTTTTGAGAAATTGGGGGTCAAAGTTTAGCACTCATTTCAAATAGCCGTTCGTATTGCAAACAGATTGTGGCTGGGTGGCGCTGCGGTAACGTTCGAGACTCCAGACCCGGAGTTCGCGGGTTCAACCCCAAGTTAGAGGGGTTTTTTTTTTCCTTTCTTTATATACTTTTTTACACGTTGCATATTTAAAGCAGAATTGGGAATTCTACAAGCTTTGAACTTTTTAATATTTTCTTAATAATTTAAATTTATATTTTCGAATTTATTTCATAAAAATGTATTTTTGTGCAATTTTTAAACTAATATTTTTATTGACAAAACTGCAAAACTAATTTATGCCTAGAACTCCTTTTTATTAATTATTATGTAATTTATTTTTTTATGAAGCACAATTCTGAAATAATAATTTTTCTTTTTTCTATCGCCTTTTTTTTGTGGAATTTTTTAAATGAAAATTTATCCTTTTTTGTATAAATTATATAAAATAATTTTCAGGTGCAATTTCTCAAACACTTATAGGATTAGTTAATTCAAATAATGCATATCTTCGAAAGTGTAATAAAATATTAATGCAGCAGTGCTAAAATGTTATCCAATTTTTTACTGATCTTTAAATACATTCATCTCTAATGTTCAACTTAAACATTATTTATCGTTTGCACAAATAAAAAATGACAGATTACATTAAAAAATTATATATACATTTTTATTTTAACAAACTAAAACACTATTCATAAAAAAAAAAGTAAACTAGATCGGAAAAATCGTCTGCTAATGATTTCAATAAGTTAAAATTTACGATACATAAAAAAAATACATATGTGTTTATTTTATTCGTCTGCTTTTATTTGCTCGGTAAATCATGCAAAAATAGAAATTCTTTTTACTAATGTCATTTAGCTTCTTTTGCAGACAAATAAAAGATTTGCAATATTGGTATGAAGGCGAAATTACGAATGCATTAAAATATTGCGAGACGTTGTTACAAAATGTTAATCTGCTTACAAATTCTCTACCGCATATTTCCTGTGCTTCTATTGCTATGGCTGAAAAATTTCATAATTCAATATTAAAAATATTAGATGATCGACAAATTATTGAAGCAGGTGAACTGATATTGAATGAAGAATATGAATTAAATGAATTTACAAAGGTATTAATTTTTTTACTTAGCAATATATATATATATATATAGATGTATTTATACGTTATATTTCATTCCGAAAAAATCGAAAAGTAAAAATTGAAAAAATAAACTATCCCCATAAGAAAATAGTTATAAGTTCAAAGCTTGTAGAATTCCCAATTCTGCTTTAAATATGCAACGTGTAAAAAAGTATATAAAGAAAGGGGGAAAAAAAAAGCTCTAACTTGGGGTTGAACTCGCCAACTCCGGGTCTGGAGTCTCGAACGTTACCGCAGCGCCACCCAGCCACAATCTGTTTGTAATACGAACGGCTATTTGAAATGAGCGCTAAACTTTGACCCCTAATTTCTCAAAAACTAAGGCCCATTTGAAAAAACCCTTTCAGCTGAATAATTAGTGGTGTGACCCCTACAACATACTTTGAAATCATCAAAATCTGTGAGCACCATGTTTGGTGGTGCCCTTGTAAGACAAATCGATGCATCTATCTTCGACACTGATGTTACGACGACAGCCATTTCTATAGGTAGTATTGGAATGAACATTCCTGACTAATGAATACCTTTGTGAAGTGCCGCATGTCACCTAGGATGCGAAATTATTCTGAAAACGGGTTAAAAGCACAGCTATCCTATCCGAGCTAAGGTTGAGATGAAATCAACAGCTAGATGCCTGATTGGTCGGAAAGAGACTTCTGATTTTCTCCAACTTTTCGCGAAATATTGTCTCAACACCCAGTGTGGCAAACAACAGTATCCCCCAACTTTTTAGTCACAGCTCTAAAAAGGCTGTACCATCCGCGACTTTTTTCTCCAACTTTCACCATTTCAACCAATCAGAGATAAGCGATTGTTACGAATAAGCATGGAACTATAAGCGGTAAATATTAACGGCTGATACTAGTATACTAGTTTTCCTCCGATTTTAGCTACAACAATTGTAAACTTCTTTTTTTCTTTGAACGGGCATATGTTGGGGTTAAAATAGGCTGAAAAGTTTGTGATGAATCTGTTAGCAGCTTAAGTGCTCAAATGTGCCACAGGCAGAGTTTAGCAAGTGATTGACATACATTTTCGGAGATTTCAATTGTTTTGCGAACTTTTGCGATTTAAAATCTTGAAATGAGATCTTCATAAGAGTCAGCTGGTGGCTCCTAGATAAGACATCTGGAATTATCGAAAGGGTAACACCAATCACTTGCTAGACGCTGCCAGATCTGTATCGATGTGGGTAGTGGCACATTTCAACACTTACTGTTTCTGTTAGGTCAATAAAACGCTTGTTTTCATTACTTCCGCATTTCCTATTTTTTGCCAAAACTTTTCATTTCTGTTCCCACATTTCTACTTTATGTGTATTTTGCCTACCCTTACACTTTGTCCCACGAATTCGAAGACATCCTGTATACTTTTTTTCACTGCTGGATTTTGAAAATAAAATAAAAAAAGTCTGTAATAAAAGTATAAGTTATATACTGTCATCAACATTTCTGGAGTGACCAGTTCGCTTTTTATATGCCAGGAAGCCATTTTGGTACTCGGCGCAGGTAATATATCGCTAAGTATTGTTCCATAGCCATCATTTCATCGATATTATAATTGTTCAAGTCATATGATTGTCATAAAAGTTACGTTTTTCATGTGCAATGCAGCCATTTTCAACCAAAATTATTTTTTCGAATAAAAACACACAAAAGTTGTCATGATCGCAAAGAATACTTGGTATTTTTATGTTAGCCGGATGAAAATCTCGCCAGTAGTATTTTTTATGTCGCCAGCTTTTTTTAATTTTTCGCGTGGTAAATCAGTAAATTAAGGCAATACTTTGACGCTGAAATTAAATGTTATGGTAGATGGTAGTACTTGATATTTTTCTTTTCTTTTCTTTCTTTTTAGCCTCCGATGCTATTTCTTTCAGACAAGCTAAAAAGTGTCGTGTCAAAAATTGTGGCCCACTTTTACTTACCTATCATACGTAGTATAGGGTAAGTCTAGCAATCGTTTTGAAATTCGAAAAAAAATATTTGTCGGATTTACACGTTTCAGAAACTGGAGATTTCGAAAAACATATTTTTAGAGAAAAAAATTGCCGTCCGTCTGTCTGTCTGTCTGTAAACACTCTATCTCACGAACAAATGGAGATAGAGACTTAAAATTTTGTATGTACTTAGTAAGTAAGAATAGGACGAAGCCTATTTAATATCAGTAACCTCGATTATCCGGAACTATTTTTTTCGGACTCTCGAAAAAAAAATTGACGGATTTACACGTTTCAGATACTGGAGATTCCGAAAAACATATTTTTAGAAAAAAAAAATTGCCGTCCGTTTGTCTGTCTGTAAACGCTCTATCTCCCGAACAAATGGAGATAGAGACTTAAAATTTTGTATGTACTTAGTAAGTAAGAAAAGGACGAAGCCTATTTAATATCAGTAACCTCGATTATCCGGAACTAATTTTTTCGGACTCTCGAAAAATTCGTTCTGGTGAAATGTATATAAAAATTTTCGATTTTTTTTTTCTTTTAAGGAAAGGATGTAAAAGGCAATAAAATAACACAAATTTTGCATCAAGAACGAAGTCGGTCGGATTAATAGTTGCCAAGATATTTGTAATCCTGTTTTCCACATTCTTCAATTTTTCATGACCCTGTATTTTCTTAAAATTTCAATTCAAAGATATGTTTTAATTGGAAATGAGACGCTTAATCTGACGCAGCAAACTTTTAGTTAATATGATTATTGTTTTTGGAGTTATAAGGATGTTTCTTTTACGCAATCCGGTACTACTTTTGTAGTTTGGTATTTTACATAATTTGTCGAAATGGGTTCATCAGCAATTCATTAATGGAGCATTACTATGGATATTAAGAATATTTAAATATACGTTTAAATTTTGTTTTGGAATTGCAATGCATTTGTGAGAGAGTGACCTTTGTCATAAAGGCACTCTAGTATCTCTGAGATCGTGACGTCAATAATTTAACATGTGTAAGCGTAAAAGCGACATCTATCCTCTCTTTTACTTTAACTTTCTAGAGTGTGTGTGTCTCTTTCGGGTTCTGCAGTTAGCTCGCGGTTATTAGTAATATGTTAATGTGAAGTATCTCAGTTTGCAGCATATAAAAGCTTGGAGTTTGAGTGTGTGGAGAGTATCTCTGGCATTAGCCAGCCAGGAGTGAGCGTGTCTAGCGATATTACTCAGCGAAGTATCTCTGGCATTAGCCAGCGAGTGAATCTCTGGCGATTAGCCAGCCGAATGTTCTGGAGATATTAGTCAGCGGAGTGCTAGCAGATTGAAAGTAGCAGCGAGCCTCCAGTGAGTTGTAAAGGAGTTTCGGTATTCGACTTGAGAGTTGGCCGTGGTAAGAAGTTTCATAGTAATTACATTTTGATTATTTGAAAGTGAATAAAGAATTACACACAGCCACGGGCTGTCTAATTAAGTTTTATCTAGCAGCTCAGCCGAAAGATAGTTGAGAAGTAATAGAAGGTGCCACGATTGAGCTAGTCCGGAGCCTGTGAGTATGCGTTTAGCTTTTTCGTAGTATTCTCAGTTGTGGAAAATTAAGACTTGCTCCACTTCCCTTGAGCGCTTATCATTTTAATAAACTGTGTTTTTTTTATCTTAATTACTGAGTATGTCTGCATTTAACTCCCACCACGACCACCCCACCGTTACAAATGACACCTAACGTGTGTTTAACGTTACACATTTTATAAAAAGTTTTCACATATTATATAATGCATATCCATGATGGGTAAGTATTACGGTGGCCCCCAATTTCGTAATCTGGCCGTTAAAACGAGACATTCATACAATTTTATTGTTAAAATGCATTTTCTTTTTCTCAGAGTCTATAAAAAAGCATTTAAACTAAAGAAAAATCCGTTTTTGATGAATCTAGTCAATGAAGAAGTAGCACGTCAAATTGTATCTCTTTATTATTCCGCAATTCCAATGTCTCAGAGAGAAATTGCTAATCAATTGGGTTATTTCACGTTGTTTGCTATTATATTGATAAACACAAGAAAAATGAAGTTAGTTCATTGCATTCTAAACGGGGTCGCCCTTCTAAAATACCTCTATCGATTTTATTTTTTTTTTTCCCTTAATCGGAGGCGAAACTGAATTCTGCAATAGCAGAATCTACATTCAACTTGTGTTTTCTTTCTTTCTTTCTTTCTTTTAATAAGAAAAAGTTATGAATTTTAAATGTTTCAGTTTTAAATTAAAGATGTGTATCTGTATGTATGTATATATATATATATTATATATACATACATATAGTTTTTTTTTTTTTACAAATTACAACAATCTTTTGGAAAATGATTTTAAAATTTAAGACTTACAAATAAATTGTGTATTTAAAATATATATATTACTCACTTTTTGTAAACAACAGGTGTTTATTTTACTGTTAAAGTTAAATAAAGATGAAACAAACATCTCGAAAAGATTATCATTTATACAGTCATTTCCTTCCTAAAGGATTTATTATTTTATTTTAAATGAAATAAAGAGGTTATAGTGTTTTTTTTTTCTTTCTGAATTCATTTAATTTCTTATATATAGCTCTATCTATCTATGTATATTATAAATGACAAACCTATCTGTGCGTAACTCAAACGTCTTTCTGCGAATGTCAACACTTTCAAATTTCAAAAAAAATTTTAGTTTTACAATTTTCGGTGCTGCAAATTTTTTAAACTTCGAAACATCGCACATTTACAATTTTTACACCATCAGATAGAGGAAAGTTATACTTTTAAATGTAATTCGTCTGAAAGCTGTATTTCAATTTGTTTTTGAGTTGTTAATTTTTTTGTAGTTTTTAATACTTATTTTGTCATTGTGGCAACAGAAGTATTCCACAAATGCGGACAACAGAGCAGGGACATACGAAGAAAAAACTGCGCCCATGGCAAAATCCCAATTTGGACCCCACACCCCCCACTCAACTTTATATTGTGTCACATCTAAAATGAGGATAGTAGTATACTTTTGGCGCCCCCTAAACTTCCGTGCCCGGGGCAATCGCCCCCCCCCCCTCCACCTTCTGCACGGCGCTGCATCAGATGGATTCAGATATGTCCAGATATCTCTACTCTTGACTGAGAACAACAACCATTTTCCAACTGGTTAATAAAGATAGTATTAACGATTTCAGCAATGAGTTAATTTTGCATCAGGTAAGTGCAAAGATAAGATAAAATATGAAATGCAAGTAATCTTTTGAAAGTGAAAACTACACAAGAGTGCTTTTAAAATGGGAATTTCCAATGCAATTCGGTCAATGTCTTTGCATCCCGCCGTTATCATAATGAAAGTCAACTCCTGTTGCTTAGACTTCCTTTGGTTATTTCCTCTTTCATCATCAAGATGATAAGGTGCTCAATATAATGTGGAATCTCCATTAAAAAAATAAATAAAAACACAACACAAGGTGTCTTCAACGATATACAAAACTCTCATAACATGTAATGCCGTCTTGTTGAGAGGAGCTTCAGTCTTGGGAAGTAATACATTTCAAATCCAAGATTGATATTTATGAATCGATTATACCAATACAAAATGTAAGTATGAATGTTTAGATTTATAATTTATATAAGTTCTTAATTTTCTATTTTAATGCTTTCCAACATAGTTGAAAATATGTATATTCAACAGTTTTCCGAGTTTAAATGGAAGCATGTTAAAAGAAAGTTACATTCATTTTCTTTTAACATTTTTTTAGCACTTTCCAGTAAAGTTGAAAAGTGTTTATGCATTCGATTTGTCTGTCTGTCTGGTTGTCTTTCCTTCTATCCACGCTCTAACTTCCGTAAATATATTCGGATTTTTATGCAATTGATAAAAATTTATTAATATACCAATATTATTATTAATATACTAATAATATTATTAATATACCAATATATTAAAAATTGATTAATATACCAATACAAAATAAAAGTATTATTATTTAGATTTATGTTTTACATAAGTTTTTAATTTTCTATTTTAATGTTTTCCAACATACAGTGTGTCCAGCAAATACCACCCTGACTTCAAAAATTTCTCAAAAACA
Organism: Maratus speculifer; assembly: GCA_964019185.1. Lineage (NCBI taxonomy): Eukaryota > Metazoa > Arthropoda > Arachnida > Araneae > Salticidae > Maratus > Maratus speculifer. Next base: position 309,081,747 of record OZ025289.1, read on the forward strand.
AAGATCGATAGTAATATGCAGTAAACGGTTTTTTCATTAGGTAAGCTGTAAAAATCTTATACAAAAATTTCGAACGGTAAATATTTTGGAAAGATTATGTTCTGATTGCAAAGAATGCTTTGATTTGACATTTTTCTTGTTTTAGATTGCCTGCAGAGAAATAATTTTTCAGCTTACAGTGCAATATTTTAAAGATTTTTTAAAGTAAATTTTTAAAATTTCGAAATTTCAAAAATTTAATTTAAAAAAACTATGAAATATGGCACTTTAAGCCAAAAAACACATTCTCTGGCAGCAATCTAAAGCAAGAAAAATGTCAAATCAAAGCATTCTTTGCAATCAGAACATAATCTTTCCAAAATATTTACCGTTCGAAATTTTTGTATAAGATTTTTACAGCTTACCTGATAAACAAACCGTTTACTGCATAATTCTATTGATCTTTGTTTTTGAGAAATTTTATTTTGAAATCAGGGTGTTATTTGCTGGACACCCTGTAGTTGAAAATATATATAGTCAACAGTTTTGCGAATTTAAATGAAAGCATGTTAAAAGAAAGTTACATTTATTTTCTTTTAACTTATTTTTTAGCACTTTCCAGTAAAGTTCAAAAGTGCTTATGCATTCGATTTGTCTGTCTGTCTGGCCATCTTTCCGTCTATCCATGCTCTTACTTCCGTAAATATATTCGGATTTTTATGCAATTGGTTCTGCTTATTTAGAGTCATCAAAGCATGTTTGGTATTGCATATGAAGTGTGTGCGATTACAGGGATACTCAAAAACATTCGATTACATTATAGTATATGGGTAAAATCATTTGGAGGGTATTTTAATGACATTACACTATAATGAAATTACACAAATGTCTTGAAACTGATATAAATCACTGAATCACTACGATCACGTTAAAAAAGAGCATTCATAGCATTTTTTATTAATTTACAGGGACACACAAAAGAAATCGGTTACAGTGCTGTCTTTTCGTAATAATATGCGCTTTTAAATTTAATTAATTTTTTGCATATTACTCTTGATATATAAATTCTATACCTCATTTAGAGGGCTGCACAAAAGTATTCCCACATCATTCTCCTTATTATATGAAAAAGTTCAAGGGGAATTTTCACCTGAAATATATATGTATCTCTTAAATGAATTAAATTTTGAAATGCATGTTGTTAATATATACAAATCTCTAAATCATACGCAGGGCTGGTCAAAAATTCAGATAATTTTCCGATCATATATGGGAACAGCTGAAAATCGGTTTTGAAATGCGTTATACTTTTCCATGTGTTGAAATGAGACGTAATATTCAGTGGCGTAGCTACGAAGGGGGGGGGGGGGGGCAAGGCGCCGAGGCTAAGGGGCGCCAAATTGAGAGAGGCTTAAACCGAAATTATCTTACATATTTTAATAATTAACAAAAATTGTTGACTTTTAATTTTTCTATATGTGTTAATGTATTCTTTAGTAATTTATTTTGTTACACCCAATTAATGAAGAAAGAAAAAATTGATGTAAATATTTCTAGGGATGGCTCAACGCAATCGGTAACGAAGATAATTATGTTTTTGAATTAAGACGCAAAATCATTAAATAGGGGCGTCAAATTCAGAGGAGCTTTAAACCGAAATTATTTCACATTGTACTTTGAAAATGAATAATAATTGTTGACTTCTTTTGTATGTGTGTGTGTGAATGTTTTGAAGAAATTCGGTGACGGTGAAAGGAATGGCAAAATTCATAACTGTCAACCGCTGATGAAGGCTTTTAACTGTCTAGCCTGAAGTAAATAAATCAAAAAGCCGATTGGAGACTTGAAATCACATTTCTGGTATCAAGAACATTTTTCATTTGCAGCTAGCTGACCCGTCCGTCGATTTTTCCAAATGAACCGCGAATGATTAAAACTTCTATTCAAATTGAAATAATAATAATAAAAAAAAAAAATCTTTCCAAATGAACCCCTGTGATGGATCTCCAGTGTCTTCGGCAGCATAGAACGGGTGTGCTACGCAGCCAAGAACCAACCATTAAAAACATACATTCAAATTTATTTCTGTGAAAATGAATGAGTGTGCGCTGCCTATGTCACCGTGTAGAAGGCGTAGGGAGCACCTATAAGAACATCTGGTGATAATCGTAAAATGAATTAAAAAAAAGAAAATTCCCTTGAAATAGGTCCCATGAAATCTCAGATAAAAATGCCCCTGATGGTGGATAGAACTAAAACCTGTAAGACAATCGAAAATGAAGTTGAATGAGAAAAACCTAGTGAAAATTGGGTTCATAGAGCCCGAAATAAGAATACGTCATCTTCACATGAAGATGGAGCTAAAAATTTTAAGAAAACTGTAAGCTAATTTCCAAGAATCAATACCTGTTGAAATCTATTTAGTAGAATTAGACAAAAAAGGGCTTAAAAGTTCGATAGTCATCATACTTTAAAATGTAAATAAAGAGAAGAAACTGTTGTGGACGGACTCTTAACTCCTATCACTTCACTCTGTCCACAGAACATAGTAATTTTCGAATAAATTGATAAAATACTTTTAAATTATGATTTTAGCATTCTATAGCGTTTAATAATTAAATTGATTGTCTGCATGTTATATAATCTTTGATCAATCGATTTTCAAAAAATAGTGGAGTGTTCGGACGAAAAAAAAAAAAAAAACATTTTTATTTCTGCTTTTAATGGATGTTTGTTTCTGTATGTTTCTCTCGTATGCAGGGCTGCCACAGACGATTATTTTTTAAAATTCTAATTAGTACCACTTTCCCAAAACAGAAATCCTTACACACACTTTAATAACATTTAAAATAGAAATAAACGTCAATATTTATATTAGAAAATGCTAAGAACACGACAAAACGCAGGCGATTTTTCTCGCTTGCAATTTTTATGTGTAATAGCACTTTTACAATCATCTCGGTGAATTCGATCGGATCTTATTTACGCCAATTCCAAGATCTACATGGTCGTAGGTTATGCAGGCTTATCAGAATTGCCAAATCTAAACTTTTTTGTTCCAGTTCGTGCAAATATATTTAGGCTTGTAATATTTTCCAGTAGGGGGCGAAGATGTCAATTTGCGAGAAACGTTTAGTTTAATTGGTTAATTAGCTCTTGATTGACATATGGTCAAGATCCGCACAATTCCTGGAATCTGAAACAAACAAAGATTTAGCGTCAAACGAAAGAAGGACTGCCTAAACGTCAGTATTTCCCATGTTGAACATAATAAATGACATGCTGAAAAAAAAATTCAAGGAGAAAAGTGGATTTTGAGAAAATGAATTTATGGATTTTAATTTAAATATTTGAATTTTAAAGGGATTTTAGTTTTTATCTATAGCATATCTCTCTCTATAATGATATTTGATCATTGTCATGCGACTGAGAATATGTTAAGGGTTTATTAAGCTCTCAAACAAATTCATTGGATATCTCGATTTACCATAAGAATTCAAGACCTTTTATTGCTTTCCCATCCATCTTTAAAAATGGATGCGTATAGCAATTTGAAATTCTAGGGTGACTGCAGTTTTCAATCAGGAGATTTTATCACCATAATCGGACGTTTATTTTATTACCATAACTTAGCAATTTTAGTAAATGTTTTTTTTTTTCAAATTTATTCTCTTTGTCGCTATTCCCATTACAGAGCCAGATTACTGCACAGGCCAATAAGGCCATGGCCTTGGATCCACCGTTGCTGGGGGCTCGAATTTAATAAAATGGTTTTTTAAAAAAAGTCTTAAAATTGCAGTTTCCGCATTATTTTCTCAAAAAGGTATTTTTTTTAATTAAGAAACCGTATCGTAATATCTAATAATAATCCATTCCTTATCCTCTACAACCCCCCCCCCCCAAAAAAAAAATGTACAGGAACTGCAAGTAACCCTCAAACAGGTGCTGGGTCATGGGCCCAGCACAACCCTAATCAGGCTCTGCATCCCACAAGCTTAAAACAACATAAACATATCCGTGAACGTACCGCTAATTTTTGAAATGCCCTTTCAAATTCATCATTGATGAAAATTAGAAATCTTCAGTAATCCGGTTTTATGCATTTTAATTTAGTGATTTTGAATAAAATTAGTCGAATCCTTAAAAACAAGAAAAAGTGAATATGCTTTTTCCTCCCAGTACAAGTAAAAAAAAAGGACTATTTTGTTTCTTCTTCCGAAAAAATAGTCTTTTTTTTTTGGGGGGGGGGGGAGGGGCGCAAAAATTAATCCTGCCCCGGGCGCCAAAAAACGTAGCTACGCCAGTGGTAACATTTTAATTTTTTAAGCGGTGCAGTTTTGTTAATTATTCTGAATATTGGAAAGTGCTTCATAATCTATGCTTAAAGCATGATTTTTTCTTTCTTGTTACAGGTTTAAATCACTTTTTCTTTTGATACTTTCTGTTGCCTGCAGTGTTCACTGCAACATGACATACACTTGCACGCAGAAAGATGTCTGCAGTTCATACTTGGATGTTGCTATGGATATGATTTCAAAAGCAAAATACAACATTCCTACATGTAAGAAAAATTGAATTCCTGTTTTATTTTTTTCATATTTTGCAGTTTAAATAATGTTAATTTTTATCCCTAAGAGTTGATGAAAAGTTAAGTAAGTTGATGAAAGTATCGCTATTATAATATAAACTTAATTCCGAGTTTGCTATATTTATAATTTAACCCTTCACTAAACGATTTTTTCTATTTAAAAATGCACATATATATACAGTGTCTCACAAAAGTGATGGGACACTTGCGAAACTGCAATAAAATAAATAAACAAACATGTGCAAAAATTTTTTGGGAGTGTTTCATATTTAAAGTTAGTAACAATTATTACATAACATACATTTTGTCAAAAATTAAAATATTAATTTAGTAAAAATACAATTGTTCAGAACGGAGAAAAAAATGGCTCACATAAGCAGAGCCGTGCTTAAGGGGGGGGGGGGGGGGGGGGGGGCGAGCCGGACATTTGCCCAGGGTCGCCAAAATTTGGGGGCCGCAAAAAAATGGATGTTGTTTTTACATTTCTCCAGTTATGTAAATACTAGCTGACCAGTAAGCACATTCCGAGTTTATGGTGAATGAACCTTACATTAACCTCAAATTTTTATGATTTTATAGCTTTAGACTCCATTTTATCTGAATTTATATTTTTTCATGAAAAAATATTGAATTGAAAGTATGTTATTTTTTACATTATTTTCTACGTAATTTGATTTCTGGCGTCCTTGCGCACGGAAAGCGAGCGAAACTGCGACGAAATCCCCAATTTCTTACCGATTTCGTCGCAATTCCGCATATTTTATTTTGTAAAAAATATTTCTACCCGTCCAAACGTTTCAAAATTTTAGTAGGTGATGCAAATCTAATTTAATGAAGTGCTCTAAAAAGATTGTGCTAATATGCGGACGTTTAGTTACTTTTAGCGTAGAATATAGGTGCGAATGACTTGCCTTAGAGGTCTGCACGGGCCGGAATTTCCAGGCCCGGGGCCGGCCCGTAGGAAATTTATTTCGGCCCGGCCCGTTGTAAAGCTCAAAAGTTCGGCCCGGGCCCGGCCCGTTTAAATTTTTATATTTTAGGTCCGGCCCGGCCCGTACAGAAATCAGTGAAAACAGGCCCGGCCCGGCCCGTTTTGGCCCGTTACAATTTCTACGATTTCTAAAAAAAATCAGATTTTTATCATATAATTAAGATTTCTTTAAAGAATACTGCATACATATCTGTGGAATGATTTTACAGTAAATACACATTAACAACATTAATGATTACTTAGATTCTTAGGCTTTCAACATTCGAATAAAAATTAATTAAAATTTAATATGGCTTAGAATACAAGAAAAAAGAAAGAAAGCTAAAAACATCGTTACTTTTGAAGATGTTTGATAAAAGAAGATTTATAAAAATATTTCTATATCATTTTATTAAAGGTTTTAAATCCAAATTCATTCTTAAATTCAAAGAAGCTCCTTTCTGATACATTTCTAAATTCACTTTTTTCTCAGAAATGCATAAGATTAGCAGGTATCTTTATTCAAAAACTATATAATCGAGTGGCGTTATCCATTTTTTGATAGAAGCAATTTAAGAATACTACAAGCAAATAAAATACTGTCATAATTAGCGATTTGAATAGAATTTCCGGAAGCGATAGCATGGGAAGGGAGAACAACCTGTAATCATTTGAGAAACTATTACAACGAGGTCATACAAGTATTTTATTTACCAAAAATAAAAAACGCTATTCGATTCCAAATCCCTTTAATAGTTAAGTTTATCACTTTTATACTTTTACAATTTAAAATTAATCAGAAAATGTGTCTAACTTTTGCATTATTGAGAAATTAATTTAATAAAAAGAATATTGCCCAGTTAAACTGATGGCATTGAGCTCACAGACTACGCATACTGATTGTACATTACAGCCTTATATTTTCAAGGGTTAATTCCGTTCAAAAAAAAAAAAAAAAAATGAATAAGGGGAAACAGCTCCCCCCCCCTTTTTTTAATACTTGATCATTGAACCTCCTAAACTATCAAGGACATGCTTTAGCATATAAAAAATCTATATCCAAAATTCAGAGCAAATCGGATAATTCTTAATAAAAACCCATTTAGCATTTATATAATTTAAGAAGAGCTATCCCCCTCTTTTATACTTAACCATTAAACTTCCAAAACTATTCAGAGATTTGAACCAAATCTGACAATTCTGCTTGAAAAACCCATTTATATAAATTAAGGGGAGGGGCATTAGAACCCCCGTTCCGCCTGTTTATATTTATTCAGTGAACACCTAATAACAGTCACGGAATCGCCCCATCAGAATGATCCTATATCTAAATTTTGAACGAAAACTTAATTCTGCGTGAAAAACCCATTTATATATCAAATAAGGGAAGGGGCATGAGCCCCCCGTTCCCCCTCTTATACATATCAAATGAACTCTAAAAAATAATCAGGGAAGCGCCTTATCAGGATATACCTATGTACAAAATTTCAAGCGGATCGGATATTTTTATCATGAGTTATTGCGTTACGTACGAACATACATACAGAACGGGCGGGCACATAAGCTCTCAGGCTATGATAGCCTGTGAGCTAAAAACCATCAAGAACTATATATCCGAAGATAAAGCTAACATAAGTTCTTTATCGCTGTTAATAATTTTACAAATCATGTTTTCTGCCCTACAGATCTTGAGAACAACTAAGCCTACTTCCGGTCCGGCCAGTCTATATGTAGAAAAATAATGCAAGCTTGATCTCGGACCGGCATGAGTCAGCTAAAAAAATATTAAAACGAGTTGCACACAATGTGATTCTCCGATGCTGATCCCTACACTGTACATTTTTATATTGATGCTGTCAAACTAGTATGGCTCGTGACGCACATTTATACTTATTTTCGTTAAAACCATTGAAAATAGCTCATATTTAATCGTTCCAGCTCAAATCTTCAGAACAAATCTTCAAATTTTTTTAATCGGCCCGGCCCGTCTGGCCCGTTTAATTTTTTCGGCCCGTTTATGTTGTTTGTCGGCCCGGACCGTTGAAAAAACTATTCTAAATCTGCCGGCCCGGCCCGTTAGAAAATTTGAAACAATTCCGCGGGCCGGGTACGGGCCACGGGCCAAGCCCGGGCCCGTGCAGACCTCTAACTTGCATTCATATGTGTATTGAAAAGATTAAAATTCATATACGTTACAACTGATTGCACCATCGAAGATTTCAGCTGAAAAAATATTTTTTTGGTTTGTCGGAATTCCTAATATTGCGCAGTAGTTGGGGAAAAACACGACGAAATGTTCAATATTTTACGGATTTCGTCGAAATTTTCACATTTTTTTTTATTTTGTAAAAAAAAAATAATTTTATCCGTCATAACATTTCAAATTTTTGTAGATGTAAACTGGTTTATTGAAAAGCTCTAGAAATATTGCAAGTACGAATATACGAAAGTTTAGTGACTTTTAGCGAAGCCAAAATAATGTGTTACCTGTGATTTGCAAAGTGACCTGTGTTTACTTACATATCAGAAAGGATTCATATTCTATTTTTTAAATCGATTAGCAGAAGGCTTCAGTTTTAAGAACTTTTTTTGTTGTTTCTCAGTATCTATAAAATTATGTCTTAGAAGAACATTGCTAAAAAAAATCAATAGGTTAATTGCTATAATTTTTTGAATGCATTTCGGCATTTGAGACGCAATAGTATGCTTTGTCAGAATATGTCTTTCGTTTTAAAGTTCTACGTGATTTGGACGATGTTAGTCGATAAATGATGACGAAATTCATCCAGTTTTTTTCCTTTCTTCAGTTTCATTCGACTTTTAAATAACACTTCAGACCATGCATGTATTTTCTCTTGTCGCAACGACTGCACTGAGTTGAGATTTTAATGACAATGAGTTTGTTGTTAATTAGCAACTCAACTAATTATAATAATTTAAAAATTCTTAGTCTCAGGGATGTCATGAGACACTTTGGGCTTGTCTCACAAAGTTTTTCAGCCTCGTACTTGCCGTGGGTTGTGCTAGCCATCGCGCACATATAGAAGTATACACACGCAGACAGAGTTAAACTTTGTTTTATTAGTATCGATGCTATACCTATGCATAAGGACTAGAGAAAACTACTTACTACTCTTAAGAACTTGGTACTTTTTACTGAATATATATCGTTCTACGTTACCTTCATAAAGAATAGGGCGATTATATCATTTTTGCTAATTAAAAAAATTTCGACTTGATAACTGTAAATTTTTTGCCAACAATTTCCAAGATTTTTCTACTTTAATTGCCAATTTATGGGTTCTAAATTTGCCGACTAAAGTTTGAATGAGGGATGTGGAGGGCACACAACTTAGGATCATCGAAACGAAATAGGATTGAATGAGCAATGGCACCCTTTTCTGAAGTAAAGATAAAATCATGGGGAATATAGGCTTCTTTCATGTTCGTCTGAGCTGTGAATTTATATGGAAGTAATCAACAACATAATTTTGAAGAAAGCAGCCCCTATGAAAGTATGGCTGCCATTGCGCATAGATATTGTAGGTTCTAAGATCACTCTTGTTTTGTTTAAAACAGAATACCCGATTACGAAAGACTGAATTATATTATCTCGATCAGTATCGATTTTCTGAAATCGGATTTCCATTCATTTCCTGGACTGAGGGACTTTTCGGCTCAAGTCCACATTCAATGCTGCCGCGACACCTGAGGTCTGTTTTCAGGATTTATTATGTAAGATTTATCAGTCATTTGAATATTAGTTTGTTCAAAATAGCTAAGTGAAAATTGTTGCTGCCTATTGGACTTTTATAATAACTTCTAGAAGAAAACGGTTTTTTTAGACGCTATAAGAAAATCATTTTAAATATATTGCTTTAAATATGCCATTAAATGCGTTTCGCACGTAAAAATTTGTTTTAATGTTTTCTTTCTATTATAATGACAACTTGTAAATATATTTTTTGTTAAAAAATAGTGGAAAACATTATTTGCGCTTTTTTTAAATTGACAACAGAAGATAACAAGTAAGAAAAATCATGCGTTAAGCATAGATTATGAAGCACTTTCCAACACTTAATGTAATCTTTAACAAAACTTTGTTATTCCGGGAAATAATAGTGTATAGCCAAATATACCCAAATATGTGTTCCAGTACATTAGAATAGCCCTGTATTTCATATGTCAGTTCATATAATGGGAAAATTTAGCTTAGTAAGAAAATATCCAGTAGCTTGAAATTTCTTTTTCAGCAATTCATACTATTAGATGGAAACATACTTGAATACTTTTATTCAGCCCTGTAGTTTACATTGTACCTTTATTAAACGTCAACATTAGGCTAAAAGTTATTGTAAACTAAAACACTTTTAAAACAACTGAAATCACATTCTCATAAATCATCATTCATAGGCGTCCATGTACCGAATTCTTTGCGTGGCCCTGTATATCCCTTTATCTATATTCTGCAAACATTTCTCAGTAAATTGAATGCAGCTCAGCGTAAAAATGCATAGCTTATTTAAGAACCACGTTTAAATAATTTACGCTCATATTCAGTAACGTTGGTGAGCTCTTTTGGGTAGCCCTGTTAGAGGTCTGTACGGGCCGGGCCGCGGCCCGAAGCCCGAGCCCGGCCCGGCCCGCGGGCCGGGTTCGGGCCGATTTCCAACAATGGCATTCGGGCCGGGCCGGGCTCGGGCCTTACTTCTGAAGACTCGGGCCGGGCCGGGCCGGGCCTAGTCACTAATCTTTCGGGCCGGGCCGGGATCGGGTCTTAATTTTTTTGCTGGACGGGCCGGGCCTAACTTTTTTTTCCGTACGAAGCCGAGACTGATTCCATTCTTCCTAGTTTTTATGGACCAAAATAATCAGTTCCTATTAAATCTTCCTATATGAAAATCCTTTTCTCAACTTTTTATAAATCAGTAATATTTGGCTTTGTCCAAAAATGTTTGCAAAAAAGGCATATACTTTTAAGCCGTCATTATTCTAGAATTAAACATTAGAATTTATTCCTTTTAAAGAATCGTAGATTACTAGGCTTTTTAAAATAGAATTAAACACACACACACACACAAAAAAAAAAAAAAAAAAAAAGTTGGAAATTGCACGTGAACATAGCAAATGGGGTGCGTTCGTACGATAACGAAGTTTTAAAAATATTCAGATCTTGCTGATATAGTAGAGCGCACTCCGGATACAGTACAGTAGTCGAAATCTACGTTTCTGTAAATATACAGGAAGTAATTTTTATTACACCTCAGCAACGTATATCTTATTCATAAAATGTGAAATAGTTAAATATAATTAAAACACATACCAAACCATGTTTCCCCGTATAGCATTATATAGTGGAATACTTTTGTGTGGCCCTGTAATTTAATAATAAAAATTCTTTGCATCACAGATTGTACAGAATGCATATTTTAGTATATATTTCATAGATTCATGCCAATTCTATTATGTTCGAATGAGTGTAACATCATTATAATGCATTTGAAACTTTTTCCCCATTGACCGTAATGTAACGGAATCCTTTTGACTGTCCCTGTAATTGATCTATGCATCCGATTTTCATAACATTTGAAATGACTCGACTAAATTATGCAATAATTATATGTTTTATATTTCAAACGATTAAAATGCATTTAGAACTTTTTTCCCTATTGACCGTAATGTAACGGAATCCTTTTGAATGTCCCTGTAATTGATCTGTCCATCCGATTTTCATAAAATTTGAAATGACTCGACTAAATTACGCAATAATTGTATGTTTTAAATTTCAAACGATTAAAATGCATTTTAAACCTTTTTCCCTATTGACCGTAATGTAACGGAATCCTTTTGAATGTCCCTGTAATTGATCTGTCCATCCGATTTTCATAAAATTTGAAATGACTCGACAAAATTATGTTACAATTATGTATTTTAAATTTCAAACGATTCGGTTGGGTAGTTTTTGCGTTGTTATATGCGGACAGACGGACAGACAGACAGACGGACAGACAGACGGACGGACGGACTGAGCGACAACAATAGGTGCTACGTATTTACATAATTACGAATGCACCTAAAAACATGATTATGACGGAATTTTTTTTTTTTTAAATAAAACTGAAAACTGAAAGTTTCCTTTAAAGTGTTCATCCATGCAAAATGAATACAACAATACGGGAGAAAAAAAGTCGTATATTAAACATTTACATCTGTTAAAAAGGGAATGTATTTTTTTTTTTTTTTTTTTTTTCGTTCCAAAGCGATTTTGTCTTTGGAAATTTTACCATATACCGTTTTTTCGACTTTTTGTCTCCATTACAGGGAATATGGATTAATAATACTAGTGGTAACTGAAACATTTACATACAACAAACAAAGATTCATTTAAAAGCGTAAATATCGCAGCCTACGGCACTTCTGCATAAATGGAGATTATAAACATGAAAAAAAGACTAATATAAATTTTTTTGGTCAGAACTCTTCCATAAGATTAAAGATCAATGTTCTGTAGAAATTCACTTGAGCCGGGCCGGGTTCGGGCCGAATTCTAAACTTTTTTCCGGACCGGGCCGAGCTCGGGCCGAAATTTTAACTTTCGGGCCGGGCCGGGTCGGGCCAATATTTTTTCGTTCGGGCCGGGCCGGGCTCGGGCCGAAATTTTAACTTTCGGGCCGGGCCGGGTCGGGCCAATCTTTCTTTCGTTCGGGCCGGGCCGGGCCCGGGCCGAAATTTTAACTTTCGGGCCGGGCTCGGGCCTGGAAATTTCGGCCCGTGCAGACCTCTAAGCCCTGTATATCAACTATAACATTTATACACACCATATAATGTGCATATATTTAGCAAAATATAAATGCACATATCATAATTAAAATGCATTTCATCCCTCCATCAGCCATCATCGGACACATATACGGTACTTCGGAAAGAATATACTATTTGAAATCTTTTGTATGGCCCTGTAAATGCTATGTACTTCATATTATGCAAGACAGTAGCGTATAATTTATATTAAGCTTCAGTGACATATATCAATTGTATTATACATGAAAAAGCTTATTATATTTAAAATACATACACAATTCCCCCTTTTACCATTATCTAATGGAATTATTTTGTGTGGCCCTGTAAATGAATAATAGCTACATTTTCACCTTCTATTTTATGGAATGCATATATTAATATGTTTGACAGGGTATAACATCTTTGAAATTCCTTAGAAACGATTTTTCCCCATAGGCCGTAATGTAATAGGACACTTTTGATTCGCCCTGTAGATAAACTAATCATGGTAGAAACTTCATTTTCGACAGGACTTGTGCTAGGGTAAACGTCAATAACGTCCTAAAATTTCATGGCAATCCGAGTATATTAACGATTTTTCCCCATAGGCCGTAATGTAATGGGAAACTTTTGATTCTCTCTGTAGATAAACTAATCATGGTAGCAACTTCATTTTCAATAGGACTTGTGCTAGGGTAAACGTCAATAACGTCCTAAAATTCCATGGCAATCCGAGTACATTAACAATTTTTCCCCATAGGCCGTAATGTAATGGGAAACTTTTGATTCTCTCTGTAGATAAACTAATCATGGTAGGTACTTCATTTTCAATAGGGTTCGTGCTAGGGTAAACCTCAATAACGTATAAAAATTTCATAGCGATCCGAGTATATTTACGGGAGTTAGAGCGCGGACAGACGGACAGACGGACAGACGGCCATCCGGCCAGACGGACAGACGGACAGACAAACCGAATGCATAAGCACTTTTCAACTTTGTTGGAAAGTGCTAAAAAAGAGACTTTTACGAAATATGAAAAAATCCATCATAATGATATTTTGAAAAAAAAAAGAAAAAAAAACATTTACAAAATAGACAAATTAAAAGAAATGATTGGATACTGCACACCATAATCTAGTCCAACATGTGACTTCAAAAAAGAATTTATTTGCTATGAATAATTTTTGAATCGATAAAACATTTTTAACTGAACTATTTTGACAGTTCTCAACATTAAATATGCTTAAAATAAGAAAGATAATAAAAATTAGATAGGTTGTTTTGTTGTTGTTGTTGTTTGTTTAAACATATATATATCTTCATATATAGTTATGGATATTCTTATTCGTCAAAAAGAAAAAAGTTTTAAAAGTTCTTGATTGTGGATGATAACATACGTCCAGGATTAACGGGTTTTTTTTAAACAATGTTAGCTGAGTTAGGTCTGTTAATCGAAGATTGTCATGTAAAGGGCTATGATAATGAAGCACATACGCGTGGATGTCAGAAGAATGTTCAAACTAAAATATTAAAAATAACTCCAAAAGTTTCATTCATTCCAAAAGTGGGTGTCACAGCTGGAATATAGTATTAAGAGATAAATAGTATTAATATAGTATAAAGAGATATTGCCGAATCCCCTATCATTGGGATGCACAACCTGCGGCCATCAGGCGAAAAATGGCCCTGTTTAACATGTGGCCCGCGGAATTCGTCAATTTACGAGTGGAAAAAATTGCAATTTTTGTGCATATGTCGCAAGAAAAAATCACAAATTTCATCAATTTACCGCGGCAAATTATAAAATTTCGTCAGTCACTTTAGAATAACAAATTTCGTTGATCGAGCACGAAAAATTCGCGAATTTTATTAAACAAATGCGGAAAAAAAGTAAATTTTGTCAGTGAGGCTCGGAAAATCGCAAATTTCGTTCATAAGGTACGAAGAAATTGCGAATTTGTCCAAAAAATAGCTCATTTCGCCGGTTGGGCATGGAAAAATCGCGAATTTTGTCAGTTCGATGCGAAAAATCGCACATTCGTTGATAAGGCAAGAAAAAATCGTTAATTTTGTAGATGATGCTCGAAAAAATTGCAAATTAAATTCATCGGCTGCAGAAAAATCGCATGTTTTCTCGATTTATCGCGTGAAAAAAATGTGAATTTCGTTGATCGGACACGAAAAAAATCGCAAATTCTGCCGATCAGGGACGAAAAAAATCACAAATTTTGTTGATAAGGCACGAAAACTTCGAGATGATGCGCAAAAAATTTGAAAATTCGGTGATCGGCTGCAAAACAATCGTGAGTTTCGTCAATTTATCAAGAGCAAAAAATTTCATATTTCATCTTGTCGCTTAAAAAAATCAGATTTCGTGAGAGTTAGTTTACACCTGCAATTTCGTCGATTGGGCACGGAAGATTCGCGAGTTTTATTTATCGGGTTCCGAAAAATTGCAAATTTCGTGTCTTATACGGATATCGCGAATATAGTGTATCACAAAATTACAAATTTCGGCGATCAGACTTAAATAAAACTGCGAATTTCGTCGATCGGATGTGGAAAAATCCCGAATTTCGTCGATCAACTTCGTAAAAATCGCGAATTTTGTCTATCAGACACAAAACAGCCATGAATTTGTTCGATCAGACTGAAAAAAATCGCAAATTCCGTCGATCAGGAGCGGAAAAATTGAGAGTTTTGTTAATCATGCGAAGAAAAATCACGTATTTTGCAGGGCTCGAAAAATCTACATGCCCGACATCAGTGTTGTTAGACGGCGACTTTTTAAAAATTTGATTGGCACCACTTTTATTAAAGGATAAAATTCCTCTTGATTAATATGTCATTAAACGAAACGCAATTTTACCAATCCAAAGAAGTGGTGCCAATCTGAATTTTTAAAAAGTCACCGTCTAACAACACTGATGTCGGGCATGTAGATTTTTCGAGCCCTGGTATTTTGTAAATCATGCGAATTTTGTCGATCAGCTTTATAAAAATCGCAAATTTCGTCGATCAGTTTTGCAAAAAACGCGAATTTTGCCGATAGGCTTTGTAAAAGCCGCGAATTTCGTCAATTAGCTTCGTAAAAATCTCGAATTTTGTAATCGGCTTTGTCAAAATCGCGAATTTTGTTGATCAGGTGCAGAAAAATCGCGCATTTTGTTGATCAGGTGCAGAAAAATCGCAAATTTCATCGATCAAGCATCGAAAAATCGAGAATTTCGTCGATCTGGCAAGAAAAATTGCGAAATTTATCCACCACGTGAAAAAAAATCGCAAATTTCGTTGATTAGCTTTGTAAAAATCGAATTTCGTCGATTGGCTTCATAAAAATCGTGAATTTTGTTGATCAAGCGCGAAAAAATCGTGAATCTTCTCGATCGGTTTAAAAAAATGCGAATTTTGTTGATCAGGTTCGAAAAAGCGCAAATTTAGTCGATCAGGCATGGAAAAATTGCAAATTTTCTTTACCGAAGAGCATGAGTTGAAGCTGGATAAATGACATTTCCACGTGTATCATTATCACTTCGTAGAAAAAGTGTTAAAATCAATTTTCTTAAGAAGCTGATGCTATTGGTTCAAATGATGTATATTCTACATTGGAAACCATGAAATATTTGTTCAGGTCATGCGAAATATTAGATTTTCAGGAATTGTGCTGAATAGTGTCATTGCATTGAGAATTTTACTTACTATTCCTGTAACCATTGCATTAGCAGAACTCTATTTTTCAAAGTTAAAACTTGTAAAGGCTTATTATATCAACACCTATACTCGATGAACGTCTCTTTCTGCTCTCGTCCTTATATCGATTTTTTTTTTCAAAATTTCACAACTTTGTTGCTAAAAAAGAAAAAAAAATTCTTTATGATGCATAAGTAGCTGAATTAGTATATTCCACAAGTATCATTAATAAAAAGTGTTATACAAGTTCTTTTGTGCAAGTACTTTTTTGATTTCGACTGATCGGACAGAGATGAAGTTCAATTTATAGATTAGTTGTGTAAATGTATGTAGCAAAACATCTACCATTATACTATGTGCGATTTATGTTGCTAAAACATAGGAATTTCAGATGATCTGGAATTTACTCTAAATATGTCATGGGAAATGAAGGTAAGCCAATATCATTATTATAAATACTGATTTGCAAGGGAAATTTTATTTATTTATTTATTTATTATTATTTTTTGTAATTTTTATGATGTAATTTTTTACACCTAAGTGCATACTAATTTCACTCTTATGGTACATTTTGTACAGTTTATAACATTTTAGATCCATTTAAAAGGTTTCAGAAAAAAAAGGCCGTCAAAATATATTTCGCCCAGGGCCTCCAAAGTCCTAAGCACGGCCCTGCACATAAGTGATGGGACACTTACTTTTCTATCAAATATTTATCCATTTACTTTTTAAAAGGTTTTAATATTTTGTTGGATTTCCTTTTACTTTTAAAACATGATTTAATCTTTTTGGGATGGATTCGACTAATTTTTTTTGTGATTTCTGGAGTGATTTTACCCCATTCTCCTTGAAGCACCGATTTTAGTTGTTTTGAAGAAATGGTGTGTTTGCGAATTCTTGATTCCAATTCTTGCCAAATATTCTCTATGATATTTAAGTCTGGAGATTGTGGTGGTGTTTTTATTATTTCAGGACAGTTATATAGCAGCCAGAGTCTAACGTTCAGAGCAGTGTGCTTGGGGTCATTGTCCTGGTAGAATTTAAAATCGTTATGAAGGTTCAATTTTCGTGCTGAAGATTTCAAATTTTGCTTTAAAATATCAATATACTTGTACCGATCCATTATACTGTCAATAAAAACAAGATTACCAACTCCAGCGGACGACATACACCCCCATACCATAACTCCTCCTCCACCATGTTTTACTGTTGGTACCAAGCTCTGTTTGCGAAATTCTTCCCTGGGTTTTCTCCACACCAAGATTGTACCGTCAGAACCAAATATATTAAATTTACTCTCATCAGCAAGTATAACTTTATTCCACTAATCAGAATTCTTATTTATGTTGGATTTTGCGAAAGCTAGTCTGAGTTTTCTATTCTTTTCACTTACGAAGAATTTTTTCCTGGCTACTCTACCGTGATATCCAGCAGATCGAATTACCCTTCTAATAGTCTCAGGATTAACAATTATTCCATATAATGCTTGTAAATCAGCAGGAACTTTTGAAGCACTATTTCTTGGATTTTTTTTAATATTTCGAACGATAATTCGCTTTATTCCATTGGATAGCTTTGATGTCGGCCAGGTCTTCTTTTATCCTGAATCATATGATTCTTTTTACATCGTTTAATGATATTGAAAACTGTTGAACGACTCAAGTTAACTGTTTCAGCAGTTTTTCTAATAGATTTTCCACGTTCAATATGCAAATTAATAACTAATTTTCGAATTTCAGGCGAAGTTTCTTTTCGTTTAGCATTCATGGCTACACAGAGCTAAAAAACACAAGAATTCCAAAACAAACTGGAAAGAAATACTACAGACGATTTTATAAATTATTGCCAAATGCTTTTAAGTAAAAATAAAACCCCCAAAAATATTTTTATTGCTTATTTCAGGCGATTTTTGTTGCATATATAATGGTGTCCCATCACTTATGTGAGCTATTTTTTTGCTCCGTTCTAAACATTTGTATTTTTATTAAATTAATATTTTAATATTTTGACAAAATGTATGTTATGTAATAATCTTTAGTAAATTTAAGTATGAAACACATCCCTAAAAAAAGTGTACATGTTTTTTTTATTTATTTGATTAGTTTCCTTTTGTAAAGCACAAGTGTCCCATCACTTATGTGAGACACTGTCTATATATTTGAAATCGATATATTTGTTCAATAATGGAAAAAAATGGTACAAAAAATTAAATTTCAAATTTTCAGCTAAAATTTGATATTTTATGGCGTGTATCCTATGTACACAATTAGGGTTTTAAAATATTATATTGTTTATATTTTGCAAATAAATGAGCTTAAATTAATTAGTTTTATCGGTACTACTTGGTTATCCCGACGACCAAAAAACTATCGCCAAATTATAAGCTTAAATGCTAATAATGAATGGTTGTGAATGTTGCATTCAATGACATTAAACGCGATACTCATGTTTAAACCGTCATTTAGTGATTTTTAATTCCACTTTAAATTATTATTATTATTAATAATAATTTACTAATTTATTTGTTTTTCGATTATTTAAAATAAAAATTATTTCAACATGTATAACTTGGTATATTAGTTGGGTGATTTTTATAATTTGGCTAAAATGGTCGACGGGATAACCAAGTAGTACCACTTTATCTGCTTAACACTCTGCAACCTTTTTTGTATTAGAATTTTTAGGTATTCAATAAAAACAATGAAAGTAAATTGTGTTTTAATATCTTGATCCTTTTTTTTTACGAAAAACAAATTTTAATGTCTACGTTATTCATATTGGGGATATGGCGGCACATGTGAACGGTTCCGATAAATATAGCTTTTTCTCAAAACTGGGTTAATTTCCTATACAAAAACTACTCAATGTAATAGGTGAGGCTTTTTTTATACATGGTATTTTCTTAATCACCTTTATAATTCTTATTTTTTTAAATAGTTTTATAAATTCCAAAAATTATTCACATGTGCCCCACTGGCGGGGTAGTTGTGAACACCAGTGGGACACATCTGAACACAATGAAAAAATATTCTTCGATATGCTTTGTATTATGTAATTCATTTGTCAACATAATCATTAGTTATATTATCTATTAAATTCACCATTAAGAAATGCATATTATATATATATATATATATTTCTAATTTATGGGTGTATGTTTAAGCAAAATAATATTAAATTAAAAAAAATTTGGGGGGGGGGTGATTAAGATTAGAGATTAAATATTGTTGCAATTAAAAAAAAAACTAGTCACATGTGGCAGTCCCAAAACTTTGTTTTATCTTATGCATGTGAATACTTCCTAAGAAATGCGGCATAGCAGTGCCACCGGTTAGATGGTTTAAACCATAATTTAGTCAGCAACAACTTATGTCAACTTATAACTGAATCTGAAGTTTGATGAAAATCCGTGCATTAGTTGGAAAATCCTTTATAAAAAAACTGCATAACAGCACCACATGCTGGATGATGTATGCAAAAAACTAATCAGGATTTTTTTTTTTTATCAGGTACTAACTAAATCTGAAGTTTGATGAAAATCCATACATTAGTTCTTGAGATATATTTATGGCGAAATCGCGAAAAATGCAGCATAGCAGTGCCATCTGTAGGGCAATTTACACCCAAACCTAAACAACACTAATTTATATCAGGGACTAACTAAATCTGAATTTTTAGAAAATTTCGTGGATTAGTTTTTAAGATAGAGCAATATTATTGCAATAGCAATTCCTGATTATTGCAATAGCAATAATCAGGAATAATACATCTCTACGAACGCACCTCATTTGTTACGCTTGACATGCTATTTCTGACTTGTTTTGTTGAGGCATAATACTATCAATACTGAAATTTCAAATCGGTGCTCTTTTTTTTTTTCTTGCTTTTACAAATGAAAGAATGTTTTGCATTTGAATTTAAGTTATCGATCAAGACACTTACTACATTATGTACGTTTTTCTTAGGTAATAACTGCCAAGAAAATTTCATAATGAAGCCGAAAGATTGCGCCGAAGTACTACAGACGGGTCGCAACAGAAGTGGTGTCTACAGAGTTTGGCCAGTGAGCAGAATGACGGAAGACAAACCCCTTGATGTATACTGTGACATGGATACGGTTGGTGGAGGCTGGACAGTAGGTGTTCTTCAATATAATGCTCAAACATAATTAAACAACATTTTATATTACCTAAATTTGCATCCTTCTATTTATCTATTACAAGTTTTTAGCTCACAGGGTCATTCCATGTCAATTCAACCAATTTTTCCCCCATTTGTAACCTGACCGACAGGGATTTGGATGAAACTTTGTGTACACACTAATTCTATCATGAAATGATTCCATCAAAAATTTTTCCTTCCTAGACCTCATGGTTTGTGAGATATGGGGGGTCCAATTCTTGGGGGTTTCTCAAATCTTACATTTCTTAGTCTGTATTCTGAGATTGCAGTTCCATCTTCAAAAAACTGTTTATCTGGACCTAAAATATGAATCATTCTAAAAATATCACTGTAAGAAGATAAAAAGATGCAGATTATAACAAAAAATATTTAAAAAATTTACTTGTAATATTTAGGATGAAAAAAGTCAGCCAAAGTTGAGAGTTATGGTTATTTTTCCAAATTTTTGTGACTTCAACAAAAAGGCTGTACACAAAAAGGCAAATTAAATTTCCAATTTCTTTTTGTTTTAAATAAAAGTTTACACTCTGGGCTTTCTATCTATGAAATAAAAATGATGTGCTTCGCATGGCTTATGCAAAAATTTTGGGTACTTTCCAATTAGCCGGATAAGTGCTTTATTTTTAAATATTACATATGCACACAAAAAAGCAAATAAAATTTCCCATTTCTTTTTGTTTTAAATAAAAGTTTACACTTTGGGCTTTCTATCTATGAAATAAAAATGATGTCTTTCGCATGGCTTATGCAAAAATTTTGGGTAATTTCCAATTAGCCGGAAAAGTGCTTTATTTTTACATATTACAAATGCACACAAAAAAGCAAATGAAATTTCCAATTTCTTTTTGTTTTAAATAAAAGTTTACACTTTGGGCTTTCTATCTGTGAAATAAAAATGATGTCTTTCACATGCCTTATACAAAAATTTTGGGTATTTTCCAATTAGCTGGATGCATGTTTTATTTTTACATATGTTGATATGTATGGATCTATATAAATGCAGATGTATTATACATGTATATATGTATATATACGGTATATTGATATATATATGTATAACACTGGTGCCCGTCTAACCAAAAAGTACCAAATTTTACGTTGTTTTGAAAATCTGCACTAATTAAGGGAAAAAAAATCTGACTAAGTTTAGCTGTATTACTTAAATAATTATTGGAGTTTCTATGAGTTACTGAATTTAATGTTATTTGATACAAAAACAAATTGGAAATTTCATTTGCCTTTTTGTGTAGAGACTTTTTCATAAAGTCACAAAATTTGGAAAAATAATCATAACTTTCATCTTTGGTTTACTTTTTCGGCCGTATATAAATCTCTATTAACTGCCCTAATTGCTTTTTTCACTTGCTTTTTATGCCGCTTAAATGGATCTCCAAATTTATATAATTCATATTTCATTAAGAGCGAAATTCTGTGATGCTCACATATATTAATCAAACGCTTTTCACTTAATTTTTGTTTTATAAATGCAATAGTCCTAACTAATAAAAGTTCTTTTTCTGAATCACAGAGATTATCAATGTAGTCTATTTCTCTGTTATTTCTATAGCTAGTTTTGTGACATTCTAAACCAGTTAATATTATTACAATACTGCAAGCCTGAAGACTAGTAGAAGGTTTAATATCAGGCTCCATATTAAGACAATAAAGCAAAAAAATATTTATACATATCATAAACTACTAGCAGGAGTGACCGAGCTAAGCTCGGTCAAAATTAACTTTGTGTTCAAATGGATATAGTATTATCACTGTATCATTCACTCTGTATTATAACTGTAAAACATGTTATTTATAATAGTAGTATTTTCAAAAACAATCAATAAGGAAACTATGTTTATATGCACATGTTCATAAATTTTACTTCATTTTAAAATTTACAACGAAAGGATATCGATCCAAATCAGTTTTTTAGCTCGACTCTGATTGGTTTATCCATGCATCTCGAATCCTATTAAGAATGTATAAAAAATTTCTTCACATTCTAAAAGACAATATTTTTTTGCTAAATATAGCCAAATTTTGAGACATTTTTTTTAATTTGGCGACAAATACGTGATTTAGCTTTTATAATCTTAATAGTTGATTTTTCGGCCAAATGTCGCCAATATTTTGTCAAATATCGCCAACTTATTGACTGTTGCTATATTCTCGTAACTCTAACCCGTATTACCCAAAATGACCCACGAATCAAATTTGATCAAACATGTGACTTAGCTCAATGGTTTTCAGGTAATTAAAAACAATAGAATGTAAAATTGAATCAAAATCGTTTACGCCAACAACAGAATGACAATAATTTTATTAAATTGATTTCAAAACATCTGCTTTCATTCTAACGAACATTACCCTGCCTTTATCAGAAGGTGTTTATACAAGGCAGGTGCAATTAAATCTTTCAGACTATAGAAACAAATTTAAGCTCTGTTAAACATTTGTGTATTTAAACTTGCCAATATAAATATTTAAACCGATTAAAATTAACCAAGGACAGGAAATACAAGGTTTTGAACATTTTTTAAACACAAATAATTAATATATAAGCATTCGAAAGAAAGAATGGAAATGTGAGGAGAAAAAATTATCTATTTTATACTGTACAAAAAAAAAAAAAAAAAAAAAAAAAAAAAAATCTGTTTTGAGTTTAATTATTGAAAATAAAAGTAAGAGATTCTTTAGATTAGCAAAAAATGCCCATTATTAAATAACTAAATGAAATATATGAACCATTCACTAAATTTAATGGGGAAACATATTACAGTCAATTTTTTTTAATCAGAAAAAACAAAGCCTAAATTTTACTTTGCAAATTAAAAAAACATACATCAAATAACATTAAATTCAATAACTCATAGAAATTCCAGTAATTATTTAAGTACCACAGCTAAATTTAGTCAGATTTTTTTCCTCTTAATTGGTGCAGATTCTCAAAACAAGGCAAAATTTGGTACTTTTCGGTTAGACGAGCACCAGTGTTATACATATATATATCAATATACTGTATATATACGTACATATATACATGTATAATACGTCTGCATTTATATAGATCTATACATATGTACATATGTAAAAATAAAACACGCATCCGACTAATTGTAAAGTACCCAAAATTTTTGCATAAGCAATGTGAAAGGCATCATTTTTATTTCACAGATAGAAAGCCCAAAGTGTAAACTTTTATTTAAAACAAAAAGAAATTGGAAATTTCATTTGCCTTTTTGTGTGCATATGTAATATGTAAAAATAAAACATGCATCCGGCTAAGTGGAAAGTACCCAAAATTTTTGCATAAGCCATGCGAAAGACATCATTTTTATTTCACAAATAAAAAGCCCAAAGTGTAAACTTTTATTTAAAACAAAAAGAAATTGGAAATTTCATTTGCCTTTTTGTTTGCATATGTAATTGTCTGAGCGAAGCGAAGTCTTTATACTCAGAGATACGTAACGATATTAAAATCAAAAAAATTCTTTCGTCAAGCAAATCTCAAAAAGTACTCGTCGGATTTTGATTCTGTTTGTACCAATAGGTACCTATGAAGGTACTCTGGTGAATGCACTACATACGAAAAATTAGTTCCAAATAGTTTAAAAGTTATATTAAAAAAACTGATAAAAAAGCACAATTTATTTGCATACGTCACAGAAATTTGGTGCGCGTGATTTCCACCGGCTGGATATTTTCGTAGATAACAGAATCAGTACATGGAGTAAATAGTAATCATTTACGCACTCAGAAATATTGAATGCAATAAAACATTTTAAAATTTAATCATGCAGGAAAATAAAACTGTTATTTTTTTATATTAAAAAAAATGTCATAAAAACTTTGAGATTTTGTGATAATCTCTTAATAGCATTTTTTGATCGCTAAAAGAATGTTTTATATATTTCGCGTGTGAAAATTAGAAACAATTACGTTTTTAAATAAAATGTTTCTTTTATGACATCATTTTCCCTTTATATTTATTTTTATTGCATGTTTTCTTTTAACTTATATTTTGATTGTGTGTGGAAGTCAATTCAGGTCACTAATTTTTCGGCACGGATGCCACACGCGCATCAGATTTGGCGCGATATTTTTTTCAAAGCCCATTTGGCGAAATCTAAGTTTTCAAATAACGCTTACATACACATTTTTAAATTATTTTCTATTTTCAAAAAAAAAAAAAAAAAAAAAAAAAAAAAAAAAAAAAAAAACTTACAGTAAATAAAATAATAATAATAATTAATAACTATAAAAAGAAATATTTTATATAATTAAATAAAGGAAATGAAAGTAAATAAATATTTTATGAGTAAATAAACAAATAATAAAAAAATAAAGCCGGGTTACCATCTCAGGTAAAATAATGCCATTTTGACGCCAATTATGTACCCTGGTGCATATGTGACATCTTTTCCCATTTTTCATCCATTTCCTGTTGGCATACAACTTTGAAATTTGGAATATGTATGCATACCTGGGAACAATACTGGAATTAGACATTGATTTTTTTTTTAATTCGATCCAAAAAGAGGCAACGGGGGCTATTTTTTAAAGATTTATACAATTTATACTGCATAAAGGAGCCACTTACCTATTTCTATATACAAGAAGAAGTAAGTGGTATGTAAAAACAATTATAGTATACATAAATAAAATACTTGAGATAATATACTAGAGATATAAACACCGGGTTTGGCGAGATTTTTTATGCCAACTAGACGAAAACCTTTTTGATTACCAGATACATATAGCATGCTATAATAACACGTTATTTATTTATTTCAAAATGAAAAAAAAGGAATAAACGAAACATTTTCTGTTATTAAAAAAAAGAAATAACAATCAATAAATGATAATATTTTTAGAACAAACAATTTATTATAACATTTATATGATAACCAGCATGTTAGGCAACTGAACGCCATTTTGGCACCAATTAGGTACCTCGGTGTGTATAGGGCATATATGTGCCATATTTATTTGTAAAACTGAGCATGAACGTTTACCGTGTGTTTTCATAGTCGCTTATATCTTTTTGCAACATAGCGCATCTTTCGGAGCCAAAACTGCACAAAAGAAAAAAAATCAATATTTGCAGGGTTTTTTTTTTTTTTTTTTTTTTTTTTTTTTTTTTTTAATGTAATGCACATTTTGTAATCAGTACGCTCGATAATCAGACCTCGTTTTTTTTTTTCTTTAAAAGATGATATTTCATACGACGTCTTTTTTGGATTAGTCGTTTTTCAATATTTGATAGTATGCGTCTACTCGTTTTGTAACTTTTTTTTGTAACTTTCTTCTTTATTAACAGCGACATTTGGATTTCCTATTTAAATAAAAATTCTTCTAAAGACAAAGAATTTTGTTAAAATAAATAAATAAATGAAATGCGGACATCTATTGCTCAAAGCACAAAATTTTTCATATTGAGTTAATAAAAATCAGTAAAAACATAATTTTTATGATAAAAAGGTGACTTATGTAACAACAGAGTCATATATTATGTACGTTATGGATTAAGTATGAATATTTCTCCACCATTTATAAATAATAATAATAATACAATAAAATGCGGACAGACGAAAGTCTATATTTGACTGAAAACAACAATCATTTTATAAATGCTTTAAAAAATGGCCAATGAAAAGTGATATTTCAAAAGTATTATGAAATTAGTTAAAAAACATTTATTTTAAACTAAATGAATAAAAAATTTATATTTTTAATAAAATAAATGGGATTTGAAAAATTATTGGAAATTTATCACCGTAGATGTATCAATATTACAATCAATACTTTGTATGCAAAATGGAACAATTAGCAATACTTTTTGTACCCGACAAATGGTCGTTGCTTTTTTTTAAGGTTAAAAAGTAGATTACGAAATATTCCTATACAGGGATGCCAAGCCCCCGCTTATTGCACAGCAGAATTTTCTTATAGGAAAAGTTATTTTTTAAATTCGCAGAATGTTCCAATTTAATAAAACATTTTCTGTATTAAAATACCAGTATCCAAAATGCCGGAGACTTGGCAGCTCTGCCTATAACATTTTAATTAATCACGGTACTTTTTTTAATCGGATTCAAATTTAGTGAAGACAACGTTTTTTGGCCAAAAGCAGCTTTTTTCCACATGTGTAACTACGATACAATTCCTTGATGCTGAAATAAAATGTTTTGACTTATGCTGTTATTGTTTCCTCTTATTTATTTATTTGAATTTTAAATAAGATGACTCAAAATCGTGTTTTTTAAATGTACGGAAAAAATTCATTTCGAGAGAGGGCGAAAAGAACAATATTTGGCGATTTATTACCTGCGTTTGGCCAAGTGTCTTACTACCTTGTATTTAATACTCTTCACAATACTTCGCTGTTATATGGACTTAGGCGCTTTTATAAAAAGTTTGACGTAATTCGGGCTTAAGAAAGTGAGTTTTTTACTGAATAATACAAATAAATGAAAAATGAATACTAAGAAATACTAATAAAAGAAAAATGAAGAATTATATTGATCTATGTATATTTAAAAATGCATCTGCTAGCACTAATTAGATAATTTATGTGTATATAATAGGAGATAAATAGCTTTTGATTCTGTATTTCTATGCTATAAAGCATTAACGTTTGTGTGTTTTTCGTTATCATTGGGAGTACGTAGCCGATTTAAAAAATAATGTGGACAAAAAATGTTAGTAACCATCTTTGCTGCAAAATGTACTATATTTTGCGTAAGAACAATAATCACCACCAATGCACGAGCAAAAAAAGTTCTAAAATTGAGAATTCTTTGATGTTGATATGACTAAAATTTAAAATCTTTGTTTTGGTGGCAACTTTTAATATATAATATTTTCGTTATGAACGATTTCTAAAACATTCGACAACTTAATTTCAAAAATTAAAAATTTTTTTCTAGAAAAAGTTTTAAACCCAATTTATTGAGAATATTGCAATTTCTAGGATACTGTTGGGGTCAGAAACTATAACTTTGACATCACCGTAACTTATAAGATGTAAGTGCTCGCTTACATCTAATTTTTAAAAAAGGGTATTCCTTAAATCTTATCGACAACCACATTGCATCTGTGGAAAACAGATATTCAACATTATAAACTATTCGGACGGGTTTCACACCATATAAAATACACTCCATTCTTCAAACATAATAGTTTATATCATTTATAGTTTCTCAAATCGGTGCGAAGCTTCTGTTTATGGTCATGACATCATTTCAAAGAGTTATATTTCCAATATAGGAA
This sequence comes from Maratus speculifer, assembly GCA_964019185.1. NCBI lineage: Eukaryota > Metazoa > Arthropoda > Arachnida > Araneae > Salticidae > Maratus > Maratus speculifer. The sequence goes on from OZ025289.1 coordinate 309,109,205, forward strand.
AATTTGGTGTTTTATTTTCTGTATTACTTTCAACATTTTGCATATTTCCAATTTTATATCCATGCATGGTTTGCTTTTCTTTTATAAAAATAGTATATGTAACTTTATATATAAGATTTCGCAATTCTATGATTCAATATGCGTTTTTTCATCATATTTTATCACAATGAATGATCAATTAAAGGTATCATCTCATTTTCTTTACTTATCGCAAGTTATTAAATGTGCATTCTCAGCAATATCGCTCAGACTAATCCCTCTGAGGGAAGTCCTAGTATGTAAAAATAAAACATGCATCCGGCTAATTGGAAAGTACCCGAAATTTTTGCATAAGCCATGCGAAACACATCATTTTTATTTCATAGATAGAAAGCCCAAAGTATAAACTTTTGTTTAAAACAAAAAGAAATTGGAAATTTAATTTGCCTTTTTGTGTACAGCCTTTTTGGTGAAGTCACAAAAATTTGGAAAAATAACCATAACTCTCAACTTTGGCTAATTTTTTTTATCCTAAATATTACAAGCAAATTTTTTAAATATTTTTTTATTAAAGTCTGCATCTTTTTATATTCTTACAGTGATATTTTAAAGATGATTCACGTTTTAGATCCAGAGAAACAATTTTTCGAAGACGGAACTGCAATCTCAAAATACAGACTCAGAAATGTGCGATTTGAGAAAACCCCAAGTATTGGACCCCCCATATCTCACAAACTATGAGGTCTGGGAAGGAAAAATTTCTGATGGAATCATTTCATGATAGAATTAGTGTGTACACAAAGTTTCATCAAAATCCCTGTGGGTCGGGTTACAAGGTCTGGTTGAATTGACATGGAATGACCCTCACAGGTAATCAAAGCCTGAGAGCATATGTGTCCGCCCGCTCTCTATGTATGTATACGTACGTTCGTGCATGCTTACGTAACGTGATAACTCATGATAAAAATGTCCGATTCACTTGAAATTTTGTATGTAGGTGCATCCTGATAAGGCGTTTCTCTGATTTCCATTCGATATGTATAAGAGGAAGAACGGGGGGCTCATATCCCACTCCTTCATTGATATAAATGGGTTTTTCATGCAGAATTATCAGTTTTCGTTCAAAATTTAGATATAGGATCATTCTGATGAGGCGCCTCCGTGATTGGTATTTGGTGTTCATTGGATAAGAATAAACAGGGGGAATGGGGGTTTTAATGCCCCTCCCCTTAATTTATATAAATGGGTTTTTCATGCAGAATTATCAGATTTCGTTCAAATCTCTGAATAGTTTTGGAAGTTTAATGGTTAAGTATAAAAGAGTGGGGTAACTCTCTCGGTTTTTATTAAGAATTTTTCGACTTGCTCTGAATTTTAGATATTGATTTCTTATATGATAAAGCATGTATCTGATTAGTTTAGGAGGGGGAGGGGGTTGTCTCTCTTCCTTAATTTGTTTTTCCAACGGAATTAACCCTTGAAAATATAAGGCTGTAATGTACAATTAGCATGCTTAGCCTGTGAGCTCAATACCATCAGTTAACTGGGCAATATTCTTTTTAATAAGATTATCAAATCAATTTTCTTTACAACACATCAAATTTTTTAATGTACTTAATATTCAAACTGAAACAAAATACAAAGTAACTTAGCACTCAGCTAGTGAGAAAAGCCCATTTTGGTTATGCAGTCAGACCTTGCTATCTTGACATCCGGTTTCCACGTCACTCCGCTTATCACGTCAATTTTTTTAAAGTTCCGATTTTGTGTATATGATTTTAATGTAGATAAACTCTAGATTTTACGTGTTGAATAATTTTCAACTACGGATATACCAAGGGTTTAGGAAAATTGTCCATTTTTAATAATCCATCTTACAAGCATGGAAGTTAAGCAGTAAGAAAAAAAAAATTTTTTTTTGATGGACTTTTCTCAAAAGTGTCTAAAATACAAATTGACATAAAGGAGAAATTTTTTTTCCAATCATTTTTCTAATTAAAAATTTCACACATTATGAATGACAAAATCGGTGAAGTAGATTTCTCTATCCTCTAATTCACAACTATTCACATACTGTGTTTCAAACTGAGAGTGGAATACGTATTCACTTAGGGAATGTTAAACATTTCATTTCCGCACTTTATTCATAGTGTTTTAAACTGTTTACGGCAAAGTGGCAGGAAAGTCTAAGACAGTTTCATAACTATTTCAAGCATGCTGGTTTCATCTTCATCGAAGTTCATCAGATCTCGAGTGTATAGAACGCCATGCGAAAAAGGGGGCGAAGGGGGTGGTCGCCCAGGGCGCGGGAATTTAGGGGGCGCCAAATTTATACTACCAACGTCATTCTTAGCCTGTCACAAGAAAAAGTCCGGGGGTGGGGGGCGCTAAATCGGAACTTTGCCCCGGGCGCAGTTTTTTCTTCGCATGCTCCTGGTATAGAAGGTAATGAAGAAGACATGCCTCTTACAATATAGTTTAAAGAGTTGTTAGATCGTGAAACAAAAATAACAGGGGATATCCATATGTACATCGATTTTGTTAAGGTTGTCACCACATCATGAGATGTAATGATTTCTGAAATTGCAAAAGAGAAAAAGGCAGAAATTTTTTCCGACTCGGGGGCGGGGATCGAAAGTGATAAAGAACTAGAATAAAATAAGCCTCTAACTACAACCAAAGCATTGGATTGCATTCAAACGATCAGAAATTATTTAACACCAAATTCTGAAACAACGGATATTGTTCAGAATTTATTGTATAGTATAGGAAAAAAATGTAGGAAGCGCATCTAAGGGATACGGAAGCCTTAATTCATCATTTTTTTAATGTAACAATGGAATAGGAAGCAATCAGAAATCGGATTTTTCTTCTTTTCAGTTTCGTTTTTGTATTTATTTTGTTTAATAATAATGTCTTTTGCTTAAAAATGCAAGAGCAGTTGTGAATTTACAATTGTCTTAAAATAATTAAAAATACAACTTTTTATAAACATATTTTATTCCAACTCCGGTTACCGCAACACTCCGCTTATGGCGACAATTTTTTTTTTTTTTTTTTTTTTCTGGTCCTGAGAGTGCCGTGATAACTAACAAGAAAGGTCTCCATACGGGCATACTCAGAAAATTCTGAAAAATTACAGAATGTTCTTCTCATGTGGATATACATGTTTATAAAAAATTTTTGGCGGAACCCCAATAGAACTTTCGTAAAAAAAAATAATGAACATATCTTTCATTTGGCGATTTATCATCGGTTGGCGGCAAAATAAAATTTCAAAAAGCACTTTTTTATGTCAAATTCTTTTTAAGGTAAAAATGTTTCATGTTGAACTTGTTTAAAGAAATCTTATTTATATAACGTTAGTTTTTTAGCTTTAGTTTGTTTTAATTAGATTTTTGTCATAATGTATTTAAATTGAAAATTAACTGTGAAGTTTTATGAATTAAAACAAAATTTTAATTAATTAAATTGTTTCAATATCACAATTAACTCCAATTTAATTGAGTTTCAAATGTCGATTCAATTTTGTTGCTATGGAAATAAAATCTTCTCCGATATTGAAATGCATTACTGCAGCATTCTTCATCTGGCCTTTATTTTGTCTCACGCTTAAAAGTATGAAAAATACTTTTAAATATGAAAATATTTTTTACATAAGAAATTATTTAAGTGATAAAATTAAAGAACTGCAGCAAAAGCAACAGCAGTAATACAAAATACATCTATGAGTCAAACTCTCTCATTGTTCAAATTTAAATTCATTAAATAATATTTACACGTATTCTAAAATTTAACTGACGAGAAATTTTCAGGTGCATTGAAATCGTTTGCTTTTGGCGAAGAAAAATGCTACTCGCCAAATCGCGTGACGCTTTCGTCTTTTTGCGCCAAATACTTGAAAATATTTCATTTTTTTACTGAGTTTCTTCTCTAATTCCGCCGCTAAATTTGATTGTCTTTTATTATATAGATGAGTAGTTTAATCAGTATTTTTTTTCAAAAAAATTCTGAGTATGCCCAGTATGGAGACCTTCCTTGTAAGTTCGAGTGTAATACAATTCTTCCCCAATTCTTTACTTATTATTCTGTGGTGCTGCCATCTATTGAATTATTGATCAACGCAACTCTCTGCCACTTATTTTTGTCATTTTCAAAATGCTTCTGTTACCTCGATGACAAAAAACTACAAAAAAATTAATAATCAAAAACAAATTGAGATACAGCTTTCAAACAAATTGCATTTAAAAGTACATATTTTTTTCCCTGTCTAACGGTGCAAAAATTGAAAATATACCATGTAGAAGCTTAAAAATTTTCAGCACTGAAAGTTGTAAAACTAAATCTACACTATTAAAATCCGACCGTATATATGTATGTGACGCTATCTCCTCCAATCCCGGATAGCATTTCCGCCGTTCCTAACCGATATTGCAAAATAACAAACTGCGCATGCGTGTGGACTTTATTAAAATTCTCTCTACTAGAAAAATTGTAGAGGTTTACCGAGGTTGCATACTTCATCATACTAAATTGGCGATTATTTTTTCGCGTTCAAAAATGTGATACAGATAATAAATGGTAATTAACTACATTAACAAGAAAATTTTTATTATTATTATTAGATTTACAGAGGCGTTTTAATACTTGAGATTTTCTTTTGATATTTTATTTCTTTGTGAATCTAGCGATTTAAATCTCCAATATTAATTTATTTTAAATTTGTTTCTGATTTAATCATATTAAGATACTTAAATAGTTTATTGAAGTATTTTATTCTTCATAATAATTTTTTTATCATTAATAATTTATCAAATATTAATATTGTTGTGGTATCAAAAATGTAATAAAAATGTGGTAAAATATTTATAATAGATATTAATCTATATTACATAAATAAATTTATCTTTTAATTATTATTTTAATTTATTATATTATTTTAATTATTATCTTTAATTATTATTTTAATATCTTATTTATAATATTAAAATATATGTTAGAGAGATATTTTATGGTACATCCTAAAAAAAATTATAATAATTTATGAATTATTGTATAATGATTAAATTTTTTTAACTGTTCAATAAATTTTAAAGTCTTTTGTAAAAAAAATAAGCTTATTTGCAGTATTTAAATAATTAAACTTATATATACATATTATCATTAAATGATTTATTGACTATTTATTTCTATAATATTTTAGTATTTACTTATTATCAATATTAAATATTATCAAATATTTTCATTATAAATAAAACAGATGTAATTGCTAATAAATATTATCTTCTTTATTATCTGAAGATAATATTTTATAAATAAATATAAATTATCATTAATTTTCAATGAAATATTGATATGTAAAATTTCATTTATTGAAATATGTGGATATTATTACATTACTAATATAGTAATAATTTGATGATAATCTAAGTTATTATTGTATTATTATATTTATCAATAATAAATCAGTAAATATGATAATTTGTTATAGCTATATTATTATCTACATGTACATTATCTATAAATTACTGACACATTTAATTTTATAATATTATAACAACAACAATTATTTGATAATTATTTATTACAAAATATAATAATTTATCTTTATCTAATATTCTATTTTATTTTACATTCAAATATGCTATAAATTGTATGAAAATTATGTAATATTAAATATTATACTATCAATAAATAATTTGATAATAAAATATTAAATATATTAGGTAGTTGGAATACCTAGACACTGCTTATTTATTATTTATAAATAATTATTTAACTTAATTTAATAATAGTATAACTAAAAAACTCTATTTTAAATTAAAAAAAAAAAAAATCTTAATAATAATCTATATCCTTGCAAAGTAATTTGTATTTTTGATAGATGTAATAAAAGCAAAGAGAGGAAGTTAAATTAAAATCAAAGCATAAGAAAAGTTTTTTTAAAGTTAAAATAGATATATTTTATCATTAAAAAGGTTTAAAAAAAAAAAAAAGAAAGAAAAAAAAGTTGAAACTGAATTATTTACATGCATAAAAAGTGAAAAAGAAAGAAAGAAAACTTTTCTGTGCTGCCATCTATATCCAGTTATTTAAACGAATTTATTAAAAGAATTTATAATTATCTGAATAGATAGCTTTTAAATTTAATTTCTTATAACTGAATTTAAAAAAAAAAAAATTGTAAAAATCATAAATTCTTATGTTTAAATTTATATGTATTACTTAAAATAAATTAATGCTTCTTTAAAGATGTATTATTTTTGTAGCAGAATATACAAGATGTAAAATAAGATAATCATTCTTATTATTATTATAAAAGAATAACATATTTGCATTATAAAAGGAATAATATATATTTGCATCTACATTTTTATAAATAATGCGTTTAAATTACTCATTGATAAGCTCATTTGCAAAATTTAACTGTTTATCTGTTGAGTAATAAATAATATCCTAATTGCGTTAGTAATAAATACTAAAAAATCACATGAATTATTTCTAAAGCAGTGTTTTTGTTAATAAAAATAAAATAATTAATAATGTAATATCAGATGAAAATGTCTCGTCTGATAAGATAAAAGCGCCAATATGGCAATCCTGTATGTACAGTTTTTCTAGAGAGAGAATTTCAATCTAAGTCCGCACGCATGCTCAGTATGTTATTTTGCAATATCGGTTAGGAACGGCGAAAATGCTCCCGGATACGGAGAAAGGTCTTGTTTGTTTTGAATTCAAGGGAAAAGATTTCGGGATCCCGAGTTGCCCATTCACATCCCGAAATTCCAATTAGTTGGTAAGTTATTAACTAAAAACGTTAAAATTTTAATTACTTTGCCCCTGTATGTTTGCGCAGTGTTCGCACAGGTCGAAAAAGGTCTTTCCCGAAGTCAACCGACAATCAATGACAAAAAGAGAATATTTTTTCTCTTTCAAATTGCCATCGCGGGCGTTCTAATTTTTAACAGTCAGCGCAGTGCGAAAGGGGGGGGGGGGGCGATGGGGCGGTTTCCCGTGAACTGAAATTTAGGAGGCGGCAAATTTATATTACCAATGTTATTTTTGGCCTGTTGCAAGAAAACGTTGGGAAGGGGGACGCCAAATTGAAACTTTACCCGGGCGCATTTTTCTCTTCGCTCGAGTCAAACAAAAAATAAAGAGATTTTTAAATAGATTGTTCTTTTCTTTTTTTTTTCTTTTTTTTTTTTTTTTTTTTGGACTAACGCTTTAATTAAAATTTACAAATTTTTCGAATTTTTTACGAAACACCGATTTTTAATCCTTTTTTTCGATATTTTCAGGAATGCATTTTTGCATTCCAATCCTGAGAGTTCTAAGAAAATCTGACAAAAAACGATGCCGCATTCTAAATTCTCATTCCTTTCTGAGAATGACAATGTATTTTTTTTTTTTTTTTTCTCTCAATTTAAAAAAAAATTCTAAAGGTTGCTATTATACAGTTTTCACAAGTAAATATTTTACATCTCCCAAAATTATTGCACAATCGACTTGCTTTTTTTTTTTTTTTTTTTTTTTTTTTTTTTTTTTTTTTTAAATGTGTGTTTAAACATCGGCTAACTATTTGTAGAAGATAGTAAAAGTCGGTTGAGTGGTTGGTTGGAATATGATGGACAAACGAATAAGAATAAACATTGTATATTTCGCCGATTTTTTGGTATTTTCACTCAAAAAAAATTTTATTTCTTTATTTAAACATGATTTAAAAATATTCAAAAAATTGAAAAAATTGATTGAATACTTTAAAAAAAATTTATTTCCATAAATGCGATGACGAAACAAAATAATTACAAGAAATCTATTAAAAAGTGTTTTTGGCATTATGCCAAAAGCGAATTGCTTCTCTTTTGAATCCAAAATATTTCAGGGGACTTTTGAGTTTTATTTTTGCTTTTTAAAACTAGTCGTTGGAGGCCACCGTAATACTTACCCATCATACATATGCATAATATAAAATATGAAAATAAAACATGTGTAACTTATTTATAAAATACATTGCAATTCCAAAATAAAATTTTAACGCATATTTAAATAGTTTTAATATGCATAGTAATGATTTATTAATGAATTGCTGATGAGCCAATTTCGACAAATTATATAAAACGCCAAAATACACAAGTAATACCGGATGGCGTAAAATAAACATCCTTATAACTCCAAAAATAACAATCATATTAACTAGCAATTTACTGCGTCGGATGAAGCATCTCATTTCCAATTAAAATATATCTTTGAATTCAAATTTGAATGAAATACAGGGTCATGAAAAATCAAAGAATGTGAAAAACAGGATTACACGTATCCCAGCAACTAATAATCCGATCAACTTCGTTTTTTATGCAAAATTTGTGTTATTTTAGTGCCTTTTATATCCACTCCTTAAATTAAAAAATTTCGAAAATTTTTATTACGTTTCATCAGAATGAATTTTTTGAGAGTCCGAAAAAAATAGTTCCGGATAATCGAGGTTACTGATATTAAATAGGCTTCGTCCCATTCTTACATACTAAGTACATAGAAAATTTCAAGTCTCTATCTCAATTTGTTCGGGAGATAGAGCGGTTACAGACAGACAGACACACAGACGGACGTACGGCAATTTTTTTTTTTTCTAAAAATATGTCTTTCGGAATCTCCAAAATCTGAAACGTGTAAATCCGTCAAAAAAATTTTCGATTTTCAAAACGATTGCAAGACTTACCCTATACTACGTATGATGGGTAAGTAAAAAATGATGACTTTAAAAGTCATCACCCAATTCACAGACATAATTCGTATTCTTCAAGTTTTCTTTAGATAGACCCGCGTACGGGCGAAGGCCGCTAGTTTCATTTATAATTTGAAAGTGTTGCCATTCGCAGAAGGACGTATGTGTTCCGTACAGATATATTTGTTTTTTATAATATAGATAGGGTAGATATAACTATGTAAGAAATTGAATGAATTCAGAAAGAAAGAAACACTATCACCTCTTTATTTATTTATTTATTTTAAATTAATAAATCTTTTTAGGAAGAAAATGATTGTGTAAATGATAATCTCTTCGAGATGGTTCACCTTTATTTAACTTTAACTATAAAATAAACGCATATTGTTGACAAAAAGCGAGAAAAATATTTTTTTTAAATATAGAATTTATTTATAAGTTTTAAATTGTAAGTCTTTGAAAAAAGTCATTTTTAAAATGGATGATGTAATTTGTTAAACTAGGACTCCCCTCAGAGGGATTAGTCTGAGCGATATTGCTTACAGAACAGAGTTTTAATAATAATATGCTAAAACAAAATGCTACCTTTTATTGATTATATATTGTCACAAACTGAAATGACAAAAATTAGCAAAGTGAATTGTACAATTGCAAAATATTACATTAAAATTCCTATACACGGTTTAAAAAAATGGGAAATCCAACTACACAAAACAGCCATGCATGGGTTTAAAATTCGAAGTACGCAATACATTAAAAGTAATAGCGATAATAAAGCATTAAAATATCTTGTATCGGAAATCGAACTCTTTGAAATGATGTCAAGAATATACACACCAATTTTAGTACCTAAAAGCGGCGCAAATCATGATGATTGAGAAGACTCAGGGAATTCTTTATATGGTGTATGGTGGCCTTAAATAGTTAGAATAAAATAGTTAATATATGTAATAATATAATGTCTATAATATCTAAATCTGTTTTATATGCATGCGATGAGGTTTTCGATAAAAATTTAGGTTATTCTCTCTTTAAAAAATGATATATAAAAGTCTCGAAAACGCCAACAAAGGTATACATTGTGTCCTTTCGAGTGTGTTCCAGATATGCTCAATATGATTTAAATGGGGCGAGCATGCTAGCCACTACATACGCCGTTTTGTTTTCTTTTCAAACTCATTCACATGAAATTGAGCTGTATTTCGCTTTAGCATGCATAAAATAAAACGAATTGGCAATCATGAATGTGATAGAGAGTTTACAAAGGTATACGCCGTATATTTTCTGGATTTTCTAAGAACCACTGAATACCCCCTCTTTCTCAAAAAGCTGCAGTATATATATTCTGGGGTATATTCTCTAACTTGAGCGTATACTCTCTGATTAAAGCGTATATTCTGTTTTTTTTTCTATTATTTCACTGTTGGGAATGTCTATACTATAAGGTACGAACGAAATCTGAATATCTCGTCTACATAAGTTTTGAGCCGTCAAGTGTCATTACAAGTGATTTACAAATCTGAACATATTTTTTCAGTATAATATGCTGGTTTAAATACGTCAATGTGAACTCGATTATGCAGTTTTATTCGAAAAAGTTATTATTTAAAAGACCTGCTAGTGAAATTGAGAAAATGACTCTATGATAAAATCCTTATATTAGTAAAGCTGAAAAGTTAATGGCTCTCCCGCCATACTAATTTGTAATGGAATGCTTTTGTGGTGACTATAAATGAAAATAAATATTTTTTGCGTGGCATGTTCTACAAAATATATATTCTAGTGCTCTTCATAAAAACATATTAATTTCTTTATGTTTCTCTTTATGTTTAACATTATTAAAAAGTACTTGGAACTATTTCATCCCCTCGGTCTTAATGCAACGGAATACTTTTGACTGTCCCTGTATTCCAACTATTTATCCGATTTTATTAAAATTTGCAATGACTCAACAAAATGCGGCATAAAATAGATATTTAAAATTTCAAACGATTCGGTAGGATAGTTTTTGTGCTGTTAGATGTGGACAGACAGACATACGGACGGACGGATATAAGGTACTAAATATTTATATTAATTAGTGATACACCTAAAAAAAACAGTTAAATTTTAAAGCGCATGCAGAAATTGTAAACGCATTTCCAGAAATTATTGCTAAAAGACAGTATTGTTACAGATTTCTTTTGTGTGTCCCGTAATTGGATTAAAAATGCTATGAATGTCCTGTTATAACGTAATGGTAATGCGAAATTCGGTGATTTATATAAGTTTCACACATTTGCAATAGCGTAATTTCATAAAAATACTCTGCAAAGGATTTCCCCCGATGGACCATAATGTACTGAAATTCTTTTGGGTGCCCCTGTAGATAAACTATTAATCCCACATACATCATATTCAATACCAAATATGCCTAGGGGACCCTAAATAAGGTTTACCAATTACATATAAATCGGTGTATATTTACGGATGTTAGAATGTGGACAGACGGATAGACAAACCGAATGCATAAACACTTTTCAGCTTTGTTGGAAGGTGTAAAAAAAAGTAACCTCACAAGCTGAAGATCGCAACCCCATCAATTCATTTATTGCCAAAAAGAAAAAAGAAGTTCTCCAAAAAATTGAGAACAGGATATGGTACTTTTTTACATAATTGGCACCAGAATATCGTTATCTACATTGCATGGTAACCCGGCTATTGTTGTTTGTTTATTAATAAATGGTTCATTTATTTTTTTTTCTATATTCATCTAATCTGGATTTAATCGTGTTTTTTAAATTGTTACTTACTTTTTAAAATATTAGAAATTAATTTAAAAATGATTTTCGCCAAAATTGCGCTAAGCCCGATGCGTATTATATGATATCTTTGCCCTAATTTCATGGTACTTTTCCAATACCATCACCTTTGCGGTTTTATAAATCATGGTCCAGTTTGGGCTTCAGAAATTGAGATTTCAAACCTGTTGATCGTTTATGTTTATTTTTTACTCATAAATATGGCACAGATGTCATATTTATGTGTAAAAATATAAGCTACACGTTAGCGGGATTTTTTCCCCCACCAAATTGGTGAAAACGTTATTTTTGAATATTCTTATAAGTATTTTAAGATTTACGATTTATTGTGATATTTATATTTTTTATTACATTTATTATTATGTTTATTATTTATAACTGTTTATTCATCGCTTCAACTACTGTTTTTTTCTTTTTTTTTTATTACTTGATTATTTGTCGACCAAAAGAGTATCGCCAAACAATAAGATAAGATGCCAATAATGAATAATCGTGAATGTCACATTCAATCGCATTAAATACGATACATGTGTTTAAATCATCATCAAGTGATTTTTTTTATCCCACTTTTTATTTGTATTTTTATCAATGTACTAATTTCTTACTTCTTTTGTTATTTAAAATAAAAAAATATGGCAATATGAATAATTTGGCGAAATTGATCTACGAGATAACCAAGTAGTACCAATATTTTATTTAAACATGACAGAATTGTTTCCAATTTGCACGTGCGAAAGATAAATGATGCTAATGGCGGTTATAAAGTGCTATTATAAAGACTATCGCAAAATCTCAAGTTCTCAGTTACAAAGAATTAAGGGTTTTTTTTTTCTTTTAAATTAGCAACAACAACAAAATTATTTTTCAATTTGTTTCTTAAGTTTAAGTATAATTTATTGTACTTAAAAATTGTTTGCGTATTTTCCTTGCTCCATGTGCTTAAATTTGGGAATTTAATGAAAATATCCAGCCGGTGAAAAGTGACGCACACCAAATTTCTGTGACGTATGCAAATAAATTGTGATTTTTTATCAGTTTTTTAAACATAAATTTTAAACTATTTGCAACTAATTTTTGAAAGTAGGTATAGCATTTAGTAGGTTACTCTCATAGGTACCGTATGGTAGAATCAGAATCACAATCCGACATATATTTTTTCAGATTTGCTTGACAAAAGAATTATGCTTGTGATTTTTAATATCGTTACGTACTATGTGTATTATCCTTCGCTTCGCTCAGACAACTATTTACTCCATGTACTCTGATTCGGTTTTCTACGAAAATATCCAGCAGGTGAAAAATGACGCACGCCAAATTTCTGTGACGTATGCAAATAAATTGTGCTTATTTATCAGTTTTTTTAATATAATTTTTAAACTATTTGGAACTAATTGTATTTTTTGAGATTTGCTTGACGAAAGAATTTTTTTTTACTTTTAATATCGTTACGTACTATGAGTATAAGACTTCGCTTCGCTCAGACAATTATTTTTAACTATCATTATTATTAATACTGTTGTTGCTGTTATTAGGAAACCAAATATATATTCGTTAAAATACAAATATTTCATTTAGAATTTTTTTGTTGATTTGTATTGATTTTTAATTCGATGTTTTATTAGGTGATTCAGAGGAGAGGAAACTTCCAAAGACCAAAAGATTTCTTTTACAAAGACTGGAAAAGTTACAAAGAAGGTTTTGGTGACATAGGAGAAGATTTTTGGCTAGGTAAAAGATCGACGCTGTTATTATTGTTTTATTATTATTATTATTATTACGAGCAGTGTTAGTAAAAACTACCGTATATACTAGTGCATAAGTCGACACTTCCGCTCTGTAATTCTTAAACAAAATTTTGAAAAAACTAGTTGGATGTGCCAATCCCAATACTTTCTTCTATCTCATATGTACATCTTAATATTGCAAAGAGTAGTTATACATGTTAATACAGTAATATTAATTCAATACTCCATCTTAAATTTTTGCTTCAATGAATTAATTGGAATAAAAAGTGTTAATGTGGAATATGCTATTTATTAAAATTAATAGTTTTCCCTTATTCTGTTGTCACCAGCTGTTTCCAAACAGTCGGTTAACAGGGCGCGAATTCGTCTCTGCACGAGCCGATGGGCAACAGGCCGACGAAGAACCGAGGAAATGGAAATTCCTACGGAATAGTTTCAAATTCCAGGAAGATCTGCTAGCCATAGCTAAAAACATACACAAAAAATTTAGTGCAGTTCTGTGCGTAACTTCATACACTTTTAGATGGTACAATTATGAAAATGACACAGACATCGTAATTGTAGTGCCCCCTTCCAAGAGTTTTTTTTTTTTTTTTTTTTTTTTTTTTTTTTCAAATACAGAGTGGGTCTTCTGATTATAGCCAAATACTTAAAAAAGTTGGTTCAATTCTATGCATAACTTCATACACTTTTTGATGATTAAATGGTGACATACGGACACACACACACGGACAGACATTTTGCAGAAACATGTTTTTTGGAATGTGTGACCCCTAAAACTGGTAAATCCGTCTAAAACTGGAAGTCGAAAATAATTTCGCTTGCAATACTTTCTTTTATTGGAGACAGAAGAAAATAAAAAATGAATTTTTGCGTATAAGTCGAACTACATTTCTGGTAGTATGATGAAAAATAATTCGTAATCGTGGGTGAAAAAAATAATAATAAAAGATCAGCTGCGATTTGTTCAACTATTGTCCAAAATCAATACAAGTTCGTAAAAAACCTAATAGAATTTTACATTTCATTCTACATTCCACTGTGTTCATATTGTATTTTCATAACATTGTATATTTTGGCTGAAACATCCGTATTTAATTATTTTATTATAATGAATATTTTCTTTTACCTTTATCACTTTAAAAATGTATTGTATTTTTTTATTCTTATTTAATCATGTTCCTGTTCTTTCAGATTATTTGAGATTGGTGGGTGCAACTTACTGGTGGCAGAATCCCATAATATTTTAAATAATTGTAGTTTGGCATTGCGAAAAAATTATGATTAGTTGTTGCTTATTTTATCATTCCAGGCATATAAACTTTCATAGGAAAAGATAATCATCACTACACAATTTACTATACAACGTCTACTCATTCCATGACTGTGAAATAGTTATTTAAAAGGTAAATTGATGATTATCAAATTTAATTTTTAATTGGTATTTAAAAGTGATTATTAAAGTCAATAGTGATTATCTTAATAAGTAACTTTTTCATTTTTTTACTTAATTTTTCTGTAAGTAACTTTGCAAGGGGGGCCCCCTGTAAGCATCTGTGTCCAGGGCCACCAAATTTGTAAATCGGTCCCTGACCATAACCTCGTAATATATGCAGTGTGTTTCGGATCGTTATCCTGTTGGTAATAATATGAATTAGGAGTTTCTAATTTCAGAGCACTATTAGATAAATGATCTCGCAATATATTAATGTATTGTTTAGCATTCATATTGCCTTCAATAAAGGTCATTTAACTCCGTTAAAAGACATGCATCCCGAAATCATTACATGACCACCGCCATGTTTTACAGTTGGTTTCAAGTTTTTAATTTGAAGAGAAGTATTTGGCTTTCGCCATAGTTTTCTTACCACCTGAGCCAAAAATATTGAACTTGCTTTCATAGGAAAAAATAACTGTTTTCCAAAACTCTAGTGGTTTACTGACATAAGCTTTTGCAAATTCATTTGTTTCATCACCCAATTTGTTTCACTAATAAATGCTTTTTTTCGAAGGGATCTTCCTCCAATATTTGCATCATGAAGAATATTTCTAATTGATTGTGGTGTAACTATTGTTCCCGACGTTCAAGCGACATCAACGATCAACAGCCAATTCTCGAGCACTTAGAAAAGGGTTTTTTGAAGGTTCTTTTATGATAGCTCTCCTTTGCCTGGTACTTAGCTTTCTTGGACGTCCAGTTAGCGGCTTATTATTTTATTGTCGAACCAGCTTCTTTTTTCTTCTTAATTACATAACGAACACTAGAAAAGTTTAGATTAATTTTTTACCTATTCCTCGGTAACTTAATCCAGAATTGTTAAGAAATATAATCTCCTCACGAGTAGCAACAGACAGTTCACACGTTTTCAGCACCATTAGAACAAAAACTCTCCAGAATCCCTGCTCCAATTAATATATTACGTGACTTTAAAGTGCGGGTCTAATGCACTGCGGGACTGATATGCTAAACATTTGCATAATCTTCACATTTAATGCCTTTTTTAACAGTCAATGCTTCATATGCAAATACTTTTTAGGTATAAGAAAATATTAATTGATTTTTTTAAATGTGCAATATTACTGTTTGAGGAAAATGGATAGTTATTTTTACTTTCTTTCTATTTAAATGAATGAATAATTAAGATAATAGTATCAAATTTGCTTTCTATGGTTACTTATGCAAAAAATCGTCTGCGTGCAAATACTTTTATTGCACACTGTATGTTATAAAATCAACAGTTATACAATATACATGATGGTACATTACAAATACGGTTAAACTTTAGCTTATTATTCATTTTGAAATCACCAAAACAGTGGTAATATCTGATTCCTGAACGACCGATATAACAAGGTCTACTATTGTATCACATAACATATTTATGCATAACTACACAGCATAAAGTTAGCCATATGCAGCGTTGCTAAACTGCAGTTGAGATTTGTCGCTGAGATTCGCAAATTTTGGAACACAGTACATCTTGTGCAAACGGAACAAGTTATGACCAAGGATGATTTGTGAAGTGACCGCTTTTTGTCTCTGAAATTAACATTAAAAGTACGGTTAGTGCTCGCTACAAACTACTGACTTTTTGTATCGTGCTACTCACTGTCACTACATTACATTGTAAAAAGTATGGCGCATACATTACAGAGTACTAACTAAAATAGTGACTAATATAGTTTCACTACTTCTAACCAATGATTACAACTCATTTATTTATGAAAATTTAGAATAATACATGTTATTTAACTTATTAAATGTTATTTATATAGCATCGTTCATAACTCTTCAATTCAACTGGTGTATTCCGATCAAAAACTCTCTTTTACGGAAAAGTATAACTCGCACATGTTGCACATGTCGGTAGTGTTTATAGTTGCATTTTTAGTATCTAAACATTTCCTTGGTACACAATGAACATGTGTGAAGTTTGTTTTTTGCTATATTTTCGCTATTTCTCTGGGCTACAAAAGTGAGTTATTTGAGCTTTGCAGCATTGTCAAAAGGTGAAAATTTCTTAGCTAATCAAACTGTTACAATACAGTCGTTCATTTTCAATTACCATCAGAGATCAATTCTAAAGACTACCCTGCGAGAGAGAATGATATTGTTTGATAAATACATGTAATCCATAGCAACACTATTGTTAATGATTATTTTTTTATTTAGGTAACGACAACATATTTGCTTTGACTAATCAAAAAATTTACTCAGCAAGATTTGACTTGAAAGACGTCGAACAGAACAAGAGATACGCCCTTTACGATACGTTTTGGATTGATGATGAAAACCACAAATACGCACTTCATCTCTCAGATTTTAGTGGAGATGCAGGTATTTATGATACCCTTTGTACGTATATATATATATATATATATATATATATATATATATATATATATATATATATATATATATATATATATCACCACAGCTAATATCATCTGCTCAAACTGTTCGCGTTCATGTGTTTGCTCATATTTAGTCAAACGGTTTTTGGTATTTGAAAGAAAGAGACTTACTTTATAACACTGTGTAGTGAAATTTGTAATAAAATACCGTTATCATTAAACAGAAGGTGTCTGAAAGGGAACTATTATGCTACCAGATTAGAACCATCAATTACGTCCAGTTTTGTTGAAAAAATCAGCTAAAGAATGTCACCGAATCATGTGTACAGCTTTAGTACTACTGTTGTATCATGTGACACTTTGGAGGTTTAGTGAAAGGCTGTTTATATAGTATAATATTACAGGATAATTATTACGATACTATAATTATTACGTAATGGTACTTTGGTGGAAAACTTTCGTTTCAACCTAATATATTCATACATAAAAATAAATGTCCCGTTCACTGACTTATCATCCCCAACCCAAACTATTGAACCTAGAAGCATGAAATTTGGGGGTAACATACTTCCTATGACATAAGTGGAAGGATTTTTGAAAATTCCCCTCCATAAGTGATTAAAAAGGAAGTGGGAGTCGAAAACTTTAGAGCATGTGGCTATATCTAAGCAACATTTTAGGTGAACGTGAAATTTCAGGAAATAAATGTACTAAAAAATAATTAAGCACGTGTTCCAGCGATTTTAGAAATCCCCCCCCCCCTCTTAGAGGAGGAAGATCGAACCTTTTAGATCATTTGAACATATCTCAGCAGCCGTTTTAAGTAGAAGCGAGAAATTCCTGAAAATAAATCTGCTAAAAAAAAAAAATAATTGAACTCATATTTCAGCGATTTTAGAAATCCCCCTTCCGTAAGAGATTAAAGAGGGGGTCGTGGACGATGCCCAGCTTGGTATTTATTTGGCATTTCTTGGCATTGCACTGCAGCACAAGATGGAAACGTCTACATGAGGACACAGACATATGGCTCATGTAGACGTTTCTATCATCCAATTACAATCTATTTTTCAATTTTACGTCTCTTCCAAGTCTTCACTATTGTAGTTGAACAACCTTTCTCATTAATAAGGATATTTTTAGGAAAATTTTAAAGGTCTTTTAAAGGACCCTTCACAAAATAATTTATCTTAAAACAGGACCCTTCACAAAATTTTTTATCCCCAAACAGGACCTTTCACAAAACATTTTATCCCAAAGCAGGACCCTTCACAAAATTATTTGTCTCTTAAATAAACCTTAGAGAATTTTTTTACCTTCAAATTGAACTTTTCACAAATTTAATCATTTAATAATAAAATCTGGCCTGTAAATAAACAGCTGAACTCACCAAAGAACATATTACTTAGCTGTTTATATATATAAAAAAAAATACAATCTGAAGACATCGATAATTTAAAATTCACAAAATTCTGACTAGAATTTTCACAAATATAAAAAAAAAAATTCGCAATTTCACAAAAACAGGACCCTGTAAGAAAAGTCTAGACAGACCCCTGATTAACTTTTGCGAGCATTTATAGCGCATCATTAAAGCCATTTTTTTTTTTCAGCTCCCATATAAGTTACTGAGGATATTTGATGATTTATTACCTGTGGTGGTCTGATTGTTAGATGCCTTGCAAATAATGTACTAATTAATAAATAAGTTTTAAAAATATTAAAATGTTGTACTGCTATCGGAAACAAACCTTTGTGCATCATTTTTATAATTCTTGTTTATTAGAAAATATGTTAAAAATATGTATAGAAAATTTCCATTTTTATACAAAATAAATCAGCTTAAATAATAAAGTATAAAAATACTTTTTTAAATTATTGCTATATTTAAATAAATAAATAAATAAATAAATAAAATTAAAAAAAAAAACCTCGGAAAAAAATACAACAATCCTATACTTTTGAACCCATAATGTATGTTTTTCCGTGAAAAAACGTGAATTTCCCTTTATAAAAACATGAATTTTAAATTCATATTTTCCCTTTTGAATCAAGATAGACTGGGAGGTGGCAGCATATACCAACACCTCATCGAAATAAAAGCTGGAATTCCAGAATTAGTTAAAACTCGAGTTCGCATATTAAAATGCATTTGGTCTGCTTTGTTATATCTTAGTGGGAAACACCTGAAAACCCAATTTTATCAGTTGATTGGTTGGGAAGTTTACCATTGTTTTATTCTGCTGCCAGTCCTGAATGTTTTCATACTTTTGGGTGTTTTCCTGCACCCAAAAGTATGAAAACATTCAGGACTGGCAGCAGAATAAAACACGATGATAAACCCTACGAGTCAACCACTAAAATCAGGTCTTTCTACCAAGATATGACTTGGTAGACCAATTGCAATTTAATATGCTAATCGAGTTCTAGCTAATCCTGGAAATTCAACTTCCAACTCGATGAGGTGATTGCCTGTGCACCCGACTCCCGATCTAAGGAAAATCTGAAATAAATCAGGACACTAAATAAAAACGCGTTCTTCTTTTAATATTTTTACTTTTATTCAGTTTCTGTTAATTTAAATCAAATTTCCTTTTCCAGGTGACTCCATGACATCCCAGCACAACAATCAGAAATTTTCGACGAAAGACCAAGAGAACGACAACCAGAAGGATCAGAACTGTGCTCAGGCGTACAAAGGAGGATGGTGGTACAACGCGTGCCACCATGCCAACCTGAATGGCCTCTATCTCCGAGGAAAACACGAAAGCTTTGCTGACGGCGTGGAGTGGCACTCTTGGAAAGGATACCACGAGTCACTCGAATGGACAGAGATTAAAATACGACCGAGAAGTTTTAGGCCCTCCTACGCATCTGAAATGACACCTATGTGAATTTAACTATCACCATCCAATACTATTTAAATAACTCGCATAACAGTGCATGAGAAATTATATCTTTGTGAATTTAATTATAAGCATCCAATCGTAATTGAATTGCATAACAATGCATCAGAAATGACACCTCTGTGAATTTAATTATCATCATCCATTTCTATTTAAATAACTCGCATAACTGCAAGAGGAATGATATATTTGTGAATTTAATTATAATCATCCAATCCTAGTTGAATTACATAACAATGCATCAGAAATGACGCCTCTGTAAATTTAATTATCATTATCCAATCTTATTTAAATAACTCAGATAACAATGCATGAGAAATATTATTTTTGTTAATTTACTTATAGTCATCCAATCCTAGTTGAATTACAAAACAATACAGCAGAAATGACGCCTCTGTGAATTTAACTAACACCATCCAATACTATTTAAATAACTCATATAACAATGCATGAGAAATGATATAACTTTGTGAATTTAATTATAATCATCCAGTCCTAGTTGAATTGCATAACAATACAGCAGAAATAACGCCTGTGTAAATTTAATTAATTTGTCATCCAATAGTTTATTTAAATTATTTACATTGATATACATCAGAAATGATAACCATGTTAATCGAACGTCAGTAGTAAGAAACTGTAGTAAATCTCCGAACTTCTATTACCCGAATCATTATCTGGAGAATGTATGTATTCATTCATAAAAATAAAATTTCTGTCAAATTAATAATTAAACCTAAATTTAATTGGTGTTTAGTTGAATTTTTCAAATCTGCATTTGATAAAATGTTTATATTTGGCTTAAATAAATGTTTCTCCAATTTTGAAAATACTGAGTTTCTCTCATCTATATAATAAAAGCCTAAGTCATGTAACTGTCATCAACAGTTCCGAGCGGACCGCTTCAATTTTTATATGCCAGGAAGCTATTTTTGTACTTGGCGCAGGTGATAAATCGTCATTTATTGTTCCATCGCCATCATTTCATCTATATTATAATTGTCCAAATCATACAACTATCATAAAAAATTACGCTTTTCATATGCAAAGTGGCCATCTTCAAATAAAATTATTTTTTTATCGAATAAAACTACATATAAGCTGTTATGATCTCAAAGAATTCTTGGTATTTTTAGGTTATCTAAGTGAAATATCGCCAATAGATTTTTTTTTAACTCGCCAGTTAACATTTTTCATTTTTCGCGTGGTAAATTAAAACAATAATTTGATGCTGGAATTAAATATCATGGTCTATAGTAGTATTTATTATTTTCTTATTTTCCCCTTTAATAAGAAAAAGTCATGAATTTTAAATGTTTCAGTTTTAAATTAAAGTTATGTATTTTAAATAAAATCAGTGAAAGAATTATAAATTGAAAGTAATGTAGTATGAAATGGGACGGATAACAATGTTTGGCGATTTATCCCCTCTTCTTGGCTAACATAAATATACATTTTCTTGATTTCTCTGCCAGAATCAACAGATTTTAAGAAAGATTAAACAAATAAATTAAATTATGAATAAAAGTAACATGATAAAATGCTTAGCATTACATTTAAAGGAGACCAAAGTGGTCGCCAAGAGCGGCCAGTATTCTAAGAAAATCCAAAGAATATATAGTAGATTCCGGCCCTAATATAGTGGAAATACAGCACAGGTAATAGAAAAACCGGAAAGGTCAGAGTTCTACGGAATTCGTCCCAAAATTTCTCGGACTGGCAATAACTACTGGACTAAACTACTAACCAATAGATGGCTTTGCGTTCTTCAGATGATGTCAAAAGCAGTACTAAACGTAATCTTGTAAAGTGATGAAATTTCACGTTACTATTTGTTGTATGATGCTAAGTGATCTAGTTTGTTGTAACATTGTAACATAATTGTATCAGAGCACGCACACGCACATATCGAACAACAAACAAACGTGTCAAATTTACGCCACCTATGCAGGGTGTCCCCGAATGTAATGTACAAATTGGAGGGGAGGGAGAAAACATCATTAACCGGGCAAGTCTTCGTCAACCTTCAACCCGCGGTTCAACTCACAGTTGAGAAACCTTAGATTAGCAAATCTAACCGTCGTCGGTTAATATTTGAAATTCATCGTTAACTTCAGAGCCGTGATCAGTCAACCTCAGGTTAGTGAATTTCAGGTTGAAATGTGCATACCTGATTGGCCAAAGGAATCACATGACGTACTTATCGCGTTCATGAGTTCTGTACTCACGTATCACCAGTTTTTAATTACGAAGCAAAAACAATATTTGAAATGCATACTTTTATTTAATTTTCGGTCGAACAACCTCTCTCCCATATTAAGGTTGAGTAACTGAACTTTTGTTTCGGTTTCTTCTCAGAATTCGGCAGGTTGAGTTAACGGTAAATTAGGATTCACATTCAACGGAAAGTTAAGCGCTGAACTCGCGGTTCAGGTGGATCGAGGCTTATACCGGGTAAGAATCACAATTACACAGCAAAATATGGGCGGAAACGTAACCCTAACGGGATAAAAAGTTACAATGACAGTAAGGCCACAACACAGAATGTATTGCAATACGCTTCTCTATACACAAAAAAACAATAATAAATAAAAAATGTAACATAAAAGCGTCACAGGAGGTATTCGAAATGGCTGCCTTTGGCAAAGTGTGCTTGTATGCCATTGCTGCAACATAGATTAGAGGACATGGTCGAAAATAACGGGCGTTTCACGGATCGTGGCAGTAGCGATGGATATTCGTGCTACCAGGTCCATTTCACAATTGATGGGCGAGTCATACAGACCATGGCATCCCTATGGTGTCGTTGATAGGTTGTTTGCTATAAGAAGGTTTAAATTTGGATTTTTGAAAAAAAATTATCTATTTTGAGTAAGAAATAATTCGTGATAGTAAATCAAAATGCAGAAACATTGCGCCCAAAAAATACAAGGAATCCATTTCCTGTAAAAGTCTACCAGGAAATAATTCAGCACATACATCCATGGAAAAAACTTTATTTTACAAAAATATTTGCTGCTGCCAACAGGAAGATCAGAGGCGAAGTGTCCCTCGAAGAAAATTAATAAATGCCAAAGATACATCTATGTTAAGCCAAAACGCCAATCTTAAAATTAGCTGCTAAGAAGGAATCGGTATAAAAATTTAAACAAGGAAAACGCCAAAAAGGTTTGTCATATTTGGCTATTAATTAAAAAGCGAGATAAACAGGCAAACCTACCTTTACTTGCATTTAACTCTATAGGATCATATAACTGTCAAATATTCATTTGTAGGAAGATGTGAAATGTTATTTATGGATTTCTTATTGCTTATTATAGGCGCCAAATAGGTTAAATTAAAGTCTGAATTTTAGATTATCTAAAGAAATTTGTAATAAATAATCATTTATGTCATAAAATATCAATAAAGAATATTTACACGGATATAATAATTGTTCTTAAATTAGAAATAAGAAATATCTTTTTTTTTAATGCTAATATATAACAGAGGAAAAGAAAAAAAAATTTGAAAATGGATTAATTTTTAATAAAAATATTATACGAACATATGGCTTCACCATAATCCTAGAGAAAAGTATCCAGAAGATATAAATCCTATCAAAAACATGAATGTGAAAAAATGCCAAGTTCGTTAAAGATTTCGCTAATAAAAGAAGTGATTTGACAAAAAATAATGATATCCTATCAAAAACATGAATGTGAAAGAATGCCAAGTTTGTAAAAGGTTTCGCTAATGAAAGAAGTGAGATCTAACTGCAAACCAAGTTCTTTCGAAGCTCCTTAAATCATAGCTCCTGTCATGCATAATATTCTTCAATTGCTTAAAATGAGTTGGTATGTTACTTGTTATTCAATAGAGCGACTTACAAGTTTTCTGTTATTCAAATTTCTCTATTTAATTGATCAGAACTTAAAGTTGATCAATTAATTAATTTATCGATACCTTAACTTCAATGTAGTTATTCGAACATTTGAATGACTAGATCTTTCCCAATCAGATTCTAGATTAAATTTTACTCAAACATTAAAGTTAGGTACTCGAACATTAAGTACTTACTCAAACATTAAAGTTAGGGGCTGAAAACTTGCCAAGTCGCTCTATTGAATAACAAGTAACATACCAACTCATTTTAAGCAATTGAAGAATATTATGCATGACAGGAGCTATGATTTAAGGAGCTTCGAAAGAACTTGGTTTGCAGTTAGATCTCACTTCTTTCATTAGCGAAACCTTTTACAAACTTGGCATTCTTTCACATTCATGTTTTTGATAGGATATCATTATTTTTTGTCAAATCACTTCTTTTATTAGCGAAATCTTTAACGAACTTGGCATTTTTTCACATTCATGTTTTTGATAGGATATCATTATTTTTTGTCAAATAAGTCGGTATTTGTTTCCTTTTTGAAATAAATTGGCTTAATATTAAATTAGTTTTATTTAATATTAATTAATCTTACAGCTTTTTCCTGCGTTTATTCACTGTTTCTTTGAATCAAATTTAAAACTTTTAACATTAGGATTGCTTATGTTCCATTAAATTCCACTAATAAGGATGTTTCTTTTATGTGATTGGGTACTACTTGATTATCTCGACGACCAAAAAAGTTTGTCTCCAACTTGGCGATATATCGCCAAATTGACGACAAAAATTACCCGCCAAAAGTGATACTAACTTGGCGCTATTTCTGGTATTTCGCCAAATTTCCATAGACTCCCATTGTAATCTGGCAATTTATCCAATACTGTTGTTAGAGCAAGGACTGCCACCATCATTTTGACTTTTTTCTTTCTTTTTTTTTTTTTTTTTTTTAATCGGTTCGCTAACTTTCCAATATTGCTGATATTGCTATTTAGAACGTTTATAGAACGCTTTTCGCGCATTTTTACCCCTTTTAAATTTTGTATTTGTTAACAAATGTTCTTAGTGATCATTTATATCTTATAAGTAATGAACACGCCAAATTTGATGTTTCTAAGCCCTTAACATACAGACATCGCATTTTTAGAATTTTTTTTGCTCTTTTAATTCTTTTGGATTAGTGGCATTGACATAAGATATAGCCTATATTGGAGCAAGGAATGTCACCATCATTTTAAGATCATTACTTTTAAGATCAGATGGTTGTTTGCTGAGATTGCTTAAAAATCCCAATTTAGAACAGTTTAGAATGCTTTTCGTGCATTTTCACCCTTTTTGAATTCTTTATTTTTTTGCAAATGCCCTTAGAGATCATTTTTATCTTATAAATAAGTAACATGCCGAATTTTGTGCTTCTATGCTTATTAGTAAAACAAAAATCTCATTTTTAGAATGTTTTTTGCTTCTTCACTCTCTTATGGTTAATGGTATATACATAAAATATAGCATATACTTGAACCGGGGTGAATACCATCATTTTGGTACTATTAATTTTGGAATCGGTTCATAGTTTCAGAAATTAGCTCCGATACTCGCCAAAAAAGACGCCAACTTGGCACTATTTCTGATATTTCGCGAAATTCCCGTGAACTCTAAAATGCCAAACTTTATAATTCTAGTCCCTTAACATACAGACATCGCATCTTTAGAACGTTTTTGTTCTTTTACCCCCTTTGGGTTAGTGGCATCGACATAAGATATAGCCTATGTTGGAGCAAGGACTATCATCATCATTTTGATATCATTACTTTTAAAATCGGTTTGTTGTTTGCTGAGATTGTTTTAAAATCGCTATTCAGAACGTTTTCAGAATGCTCTTCGCGAATTTCCACCCCTTTTAAATTTGGTATTTTTTAGCAAATGTCATTAGTGATCATTCATATCTTATAAATAATTAACATGACAAATTTTTTGCTTCTAGGCCCTTCACTAAAACAAAAATCCCATTTTTAGAGTGTTTTTTGCTTCTGAACCCTCTTTTGGTTAGTGGCACAGACATAAGATATAGTCTGCGTTTGAACCGGGGCGAATACCATCATTTTGGTTCCATTACTTTTGAAATCGGTTCGGTAGTTTCAGAGATTAGTCCCGATACTCGCCAAAAGTGACGCCAACTTGGCACTATTTCTGGTATTTTGTGAAATTATCATAAACCGCCATTGTAATCCAATAATTTATCTTCTAACAACCATTAATGTTTAATTAATGGTGATTTCTGATTTTTTCCTATTTATAGATCCAATAACCTACCTCCACACCAAATTTCAATTTCCTAAGTCACCTGGAAGTAGTCAAACATTTCTATGAGTGAGTGAGTGAGTCAGTGAGTCAGTGGGAAAAACAGTGGTTTTCAGACGTCAATTTCTCGTGAACGGTAAAAGATTTTTTTAAAAAATTTATAGGATTAGGAAATTAGAAGATGGTCTTACACGACACAAAAAATTGCAATTGTGTAGGTCAAATAGAATTTAAGTTATTGAGGGGTCAAAAGTGGCCCGAAATGGTTCGGGTAATATAACCCACGGCCGGTGTGTCGACTTTTACTTTTTGAACTTGGCTGACACACTGCCGTGTGTCTAGATCACGTTGTTTTGGATGCCAAGCGGTTGGACCACCACACCCAATTCACTTGTTTCGAAATGTCCGGCAGAAATGGTCAGGTATATCCCTTTCATAATGAGAAGGCGCCCCATCAGGGCCGTAACTACCGCCGGGGCCCCCAAGCCTGAGGGGCCCCAAACTGATGGTTAAAAAAACTATTGATTTTAGTTTCTAGTGTAAGTTCCTATAAAATGCCCAGCGCATACCTAAAAGTTAGTAATAAAAAAAAATCAAAGTACTAGAATAGATGTTTTTGCTTGTCTGTCAATACACTCCTTACGCTTCGCATGCAAAAGGAGCTCTACAGCAGACAGCAAAATGTCGAGTCGAATGTGTCATGTCGCGCCAGCATGCTTGCTGATCCCACCGAAGCTAGTATAAGGAAGAAAATATGGACTTCTAATCGACTGAATGATATAAAAAGCATCTAAAAAATTCTAGAAAATCTTTCTTTTTATTTATACTAATAAGTTAACAAAACGCTCTGTTTGTGTATGTCTGCGTATGTGTGTGTGAGTATGTGACTGCGATGGTTAGCAAAAACTACCGCACATAGAAGTCTGAAATTTTAGGTGAAGATAGTCCAAGACAGGTCCTGATGCACCTGAGGCTCAGACTTTTAATATTTTAAGGGCCAGGACCCTGGACCCCTTACAATTTTTATGCGCCAAATTGTTAATAGCTTGACTCCTTTTTATCTAATCTTTTCCGTTTTGAGGTACCTTTCTCCTTTTAGATATTTTCGCCTTTTTACTCTTCAGTTATGACCTTGGACTCTTGGGGCCCGTTTTAGGGCCCCTTTTAGTCTTTGTGATAGTAAATTGTTAATAAATTGCTTCCATTAATTTCGATCTTCATTTTTGGGTTACCTGCTCCATTTAGATATTTTCAAATTTTTACATTCCATATAAGACACTGGGGCCCCCTGGATATCATAGGGCCGACCCAGGGCCCCTTGATCTTTTTGTGCGCTAAACATTTTTCACTCCCTAAATTTCTCACCTTCTTAGTGCAAATTTTTAGAGTTGAATCTTGGACTCTTATGTCAGGACCAACATCCTGATATTTTTATTCGGGCCCTGAGGCCCTTTTTTTAACGCTTACCCAAACAACTGGTGCATTTAAAAAAAATAATATTCTTGCAAATAATTCATACTCTATGCTTAATTTTGACTAATTAAAGGTCTAAAGCGTTATGTACTAAAACATTTTAACATGTTTACCTGTTAGGGCCCTGGTTGTATTTGTCAGTTGGCCCCTATGGGACTCTCTATCATAGCTCCCTTAAAAATGGTCGGATTCACTAGCTTTTTTTCAACAACTTTTTAGGTCTTCCAACTACGACATGAACAACAAAAAAATTTTTTTAGACTTCAGCTACCACTATTTATGAATATTAATCGCTTTCTTGGAGCCCTTGGTGCAGCTTCTTCAAAAATGATCCAAATTGCTTTCAACTTTATTCAACATAGTTTTTGTGTCTTCCCATTATTTTAATAACTACACAAATATTTTTATACCCAACTACATGCGAAATAATTTCCTGGCCCTTTGGGGCCCTGTACAGGCCCCCTTGAAGTTTTTGTAGTAATAAATTGTCAATAAATTGCTTCCTTTTAATCTGATCTTCATTTTTAGGATTCTTTATCATTTAGATATTTTAATATTTTGACATTCTATACAAGACACTGTGTTCCCCTGTGGAATCATAGGGTCCAGCCCAGGGCTCCTCAACATTTTGTGAGATAAACATATTTCACTTCCTATATTTCTGATCTTGTTAGTGCAAAATTTTAAAGTTGCCTGGGACTCTACTTTCAGGATCAATCCAGAAAACCTGATGTTTTTATTCGGACCCTAGGGCCCCTTTTTAAACATTTGCCCAATCAATTGGTGCATTTAAAAAGGTGCATTCCAAAGAATAGTTCCCACTATATGCTTAATTTTGACTAATTAAAGATCTAAAGCGCTATGTACTAAAATATTTTAACATGGTTTCATATTAGGGCCCTGGTTTTAACTGCCAGTTGGTCCCTACAGGGCCCCATATTATAGCTCCCTTAAAAATGGTCCAATTCACTAGCTTTTTTTTTCTATCAATTTTTTATGTCCTCTCTCTACCTATTACCTGAACGACAAAAGAATTTCTCAGACTTCAGCTACCATTAATTTTGTTTGTTAATCGCTTTCTTGAGGCTCTTGATGCAGCTTCTTTAAACATGAACCAAATTGCTTTCAATTTTATTTAACAAAGTTATAGCGTCTTTCCATCATTTTAATAACTACAAAAAACATCTTTATACCCAACTACATGCAAAATAAATTCCTGGCCCCTTGGGGCCCGTTGAATTTTTTGTAATAATAAATTGTTAATAAATTGTTTCCTTATAATCCGATCTTCATTTTTAGGATTATTTATTCATTTAGATATTTTAATGTTTTGACATTCCATATAAGACTCTTTGGCCTCTTGTGGAATCATAGGGCTCAGTCTAGGGCTCTTGAACATTTTGTGAGGCAAACATAGTTCACTCTTTAAATTTATCATCTTCTCAGTGCAAAAATTTTTAAATTTGAGTCTTGGAGTTTTCTTTCAGGGACAACATTCTCATATTTTCATCCGCGACTAGGACCCCTTTTTTAAACATTTTCCGAATCAATTTGTGCATTTCGATAAAATATTATTAAAATGAATAATTCATACCCTATGATTAATTTTGACTATTTGTAGATCTAAAGAGCTAAGTACTAAGATATTTTAATATGTTTTCCTGTTAAGGCCCTCTTTTTAACTGTCAGTTGTCCTTTTTGGGCCCTTATTATAAATCCCTTTAAAATGGTTCAGTTAACTCCTTTTTTTAAACAACTTCTTAAATCCATCAGCTACTAAGAAACCGCCATAGTCTAGCTACCACCAATTTTGAATATTAATCGCGTTCTTGGGGCCGTTGGTGCAATTTCTTTTAAAATGATCCGGATGTTTGCAATTTTCTTTCATATTGTTTTAGCGTCCTTCCATTACTTTAATAACTACAAAAAATATTTTATACCCAACTGCATGCGAAATAAGTTCCTGGCCCTTGAAGATTTTGTACCATAAATTGCTATTAAACTGCCCTCTCTTAATCCAATCTTCATTTTTGGAACTATTTTTTCACTTAGGTATTCCCATGTTCTTACATTCAATTTAAAAGCCTGAGACTCCCTATGGTCTCGGCTCAGGCACCTTGAAATTTTAGTTCTCCATGCATATTTCACCCACTTATTATCAAACCTTCTCAATGCATAAATTTAAAGTTGAATTTTGGACTTTTATTTCAGGACCTACACCCTGATGTTTTTATTGAGGTCCAAAAGCCTTTTTTAAAGCATTTACTCATTTTTTTATGCATTTTGTTACGAATAATTCATATCCTATGCTTAATTTTGACTAATTGTAGATCTAAAGTGTTAATTGTTTGCCTAAGGTTATCATAACGTGTCCCGGGCAATGCCGGATGGGTCAACTAGTCTATTAATAAATACATAAAATCGAAAAAAAATGTTACAATCCATCATCTTTCAAAAGGTTTTTAAACAGAAACGCATGATTAAGTTACATATACTCAAAAATGAACCTAAATAAAATGCTCTTTAAAGTATTCTACCAATCAGAAGTCCGTATGCTAACTTCAGTGGGATCGGCAAAAATGGCGTCGCTGCCAAGTGCCTGCCGAGTAGAGTTGTCCAATTCTACATTTTTTAGTCATTTTTGGGCTTATCATACTATGTACATTTAAACAACGGTGTGCGAGAAAAGAAACTATGCCCGGGGCAAAATTTCAATTTGCCCTCCCTGGGGGCCCCCCCGAAGGTTTTGCCCCGGGGCCCCCAAGTTTATAGTTACGGACCTGGGCCGCCCCATGCTATTGAAATCACATGCGGCGCATGTGTGAGAACATCGGTAAGCCAATCAAGAAATCGGAATTGAGAAAAAGTACCCCACTGTGCCGACCTTGAGAGTCGCATACAGCACCACCTATTGATTTCCTCCATGCTTTCTTATGTAATTATGATTTCTAACGATGTTCTCTACATCCCCTCCAAGTTTGTTCACGACATTCGGCGATAGCCTGTGTAGACCAATGACCTCTGATAAGTAGACACCACACCGGTAACCTTTTCTTACGCCGACATCTTTGCCTTCGGTCACGTGACGGAGAACAGATTTAGCACGCCAAACCGGTTTTTCTCCCGCCGAAACTCATATTGTTATGTTTGTCTTGAGTTGACTGCACTTCTGCTTTTCTCTTTGTGAAATCTGAAAGTTGCCAATAAAGCGATCACTGCCAAAAGACATCTTTTCTCTAAAGATGTTGGATTCGAAACCATGCCGAGAGAACAATGGAATATGGCGTCTACGTATTTTAGAATTCTGTGGTGTAGACAATGTCTACGAGCTCGATTTCGACGTCTACAGATCGGCTGTTAGCTATCACAAGAAATGCGTCGAATGAATGATTCTTTTTGATGTCGAAATCAAGCACGTAGGCATTGTGTATAGACGCCGTTGCTCCATACTTAGGAAAACAGCTATCGAAACATTAGAAGATCTGCAGAAAGTTTAGGAAGAGAATGCCTTATGCCAGGCGACTGTTTTTGAATAGTATGAGATGTTTAAAAATGGAAGGGACAGTCTAGAAATTGATGAACACATCAGCCATCGGAGAAGTAACCGTTCACTTGAACAAATCATGAAAGTAAGTGACATCTTAAAAAGATATTGTTGTGTTCTGGCAGATTATTCGAGGACATGGCAGGTATCAAGAAAAGCATAAGTCAACGGGGAATCCTGATTGAAGTTTGAAAGAAAACGAAGGTCTGTGCAAAGATTCCCTCCAAAGTATTTGAATGAATCATGGCCAGTTCATGACTTCTAAAGCGTCAGAGGAAGTGGATCATCTTTATACGACGCGACGATCAACCTAAGCTTCAGGGCCGTAGCTAGAAGTGAACAATAGGGGGAGGGGCTCAAGAGAATGTTGGGGGGCTCATAATTTGATTTTTCTCTCTCTCTGACACAGAAAGAGAAATTAGGGCATATTCACATTATAGATACTATGTTTCTCATTAAACTGTTGTAACAACTTCATTTTATGCTAAGAAAAGTACATGATGATGAAAATTTTGAGTCTATAACGGGTGAAATATTAAACATCATGTTAGCTTCATATGTACAAATAGGATGAGGAAGTGTTGAAACAGTTATTTTAGATACAATTTAGTAACTGCAAAACTGTGAAAGGGTCTCAAAATTAAATTAGATTTTTGAACAGAATTTCATTTGAATTTTCGGAACTGAAATTCATTGAGTGACCGTGGAATCTTTTCCAGCAGGGGCTCAAAATACTTTAGGAGGGAGGGCGCCCATAGCGCCCCCTTAGATACGGCCCTGCTAAGCTTTTATACCAACCACATTGTAAAAAGCACTCGAAATGTATCGAAGCGAACCTCTCTGATATTTCGGTTCGTGAAATTGTGCTAAATGTCGTTCCGATTCGTGAAATTACTAAAACACGTTGTTATATTTCCGGAAAGATATTACTATTTCCCTTACGGTTCAGCTTCTTTTGAAAAAGTTAATACTTAAAACGTACAGAGATGCACTTTACATTTGTGTCATAGCAACAACCTACAAGCCATTAAGCGTGTTCATTTCCATACTTATGGTTATGAAAGCAGGGGACAGTCGCTGCAGCAACTGAGATCCTATTTTGAAGCTCCTTAATTTCAGCGAAAGAATTTAAGGCGCTGCCATTAAACAATTAACAAATAAGATTCATTTTTGGGCCACATACGTTAGCGTAATATATATATAGATTTTGTAAAATTCTGCTTCGAAAATATTTTTATTTATACCACTATTATATGATAAATAAAAAATTCAGAGGGAATTCTAAGTTATTTTGCTGAATTTACATTTTTTAAATTAAAATGCGCTAAAACATGAAATAACATTTTTGCTTAATAAAGTTACAAAAATAGTATAACAAAATGGCATAGATGTCATATACGTACAACATTAGCATGATTACAACAAAATGGTGATTTTATGCTTTACATAGTAACCCAGCAATTGTTTATTTATATATAAACTGCTTATTAACTTTTTATTTATTTTTAAAAGGATATACGTAATTTTGATCTATAGTTATTCATTAAACTTTTGTATTTATTATTATTTCCTTTTTAAAATAATTGAAAATAACTAAAATATATGTAACTAGTATTTAAGAACGAAGTTTAAGCTAAATTGACATCAGAAAAAAATTGCCAATGTGGTGCATACGTGACATCTGTGTCAAAAATTTTGAACTTTCAAATATTTATCTTATAGAATAATGCTTCGCGAAACCAAATAAAGTTTGGCTTTTGCTAGTTGTAAAGTTATATCTACTAAAAAACACTTTTCAAAAGTAAAAAAAAAAAAAAAGACAAGCAAGGAAAAAAAGGATGAAAATTGTGTCTAAAATGGTCTGATATCAAATTTCCAAGCTTATATTATGGCAATTATTTAACATTTTCCATTAAAAAAATTACTATTTCTAAGTCAATACCTTTGCATATGCTGATAGAAATCCTTCCCTCTTGTATTAAATACATTGTAAATGTGTTTTGAAAATTCAAATGTTTTAAAATTATGCGTGATGGGCTTGGTGGCCATCTTTTCATTTCTTTTTTAAAATGTGTTACATCCATCCATCAGCCATCATCGGATCCCTCATAGCATGCATGGTCACAGTGACGTCACAATGATGTCAATGTGAGTCACTTTGGTCACATCACATCTGTGAGTAAAATGCCACCACTGAGTGAAGTCACATTGTGACTGAGATGTGATTTTCTTAAAAATCATTAGAAAGTTACAAAAATTCTTCAAACATGTCATTAACTTTAAAAAACATGTTTCTGGCAATTTAAATATCGTCGCTTTTGTCACAGTTTTGTCACAGTGTTAATGTCAAAATAGTCACAAATGGCACATTTTTCACAAATTTGTCACACCGTGACTTCACAAAGTGATCACAATGTGACGTCACAAAAGAGCTCCAAAACGGCCATAACGACTTCACATTTTAGTCACTGTGACTTCGCATCGACGTCACGTGACGTCACATCGACGATCGATGGTCACGAAGTCACAATGCGACTTCGCAACGACGTCACAATGCCTTACGAGCCATACAATCCGTCGGAAGAATATACCATTTGAAATCTTTTGTGTGTCCCTGTAAATACAATGTACTTCATATTATGCAAGACAGTATCGTATAATTTATACTAAGCCTCAGTGACATTGACATACATCAATTTTGTTATACATATTTTAAAAATATCGCACACTATTTCCCCTTTACCATTATCCAATGGAATTCTTTTGTGAGGCTCTGTAAAGGAATAATACTATATTTTCACCGCATATTTTATAGAACGCATATTTTAGTGCACCTCTTAAATGCATGTAAATGTTAATATGTTTGACAGGGTGTAACAACTTTAAAACGCCTTTGAAACGATTTTTCCCCATAGGCCATTAGTGATGGGCGATTCTGGAAATTTTGAGAATCGATTAAAATCGATATCGTATAAAACAACATCGATCATAATAAGAATCGATTTCTCAGTTCTAGAATCGATACTAGAATCGATATTTCTATATTCAGGTTCACACAGAGAAGATCCAAATTACTAATTCCAAAACTTAGACAATCAGCAAGACCGTAATTACCGCCTCCCACCCCCCACCACCATTTAGGGAGGCATAGAATTAAGCTATTGCAGATTTTAGAGTCGGATAATAAGAATTTTAAATTTTTAAATGATTGTCACTTACAAAAAATTTTGACAAATTTGAGAGAAATAACTCAACTAATAACAACACTGAGTAATTTGGCATTAAACCGAGGATAAAGAGTGCCAAGAGCGTGTAACTAGGATGGGGAACAAAGAGTATAGACAAAATTTTTTTTTTTTTTTTTCTAATGCCAACCAAATGTTACACGAGATAGTTTGGAAGAACAAAAAATAGGCCCCGTTCCCAAGGGGGCAGGTAAACCTCATTCTTGACGGAAGGCCGACCATAGCCCAAATGTATCTTTTGTCGAAGTTTCAAAATGAGGATTTACAATAAAATAGAACGAGAATTGGACATTTTAAAAATTGCATGCATACTTTGAACGGCCCATTTAGTAAAGATTGGCGAGGAAGGAGGGGGGAGGGGGGCGAGGGATTAGAACGGACGAACTTGAAAAAAAAAAACATAACTAACTAATAACCCAAATAACTGAGCTCCTAAACAGAAATATAGTGTTTAACTTAGTGTTGAATTCATGGGGTGGTCTGCGGGGAACATATACTCTTTAAAACTATAAAAAGTGCCAAGAGCATGTAACTAGGTGAAGAGAGGGGTAGTAACATAAAAAAAGAGGAGATAAAAGCTTTATAACGATATGTTACATGAGATGGTGTGGAAGAAACAAAAAAGGGGCCCCCACCCAGGGAGGCAAGGTAAATCCCAAACGGACAGAAGGGCGACCCCGGCCCAAATGTATCTTTTGTTGAGGTTTCAAAATATGGATTTATTAGAAAATAGAACGAGGATTAGACTTTTTTAAAATCGCAGTCATAATTTGAACGAGCCTGTAAGTTAAGATTGATGAGGAAGGGGGGGGGGCGGTAGGACGGGCGAACAAAAAAAAAAGAAAAAAAAAATAGTGGCATTCTGAGAGTGCCGATAGAAGTGAAACCTTGAACAATTACGTGTGTATTTTTTGAATCGTTAGGATATATAATTTTGAATCGTCAGGAAATACTTTTAAATGAATAAAAAAAGTTTATATAATATTAAAGAATATATTAATCTCTATATAAAAAAAAAACCGCGCGTTACCATATGTCCAGCTATTGTAGTTAACTCACTATAACTACTTTCTTACATTTTAAAACGCGATAAATACACCAATCAAAATTAGACCATACTATCGATACCTTAATCCTTATCCAACTAAATCATTTTGTATTAATGCCTGTTACAATATCTGTAGATTACTTTTTGAATTATTCAAATCGGGCATTCCATTCAAAAGATATTACGAATTTACGAATTTAAAGATGACAATCTAAAGAAATAATAGCGCTGCTGAGTACTCGGTGGCCAATAAGCTTAGGGATTACGTGTGCAATCAAACGATTGCGGATTCGAACCCCAATTTCGCTAATATGTATCAATTTCTTTTTTTTTTTCGAAGAAGTTTGAAAAATTAAAATTTTAACACATTATGGGTCTGTAACATGACCTGAAATGATGGCAGAAAAATTCTTATGCTAGATTTGTAATGTATGAAGCATAAGCTTTCAATAGACATATTGTATCAAGAAATGAGAAAACCCCTTCTGCCTCCCCCCCCCCCAAAAAAAAGGTCCTATAGGGAAAACCGGGAAACTGGAATAGCAAAAAGAGCGGCGAGAAATGGTTAGCTATACTAGAATTTTGCTCATCACTGTAATTCCTATAGAAGCAAAGTTATAGCCTTTTAAAGATTGAAATAAAGTGAAGAAATAAGCAAAATTAGGTGAGTGATCGACAGGGGGGGGAGGGGTCTACAGCTCTTGGGGTGTCATGTAGCTTAAACTTTTAAGTTAAAAATGGTATAGAATTAAATGAGCGAAATATTAAGGTGTATATTGGGGGAGGGTGCAAGCCCCCCCCTCAAAAATTTTTTTGTTTCTTTTGAAGAAACAAAAAAATATGCCCCCCTCCCCCCTGGCGGGGCGCAGATAAACCCCAAACGGGCGGAAGGGCGACCCTTTATTTCTTTTGTGAAGGATTTAAAATGTGGATCTAAAATAAAATAGACCGAGAATTGGACATTTTAAAAACTGTATGCATATTTCGAACGGCCCTGTAAGTTAAAACTGACGCAGAAGGGGGGGCGATTAGAAGAGACGAGCGTGAAAAATAAAACATAATAAAGTAATACTTCAAATAACTGGACTTCTAAACAAAAATATAACGATTTAACCTAGTGTCGAATTAATGGGGTGGGCCGCAGGGGATTACCTCCCCCCCCCCAGAAGTTATGAGATTTATGCTTTTTAATGCACAAATTGCGATTCCCCCTCTCTTACAGAGCTGTAAAACATGATGCCTTCCTCCGGAGTCTCGGGAAAAATACCTGCATTCAACACTGATTTAGCCTAGAAAAAGAAAAAAAAATCGAAATCGAATCTAAAGATCGAAATCGAATCTAAAGATCGAAATCGAATCTAAAGATCGAAATCGAATCTAAAGATCGACATCGAATCTGAAGATCGACATCGAATCTAAAGATCGAAATCGAATCTAAAGATCGACATCGAATCTAAAGATCGAAATCAAATCTAAAGATCGATCTTACGGGCAGAATCGATTTTACATATTTACTTTCTTTTGTAACTTTACAAGAAGAGAGTATTAGATTCGTGAAAAATTTTGACTTCCCGTTTTCGATGGATTTATATATTTTAGAAGGTCTTTAACGCGATTTCATGGTTTTTAAGAAATATCTGTCTGTGTGTGTGTGTGTCTGTCACTCTGTGAGTCTGTATAAGACAAAAATTTCTGACCGTTATATCTCAAGAACAAATGCACGGAATTCCACAAAACTTTAGATTTAGTTTGACCTTGATATAAACTGAATCTAATTAATTTTTGGTGTATATAGCCTAACAGGTGGCGCTGCTATGCTGCATTTTTTGCGATTTGCGCAACAGCTATATCTGAATAACGAATGAACGGATTTTTATCACATTTTAGATCCAGTTAGTCCTTGACATGTATTGATGTTTTTTGCATTTTGATGTATGTAGCTTCCCAGATGGCGCTGCTATACTGAATTTTTCACAATTTCCACTCAACGCCATGTGAAAGGGGGGGGGGGCGAAAGGAAGCGGTCGTTCCGAGCATGGAAATTTAGGGGGCGCCAAATTTTTACTTCTAACATCACTTCTAGCCTATCACAAGAAAAAGTTAATTGGGGGGGGGGGGGAGACAAAATTGGAACTTTGAACCGGGCGCAGTTCTCTTTTCGTACGCCCCTGTTTCCATTTTAGCTTTATCTCAAGAACTAATGCACGGACTTTCATAAAAATTTAGATTCAATTAGTCCTTGATATTATTTGATGCTAATTACATTTTGGTGGAAATCGCTTAAGAGATGGCGTTGCTATACTGCATTATTCATGATTAATGCAATAGCGCTATCTCAAGAACGAATTTTCATCAAAATTGAGATTCAGTAAATCTCTGACATAGATTAGTGTTATTTAGTTCTTGGTGTAAATTGCCCTACAGGTGGCGCTGATATGCTGCATTTTTTATGATTTCGGAATAGCTGTATCTCGCGCTTTCATGAATTTTCATCAAAATTCAGATTCAGCTGGTACCTAATAAAAATTGATCCTGATCAATTTTTGGTGTACATCACTCAACAAAAAACGCTATTTTGCAGGGGGGGGGGGGGTTCTGAGGTTTCTTTAATTCTTCTATCTTAGAAACTAATACACTGAAATTTCGGAATTGGCACATCCGTCTATTTTATCTTCGACTTTTGGAGGAAAATGAAAATTATATTACCTTCAGAAAAATCGATTAAAAATTTTAAAGTATCGATTAAATCGAGTTGGCCGTAGTATCGATTAAATCGATTTAAAAAATAGAAATCGCCCATCACTAGGTCATAATGTAATTGAAAATTTGTGACTCTCCCTGTAAATAAACTAATCATGGTAAAAACTTCATTTTCAATAGGGTTCATGCTAGGTAAACGTCAATAACAAATTTCAGGGTAATTCGAGTATATTTACAGGTGTTAGAGCGCGAACAGACGGGCAGACGAACAGACAAACCGAATGCATAAGAACTTTTCAAACTTTTGGAAAGTATTATAAACGTTAAAATTCATTTGAAGCGATTTTTTCCAATAGGCCGTAATGTAATGGAAAACATTTGACTGTCCCTTTAAATACACTGGGTCCAAAAGTTAAGCATAATTGGTAATTAAGTAAGTAATGAAAGAAATATAAATCGAAATGTGGTGAAACTCCAGGTGTGTAAGCAAAATAGTACGCGTCGTATATTTTCGCGAAGAGTTTTCCCCGAAATCGAACAGGGGACCGTCAACAAATTGAAAAAGAACGAAGATCTTTTGGATAACCCTGTCAAAACTAATGTAGCAAAAGCGTTCAAACTGCACATTATGATTAAGTGGCTTATTGTAGTGTACTGTGTTTATTTTTATAAGGATAGCATGTATATTCGTAGAGAAATTAAGGTTTTTATAAAAACAGTCCTAAGTTTTTTGCTTATAATTTGCAGAGTACTTAATGTAAAATAATGTTCTTTTCTGAAAATATGACAAACATCATGGTACACAATACCCTGTCATCAGAATGTAAAAATAATAAAAATTGTATGACAAATGAGCAGGTTTACTAAATAATTTTTTACTGCGTATGCGTGAATGCTATTAAAATTTCATTTGCATATTATGTTAGTTAAATGTGTAGAGCAACTTTTGTGAAAGTCTCAAAAACATGGATTAAAAATTCTGAAAATTATCGTTGATAGAATGAGATCAAAATCCGTTATTCCCTATTGAAGCAAAAAGATGAGGGGCTGTATCCATATTCCATTGTTTCGTGCCTAGACAATATTGTACGTACAATTGTATTTGGATAAAACCCCTGATATTTTGCTTCCTTTTAGGAATAACGGATTTTGAGTTGATTCTGTAGACGATAATTTTCAGAATTTTCAAGCTATGTTTTTGAAACTTTTACAGAAGTTGCTCTGAACATTTAGCTAACACAATATGCAAATGAAATTTTGATATCGTTGATGCATGCGCAATGAAAAATTATTTACTAAACCTACTCATTTTTCATACAATTTTCATTATTTTTAAACTCTGATGACAGGGTATTGTGTACAATGATGTTTGTCATATTTTCAGAAAAGAACATCATTTTTTATTAAGAACTCTGTAAATTATAAGCAAAAAACTTAGGACTGTTTTTATAAAAACCTTAATTTCTCTACGAGTATGTATGCTATCTTTATAAAAATAAACACAGAACATTACAATAAGCCACTTAATCATAATGTGCAGTTTGAACGTTTTTGCTACATTAGTTTTGACAGGGTTATCCATCTCCAAAAGGTTATCCAAAAGATCTTCGTTCTTTTTCAATTTGTTGACAGTCCCCTGTTCGATTTCGGGGAAAACTCTTCGCGAAAATATACGACGCGTACTATTTTGTTTACACACCTGGAGTTTCACCACATTTCGATTTATATTTCTTTCATTACTTACTTACTTATTACCAATTATGCTTAACTTTTGGACACCAGTGCAAATTAATCACGGTAGAAACTTCATTTTCAATAGGGTTCGTGCTAGGGTAAACCTAAATAACGTCCAAAAATTTCATGGCAATCCAAGTATATTTACGAGTGTTAGAACGCGGACAGACGGCCATACGGACAGACGGACAAACAAACCGAATGCATAAGCACTTTTCAACTTTGTTGAAAAATCCTAAAATCATTAATTCATTTATTTCTAGGAAAATGGAGCCAAAGATATTTTCTGATTGGTTTGTCTTTCTGCAAATGAAATGCCTGTAGTTCATTATTGATGATTATAACTGGTTAATATTGGTCTGGAGGCCATCTTTTCGCATTTGACATTAAATTCTAATGTACCCAAATTCGTTGTTAGAATCCAAAATTGTTACTTATTCAGACATTGAGATAGCAGACACTTCCGTACTTAAATACTGATGTTCAAATTTAAAAGTTTTGTCCAGTTGTAGGTAATTTATATGGTATCGTTAATAATGTAATGGGTTAAATATTGGTTAGAAATTTGCGTAAAATATGGGAAGATGGCCGTAAATCGATATGATATAAAATACCATTGGTTAATATAACTGTACAAGTTGGTTCGGTAATCGGTAGTTCCCGAGATTACCCGCTTTAAATAAACTTTTTGTGCTAAAATCGTATTTCATCATACAATGACGTCAAAGTTGCTATCTATGTTGATTCTTTGCTCACACACAAAGCGAATATCGTTTACCATGGTTCTCTTTTTACATAAAAATCACACTGAACTCAATTTTTTTTTCAAAAGTTTTGTTTACATTAGGAATGAAACTTTAAATGCTAATAGTTTTAAATGACTACACTTTAGAAGATATATCTTCCTTAAAAAATTAACTTTATTTTGAAGATCTTTCTAAAAATGAACTTTTACACTGTTTTATTCGAAAAAATAATCTCGAAGAAAAATATCTGAATGGCATATGAAACTTGAAGTGGCAGCATTTAAAATGAATTGCTTTACTATAATGTAGCTAGTACACGATTGGCGGGTTTATCACATTTTGGCATAATTTGTTAATTAATTAGCAGCTTTTTGCTTATTAAGGATAGGAATTTTGTTTTTTTTAAACTGAATTTTACAAAAGCACGTAGCTTGAGTAATTACCTATCCGAAAATGCAATCTATACTTCTTTCTGTCCCTTATTTAAGTCTGTACCTTGATTGAAATAAAATTGTTTGACGAAAAAAAAAGTGATCATTTTCAGTATCTTGACGGTTTTTTAAAAATCCTGTATCTCTTTTAATAATTATTTTATAAACATGAGTTTGATCTCAAATTGAAGCTTTTCATCATTAAATTCTTCTAGTTTTTGTTTTATTTCTCTGCGATACTTCATTTCTTAAATATCCGAAATTTTAAAATGCCATGTTTGGTCGATTTAACATGGGAAAGTTGTCTCGAGTATATTAAGCAGTTATGCGGTCGTTATGTTCTTGGCTTTTGTTCATTTGGCGGGCATAATATTCTTTTTTTTCTAGCTTGGCTTGGCAGAACGACCGTCCTGCTTGATAATACAGTGTGTCTCACTGAAATAAAGCCTCCGTGATTTTGTACCGTAATTGGACAAGAAACAAACCACTGAGAATGAAACAAATATAATAAGAAAGTTTATATACAAATACATATTTGCAAAGAGCAACTCGCTTCCTGCCTCACCTGGGCAGGATAAAAATGAATGTATAAAAAAAGAGGGGAGAAAAGTGTCACTCCAAAATAAAGCTACTACTGCTAAAAGCCAAATATCTGCCATGTTTATATATGACATAGAATATCCGATGTGGCATACCATTTACCAATTTCTGGAAAACAGTAGCAGCGATATTATCCCAGGATCCAATGATGGCGGCTGGTTCTGCCACAGACTTAAACTAGCCATTGGCATATGCAGATTTACTGAGAATAACCAACACATTTTATTGAGGGTTGAGATGACGGTGCAGGACAGGCCATTCCATGACATACATCCAATTATTTAAAAAACATTCCTGGGAAGATTTTGCTAAGATTGTCGGGCTATTTTCATCTGGAAAATACAGCTTAGCCGCCAGTTTTCTCTGCAAATGGCAGTATGCGGGTTTTTAGCGTTTCTTGGTAATCGATAGCCTTCATGCGTTCTGAGTGAAAATCTAGATCTAGTTTATCACCATAGTCGAAGTCTCCAAACACCGATAATTACCTTCCAGCCCATGTTGAAAGCTACCCACAAGCTAAGGAGAGTCGGTGAGGCCAAATATCACCAAACCTGGAAAGACCAGTGGCATCTTGTTATATTCTTAGATGAAAAAATCTAATTTGGATGGCTCAGATAGCCTTGCTTTCTATTGGCATGACATGAGGAAAGGAGAGGAAATGTTCTTCAAAAGACAGCATGTAGAGGCTTATTAATAATGTTGGGAGGCTTCGATTAGGGTGGTAATCTTAACATGGCTTTTCCGTCAGACCGCATGTAGGCTACCGGTTACCAAGAATTACTAGGAACCTATATTTATTGCCAATTGCAGAAATAATTGGAGGCTTAAGTTGGATTTGTCATCAGGAAAGCGCTTCCATAAACTTTACAAAAATCCTCCTAGGAATGTTTATTGGATAATTGGGGACATGTCATGGAATGGCCTGCCTTGTATCTTCATCTCAACCCACCCCCTCCTAAAAAAATGTGTGGGGTATCCTTAGTAGAGCTTTAAATGTTAGTGGCAGAATTGAAGGCCGCCAGAGTTCTGGGATAGACTCCTGGGACAATGTTGATACTGCTGTCTTCCGGAGATTAGTAAATGGTATGCAACATCGTATATTCCATGTCATATACAAACATGGCAGATATATTGGCTATTAACAATAGTGGCTTTATTTCGGCGGAACGCTATTCTCCCTACTCTTTTATACACTCTTTTTTTTCCTGCCCAGGGGGAGCAGGGTGTGAGTTACTCCTTGCAAATATGTATTTGTACATAAACTTTCTTATTATATTTGTTTAATTCTCATTGGTTTGTATCCTGTGCAATTACAACACAAAATCACGGTGGCTTTATTGGCTTTATTCCGAAGGGACACAGTGTACAGGTACACACATGCAAATGCATATCGCAGTAGAAAACATAAGGCCCTATGTGGATCTGGAACTCCATGTAAAAAGGAGAAAATTTAAAATAACTATAAATCAAAGCAAGTTCGAAATATCCATTTATCTGTTAGCTCAAAAAGTTTCGAAGGGGAAGGAGCCAGTAACTTTAATCTAATTTTTAATTGAAATAAAATGTTAATCAGAGATATTCATAGGGTTTTTTTAGGATAAATATATACTCCTTAATTTATTTTGGAGACACATATATAGTGTTATAAAAAGCACAAAAATAAAAAATATATTAGTGACCAATCCATGGATAATTCCTAAGAAATGTCTTTGAAGAACTTTCATTAATTGAAATCATTTCGTACGATTTTATAGATTTTTTTTTTTGGGGGGGGGGGGGACAATTGAGAAAAATACCTAAAATTTTAAAAGACTGAGCAGTAAATTGACACTTCTTTACCCCTATTATGAAGCAGTAATGAGCCAGTGCGTTCGCTATGAAACATTAAAAACAACCACAAAAAATGCTAAACATTTATTTACGAAGAAGGGAGAAGGGGTCCGCTTTTTATATACATTGCTTATCTTAATGTATTAAAAAGTTTTTTCTAACTTTTACCAATTTTCACTTTCATAATTTCCATAGCATTTTTCATAAAGAATAACTGTACATTTGTGAAGAAACTCAATAACACAAGATTAAATTTTTAAAACAAATTTTCATTTTTGATGCCTGAAATACACTTGTGATGATACTAAAAAAAATATTTTGATTAAAATATTAATCTTTTTTCAAAATTTTATGATTTGTTGTATTACAGGAAGTATTCAGTGGTAAGTACACAAAATTTGAACTCTCTGACTTATATAGATTTTGTGTACGGACTCTACGACAGACAGAGGACAAAGATGAATAGGATTTCGTCAGATGAACGAAACCCTAAAAATGTGTGACATCATTTATGTACAGCCCCTAAGTGAAATGGTCAAACTACATCGGTGTTACTTCTTCTACATAAGAAGGTCTGAAATGTCTTGGTCGAATTTTAATTTCTGTCCATTCAAGGGATTCCTTATGCCCTTTTTAGAAACGCCAGTTGATTCCGTCAGCATGGCTTTCGTGTTTTCCATTTGTGGTACAGACCATTTAGATTGGAATCGTGGCACGCGTTGTACCACCAAGCACCTTTGTAAGCAGCAGCACAGTTCACTTCCTTATGGTTGTCATTGTCTTGATCCTTTGTCGAAAACTTTTGACTATTGTGTTTATGTATCATTGAATCATCTAAGGGAAGAAAAAAAAAGGATTAGTTGTTATTAAAAGAAAAACTCATAACAAATGAAAAGCTCAGGTGATAAAGGTGCTATGTGATGTGATAAAATACACACACACACAAAAAAAAAAAAAAAAAAAAAAAAAAAAAAAAAAAAAAAAAACGAAGCATGAACGTACCGGAGTATATGAAATACCCATTATTTTGGAGAACAATGCAAGAAAGTTTTAACATTGGAGCTACGAAAAGAAATTTCTTAAACGCTTGAACGAACATAAAAGAGATATTTTGCAGTATCGTCAGACAACATTACTTGCTATATTTTATTTCAACAACCCTTATTGTTATCCTTACAGACTTTAACAATGCCAAGTTACCAATTCCATGTAATACTGTTACTGATGGCCTACAGAAAGAATCCTTTGATATTATGTTTAGAATAAATGAAGTTTGTAACTGTTATATCTCATTTAATATCCCGATTATGTTAAAGTAATC
Source organism: Maratus speculifer (assembly GCA_964019185.1). NCBI lineage: Eukaryota > Metazoa > Arthropoda > Arachnida > Araneae > Salticidae > Maratus > Maratus speculifer. The sequence continues at coordinate 309,154,048 of OZ025289.1, forward strand.
TTGTATTAAGTCTTTATCCATTGCTGTCGTAACAAACAAAAGTTGTTTTGGGGATTGATAGGTAAGATCAATTACACATGTGAATATGAGTTTGCATAAAATAATTAAACTAAAAAAAGACGCTATCTTTCTGTCTTTTATAACGTCGCTATGAAGAATATTCGTCTTTTAAATTCGAAGTTAAAAAAAACTTTATTTGCTTATAGGAATAGCTTTTAGAACCACATTATGTTTTTAATTTTGCGCTTATATTTTATGTTTTAATATAGTTTTAGATATTTTCAAGGGCAGGTATAGTTTATTCATGAATTCTTTTCGCTATTTTAATACACCACAATGCATATTATCATGTTATGTTTACAATGTATTTTGTTTACCAATAATTAATAAGAATATTGGAATTTTCTAATATATAAGGTACCCTGGGGTAATAACGCCAGGCGGGGCAATAACGCCAAGTGCTTATATTTTGTATAATTATGAAATAATCAGTTAAATGACACCCATGTGCTTTGCGCAGAAGGGTTTTGAGTCATATAAATTGCAAAAAACAGCTTCAAGTTAATTTGTTTCATTTTTAAGTCTTATTGTTTTTACAAGCAACTAAAATTAACGGTTGATCTAAAATTTGCGAGATAAGGTTTTTGATCTGAAGACTATATTTTTTATCCAGAAATACTTTGTTTATTACATAAATTTGTAATGTATTTCATGTACTTTCAAATTGTTGTAGAAGATTTTGGATATCTTCTCGAGATAATTTGTAGTTTAGGATTTACTGCGCAATAAGTATCCCGGGGTAATAACGCCAGGGATTGGCGTTATTACCCCGGTTGATTCCCAACAGTGGCCGAACTATAACCGAAGGGGGTTTATATATTAATATGGGACAGTATTATCATCATTGTTGCAATGGTAAGATTAAGTGGGGGGGGGGGGGGTGCCCAATACTTAAAATTAATCTCTCTATTTTATTTTTTATTATATTATTATTTTTTTTTTTATTAATGTAAAAAATAATTTTTAACTCTTGTAAATAAAACTATATCAAAATGTTTTCGAGATTCAAATTCGAACATCTTCAAAATCAGGTTTCTATTAAATTTCCACTGGATTGTTCAATTGAGTTCGAAATTTTAACTGTCCGCTTTCTCAGCGTTCGGTTTTTCAAAACTTTATAAATTTAACCTTTAACTGATGTGACAGAAATTGTAACGTATGAATGTGATGCGGTTTGTGAGACCACAAAATTGAAAGATGAATAAAAGGCGGGAATAACTCATAGGATTGTGTTTTTGTACTAAATTTTTTATACAAGAGTATTATACTTAATATTCACTTATTTAGTCTCTGATGATAGTACTAAAATTCCAAATGAAACAAAATTTCGGTAGTATTTGCAGTTAAACTGAAAATTACAAGTTAAACTAAAAAATTAAAAGAAAAATAGTGGTCTACGAGACCGGTAACATTAGTTAAAGGTTAAAATGCGATCCATGATTAAAAATCACAGAATACTGTTCCTGCGCTAAACTTTTTGTACAGAATTATTTCTAATTAAATTTAATCTATTCAAATATTTCTAACAATATTACGAGAACTCCAAACGAAAGAGAATTTCAGTTGTAACTATAGTTAAACTGAAAAATACAAGTTAAACGCTATTTTTTTTTTGGGGGGGGGAGGGGATACAGTGTTCAGTCAGATTGCTAACAGCAGTTAAAGGTTAATTTTGTTGCTAATATAGAGATAATGACATATAACCATATGAATTATGTATAAAATTGAATAAGATATATTTTTGGGATAATATTTTTTAATCAAAAATTTTATTCAATTTATTAAAAATTTATTAAAGCATGCTCTTTAAAACGTCGACAATTTAACTGTAGGTTTGGAGAATCCGCATTAGTGTGGAGTTATGGGTTAAAAACTATTTTTTAACCCATTATTATTTACTACTAGATTACTAGAATAGTATTAACCTTTAACTGCTGTGACAAAAATTGTCGTATAACTTACTGTGAGCTGCTTGTCAGACCGCTTAATCTAACGATGAATAAAATGTTAAATTAACTTTTAGAATATTATTTTTGTATTGAACCTTATATACAGGACTATTATAAATAAAATTCAGCTATTCAAAAGTCTCTAGAGATAGTAATAGGACTCCAAATGAAACAAAAATTTCCCGGTATCTATAGTTAAACTAAAAATTGCAAGTTAAACTCTGAAATTTGAAAAACTCCGCGGTATGTGAGAAGCTAACAGAAGTTAAGGTTTAACAAAAATATTTATTACATATAACTCTAGTTATTATAAAACTTCACATGATTAAAATATTACATTATGAATGGTTGAAACCATGCAATGTTTCTTATAATCATATTTAAGCGGGACTTTTTTAAGCAAAGAGAGACACAGGGTGTTATATTCTGTTGAAGCTCCCCCTCACACCTTTTTCTTTCACTTTCACAAAAAAAAAATCAATATTTTCTATCGCATAGAATGCATACATGGGAATATAAATACTGATTCAAATAATCCGTGCAATGTTTCTAATAATTCTATTTAAATGGTCATTTTTAAGCAAAACGTAGCTTAGAATTCTTTTGCCTCCTCCCCCCGCCACTACCACAGCTTTCTTTTTCTTTCAGAGTCACAAAAAAATTGCACATTTTCAATAGCTTAGATTGCAATTTGTCAATTTCTAGAGCTGTAGAGTTTGTATTTTTAGAATTGGGCAATCTACATGCCATTATTCCATCTTATTTTATAGTTTTGTTTGCATGGCGTTATTACCCATATAGGTGGGTATTAACGCCAAATAGCATTAGTCAAGAAAAAACACCATTACATTTTATGATTAAATATCTGTTAAATTATTTTATTTTATATAGATAGTCAATGAGCTACTGTATCAGATCCTATATTTGTTTGAAAATTACAATCTAAAACTAATCCGTGAAAATTGGTAGAACCTTAACGTGGCGTTATTACCCCAGGGTACCTTATATATCGTATAGTATAATTTGCATAAAGTTAATCGAAAATATTTTTCGAATACATTTACCTGTACTTATGCTGCATCAAAATGGTTAACAAAATGGAAAAATTTCTAACACATTTTCTGATTCATTTTTAAACGTAAAGGATTATAATTAGAAGACCTGATTACTAAAGCAATATTGAAGCGAATGCTTTTTTGTATTTTTATAAATAAATCTGTTATTGGGTTATACGCGTAAGCTATTGTTGTCACATGAACCACGTGTTTCTTTCTCACTATTCACACATTTTTGCGTCTGTAAATTCTGTTCAAAACGCTTACGATGACAGTATTTTATGAATTATTTTCTAACTTTGAAAAAAAAAGAAGAAGATCATGATGATGAAGAAGGGAAAACACTATTCAATTACATTGTTCCTAATAAGAATATATCAGAGGATTTCATGCGTTTTTGAACAAAAATAAATCCAGAAATGTGTTAGAAAGTAGTTATTTTGGATTTGAAAAGAGTTTTAACATGTTAAGGGCTACGGTCGCCGGTGACTGACACAAAACTTTCCGTTTAGGCCGCGTCAGTAACCGGTGACTGACATTGTGCAAAATGGGATTGTGCAACGAGAATCTTATTTCGCGGCCCAAAAGGAAAGACAAAACAGACTTGGCAGTCAATGTGTTAATAAAAGCACGTATGAGTTCATGCAGTTGTCGGAAATAATCAGAGTTTAAAGTACACTCGTATTTTCAGATCTATAACTTTCGAAATAAAATGTGACCGATATACACGAGTTAATACGATAATTACAATAAAAAATTTAAATATTCTGAAAAAATAAAATACTCAGTCTTTAACATTACTTGCATCTCCGCTGTAGTCGGAAATGTGAAGCGTATACTTGTTACTTTCGTCGTCGATCCAAAACTTGTCGTAGAGGGCGTATCTGCGTTTTTGTTCAACATCTTTCATATCGAATCTAGCTGAATAAAGTTTTTGATTCGTCAAGGCAAATATATTGTCATTACCTAAAAAAAAGATAAATAAATCGTTGAACTGCATTTATCACGTATTAAGCACACTTGCGAAATATTTCTTAGTGCCACCTACACTACAAATATCTTTATCTCTACTTAGATAGATATATAGTCGTTTATCAGATTCCTGTTTTTAAGCCAGTCAGATGAAGAAATAAAGCTTCACCTGACTTAAGCAATAAAGCTCTAAGAGTAACACCTTATTAGTTATAATAAGATAAGTATCATATTCTACGACTATAAATGATATTTTAGACAGAAGTTATCATATCAAGTGTTTCACTATTTAAAAACTGAAAATTTGTTGATTTTTAATAAAAGGAAATTATTGTTACTAGAAGAATAATTTTGAGGTCAAAGTAAATGCAGAATTTATTAAAAGAAAAAAACACTATATGGTAAATAGACAATTCGATTAAATAAATTTATAATAAAAAAAAGCATTGCTGCAAAGATTTAACTTTGTTCGCATTTGTACATCAGTTAAAATATTTGGGATAAAACAGTATGTGCAATTACAGAACTAACTACAATTTAAGAAATTCAATACTAAGTTCGTTTCTCCTACTAGAAATTTGGTTACTAAATATTCTTAAATTTCTGATAGTAATTCTTTGAAACAAACAGACAGTGTGATGGCTGTTTCGTTTATGTTGCGAAAGATCTACTATATCTAACTTAGAAACCCCTAAATAAGGACAAGTCCATGTAAAATTGACTTCGTTCGAAATTTTTGGCTAAGTCCAGAAATATGCCACAAGATTTGGAAATATTCGATCGGTTATACGATCTTTCATCCTATGAAAATGAATTTTCTTAATGACATCATTTACTAGTGATCTAAGTGGCTAGGAGAAATATTCTTTGTTCTCTGCGAAAGTGCCGAAATAATATAAGGAAATGCAGATACGTTTTTAAATTGCTTTTGAATGGATTCATTTCAGTTGTAGGTACAGAGTATTAAATCTGATAGATTCTGATTAGAGGCATTTTTTGGGCGCATATAATTAGTAGATCAGTCAAATTATACTATAACTAATAGTACAGTGTAATTAATTTTCAGTTCTTTTTCCTTATTTGTAGATAATTTATAATAAACGTGATAATTTGTTCGATGATGTTTATAGCAGTCTTAAATTAGTCCTTTCTCATATTTATGTTTGCTTTCACAGTATAGAAATAAGATCAATATAAACATAAATATAATTAATGGAATAGTCGTTTTATTACCAAGCCAAAAATCCGTCTCTAAATCGCCAAACCCTTCTTTATAGCTTTTCCAATCCTGAAAGAAATAGTCTTTTGCTCGCTGAAAGTCGCCTCTTCTTTGTATCACCTAGTTACATATACAGAAGGAAGTTATAAATTCTCAGTCAGAAACGCAAAACAACTTCACAAATACAATTGTAGTATTATAATTAACAAGGCGATAAACTAGGCATGCCCGGGTTGCTGTAATTAGGTGAAACACATTATATACAATGTGTTTAAAAAATTTATGTCAGAAATGTAAAGACAGGTAAAGGAGAGTAAAGGGAGCACAATCCGAATATGAGTGTGGAAATGCAGCATTGAGCAATAGAAAGCGCTGTTGGATTCAGTGTATAAAAGCCCTTCGCTCGTTTGAAGTCATTTTCCGCACGGATTTTCAGCAATATACGTCGTTAATCAATGCGAAGCTTGCCAACATGCTTTTCATGTATAGGTCTGCAAAAGGAAATGGAGTGGCTAATCAAAGGATAAACGTGGAAAGATTCCCGAGTAGAAATCTGCCGGATCCTCGTACAGTTGAGTGTTTGCTCAACTAGTGTGTACTAGGAATCGTGCTAGGAATTGTGTACTAGGAATCGTGCACGAATGGACCGTTTTATGCTTAAAGCATGATAAGGGCACTGTAAGATATCACAGAATTCCTGCTGTGGAATAATTAGCATTACGCATAGTGGAAGACTGTGGCACCAACTTTTGAAAAATATTGGGTTGGCTCAAAAATATTCGGTAAGCTCAATTTTTTTTTTTTTTTTTTTTTTTTTTTTATTGGTGCGACCAGTTTGTTTTTCTTTGAAGTGTTGACAGATAGAAAAAAAATTAGAATTTTAAATCAAGCTATCATGTTTTAATAAAGTTGAAATTTTATTGTCTGAGCGAAGCGAAGTCTTTATACTCAGAGATACGTAACGATATTAAAAGTCAAAAAAATTCTTTCGTCAAGCAAATCTCAAAAAGTACTTGTCGGATTTTGATTATGTTTGTACCAATAGGTACCTATGAAGGTAATCTGGTGAATGAACTACCTACGAAAAATTAGTTCCAAATAGTTTAAAAGTTATATTAAAAAAACTGATAAAAAAAGCACAATTTATTTGCATACGTCACAGAAATTTGGTATGCGTCATTTTTCACCGGCTTGATATTTTCATAGACAACCGAACCAGAATACATGGAGTAAATAGTAATTGCCTGAGCCAAGCAAAGGGCAGTATTACTTTCTGGACATATACAGCTACGAAACTATATTAAAAGTCAAACAAAATTCTTTTGTCAAGCAAATCTCAAAAAAAAAAAAAAAATAAATAAATAAAAATACTTATCGGATTTTGATTCTGTTTGTACCAGAAGGTACCTATGAAGATAACCTGATGAATGCACCTACTACGAAAAATTAGTTCCAAATAGTTTTAAAATTACATTAAAAAAAACTGATAAAAAGCTATTTGTTATGTCGCGGAAATTTAAAGTACGTCATTTCTATCAGTAGAAGATATTCATAAAGTTTAGTGCACATGCAGCAAAAAATATTGTGCACGTTAACTTTATTCAAAAGAAAATATCTTTTTTCTATTGAAAAAAATAAAATAAAATAAACTTTTTTTTAATGAAAAGCTATTTTAGAACTAAATTTTTAACTTCTGACATAATTTAATAGTAAGTTTATCATTTTCTTTATTTGATTTCTTTTTTTTCTGATTGCACAGTTTTAAATCTACACACATTAAAAAAACTGCTACTATTTGCAAAAAAGAAAAAAAAAGATGTTATTAGCGAGATTGGCGACCGGCTAACATAGAAATAACAAAATATGTGGTTACATACGCTTTACCCGGGCCATGAGACAGATCGCCAAAAGTGGTTGTCTGTTGTGCATTTTGTTTATCGTTCCCAGTGATATTTAAAATAGTAATTTAACTAACATAACTTTTTAAACAAAGTAAACAATGTCAAATAAATAAATAAATATAATAAATAAATTAAAAAAACTGTAAAACATTATAAATAAATAAACTGTAATAAGTAAATAAATTACACTATGTATTATTTTCTTATGCTCTTATTACGTATGATATGCAATAATGTTGTTAAAAAATAATGGTTATCAGAATTAATGTATTTTGCACCATGTTTGGCGCAGTTGTATCTGACATGCCCCGGATAGTATGTAACTACGATACTACTTAATTATCCCGTCGACCATTTTCGCCAAATAATAGAAATCGCAAATTATTTGACAAATTGTACAAACTCAAGTAATTTTTTAAATAACGAAAGAAAAATTAAATTAGTAAAACATTAATGAAATAAACATAAAAAATCTAATTAAATGTATGATTTAACAAGCACATGTTTACTATTAAGTGAATGTGACATTTGCGACCATATATTTGTCTGAGTGAAGGGAAGTCTTATAATCAGAATACGTAACGATATTAAAAGTCAAAAAAATTCTTTCGTCAAGCAAATCTCAAAAAGTACTAGTCGGATTTTGATTCTGTTTGTACCAGTAGGTACCTATGAAGGTATTCTGGTGAATGCACCTACTACGAAAAATTTGTTCCAAATAGTTTAAAAGTTATATTAAAAAAACTGATAAAAAAGCACAATTTATTTGCATACGTCACAGAAACTTGGTGTGTGTCATTTTTTACAGGCTGGATATTTTCAAAAACAACCGAATCAGAGTACATGGAGAAAATAGTTATATGAGCGAAGCGAAGGTTAATACACATAGTACGTAACGATATTAAAAGTCAAGCATAATTCTTTCTTCAAGCAAATCTGAAAAAATACATATCAAATTGTGATTCTCATTGTACCAAACGGTACCTATGAGAGTAACCTACTGAATGCACCTACTTTCAAAAATTAGTTCCAAATAGTTTAAAAATTATATTTAAAAAAAAAATGATAAAAAAGCACAATTTATTTGCATGCGTCACAGAAATTTGGTATGCGTCACTTTTCGCCGGCTGGATGTTTTCATTGGATTCCCAAATTTAAGCACATGGAGCATGGAAAATACGCAAACAATTTTGAATTGCAATAAATTATACTTAAACTTAAGAAACAAACTGGAAAACAATTTTGTTGTTGTTGTTGTTGATTTAACCCTTTGCGGCGCAGGGCAAATTCATTGCTTAAGTGTTGAAATTAATGACCTACTCCGGAATTTGAAAACAACTTTATTTTTAAATAAGAAAACGCTATATTTCACGCATTATATAAACCGTAATTTTCTTAAGCAAAATCCCGGTGCCAATGTAGCGTTTGGGAATTAAAATTAAATGGTATATCAATGAAACCACTGCGCCGAAAGGGGTTGTTAAACAGGGTTGCCACGCTACCGGGAATTTCCAGACCAAAAAATTTTCGACACCAGTAATTCCTAACAGAAAATCTTTGTTTAAGAAAGGCGAAAACTCTGGGTTTAAATTAGGAGATATACTTTTCTATAAAACATACTGGTAATTCGACTGGAAAATTCCCTGAAACGTGGCAACCCTGTTAAAAGAAAAAAGCCTTAATTCTTAGTAATTTAGTACTTGAGAATTTGCAATATTCTTTATAATAGCACTTTATAACCGCCATTACCATCTTTTATACTTCGCACATGCAAACTGGAAACAATTCTGCAATTTTTAAATAAAATACGTCTTTAAATAAAATATTGGCATTACTTGGTTATCTCGTTGACCAGTTTCATCAAATTATACATATTGACATAGTTTTTATTTTAAATAACGAAAGAAGAAATAAATTAGTGAAATACTGATAAAAATACAGAAAAAAAGTGTGATAAAAAAAATCACTTGGTAATGTTTTAAACACATGTATCGTATTTAATGCAATTGAATGCGACATTCACGATCATTCATTATTGGCATTTTATCTTATTTTTTGGGATTACTTTTTTGGACGACGGGATAATCAAGTAATAAAAAAAAAACAATAGTTGAATCGATGAATAAACAGTTATAAATAACAAACATAGTAATAAATATAATAAAGAATATCACAATAAATCGTAAATTGTAAAATACTTATAGCAATATTCAAAAACAACGTTTTCACCAATTTGGTTTGGGAAAAGATCGCGCTAACGTGTAACTTATATTTTTACATATAATAATGACATCTGTGCCATAGTTATGAGTAAAATAAACACTAACGGTCATCAGGTTTGAAATATCAATTTCTGAAGCCCAAACTGGACCATGATTTATAAAAACGCCAAGGTGAAGGTATTGGAAAAGTACCATGAAATTAGGGCAGAGATATCATATAAGCATCGGGTTTGGCGCAAATTTGGCGAAAATCATTTTAAAATTAATTTCAATTATTTTAAAAAGGAAGTAACAATAGAAAACACGATTAAATCTAGATTAAATCAATACAGAAAAAAATAAATAAACAATTTATTAATAGACAAACAACGACAGCTGAGTTACCATGCAATGTAAATAACGATATTTTGGCGCCAATTATATAAAAAAGTGTACCATATCCTATTCTAAATTCCTTGGCAAGCTTTTTTTTTTTTTTTTTTTTTTTTTTTTTTTTTTTTGCATTAAAGGAATTGATAAGGTTGCGATCCTCAGCCTCTGAGGTTTTTTTTTTATTTTTTCTTACACTTTCTAACAAAGCTAAAAAATGTTTATGCATACGGTTTGTCTATCCGTCTGTTCACGCTCTAACACCAGTAAATATACACCGATTTATATGCAAATGGTAAACATTATTTAGGGTCCCCTAGACATGTTTGGTATTGTATATGAAGTATGTGGGATTAATAGTTTATCTACAGGAGCACCCAAAAGAATTTCATTACATTATGGTCTATTGGTGAAAATCCTTTGCAGAGTATTTTAATGAAATTATGCTATTCCAAATGTGTGAAACTTATATAAACCAATGAATTTGATTAATTTTACGCTATAACAAGACATTTATATAGCATTTTTAATTCAGTTACAGGGACACACAAAACAAATTGGTTACAATACTATCTTTGAGCAATAATTTCTGGAAATGAGTTTTCAATTTTTGCATCTGGTTTTGAATTTAATTGTTCTTTTAGGTGCGTCTTCAATTAATATAAGTATTTAGTACCTATAGACGTCGTCTGATCCGCCCGTTTGTCTGTCTATCCGCATATAACAGCACAAAAACTATTTTACCGAATCGTTTGAAATTTTAAATATCTATTTGTTGCCGAATTTCATTGCAAATTTTAATAAAATCGGATACAGGGTTCGAATACAGGGACAGTCAAAATTATTCTGTTACATTACTGCCGATGGGATGAAATAGTTCCAAGTACTTTTTAATGATGTAAACCCGTAGAAACATAATAAGATTGATATGCATTTATCAAGGGCACTAGAATATATGTTTTGTAGGACAAAAAATATTTATTTTCATTTATACGTCACCATAAAACAATTCCATTACAAATTAGTATGGGAGGGGGGGGGGTACATTAACTTTTCAGCTTTATTAATCTAGGGATTTTATCATAGCGTCATTTACTCAATTTCACTAGCAGGTCTTTTAAATAATAACTTTTTCGGCTAAAACTGCATAATCGAGTACACATTGACGTATTTGAGCCAGCATGTTATACTGAAAAAATATGTTTAGGTTTGTAAATCATTTGTGATGACACTTGACAGCTCAAAGCTTATGCAGACGAGATATTCAGATCTCGTTAGTACCTTATACTATAGACATTGCCTACAGTGGAATAGTCGTAAAAAACAAATTATACGCTCTAATCAGAGAACATAAGTTCAAGTTAGAGAATATACCCTAGAATGTATATACTGCAGCTTTTTGAGAAAGAGGGGGTATACAGTGGTTCTTAAAAAATCCAGAAAGTATACGGCGTATACCTTTGTAAACTCTCTACCACATTCATGATTGCCAATTTGTTTTTTTATGCATGCTAAAGCGAAATATAGCTCAATTTCATGAGAATGAGTTTGAAAAAAAAAACAAAACAGCGTATGTAGCGGCCAGCATGCACGACCCATTTAAATCAGATTGAGCACACAGATTGACATAGTCGAAAAGACACATTGTATGCCTTTGTTGGCGTTTTCGAGATTTTTATACATCATTTTTAAAGAGAGAATACCCTAAATTTTTATCGAAAACCTCATCGCATGCATAGAAAACAGATGTAGACATTATACTATTATATATATTAACTATTTTGTTCTAACTATTTAACCCTTTATTTCCCATGATAGAAGACGTTCTAGAAATTATGTAATTCAGAAAATCTGATTTTACACCCGAAAAATCCAATGGCTAATTTCGTTTTATTTAAATACGGAATGTTCTGCTATTCGTTAAACCAATATTGCTATTTTAATTTTCTGGTGGGAATTAAGATATACGAATTGTAATATCTCAAAACATCTCGGGTGGTCTCGGGTGGTTTGGGATCCAGAAGGTTAAGGACACTACACAAAATAAAATAATCCCTCAATCTACTCAGGCATCATGATTTGCGGCACTTTTAGGTACTAAAATTGGTGTGTATATTCTTGACGTCATTTCAAAAAAATCAAATTCCGATACAAGACATTTTAATGCTTTATTATCTGTATTACTTTTAATGTACTGCATACTTCGAATTTTATACCTGCATGGCTGTTTTGTATAGTTTGATTTCCCATTTTTTCAACTGTGTATAGGAATTTTTATGTAATATTTTGCAATTGTACGATTCACTTTGCACTTTTCTGTCATTTCATTTTGCGACAATATATAATCAATTAAAAATAACAATTTTTTTTTATTTTAGAACATTATTATTAAAACCTGTTCTAAACAATATCGCTCAGACTAATCCCTCCGAGGGAAGTCCTAGTTAAATTATATTCTGATGCGTTTTTCCTTGTAAAGACACTTATATTCATTGTAATGTCATGATTTCATGAACAGGACTATAAATTGAATTAGAAGAAAGTTACAAGGAAGCAAAACATTTCAGTCATTTGGCTTTATGGGTGTTACCCGGAGAATTTAAACACATGGTCTTTGGAAAAATAAATTTTATTCCCAAGAGAAAAATGGATAATAAAAAAATAATGAAATAAATAACTAGAACAATGAAAATTGGGTACGCTATGATTCAAAATTATTGGGTGGGCTCGAGCCCCACGGGCCCATATAAGTTGGCGCCACTGGTAAAGGACAGCCCTTCTACAAGCTCAAGAGGACGTGCGTTCGGTGTGAGCCATTTCCTTGCGCAGCTCCAAGCATGAGACACATTTCGGCAAATTCTGCATCGTAGTAACGATGTGTGTTCCTCGAAATCCGTCCGGAAAGAGATGATTGCATGGTTTTTAAATCATTATTAAATAAAATTTACTATTCAAAGAAATTAAAAAAATACTGAATCTGTATTAAAAGTACTTATTTTTTTGTTAATCGCATTTAATTATGTATTAAATAAATGGAATTAATCTGCAATATGTTATTAACTGATCTATGTTATTGAAGCTTATCATGGAATACTGAAAATGATATCACATCATCTAGATACATTTCGTGAAGATTACTTATAGAATGGGATATGCGTATCATTTTATCATAATTTAAAGGGACACACACAAAAAAATAGGTTACAATAAGAGCACAAATAACGGAAGAGCGTTTTCAGTTCTACTTGACGTTTTTTAATATTTGTAATTTGTTGCCTATTACTTGATGTATATAAATTCTATGGATCCTACACAGGGATGCACAGAAGTTTTTGAATACTTTTTAAAGGTAAATGCTGAAAATCGGTTTTCAAATATGTCACGGATTTTTGAATATATCTTTCAAATATATTTTTCATTTTACTAAAAGGTGAATTTCTGACATTGTATTCTGGAAGAGAATGTTTCATAATCTATGCTTGGCGCATGTTTTTTTTCTTCATTTTTTAAATGTACGTAGCATTAACAGACCGTTCATTATAATTTTCGGTATTACTTCATCATCCGGTCGACCAGTTTCGTCAAATTATACAAATTACTAAACAGTACATCAAATTGTACAAATTGACATACATTTTATTTTAAATAACGAAAGAACACTTAAATTAGTAAAAGATTAATAAAAATACAAATAAAAATTCGAATTAAAAATCACTTGATATCGTTACAAACACGTGCGGTATTTAATGTCTTGTGAATGTCATATTTACGACCATCCACTATAGGCATTTAATCTTATAGTCTGTCGGTAGTTTTTCGGTCAGTGGGATAATTAAGTTGTACCAAATTTCCCATTAATGTAGTAAGCAACGTCAAATACACTTACTGTCCATCCTTCACCGCTTGTGTCCATATCGCAGTAAAAGTTGAGGGATTTGCCTTCGGTGATTCTGCTCATAGGCGATATTTCGTAAATACCGCTTTTATTATGTCCCATTTGAAGAACGTCAGTACAATCAACAGCTTTCAGTAGCGGTTTTTCTGGGCAATTGTAACCTAAAATTACACACTAAAACTTAAAATGTAACATAATATGATTTAAATATTGTTTACCAATAACACACTACACACATCTTTCAAATTATTAAGGAAGAAAGTACCGTAAAGTGTGATAGATAGGGACGATTGAATCAAAAGGAATAAAAACTTCAGAAGACAACAAAAATAATCGTTTATTCTAGTTTGCTGGAGGTCTTTATTTCTTTGTCAGTTCGTTAAAACGGTAAATATTTTGGAAATTACATTTTACGATGTTGGCTTCATTGTTTTGATGCTATTATGCAGCATTCTCATTGGTCAGAATAGAAGTAAAGTACAGTCATAGCCAACTATATACTACCGGCCGAGCCATTTCGTTAAAAACCGCCGAAAAAGTGAAGTTGGATTCAGCTTCAAACCCTGAACCATTTCATTGGACCACGTGTGATAACACGTGACGCAAACCCTGTCCAAATTAGCATTGAGTAAGCTGTTTTCTGTTCGGTGCACATGGTCATTGCTTTGGTTCAGGATTTGCACGATTGGTTAGAATAACTTGAGCAAGTTATCAGAGTCTTTTGGCAGGAGACTTCAAACATTAATCTCAAGTAGATGGACCCATAGATCTAGTCGACCATGGTACAGTTAAGTAACCGTTTTCAAATAAAATGCTTGAATGACTACTGGACAGGTTGTTTCAAATCTTTAACAGTAAATAATTTATGAGGCGTCACGAACTCTAATCTGTCATCGTGCTGTCGAATTAATTCCGGTTGCATGTTCAAATGGAATACCGGACCTTATAAAAGTACTGTTTGCGCAATTTCTCCAATGTGTATCAATGATTATGAAAGCGTCATTATAATTAATGATTTGAAAGATTTACTAGTAATTTTAAAATACTATTCGATTGTGACTGGGGGGTAAGGGGAATCAGTGGAACAAATCAATGAAATATAAATATCCTGTTCATAGTTTAAATTGCTAACAGCATAATTTTTTGTGTCGGAATCATTTGCGAATTCTTTCTCTTGCATCGCAAGGCAACGTGTAGCAAAGTAATCGAACTGGATTGGGTAACTTTGTGACATATTTAATCTAAATTTCTCAGTTGACATCAAAGATTGAGATTGGTGCAATACATCGGTACATAGCAAAAATATATATTAATATTTTTAAATAGTTGGTTTTGGGTTACTTATAAAATAGGCTGGCTGGTGTGAGAAAACTGCAAACGTATCACAAAGTCTGACGGTACGAATTAAGTTTATGTTGATTAATTCGTGATGCCATTAATTTTCGAAATGTTATACTTTTTTAAAATTTATTTAGTTCCTTCTAATAAAATATCCATAGAAAAGCTTTTATTTATGCTCTGACATGTAAAATAACAAAGAATTCATTCTTCTACGATCAAAATTTAATGAATTATAATAAATTGAGTTTTATGAAATTTCAGCCTCTGAAAACGGACGACTGTTTTATAGAACCAGATAATTCTGAAATTTCATAAAATTATGTTAATCCTACCTCCGTGAGTTCTGGTTGTAAAAGAATGGTATTTTAACTGGTATAACTTATAGAACCCAAAATCTGTATAACTTTTTTAAAAAGTGTAACATTTTCAAAATTAATGGCAGTACTAATTTATCAACATAATCCTAATGACTATCCTTACACAATTGACAGTAAAATTGTCTACGTATCTTAAACGAATAAAAAGTTAAGGTGTGTTTTAATTTTTCAGAGGACAACCTGCAGTATTTATATATAATACTAAGACGATAATACTTGATAAAGGGGAAATAAGGGGGAGGGAAGGACTTTACTATAGGGAAAAAATGAGTATTGTAAACGTGGAAATCGCCGTAAATGTTGCTCGAAATGCTTCGACACGATTAATGCTACAAAAGTTAAGTCGAACATTCAAATGGTATACATTACTAATCTAATTGGACTTCGACATGTCCAATCAGGTAAATTTAAATTTCCTATGAGCATTCGATCGGAGTTTTCCAAATTAAGGTAGATCATACCATCTATAGGCTGTAAAATGAGCTCTTTTAATTTCAAAACTATTCAAATGCTATAGCCAGATTAACAAATAGCCCAAACTTTTTATCAAGTTGCTAGTGCAAGAGTGAATCAAGTGACTTTGTTCATTCTGGTACAGCTTAATTATTGCATGTTTCTCAAAAAGCCTGGTTCTCCTCTGGCACTGGCAGAACTGGCCTAATAGAATTTGATAAAAAATTTTATGAGTTTTAGAAAAAAAATTTCTTGAAGACACATCACACATCTAATGAGACCAGTCCCATCTAGTTCTCAATTTGTTGTTGTAACAGTTTTCTTAATAATTTAAAAATCCCGTGAATCATTCGTAGCTAATCTCCTCAGTCCTGAGACAAATATTGAGTGGGATTACAAAAACCAGTTTAAAATTACTATAAAATATCTCCAAAGATGTATCAGTCTATATATCGTTGTTTGTGATACGCACACATTTATTAAATTGGTCTAGAAATAATTTTAGCAATTCTAGAAGTATTTAAATTAATTTAAAGGGTATTCTTAAGTGTCTCCTACAGGCGACATTAGGACTGTGGAGGTTAAGATATGATTTTCGTAAATAACAATATGAAGATATTGTAACAACATTTTTAATTGATTAACGTTTATCTTTGTGTGAAACGATACATAAACGTTAAGATAAATCATTATCCGCGACCGATGAAAACTGAACTCAATTTTTCGTGTTCCGAAATGCAGCTTCCTGTATATTTGGTGCGACTAGTGTTTGCAGTTGTTCCGATTTACGTGAAATTTTCCGATATTCAAGCACCTGTCCTAAGTAATACTGCCCAGGATGCTTTAAGTCCCAATTTTTAAGGATATAACCATTAGTAAATTTTTTCGTTGCCAGGCTACTTATTCGAGTGGAACTTAATACATTAAAGCCTGGAAGGACAAAACTATCTATAACGAAAAACTTTCATAGTCCTTTCAAAACGAATGTCTTGCAAATTGCCTGAAAAGACGAAAGTCTTTCTAAAACTGATTTTTTTCTGTTCGTAGCGATTGTCTTGCTGTACTTTTTAAAAGCTTTACATCATTATGTATTAAAGTAAATATCTCCTTATTTTTTTTCTTTGCATTACTACGATGCATTAAAAAACATATACACTAAAAATGAAAATTTTAATTTCTTTTTATTAATTACGGATTATTACTTATTGTGATACTTCAAAGTACCGTTCACTGTAAAAAAATTTCAGGTAGGTTCCGGAAAAAAGTGGTGGCATTAAGTGGTGCCAAGGCTTTTTGCTGATTACGTTTCACAGCAAAGTAGTGAAACAATACAATTTTTCAGAAACATTCCTAATATATATTGCTGTTGATAAATACATTCAGTTTTTATTACAAAGAATAATTATTTCATAATTAGACATTATAAAAAATAATCAATATATTTTTTTTTCATTCAGTGTCTTATTTAAACAATTAAATTTTAAAGTTTCATATAACAGAGAAAATAAAAATTCAAATAATGAAATATTTAAAAAATTAAATTAGCTACTTGAATTATCGGTTGATATCGAAACAAATAATGGCATTTGTTTAGAATGTATTCGTCCCAAATACCTATGCGGCTATTTTTTATTCTTCTTTACTTATCAAAATGATTAATGGAATATAAAACATGAAGCACGCATTCGCAGAATGTAGTTTACGGAAAATTTGAAACCTCTCACAAATATTATACGAGTTATTGCTGTAATTGACGTGGGACATAAAGAAATTCGAAATTCCGATAAAATGTGCAAAATGTTTCAGGATAATTTCCTGAAACATTCCTAAATTTTTTTTACAGTGTCAAGTCACTTGGACAAAAATCGAGACTTAGGAAAAAAAAAATACTATAGCCATTTTCTTCTCTCATATTAATGAAACTTATCACGCATATATCTATGATGTTGTATATACGACCTGATGATGATGTTGATGGTGCATTGTCGGACGCTCCTCTCAGTCCACCAAACTTAGAAGAATGTCCTAGGTAGTTTAAGCTGCCACCACCGATATTAATGGGTGATATCGGTCACCTGCTGTGAGGATTGGGTAAAATAACACTGACGCTGTTAATGAACTGAACTAACAGTTTATTTAAGATATAGATATGTACACAAGAAACAATATTTACAACTATCTACAATTACAACTCGGATATAGATGATCCGGTTCAACATTAAATTAACTACAATAAACGTTGGTTGTGTACCGTTCAACTTACACTTTCTTTCTCGCACTCAACGCACGTTAGATACGCTTTATCAGAGATTACTGCAGAATCTCAATACACAAGGGTACTAGGCCTCACTTCTCGGCCTATAACACTATCCACCGGGACGCCTTGTCCCACGCTCAAAATATACACTATCCAACAGGACCACAAATCCTGAGCGACCTATCGGTCTCAACGCCAAGCGAGCACTGTTTAACCTCTCAGTCCAGAGTTGACCTTGTCAGAGATCTTCCTTCCCCCAGCAGGGCCTCTTAGAGTTCCTCCATTGGTTCAATTCCGCATACCAACCTTGAGTCATGACATCTACTGTTTACACATCACTCCAATAGCTAGATGACAGCTGAGGCACGCCCCGCGGCCATCACTTTCATTCATCAACGAGTGCGTCATCTGCACACCTGTGTCAACATCTGTCATTCGTTATTGTAAGAAAAGAAAGAAAGGTATTTCGAGCTTCACGGATACACAACTAACAATACATAAAAATATTCAGATGAGGAAATGTCATTCCTTTCTAATTCAGGGCAGATGTCTTCTAGGAACCTGACACCCCCCACCTTAGCGGAAAATATGCCTCTTAGGGGCTAATTTTCCCCCAAACATATAATAATATTACGGAAGAGTTCAATAGTCTCTTTGCAGATTTCTTCATTCTAAATATTACATAGGCATTTTCAGGTGTCTGAACATTCTCTACTGACATCTCTACTGAACCTTATACTAATACTACTATTGCATAAACAATACACATGCAAATTTACTATTATAAACACAAAACTTAAAAAAAAATATTTACACACACAAAAAAAAAAATTAGACATGTGATGACATCCTTTAAGGTTGTCTACTATTTTGACATTGACACTGATGGGCTAGTAACTGGTTGTTCTTCCCTGCTCTTTCTCTGTAGCCTCGAAATTGCATCAGCATTAAAATGTTGAACTCCGGGACGATGAGAAATGCTCAGGTTCCAGCGTTGCAAGGCTAGAGCCCACCTAGTGAGTTTGGGCGACCTCGGGGTTGTTTCCGTGAGAAATTTTAATGGATTATGATCGGTAATGACCTCAATTTGAGATCCATAAGTCCACTTTTCAAACTTCCGCAACCCGAAGAGAACACTCCAAGCCTCTTTCTCTATACTCGGCCAAGCACGCTGAGCCCCTGACAATTTCTGACTGGCAAAAGCTATAGGTTTAAACTGACCTTTTTCATCTTTTTGAGTAAGACAACATCCTACTGCAAGGTCGGAAGCATCGGCGTGAAGCTGATATTCCCGGCCTACGATAGGTGTAGCCAAACTCGTCACTTTACACCACTCATCTTTAAGAGTATTAAATGCTTTTTCTGCCCTTTCATCCCATGGTACAGTATTTTTGACATTTCCTTTGGTTAATTCGGTTAAAGGTATAGCTATCTCAGCATAATTTGGAATATAAGATCGGTAGAATCCCATTAATCCCAAAACTGATCTAACTTCCTTTTTAGTCTTTGGTCTCTTTAAGTCCCTTATTGCTCCGATTTTCTCCTCATCAGGTGCATGAGTTCCACCCCCAATAACATGACCTAAAAACTTAGTCAATTTCTCTCCAAATTTACATTTGTCTAGTCTAATCGTAAAATTTCTATTTTTCAACTCTTCAATGACAGCCCTGACATGCTCACAATGCTCTTCCCAGGTATCGGAGAAAATGATGACATCATCAATATATGCTTCTGCATACCTCCGATGACCTTGGAGAACCTCATTCATGTCTTTTTGAAACGTAGCAGCAGCCCCTGATAATCCAAAAGGCATTGTACGCCACTGATAAGTTCCGTTATGCGTCGTAAAAGCTGTCAGAGGTTTACAATCCTCAGCCATTTTAATTTGCCAATAACCCCTCAATAAATCTATTGAAGATAAATATTTAGCCGCCCCTGCGGTATACATAATTTCTTGGGAATCTTTCATCGGGAAGGTGGGAACCTGCGTTACAGAATTTAAAGCTCTGTAATCAATACACATTCTGACAGTTGCATCTTTTTTCGCAACGCAAACAATTGGATGGCTAATTTCAGCATTCGACGGTTCGATTAGATTTAATTCTAATAACTCCTGAATCTGCCTATCCACTTCCTCTTTATAAGCTACCGGCACGCTATATAACTTTGGTTTTTTCCTTTCTACATCCGGTTTCAGATCAATACGATGTTCCCCTACTTCCGCTGGTCGTACAGGACCCATAAACACTTCTTTATTTTCCCTCAAAATGGACTTTAAATCTTTGACTTGACTATTAGATAGCCCTTTTATTTCAAACCTCTCAATATCCCGTTCTATCTCTTGATCCCGGTTCAAAATAGGAATTTCCCCAACTTCTCCAAACTCCTCATCACCTTCGAAAACAATATTAACTATATTACATTTAGCGATAAATTCTCTTATCTTATTTTGTTGCACATGCTTCCTACTCCAGTCGGCTAACTCAACAATAAACGAATGCTGGTTTCGTTTTTCTACAATAGTTGCCGGCCCTTGCCACCTAGAATATAACTTATTAGTCGAATCGGGGATTAACAGTATAACTTTATCGCCTACCTCAAACGTTTTTTTCTTTTGACCTTAAATTATAATGATACGCCATTCTATTTTGTTGAACCTCAGACGACAATTTTGCCTCATTTGCGGCTCTTTCTAAGCGGTTCTTAAGTTTATCCAAGTACTCATGAATCGGCGTAGTATCTAACTGCGCTCCCTTATTTTCTCCTGCCCATGACGACTTAAGAATCGATAACGGATCCTCCGGCGCTCTACCATATAATAACTGGAAAGGTGCGATTCCCGTCGTAGAATTTGGGACTTCCCTATACGCCCATAATATAAATGGTATTTGTTCATGCCATTTTTTTCCTTCTTCCCTAATCGTATGATGTAGCATACGTTTAAGAGTCTGATTAAATCGTTCCACAAGTCCGTTGGACTGTGGAGTCGAAAATCTTGGACTAGCACCTAACCTTTTCTCAAATTCTTTCGTTAAGTCGGCAGTAAAATTGGTTCCATTGTCGCAGGCAATTACATTAGGAATTCCTGTTCTCACAAATATTTGAAGTAACGCCTCACACGCGGTTTTAGCAGTTAAACTTTTTAGAGGGATCGCATCCGCCCATCTGGTATGCTGATCAATTAAAGTCAGTATATACCGATGCCCTTGTGAACTTTTAGGATCAATAGGCCCAATTAAATCAACATTAACAACCTGAAATGGAAGTTCAGGCCGCGACACTGGGGAAATAGGAGCTCTATCATTTACTTTAACCCCTCTAGTCAATTGGCACTCTAAACATGATTCACACAACTGTTTAGCTTCTTTTGCCATTCCCTCCCAATAAAAAGAATACCTTATTCTCTGCAACGTTTTCTTGGCTGCATGATGCCCTCCAAATACCGATGAATGCGCTAATTTTAAGATTTCTTCCCTTCTTACCTTGGGTACTACTAATTGCGCTATAGTTTCGCCTAACAATTTCTCTTTATGATACAATAATCCGTTTACAATATAATAATCCCCTTTTTCCTTTTTAGCTAATTCCCAAGCTTTCTCTAATTCTTTACATTCCAACTGGGATTTCTTAAACATATCTGAGTTACTAACAATAGATTCATTATTTTCCTCCGTTTCAGTTTTTTCTGGATCCTGACTTTGTACATTTTGCGATCTCGCGTCTATTACGTAAACATTACAGCTATCGTTACTTACATCTTCCTTTTCATTCGAGTTATCAATAATAATTTCGGAACTTTTTAATTCTTCGGACTCTATCAATGGCTCCTCAAGATTGACACCTGACAACTCATTAATCACCTCGGGATGTAAAATTACTTGCTCATTAATATTATCAGTTACTGCGCAAAGTACTTCCTGATGAATAATATTAGTTTGCCCGAATTGCGGAATAGCTAGCGGTAGTTTAACTAACGGTGATTTAACAGCTTCACCAAATAACCCTTGTAAATAAATACTACCCGCTCCCTTTAATTTCTCTTCCGGTACTAAATCTTTATGAACAACACTAATCTCACATCCAGAATCAACCAATCCCTTTGCTTTTTGCCCATTAACACTAACTTCAATTTTCTCAAGTTTATTTAATTTCTCACCAATAACATTAGTTTTCTGCTCGGCCTTTGCCGATATTCTAGCCACAATGGCCCCATTAGGTAACTCTTGATTTTCTTTCACCATAATCTTATGAACACCTGCTTTCTGGCCTCGCCCTTTATTGCCATTATTAGTTCCCTCATTACCCACTTTATGACAAAAACGTTGGTAATGACCTCTCAAACCACACTTAAAACATTTAGGCCCTGAAGCATCATTCGTCTTCTTAAACTCTGTTTTCCTATCCGGAAAAGAATTACACTCATTACTACCATTTTGCCTCCAACTACCCCTAAATTTATTATCCTCCCTCGGTCTCATTTTTTCATTGTTTACGTACTTATCTTTACCTTTAAAGCTTTTATGCGTAACCGCATAAGACTTATGTTTAGCATCAAAATAATTATCACACTCTTTAGCAATTTTAGGAGCTTCTAACCATTTACCCTGGTGAGTTAGACTAATATATGCTGCAGTATCCTCATCTAGCGTACTCATTAGCTTATCAGTAACTATTAACTGGTTGACCTTTTCATAAGTGTCCGCACCTCTAATTTTACAATAATTTTCCCACGTAGCTATTAAACGCGATACAAATAATACATGGGTTTCGTTCGGATTTCTCCTAGCTTTCTGGAAATTTTCTAAACATGCCTTCGGGGTCGGCTCATGTTCCCTTAGAACTAACTCCTTTAATTCCTCATAATTCTCCATTTGTTCCGTAGTGGTATAAATTAACAAATTATCCGCCTTATCTCCTAACATATTTAGTAGAATTTCGGCCTGCTGGTTTTCCGGTACATTTTTAGTTTTGAATGCCCTTTCTAAGCTGTTAAAAAATAAATTCCATCCCTCAGTCCCTTCTGGTACTTTGATAGATAGAGTTTTAACACTTTTGATCAATTTTTCTATGTTACTTTCATTATTAGATTCCCTAGACCCATTGAAATTATTTGCCGATCCTTGCACTCTTAGTTTCTCCATTTCTAATTCATGTTCCATTCTTAATTTTTCCATTTCTAACTTTTCCTGCTCCAATTTTTCCTGTTTTTCTTCACGCTCTAACCTTTCCTGTTTTTCTAACTTTTCGCGTTCTAGTTTTTCTTGTTCTAATCGTTCTGCAACAATAGCGTCAGATAATTCCTTAATAACCCCCTCGTCATACTCATCACTGTCCATTATCTTTTTCTTAAGCTGAATTATGGTATCATCTTCCGTGAATTCAACACCCAATTCTTCGGCTATCCCCTGAAGATCAACCTTTTTTAGTTTTAATAAGAAAGCCATACCTTCACCGATTGTTATTATCACCCCACAAGAATAGTTAAACCTACCAACTTAATATTTCCTAAATTTCTAACTTAGTACAGATATTTCTCCACTTATTATACTAATTAATACCATTTCAGATAATCCATGCATTTCATTTCTAATTAACCTACTGAATACTCTAATTTTTCTCAACCATTGATATCACACAATTTACTTCCAATAAAACAAAAAAGTAAAACAATAATTCGATTTGACTGCTATGCAATATAGATTCCAATATATACACTTAGATAACAACCTACAATTTATATAATAATACTGATACGTTGAAATTGAATAGAAGTATTGATGTCAATCAAAAAATCCACATAAAGAAAAATTGAAACACATGCATACATAAATTTCTACAATTATCCTCATAAAATATTTCCGAACTCAATACTGGTTCTTACACTTAAAACAAATATACTGAAAATCTTTACTTTTATTTTTACTCACTATGGCTCTCTTTTGAGCCTTTTTTTTTTCACTATGGCTCTCTTTTGGGCCTTTTTTTCACTATGGCTCTCTTTTGAGCCTTTTTTTTCACTATGGCTCTCTTTTGAGCCTTTTTTTTTCCTATGGCTCTCTTTTGAGCCTTTTTTTTTTCCTCACTAGTATTGGCCAATTAAAATCTTCATTTGCTTAGAATTTTGATAATGCAACTCTTAAAATTTAAACAGTATTGCTTCATTTAACAATTACTTTAACAATAATTTAGATTTAATGCATTAATTTAGTTCACTAATATCATTATAAATAGCATACCATTATCATCTCAAATTATTATGACCTTTCTTTAAAACAATAGCAATATAGTTACTAATTCTTTACACCTATCTGAACACAATTATTTCATTGCACATAAATTACATAGACAATTTACTTAAATTACTATTAATTATACAACAATACAATTTGGTTCGAGATGTCAGAAGAAATGAATGATCAAAACACCTTACCTTATACTTTATTTGGAGGGGTACTCTTCTATTCACAGATAGCTCCACGATGTAGCGGTAATATGGCACAACAGTTCAGTTTAGTTCTTTCTAATAAAGATACGCACAACACTTTAGTCCACACTAGACGGTATGGCACGATACTTTATCACACACTCGACGATCCGGCACGATACTTTAGCACATACTCGACGATACGGCACAACACTTTACACACATTCGACGCTACGGCACGACACTTTAGCATACAATCGACGATCCGGCACGATGCTTTAGCACATACTCGACGATATGGCACGACCACACAAGAATTCCACTGGATACTCTGGCATTAACAGACTGCAACACGGCTCGCTGGTCACTGGTTTCAGGCGATTCTATCCCGACGCTGCCAACAATTTGTCGGACGCTCCTCTCAGTCCACCAAACTTAGAAGAATGTCCTAGGTAGTTTAAGCTGCCACCACCGATATTAATGGGTGATATCGGTCACCTGCTGTGAGGATTGGGTAAAATAACACTGACGCTGTTAATGAACTGAACTAACAGTTTATTTAAGATATAGATATGTACACAAGAAACAATATTTACAACTATCTACAATTACAACTCGGATATAGATGATCCGGTTCAACATTAAATTAACTACAATAAACGTTGGTTGTGTACCGTTCAACTTACACTTTCTTTCTCGCACTCAACGCACGTTAGATACGCTTTATCAGAGATTACTGCAGAATCTCAATACACAAGGGTACTAGGCCTCACTTCTCGGCCTATAACACTATCCACCGGGACGCCTTGTCCCACGCTCAAAATATACACTATCCAACAGGACCACAAATCCTGAGCGACCTATCGGTCTCAACGCCAAGCGAGCACTGTTTAACCTCTCAGTCCAGAGTTGACCTTGTCAGAGATCTTCCTTCCCCCAGCAGGGCCTCTTAGAGTTCCTCCATTGGTTCAATTCCGCATACCAACCTTGAGTCATGACATCTACTGTTTACACATCACTCCAATAGCTAGATGACAGCTGAGGCACGCCCCGCGGCCATCACTTTCATTCATCAACGAGTGCGTCATCTGCACACCTGTGTCAACATCTGTCATTCGTTATTGTAAGAAAAGAAAGAAAGATATTTCGAGCTTCACGGATACACAACTAACAATACATAAAAATATTCAGATGAGGAAATGTCATTCCTTTCTAATTCAGGGCAGATGTCTTCTAGGAACCTGACATGCATCATCAATGAATATTTCATCATTAGAAGAATATTCTACCATTGTAACACTATTAATGTAAGGTACCCTGGGGTAATAACGCCAAGTTAAGATTCTACCAATTTTCACGGCTCAGTTTTAGTTTGTATTTTTCAAACAAATACATGATTGGATACAACAACTCATTGACTATCTATATAAAAAAAATAATTTAACAGATATGTATTCATAAAATGTAATGGGTGATTTCTTGACCAATGCTATTCGGCGTTATTACCCACCTATGTGGGTAATAACGCCATGTAAACAAAACTATGAAATAACATGGAATAATTGCATGTAGATTGCCCAATTCTAAAAATACACACTCTACAAACTTAGAAATTGACAAATTGCATTCTAAGATATTGAAAATGTTCAATTTTTTTGTGAAAGTGTAAGAAAAATAAAGTTTTGGCGTGGGGTGGGGGGATGAGGCAAAAGAATACCAGACCGTGAGCTTCTTTTTGCTTAAAAAGGACCGCTTAAATAGAATTATTAGAAACATTGCACAGTTTTAACTGTGTTTATTTGAATCAGTATTTAGGATGTAGCTCGGCCACCGTAGGGAATCAACCGGGATATTAATGCCAAGGATTGGCGTTATTACCCCGTTACAGTTATTGCGCTGTACATTTTAAATTACAAATTATCTCGAGAAGACATCCAAAATCTTCAACAACATTTCGAAAGTCCATGAAATGTGCTGCAAATTTATGTAATTAACAAAGTATTCCCGGATAAAAAAAATAGTCTTCACATCATAAAACGTACTCGCAAATTTTAGATCAAGCGTGAATTTTAGTTGCTTGTAAAAACAATAAGACTTAAAAACGAAACAAATTAACTTGAAACTATTTTTTGCGATTTATATGCCTCAAAACCCTTCTGCGCAGAGCACATGGGTGTCATTTACCAGATTATTTCATAATTATGCAACATATTAGCACTTGGCGTTATTACCCCACCTGGCGCTATTACCCCAGGGTACCTTATGATAAAAAGCATGTCTGCAAAAAAAAAAAAAAAAAAATTTGTTATAGATAATTCAAAAGTATTCATAAAAATGCTAAAAGAAGTTTGTAATTTTCTTTTCTAATTTTCATTTCCATTTTGTTTCATAAAAATACAATAATTTTTCTAACGATAAAAATAACATTTGTTTGCATTATGACATAGCAGTGCTATTCATAAATCATTCAATGTATTCCCCCACATTCTATCTGAATCCACATGTCTAGCTTACACTTATTCCTAATAAATATATAAGTTTTTACGCGTCATACGTATTCAAAAAATAAAAATCTAAGTAAAAATTCTATTCAACATAATATCGACGGTACTCAAAATTACCACTTTGAAAAGTATTTCGTAAAGTAAACAAACTGAAAATTAACTTATTTATACCAAATCATGTTGTCAAGTGATCAATTAAAAAAAAAGTTAGCATTTTACCTTTAAAATTTAAGGTTTTTATAAGCAAAAGTTAAGGATAAAACTTCAGATACGAAAATGGAAGCAAAATTGACGCTTTTACGCACCAAAATAGCTTTGTGAAATGTTTTCAGCTTACTGAAATGGCTGTTGCTTTATAGTGATGATCAAAGAAAGTATTTACCATTGCTTCCTAAACGCGCTATTGTGATTGCAATCAACGAGTGTGTTTTAACTTGAAAATAAAACTGTGGTACTTTAAAGTACCGTCGGGGCATAAAGGATTAAGTAAACCCTATGTAAATAGCTTGTTTGTAACGAAATTATATTCTAAAAAAGTAAAAACTTCATTTTCATAGCGATTTCGCTTTCAGAATAGAATTGTTTTATCTAAAGTAAAGATACAACTCAGGCAAGAGATGTATTTGAGGTTATATGAAGATATACGTCATATACCCTCTGTCTCTCAAAAAAGCTATAATATATACATTTTAAGCTATACCTCGAGCGTATATCCAGATAGCATGCACATTAACAGTAAGTTTGAATATTTTTTTCTGATATTATCTTGTCATGACAAATTTGACATGAAAAACTCGCAGTGAATCTCCCACAAGATATATCATCATCACCCACTTGCATGAGTAGTTTGTTCTTAGATTGATGAAAGACTGTCTTTAATTCTTGAATTAGCAAAAAAGCGCCTCAGTTGAGAAAATAGACAACTTTGGAGATTGCATTTCGTACACAAATTTTATTCGGTTGGCACCGCTTTTTTTAAATGTTTTACTTAAAAAAGAAAAAAAAAAAAAAAAAAAAAAAAAAACAAGATGAATGTAGATTCTACCATTGCAGAATTCAGTTTCGCCTCCGATTAGAAAAAAAATCGATAGCAGTTTTTTAGAAGGGCGACCCCGTTTAGATTGCAATGAACTAACTCCATTTTTCTTGTGTTTATCAATATAATAGCAAACAAAACGGCGTGAAATACCCAATTGAATAGCAATTTTTCTCTGAGACATTGGAATTGCGGAATAATAAAGAGATACAATTTGACGTGCTACTTCTTCATTGACTAGATTCATCAAAAACGGATTTTTTCTTTAGTTTAAACGCTTTTTTATAGACTCTGAGTAAAAGGAAATGCAATTTAACAATAAAACGAATGGAATCCCGTCGAATTCGACGAATGAAATGTTTAAAAGACCCGATAGATTTGGTTTAAAAAAAAGTAAAAGTAATTACATTATTGAATCAATATATAATAAATATATTTACAAAGTAAATTTCAAATTTGCCAGTTACAATTTTGCATTCATATATTCGCACATCTACAGTTAAAATTATAATATGAGTGCCGGCGAAATCCAGAAATTTTATTTTATATGCACTCACAGAAAAATAGCTTTATTTTAAAAAAAAAGAAAAAAAATAATATCGGGTACTACTACGTTATCTCATCGACCAAAAAATTATCGCCAAACTATAAGATTAAATGCCAATAATGGATGATCGTGAATGACATTAATTACGATTCATGTGTTTAAAATGTCATTAAGTGATTTTTATTAATATTTTTATTAATATATTCTACTAATTATTTATTTTTTCGTTATTTAAAATAAAAATTATGTCAATATGTATAGTTTGGCTATTAATGTGGCGATTTGTATAATTTGGCGAAATTGGTCGACGGGATAACAGAGTAGTACCTAATATCGTTATGAGTAAGAATACAATGTTTTAAATAGTGACGTCATTTTCTCTTTAAATGTTCTTTAAAAGTTACTGTTTATGAAAAAGGCCTCCATAATAATATTTTAATTCCCTTATATCTGGTTGCTGAATTACATAATTTTCCCCATTTGAAATTTCTCTTATTTTGATTTAGGCATTAATTTTTATCATAAATTATTTTCTGTCATTTTATTTACATTTTTAATATTATTTCTCAGTAAATATATTTTTTAACTCAATTAATGCATAATTATACGCAATCATTTTAGAAAATAAATTTTTATTATCGAGAGAAAAGCTAAACTGCGTTGCCACCATTTTGAAGAAATGTCATGAAAAAGCTTTTAAAATTAAAAATAAAATATAAAAATGGAAATAAATTAAAAAATAATTAAAATGGGCACAACTACAAATAAATAGCTTTCATTTAAAAAAATAATTATCAAAATCGGTTGACTAGAAAATTCAGGGCTAATGACACGACATTTTTAGCTTGTCTGAAAGAAATAGCATCGGATGCTAATAAAAAACCTTTATTTTAAATGCACTAAATTACTTTTATTTGTTAAGATGATATAAAACCGGTACATGCCAGAGCTGCTAGAGCGTACCAACTTAATGCTGGAATCTGTCGTAAGTTAACAAGCTGCGCCAGCTGGTGGCAGGGGTGCAAATGAATGCGCGGGTTTGACGTCATATATGCGCAGATGTTTATTATCTCCGCATCTCTTGCGCATATTGTCTGAATTTTCACTCAATCATGACAGATTAATCAAGTCTACGACATATATTCCAAAATATTTTTGTTACAGTCTGTATCGATAAAATCATGCACATTTAACCCATTAGTGCCTAGCGTCCCATTTTTGGGACAGTTTTAAAATATTCAACTAAGCGCATTTCACACCAGTAAAAAAGGAGGATAAATAAATACTTTCTTTCCCGAGACAAAGTCCTCGGTAAATTAAGGTAAAAGTTATTCTTTCTTTAAAAGTGGTGGGAAAATGGAAAATTTGAATTTTAACGAAGAAAATAATTTAGGCATTAATGGGTTAAAAAAATAGTCACAATATATTTTAATTTCGGGAGAAAAAGCACTAATTAGTACTCATAAGTACCATATAATGCTACGAAAAATATTGACTTTTACCCTAAAATTAAGATGACAATGCGACTTTTTTTTATTAAAAAAATATATATTTAAAAAAAGTCGCATTGTTATTTTAATTTTAGGGTAAAAGTCAATATTTTTCGTAGCATTATATGGTACTTATAGTACTAATTAGTGCTTTTTCTCCCGAAATTAAAAAAAAAAAAAAAAAAAAGAAAAGAAAAAGAAAGAAAGAAAAAAGAGAGAAAGAGAGAGTGCGTAATCTACGATTTTAAGAAAATTATTGTCTAGCACGTTAAATATTTAAACAAATAAATTAGCAATATTTCTTTGTTTAACAAAACAACATTTAATACATGCATTTAAAATTAAAGTTATTCCGAATATACGTATAATGAAATAGGTTTTTAAATTAAAAGAATGAAATGTTTGCAAGTAAAATAATAAAAGTCGATACGACCAAGAAAACATTGGATTTTTA
Source organism: Maratus speculifer (assembly GCA_964019185.1). Classification (NCBI taxonomy): domain Eukaryota; kingdom Metazoa; phylum Arthropoda; class Arachnida; order Araneae; family Salticidae; genus Maratus; species Maratus speculifer. Next base: position 309,184,573 of record OZ025289.1, read on the forward strand.
TCGTCTGCAATTGATAATTAAAAATGGAGCTAAAGTTAAATATTTTATTTAGTATTAAATTCTATACATTTCTAAACATTGCTAAACATTATTATCATAGGAAATACTAAGGTGTATACAATTTTGTATAACTTAGCTCATCAAGAATTTAGTAAAATGTGACACTACTTCAAAATTCTGCATTTATATAATCTACTTACTAAATTATATTTGTCATCTTTCATTACATTAAAAACATAATTAAAATCGAACATATTTTAATCAGCGATATTTGTATCGCATAGCTAAAGGATATTTCATCTTAGTATATTTTATGTTAATATTTTGTCGTACTACACTTATTTATTCTATATTTATTTACAATATTTCAAACCTAAAATTTATTCTACGTAATATTTTAAAGTAACATTTAATTGAAACAAAAAAGTTTTGTTGCCATTCACACAAAAGAAACTGCAATCTATTTAATAATCCTCTGGTTATGCACCCCTGCCGCTAGGTAGCGTACACCTTGGCCCCGCCTTTAATCTTGCGGACACCTCTTCCATAGGAGTTGGAACGCTTGAAATATATGCAGTTTTGGTACATGCACTTTTTAACCATGCATATGCATCAAAGACCTTTAGAAGTTAAACTTACAGTGCGGCATGATAAGATTAATACATTGCTATAAGTTTGCAGTGTTTTCGACAAAACAAAGCTAAATTTCCTACTAGCTTGCAAAAAAATTGCTGTACTTTAGTCATGACAGAAAACTAAATTGCCTACTTATTTGCCGTTAATTTGCAATAAATTTGATACAGCAAAAGATTAACTTGCTTGACAAGCTGGCTCAAGTTCAAAGTAACGTGACTTCGTCGTTTGCATTATCTTGCTGTAGTCTTATTATAATCTTTCAATCTTGCCATGTCGAACTTGCTGCAACTTTATAGGTTTGCAAAGCAATTCTGCTGTAAATTTTCTGCAAACTAAAATTACCATATGGGTACCCTCTATTTAGAGCTTATACTTTTTTTTTTTTTTTTTTTTTTACACCACTGCCTTAGAGAGCGATAAAGAAAAAGTTTCGTCGTCGCAAAGTTTAAGTTTATCATTGTTATGCATACCATCGCCTCTCTCTCTCTCTCTCTCTTTTTTTTTTTTTTTTTTTTTTTTTTTTTTTTTTTTTTTGTAGATGTAGATTTATTATATAAATAGGCATCATTCCACTAAAATGCACTTATTGCTTCTTATTTTTTTTTTCTTCCAAAATTTTATTCTTTTAGAATAGATTCTAATCATATTGAAAAGTCATAAAGGTACTACTTACAAGGAAGGTCTCCATACGGGCATACTCAGAAAAATCTGAAAAAATTACAGAATGTTCTTCTCATATAGTTATACATGTTTATAAAAAACATTTCGGCAGAATCTCCTTATAACGTCCGTAAAAAAATAATAAAAATTTCGTTTATTTGGCGATTTATCTCCGGTTGGCGAAAAAACGAAATTTTGAAAAATACGCTTTTACGCTTCGAATACTTTTTAAAGAAAAAACTTTCTATGTTCAATTTATTTAAATAAGTTTAGTTTAAGTAATTTTAGTTTTGCATTTTTACTTTACTTTAAGTGTAATTTTGTCACATACGTTTATACGTACTTAAACAAAATGAAATTAATATATTTTATCATTTAAAACACAATTTAAATTGATTAAAATTGTTCCAAATTGAAAAATACACTGTTAAAAATCTGCTGCATTTTGTTGCAACGCACATCCCTTGCTTGTATAGAAAACGGTTACTTGGCCGTGAAATGGAGCTTTCTCATTGGTTGGAATAGAGATATTATATACAAGCGGAGGAGTGCGTTGCAACAAAATGCAGCAGATTTTTAACAGTGTATGACACGGCCAATTCACGGTGCTATGGAGCATTCTCATTGGTCAGAAGAAAGATATTCTTTAAAAGTAGTGGAGTGACGTTGCAGTAAATGCTGCAGATTTTTAACAGTGAATTCAATTGAAATCAATTTTCAGATTCGTTAAAATCGTCTGCTTTTGGCGAGGAAATGCACTATACGCCAAATCCCGCGCCGCTTTCAGCTTTTCAAGCCAATTATTCCAAACTATTTTATTTTTTTACATATGTAATAATGTAATTCCGCCGCTAATTTTCACTGATCCTTTATTACCTACATGAGCAGTTTAATTCGTATTTTTTTCAAAAAATTCTGAGTATGCCCCCAATGGAGACCTTCCTTGTTAGATATCCCTTCGACCAATTTCGCCAATTTATACAAATCGCCAAACTAAAAGCCAAGTTATACGTGTTGACATAATTTTTAGGTGCGTTCGTAATTATGTAAATACGTAGCACCTATAGTGGTCATTCAGTCCGTCCGTCTGTCCGCATATAACAACGCAAAAACTACCCAACCGAATCGTTCGAAATTTGAAATACATAATTATTACAAACTTTTGTCGAGTTGCTTCAAATTTTATGAAAATCGGATGCATAGATCAGTTACAGGGGCAATCAAAAGTATCCCATTACATTACGGTCAATGGGGAAAAAAGTTTCAAATTCATTTTAATCGTTTGAAATTTAAAATACATAATTATTACATAATTATGTCGCGTTATTTCAATTTTTTTAATAATTGGGTGCATAGATCAATTACAGGGGTAATCAAAAGTATTCCATTACATTACGGTCAATGGGGAAAAAAGTTTCAAATTCATTTTAATCGTTTGAAATTTAAAATACATAATTATTACATAATTTTGTCGCGTTATTTCAAATTTTTTGATAATCCGGTGCATAGATCAATTACAGGGGCAATCAAAAGTATTCAATTACATTATGGTCAATGGGGAAAAATTTACAAATCAATTTTACACGTTTGAAATTTAAAATACATAATTATTACATAATTTTGTTGAGTTATTTCAAATTTTATGGAAATCGGATGCATAGATCAATTACAGGGACAATCAAAATTATTCCGTTACATTACGGTCAATAGGGAAAAATGTTTCAAATGCATTTTAATGGTGTTACACTCATTCAAACTTAATAAAATTTATATGCAACTATAAAGTACATATTATAATCTACATTTTACATAATTTGTGGTGCAAAGAACATATGTTATTGATTTACAAGGCCACACAAAAGTATTCCATTACATAATGATATAGAGAGAACATTTTTTGAAGAGCGTTTTAATTGTAATTCACTATTTACAATTTTTTGACATTGATATATGAGAGTAATGTTTTTAAAACTTCGTTATCATACGAACGCACCTCATTTGCTACGCTTCACGTGCAATTTCCAACTTGTTATTTTAAATGACGAAAAAACAAATAATTAGTAGAACAATAATAAAAATACAATGTCGAAATAAAATCATTTAATGACGTTTTAAACACGCATGTTGTATTTAATATAGCCATTATTAGCATTTAATCTTATAGTTTGGCGATTGTCTTTTGGTCGACGGGATAACCAAGCAGTATCATGATAAATATAAAATAAATGGAAAAGAAAGGTAAAAAATAAAATTCTTACATGTAGGAATGTTATGTTTTGCTTTTGAAATCATGTCTGTAGCTACATCCAAATACGAACTGTAGATGTCTTTTCGGCTACAGGTGGATGTCACGTTGCAATAAACACTGCAAGCTACAAAAAGTGTCAGGAAGAAAGAAGATTTGAACCTGAAACAAAAAGAGTTTCATTTAATTTTTTGGAGAGAGCACTGCAAAAAATTAACTAAACGTAAACTCATGGTTGCTGTTTCTCTATCTCACTAACATGTATTGGGTGTTCTAAAATGGAATGACCGACTTAAAAATAACTTTCAAATGATTCTTTGATTGAATTAGCATTAAATTTATTATTGACCTATTATCAATTCCTTATTTAACCCTTTAAGGAGCAAGCAATTGTGTTTCTGTAATGTTTAATTTACCTCGGAAAATTAAAAAAATTTTGTTTCAAAATAAGGAAGAGCAATTTTTGAGCTCTTTGTCACCGAAGTTTTAAAACTAAAGTTTAATTAAAAGTTTCTGGTGCAAATCTTAATTAACAGAAGTTGGGATATAATACGTCCCATCGCCCCTCAAGGAATTAATCCTTTGCACGCCAGATGTGATCCTCACTCATCACTAGTGTTTCAGGTGTCCTTCGTAAATCGGAACACCAAATTCTTCGGACACCACTCATATCTTACAGTTCATTTCGCCATTTTTTATTGCAGATTATACCAGTTACATACATATTTATTATTATCTACTATTTTAAAAGGAAGTAATTAATAAAAAAAATTAGTTAATAATTATGGAACAAAATAATTTATATCTTTTAAAAAACGAAGATAAAGGTAAACAAACGTTTATTAATAAATAAGCAACAACAACTGTATTACCATGTGAGGTATAAAACCGCCATTTTGTTGCAATCGCACCATTGTGGTACTTATATGAAATCTGTGCCAAAAAAAGTTATAAAAAGACAAATAATATAGTAAAGAAGATGATTTAAAGGTATGATTATTAAACGTAATTACTTTTCACCTCATAATATGGCATCTTCTATAATAATAAAGAGACAAGTATGTTTGTCTGTCAGCGCTGTTCTGAAGAGACCGCTGCATGCAGAGTTACAAAATTTGGAGTGAAGATACCTCTATACATGTAGTTTTGCACCTTGAAGCCCGATTTTTGATTTTTTGATTAGAAATTTTTAAATTTAATTTTTTAGGCGATTTTTAGCGCTTTTTTATGTTTTGTGGCGATTTTTCCATATTACATTTTTTACATTATTTGCTATATTATTTATTAAATTACTTATTTATATTATTAGTTTACATTGGATCTAAATATTTAGGTTGACCGAATTGGCGAATCTATCGCATCCGCCAAGTCAGATGGCGAGCAATCATTAAATCTGCGGTTTAGCTATAAATATAAATTTAAAAAAGCAAAAAAAGCAAAATAAAATAAGCCTGCTTTTATTAAAATTCGCAAATGATGTAGGGAAAAAATATGTATACATACTTCGGAAAGGGTTAATCTGAGAACTAGTAGAAGGTGCATAATTGATTTCAAATAAATTTTACTTGGAACAGAAAATAGAAAACAATATTGAAAACCCTTTCCATAGATTACATATTACAATGCGTGAACAATATATCGGACGCAGAGGCTATTCTCCCTACAATGTGAATGGAATTGGCTTGGCAAACGGTTATCTTACAAATGCTTTAAAAGCTTTAATGGTCTTACAGTAGTTATTTTTCTAACATATAATAATATTCTACATCACTAGTACTTCAATAATGCACAATTGCATAAATATTGTAAATATATTCTTTATTTTGTTTATTATTAATGTGTTATTTATTTTAAACATTTGTTCGGAACCATCATTTTTACATAACATTAAGAAAAATTTCTACATCTTTAAATCAAAATTTCTACATCTTTAAATAAAAATTTCTTTTTTTTTTTTTCTTTTTATTGTTTGGTAAATGGTTATTATTTTTGTTCGAGAGTAGATCTTGTAATGTCCGCATTTTAATCTTCTTATGATTGTCTTGGAATATTAATGTTTGATCCATGGTGTATGTAATATATGACTCTGTCATTCTATAATCCGTGTTTTGATCATTGTAAAAATAATGTTTTTACGGATTTTTATTAATTCAATGGAAAACAATAAAACATTTTGCTTTAGGCAATAAATAACAGCTTTTCTTAACGAAATTTTTTACATTTAGAAAATTTTTTGAATGTCATTTTTAATAAAGAATAAGGTAAAAAAGTTACAAAATGAGTAGACGAAAATTATCAGAAGCAGAATCAAGAAAAAAAAGACGTCTTTTAAAGTAAAAAGAAAAAAAAAAAAAAAAAGATGCCGAAATGAGCGACGATCACGAAAAAAGAAACAATCTAATGTTAAAACTATTTATTATAAAAACCATGTTTCTTTTTTCCAAAAAAAAAAAAAAAAAAAAATATATATATATATATATATATATATATATATATATATATATATATATATATATATATATATATATATATATATATATATATATATATATATATATATATATATATATATATATATATATGTATGTATAATTTATTTATACGTATATGTTTTAAATTTTAGTCTTTGAAAAAAATCCTTTTGCAAATGGTTGTTGTAATTTGTAAAATTACCTTTATTTATTCTTTATTATTATTATTATTATTTATTTTTTAAAGAATTTTCTGTGCATAAATTTTAATTCCTTACAGTATTTTACAGTAATTTACAGTATTTTTTGCTTGTAAAATGTAATGCCACGTCATTCTTTGACCGTAACATATTGTACAAAATTAAACTTTTTTTTTTTTTTTTTCAAACTGGGCGACCATTTTTCATGATAATTTATTCATTTTTCATTACAACAAAAAAAGTCAGTTGGTTTTCTGTGGATTGTACACCACCCAGAAGTATGATTTCCATAGAATAAATATTTTTTAAATCTCACACAATGAAAAGAATCTAAAAAGGTGGCATCTTTTGTTTAAATGGCCACTATTTTGCCAAAAACTCTACTTTTTAAAATTAAATGTTGGTATAAGCTCGAGAAAATCGAAGCTTTTTTATAATAGGGTGATTTAATTTGTTTGAGATGTTTGTGACCCAATTGTGAGAAAATTGTCTCCCAATTGAAGCCATGGCGAACACCTTTGATATATTATAATACTTTTCTTTTTAAGTAAGTTCGTAATTATACAAATTCTTAGCACCTGTATCCGCCGTCTGGTTCATCCATCTGTCTGTCTGCATGTAACGGCATAAAAACTACTACACTGAGTGGCTTGAAATTTAATGTGCATAATCGTTGCAGAATTACACCAAAATCTAATTATCGACAACTTATGCCAACTTCTAAGTAAATCTGAAGTTTGATGAAAATGCATGCATTAATTTTTGGGATAAAACTATTACGGAAATCGTAAATAAATTCTACATAGCATCGCCAACTATTGCGCAATTTACACCAAAAACTAAGTAGAACTTATATATACCAGGGACTAGCTGAAACTGAAACGTAATGAAATTCATGCATTAGTTCTTGAGACACAGCTATGTGGAAAACATGAAAAATGCAGCATAATTGAGCCATCTGTTGAGCAATTTACACTAAAAACTAAACAGCACTATTTTATATCAAGAACTAATTGAATATGAAGTCTGGTGAAAATCTGTGCAGTAGTTCTTGAGATAGAGCTATTACTGTATTCATGAATAATGCACCATAGCTGAGCTGTTAGTCGATGTACAATATAAACTAAACAACATTATTGTTTATCAAGTACTAATTGAATCTAAAGTCTGATGAAAATTCGTGCATTAGTTCTTGAGATAAAGCTATTAGGATAATCATAAATAATGCAGCATAGAAAAGACAGCTGTTAAGTGATTTTCATTAAAAAGTAATCAGCAGCAAATTATATCAAGGACTAACTGAATCCAAAGTTCTGTGAAATTTCCGCGCATTAGTTCTTGAGATAAAGCGACCATAAAATTTTTGTCACATACAGACAGATTCACATATAGAGTGACAGACAAACATATTCTAAAAACCATCAAACCGTGTTCAGTACTTTCTAAAACGTATAAATCCATTGAAAACCGGAACTCGAAAATTTTCTCGAATCTAATGTTTTCTTCTGGTAATGATAGTAAAAAAGTAAAAAAAATAATTTTAAAAAATAACTAATTACATCTAAAAATAAAGCAAATTAAATTAAACATGTCTATTGATTTGATATAGCTGTTAAAAAGGGTAAAGAATGTGATTAAATAACGCTGAAAAGTTATCAAATAAGTTTTAACTTACATTCTTAACTGGCCTTTTAAACTTGAATACGCCAACGAAATCAACGAGAAGTATTTTTGAATTATACGAGATCGTAAATTTTTCTGATGAACATTAAGTCGCAAGTCAAAATCACCATCATGACTGGTGCTACATTTTTATAAAGTTTCTCAAGTTTCTGTTTAAAGAATTTGATCTCGCACACTAATAACGAAAGTACTTTTTAAAAAATGGAAGCCTTGTTCCAAAGCTCAAAGCTTCTTTATAGCAGTGACAAGTGGAGGCGAAATGAAAGATGCCGATCGATGGAAAATCCCCATCAAGAATTTTCTTATTATACTTTCACTTCCTTGTTTTAAATTTAATTTATGGTTCATTTTTAACACTTTCCAACATTTGTGAAACTGTTTATGAATTCATTTTACCTACCGTAGTCTAATTCATGTCAACATACTCGGATCGCTATGTAATTGATATACAGTCGGCTCTCGTTAATTCGAACTGATCGGGAAAACAAGAAATGTTCGAATTATCCGAAGTTCGAATTATGGAAAATATGAAATGAAAACAAAAATATGGTGCTATTTATTACAAAGGAGTTAATGGGATAGTGTTTTTTTTAAATTTATTTCGTCTGTTATCATTAGAATATGACTTAATATTAAATTAGAATGTATAAATACATAAACTAATTAAAAGATTAGAAATAAGCACAATGGAAGAAAAATTTAAATCGTCACGGATGGACTGACGGGACACTAAGAAAGTGGATATCAAATGCATTGGATTATATGTATACTCGTTAGGAACACTTTTTACAAAAATCAAAGAAAAAAAGTTATTAAAATGATCTGAAATCCGTGAGAAAGAAAAAAAATTTTAAAATTCGGAATTCTAGTTAGTTCGAATTAAACGAAGTCAAGAGAAAATGAGTTCGAATTAATGAAAAATTTTAACGTTATTCTACTATTGAAAATTTCGGGACTTCATGTTTAGTTCGAATTAAGCGAAGATTCGAATTATCCGATTTCGAGTTAACGAGAGTCAACTGCATATTATTTAGGTTAACCGTGATATGTTTCCTATTGAAAATGAACTGAGCACCATTTATAGTTAGTTTAACAAGGATACTCAAATATATACCATAACATTATTAAATAAAAATCGCACCATTACGTTATTGAAGAAAAATCGTTTTCAGTTATGTTAGTGTAATTATTCTATTTCAATTATAAAGAAATTGATATGTATCATTGAGAAAGAAAACTAACATGTTCTCCATAGAACATACATAGAATAGATAGCAATTGTATATAGGGAAGTACAAAAGAATTTCTTTGCATTATGATCGATAAAGAAAAAATTGTGTGCAATCGATTGTAATGATATTACACTATTTCAAATATAACAAAATTGATATGCATTATTGAGAGAAGCCAACATATTGTACGAATTACAGAGATATTTTGACGATTTATCACCTGTGGCGGGCTAATGCGAAAATGCCTGAAACATCTATACATAAATTTTACGATTCTGGCGTATCAAGATGTAAGTTAAAAATCGATACACTTTTACATACAAAAGCCATGCTGTGTTTAAAAAAGAGTTTAATAAATTAACGAGCTAGGCTCGGTCTACCTGGTGTTGTACAGAAATATCCAAAATACTAACTCGGTTACAGGAGTGATTATGGCCTCAAGAAGATGTAGGGGGGGGGGGGGATCATGTGTCTTCTCTCTCTGTAATGCAGAAAGATAAATTAGAGCATATTATCATTGTAGGTACTATGTTTTATATTAAACTTTTTATAATAACTTTATTTATGCTAAAAAAAGAATATGATGCAGGATGAAAAATTCTAGTGCATAGCTAGTGCAAAATTAAACATCATGTTAGCTTCAAGTGCAAATAGGAAGTGCGAGTATTGAAGCGCTTATTTTAGTTAAAATTTAGTAATACTGCAAAACTGTGAAAGGGCCTCAAAACTAAATTAGATTTTTGAACAGAATTCCACTTAGATTTTCGGAACAGAAATTCATTTAGTGACCTTGGAATCTTTCCCAGGGGAGGCTCAAAATATTTTAGGGGGGGGGGATGCAGAGTTCCTCCTGGTATCCTCCCCGCCCTAAATACGGCCCTCATGCTTAACTTGACAAAGGAAGCCACTAATTAATATATTCTGAAAATGTAACTTTAATTTTTGCCGACTTTTTTGAGTAAGATAATAAAACCCTATTATAGAGGTCTGCACGGGCCGAAATTTCCAGGCCCGGGCCCGGCCCGGCCCGAACGAAAAAATTATTGGCCCGACCCGGCCCGGCCCGAAAGTTAAAATTTCGGCCCGAGCCCGGCCCGGCCCGAACGAAAAAAATAATGGCCCGACCCGGCCCGGCCCGAAAGTTAAAATTTCGGCCCGAGCTCGGCCCGGTCCTGAAAAAAGTTTAAAAATCGGTTCGAACCCGGCCCGGCTCGAGTTAATTTCTACAGAACATTGATCTTTAATCTTATGGAAGAGTTCTGACCAAAAAAAATTATATTAGTCTTTTTTTCCATGTTTATAATCTTCATTTATGCAGAAGTGCCGTAGGCTGTGATATTTGTGCTTTTAAATGAATCTTTGTTTGTTGCATGTAAATGTTTCAGTCAGGGGTGATTCTGGATAAAAAAAAAATTTCGGAAATTCGCATCGCATTTTCGGAAATCGGCGAGCAGGGGGGGGGGGGATTTCCCCTTCCCTCCACCGATCTTCGGACAAAATCGGCGTTTTCCCGCTATCTTCAGACGAAATCAGCATTATTTTAGCAAAGTCGGCGATTTATTGCAATCTTTTGCCAAAATCGGCGGTTTTTCCGCGATCTTTTGACGAAATCGGCGTTTTTTCGACGATGTTTAGACAAAATTTGCTTTTTTACGCGATTTTTTCTCGCAAACGACGTTTTATTCCCGCGATCTTTTGACGAAATTGGCGTTTCTTCCGTGATCTTTTGATGGAATCGGCGTATCTTTTTAAATATTCTTTTGACAAAATATTTTTAAGCGATCTTTTATCGAAAACAGCGTTTTTTCGCGTGATCTTTAACGAAATCGGCGTTATATCCGCAGTCTTTAAACGAAATCGGCGTTTTCCCACAGTCTTCAGAAGAAATCAGCGTTTTATCTGCAATATTTGGTGAAATGGCCGTTTTTTCCGCTATCCGCACAGGAAATTCGCGTTTTTCATCGATCTTTTGACAAAGTTCGTTTACAAAAACACTGACGAAATCGACGTTTTTTCCACGAAATGTATGCTATTTCCGCGGTCCTATCACGAAATTTGCATTTCTACGCAATTGTTTTTTCCGTTCGCAAAACCGTACAAGTTGGCAGCTATGCAGAACTAATAACCCAATTTCAAATTTTCGGAAGAGGATGCTTTAAATTTTTGGAATTTTCGGACGATAATCACCCCTGGTTTCAGTTATCACTAGTATTATTAATCCATATTCGCTGCAATGGAGACAAAAAATCGAAAAAGCAGTATATGGTAAAATTTCCAAAGACGAAATCGCTTTGGAACGAAAAAAAAATGCATTCCCTTCTTAACAGATGTAAATGTTTAATATTTTTTTTTTCTCCCGTATTGTTGTATTCATTTTGCATGGATGAACATTTTAAAAGAAACTTTCAATTTTCAGTTAAAAAAAAAATTCCGTCATAATCATGGTTTTTTTTTTATTTAATTATTTATTTATTTATTTATTTATTTATTTATTTATTTTGTGTGTGTGTGTGTGTTTGTTTAATTCTATTTTAAAACGCCTAGTAATCTACGATTCTTTAAAAGGAATAAATTCTAATGTTTAATTGTAGAATAATGATGGCTTAAAAGTATATGCTTTTTTTGGAGAAATTTTTGGACAAAGCCAAATATTACTGATTTATAAAAAGTTGAGAAAATGATTTTCATGTGGGAAGATTCAATAGGAACTGATTATTTTGGCCCATGAAAACTAGGAAGAATGGAATTAGTCTTGGCTTCGAACGGAAAAAAAAGTTAGGCCCGGCCCGATACTCCAGCAAAAAAATTAAGGCCCGAGCCCAGCCCGGCCCGAAAAGATTAGTGACTAGGCCCGGCCCGGCCCGAAAGGATTAGTGACTAGGCCCGATCCGGCCCGGCCCGAGTCTTCAGAAGTAAGGCCCGAGCCCGGCCCGGCCCGAATGCCATTATTGGAAATCAGCCCGAGCCCGGCCCGCGGGCCGGGCATGGCTCGGGCTTCGGGCCGAGGCCCGGCCCGTGCAGACCTCTACCCTATTATATATATATATTGTTCCATTAAAACTATTTTATTTTCAATCCTAGCCGTAAAATTAATGTTACAGAATTTCTGATCGTTATTTAAAGTTTATTTACAGGTTTTTCATTAACTATTTTATACATATGTTTCGAATTTAATAACGCGTAAAATCTTACAGTATAACGATAAATGTTAAGACAGGGTTAAATATGAAACCCAAATGAAGTTTCCAGAAAAGAAAACTAAAGTTTTTATTTTGTTTAGATTGAATTTTTAAAGACAGGCAAACAGAATCCTTATATTTCTCTCTCCCTCGACTACTTTAACTCTTTATTGTTCCTTATAAAGTATATAAAAAAACTTTCTATTCTAGACTTCGAAGTTTCTGTTGTCTATTCTATACCACATAGATTGTACGTTTTTCGCGTAAATTGTACGTTTTATAGAATTTTTTAAGCAATTCGTACGTTGCACATTTAAACTTGTCTCGTACGAAGGTTTCTTTCTTTTTTTAGCATATCGTACTTTTAATCTTTTTTTTTTTTTTTTTTCATTTTTAAATAGCTTAAAACGATTAGTCTTTGTGTCGAAAAGAATTAGAGGCATGTGCATCAAATGTAAAAGAAAAAAGAAACAAGTTGGAAATTGCACGTGAAGCGTAGCAAATTAGGTGCGTTCGAATGATAACGAATATTTAAAAATATTACTTTCATATATCAATCTCATAACATTGTAAATAGTGAATTACAATTAAAACGCTCATCAAACAATGTTCTCCCTATACCATTATGTAATGGAATACTTTTGTGTGGCCTTGTAAATCAATAACAAATGTTCTTTGCACCACAAATTATGTAAGATATGTATTATAATATGTACTTTATAGTTGCATATAAGTTTTATTAAGTTCGCATGAGTGTAACACGATTAAAATGCATTTGAAACATTTTTCCCATTGACCGTAATGTAATGGAATACTTTTGATTGTCTCTGTAATTGATCTATTCATCCGATTTTCATAAAATTTGAAATAACTCGAAAAAAATATGTAATAATTATGTATTTCGAATTTCAAACGTATAGAATATACTTGAAAATTTTCCCCCATTGACCATAATGTAATTGAATACTTTTGATTGCCCCTGTAATTGATCTATGCACACGATTATCAAAAAATTTGAAATAACTCGACAGAATTATGTAATAATTGCGTATTTTAAATTTCAAACGATTAAAATGCATTTGAAACATTTTTCCCCATTGACCGTAATGTAATGGAATACTTTTGATTGTCCCTGTAATTGATCTATGCATCCGAGTTTCATAAAATTTGAAATAACTCGAAAGAATTATGTAATAATTATGTATTTTAAATTTCAAACGTATAGAATATATTTGAAACCTTTTCCCCATTGACCATAATGCAATTGAATACTTTTCATTGCTCCTGTAACTGATCTATGCACACGATTATCAAGAAATTTGAAATAACTCGACAGAATTATGTAATAATTGCGTATTTTAAATTTCAAACGATTAAAATGCATTTGAAACATTTTTCCCCATTGACCGTAATGTAATGGAATACTTTTGATTGTCCCTGTAATTGATCTATGCATCCGTATTTCATAAAATTTGAAATAACTCGAAAAAATTATGTAATAATTATGTATTTTAAATTTCAAACGTATAGAATATATTTGAAACCTTTTCCCCATTGACCATAATGTAATTGAATACTTTTGATTGCCCCTGTAATTGATCTATGCACACGATTATCAAAAAATTTGAAATAACTCGACAGAATTATGTAATAATTGCGTATTTTAAATTTCAAACGATTAAAATGCATTTGAAACATTTTTTTCCCATTGACCGTAATGTAATGGAATACTTTTGATTGCCCTTGTAATTGATCTATGCATCCGAGTTTCATAAAATTTGAAATAACTCGAAGAAATTATGTAATAATTATGTATTTTAAATTTCAAACGTATAGAATATATTTGAAACTTTTTCCCCATTGACCATAATGTAATTGAATACTTTTGATTGCCCCTGTAATTGATCTATGCACACGATTATCAAAAAATTTGAAATAACTCGACAGAAGGATGTAATAATTGCGTATTTTAAATTTCAAACGATTAAAATGCATTTGAAACTTTTTTCCCCATTGACCGTAATGTAATGGAATACTTTTGATCGTCCCTGTAATTGATCTATGCACACGATTATCAAAAAATTTGAAATAACTCGACAGAATTATGTAATAATTGCGTATTTTAAATTTCAAACGATTAAAATGCATTTGAAACTTTTTTCCCCATTGACCGTAATGTAATGGAATACTTTTGATCGTCCCTGTAATTGATCTATCCATCCGATTCTCATAAAATTTGAAATGACTCGACAAAATTATGTAATAATTATGTATTTTAAATTTCAAACAATTCGGTTGGGTAGTTTTTGCGTTGTTATATGCGGACAGACGGACGGACGGACAGACGGACGGACAGACGGACGGACTGAACGACAACTATAGGTGCTACGTATTATATAATTACGAACGCACCTAAAAAAAGGCTTGTTTGCGGTTAGGATGATAAAAATCTTCCAAAATCTGATCAAGAGCCATACACCTTTCACCTAGCTGCTTATCACAGCATGTATCATTAACAGATTCATCGTATTTTAATAATAATTTTAATTTTTCTTAAGAAAGGTGTTATAGTAAAAATAAAATACATTGACATGTTTCGGAACCGTCAAATAAGTTCCATAGTCATAATATCAATAAAACAAAATTTCAAAATATTTCTCGGACAATACAAATGACACGCGACAATGAGATATAAATAACAAAAAACACGCGCTCTATTGCAAAAAATTAAATTAAAATATAGACCATGATTTAAAACTTAACTAAAAATAAAAATTTCAAACTATTTCACGGTCAATACAAATGACACGCGACAAAGAGATATAAAAAAACACCAAAAAACACGCGCGCTATTGTAAAAAATTAAATTAAAATAAAAATAGACCATGATCAAAAGAAATTCCAACTTGGTTCATCCCATTCAAGCCCTCACGATGAATTTCTTCATTAATTCTAACCATAACTTAGGAATAATAAAAGAAACGGTATCATTGCATTCATATTTTGAAATTTTGTTTTATTTATATTATGACTATGGAACTTATTTGACGGTTCCGAAACATGTCAATGTATTTTATTTTTTGCTATAACACCTTTCTTAAGAAAAATTAAAATTTTTATTAAAATGTTTATATAAAAGGTGAATATTTTAAAATCTGATGATTTAAAAAATCAATTGGATTTAATTAACTTTTTATCATAGATTCATCGTAATTTTTTTAATCCTTTTTTTCTGTATTTAATTCTTTGTATGTCATTTTAAACACGATAAATTATGTGCACTAAATTCAATGTTGAATTCGGACATTTTTCTGTAGAGGAATATTTCTGTAGTTCCCGGAAGGAGGGTCATTGTAGAGTTCCGGGAGGGGGGGGGGAGGATTGCGTTTTTTGACCATTGAAAACACAAACTCTCAAATCATCCGAGGAGGGCATGTCATTGCTTCGGGAGGAGGGAGAGAATGTTCCCATTGGGCCACCCCCTGAAATCAACACTAAATAAATTCACACTGTAAAATAAATATGCAATTAATTTAAACTAATGTGCCATTTTTTATGTAAAAAATGTATTTACTTTAGATTCATAATTTGTTTTTATTTCATGGTCAAATTTTTTATATAGCTTAAATGTACCAATAATGGTCATTTAAAAAAAATGTTTTGAATCCTTAATTTAAGAACACTGACTTTTATTTTATTCTCACATCATCTGAACTTGACATTATTGTAGGCTACATTTATATACAATGCAATTTTTTTATTTGTGTATCTCTATCTTACGTTTTAAGATTTTGCTTATTTTTTTATTGAACTTTATCCCTAAATACAAACATTTATTTTCTATGATGCCCGTTACTAAAATTTTCATGATCATCACTAAATTTTAAGATGTTTTGATATGTTGGGGTCTGATTGCCTTAAACTTTGAAATTTTGTATCTGCACACCAGTTGCGGCATAGCAAGAGATGACGGCAAGAACCCGATCGGGACGACTCTAGCCTTGAAAAAGGTCAACTGCAAGATAATAGATTTTTTTTTTTCAAAACAACTTTGCGCAAATAGCTATGTGGGATAGTAACTTTTTTTTCTATTAACTACTTTCATTTTAGAGTGTTACATAAAACTAGTGCAATATACGCTCGAAAATAACTTCATAAATTTGAAGTGGATATTTCGAAGACTGTAGTGTCTATCGCCTGTGGTAAACATTTCGAGTTTTTGCATGGTTTTTATATATTTATTTGGTAGATTTGCAGTCCACGTACTACTTAAAAACATGTAAGTCGAAATTTATTTCATTAATATTAATATGCATTATATGTATCTGTATTATTCCACTCTTTCTAATAATAATCACACATTATAATATTATATTATTATTTGCAACATGTGTTAAGCCAGTAGACGATTTGATCTGATGTAAGTCTTTCTTTCAACTAAAAACCATTTAAATCAGAATCTTATAATTAGTACGCACTCTTTTTATGTTAAACTAAACATGAGATAGTTTTAATTTAAAACATAAAAATTTGCACATTTTACTTCTCTGTGTGTATTTTAGGTAGAGGAAGGTTTTCAAATTACGGTGTTTCGATTAAAAAAATTACAGAAATCAAAAGAAAATTATTTAATTATAACATTTTAGTTTATTAACCATTTAGGAATATGTGTTTCGATATAAGGTTCTTTCGACGGTACAAAGTAAACCTCATTCACTTATTTATGATGAGAATTATTGCTTTTTATAAGATGTATTAAAACAGTAAACAGTTGAACCATACTTTGTTTTTCTGTGTATATTTTCTGACACGTAAAATTAGATAGAGAAATGTTTTAAGCTACGATGTTTCTATTAAAAGAAATTACAGAAATCAGAAGAAACATAATTTTTTATACCATTTTTAATTTACTAAACATTTAAAAATATGTGTCAGTTTTGATACACGGTTCTTTTCATATAAAACATAAACCTCATTCTGCTCTTTATAATGAGAACTATTATTATTTCAAAGATATATTAAGGGAGTCCGATATATATATATATATACAGTGTTCTCGCTGACATTTGACCAACGTTAGTAATTTGGCTAATTAAAAATAAAAAACATTCGCCAAATGAAAAATGTATTAGCCAAATAGATTCGCCGTGTAGCACTAAAAAAATTATCTTTAATCCTTTTATGTACCCCTCTTTATCTCAGTATGTTCCAAAATAACCTAAGTTTTTTATAACTGCGATAACGATTGTTCTTAATCTAAATTCAACTATCCGCTACAAATACATTAAAAACATATGTATTCTAAAAATCTTGCGTAATCAAGAAAAAAAAATTCTAAAACCGATTTAACTCATTAAAATGTTATATGAAATAAAACTTCCTAAGTTAATTAAGAATTTTATGATATTACACACAATGAATCTGAAAAATCAAGTTGTTGCAGATCGTTTTTATAGATGAAATCGATGGTACCTGCTAAATTCATTGTTTTGCAACGAGAGCTTAAGAAACCTTTAAATAGTTTCCATTCTGACAGTACGGCGACGTTGAGCACTTAACGTGATAAACAAGACACACACACATACACAAAAAAAAGAAAGAAAAACGAAAAACGAAAAAGAAAAGAAAGAAAAGGCAAAAAATTGAGCGCTAGCAATTTGGCGAATCTAATCGCTTGTTTATTCGCCAAATGAAGAATTTAGTCGCAATTTGGCGAAATGGCGAGCGACAGCGAGAACACTGTATATATATATATATATATATATATATATATATATATTAATTATTTATTGAGTTAAAATTTTGAATTTTTTGTGATGGTTAACCATAGTATTTGTAAACAAAACTGCATGAAAAAAGTCTCATCTTATTTTATAAATCTTTTAAATTAAAAATTTATTAAAAATGTGGAGTAAATTAAAATCATTATAACTCAAAATATTATTGATAGAATTTCACTTTTTTTTATTTAAATAAAAAGAAATATCTAAATTTTAATTTTGATTAAAACATTTTAAAAATGTTAATTTTTTAGAAAATTAAAAATATTTATAGTAAAAATCTGAAAAAAAAAGATAAAACTTTATTGTAATTTAATGTTATTGTTTTTCAATGCTATTGTAACTTTTATTTAAAAAGTCATTTATTCAAAGATATTTTTTTTTTTTTCAAATTTGCAAAATCAAAATTAAAGTAAAACAATTGAAAAAGACGTGTTTCAAGTTTGAAGCATCTATCGCTAGCGTTTCTTGAGTTATAACATTTTAAATCTAGAAAAAATGTGAAAAAACCCATCATGAAGGAAAACGGATTTTCACAAGAAGTAATTCCCATGACAGTCATTGTTTGAACGCTAGATTTTAAAAACAAATCAAAGCGGAAAAATTAGTATTTCCTCTTCTAATTAAGATAGAAACTTGATTTAAACGTCATTTTAAGCATAAATAATAATAATAATGCGATTTTATTATTATTATTATTTGAAGATTTTTGTGTCTTGGACCCGCCTAAATCAGTATACAGTTTAATCTAATGTGATTTTGTTTTTGATGATTTAAATTTATACTGATAATCTTGGTTATTCCATGACTACATATTCCTGCTGTTTTAACAATGTTATTATATCAACAAATCTAAATAACCATGCCAGTGTGAAAATCTAGAGTCTCTTGCTATTTCTAACGTATAGTTTCTGTTTTAACAACTTATCAGTCAATAGATATAAATATACATGTAAATGTTTCGCGCAGAATGTTTTTTCAGCTGTTCCATATCACATTGGAGCAGCTTTTTTAAATATCACTGCTGTTTTAACAATGTTACTGTATCCCCCCCCCCCCCCCCCAAAAAAAAGAAAAAGAAAAACTATGCTGTTAGGAAAATATAGGATTTTTTGTTAATTTTAATGGATACTTTATATTTTAACAGCTTATAAGTTAATAGATATAGGTATTTATGTAAGCGTCATGAGCGGGATATTTTGTCCGTTTTATCATGTAATGGCTCTTTTCTCACTGTATATATGTATATATACACTATTCATAATGATTATTATGAAATATTCATAATGATACAAGTTATAATTTTCCAACTTGCTGAAAAAGTGACTGTCCCTACCTGGATTGGAGCGACCATTTAATGGAGCAGGAAATTGCCATGTCATAGACAGGGGTGTAGTCGTAAAAATAGCAGAGGATATACGCTATAGCAGAGGGTATACGCCCAAAGCAGAGAGTATACCCTAGAATGTGTGTACTATAGCTTTCTTGAGAAAGAAAGGGTATACGATGTGCCTTTAAAAAATCCAGAAGGTATGCGGCATATGCCCCCGTATACCCTCCACTACATCCCTGGGCATACAGATTTGTCCGGGTCCAGGATAGTTACTGCCTCAATGGCTAATCATTTCAGGCATGAACCCATTGAAGATAACGCTCGTTCACTTTGTATATAGGATTTTGTATTCATACATTCTCAATTTATTTAAGGCACTTTGACTGATGTTACCGTTCTCATAGAATATGTTATTTACCAACCGCCTTCAAAACTCTGTCTTAGCCTATTATCATATAAATGTGAACTCTAGAAAACAAAGTATATTAGTTAGATTCCAGACATGAGATAATCTTTAAACTTCCTCTAAGTCTGTTTGGATAGCTATTATTAAAATTATAAAAATAAAAGTAATTTTGTTCTCAAATGGAAAATAATTCAGACCCGAAAGGATTAACTACAAACTTTACCGGGAGCATTTTTCGTTTGGAAAAATAGTACATCACTAAAGACATTTGATTAGGTAAATTTTGATCCCTTAACTGTGTTGCTCAAATTGGATTTGGACAAAAAAATTTTGCTTGCTTTGTTGCTGAAAAATTTTTGATGGCACTAATTTCCAACTGTAAATTGTTATTGGTTGTCAAATATTTTTCAATTAAAATAAGGCAAATATTTCACTGTGGAAAAATGGGTCTTTTGCCCCAATTTTTAGCACTTTCCAACAAAATTGAAAAGTGCTTATGCATTCGGTTTGTCTGTCGGTCTGTCCGTCTGGCCGCGCTCTAACTCTCGTAAATATACTCGGATTGTCATGAAATTTTTGGACGTTAGTGACGTTTACCTGAGCATGAACCCTATTGAAAATGAAGTGTCTGCCATGATTAGTTTATTTACAGGAACAGTCAAAAGTTTTTCATTACATTACGGCCTATGGGGAAAAATCTGATATTTTAAGATGTTACATCCTGTAAAAAATCTGCAAATTTAAATGCACCTACAACGTGCATTAAAATATGCATTTTCTAAAGTATGCAGTGAAAAGAATAGTTATTATTCATTTACAGGTCCACACAAAAGTATTCCATTTCATAATAATAAAGCGGAGAATTGTTTGCGACATTCTGTAGATATGGTAAACGATTTCATGTATAATCAAATTGATACGCATCGCTGAGGTTTAATATGAGTTATTTCATGCATAATACGGAGTGCATAGCATTTACAGGGACACAGAAAAAATTCAAATAGTATTTCTATCTGAAATGCGATGTATTATGGATGATGACTGTAGGATGGATGAAATGCAATTATGATATGTGCTTTTAAGTTTCACGAAATGTATGCATGGTGAGTATAAATGCTGGTAGTTACACAAATTATATATACAGGGTTACACGAAAGATCTCGGAAAGATTACTGAATATGAGCGTAATTTTCTTAAAGGTGTTTTTTTAAATATGGTATGCCTTTTTACTATGAACTTCATTTAGTTTACTAAGAAATGCTTGTAGAATATAGACAAAATGATATACAGGGTCACGCAAAGAACTGGATACATGGTCGCCTTTGGATGATAATTTCTGGAAATTTTATTTAAGTAGTTTAAAGAGAATTTATTTTAAAACTAAACTTTAGCAAATTACTTTCGTGTATTAAAGGTACTATGTACTTTACAGGGCTAAACAAAAGTATTCAAGTATGTTTCCATCTATTAGTATAAATTGCTGAAAGAAACATTTCAACCAGTTAGGCGTTTTCTTGCTAAACTAAATGTTACCATTATACATGGTGATTAAAAAAACGTGGACAAATTGATATGACAAATCAGGTATACGACAAGGATAAAAAATCACACAGGAACATAGGGCCGCAAACCACTTATTGAGTCACAAATACAGGGTGTTTCATCCTAACTCATTTCGGGTTGACGGTAATAAATTTTAGAAAACTGAAGTATATTATAATAAAACATTTAACAGACATTCTCACCTTTGTTTTAAATATGATAACACCAAACAAAAGTGGTTGACGTTTGCATTATGCGCACCAGCAATATGCACTTGGCATCTCACATTTTGGACTGTGATAATCAGTTTATACGGTATCATCGATTGCTTGAGCAATATGTTTTTCCAGATCTTTTCGTAACGTTATCACATTTCGCACAAAAAAGTTACATATCGTTGCATTTTCATTACAATATTTTTATTTTCCTCGAAATTATTACTTTCAAACCGGGTGTAGCTACAATGAAACACCCTGTATATGTGACTCAATAAGTGGTTTGTGGCCCTATATTCCTATATGATTTTTTATCCTTGTCGTATGCCTGATTTGTCATATCAATTTGTCCAAGTTTTTTTTTAATCACCATGTATAGTCCATATAATAACCGACTGATCAAATACAGGGTTTTTCAAAAGTATTGGAATACATATTTGGATATGGACAGTAATACGTTATTTCTCTGGATAACGAAATTTTGTTAAAGATTTCAAGAAGTGTTGGAAAGTGCTTCATAATCTATGATTAACGCATGATTTTTCTTTCTTTAATTTATGTCATTAAAAAAAGTAACAATTAAGGGGTTAATTATAACAGTCCTGTACAAAAAGTTTAGTACAAAAACACCATCCTATGAGTCAATCATGACTTTTATTCATCTTCAGATGAGGCAGTCACACAGACCCCTTCACAGTAGTTATGTCTCATTTTCTGCCCCATCAGTTTAAGGTTTAAAATGCATTCTTAATTTAAGCATGTTACATAAACATATGTATATTTATGTAAATTAATTTACACAACTTTTAGTTTTGTTCTAATTTCACAAACCGATTTATCATCTGTATATAATAGGCCAGTCAAATTGTCATAAATAGATGTAAAAATTCTGCTATAAGATTTTATGTTTTTAAACTATTTATGGGGATGCTAGTAACAAGAATTAATGATTTTCCAACAAAATATCTCGAGGCTAAATTTTGTGAAGCCAAAAAAACACAAGATTTTCGGACTTTTTTCAGTTTTTTGCCTATAACTCAAAAAATATGAAATTTTTGCGTACCATACCCAATTATAAAAAGAAAGAGCATTAAATTCTCTACAAATTTCATGCAAAAACTGTTTTTCTAAAGCCAATATTATGCGCGCTACAACTTTCTGAAAGTGACTCTTTTTTTCTAACTTTGTGAAAAAATTGCAAAAACGAAAATTTAACACAATTTTTCATTATTTTATCCTCTTTAATGTAACTTATTTAAATTACAAGTATTTGCATGATAACAATCATGTTGAATTACAACAGTAACATTGTAAAAAAAAAAAAAAAAAATTAAGAACATTATAACTTTTTTTTTTGTATTTAGAGCTTTAGTGGAGAACATTAATATTAGGTATTTAACTGAATATAAGTAAAAAATACTTACGGTGACATTTTTACATCCCCTCCTTCTGGATAAAAAATGTCGTCGACATTTTCGTAGTTGATTCCATTACATTTTTTATAAATTGCCGAGCATTTGGGTCTTAATTTATGAGAATAACATACCTTGCTGTACCGTTTTCTACAGCTACATGACACAACATGGAGCAAGGATTCAAGTGCCAGGTCTTGACACATCTGAACTGGCTGAAAGAGATCCTGTGAGCCCACCCACATCCCTCAGGAGGGATGTTGTTTCCTAGCCTAGCTTGTACCTGATGATAACATCGGAGAAAATGATGCTGCACAACCTCTGTGTTGGTGGTAGTCTTGCAAAATGAACTTTGCTTTTTTGTGGCAGATTCAGCAAATAACTGGAACCTCAAGGTGTTCAATTTCTATGTGGTATCGCTTCATCCACTGTATCGTGCAATAATGATCTTCTCAGAAGCCTTAATGATTTCTTGATGGGTAGAATATGGTTTATTGAACATGCAGGCTATTTTTCCAAGCTGACCATGCTTTTTCAAAGTGTTACAAAACTTTGACTTTCTTTGCCCAAAAAGAACGGATATTGTATCACATCCGCAGATTGCATTAGTGAAAAGAACATTATTGCAATTGTATTTGAACGACATGGTTGAAAACCACTTGGTTTCGATGTTATCTCTTCCTGGCTTTTAGAAAAACAGATTTTTGTGCTGATAGCCTAAGCTTGTCATAATCAAGAGAAGGTCAATGTCTTCTCCGACAATTACGACGCTTTCAAAAGATTCGGCCCTTGAAATGGCTGAGGTAACCATCACGACATCCGCTTTTTCATTTGCCTGTTCAACTTGAATTCGGCCAATGAAAAGATTCGGCCCTTGAAATGGCTGAGGTAACCATCACGACATCCGCTTCTTCATTTGCCTGTTCAACTTGAATTCTGTTATTTTGAAATTCTTGTTTTGAAATTTTTAATTTGTTTTAAGCAATGAAATAAAGCGGCTCTTGTTTCTGTCATTGGCTCCGTCTCCGTCAACGGGTGATGCAGGTCAACGCCCTCTTTTCTCGCCACGTGTTACAGATTGATCTAGTTTTACGCGACAAAAACTATAATACCACGCATCTGCAAGTCAGGTTCGTGCTGAATACGCTCAATTACATTCTGGGACCCTTCATCCCCACGTTTTTCAACAGCTTTCAAAAACGTACTTTTTCGCTTCTAATTTCATTACTTTGTGAATCAAATTTCTCTTTGCGTAGGGCTTTTTTATTGTTTTTCGTTGAAGTCACCGGGATTACTTCGTCACATAAGAAGCAATTATCTTTAATCTTGAAAGAAATGCTTTATCTGAGGGACAAACTATAGTCTGGGTAGAATCTTCACCCCGACGAACATATGCTGCTATAATTCTCTCATTTGCATATGTTTTTCAGCAATCATCCTGTTTTCTAACTTCCTTGGTACTTTTCAAAAAAATTATGAATATTAATTTTGATAAATATTACTTTGACACTAAACGCTATGTTCAAAGAGCTTGGCAAGTCCTTTCTGGCGCACAACGCGAGTATCACTATTTGGTGCCGTTTGGCAAATGAAACACAATTTTGAGTAGAGCTCACTCATTTTTAGCTCACAGGTTATCAAAGCCTGAGAGCGTATGTGCCCGTCCATTCTGTATGTGCGTATGTGCGTAACGCGATAACTCATGATAAAAATATCAGAATAACTTGAAATTTTGGATAGAAGTATATTTTGATAAGATGCTTCCCTGATTAGTTTTTGGAATTTATTGGATATGTATAAGAGGGGGAATGGGGGCTATTGCCCTTCCTCTTAATTGATATAAATGAGTTTTTTTATGCAGAATTTTCAGTTTTTGTTCAAAATGTATATACAGAATCATTCTTATGAGGTGCCTCTGTGATTGGTATTGAGTGTACATGGGAAAAGTATAAAGAGGGTTACGGGGGCTACCCCTCAACCTTAATTTTGATAAATGAGTTTTTCACGCAGATTTATCAGATTTCAAAGGCGAATCTCTGAATAGTTTTCGAAGTTTAATGGTTAAGTATAAAAGAGAGGATGACTCCTCTTAAATTATATAAATGGGTTTTTATTAGGAATTTTCCAATTTGCTCTGAGTTTGGGATATAGATTTTTTTATATGATAAAGCATCTCCCTGATTAAGGGGTTCAATGATTAAGTATAAAACGGGAAAATGGATGAAGCTGCTCCCTCCCTTAATTTGTTTTTCGAACGGAATTAACCCTTGAAAATATAAGGCTAAAATGTACAATTAGTATGCGTAGCCTGTGAGCTCAATGCCATCAGTTTAACTGGGCAATATTCTTTTTATTCATTACTACACGAGAAGAGATGCAATAAACTTAATAGCAGGATATTAGAAGAGTATGTCTTTAAAAAAGAACACTTGCCTCTGAACGAAAGCGGCTCGGGACCGTCACTGACCACAATCTTCCATTTGCATTCCCTTTTTCTATCCCCGGCCCTCCCTCCCTTTGTAATTGTTTTCTTATAGGGTTTCTAGAATTTGTGCATCTTCTGCCAGCTTTTCTTAAAACTTTCATTTTTCATCAATCAATACGTCTATTTAATTTTCATTGTTCCTGATGAAAAAAGTTTTTTGGGGATGGGAGGCAAAAAATAGGTCAATTTCTGTAAAGTTAAAAAAAAAGTGACATTTTCAAAAAACCACTGCGCGCTTAGTAATGGGTTTAGAAAAACGTTTTTCTAACAAAATACATAGAGAATTTAATGCTTTTTCTTTTTGTAACTAAATATATTACGCAAAAAGTTTATATTTTTCGAGTTACAGGCAAAATACTGAAAACATTTTTTACTTACATTCAGTTAAATACCTAATATTCGCTCTAAATACAAAAAAAGTTACAGTGTTCTCAATTTTTTTTTACAATGTTACCATTGTAATTCATCATGATTATTATCCTGCAAATACCTGTAATTTAAATAAGTTAAATTAAAGAGGATAAATAATAAAAAATTGTGCCAAATTTTCGCTTTTGCAATTTTTCCACAAAGTTAGAAAAAAAGAGTCACTTTCAGAAAGCTGTAGCGCGCTTAATATTGGCTTTAGATAAACAGTTTTAATACGAAATTTATAGAGAAGTTAATGTTCTTTCTTTTTGTAACTGAGTATGGTACGCAAAAATTATATATTTTTTGAGCTATAGGCAAAAACCTGAAAAAAGTCCGAAAATTTTGTGGTTCTTTGGCTCAACAAAGTTTAGCCTCGAGATATTTTGTTGGAAAACCATTAATTCTTGTTACTAGCATCCCCATAAACATTTTAAAAACATAAAATCTTCTAGCAGAATTTTTGCATCTATCGGCCCTTTTTTCTGACAATTTGACTGGCCTATAACTGCATATGCGTGTTTTCGAATAATTTATTCTCATAGCATGAAATGTTTCTTTTTTTTCAGGTTTAAATCCTCTCTTTTTCTAATACTTTTTGCCACTGCCATTGTTAATAGCAATGTGACATCGCCTTGCAGTCAAAAAGAAATCTACAGTTCATATTTGGATGTAGCTGTAGAGATGATCTCGAAAGCGAAGCAAAATATACCTACGTGTAAGCAAGAATCACTTTATGTTAAGTTTTATTATTTTTATTGCAGCAATTTTTTTAATTATTTTAATATATTTAAAGACGAGGCCTGCTGGTGCTACAAGAATTTAAAAAATGATTTATTTCGTAAAAGTAACTTTTTACATCAATGGAAATTTTTTAAGTCACTAAGTGGTTTAGTTTGTAAATGGAATCCATTTGACTAGAGGGCATTTCCATGCGAATTTGTTTATCTGTTACACAACTGAAAATCGCTATGCTTGTTGGCCACCGTTATTTTCGAAAAGTTTGCTTCGCCTTATTCAATTGATGAAATATCTTCTATAAACGAAGTCACATTTTCTTGTTTTAAAAAACTGGTAACCAAAAATCGTAGTATGTAACAGACAAACAAGTTCGCATGGAAATGCCCTAGAGCAACTTTAGTGATATTTCAACATTGGAAAAAAATTTAATATTGAGCAGTGATAAAAAACCTGTTTTTGAAAAAGAAACAATTTGTGAGATTAAAGGGGAATTCAATAAATTTTATAGGGAAACTACACCTCCGTTATCAACCGTAAAATATTGGACAGCTAAATTAAACGCGGCCATATAGAGTAGATGTGCCACCCTACAAAAAATAACAGATAATTGTTTTTAGGTGCGTTCGTAATTATGTAAATACGTAGCACCTATAGTTGTCGTTCAGTCCGTCCGGCTGTCCCTCTGTCTGTCCGTTTGTCTGTTCGTCTGTCTGTCTGTCTGCATATAACAACGCAAAAACTTTCCAACCGAATAGTTTGAAATTTAAAATACATAATTATTACATAATTTTGTGGAGTCATTTCAAATTTTATGAAAATCGGATGACTAGATCAATTACAGGGAAAATCAAAAGGATTCCGTTACATTACGGTCAATGGGGAAAAAGTTTAAAATGATTTTTCATCGTTTGCAATTTAAAACATATAATTATTACATAATTTTGTCGAGTCATTTCAGATCTTATGATAATCAGATGCATAGATCAATTACAGGGACTATCAAAAGCATTCCGTTACATTACAGTCAATGGGGAAAAAAGTTGCAAATGCATTTTAATGGTGTTACACTCATTCGAACATAATAAAATTGACATGAACCTATGACGTATATATATACTAAAATAAAAATTCTTTACAATCTGAGATGCAAAGAATACTTATTATTAAATTACAGGGCCACACAAAAGTATTCCACTACATAATGGTATTCGGGGAAACATTGTTTGGGACATGTTTTAATTATATTAAACTCTGCCACATTTTATGAATATGATATACGTTGCTGAGGTGTAATGAAAATTCCTGTATGTTTATAGGAATACAAAGAGTTCAACTACTGTACTGTATCCGAAGTATTGTCTACTATATCAGGAAGATCTGTATATTTTTAAAACTTCGTTATCGTACGAACGCACCTCATTTGCTACGCTTCACGTGCAATTTCCAACTTGCCTCAATTATATTTTGCTAAATTTAAGTTATGAATTTATTATAATCAAGGATTTATAATGTGGATATAAAACAAAATATTAATGATATTATTAACTAACATTAAAGGATTTATATTGTAAAGATATAAAACAAAATTATTCAATTTAAAGGATTTATAATATAAAGAAAATGTTTTACTGAAATCAAGTTTAGATAAAATAAGGCACAAAAAAAAAGTCTCCAATCTTCATTCATATCATTATCTAAATGATGTGCTGTGCAACTGTGAAATATAAATAACAGATCTTCAATTTTATCACCCCTTTCCGATAGTCCAAACTATTCAATATGGAATTTTAGAATGCATTTAAAATGATAAATGTTCTTGCACTATCCAACCATTTTCAGATAATCATATAGCCCATCATTTTGGCACAGATTGATTCCACAATTTCCCTTCAGAGATGCTTATATGGATATATTATCACCAATGGAGCAATCTCATTAGTTGCTGAAAAACATCCCGTAACAGTGGTTTGTTCTTTTTCGTTATTTGGTACTACATAATACACATCTTTAACTGACTTTGATCCCAAAATTTTCCTTCTTTTAAGAGCACAAAAGAAACCTTGTTTTAACCTTATTGAAAATTCTCTCTGTATGCTTTAGAATTTGGAAGAAAATATTAATAATATCTTCTTCCAAATATGATTTTACATTTCTGAACCAACTTAAAACAACTTCTTTTGTAACGGCACATCTAGATTTTGTCAAATGTTCTGCTTGTGTTTTGTACCAATTTTGGATGACTTTTTTAAAACAACTATTTATAAAGAAATTGCCTTTATTAAATTCTAATAGGTAAAATTTAAGTATTAAATTTGATTATTTAGCTTTTCAGTTAAATCAAAATATTTTATCTCTACTGAAATAACACTTTTTGTATTGGTCACTTGGGTGGTCCATTATTGGAAAATCACGAAATAAGCAATCCAGTAATGGGCCACCCCTCCTAAAATCTTAAAAATAAATAAAATTTTGTAAATGGCCATTGATATATTAAATTCAGTGTTTTATATTGCTAACCAAACAAAAACATTCAACTTTTACGGAAAAATAAAAAAAGATATAAACTAAGTAAGTAAAGTCTGCTCTTAGCATGTTCATTAAGATTTTCAGTGAAAAACAGAAAAACTGTGAAACTTTATTTTCTGCTTCCTAATTGTTTTGACGAAAAGTGTAAAAAATTAATCCAGCTTATAAAGCATACAAGGTAGAGTTCAGAAAAAAATAATAAAAGCTTAACTATTATTTATTATTTTTTTATAAACCAAAAAGTGCGAGATGGCCCATTACTGGAAGGTGGCCCATTACTGGCACATCTATCCTATAAGAATTGTTGATGAAGAACGTCCAGGTCGTCCAATTGAGGTTACGATATCAGAACTGATTGAAAAAATCCGCGATATTGTGATAAACGATCGAAGATTGGAACATGATTGATTGAAAGTGCTTGAGTTTGATGAGACTGCAGGCATCTCAATTACATGGGTGTAAACTATTTTAACAATTCATTTGGATATAGAAAAGCTTTCCGCAAAATGGCTACCGCAAACGCTCCCTATTGACATTAAACACACTCGTGTGTCAATCTCGAAAGGATGTTTGGCGAAGTTAAAACGAATTATAACTGATTTTTGGCGTCAATTCATAACATGGATTCATAACAGTATACTAGAAATTAAAACACAATTTAAACAGTGGTTTTTTTTTTTTTTTTTTTTTTTTTTTTTTTTTTTTTTTTTTTTTGCTAATTTGCGTCAAAAAAAGACTAAAATGGCTTTATCTGCAAACAAAATCATGGCTACAGTGTTTTGAAATGTATTGAACATAATCCTCGTCGATTACCTTAAAAGAGGCAAAAATGTCGATGGTGAATATTATGTCAAACTTACTGGACCGTTTCAAAGATTTTGTGAACGAAAAACGTAAGCATCTGAAAAAGAAAAAAATCCTCTTTCACCCCTTTTCATCAGCGTGCACACCTCAGGTGCACAACTGTGAAACTTTGGAAAAATTCTATGAATTACGATATGAATTGCTTCTGCATCCACTATATTAGCAAGATTTAACCTTTGGCAATTATTTTATGTTTCCAAATCTGAAAAAATAGCTCGGTGGAAAACATTTTGCTTTAATGATGAGACTATTGCTGAAACAAATGCCTATTTTGAAAAACTAGAGAAATCATATTTTTTAAAAAGGGATTAAAAAAATAGAAAAACGCTGGGCTGAGGGAATCGAACTAAAAAAAGATTATGTTGAACAATAAAGTACATTTTTGACATAAAAATGTATTTTTCTTATCAAGGTCAGGTACTTATCAAACAGCCCTCGTATAAGCGATGTATAAAAAATAAACGGAAACACAGGAATACAGTCGGACGAAAAAAAAAAAAAAACACTCCAAACATTTTTTATTTCTACCAGAAGAAAAATGAAATAGTCATTCCGCTAGAAGTTTTGGAAAAGTTTTAGAAAGTCATTAAATATACGATATGAACTTTTAAAAGCTCAGTGTTTTACTTAAAATGCGACAAAAAAAAATAGAAAGACGTTACAAGTTAAAAATATATATACATTTCATTTAAATTTGTTTAATACTTTCGGCCTGCAGTTCCCGCAATCATCGTCAGAGAATATTTATATCATTAGTTATTGTATTTTTAATACTTGATTTATCACTTGCTAACTAAGTGTAGAACAGGACGATAAATGTCCAAGCCGGGGGGATCAAAAGCGGAACCCTTGGAATAGCACTCCAAGTGCTCTACCAATTAAGTTACGATAACGACGTCCAGTTTGGCATTTTCCCCTCCCATATGTTGATAGGGTTGCAACTGCAGCACAAGATAGAATAGTCTTCATGAGAACACAATCCTAAGGCGTAGCATGAGACACAAATAAACCCAGCATCGTTGAATACATATACAATATTTTAATTAATTTTCAGCAATGAAGTTACATTTGAAATTATTGAATATTTAATACATGATTTATTACTTGCCAACTAATTGTAGAACCAACAGGGTGTAAAATGTCCAAGCCGGTGATCGAACCCGGAACCCTTGGAATGGCGCTCCAAGAGCTCTACCATTTAAGTTACGAGGACGATGTCCAGTTTGGCATTTTTCATTCCGGGAGTGACATTGTGCCGAATTATAGAAGTTATCGTGTCCATAAAAAAGTGATATAGATAAATAGATACAGTTTTTAACTGGGGGTGGTTTTAAATCCTATTGGTCATAATCGGCGTAGACCTGCAAAAAAATTTCATAAATTTTAACATAGGGGAAATGTAAAGATAGTATTTCTTACAAAATATACCTAAAAATATATCAAGAGTAAGATCATGTTACTAATCATAAAATAACCGATCACTAAACTTAAATCTGACAGCAAAGAGATAGATTTTTAATTTATGTTGCAAGTAAAATAATTTTTAATTTAAATTTGTTTTAATAAAATATGTTGCATCAGAATATGTTAGGTGTTATATTTTAATTTTTACTTTTGATTTCTTATATATATTATTTTATGTTTGAAGATTGTTATTTCTATGTAGATAACTGCACGGGAAATCGGGTGCTGAAAGCGGTCGATTGCGCCGATGTGCTCCACATGGGCCACGATAAGAGTGGCCTTTACGAGGTATGGCCGATGAATAAAATCACCGATGGTAGATCTATCTACGTATACTGCGATATGAATACCAGCGGTGGAGGGTGGACAGTAAGTTTTGATGATATCTTTAGCTTTTATTTCAATAGTACACTGTTAAACATTTAAAACTTTTGCTATATCGTCACTCGACCTCTTATACAGCAAACGATTACTTCAAAGTATTATGGAGTATTCTCATTGGTCAAAATAGAGAAATTCTATAAAAGCGGTGGAGAGACGATGCAGCAAAAGTTTTTAATTTTTAACAATACAGGGCATCAAAACCAAACCTCCCATGTTATAAAATATAAGAGAAAACCATTTTTTTAAATAA
This sequence comes from Maratus speculifer, assembly GCA_964019185.1. NCBI lineage: Eukaryota > Metazoa > Arthropoda > Arachnida > Araneae > Salticidae > Maratus > Maratus speculifer. The sequence continues at coordinate 309,216,689 of OZ025289.1, forward strand.
TTAGACATGATTTTTTAAATTGCAAATTAACAATACCAAAAAGCATTTATATTTAAAAATCATCAATTTTTAAATATAATTGATACTCAAATTATTTTTTTTAATTTATTAAAAGCGATACTTTTATGAGTAGTCGAAGAAATCGTCAACGATTTTGCTATTTATCTTTCATGACTAAAGCGTGAAGAGAAATACTTTATTGTACGGTCTGCGATAAGGCAACTGCTTTTCTTTTCTATGGATTATCCTTGATCTTGATGGTAGAATCAAAGAGTGTCTGGCACCGTCCCACTATCATCTCTAAAGTTTTTTTAAACTTTTTGAAAGTTGAATTGTACAGCACTTCAGCTGTAATAGAATGATACTATCACATTATAATAGTATCACACTTGGATGTATGCTCGAATTATTTTTGCATGGCAAAAATCATGGTTAGAGAACTTGGTGTGGGAATTATTACCTCCATAAATTAGTTTTTTTTTTCACTCAATAAAAAAAATACATATATATATATATACATATACACACACACACACACACACACACACACATATATATATATATATATATATACACTGGCGGAAAAAAAAATCCCAACACCAATAAAGACTTGCGTTACCTAAACGAAATTTTGTAGGCGTGTTTATACATCTGAAAGATGACATTGATTTAAATTTGATGCTTCGTGCATACGTGTGGCGCTAGTAACGCCACTCACAACTTTAAAACCAGGTTTGCTTTAAATGCGTGCTGTAAAGTTCGTGAGCATTATTTATCTACAAAGTTTGACGGATTAAGTTGAGATTGATCATGAATGCCTTTAAAAAGACGAAGAAGCCATTATCATCAGCTCCCCGAGTTGGAAAGAGGTCGTAAAGTAGGGCTACGAGAAAATGGATTTTCTTTCCGCGATTTTTCAGAAAGACTTGGACGGAATGTATCCACTGTGCATAATTGTTGGGAGCTGGGGTCAAGGGATGGTACTGCCTCAAGAAGACCAGGCTCCGGGTGACCACGTGGCACTACTGAGAGGGAAGACTGTCGTATTCGGCGTACGGCTGTGGTGCACCGTATTGCCTCTGCGACAGAAATTCGAGCTGCAGTTGGTGCCCCAATGACACAACAAACTGTTAGAAATCGGTTACTTCAACGACAGCTCGATGCAAGGCATGCATTCCACTGACTCAAAGTCATTGCAGTTTGCGACGCCAATGATGTCAACCCAGAGCTTACTGGAGGATGAAGTGGAGATCTATTGTGTTTTCTGATGAAAGCATATTCTAGCTTGGTGCCAATAATGGCCGTGTGCTGGTCAGAAGGAGGCCAGGGGAACGCCTGCAACCAAACTGTCTGCGGCCTAAACACACTGGATCTACAATCTGGAGTCATGGTCTAAGGAGCAATTTCCTATGACAGCAGAAGCACTCTCGTGGGTCTCTCAAACACACTGCCTGCAAATGTGTACGTCAGTCTGGTAATTCAACCTGTAGTGCTGCCACTCAAGAAAAGCTTTCAAGAGGAGATTTTCAACAGGATAACGCTCGCCCTCATGCCGCTGTTGTAACGCAACGTGCCCTACAGAGTTTCGACATGTTACCTTGGCCAGCCAGATCACCAGATCTGTCTCCCATTGATCACGTATTGGATATCATTGGACGAAAACTTCGGTGTCATCCCCAGCCAGCACTGACCATCACAGTATTGACACAGCAAGTACAATAAGCATGGAATTCCATACCACAAAGTGACATTCGGCACCTGTATGACGCAATGCATGCACGTGTGCAGGCTTGCATTCAAAATTCGGGCGGTTATAGCAACTATTAATGTAACAGCATTTCACATTTAAAATGCATTTTATTGACCTTAAATCAACCTGTGATCTCGAAAATCTAATCAATTAAACATGTTAACTAGACAAATGCACTGTCCAAATTTCATTACGCTACAATAAGTTTTTCTTGGTGTTGGGATTTTTTTTTTCCGTCAGTGTATATATATTTGTGGAATTTATACAGATTAAAAGAGATATTGGGTTGTTAGTTTAATTTTCACTGAAATATTCTCAAAGTATATATACTTCAATGTAACTTATCTTTCAAATATTTTTTTTCGAACGATCTCTTTAAAAATCCAACTTTTATGCAGTTTTATCCGAAAAAATAATTTTGATTAAACTAACCGCTTGGCGTATGAAAAGCGAAATAGTCATCCCGGCCAATTGTTGGTGACAGCCAAATGCTTTGTGATTAATAATTATAATTTGTACAATATTTGGTGACTTATCACCCGCGCCTTCTATCATTAAAGTACAATATTGCCCGCATAGTATATAAAAAGTGAAGCAGGTAGCTCGGAACTGTTGATGACAATCATATGACTTGGGGTTTTATTATAGATGATGATGATTAGTAATGAAAATAAAGCAAGCGCAATACTATTATAATATTGATGATAAAAACCCATTGCTGTAAATATATTTGTAAAATTTCTTGCTTTTTTTATTTCTCAAAATTATTTTTATACCACAAGGTAATTCAAAGAAGAGGAGACTTCCAACGATCGAAAGACTATTTTTTCAAGGATTGGAAAAGCTACAAAGAAGGATTTGGAGACATAAACAAAGATTTCTGGCTTGGTTAATATGCTTTTCTCATACTCTATTCTAAAATTTGTAATTAAAGATGTTTTAGAGACATAAATACTTTTGTTTTTACAACAGAGTTTTAAATTGTTTTGACTTCGGTTTGTCTGTCCGTGCGCTAACTCGTATAAATATGCACGGATTACACTATAATTTTAATATGTAACGGGTCGAAACCCGTCGAATTCGACTAATGAAAATGTTTAAAAGATCTGATTGACGAAATTTATAAAAAGAAAATAACAAAAGTAATTACAATAATGAATTAATATTTAATAAATATATTTCCAAAATTGATGTACGTTTGCCAATTATAATTTCGCATGCAAGTTCGCACTCTTTGAAGTTTTAATCGAGTGACGGCGAAATCCAAATATTTACTTTTAGAGGCATTCGAGGTAAAATATTTATTTTTATCAAAGAAAATACTCATTTCATTTTTACTATGACATCATTTTCATCCACTGAAGCCGCTTCATATGAGCGTCTGAATCATAGTGTCAACGAAATTTGGCGATATATCGCAAGTTGGCGACAAACTTTTTTGATTGACGGGATAATCAAGTAGTACCCAATTACGTAAAAGAAACATCCTTATTAGTGGAATTTAAAGGAACATAAGCAGTCCTAATGTAAAAATATATTTGGCTGAAAAAAAAACAGTGAATAAGCGCAGGAAAAAGCTGTAATATTAAATAAAGTTAATTTAATATTAAGCCTACTTATTTCAAAAAGGAAACAAATACCTACTTATTTGACAAAAAAAAAAAAAATGACATCATATCAAAAACATGAATGTGAAAGAAGGCCAAGTTCGTTAAAGGTTTCGCTAATAAAAGAAGTGAGATCTAACTGCGAATCAAGTTCTTTCGAAGCTCCTTAAATCATAGTTCCTGTCATGCATTCTTCAATTGCTTAAAATGATTTGTAAGATTACTTGTTATTCAATAGAGCGACTTGGCAAGTTTTCATCAGCCACCAACTTTAATCTTTGAGTCGGAGTAAAATTTAATCTAGAATCTGATTGGCAAAGATCTAGTCAATCGAGTGTTCGAATAAGTACATCGGAGTTAAGATTTTGATAGGTTAAGGAAGTGATCAACTTTAAGTTCTGATCAACTAAATAGAGAAATCTGAATAAGAGAAAACTTCCTAAGTCGCTCTATTGAATAACAAGTAACATAACAAATCATTTTAAGCAATTGAAGAATATTATGCATGACAGGAGTTATGATTTAAGGAGTTTCGAAAGAACTTGGTTTGTAGTTATATCTCACTTCTTTTATTAGCGAAACTTCTAGCGAACTTGGCATTCTTTCACATTCATATTTTTGATAGGATTTCAATATACTCTTTCCATTGCTGCTTACTTAGATTTTTTTTTTTTTCATTTCTATGCAATAGGGTAGTTTCCTGCTCAGATTCATGCTGAAGAAGCAAAACGCTTTTATCAAACCTGTACTTTGATAAATTGGTATTTTGGAAAACAAAATAATTTGGGAAAAATGAAAATATATATTTTCAAAAATGTTTATGTATAGCACAAGCAACATTAATGAAGGGGCTTTATTTTTTAGGCAACGACAACATATTTTCACTGACCAATCAAAAGCTCTACTCCGCAAGATTTGATTTGGGAGATGTCGAGAAGAACAAAAAATACGCCCTTTACGACAAATTCTGGATTGATGACGAAGACCGCAGCTACACGCTTCATATTTCTGATTACAGTGGAGATGCAAGTAATATTAAAATTTGATTTTCTTTTTAGTATTGTTAACCTTCCGTCTACCAGACAAAACACCCATTTATCTACGGCAACACCTAATTTTAATTCCAAACTTGCAAACGGCACCAGTAATATTTTAATATAATTTTGCTTTTACAATGAAAGCTTAAATTAAGGAATTCGTAATATCTAGACAAGTCCTTTATAAATTCCGGTGTCAATCGACAATTTCTCATTTTACCATCGACACCAGAAATATTGCTGTCGGGTCCAATGGACCCGTATGGTAGACGGAGGGTTAAAGAACAAACATTTTTGTATTTGTAGAGTTTTAGTTTAACTACTTGGCACAGTGGAAACATTTTGCCAAGTTATTATAATTAAAGCTTGTGTATAATTAAAGAAAGAACATTGTGCCGTACAACCAAAGGTATGAAATGACTGAACGGCAAACACAACGTTTAACCTACGAATAAACCACTAGTGGTATTCATTTTTGGTTTATGTAGCACTTCACTTCCGGCAGACTTGGATCATTAGATTCCCCTATTACTAGTCTTCCATAAAATAAAGGTTTTCTTTTTCTACTCGATTCCCCAGTTTTTTGTGCTGTCGGTTCTTGGGGTCTATAAAGTATCAAGCACAAGAATTTTTTTTTTTTTTTTTTTTTTTTTTTTTTTTTTTTTTTTTTTTTAGGGAAGGGTATAAATAGGGACATCTAATGATTCATGTCTGCCGGAAGTGAAGTGGCGCATAAGCCAAAAATTAGTACTACCAGTGCTTAACTCGTAGGTTTATCATTATGTTTGTCTTACAATCAACGATATGAAAACATGGAGGACTGGGATCTGGGAGCAAGCAAACAAATGCTAAACCTACGCGTCAACCACTAGTGGTATTAATTTTTAGCTTACACACCACTTTACTTCCGGCAGAACATGGATCATTAGATTCCCCTATTTCTACTTTTCCATAAAATGAAGGGGTTTTTTTTTCTGCTTGATTCCTCAAGTTTTTGTGCTGTCGGCTCTTGGTCTATAAACTGATGATTGAAATGATGAATAAAGTAACACATCCGTGTTTTTGATAATGTAGATTATTTTTATGAAAAGATTAATTTAGGTTGTACTTCACATATTTTCTTTCAGTATAAACTTATTAATGGTTTTCAATATTGAAAATAAATATATTTCACTTTTTCTGCAATTTATTTTTATAAAGTAGGATTTGCTTTTTCCAGATGATTCAATGTCTGGCCACAACAACTATAAGTTTACAACAAAAGATCGAGACAACGACAGCCATAAGGAAGGAAACTGCGCCGAGATGTATAAAGGCGGATGGTGGTACAGTGCATGCCACAGCGCCAATTTAAATGGCCTATATCACAAAGGAAAGCACGAAACCTACGCTGACGGAGTCAACTGGCACTCTTGGAAAGGACACCACGAATCTTTAGAATGGACCGAAATTAAAATCCGACCCAAAAGTTTCCAACCTTTCTATGCCTCAGAAATAACACCCCAGTAACTTTGCATTTCTACGGACACAACATGGCGGTTTTGTCTAAAAATGGATTTGCCCATGTGTTTTATTACTATTATTATTAAACGATTTTTCTGAATGTATGTTAAGATAGATTTTTTTCCGATTTTTCATTCACTTTCTGATATGCAAAAATATAAGAAATTATGTATTCAGGATGACCCTAAACATATGTACCAAACTGTAAGGGTAGGCAAAGTACACATAAAGAAGCAAGTATAATTCAGTAATGTAGGTTTGGAGATGAAAAACAATAGTGAAAAATAAGAAATGTGGGGAATAAAAACAAGCGTTTTATTGACATAACAATTACAGTAATATTTAAATTTTGTCCCCACCCACATTGTACAGTTCTGGAAGCATCTAGCAAGCGATTGGCGCACCTTTGGGCCGATTTCCATTAACGACATTCGGGACCGGCCGGGCTTGGGCCTTACTTCTGAAGACTCGAGCCGGGCCGGACCGGGCCAAATTACTAATCTTTTCGGGCCGCGCCGGGGTCGGGCCTTAATTTTATTTTCTGGAATATCGGGCCGGGCCTATCTCATTTTTTCCGTACGAAGCCGAGACAGATTTCATTCTTCCTATAGTCTTCACGGACCAAAATAATCAGTTCCTGAGTCTTTTTCTCGACGTGGCCAAGTCTGTTCATAAATCAGTAAAATTTGGCTTGATCCAAAACTTTTTGCTAAAAATTCATATAATATTAAGTCGTCTTTATTCTACAATTAAACATTAGAATTTAATTTTTTTAAAGAATCGTAAATTACTAGGCGTTTTTAAATAGAATCAAAGACATAAAAAAAAAAAAAAAAAAAAAAAAAAAAAAAAACATGATTGCAGCTTTTATGTCGAGCAAACAAATCAGATGTATGTTGTTCAATAAACAAACAAACATGACTATGACGGAATTTTCTTTTAAACTGAAAACTGCAAATTTCTTTTAAACTGTTCATCCACGCAAAATGAACACAACAATACGCGAGAAAAAAAATATATTAAACATTTACATCTGCTAAGACGGTAACGTATTTTTTTTTTTCTTTCCAATGCGATTCCGTCTTAGAAGATTTTACTTTTACCATATACCATTTTTTAGATTTTTATGTCTCCATTACATGGAATATGGATTAATAATACTAATGATTACTGAAACATTTACATACAACAAACAAAGCTTCATTAAAAGCGTAAATATCGCAGCCTACGACACTTCTGCATAAATGGAGATTATAAACATGAAAAAAAAAAAAAAAAAAAAAGACTAAGATAAGTTTTTTTGATTTGAACTCTTCCGTAAGAGTAAAGATCAATGTTCTGTAGAAATTCACTCGGGCCGACTTTTTAACACTTTTTCGGGCCGGGCCGAGTTCGGGCCAAAATTTTAACTTTCGGGCCGGGCCAGACCAATAAGTTTTCGTTTGGGTCGAAATTTTAACTTTCGGACTGGACTTGGAAATTTCGGCCCGTGCAGAACTCTACCTGGAATCTTCAAAAGGGTTCTCCAATCACTTGCTAGACGCTAGCAGCTCTATATCGATGTGGGTGGTGTGACACATTTGAGCACTTATAAGGGAACTTCTTTTGGTGTTGCTAGAACCTAGCATCGAGACCTGACTATTTGACTGAGATTTTGCCTGCTTTCCAAATAGAAATACAGTGAAACCTCCCTGTGCGACCACCACCCTGAGCGAGCATTTTTTCATCGAACGAAATTTATTCCCATAGGCTCGGTACAATGACCTAAGATACCTAGACACGACACCGGCAACCTTTTCTTAGGCCGACATCTTTGCCTTCCGTCACGTGACGGAGGGCAGATTTAGAGCGCCAAACCGGTTTTTCTTCCGCCGAAAGCAATGACTAAGATGTATTAGAAAGTCAATGGCCGAAAGTCATATTGTTATGTCTTGAGTTGACCGCACTTCTGCTTCTCTAAAGAGAGAACGTGAAATCTGAAAGTTGCCAATAGAGCGATCACCGCCAAAAAACAGCCAAAGATGTTGGACCAAAATGTTGCCAAAGATGGACGCCAAAGATGTTGGATTCGAAACCGTGCCGAGAGAACAATGGGATGTGGTGTCTACGTATATTAGAAAGTCAATGGCTCGATACTAGTTTTACCTCCATTCAGAGACCGTGCCACTTGAACTCCCTCCATAAGCGACCGATTTATTTGAAGAAAATTAAACAAATTATAGCAAACAAATTTTTTTCTGGTCGTTTGAAGAAAGCTTTTTAAGAAAAATTATTCAGGAGACAGCACATTATTCATCAAACTTCTAAACTAAACTTGGAAAAAAAAAAATAAAAAAATCCGGTAATTTAAGTCTTTAAACCCTTTTGTGTCTTTTCATGCAATGAATTTATTTCTGATGATCAATGAATGACGGTCAATAAATTTCCTTACTCTATTCTGTCAGGAAATTTTCAAAGAAAGTAATTAAATCGTCGTCATTTGTTCCGACACACACACACACACACACACACACAAAAAAAAAAAAAAAAAAAAAAGCATTTTTTTATTGAATTTCTAAAACATTCGGAAAGAAATTCAAAAAACACTTTATAAACACTTTAGAAAATGAAAACACTTTATAAAATATAAAATCATAAAATCAAAGTAACCGTCAATCTATTAATTTTTTAAACTCTGGAGTAATTGATTTAAGAAAGTAATTTTTGTTTTGGTATTTAAATTTTTATATATTTTTTTTCTTAATGTCAAAAATAAACTTTGGTAAAATTGTTACTTTTTTTAGCAATTAAAATCTAAATTTAAATATGACCTCCATTAAGAGACCACCTCTTGGAACGACCCATTTTTATTAGAACGGAACGTGGTCGCTTTAGGAAGTTTTTACTGTATAATTTTGAAAGGGAAGTCATCTACATACAAAACTAGTCAAATGTGCGAATCCCAAAACTTTGTTCTTTCTTATACAGACTAATACTTCAAAATTGGCTATCACAGTGCCAAAATTAAATGATAATTTATTGAGAACTGTAAAGGTGTATGTAGATTCATTGAATTCGATGCATTTAACAAAGAAATATAAGCATTGTTTTGTTTAAAAAAAATCATTGAATTTCAAAACCCACTCTTTTATGTGTCCGCTATCAAAATTTCTACCCCTAAGAGTATGACATCAACACCTGTTGCTCAATATACATCCAAGTCTAATAAAAGACTATTTACATGAAAATATAACAGAGTATTAAGTTTGATTAAATTGCATTAGTTTTCTGAGATAGTGCTTTTGAAAAAAATCGTAAAAAATTCAGCATAGCAGCGCCAACTGTTGGGCGATTTCACCAAAACACAATCAATAACAGCTTACAACATCTAACAGAATTTGAAATTCGGTGAAAATCTGTGGATTAATTCTTGAGATATAGCTAATGCGGAAATCATAAAAAATGCAGCATGCAAGCGCTATCTGTTGGGCGATTTACACCAAAAAGTAATCAGCACCAGTTTTTGTCACGGTCTAATTAAATCCTTTTTTTTTTTTTTTGAAAAATCATGCATTTGTTTCTTGAGATTGAGTGACAACAAAATTTTTGCCACATATAGACAGACATGTTCTAAAAACCATGAAATCTTGTTCAGGATCTTCTAAAACGTATAACTCTCATCGAAAACCGGAACTCGAAATTTTTCACGAATCCGTTGCATTCTTCTTGTAAAGATAGAAGAAAATAAAAATTGTACGAACTTTGATTTGTCAAATCGCAATACCTAATTTGAATATTTTAAGTTCCTTGGATTAAAGCGCACCGAAACAAAACGAAATGTGCTAGGTTTTATACATAATTTAAAAAATAACATAAAATTTAGAAATTGAAAGGAAAAGTACCGAAAACATTCAAATAGTTACCCGAAAAATTATTCAGATATATTACATAATACAAAATAAACTATGAATGAAAGAAAAATCCATTAAAATTTCAAGATTAATTTCTGTGGGTGCAAATGATAGTAGGAGATTTATCGAAAACGGGCATTTCTCTACATCATTTCTCGAGAAAAAAATGAAAGAAATGCGTTGTAAAAGCACATACTCATGTTCCAGATGATGGCACTCCTTCATTGTATGTAAAAATTAATGTACGTCATAATTTATAAATTTTTGACCATGAATCTATTAACCGTTTAAACGCCAATGTCTCCAAATGTGAACATAGCATTATTTGTAATACAAAACATATTTTCCACCATAACAATGATCTATAAAATATAAGGTTGATTTCAACTTTTGAAAAAAAATATATTTATGTTTAAGCATTTATGACAGGTATTAAGGAATATGTTAATTCATTAATTTGAATAAAAAAATATATCATTTGCTTTTATCGTTTTCTCTATGTTACTTACATTTGACCATTTGGAATCTAAATGTTTTTGGAATTCGAGAAAAAACTCAAGAACAATATATAATAGCACATAGTAGAAAATAATTTGTTATATTTGCATAGGTTGTCAATCAATAATCATGTTCCAAATGCGAACACAGAAATGAAAACAGCCAAAAAAAAAAGTACAGAAATATATATATATATATATATATATATATATATATATATATATATATAATACCATTAAAAGTAGACAAAATTCACCAATAGATTTTATCATTAAAACAATAAACCAAAACGAAGGATTTAAATAGAATTGAATTATAAAAAAAAAAAAAAAAATAGTGAAACGAGTATATCTGAATAAATAAATAAATAAAATAAAATGAATGCAAAGGAAATTTGTAGTCCACAGAACAGAATCGTCAGGCCCCAAATGCTCTGGAACTACAAATGAAGTGTGCGGTTTCATCCACGTATTAGCCATGAAATAGCAAAATAATACGTAATTGGGGCTACCAGCACACAAAAACCATATTATTAAACAAGGAAAATAGAAATAAATAGTTGAAAAAATGAAAATATACATATATTGAAACAATAGCGTGCAGCAAATAGTGTCAGTAACAAGAGTACAAATTAACCCTATTTATGCACGTGGAAATGATAAACATTACTTGCATATATAATTTCGATAAAAAGTATGAAAACAAGATATTGAGAGGAAAAAAAAGAAACTTATCTGGTTATCACCATGAATGTAGAGGACAGCGCAATAGAATCTATAATAATAAAGAGAGAAGGATGTTTGTCTGTCAGCGCTGTTCTGAAGAGACTGCTGCACGTAGAGTTACAAAATTTGGAGGGAAGGTACTTTTTTACATGTAGTTTTGCACCTCGAAGCCCGATTTTCGATTTTTTGTTTAGATTTTTTAAATAATTTTTTAGGCGATTTTTAGCGTTATTTTTGCGGTTTTATCCCATTAGTGAAAGGAATACGGTTTCATTCTTTTAACCCTTAAAGCAATTTTTTTTCCTCTCTTCAACAAAGTTTATTTGGAATTTGTACAGCAATTTTTGAATTTTTAACGAATTTTTAATGCGATTTTTAATGTTTTTTCTTATTTCGCGGCTATTTTTTGAGACTGATAAAAAGAAAATCGTTTTAAACTTTTAGCCTAATGCCCTAAATTTTGTGTTTGTTACGATTTTAAGATTTTAACGATTTTTAATGCGATTTTCAATGCGATTTTTAACGTTTTTTAAAGATTTTTGCGTTTAGCATCTATTTTTTTCATAGTTGTTCTATCAAAAACTTGAGCTGTTGAGAATGCAATAAGTAGTATTTTTTTGTGAAATCTGCCTAAAATGTCAAAAATTTAGGTACCACTATTTTCGAATAGCAATTTCATAAACTATCTTAAATTCTTGCTTAAGACCGCTACCCCCTCGAGTTATATATCACCTGATAAGTTATTTAACAGAGTATGGTTTTGATAAAGTTTTTAAAGAATAGAGTGCTCTACCTGGTGGTGAAAAATTGAACTAATAGAACGCTATTTTTTTAAATCTATAATAATAAAGAGACAAGTTTGTGTATGTGTCAGCGTTATTCTGAAGAGTCTGCTGTACGTAGAGTTACAAAATGTGGAGGGAAGGCACTTTTATACATGTAGTTTTGCACTTCGAAGCCCGATTTTCAATTTTTTGATTAGACATTTTTTGATAATTTTTTAGGCGATTTTTAGCGTTCTTTTTGCAGTTTTATCCCATTAGTGAAAGAAATACGGTTTCATTCTTTTAACCCAATATAGCAATTTTTTTCTCTATTCAGCAAAGGTTATAAAGAATTTGTACAGCGATTTTTGAATTTTTAACGAATTTTTAATGCGATTTTAAATGTTTTTTCTCATTTTGCGTTTTTTTTTTTTTTGAGATTGATAAAAAGAAAACCGTTTCAAACTTTTAGCCCTAAATTTTGTGTTTGTTACGAATTTTAGATTTTAACGATTTTTAATGCGATTTTCAATGTGATTTTTAACGCTTTTTCAAGATTTTTTGCGTTTAGCATCTATTTTTTTCATAGTTGTTCTATCAAAATCTTGAGCTGTTGAGAATGCAATAAGTAGTATTTTTTTGCGAAATTTACCTAAAATGTCAAAAATTTAGTTACCACTATTTTCGAATAGCAATTTCATAAAATATCTTAAATTCTTGCTTAAGACTGCTACCCCTCGACTAATATATCACCTGATAGGTTGTTTAACAAAGTATCGTTTTGATAAAGTTTTTGAAGAATAGAGTGCGCTAGCTGGTGGTGAAAAATGGAACTAACAGAACGCGATTTTGTTAAAATTTGGAAATATAACAATGTGATTTATTTTAAATTTTAAAATGGTTTATAATACATGATAAAAAATGTAAACAAAGAATGGTGTGACACATTTCAGGGTGCGTGAAAGGAGGTGCGCGAACAAAATTAGGAAATGTAATTAGGAGATCTGTTTTACACTTTAAGGTAGTTTACAACGCATGTTAAAATTTTTAAAGTACTGGCGATGCTCTGGACAGACCGCTGCACGAAGTTATGTATGAAATTTTATACCTTGAAGGCCGATTTTCAGTTTTTTTAATTCATATGCGAATTTTAGTGGGTTTCGAGGCGATTTTTCCACATTAGCGAAAAGGAAAGCGGTTTCATTCTTTCGACCTAAATTAGTGAATTTTGTTCTCTTTTCAATATAATTTATTTGGATTTTGTGCAACGATGTTTGGATTTTTAGTGAATTATTTAATGTAAATTTTGCCGCTATTATTCGACATTAGTAAAAGGAATTTTGCTTAAAACTTTCAGGCTGATGTATTAAATTTTAGCTGTTAAGATTTATGAATTTCAGCTAATTTTAATGCGATTTTTCGAGATTTTTTGCGTTTGATGTCGGATTTTTGTCATTCATGAGATATTTCCAATTACAACGTTTTACCCTATTAGAGTAAATTTTGACCCCTGTGATTTTTTAATGTTAGTGATTTTTAATGCACTTTCCAATGCAATTTTTAGAAATTTTTCGTGTTTTATGGTGATTTTTTTTATATTCGGAAGTAAAAATTGATTTCAAACTTTTAATCTAATATAATTTTAGAGATTTTTAATGCGATTTTTCAAGAATTGTTGTGTTCCGTGTCGATTTTTTATTATCTATAAAGGATTTCCTTTTACTACGTGATTATCCTGTCGACCATTTTCGCCAAATTATATCAATCGTGAAACAAGCCAAATTATGCAAATAGATGTAATTTTTATGTTAAATAATGAAAGAAGAGATAATTTAGAAAAACATTAATACAAATACATATAAAAATAAGAAGTAAAAATCACTTGATGACGTAACAAACATATGTAACATGTTTAATGTCAAGTGAATATGGAATTTACGATCCGCCATTATTGTAGTTTAATCTTATGGTTTGACCCAGATAGTTTCTTGCTCAACCGGATAATCAAATAGTTCAGATTTCCGATTAGAATGTTTTATCCGTTTGATGAAATTCTGATTACTGCGATTTAAAAAATAACTAGCGATATTTAGTGCATTTTTCAATGCGTTTTTAATGAACTTTTTAATGCGATTTAGTACTATTCTTTTCGATCCCCACCATAGTGGTGTTTTAACAATTAAAAAATTATTTTGGTTTCAAACTTTGAGCCTAATATAGTAAATTTCACCATTTACCTTTTTTTAATTTTGTCGATTTTCAATGTGATTTTTGATATATTTTGTGTTCTGCGTCGATTTTTTTGTAATTCATGTAAAAAAGAATGGTTGCTACGTTTTACACGTCTAGAATATTTTTTTATTCACGGGATGTATTTACATTTAGCGATTTTTAATGAATTTTTAAATGGTTATGTATTGGTTTTTTTAATCTCACGGCTATTTTTTGAAATTTCGAAAAGGAAATTAATTTCAAACATTTACACTTCATTTACGAATTTTGAAATTTAGTGATTTTTTAATGCAATTTTTAGCAATGTTTTCATTATTTCTCACGCTTTGCGCCGATTTTTTCATTCGTATTTAAGAAATAATTCAGATTAAACTATTTTACTTTATTAATGTAAACGTTGTCCCCCGCTATTTTTAAATTTGAAACGATTTGTAATGAATTTTTAAATAATTTGTAGCTTAATGTAGTAAATTTTGACATCAATGATTCAGATTTTTTGTGTATTTTCATAAAATGTTTAGCAAGCTTTGTGTCGATATTTTTTAACTAATGAAAGAGTTCAGATTTCATGTTTTGTCCCATTATGGTAAATTATGTCCGCAGGAATTTAATATAAATGTTTATCTTACTGTGGCAAATTTTGTCCGGATTTTTGAATTTTACTGATTTTTAATCTGTTTTATAGTGATTTTTCAAGTTCTGTGACAGTTGTTGACATCGGTAAAATAATTTAGGTTTCAAACTTTTAGCATAAATAGTACAATTTGTTCTCCACGCTTTTATGAATTTTGCCAATTTCTAATGCGATATTCAATGTAATTTTTAGTTAGTTTGGAGAATTTTAGGTGTTCCGTGTTGACTTTTCCTTATTCATGAACGATTTCCGATTACAATATTTTCGACTGAATATTAAATTTTTACAGCCATAACTTTTAAATATTCAGCGATTTTTAATATAGTTTTCGATACGATTTTTAGCCATTTTTTTAAGTTCCTTGGCGATTTTCTGCCATTCAGAAACCAATTTTGATATCAAACATTTTGTTTAATGTAGTTATGTTTCGAAGGCAATGTTTTATCTGTTAATATGATTCTGGCATTCCATGCCTACATTTTGTAACTTATGAATGATTTCGATCATAACCCCCCCCCCCCCCCCCCCGCCCTGCCTTAATGTTATTTTTTTAAGCATTGACTTCCAAATATTTAGCTATTTTTAATGCAATTTTCAATGTAATTTTTAGCCATTCTTCAAGTTCCGTGGCGATTTCTTTACATCCGGAAATCGATTTCGATTTCAAACTCTTTGGTTAATATGGTTAATTTCTTGATTACAATATTTTATATTATAACAGTGAATTTTTACCCTAGGGATTTTTTAATGTTTTACGACTTTCATTACAATTTTCAATGCATTTTTTTTTTTTTTTACATTTTTTAAAGGAATTCGATTTTAAATTTCTAGACTAATAAGAGTTTGGTTTCAAACTTTTATCCTTTACGGTAATTGTTTTGCTCTCTTATTTTGATCTACAGCAATTTTTAATGCAGTATGTTTTTTTTTTTTTTTTTTTTTTTTTTTTTTTGAGTTTACGGCGACTTTTTTCAGATACGGAAAAAGAATTCGGTTTTTAATTTCTTCGCTAATATGATAAATTTTCTCCTGTGCGATTAAAGATTTTTATTGCGATTTTTTTAGCAGTTTTTTTCGTATTTCAATGCTTTTTACATTATGAAATTAATTAGATTCAAAACATTTATCCAAGTAGAGTAAATTTTGAGTTCCGTGATTTTTGAAAATTTTGCCATTTTTAAAGCGATGTTTACGTTTCTTCGCGACCCGCTTCGATTTTTTAGAGGTTCAATTTTTGGCCGAATTTATTAAATTCTGATCTCTTTTCTTCAAAGTTTATTCGAATTTTGAAACACAATTTTTGAATTTTGTTTTATATTTTTATGAGATTTTTAATATTTTTTTGCGATTTGTAAGATTTTTCCACATTAGTAAAAATAATCCAACTTCAATTTTCTAGCCCATCTCTTAGACGAAATTCGTGCAGCATTTTTTAAATTTTTCGAGGTTTTTATTATGATTTTTAAAGTTTTTTCGCAATTCTTGCTATTTTTTGATGAATCCGGGCAACGCCGGGCAGAACAGCTAGTTATTAATAAATTATAAAAGCAAGAAGCAATACTTTACTACACGAGTTAAAACAGTAACACGTAGAAAAACCAGTTTGTTAGAAATTCAAGCATCGGATCGTAGCAGGAAAAGCAGGGTTGCTCTTTTTTTAATAGAATGTCATGCGCGCCAAATGGCGAAAAAATAATTTGAAAAAGAAGAAAAAAAAATTGCTATGATTTATCCATAACGAACAAAAAAGATAAAGCTGAATGGAAATATAATTGAACCGGAGAAAATAATTAATGAACGATATTTACATAAAATTAAATTAATAAAATAATTAAATTAGAATTAGGTTATAACATTCATATTAACTTATATATATATATATATATATATATATATATATATGTATATATGTATATATATATATATATATATATATATATATATATATATATATATATATATATATATATATATATATATATATATATATATATTGCTATTTTCTAAATTTGTATACATAAATTAAAAAAATTGAAGGTATAATCCAGGAAAAACAAAATTATAATTACATTGAGATATTAATTCGGCGTGTAAACGGTTAATATAGTTTACATAGCTGAAAACAGGTTTTTACATTAAAATGATAAACGAACTGGTGTGAAACACAAAAGGAAAAAACTTCTTAACAAAACCATAAAATTAAGCAGGTGAAGAAAATTAAGAAGGTGGTTATAAGAATTATTATATTGGCATGACTCAAAGAAAATTCAAAATAAGATGTAAAGAACACATTGCAGACATAAAATTTAATAGAGGTAAAACCGCATTATCTAGGCTAAATCAAATAGAAAACATAGATATTTTGTTTAATGAAAGTAGATTAATTTATATGTCAGATTTTTATTTGCAACTTTTTATTAGAGAGAGTATTGAAATTTACGTCAGAAGCTCAATGGTCTGCAATGACTCCTTGTCATTTCAAATCCCAAATATTTGGATTGAATTGTTAAATAATTTAAAAATTAAGCAACGTGATACATAATTAAAATATAACGCGCGTGATTTTTATTTTTTTTTAATTTTTAAATTTCATTTGTAATAGTTTATTGTCATTTTCCATCTTTGTGTTTATTTGTATTTTCTTTTTCTGATGATGATTGAGTAAATTCAATCGAAACAGTAAAAATTATTAAGATCTTTTAATGTTCTTATTAGTATTTAACGTCCTTTATAGCAATTAAATATTTTAATGCATATTTTTGAAATGTTTTTAATGGACGTACATGAAAACTTCTATTTATAATTAAAGTATGTAAGCCATTCGAAAGAACAAAGAAAAAAAAAACTAACGCAAGTCCTTTAAAAGCCCTTGCGCATTGCTTAATTTTATGGCGTTATTAAGATGTTTGTCTTCATTATTTTCTTCATACGTTTTTTAATTTTGAAAAAAATGTCTGGAATATGTTTGGATCTAATCCTTGTATCATTATATCTCATTAAGGAAACAGAATATTTTTGGAGGAGATATAAAATAAAGTTTGGCGCGTATATTTAACATTAGCATTCTCAAACACCGACGTCCTTTAACTCTATTAAGATCTCAGAAAAAGTAGCGTCTATACCCCGCCCCAAACTTTGGCTCTTATCACAATGCCAAGAAATTTTAATGCTGCCGATAATGGGGATTAATAGTTTGATACCTGCGTTAATAACAACAATTTTGCTCATTTTAGAAATTTATTTATTTAAATGGATTTATTTAATTTAATTAATTTATTTATTTAAATTTATTTTAATAATTTATTTATTTAAAAAATTTTAAATTTATTTATTTAAATTTTATTTATTCAAATGTTTATTTATTTATTTAAATGGGGGCGTAGCGCTCATACAAGCGTTAGTGATTCCGGTGTTGATGAGTTTCATACATTTTAGTGATTCCTGCACAGCGAGTTTCGTAGATCCAGTGATTTATTTATTTTTTTTTTTTTTTTTTAATGGGCGCTCAGCGCTTATACACGCGTTAGTGATTGCGGCGTTGGCGACTTTCGTACATTTTAGTGATTCCTGCACAGCAAGTTTCGTGGATTCAGTGATGCTTTTTTTGTTTTAATGGGCGCGCAGCGCTCATACACACGTTAGTGATTGCGGCGTTGACGAGTTTCGTACATTTTAGTGATTTCTGCACAGCGACTTTCGTGGATCCAGTGATGTTTTTTTTTTGTTTGTTTTAATGGGCGCGTAGCGCTCATACACACGTTAGTGATTGCGGCGTTGGCGAGTTTCGTGCATTTTAGTGTTTCCTGCACAGCAAGTTTCGGGGATCCAGCGATGTTTGTCTGTCTGTCTGTTGGTTTGTTTGTCTGTCTGTTTGTTTGTTTATTTGTCTGTCTGCTTGTCGGTTTGTTTGTTCGTCTGTCTGTTTGTTCGTTTGTCTGTTTGTTTGTTTTTGTATGTCTGTCTGTGTGTTTGTTCGTCTGCTTGTTTGTTCGTCTGTCTGTTTGTTTGTCTGTTTGTTTTTGTCTGTCTGTCTGTTCGTTTGTCGGTTTGTTTGTTTGTCGGTTTAATTGTTTGTCAGTTTGTCTGTCGGTTTGTTTGTTTTTGTCTGTCTGTTTGTTTGTTTGTTTGTTTGTCGGTTTAATTGTTTGTCAGTTTGTCGGTTTGTTTGTTTTTACGTCTGTTTGTTTGTTTGTCAGTTTATTTGTTTGTCAGTTTATTTGTTTGTCAGTTTGTTTGATTTTACGTCTGTTTGTTTGTTTGTCTTTTAGTTTGTCAGTTTTTTTTATTTGTCTGTTTGTTTGTTTGCCTGTTTGTCGGTTTGTTTGTTTGTTTGTCTGTTTGTCTTTCAGTTTGTCAGTTTGTTTTTTATTTGTCTGTTTGTTTGTTTATTTGTTTTTCTGTCTGTCTGTTTGTCTGTTTGTAGGTTTGTTTGTCGGTTTGTTTCTTTGTCTCTCTGCCTGTTTGTTTGTTTATTTGTAGTATCGTCAAAAAACGGAAATCAAGAAACCATATCGTCAAGAAACCATAAGTTCCGTTTAAAAAAAGGAAATTATCGGCAGCATGGGGAATTTCTTGGGTGCATTTGTGATAAGAGCCAAAGTTTGGGGCGGGGTATAGACGCTAGTCTCAGAAAATACTTCCCGTGCTGATTTTACAGTATTTGTTTAAAAGTAAGTCTGTAGATGGCAGCACCAAAAGTTCAGATAGAAAATTCTGAATGTATATGACTTATTCCAAGAATTATTTATTCTACAGCTATAAAATGATTTGTAGCTATACTCAATCTTTTTTTCTCGCGGAGACGGACCACAAACATATGTTTGTGACTGTTAGGCAGGCCGCAACACACTTATAGAATACCCTAAAAATTGAATAATTAAAATAATAAGATAACAAAAGTAGTATTTATTACACAACAAAATAATAAAGTCAGAGGTGTGGGTGTGGATCCTTAGGGGTGCGCGACAGGTGCGGCCGCACAGGGTCTCGCGCCTGGACACAAAATATTTTTTTTTATAAAAAGAATAAGGTATAATAGAAAATCTCTAATATAAATTTATAATTTTAGTTAAGAAAAGATAGTGGTCTTGACATAAAATATAGCCTAAGTTGAACGAAGGACTTTGACCATCAATTTGCCACCATTACTTTTGAAATAACTTTATTAGTTCCAGAAATTACCCCCACAAACAAACGCTATTCCTTTATAATAGCTAGGGGGATCAAACCCTGGCTCTCCGGATCACAATATATAAGTGAAAATCATTCTATTTTATTAATCTTCCCAATAATATTTCTCCGATGAAAAGAAGTGACACCTAAATGGTCCTGGTGGCTAGAAATGTTATTAGAATGATTTGAGAAAAGAAAAAGGGATTTTATTTAAACATCAGTTAGGTGGCAGATTCATTGCAACATCGGGTTGCTTTTCGCTCAACGACGTGGTGTCACTTGTATATCTTTCAGGAAAATATAATTCAAAGACACATATACGAACTCTTTCTGACCATTTCTTTCATTTGTTGCGACACTTCTGAGAGGAAAAAAAACAGATATAACAGCGAGATAATGCACTTATCCACATAAGTCTAGAGAAAAAAAAATTGTTCTACAAGAAAGACATTGATTTTTTGCAATGGCAGCTCAGAAAACCCGATTTAAATTCTATCGATAACTTATGGAGAGATCTAATAAGGCGAATTTACAAAAATGGCAGGCATTTTTCTTCAGCATAAGAACTCAGACCTATAACTGAAGACGAATGCTAGGACAAAAATAACCCCGAAACAAGGGCGGATCTGGAGAGTCCTCAAGGGGGGGGGGCGATTTTAGAAATTTGGAGACTCGACTTTAATGCGTGGGTCGGAGCTAATTTTGTCACTGCGGGTTATGTTGCTTCTATTTTTTGCTGCGGGTCGGATCTGGGTCCGGTTAACTTCTATTTTTTGTGTGGGTCGGGTTTGGGTCAGGTCGACTTCTTTTTTTTTTTTTTTTTTTTTTTTTTTTTTGCTGTTGGTCGGGTTAACTAATGTTTATGCTGTGGATCGCATTAGCAGGTGCAGTGTTGAATTCAAACATTTTTCTCCGGGAGGGACTTTTGTGGTTCCGGGGGGGACACAATGGAGTTCAGGGGAGAAATTACACTTTTTTATGATTGAAAACACAAAATTTCAAATTTTCCTGGGGGGGCATTTGATAGCTCCGGGGGCATGTCCTCCCGGCCACCCCCCCCCCCCCCCTGAATTCAACACTGATGCAGGTGTTTTTATTCAGAAAGTATGGCGTTATCCATTTTTTGATGCAAGCAATTTAAGAAAATATTGCCAAAGTTAGAGTTTTGAATAGAATTTCTGGAAGCGACAGGATGAGAAGGTAGAAAAATCTGCAACCATTTTAGAAGAATCTCTTATATCTCAAGAAGGTTGTACAAGTATCTTATTTACCAAAAATGAAAATCGATATTCGATTTCAAATCCCAGTCTTATCAATTTTATACTTTTACAGTTAAAAATTAGTCTGAAAATGTGTCAAGCTTTCGTTGAGAAGTGAATTTAAGAACGATCAAGAAGTATATATCCAAAGACTGCGTTTATATAAGTTATTTATTGCTATTAATAATTTTACAAATCATATTGTGTGTCCTACACATCTTGAGAACAATTAAGTTTAGGTTCAGCCCGGCTCCTCTATACGTAGAAAAACAATGCAAGCCTGATCTTGGGCCAGCACGAGTCTGCGAAAATAATATTAAACCCGGGTTACACACAATGTAACTGTTCGATGCTGATCTCTGCATTGTAAAAGTTACATTTCTGTATTGATGTTGCCAAACTAGCATCGGCTGGTGACGCACATTTATACTTATTCTCGTTAAATCCATAACACAGGTCTGCAATGGTTTTCCTCTTTGAAATCTGAGTAACATTTTCTATAGTTTCTGATGTGCTGATTACGAGAAAAATAATAAAAAAAAATCCATCACGTCAGGATTTTTTGAAATTGAATATTTAAGATTTTTCTGAAAAATGTCTGAGCGTCTACATTTTAAAATTTATAAAACGTCATTAAATTACTTCAGCTTAATTTTTATTGCATTTAATTAGTGTAAGGTGACATAGAAATTACTTCAAAACAGTAATTTGTTAATTACTACATAATAAGTATAAGTAATTCACATTAACCATGTTGAAAACGGGTCATTTTGGCTTAATTTAGTAATGAGCTCATTAATACATAATGATTAGGTAATATAACCTAATTGTTGTAAATATTAGTCGAAAAGGGTGTAATAAAGATAAAACAAAGGGTTTTTGTATAAGTACCCGCACTGATTTAGAAAATTAACAGTTGAAGTGTGCATCTTGCAACACACAAAGTTTTTCTGCGGTTTGCAGGCGGCGCCTTTTAAGTCCGTAGGCAGCGCGTCTGATGTTAACGAGCTTTCCAGTTCAACTTCAATCCAAGTGTAGGACGGGAATCTTTCCCTTCAGTAGGGTTTAAGATAGGGATCTCCCTGACAATTGTATCTCCCTCGTTTTGTATTGTCAGTAAACCCCAAGTGGGGAGTAACAAAAGGGAGTTCCAGGAAAAAAGTTTAACTTCAGAGTAGTTATGTTTGTCTGGTCCTTAAAGACCATGTTAAAGATTGCTACTTTAGTTGTTGTGACATAACTGGATACAATTCTAAAAATAAAAGGGACATAAACTATCCAAATGTCTCTTCAGTTACGCCTGCAATTTTCGGCGATTCAAAAATGGTGCAGCCCCCGTTTCCGACTATACAAATTGAAGATTCTGACTGTGATACAGATGAACAGGATACCAATCTGATCCTGAATTTCAAGTAGATTCTAACGAGTGTCAGCTCTTTTCCCAGTCACATTTAAACGACTTGACAAGAGATTTGAATCTCCCCAAAGATGCAGCGGAACTTCTCAGATCACGACTGAAAGAAAGAAATATGCTTGCCCCGGATCACGATTAAAAGAAAGAAATATGCCTGCACCTGGTACTTCATTTTCATGGTACCGTCACAGAGAAAAAGATTTCCTTCCATTCTTCGCTGAAGATCAAGATTTAGTGTACTGTAAAGATATTCCACGCTTGACGAAAATGTACGACATTGAATACGATCCTATAATGAGTAGAGATTGTTACTTCCCAGAAAATCTAGGAGCCGTTAGCGAAGAACAAGGCGAAAGATTTCACCAAGATTTGAAAGAGCTAGAAGTCCGGTACCAAGGAAGATGGAATACTAGCATGATGGCGGACTACTGCTGGTTGTTGAAGCGCGACGATCCAAACCGGAAATTTAAGCGAAAATCGTACAACCGAAGTTTCCAGGAAAAAAGGATCAGGTTCCACAAATAAAATTTACATGTAATTTAGATCCGTAATAAGTTATTATTATATTTTAGTTGTTTTTTATGTTAAAAGTAATGTACTTTTTTAAATATATATTTTTTATGCGAAAACTTGTGTGTTTGGTTTTTTTTTTCTATTTTCTATCTGTATCTTTTTTTTGAAAAATCTGAAGGTGGTGGAAAAAAACTAAGTACATATTCGTAATCAGCGCACCAAAATACCCTAGAATCAGCTCTCAAATTCTTGAGAGGAAGTTATGACTCTCAAATTGCAGGCCTGTGTAATCATTGAAAATAGCTCATATTTTAACGTTCCTGCTTAAATCTTTATAAAGGGCCGTAGGCCCGCTAATTTTTTTTTTATCGGCCCGGCCCATATGGCCCGTTCTTTTTTTTTTTTTTTTTTTTTTTTTTTTTTCTGGCCAACTCGGTTTGTTTATTTTGTCCCGGCCCGTTGGAAAAATTATTCTAATTTTGCTAGCCCGTAAGAAAATTCGAAACCATTTCGCCAGCTATGCCGCATATTAGCAACCTTTACATGGATACAGACATGGGAAAAAATTCTATGCTGTAATTGGCTGATCGGTTCTGTCGAAATTTAAAGGGCATTGTCTTCCACCCCTTTAACCGAAAATGAAATGGCGTTTGTTTAGTTGATACTTGTCGTAGAAAAGTTATTCTTCGGATCAGTATGATGGATAAGACTACATTATATAAGACTACGTCGTAGAAATAATTTAACAAAATTTCTTCATATATAAATTTTTACAATTTTTATAGTTACATAGACATGTTTCAATGTATTTATAATTCTAATATTTATGTGAACATAACTTCATGCCGAAACGTTTTTTATGCATCTTTAAAAATATAAAACTAGAAACATTTTCATTTTTTAATGTAAGTTTGCGGTTCACAGATGTAGCTGACTAAAAAAAATGTCCATTCAGTATAATTTTACACAAATAAGCAATGGTTGCACAAATCACGAAATATTATAGTCATACAAAAAAGAACGGTTAAAATTACTTTAATTTAGAAGAAAACAGGATGTTTCTTGAAGGTAGTAGAATGATTGCATTTATGGTTAAAATGTCTGCTTCATTCAAAATTGGTTATTATAACCAATGAACTAGCAAATATGCACTTGAGATTGAAACGAACTTTACACTTTACACCCTTCAAGCCCATCCCAGCTGGATTTTTTTTACGTAGTATTAAATAAAATAAACTAAGTTTCGTATAGCAATAACTTCATATTGTTGCAGTTACGTTGTGAAAATGCAGATAAAGAATTTTAAATGATCATCTAGCTAATGTTTGATTTTTGAGGATCATTCGATTTTGAGTCGTTTAATCGGACTGTATTACGATGAAACAAAAACGAATAATTGTCCAGAAATTGATATTTTTTTCTTTGAAATTTCTAATTTGTATAAATAAAAATTTCATGATTACAAGTCTATGGTATCGAACCTCATAAAACCATGCTATTTTGTTGTTCTCTTTCTCTTGCACTAATGCGAAAAACGTGCTTGTGATGTATGACATTGCTCTATAACATTAGCCAATCACAGCGCAGAATTTTTTTCCATGTCCGTATCCATGTAAAGGTTGCTTATATGCGGCCCGGACCCGTGCATACTTCTAGGCTGGGTCGGACAAGGACCGTAATTTAGCTTTTATTCCGAGCCGAACCCCGACCAGAATTTTGTTCAGTGCGGACTAGAGATAAATTCGCGCTCTTATTCCACAGCCCGATCCCACCTGAGCCAGAAACATTTTGCGGCATCAAGAGCAAAAGCCCGATAATGAAATTATACAGCAGGAAAAAATTGCATAATACTTATAAAAAAATTTCCAAAAGTAATTATTTTAAAACTATTTTTTATATAAAAATGGCTGTTACGAAAATTTAAATTTAATATTATCAAAAGAACAGTTTGGTATAAAATAAAAATGTACTTTACACATAAAAGGATTCTTATATTTTGTCTCTGTTTTAAGAAGAAAATATTATGGACATGTTAGTGAAGTATGTTTCCCGAATAAATGCATGGAACTAGTACTGTATACTATCTGTCAAATCGAACAACATTTTTAAATTTTCTGCAAAAAATGCACATTTTAACTATAACCATTTCATACTTCATAACAAGCCTTCGTTATAGGCATGACCCAGGACCCAGAAAATAACGTTAAATTAAAAATTTTAAAGTTCAACACTTTTACAGGAACAGAGGAAACACTGCTCGATGGGAAGAATATGGTAAATACATTTACTTACAGCTACGGCATCAGCAGAGATCCCAAAATGAATGATAATTAGTACAGTTACTTCCATATGAAGAGCGATTACAACTTGTATACGTTGTATACACGAGATATTTAAATTATTCGGTAATCGCAAACTAAATTCAGAAGAAAATATTTTTTTCGCGTTAGATGTCTAAATAATAATAATTATAAACGATCCAATTGCAAAATAATCTCTGCTACAAACAAAAATCGAACTAAAAGCAAATTCATTATTCCCGCCTTTTTTTTTTCGTAAGCGCCAGAACGTCGGTCGTCGGCAATGCTTGAACATACATATATAGATGTAGATATGACTAATTTCTATCTTTCTATGACTAATTTTTTTTTTTTTTTTTTTTTTTTAGTAGCTTTCAAATACTAAAATAGAAAAAAAAATGTGCTTCACTTTCATTTTGATGAAAATAGCCAGACATTGATTTGAAAAGGAATAAGAAATTTTTAAATGGAAAAATGTTTTTTTTACTTTTTTCTATTCGCCGATAAATAAAATTTTCAGGTTTCAGAAAAAATGACTCCGACACCCTAGACCAGCCAGGAGTGTAGTCGTAAAAATAACAGAGGATATACGCTCAAGGCAGAGGGTATATTCTAGAGTGTGTACACTGTTAGCTTTCTTGAGAAACAGAGAGTATACGGTGTTCCTTTAAAAAATCCAGAAGGTATACGGCGTATACCCCCGTGTACTCTCCACTACATCCCTCAGACCAGCATAAAGAGCCTCGTATCGGACACGGACTCAGTCTAAACATGTCTCCTCTCTAATGCAGACATCTAAAAAGAATGACTCCACAACCAGACACAGACCGACCCTCGCGAAATAAAAAAGGCACGCCTCAGGGTGGGCCGCGCCGGATTCGAGTTAGGATTTAACTCATTTCCTGCGAGGATGCATGCCTTTTTGGGAAACTTTTATTAGCCCAAGAGGGAAGGACAATCATCCCTTCGCCCCCCCCTCCTTAGACTCGCCTTTGGTTCCGACCCAAATCTGAAGAAAAATAATGATCACGATACGGCCTGGGTCTGAAAGCGAGAAGACCTGACAAAGCCCGAGTCTCGCGAATTTAAAAAGGCGCCACCCGGGGCGAGCCGCGCCGGACCGGACTCGAGTTAGGCTTTAACTGATTTCATGCAAGGATGCATGTCTTTTTGGGAAACTTATTAGCCCAAAAGGCTTCGCCCACGCCTTAGATCCGCCATTGTACAGGACAGAGCCTGAACTTGAAAATTTTGGTCAGTGTATACCTTAGTAGGGAGGGAACCCATGACAGGCCCGACCTGGAAAAAACAGTGTGGCTCGATCCAGCTCTGCAAAAAAAAAAAAAAAAAAAAAAAAAAAATAAGACCCGACCTGATCCGATTTTGAAAGTGTAAAGACCTGAGAAATCTCAGTATAAATAATTTAAGACCGGCGCGGCCCGAGTTTAGGATCAACAACTTTTCCGTGCGGCCATCTAATGTCGTTCTGAAGCCCCTTATTGGGCTCAAGGGGAGGGATCGCCCCATCACCCCCCCCCTTAGATCCGCCATTGCCCCGAACTGAGCCAAAAATTAATGATGTCAAGGAATGATGGAATATTTGCAATCATTAATCTCCCCCATAGGTGGCTGCATAACACATTAAATATCTAGACACACGGACACGGCAATGTGTCAGCCAAGTTCACAAAGTAAAAGGCGACACACCGGCCGTGGGTTAAATTACCCGAACCATTTCGAGCCACTTTTGACCCCTCAATAACTTACATTCTATTTGACCTACACACTTGCAATTTTTTGTGTCGTGTAAGACCATCTTCTAATTTCCGAATCCTAATTTTTTTTAAAAACCTTTTTACCGTTCACGAGAAATTGACGTCTGAAAACCACTGTTTTTACCACTGACTCACTGACTCACTCATAGAAATGTTTGACTACTTCCAGGTGACTTAGGAAGTTGAAATTTGGTGTGGAGGTAGGTTATTGGATCTATAAATAGGAAAAAATCAGAAATCCCCATTAATTAAACATTAATGGTTGGTTAGAGGATAAATTATTGGATTACAATGGAAGTTTATGAGAATTTCACAAAATACCAGAAATAGTGCCAAGTTGGCGTCACTTTTGGCGAGTATCAGGGCTAATCTCTGAAACTACCGAACCGATTTCAAAAGTAATAGTACCAAAATGATAGTATTCGCCCCGGTTCAAACATAGACTATACCTTATGTCTGTGCCACTAACCAAAAGAGGGTTCAGAAGCGAAAAACATTCTAAAAATGTGATTTTTGTTTTACTGAAGGACCTAGAAGCACAAAATTTGGCATGTTAATTATTTATAAGATATAAATGATCACTAATGACATTTGCTAAAACATATCAAATTTAAATGGGTGAAAATCCGCGAAGAGCGTTCTAAAATGTGCGAAATACCAATTTTAAAACAATCTCAGCAAACAACAAACCGATCTTAAAAGTAATGATATCAAAATGACGATGACAGTCTTTGCTCCAACATAGGATACATCTTATGTCGATTACACTAACCCAAAGGAGGTAAAAAAGCAAAAATCATTCTAAAAATGCGATGTCTGTATATTAAGGGACTGGACTAGAAACATAAAGTTTGGCATTTTAGAGTTTATGGGAATTTCGCGAAATATCAGAAATAGTGCCAAGTTGGCGACACTTTTGACGAGTATCGGGGCTAATCTCTGAAACCACCGAACCGATTTAAAAATTAATGATACCAAAATGATGGTATTCGCCCCGGTTCAAACATAGGCTATATTTTATGCGTATACCATTAACCAAAAGAGGGTGAAGAAGCAAAAAACATTCTAAAAATGCAACTTTTGTGTTACTGAAGGACCTAGAACTGTAAGATTTGGCATGTTAATTATTTATAAGATATAAATGATCTCTAAGGGCATTTGATAAAAAATACGGAATTCAAAAGTGGTGAAAATGCGCAAAAAGCGTTCTAAAAATGTTCTAAATAGGGATTTTTAAGCAATTTCGGAAACAACAAACCGATCTTAAAAGTAATGATGCCAAAATGATGGTGATAGTCCTTGCTCCAATATAGGCTATATCTTATGTCGCTTCCACTAATCCAAAGGGGGTTAAAGAGCAAAAAGCGTTCTAAAAATGCGATGTCTGTATGTTAAGGGCCTAAAAACATAAAATTTGTCATGTTAATTAATTGTAAGATATTAATGATCACTAAGAACATTTGTTAACAAACACAAAATTTAAAAGGGGTAAAGATGAGCGAAAAGCGTTCTAAAAATTTCCCAAATAACAATATCTAAGCAATCTTGGGTAGTTAGCGAACCGATTTAAAGAAGAAAAAAATGCCAAAATGATGGCGACAGTCTTTGCTTTAACAAAATTATTGGATAAATTACCAGATTACAATGGGAATCTATGGGAATTTGGCAAAATACCAGAAATAGCGCCATGTTAGTATGACTTTTGGTGCGTAATTTTTGTCGTTAATATAGCGATATTTCGCCAAGTTGGCTACAAACGTTTTTGGTCGGCGAAATAATCAAGTACTACCCAATCACGCAAAAGAAACATCCTTATTAGTGGAATTTAAAGAAACATAAGCAGCCCTAATGTTAAATTCTTAAATTTGACTGAAAAAAACAGTGAATAAATGCAGGAAAAAGCTGAAAGATTAATTAATATTAAATAAAACTAATTTAACTAATTTAACCTATTTATTTCAAAAAGGAAACTAATATCTACTTATTTGACAAAAAATAATGATATCCTATCAAAAACATGAATGTGAAAAAATGCCAAGTTCGTTAAAGGTTTCGCTCATAAAAGAAGTGATCTGACAAAAAATAATGATATCCTGTCAAAAACATGAATGTGAAAGAATGCCAAGTTCGTTAAAGGTTTCGCTAATAAAAGAAGTGAGATCTAACTGCAAACCAAGTTCTTTCGGAGCTCCTTAAATCATAACTCCTGTCATGCATGATATTATTCAATTGCTTAAAATGATTTGTTATGTTACTTGTTATTCAATAGAGCGACTTGGCAAGTTTTCAGCTACCAACTTTAATCTTTGAGTCTGAGTACAATTTAATCTAGAATCTGATTGGCAAAGATCTAGTCAATCGAGTGTTCGAATAAGTATATTGAAGTTAAGGTACTGATAAGTTAAGGAAGGGATCAACTTTAATTTCTGATAAATTAAATAGAAAAAATTGAATAAGAGAAAACTTGCTAAGTCGCTCAATTGAATAACAAGTAACACAACAAATCATTTTAAGCAGTTGAATAATATCATGCATGACAGGAGTTATGATTTAAGGAGCTCCGAAAGAACTTGGTTTGCAGTTAGATCTCACTTCTTTTATTAGCGAAACTTTTAACGAACTTGGCATTCTTTCACATTCATGTTTTTGACAGGATTTTATTCTTCGGTTACTATATTGAATTTATTTTACTGTTCTGAAGTTTTTACACAGGCAAAAACAGAGATTTTTTGTATAAATACTTTATTTTCGTATAAAATACTCGCAGTTAAATTTTGCTAACGTTTTTATTAGCTTTTCAGCCTGATGATACATATTATAAGGAAAAAAGTTTCATTTGTTTAGAAATTTATAAAAAAAATTGATACTTTTTGCTGTCTTTATAGTTTTTACACGCGCTGTAAACTTGATTGTATTATTAGACTGAACAATTTTAATTAATAACTTACAAGGAAGGTCTCCATACAAGCATACTCAGAAAATTCTGAAAAAAATTACAGAATGTTCTTCTCGTGTGGATATATACGTTTATAAAAAAGTTTTTGGCGGAACCCCGATAGAACGTTCGTAAAAAAATAATGACCATTTCTTTTATTTGGCGATTTATCGTCGGTTGGCGGTGAAAAACAATTTCAAAAAGTACTTTTTTTATGTCAAATTCTTTTTAAGGTAAAAATGTTTCATCTTGAACTTGTTTAAAGAAATGTTATTTTTATAACGTTAGTTTTGCAAGCTTTAGTTTGTTTTAACTATATTTTTGTCATAATGTATTTAGGATGAAAATTAACTGTGAAATTTTATGAATTAAAACAAAATTTAAATTATTTAAAAATGTTTCATTCTCAAAATTAACTCCAATCTAATTGAGCATTGTCGATTCAATTTTGTTGCTATGAAAACAAAAAGTTCTCCGATATTGTAATGCATTACTGCAGCATTCTTCATCTGGTCTTTGTTTTGTCATACGCTAGTTTAAATATATGAAAATTTACTTTTCAATATAAATTTATCTATACTAATATTATAAAGAGAAAAGATTTGATTGTTTGTTTGTTTGAATTGAATAGGCTCCGAAACTACTTGACGGTTTTGAAAAATTCTTTCACCGTTGGAAAGCTACACTATTTCCGGTGAACATAGGCTAATTTTTAAATGATTTATTCAAATATTTTCCTTAATAATTCAAAATTTCATTATTTTTCATGCAGAATCAATTAAAATTTTTCCGATAAAAAATAACCATTTTCTTTCCCGTTGCCAAAAAAATCAAAATATGGACAATAATTTCTCCTCGGCAATTAATTTTTAGTTGAACAGTATCCACGTGAAAAATTAAAATAAAAAAATTAAAAGGAAAATAAATATGACGTCATTTATTATATTATCGGAAGTTTTGTTTGCACAGATATCATATACACACCGAGGTAACTAATGGACACTAAATTAATGTTATTTTGCCTGGCATGGCAACTCGACTATTGTTATTTAATTATTAATAAAATGTTTTTTTATTTCCTTTCTCTTCTTTAAAATTATGTAAACTGTTTTGTTCTATACTTATTATTTAAATACTAATTGTTATTATTTTTTAAATAATAGAAAATAATTTAAATATATATATGCAACTGGTATTCGAAAACGATTTTTCCGCCAAATTAATCAAAAATTATCGATCATATAATTATCGATCTTTTAGATCATAAATCCGATTACAGAAAATTAGTCAGATAATTTATGTTTTTTTATTATGAAACAGACGAAGAAAAGAAAATTTACTATTGCTGCCCGACTGGAGAATTAACTTTGATGTTATTTTAAAAAACTATCGAAATGGCGAATTTTTAATTATTTGTTTACGTTTTTTTGTTTATATTATTGCAAACATTTTTCCACTTTTATACACGCATCACCTTGGCGTGATTTTTTTTATGATGCCAATTTGGAGAACACTGCGTTTTCAAATACCAATTACATTTATATTACTCTTATTTATTTTCTATTATTTTAAAAAGGAAATAATAATAATAAACTAAGTCAATAAATAATTATGGAACAAAACAATTTATTTAATTTTAAAAGAGAAAAGAAAAATAATAAAATAATTTACTCAAAAATAATCAACTAATACCGGATTACCACGTGAGGCATAAAATCGCAATTTGCTGCAATCGCGCCAACGGGATCCGTAGATGACACCTGCCCTACATATTATTGGCAATATTATTGTTTATACAATTTGTTTATATAATTTGGTAATACTTGATAATCCCATCGACCATTGGACATTAAATTTGTTATACGTAATTGTTACTTCATCAACCAATTTTAATTCGATGTTTATTTGTATTTCTATTAACATTTTAGTAATTTATTGATTCTTTGGTTATTTAAAATAAAAATTATGTCCATTTGTATAATTTGGCGAAATTGATTCTCGGAATAATCAAGCAGTCGAACAAAAAACTATCGTCAAGCTATAACATTAAATGCCAATAATGGATGATCGTAAATTTCACATTTATTTGAGGACAAACATGAAATAAGTCTGGGACATTTGTAACAATATCATTTCTAGCACTTCTAATGTTTGACACTAAACATCATAATGGAATCGATTACAGAAGGTAGAAAGATTTTATTAGATGCTAACTAAAGACTTATTTTTCTACAAAATTTAGTCATCAAGATTATTCTGATTTAACGGCTACATGTTAGCAACTGTTTTATAAAAGGAAGAGGCAGTGAAACTAATGTAATTTTAATGTTATTCAAATAATACAGCTTTAAAACATACTTTTTATGCTTCATTGTTCTACTAAATATAAAAGTGAAACACCCTTCTTCGTCTGCCACCCCCACGGAGGGCATCCTTTCCTTAGAGCCTATATCCCACGTGTAGATAAATGGCCGTCATAAATACAAACAAACAAAAACTTTTCTTTATCTTTCAATAATTCTTTACATTTTTTACTCTATGTATTCTTGCTGGAACAGATTAAGGTAGATAGGAAACTACAGTAGACCTACTAGAAGAGGACGTTTATTAAAAAATGTAACATGAAATGACATTGTATGTAGGCTACCAGAACTACACATAGTGCAAGTTCAGATGTCGGGATTTTAAGAACTAAGAAATGATAATGTACAATCCGAAAGTTAATAGAGTTTGATAATCAATCTCACTAATCATTGCAATGCCCTCTAATGTAATAGTGTGATGACTCGAGAACATTTTGATTCCTGTTGTCATAACGGCCTCATGTTCATACGAAACTCTACTATAAATGATAAAATAAAAGAGATGGTGCTTAATTGCCCAAATTTTCGCCAAGACTTACAATAGTACAATATTGCAATGACGTTGGCATGATTTTCAGCAATACGGAAGAACATTCCAGGGTGGTCTATACTGCTTTAAAATAAAATTTTTAAATCACCATTTTTTTTTTTTTTTTTTTTTTTTTTTTTGTCAAGGTTCGTTTGGAAATATGGACCAGCGAAGCGGGCATAGCCTGCTAGTTTGTTATATAAGAAATTATTTTTAAAGTGATAAAATTAAATAACTGCAGCAAAAGCAACAGAAATATGTAATATAAAATACATCTATATGTTAAACTCTCTCATTGTTCTAATTTAATTCCGTTAAATACTATTTACACGTATTCTAAAATTTAATTGACAAGAAATTTTCAGGTACATTAAAATCGTTTGCTTTTGACGAGGAAAAATGCGGCTCGCCAAATTGCGTGACGCTTTCGTCTTTTCGCGCCAACTACTCGAAAGTATTTTATTATTTAACTGAGTTTCTTCTGTAATTCCGCAGCTAAATTTGACTGATGCTTTATTACATACATGAGTAGTTTAATCAGTATTTTTTTTTCAAAAAATTCTGAGTATGCCCAGTATGGAGACCTTCCTTGTTAGTTATACTTTCGTAAGGTCTTCAATGCCCGAAATTTTCCGGCCCGAGACCGTCTCAACTCATAGAAAGAAAAGTTTGGCCCAGTCAGGTATAAAAGTTAAAGCTTCTAGTCCAGGCATTAAGTGCTCAAAAAGGACAAATAAATGCAAGTTTTGGTGTAGTTTTCATTTTTGTTTCCCTCTATGTTTTTTCGGTCGCTGAACACGAATCTGGCATTATCCAACAAAATTTCTCCCCGGAAACACTTTTTTTGGCAACAAAACGGCTTTTTTTCGTTTTTTCTAAATAACTTCAAAATTATGCATTTTACATAAAAGTCATCAATACACAAATTAAAGAGCACAAAATTTCCTACATTTTATGTATTAAAAGCTTTTTCTCTGATCAATGGCTTAGCCGTGAGAGAGCCGCAAAAATGGGTGTGAAAAGCAAAAAAATTCTGAAAAACGTGAATTACAGCACCGTACGTCGATGAAACATGAAAAACAACCATTTTACGCAAATTTTCCCCACTTAATAATACTAAATATATTATTATTGACTATATTTTATTAATCTGATGTTCATTGTTTCTTTCATAGCTAAAAAATAAATAACAAGTAAGAAAAATCATGCGTTAAGCATAGATTATGAAGCACTTTCCAACACTTAATGAAATCTTTAACAAAACTTTGTTATTTAGGGAAATAATAGTGTATAGCCAAATGTACCCAAATATGTATTCCAGTACGTTTGAACAGCTCTATATTTCATATGTCAGTTGATATAATGGGAAAATTTAGTTTAGCAAGAAAATACCCAGTAGCTTAAAATTTCTTTTTCAGCAATTCATACTATTAGATGGAAACATACTTGAATAATTTTGTTCAGCCCTGTAGTTTACATTGTACCTTTATTACACGTCTGCATTAGGCTAAAATTTATTGTAAACTAAAACACTTTTAAAACAACTGAAATCACATTCGCATAAATCATCATTCATAAGCGTCCATGTACCGAATTCTTTGCGTGGCCCTGTATATCCTTTTATCTATATTATGCAAACATTTGTCAGTAAATTGAGTGTAGCTCAGCGTAAAAATGCATAGCTTATTTAAGAAACACGCTTAAATGATTTACGCTCATATTCAGTAACGTTGGTGAGCTCTTTTGGGTAACCCTGTATATCAACTATAAAATTTATACACACCATATAATGTGCATATATTTAGCGAAATATAAACGCGCATATCATAATTAAAATGCATTTCATCCCTCCATCAGCCATCATCGGACACATATACGGTACTTCGGAAAGAATATACTATTTGAAATCTTTTGTATGGCCCTGTAAATGCTATGTACTTCATATTATGCAAGACAGTAGCATATAATTTATATTAAGCTTCGGTGACATATATCAATTTTATTATACATGAAAAAGCTTAATATATTTAAAATATGTCACACACAATTCCCCCTTTTACCATTATCTAATGGAATTCTTTTGGTTGGCCCTGTAAATAAATAATAGCTACATTTTCACCTTATATTTTATAGAATGCATATTTTAATGTTTAACAGGGTATAACATCTTTAAAATTCCTTTGAAACGATTTTTCCCCATAGGCCGTAATGTAATGGGAAACTTTTGATTCGCCCTGTAGATAAACTAATCATGGTAGAAACTTCATTTTCGATAGGACTTGTGCTAGGGTAAACGTCAATAACGTCCTAAAATTTCATGGCAATCCGAGTATATTAACGATTTTTCCCCATAGGCCGTAATGTAATGGGAAACTTTTGATTCTCTCTGTAAATAAACTAATCATGGTAGATACTTCATTTTCATTAGGGTTCGTGCTAGGTTAAACCTCAATAACGTATAAAAATTTCATAGCAATCCAAGCAAACGGGAGTTAGAGCGCGGACAGACGGCCATCCGGCCAGACCGACATACGGCCAGACAAACCGAATGCATAAACACTTTTCAACTTTGTTGAAAAGTGCTAAAAATGAGCATATTTGTGTTCAAAATCTTCATTTGCTATTACAAAATAATAGTAATAATATTTTCTTAATTTGACTTTTAAGTAATGTAAATAAAATATCTAAAGCAGGCTTTAACATATAAAAGCTGACACGGATTCCAGTTCTTAAAGTTCTAGAAGTTCAAAATGTGGGTGTGAAAATTAAAAAAATTCGGAAAATAGGAATTATGGCACTGTACATAGATTTAACATGAAAACTGACGATTTTTCGCAAAGAATGACTTTAAATGATACTGAAGATATTATGATCGACTATATTTTAAAATGAAGTTGCTAATAATAAAACCGAAGACTCATTATGAATTATTATTTAATAATAAATAATTATGTACATTAGTAAGTACATTTACTTAAAAAACAAAGTACTATTTCCGCTTTCTTTTATTTGAGGGTCCCTGGTTTTCACCGACATCTACAAAATAGAAAATAGACCTATGGAATTAGTGGATGTTTTTATAAATATCAATATTATAAATACAGTAAAACCTCTAAATAACGGACACCTCGGGAACGCAGAAATTGTCCGCTATTCGGAGGTGTCCGCTATTGGGAAAACCTCAGAAATACAAAAATCGCTAAGAAATGCTTAATATTTCATTAATTGACATTTATATGTTCTAAAACCTCAACTATAAGATTAATAAGAAATTAAAATTGTGTTTTAAGCAAAAAAGTTTAAACTAGGACTTCCCTCACAGGGATTAGTCTGAGCGATGTTGCTGAGAATACACATTTAAAAACTTGCGACAAGTAAAGAAAATGAGATGTTACCTTTAATTGGTAATCCATTGTGATAAAATATGATGAAAATAAGCATATTGAATCATAGAATTACAAAATCTTATATATAAAGTTGCATATGCTATTTTTATAAAAGAAAAGCAAACCATGCATGGATATAAAATTGGAAATACGCAAAATGTTAAAAGTAATACAGAAAATGAAACACCAAATTTTCCCACATTGGAAATATAACTTTTTGAAATGATATCATGAGCATAAACAGAAGCTCCGCACCGATTTGAGAAACTATAAATAACATAAACTATTATGTTTGAAGAGAATGGAGTGTATTTTATATGGTGTGAGATCCGTCTGAATAGTTTATATTGTTGAACATCTGTTTTCCATGGATGCCATGAGGTTGTCGATAAGAATTGTGGAATCCTTTTTTAAGAATTTGTCCTAAACGAGCATTTACATCTTATAAGTTACTGTGATGCCAAAGTTCTAGTTTCTAACCCCAACAGTATCCTAGAAATTGCAATATTCTCAATAAATTGGGTTTAAAACTTTTTCTAGAAAAAAAAAATGTTCAATTTGTGAATTTAATTTGTCGAATGTTTTAGAAATCGTTCATAACGAGAATATTATATCTTAAAAATTGCCACAAAAAATAAATAAATAAATAAATAAATAAATAAATAAATAAAATTAAAAATTAAATTTTTAGTCATATCAACATTAAAGAATTTTCAATTTTAGAACTTTTTTTGCTCGTGCACTGATAGTGATTATTGTTCCTACGCAAAATATAGTATATTTTCAGCAAATATGGTTACCAACATCTTTTGCCCACATTATTTTTTAAATCGGCTAGGTACTCCCAATGATAACGAAAAACACACAAACGTTATTGCTTTATAGCATAGAAATATAGAATCAAAAGCTATTTATCTTCTATTATATACATAAATTATCTAATTAGTGCTAGCAGATGCATTTTTAAATATACATAGGAGCTTTTCCATGCGAACTTGTTTGTCTGTTACACACTACGAGTTTTGGCTACCAGTATTTTAAAGCGAGAAAATGTGACTTAGTTTATCGAAGATATATCATCAATTGAAAAAGGCGAAGCAAACTTTTCGAAAATAACGGTGTCCAAAAAGCATAGCGATTTTCAGTTGTGTAACAGACTAACAAATTCGCATGGAAATCCCCATAGATCAATATAATTCTTCATTTTTCTTTTCTAAGTATTTCTTAATATTCATTTTTCATTTATTTGGTTTATTCAGTAAAAAACTCACTTTCTTAAGCCCGAATTACGTCAAACTTTTTATAAAAGCGCCAAAGTCCATATAACAGCGAAGTATTGTGAAGAGTATTAAATACAAGGTAGTAAGACACTTAGCCAAGCGCAGATAATAAATCGCCAAATATTGTTCTTTTCGCCCTCTCTCGAAATGGATTTTTTCCGTACATTTAAAAAACACGATTTTGAGTCGTCTTATTTAAAATTCAAATAAATAAATAAGAGGAAGCAATAATAGCATAAGTCAAAACATTTTATTTCAGCATCAAGGAGTTGTATCGTAGTTACACATGTGGAAAAAAGCTGCTTTTGGCCAAAAAACGTAGTCTCCACTAAATTTGAATCCGATTAAAAAAAGTACCGTGATTAATTAAAATGGTATATGTAAATGCTGCCAAGTCTCCGGTATTTTGTATACCGGTATTTTAATACAGAAAATGTTTTATTAAATTGGAACATTCTGCAGATTTAAAAAATAA
The DNA here is from genome assembly GCA_964019185.1 of Maratus speculifer. NCBI lineage: Eukaryota > Metazoa > Arthropoda > Arachnida > Araneae > Salticidae > Maratus > Maratus speculifer. Next base: position 309,254,730 of record OZ025289.1, read on the forward strand.
CATTTATTATAAGAAAATTCTGCTATGCAAAAAGCGGGGGCTTGGCATCTCTGTATAGGAATATTTCGTAATCTACTTTTTAACCTTAAAAAAAGCAACGACTATTTTTCGGGTACAAAAAGTATTGCTAATTGTTCCATTTTGCATACAAGGTACCGATTGTAATATTGATACATCTATGGTGATAAATTTCCAATAATTTTTCAAATCCCATTTATTTCATTAAAAATATAAATCTTTTATTCATTTAGTTTAAAGTAAATAGTTTTGAACTAATTTCATAATACTTTTGAAATATCACTTTTCATTGGCCATTTTTTAAAGCTTTTAGAAAATGGTTGTTTTCAGTCAAATATAGACTTTGGTCTGTCTGCATTTTATTTTATTATTATTATTATTTATAAATGGTAAAGAAATGTTAATGCTTAATCCATAACGTACATAATATATGACTCTGTTATTACATAAATCACCTTTTTATCATCCTAAAAATTATGTTTTTACTGATTTTTATTAACTCAATAGGAAAAATTTTGTGCTTTGAGCAATAGATGTCCGCATTTCATTTATTTATTTATTTTAACAAAATTCTTTGCATTTAGAAGAATTTTTATTTAAAATGTCTCTGTTAATAAAGAAGAAAGTTTCAAAAATAAGTTACAAAAACGAGTAGACGCATATCATCAAATATGGAAAAACGACGAATCCAAAAAAGACGTCGTATGAAATATCATCTTTAAAAAAAAAAAAAGAGGTCTGATTATCGAACCTACTGATTACAAAATGTGCATTACATTAAAAAAAATTAAATAAAATAAAAATACTGCAAATATTGTTTTTTTTCTTTTGTGCAGTTTTGGCTTCGAAAGGTGCGCTATGTTGCAAAAAGATATAAGCGGCTATGAAAACACACTTGGTAAACGTTCATGTTCAGTTTTACACATAAATACGGCACATATATGCCCTATACACACCAAGATAACTAATTGGTGCCAAAATGGCGTTCAGTTGCCTAACATGGTTATCTCATAAATGTTATAATAAATTGTTTGTTCTAAAAATATTATCATTTATTGGTTGTTATTTCTTTTTTTTTTTTTTTTTTTTTTAAATAACAGAAAATGTTTCATTTATTCCTTTTTTTTATTTTGAAATAAATAAATAACGTGTTATTATAGCATGTTATATGTATCTGGTAATCAGAACGATGTTTTCGCCTAATTGGCATAAAAAATGTCGCCAAACCCGGTGCTTATATCTCTAGTATATTATTTCAAGAATTTTATTTATGTATACTATAATTTTATTATGAATACTATAATTGTTTTTACATGCCACTTACTTCTTCTTGTATATAATAATAGGTAAGTAGCTCCTTTATGCAGTATAAATTGTATAAATCTTTAAAAAAAAACCTCCGTTGCCCCTTTTTTGATCGAATTAAAAAAAAAAAAAAAATCAATGTCTAATTCCAGTATTGCTCCCAGGAATTCATATACATATTCCAAATTTCAAAGTTGTATGCCAACAGGAAATGGGTGAAAAATGGGAAAAGATGTCACATATGCACCAGGATACATAATTAGCGTCAAAATGGCATTATTTTACCTGAGATGGTAACCCGGCTTTATTTATTTATTATTTGTTTATTTACTCATAAAATGTTTATTTACTTTCATTTCCCTTTTTTAATTATATAAAATATTTGTTTCTATAGTTATTAATTATTATTATTTTATTTACTGTAAGTTCTTTTTGATAATATAAAATAATTTAAAAATGTGTATGTAAGCGTTATTTGAAAGCGCAGTTTTCGCCAAATGGGGTTTGAAAAAAAATGCGCCAAGTCTGATGCGCGTGTGGCATCCGTGCCGAAAAATTAATGACCAAAGAATTGTGTTACACACACAAACAAAATATCAGTTAAAAGAAAACATGCAATAAAAATAAATATAAAGAGAAAATGATGTCATAAAAGAAACTTTTTATTTAAAAACGTAATTGTTTCTAATTTTCACACGCGAAATATATAAAATATTCTTTTAGCTATCAAAAAATGCTATTAAGTTTTTATGACATTTTTTTAATATAAAAAAATAACAGTTTTGTTTTCCTGCATGATTAAATTTTAAAATGTTTTATTGCATTCAATATTTCTGAGTGCGTAAATGATTACTATTTACTCCATGTATTGATTCGGTTATCTACGAAAATATCCAGCTTGTGAAAATCACGCACACCAAATTTCTGTGACGTATGCAAATAAATTGTGCTTTTTTATCAGTTTTTTTAATATAACTTTTAAACTATTTGGAATTAATTTTTAAAAGTAGGTGCATTCACCAGATTACCTTCATAGGTATCTTCTGGTACAAACAGAATCGAAATCCGACAAGTACTTTTTGAGATTTGCTTGACGAAAGAATTTTTTTGACTTTTAATATCGTTACGTATCTCTGAGTATAAAGACTTCGCTTCGCTCAGACAATAAAATTGTGCACACCTTTAACTGCTGTTTATTACATTCTTTACGTTCACAAAAAAAAAAAATTACAAAAGTTTATATTTGCTTGCGATTACGCGTAATTTGTTTTTCAATGTGATGTTATTGGTCATTATAGAGTTCTGAGCTGGGATAGGGATTACACTTTTTGATCATTAAAAACATAAAATCATAAAATCTTCCGAGGGGGTACATAGATATTTGAATGCTCTGGAAGTTGTCCCTTCCAGACAACTACCTGAATTTAACAGCGAACGTGAAGGAGAAATTTCATCAGTCCACCCTCTACGTTTATCTGTAATCACAAAATTTGTGACACATTGCCTTGATAAATTTGGAGACTTTTTTACATCGTTTTTTTTTTCTTTTTTTTTTTTCATGTTAAAAAATACTTTTTCATCATTTATCGCCGAAAATAGTGTCCGCTATTCGGAATGTCCGTTATTCGGAGGTTAAACATACAAAAATTTAGGTTTTGGGAGTGGGGATTGGAAAACTGTCCGTTAAATAGAGGTGTCCGCTATTCGGGAGTGTCCGTTATGGAGATTTTACGGTAAAACTTTTTTTAAAATAGTAAATATTTGATACCTTGCGTCATGACTATTACTTACCCATCATACGTAGTATAGGGTAAGTCTTGCAATCGTTTTGAAAATCGATTTTTTTTTTTTTTTTTTTTTTTTTTTTTTTTTTTTGACGGATTTACACGTTTCAGATATTGGAGATTCCGAAAAACATATTTTTAGAAAAAACTAGTCGTTGGGGGCCACCGTAATACTTACCCATCATGGATACGTATATGAAAAAAAAAACATATGAAACTATTTATACAATGCATTGGAATTCATAAACAAAATTTAAATATTGTTAATATACATAGTAACGCTATATTAAAGAACTGCTGATGTACCAATTTCGACAAATTATATAAAACGCCAAACTACTCAAGTAGTACCGAACTGCGTAAAAGAAACATCCTTATAACTCCAAAAATAATAATTCTATTAACTAACAATTAATTGCGTCGGATGAAGCGTCTCATTTCCAATTGAAATATACTTCTGAATTGAAATTTGAATGATATACAGGGTCATGAAAAATCGAAGAACGTGGAAAAGAGGATTACAAATATCTCGGCAACTAATAATCCGATCGACTTCGTTCTATATGTAAAATGTGTGTTATTTTATTGCCTTTTACGTCCATTCCTTAGAACAAAAAAATTCGAAAATTTTTATATACCTTTCATCAGAACGAATTTTTCGAGAGTCCGAAAAAAATAGTTCCGGATAATCGAGGTTGCTGATATTAAATAGGGTTCGTCCCATTCTTACATACTAACTACATACAAAATTTCAAGTCTCTATCTCAATTTGTTCGGGAGATAGAGCGTTTACAGACAGACAGACAGACGGACGGCAAAAATTTTTTTCTAAAAATATGTTTTTCGGAATCTCCACTATCTAAAACGTGTAAATCCGTCAAAATTTTTTTTTCGATTTTCAAAACGATTGCAAGACTTACCCTATACTACGTATGATGGGTAAGTAAAAGTTTGCCGTCCGTCCGTCTGTGTGTCTGTCTGTCTGTCTGTCTGTAACCGCTCTATCTCTCGAACAAATTGAGATAGAGACTTGAAATTTTGTATGTACTTAGTATGTAAGAATGGGACGAAGCCTATTTAATATCAGTAACCTCGATTATCCGGAACTATTTTTTTCGGACTCTTGAAAAATTCGTTCTGATGAAAGGTATATAAAAATTTTCGAATTTTTTTATTTTAAGGAGTGGACATAATAGGCAATAAAATAACACAAATTTTGTATAAAGAACGAAGTCGATCGGATTATTAGTTGCCGAGATATCTTTAATCCTGTTTTTCACATTCTTCGATTTTTCATGACCCTGTATTTCATTCAAATTTCAATACAAAGATATATTTTAATTACAAATGAGACGCTTAATTCGATGCAGTAAATTTTTAGTTAATATGATTGTTATTTTTGGAGTTATAAAGATGTTTCTTTTACGCAATCTGGTACTTACTTGAGTACTTTGGCGTTTTGTATAATTTGTCGAAATGGGTTCATCAGCAATTCATTATAGAGCATATATATAGAACTATGTATATTAAAAGTATTAAAATCGTGTTTAAGTTTTCTTTTGGAATTACAATGCATTTTATAAATAGTTTACACATGTTTTTTTTTCATGTTTATATTATGCATACCTATGATGGGTAAGTGTTACGGTGGACCCCAACGACTAGTTTTTCCTCTTCCATTGGGTCCTCTGATTCATTGTGTGGGCAATCCATTTCCAGATTGGCTTCAAAGTCTAGCTCATCCTCTTCGTCTTGACACACAACTGCGATGTTGTTGCAGTTTCCGAAGCAAATCTTCTATCTGATATCTTTGCAAATAATTTTTGCTTCTGCTTCAACCACTCGCAGTCTCTCATCTTGATCAGATTTACATGTTTGCTGATACCATGCATTAGTCAGTGTCTTCCCACCTATATTCTTGAAACACACAATATACTTTTTTTTCTGATTCTTTGTGATCAGTATGTTGTCTCCATATCTCTCAATGACGTTAAACTTTACATTTCTCATATCAGGTTGATAACTCCCTGTAACCTAGTTTCATTAGCTCTTCCATGGAGAATTGACACTCGTCATCATGATTTTCAAGGTAATTGTATATGCTTTGCATTGCTCTGTCGATTGCCTCGGCAAATGGACCACGTTTCTTCTTTTATTGGACCTTCGACCTCCCATAAATATATTTAAAACATTTGATGTGGTATTGAGCATCTGCTGCGATCAAATCATTCACTGGTTCGATGCGCTAAATTATAGCCTGGACATAATCATCATTGCGAGCTCTTGCTGCTTTCAGAAATCCAATGTGTCACACACTGTATATAGTATTTATTGCGTTCGCTTGTGTTGCAATGAACTCTTCCGAAATGCACAGTCCAGATATAAAACAATCAGTTCGGAAATTAAACTGAAGAGTTGATGATCTTAAAATTTGAGAAGTGCTAGCACTTTGTTCCGCAACCTTTTTCACATAAGCAGTAATCATCCGTTCATTTACGTATGCTTTTCTACACTTAACATGCACATCTGATGAGGTTTCCCCCTTTATGAAAACTGCCTTTCCATCCTTTCTTTTTGTACTTGCCTTGATTAACGCTGCAATTCCTAGACTAAATTTTACTGACGGCCCCTCTTCTAAAGGAGAGTCACAAATAAAACACAGCGACATCGCGCAAAATCACTTTAGATGTTCACTATATTCACGAAGACACAAACAGTGAATTACTAAATTATAAGTAAGCAGTTGCATATGGAAACTGAGAGGAAAGTGTCCTCCTGATAAGCTAGTGATCTGTGCGACGCATATTTCTAACAGAGGCTAGACTGGTGGGGAAGGGGGAGGGGTAGTATTCTACTGAACGTGGACATGGGATGCGGGAGTGGCCGCTTGACCAACGTTATTTCACACTTGCACCCCTTCAATCAAGGGGGAAAGTGCAGATGGGTTCAGTTAAAGCCTGTTTTAGTTATTTTATTTACATTATTTAAAAGTCAAATTAAGAAATTATTACTATTATTATTTTGTAATAGCAAATGAAGATTTTGATCACAGATATACTCATTTTTATTTATTTTTTAGTTATGAAAGAAACAATGAACATCAGATTAATAAAATATAGTCAATAATAATATATTTAGTACTAGGACTTCCCTCAGAGGGATTAGCCTGAGCGATATTGCTGAGAACATAGATTTAATACTAAGTTGCAAAAAGTAAAACAGAAAAAATACGATGCTACCTTTAATTGACCATATACTGCCACAAGTTCAAATGACGAAAATGACCAAATTGAACTATAGAATTACAAAATATTCTATATAAATTCGCATACACGGTTAAAAAAGAGGGAAGCAAACTATGCAAAACAGCCATGCGAGGTTATAAAATTGAACGTACACAATATTTTAAAAGTAATGCACATAATAAAACTCTAAAATATCTTGTAGCGGAATTTGACCTCTTTGAAATAACGCCAAGAAGATAAACAGACACTTCACACCAATTTTAGTACGTAAAAATGGCACAAACCATGATGGTTGAAAAGAAAGAGAGAATTATTTATATGGTGTATGAACCCCTTAAATAGTAAATACAGAATAGTTAATATATATAACAGTATAATATCTATATCTGATTTATATTGATGCGATGAGGTTCTGGAAAAGAATTTAGGCTCTCTTTAAAAGTGGTACATAAAAATCGCGAAAACGCCAACAAAGGAATGCGATGGGTCGTTTGAATGTGTTTCAGATATGATCAATTGGATTTAAATAGGTAATGCATGCTGGCCACTACATACGCTGTTTTATTTTCTTTTCAAACCCATTCTAAAGGAGTTGAACAATATTTCGCTTTAGCATGCGTTAAAGAAAAGGAATTGGTAATATTTGTATTATAAGATACGACATGAGATTTGAATATCTCGTCTGCATAATCTTTGAGCTGTCAAAGTATCATCACAAGTAATTTAGAAATTTGATCACATTTTTTCAGCAAAACATGCAGGCCCAATACACCAGAGTGAACTCTATTATGCAGTTTTACCTAAATAAATCTTATACTATAATGCGAGCAAAAATTGTGTGTGTGTGTGTGGGGGGGGGGGGGGGGGGGGTAAATTTTATCTCAAAAACGGCTCTAACGATTTTCGCAAAAATTTGGATTTTACCATTTTCGGGCACGAGAAGATCATTGGACTAAGTCAAATGTTCGAGAAAATTCGATTATTGGGTCATTTTGGGTCATAATGGGTCAGGATTAAGTTATTTATATCTAGAGAACGTCTCAATCAATTTTAAGGAAATTTTGTAACCAATCGTTTTTTTGCACGAGAAAACTATTGGGCTGGGTCACATGTTCGAAAAATTTCGATTAGTGGGTCATTTTTGGGACATTATGGGTCAAGCCATTTTTATCTAAATAACGGCTCTAACGATTTTGACCAAATTTTATATTTTATCGTTTTGGATTAGAAGAAGACCATTGGGTTAGGTAACATGTTCGAGAAAATTCGGTTAGTGGGTCATTTTTGGGGTCATTGTGGGTCATGCTATTTTTATCTAGAGATTTTCTCACGCAATTTTGACTAAAAATTGCATTCTATGGTTTTCGGGCACGAGAAAAACATTGGGCTAGGTTACATGTCCGAGAAAAAATTTCAATGGGTCATATTGGGTCATTAAGAGTCTGGGTCCAGCTATTTATATTTAAAGAACGGCGTGATGGATTATAACGAAATTTTGTATGTAACAGTTTTTTGACATGAGAAAACTAATGGGCTAAATCACATGTTTGAGAGATTTCGACTATGAGGGTCATTTGTGGGTCATGATGGATCATAATGGGTCATGGTCAAGCTATATCTAAAGAACAGGTGGATCGATTGTAACGAAATTTTGTATGCAACATTTTTTTGGCACGTTAAAACCACTGGACTAGGTTACATATTCGAAAAATTTCGATTAATGGGTCATTTTGGGTCATTAAAAGTCTGGGTCAAGCTATTTATATTTAAAGAACGGCGTGATGGATTATAACGAAATTTTGTATGTAACAGTTTTTCGACATGAGAAAATTAATGGGCTAAATCACATGTTTAAGAGATTTCGACTATGAGGGTCATTTGTGGGCCATGATGGGTCATAATGGGTCATGGTCAAGCTATATCTAAAGAACAAATGGATCGATTTTAATGAAATTTTGTATGCAACATTTTTTGGCGCGATAAAATCATTGGACTATGTTACATGTTCGAAAAATTTCGATTAATGGGTCATTTTGGATCATAAAGGGTCTGGGTCAGGCTATATATAATTAAAGAACGGCAGGATCAATTTTAACGAAATTCTGTATGTAACAATTTTTAGAAACGAGAAAACTAATGGACTAAGTCACATATTCGAGAGCTTTCATTATAAGGGTCATTTGTGGGTCTTAATGGGTCAAGGTCAAGCTCTATCTAAAGAATGGGTGGGTCGATTTTAACGAAATTTGGCATACAACATATTTTTGGCATGAGAAAATCATTGGTGTAGGTCACATGTTCGAGAAATATCGATTAGTGGGTCACTTTTGGGTCATTCTAATTTTATCTAGACAACGTTTCGCGCAATTTTGACTAAATTTTCTATTTTATCGTTTTCGGGCACAAGAAAATCATTGGGTTATGACATATTTTTGAGAAAATTCGATCAATGGGTCATTTTGGATCATAAGGGGTCAGGGTCAAACTAACTATATCTAAAAAACGGCTTAATCGATTTTATCTAAATTTTTATCTAATGTTTTTCGGCATGCTAAAACTAATGAGCTAGGCCACACCTTCGAGAGATTTCGATTATAAGGGTCATTTGTTGGTCATGATGGGTCATGCTAATTTTATATAGAAAATGGTACTCACCATTTTGACTATATTTTGTATTATATCGTTTTTGAGCAAGAGAAAACCATTTGGCTTGGACACATGCTCGCGAAAATTCGATTAATGTGTCATTTTGGGTCTTAATGAGCTAGGGTCATTCTAGATATATATAACAACGACTCAATCAAATTTACCTAAATTTTGAAACAAAACGTTTTTTGTCACGAGAAGACTATTGGGCTGAGTCGCATGTTAAACAAAATTATATTAGTAGGTCATTTCGCTTCATTGCTGAATGCTGCCAAGCTAATTTTACCTAAAAAATGGCCTAAATGGTTTTGATTCAATTTTATATTCTACCGTTTTTGATTACCTGAAGACGATTGAGCTATGTCACATGCTTGATCAAATTTGATTAGTGGCTCATTTTGATTAATACGGGTCAGGGTCACGAGAATATGGCAAAAGCCAATAACTTGGTGATATTTGACAAAATATTGGCGACATATGGCCAAAAAATCGACTATAAAAATTACGAAAACCAAAACACGTATTTGGAGCCAAATGAAAGAATGCCTCCAAATTTGGCTATATCTAGCAAAAAATATTGTCTTTCAGAATGTGAAGAATTTTTTTATACATTCTTAAGAGGATTCGAGATGCATGGTTAAACCAATCAGAGTCGAGCTAAAAAGTGATTTAGATCGATGTCCTTTCGTTGTAAATTTTAAAATAAAGTAAAATTTATAAACATGGGCATAAAACATAGTTTTATTATTGATTGTTTTTCTAAATAATACTATTATAAACATGTTTTACAGAAATAATACAGAGTAGTGATACAGTGAAAATACTATATCGAGATTAACACAAAGTTAATTTTGACCGAGCTAAGCTCGGTCTCCCCTGCTAGTCTTATACTATAATGCGAGCAAAAATTGTGTCTGTGTGTGTGTGTGGGGGGGGGGGGGGGGGGGGGGTAAATTTTATCTCAAAAACGGCTCTAACGATTTTCGCAAAAATTTGGATTTTACCATTTTCGGGCACGAGAAGACCATTGGGCTAGGTCCCATGTTCGGGAAAATTCGATTACTGGGTCATTTTGGGTCACAATGGGTCAGGATCAAGCTATTTATATCTAGAGAACGGCTGGATGGATTTTAAGGCAATTTTGTATCCAATCGTTTTTTGGCACGAGAAAGCTATTGGGCGGTGTCACATGTTCGAAAAAGTTCGATTAGTGGGTCATTTTGGGGTCATTATGGGTCAAGCCATTTTTATCTAAAAAACGGCTCTAACGATTTTGACCAAATTTTACATTGTATCGCTTTGGATTACAAGAAGACCATTGGGTTAGGTAACATGTTCGAGAAAATTCGGTTAGTGGGTCATTTTTGGGGTCATTGTGGGTCATGCTATTTTTATCTAGAGATCTTCTGACGCAATTTTGACTAAAAATTGCATTCTATGGTTTTCGGGCATGAGAAAAACATTGGCCTAGGTTACATGTTCGAGAAAAAATTTTAATGGGTCATATTGGGTCATTAAGGGTCTGGGTCAAACTATTTATATTTAAAGAACGGCGTGATCGATTATAACGAAATTTTGTATGTAACAGTTTTTTGACATGAGAAAACTAATGGGCTAAATCACATGTTTGAGAGATTTCGACTATGTGGGTCATTTGTGGATCATGATGGGTCATAATGGGTCATGGTCAAGCTATATCTAAAGAACAGGTGGATCGATTTTAATGAAATTTTGTATGCAACATTTTTTTGGGACTATAAAATCATTGGACAAGGTTACATGTTCGAAAAATTTCGATTAATGGGTCATTTTGGGTCATCAAGAGTCTGGGTCAAGCTATTTATATTTAAAGAACGGCGTGATGGATTATAACGAAATTTTGTATGTAACAGTTTTTTGACATGAGAAAACTAATGGGCTAAATCACATGTTTGAGAGATTTTGACTATGAGGGTCATTTGTGGGTCATGATGGGTCATGGTCAAGCTATATCTAAAGAACAGGTGGATCGATTTTAACGAAACTTTGTATGCAACATTTTTTTGGCACGATAAAATCATTGGACTAGGTTATATGTTCGAAAAATTTCGATTAATGGGTCATTTTGGATCATAAAGGGTCTGGGACAAGCTATATATAATTAAAGAACGGCAGGATCAATTTTAACGAAATTCTGTATGTAACAATTTTTAGAAACGAGAAAACTAATGGACTAAGTCACATATTAGGGAGCTTTCGATTATAAGGGTCATTTGTGGGTCATGATGGGTCATGGTCAAGCTATATCTAAAGAACGGGTGTGGATCGATTTTAACGAAATTTTGTATACAGCATATTTTTGGTACGAGAAAATCACTGGGCTATGTCACATGTTCGAGAAATTTCGATCAGTGGGTCACTTTTGGGTTATTCTAATTTTATCTAGACAATGTCTCGCGCAAATTTGACTAAATTTTGTATTTTATCGTTTTCGGGCACAAGAAAATCATTGGGTTATGACAGATTTTTAAGAAAATTCGATCAATGGGTCATTTTGGATCATAAGGGGTCAGGGTCAAACTAACTATATCTAAAAAACGGCTGAATCGATTTTATCTAAATTTTGTATCTAATGTTTTTCGGCATGCTAAAACTAATGAGCTAGGCCCAACGTTCGAGAGATTTCGATTATAAGGGTCATTTGTTGGTCATGATGGGTCATGCTAATTTTATATAGAAAATGGTACTCACCATTTTGACTATACTTTGTACTAGCGGCCTTCGCCCGCTACGCTGGTCGGTTTATCTAAAGAAATCTTGAAGAAGTAGTTAGATAAGGTTCAGACATACATTAAAAAAAAAAGCAAGTCGATCATTCAAAAAACGTTGGGAAATATCAAATATTTACTGTAATTTTTTAAGAAAAACAAAGTTTCGAAAAAAAAAATTAAATCGAAAAAAAAATTACACTGACATATTAATGCAAGGAAATTTTCCCAGAGAGAAAATTCGCCTTGAATACAATATTTCAAATTCTTTTAATTGCTTATAGGCGTTAATGCCAACATAGTGAAAAAAAATTCCATGCTGGGAATCGAACCCGGGCCATCAGTATGGCGCACTGACGTTCTACCGACTAAACCACATGGAACGACAGCCAGCTTGAAACTTTCTCATACTTAAGTAGACTGGCGAAAACATAACGATAGCGCGTTTTAAAATCGCACAGTGACATCTATTGGATTTTATATGTACTAAAAAACGTTATGTACTAAAAAACGTGAGCAGCGCACCTAATAGTTTCTTTTGTTTCTTTTTGTTACTTTTTTGTCTGTTGTCCGATTTTGATGAAACAAAGCCTATACACTGCCCGGGAGTGTGCATTCTTCATTAGTGAAAACCGCATAAAAATCCATTCAGTAGTTACGAAGATAACCTCGAACAAACAGACAGACAGACAGACAGACAAAAAATTCAAAAAAAAATTTTTGTGTTTCATTGGTTTTCTTTTATCGCCCTGACTCCATTTTTGTCAATTATCTTCAATGTACAGACACACCGGGTCCTACTGTTTTATTATATGTATAGATTATATCGTTTCTGAGCATGAGAAAACCATTTTGCTTGGACACATGCTCGCGAGAATTCGATTAGTGGGTCATTTTGGGTCTTAATGAGCTAGGGTCATTCTAATTATATATAACAACCACTCAATCAATTTTACCTAAATTTTGAAACAAAACGTTTTTTGTCACGAGAAGACTATTGGGCTGAGTCGCATGTTAAACAAAATTATATTAGTGGGTCATTTCGCTTCATTGCTGAATGCTGCCAAGCTAATTTTACCTAAAAAATGGCTTAAACGGTTTTGATTCAATTTTATATTCTACTGTTTTTGATTACCTGAAGACGATTGAGGTATGTCACATGCTTGATCAAATTTGATTAGTGGCTCATTTTGGGTAATACGGGTCAGGGTCACGAGAATATGGCAAAAGCCAATAAGTTGGCGAGATTTGACAAAATATTGGCGACATATGGCCAAAAAATCGACTATAAAAATTACGAAAACCAAAACACGTATTTGGATCCAAATGAAAGAATGCCTCCAAATTTGCCTATATCAAGCAAAAAATACTGTCATTCAGAATGTAAAGAATTTTTTTATACATTCTTAAGAGGATTCGAGATGCATGGTTAAACCAATCAGAGTCGAGCTAAAAAAGTGATTTAGATCGATGTCCCTTCGTTATAAACATGCTTATAAAAATATAGTTTTCTTATTGATTGTTTTTCTAAATAATACTATTATAAACATGTTTTACAGTAATAATACAGAGTTAATGATACAGTGAAAATACTATATCGAGTTGAACACAAAGTTAATTTTGACCGAGCTAAGCTCGGTCTCCCCTGCTAGTTACTATTTAAAAGACTTTGTAATGTCAAATGAGAAAATGATTCTATAATAAAAATCTGTTGATTGGAAAAAAATAATGCCCCTCCCCCCCACATAACATTATGCTTCGGAATTCTTTTATGGTACCCTCTAAGTGAATAATAAGTATTCTTTCTGTGGCATATTCTACAAAATTTATATTCTAGTGCCCTTCATAGATGCATATCGATTTCTTTATGTTTCTACGGGTGTTATAATTAAAAAGCACTTGTAATTATTCCAACCTATCGGCCTTTATGTAACGGAGTAATTTTAAATCACTCAACAAAATTCGGCGCCAAATATATATTTAAAATTTCAAACGATTCGGTTGGGTAGTTTTTGTGCTGTTGTATGTGGACATACTGACGGATAAGTAGACAGACGGGCGGATCAGTCGACGACTGTAGATGCTAAGTATTTATATAATTACGAACATACCTAAAAATAGTTAAATTTAAAAGCACATGCCAAAATTAAAAACTCATCTCAGCAATTGTTACTAAAAGACAGCATTGTAGCTGATTTCCTTTGTGTGTGCCGATAAATGGATTAAAAATGCTATGAATATCCTGTTCTAACGTAATCGTTGTGAAACTCGGTGATTTATATCAGATTCAATCCATCTCAATAGGGTAGTGTCATTAAAATACTCTGTAAACATTTATTACCATAGACAATAATGTAATCCAATTCTTTAGGGTGCTTCTCTAAAGGAATTTTAATCTAACATGAATCATATACAATATAAAACATGCTTAGGGAACGTTAATAAGGTTTACCAATTGCATTAAAATAAGCGTATATTTACAGGTATTAGAGCGAGGACAGTCGGACAGACAAACCAAATGCATAACAATTTTCAACTTTGTAGGAAAGTATTAAAAATTCAAACCCAAAGCTGAATATTGAAATCACATCGATTCATTTAATGCCAAATAAATAATTTAAAATGCTCGCCAAAATGCTAGAAAAGAATATAGAACTTTTCCGCACATGGGCGTGCGAAGAGAAAATTGCTCCAAGAAACTGCTTCAATTTGGCACCCTCCCACATAACTTTTTCTTGTAAGAGGCCAAAAATGACGTTGGTAGTACAAATTTGGCTCTCCATAAATTTCCGCGACAAGGTCGATTGCCCTCCCCTTCGCTCACCCCCCCCTTTTTTTGCACGGCGCTGCTTTCGCATGATTGGCGCTAAAATATCGTTATTTTGCATGGCCTGGTAACCCGGCTATTATTGTTTATTTATTAATAAATTGTTTAATTTTTTTTACCAAATTATATAAATAGTTTTTCTTTCTTTATTAATTAATTGTGTTTTAATTATTATTACTTTATTTTTAAAATAATACAAAATAATTGCAAAATATATTTGCAACTCATATTCAAGAATGATTTTCTCCAAATTTGCCCCAAACCCGATCTGTAATATGTTATACCTACTCTAATTTCATGCTACTTTTCCAATATTACTTTTACCTTGGCGTTTTTATAAACTTTCGTCCTGTGAAGACTTCAGAAAGTGATATTTGTTGCAAATAGATATGAACAGTTATATAAACCTGATGAATGTTTATGCTTATTTTTACGTATAAATATAGCACGGATGTCATATATGCACTACGTGGAGCGATTTCTTCTCCAGTAAATTGGTAGAAACTTTGTTTCGGTGAAAGTTTTTGAATATTTCTCTAATACGATTTTTTGTCATATTTATACTTTTTATTCTATTTATTATTATGTTTATTAGGTACTACTACGTTATCCCGTCGACCAAAAAATTATCACCAAACTATAAGATTAAATGCCAATAATAGATGATCGTGAATGTCACATTGAATGACATTAAATGCGATTCACGTGTTTAAAATGTCATTAAGTGATTTTTATTTCTACTTTTTACTAATATTTTTATTAATATTCAACTAATTATTTGTTTTTCGTTATTGTCTGAGCGAAGCGAAGTCTTTATACTCAGAGATACGTAACGATATTAAAATTCAAAAAAATTCTTTCGTCAAGCAAATCTCAAAAAGTACTTGTCGGATTTCGATTCTGTTTGTGCCAGAAGGTACCTATGAAGGTAATCTGGTGAATGCACCTACTTTTAAAAATTAATTCCAAATAGTTTAAAAGTTATATTAAAAAAACTGATAAAAAAGCACAATTTATTTGCATAAGTCACAGAAATTTGGTGTGCGTGATTTTCACTCGCTGGATATTTTCGTTGATAACCGAATCAGTACATGGAGTAAATAGTAATCATTTACGCACTCAGAAATATTGAATGAAATAAAACATTTTAAAATTTAATCATGCAGGAAAATAAAACGGTTTTTTTATATTAAAAAAGTGTCATAAAAACTTTGATTTTGAGATTTTGTGAAAATCTCTTAATAGCATTTTTTGATCGCTAAAAGAATGTTTTATATATTTCGCGTGTGAAAATAGAAACAATTACGATTTTAAATAAAAAGTTTCTTTTATGACATCATTTTCCCTTTATATTTATTTTTATTGCATGCTTTCTTTTAACTTATATTTTGTTTGTGTGTGGAAGTCAATTTTGGTCACTAATTTTTCGGCACGGATACCACAAGCGCATCACATTTGGCGCAATTTTTTTCAAAGCCCATTTGGCGAAAACTCCGTTTTCAAATAACGCTTACATACACATTTTTAAATTATTTTCTATTTTCAAAAAAAACTTACAGTAAATAAAATAATAATAATAATTAATAACTATAAAAAGAAATATTTTATAAAATTAAAGAAAGGAAATGAAAGTAAATAAATATTTTATGAGTAAATAAACAAGTAATAAATAAATAAAGCCGGGTTACCATCTCAGGTAAAATAATGCCATTTTGACGCCAATTATGTACCCTGGTGCATATGTGATATCTTTTCCCATTTTTCATCCATTTCCTGTTGGCATACAACTTTGAAATTTGGAATATGTAGGCATACCTGGGAGCAATACTGGAATTAGACATTGATTTTTTTTCAATTCGATCCAAAAAGGGGCACGGGGGCTATTTTTTAAAGATATATACAATTTATACTGCATAAAGGAGCCACTTACCTATTTTTATATACAAGAAGAAGTAAGTGGTATGTAAAAACAGTTATAGTATACATAAATAAAATACTTGAGATAATATACTAGAAATATAAGCACCGGGTTTGGCGAGATTTTTTATGTCAATTAGGCGAAACCATCGTTTTGATTACCAGATACATACAGCATGCTATAATAACACGTTATTTATTTATTTCAAATTGAAAAAAAAAAGAAAGGAATAAACGAAACATTTTCTGCTATTAAAAAAAAAAGAAAAATAAAATAAAAAAAATAACAATCAATAAATAAGTATATTTTTAGAACAAACAATTTATTATAACATTTATATGATAACCAGCATGTTAGGCAACTGAACGCCATTTTGTCACCAATTAGGTACTTCGGCGTGTATAGGGCATATATGTGCCATATTTATTTGTAAAACTGAGCATGAACGTTTACCAAGTGTGTTTTCATAGTCGCTTATATCTTTTTGCAACATAGCGCACCTTTCGAAGCCAAAACTGCACAAAAGAAAAAAAATCAATATTTGCAGTATATATATATATATATATATATATTTTTTTTTTTTTTTTTTTTTTTTTTTTTTTTTAATGTAATGCACATTTTGTAATCAGTAGGCTCGATAATCAGACCTCGTTTTTTTGCTTTAAAAGATGATATTTCATACGACGTCTTTTTTGGATTCGTCGTTTTTCCATATTTGATACTATGCGTCTACTCGTTTTGTAACTTTTTTTTTGTAACTTTCTTCTTTATTAACAGCGACATTTGGATATCCTATTTAAAAAAAAATTCTTCTAAATACAAAGAATTTTGTTAAAATAAATAAATAAATGAAATGCGAACATCTATTGCTCAAAGCACAAAATTTTTCCTATTGAGTTAATAAAAATCAGTAAAAACATAACTTTTATGATAATAAAAAAGTGACTTATGTAATAACAGAGTCATATATTATGTACTTATGGATTAAGTATGAATATTTCTCCACCATTTATAAATAATAATAATAATAATAAAATAAAATGCGGACAGACCAAAGTCTATATTTGACTGAAAACGACAACTATTTTCTAAATGCTTTAAAAAATGGCCAATGAAAAGTGATATTTTCAAAAGTATTATGAAATTAGTTAAAAACCATTTATTTTAAACTAAATGAATAAAAGATTTATATTTTTAATGAAATAAATGGGATTTGAAAAATTATTGGAAATTTATCACCATAGATGTATCAATATTACAATCAGTACTTTGTATGCAAAATGGAACAATTAGCAATACTTTTTGTATCCGAAAAATGGTCGTTGCTTTTTTTAAGGTTAAAAAGTAGATTACGAAATATTCCTTTACAGAGATGCCAAGCCCCCGCTTATTGCATAGCATAATTTTTGTTATAGGAAAAAAAATTTTTTAAATCCGCAGAATGTTCCAATTTAATAAAACATTTTCTGTATTAAAATACCGGTAACCAAAATGCCGGAGACTTGGCAGCTCTGCCTGTAACATTTTAATTAATCACGGTAGAGTTTTTAATCGGATTCAAATTTAGTGAAGACAACGTTTTTTGGCCAAAAGCAGCTTTTTTCCACATGTGTAACTACGACACAATTGCTTGATGCTGAAATAAAATGTTTTGACTTATGCTATTATTGCTTCCTCTTATTTATTTGAATTTTAAAAAAGATGACTCAAAATCGTGTTTTTTAAATGTACGGAAAAAATCCATTTCGAGAGAGGGCGAAAAGAACAATATTTGGCGATTTATTACCTGCGTTTGGCTAAGTGTCTTACTACCTTGTATTTAATACTCTTCACAATACTTCGCTGTTATATGGACTTAGGCGCTTTTATAAAAAGTTTGACGTAATTCGGGCTTAAGAAAGTGAGTTTTTTACTGAATAATACAAATAAATGAAAAATGAATACTAAGAAATACTAATAAAAGAAAAATGAAGCATTATATTGATCTATGTATATTTAAAAATGCATCTGCTAGCACTAATTAGGTAATTTATGTGTATATGATAGGATATAAATAGCTTTTGATTCTGTATTTCTATGCTACAAAGCATTAACGTTTGTGTGTTTTTCGTTATCATTGTGAGTACCTAGCCGATTTAAAAAATAATGTGGGCAAAAAATGTTGGCAACCATCTTTGCTGCAAAATATACTATATTTTGCGTAGGAACAATAATCACCATCAATGCACGAGCAAAAAAAGCTCTAAAATTGAGATTTCTTTTATGGTAATATGACTAAAAATTTAAAATCTTTTTTTTTTTTTTTTTTTTTTTTGGTGGCAACTTTTAAGATATATTTTCGTTATGAACGATGTTTAAAACATTCGACAGTTTAATTTCACAAATTAAACATTTTTTTTCTAGAAAAAGTTTTAAACCCAATTTATTGAGAATATTGCAATTTCTAGGATACTGTTGGGGTCAGAAACTATAACTTTGGCATCACAGTAACTTATAAGATGTAAGTGCTCGTTTAGGACAAATTTAAAAAAAAGTATTCTTTAACTCTTATCGACAACCTCATTGCATCCGTGGAAAACAGATATTCAACATTATAAACTATTCGGAAGGATTTCACACCATATGAAATACACTCCATTCTCTCCAAACATAATAGTTTATGTTATTTATAGTTTCTCAAATCGGTGCGAAGCTTCTGTTTATGCTCATGACATCATTTCAAAGAGTTATATTTCCAATATAGGAAAATTTGGTGTTTTATTTTCTGTATTACTTTTGACATTTTGCATATTTCCAATTTTATATCCATGCATGGTTTGCTTTTCTTTTATAAAAATAGTATATGCAACTTTATATATAAGATTTTGTAATTCTATGATTCAATATGCTTATTTTCATCATATTTTATCACAGTGACAGACCAATTAAAGGTAACATCTCATTTTCTTTACTTATCGTAAGTTATTAAATGTGTATTCTCAGCAATATCGCTCAGACTAATCCCTCTGAGGGAAGTCCTAGTTTAAAATAAAAAATTATGTTAATATGTATAATTTGGCTGTTAGTTTGGCAATTTGTATAATTTGGCGAAATTGGTCGACGGGATAACAGAGTAGTACAGTTTATTATTTATAACTGTATATTTATTGCTTCCACCATTGTTTATTTTTTAAATAAAGTGATGGAACAAAATAAACGGGTTACCATGTTAGACATGAAATCGCCATTTTGTTGCAATCGCATCAGCTTGGTGCATGTATGACATCTGCGTCATGTATATGTTTTCATAAAATGTAGCCATAATAAAATGAGTGCAATAAAGCAATAATCGCCGTGAAACACAGATTGCTTAATGAGAAATAATATTAAGTAATCTATGTATACAAAATAACAGAATATAAATCTATGATTAAAATTAATATCTAAAGCACTCATGTCAAACTCGTATTTTATTTAAACACGAAAGAATTTTTTCCTAATTTGCATGAGTGAAATATATAAGATGCCAAGCAAAAGATGCGATTACAAAATGTTATTATAAAAATTATCACAAAACCCCGAATACTAAGTCACTAAGTATTATGGCTTTTTTTCTTTTAAATAAATAATATAATAATAATAATAAAACAGATTTATTTTCCAATTTGTTTCTTAAATATGTTTTATTGCATGATCATAATACGTAATTCTTTACGTATTTATTGTAAATATTTATACGTAATAATGGCCATAAACATTCATCAGGTTTATATATGTAACTGTTCATATCTATTTGCAACAAATATCACTTTCTGAAGTCTCCACAGGACGAAGGTTTATATTTCAAAAAATTATATTAAATATATTAAATAAAAATTGCTTGCTTATTTTCTTTGCTCCATGTGCTCAAATTCTGCAATGTAACAAAAATATTCAGCCAGTGGAAAGGAACGTACATCAAATATCTGAGACGTATGCAAAAAAATCGTACTTTTTTATCAGTTTTTTAATATAATTTTTTAACTATTTGGAACAAATTTTTGTGAATAGGTGCATTCAGTAGGTTACCGTCATAGGTACCTTCTGGTACAATCAAAATATGTCATGCATTTTTTCAGATTTGCTTGCCGAAAGAATTATGCTTAACTTTTAATATCATTGCGTACTATGTGTATTAACCTTCGCTTCGCTCAAACAATTACTACTTACTCCATACACTCTGATTCGGTTCTCTACAAAAATATCCAGCACGTGAAAAATGACACACCCCAAATTTCTGTGACGTATGCAAATAAATTGTGCTTTTTTATCAGTTTTTTTAATATAACTTTCAAACTATTTGGAATCAATTTTTCGTAGGTGGTGCATTCACCAGATTACCTTCATAGGTACCTATTGGCACAAACAGAATCAAAATCCGACAAGTACTTTTTGAGATTTGCTTGACGAAAGAATTTTTTTTACTTTTAATATCGTTACGTACTGTGAGTATAAGACTTCGCATCGCTCAGACAATTATTCAGGGGGGAAAATTTGCTTGAAATGGTTGTCTTTCATGTTTCATCGACGTACGGTAGTGTAATTCACGTTTTTCAAAATTTTTTGCTTTTCACACCCATTTTTGCGGCTCGCTCACGGCTAAACCATTGATCAGAGAAAAAACTTTTAATACATAAAATGTAGGAAATTTTGTGCTCGTTAATTTATGTATTGATGACTTTTATGTAAAATGCATAATTTTGAAGTTATTTAAAAAAAAGGAAAAAAAGCCAAAAAAGCGTGTTTCCGGGGAGAAATTTTGTTGGATAATACCAGATTCGTGTTCAGCGACCCAAAAAACAAAAAGGGAACCAAAAATCAAAACTACACCAAAACTTGCATTAATTTTTTACCAAATGCCTGGACTATTGGGCCAGAGTCGGTATAAAAACTGAAAGTTTGGGGCGGCTCGTAAAAAAAGTTAAATTTTTTTCTCGAACCCGACTGAATTTACACAAAACATGGATTTTTACGTCTATTTTTTTAAAAGGAAGAGCAATTACCAAAAATACTTATTTTAGCTTTTGTTTTTTCATGTTTATAATCTTTACTTTTCAAGAAACGCCCTCGCGTGCAATACACCTATGCATTTTTTAAGATTATATTTGTATGTAAATAGTTCAGTTATAATTAATGTCATTAATCGATATATTATCTTACAATCTGAAAAATACTATATAATAAAACCTACGACGGAATCGCATAAGGAAAGAGAAAAAAATGCGTTACAAACAAGTTTTCTTCTTAACATGTGCTGCTATATTATGTTCTTTTCTCACGTCTTATTATATTCATGTTGCATGGATAACAATTTTTTCTGTACAAGGCGGGATTCCGTCATTGGCAAGTTCTTTTTCACACGTTTTGCTGTAATATTATTGTTTAGAAATCTACTATTCTTTAAAACGAATAAATTCTAAAGTTCAAAAAATCATTTAAAATCAGCAGCTTTTTTTCCTTAAAAATTTAATTTGTAAAGAAATCTGTCTTTTTTTTCTTAAAATTGACATTTTTCTTGAATGGAAACATTTTCAGATATGCCTTTGTAGCTTGTGACATAAAACACTCTTGTTGTGACCCCCCCCCCCTCCCCGAGTTTACGGAATGCGAAGAGTAGTGTAGCAGTGACTGAAGTTCTTATTTGAAATTATGTACTCTTACACTATCTCCAATCTCCATCGCAGGCCTAGGACCGCTGAGTTACTCTTGAAAAGGAGAGAAAAGAGACTAAATCGCAAGAAAAAGAGACTAAAAGAGACCAAAATTAAAAAAAAAGAGACTAAAAGAAGACCGAATAAAAAACATTTTTTTCTCTTCACTTAAATGTTTTTGGTATACAGACAAGCACTATAAGATTTAGCACCATCTGTGGAATATATTTTTAATGCATTTCAGTCGGTTTTGAAATAATTGCAAATTTTGTTGATTGGTTGCAGAAAAGTATCTCAAATCGCAACAATTCATCATGGAAGAAAACCAAAAATTCACCAAATGATCATGGGGACAAAATAATGAAATTCCAGGAAATATAGTGAAATTCATCAAATTGTTTATAAAAAACAAATCACAAAATTTGTCACATGATCTCGGGAAAAAATTCTCGAAATTAGTCATATGTTCTTAAGATAAAAATCACAAAAATCATCAAATGATCAAAAAAAAAAAAAAAAAAAAAAAAAAAAAAAAAAATTACGATATTAGTCAAATGGATCTTGTGTTAAATATCGTAAAATTCATCAAATGGGTCTCGAAGAGAGGGATGAATCACAAAATTCATTAAATTAATGTGAAATTCGAAGAGCGATCATACAAATAATTGCTAATTTTGTCGAAGGTCACGGAAATAAATAGGGGTCATTCCATGTCAAATCAGCCAGATTTTTCCAAAAATGACACCCACCATCACCAATTTTGATAAAATTCAATGGGTTTCTAGAATTTCTAATGCTGATTCCAAAAATATCAGTTATATTGAAATTGATCAAACGGTTTGTGAGTTACGAGCTTTTAAATAGCTCCCAAGATGGCTGATTTGCCGC
Source organism: Maratus speculifer (assembly GCA_964019185.1). Classification (NCBI taxonomy): domain Eukaryota; kingdom Metazoa; phylum Arthropoda; class Arachnida; order Araneae; family Salticidae; genus Maratus; species Maratus speculifer. The sequence goes on from OZ025289.1 coordinate 309,277,777, forward strand.
CATTTTGAATAGCAAGTGTGACAACAAAAAAGTCCATAACTTCTTTCAGGTTTAAGCTAGAGCTTTCAAATTTTTTTTTCTTTTGTTCAGAATAAAGTAAACTTTCATTTAAACAGATTTTTGTGAACCTCATTTTATAAAAATGCTGCCAAAAAATGACTTTTTGTCATTATTTTAAGTAAAAAAAGGGGCAGCTTCAATGGCTGATTTCCCCCAATGTACCCCCTTCAATTTTCATCTAATTGCATAAATAAGCAACTCAAAGTGTGTTTTGATGACTAATAAAAAAACTTAAGGGGCAGTTCACAGGTTTTTATTTAAAAAAATAAATTCAATTTTACTGATTTTCCACAATAACAGAAAACACAAGATAATATTGATATTTCTTTTATTACCAGAAATTATCATACATATTTACATCTAAAAGTTTGATAAGGTTTAATGTTACATAAATATATATATTTAATGTGCCTAAAAAAAGGGGGAATCGCATAGGAATAAATAGGAATACCAATAATGGATTCTTGCAATCGGACAAATTGAAATCTATTGCAGTCTCAGTAAATTATGAATAAAAAGGAAATGATGGAAAAAGTTCTACAAATAGTTAAATTTTATGACAAAATCGTACTTTTATTTTATACAAAATACAATAAAATTTCAACTCTTAAATAAAAATTACGGTACTTTAAATTAATACAAAATAACATATCACATACACAATAAACATGCTATTAAAAATATATCTACATCAATAATAATTTAAAGTAAAGGTAATTAATATTTTTAAAAATCCCTGCCAACAGGCAGATGTTAATTTTGAAGTTAAATACAGTAGATTCCCTCAAATCCGCACAGCTTGGAACCAGAAGTTTTGTGGATTTTAGAATTTTGGCCATTTCCTGTCATTACTTTGTTTACCTTTTTTTAAACAGGAATTTGATTGCAATTAATAATGCAATCAAAACTAAAATGAATGCTTTACAATATAATAAAATATTAAAATAAGTAATAAGTAATAAATTATAATAATAAAAATTTTGATAATTTTCAAAGTGATTAAAATATTAAAAGTGAGGATCAAGTTAATAATCAATAATATGATTAAATGTATGATTAAAGATCCATTATAATGTATGATTAAATATTCATTATATCTGTATGATTAAATATTCATTATACACATGAAATATATCTTTCCTAAATTATTCAATGTAGTTACTAATGTACCTCATAAAGATACATTACTAATGCTCAACAAAATCATAAAATAAAGAAGTTTTTTTTCCGGTTTAGCCAGATTTAGATTTAATAATCAAAAAAGCTTGATTAAAACATAAATATATTTGATAAGAAGATTGTGATTACCAATGATATAAGAAAAATCTGAATTTTTTCAGAATATATTTCTTTTCTTTTGTGGGGGAAAAAAAACATGAATTCAGTACTATTAACAAAAGTTACAAATTAAAATAAAATGGAATTGATATAAAATTATAAAAATCAAATTTTGTCCCTATATCTAAACTGAATGTTTCATTATTTACATCCATAAATTATATGCAGATTTTTTACAGTTGTGGATTTTAAAGTTTCGGATTTGAGATAGTTTACTGTACTTGTTTCAGTAACAGAAACTAAATCAAATTTAGATATAAACCTAGTTCAACAATTTTATCTGGTTCTTTTTAAAATTAAATTTTTCTGTAAGAACTGGTTTTATCACAATTAAGTTAAGGCAGTGTATATAAAAAAAATATTTTTGTACCCTCAACAACTCAAAATTTTCTAACACATTTTCAGATTCATTTTTAAAAGTAGAAACATGATACTTGTTGATGTGATTTTTTTTTCAGATTTATAAGCGACCTCAGGGCTGCTACAGGCAATTATTTTTATATTCTGTGTGCACCAGTACTTTTCTAATATAAAATTTGAAGTATATTTTACTTGCAAATGTTATTAAAGCATCTATTATGGATTTCATTTTTAAGAAAGTGGTTGGTGCCAGTTAGAATTAAAAAAATAGAGAATTAAAAAAATAGTCGCCTGTGGCAGCCTTGCAACCTGTGTTTTTATTTTTTGTTCAATGAATTAGATCTTGATTTACAACAATTATTTTCTCAGTATGACAATTTTTTCCGTTTCCAGTACTATCGCTTAAATTCAATTCAAAATGCCCACTTTGATAGCATTTTTTAATATAGTCTGCCTTATATATATATATAGAACCTGCCAATTGAGTGTGTTTGTGGGCAAAAATGGATTTAAAAACAAATCAGAAAATCCAATGATTTTGCTTTGCCGAACTGTCCCGTTCACATAGAAAGCAAGGCATTTTTGTATACACAGCTTTTTGTACCAATAATATTAATGTACATTTGAAGTCACTGCAGATAAACCATTTGTCTATCTCATGCTAAATACAATCAGATTGTATTCTAAAAGTTGTTAGATAAGTTCGCAAGCATCCATAAGTATACATTTACATTATCTGTGACTATTACATGATGCTTGTTCTCGGCAATGAATCTTAGAAATCACCTCTGGTTGATCGCAAACAAACTATATGTGATAGAAGAAAACTAAGAACAGTTATGTAATTAGCATAGAAAAATACATTAAAGGGGTGCATTGGTTCTTAATCATCTGATATGTAGACTAGTGTACTATTTACTTACTGTATTTTTTATTTAAGAGTTTTAATTTTTATCACATTTTGTATTATATACAAGTATGATTTTGTTATATAATGTACCTGTTTATAGAGTTTTTTCTATCATTTCTTTTTTACTTATAATTTATTGAAACTCTGCAATAGATTTCAATTTGTCAGGAAAGTACCCTTTTTTAAAGGGGATTCCCCTTTTTTAGCCACATTAAACATACATATTTAAGTAACATAAAACCTTATCAAAGTTTTGGATGTAAATATATATAAATATTTCTGGTAATAAAAGAAATGCCAACTCATTATCTTGCATTTTCTGTTATTGGGGAAAGTCAGTAAAATTGAATTTATTTTTTTTAAATAAAAACCTGTGAACCGCCCATTAAGTTTTTTTTTATTAGTCATCAAAACACACTTTGAGTTGCTTATTTATGTTATTAGATGAAAATTGAAGGGGATACACTGGGGGGAAATCAGCCATTGAAGTTGCTCCTTTTTTTACTTAAAAAAAGACAAAAAGTCATTTTTGACAGCATTTTTATAAAATGAGGTTCACAAAAATCTGTTTAAATGAAAGTTTACTTTATTCTGAATAAAACAAAAAAAATTTGAATACTCTAGCTTAAACTAGAAAAAAGTTATGGACTTTTTTGTTGTCACATGTGCTATTGAAAATGGCGGCAAATCGGCCATCTTGGGAGCTATTTAAAAGCTCATAACTCACAAACCGTTTGATCAATTTCAATATAATTGATGTTTTTGAATCAGTATTAGAAATTCTACAAATTCGCTGGATTTTATCAAAATTGGTGATGGTGGGTGCCATGGTCTGGGTGATCTGACATGGAATGACCCATAGTGAAATTTATCAACTAGTCACAGGAAAAATAACGAATTTCGTAGAATAAAGCCATTAAAAAAAATCAAGGATGCCTGCCAATGGGTTACATTTCCTGAAATTTTACAGCAGTTGAGGGGGTGGGAGGGAGAATATATCCATCGGCATTAATTATGCATTTTTACTGAGTATCTTTGATAAAATGCACATTTCTTTCAGCGATCCTTTCACAAAATTCACGTTTCTTACACGATCTTTTGTTGAAATCAGCGTTTTTTCAACAATCTTTTGACAAAATCTGCGTTTTTCTCACAATTCTTTGACAAAGTTAACTGTTTTCTGCGATCCTTTTACGAAATTTGCGCGATATTTTCACGAAATTGACGTTTTATACGCGATCTTCATACGAAATCGGCGTTTTCAAGCGATCTTTAGACAAAATCGGCGATTTATCTGCAACATTTTAGCAAAATCGGCGGTGTATTGCGATCTTTTGTTGAAATCGGTGGATTTTCCGCGATCTTTTTACAAAATCGGCGTTTTCCCAGATTTTTTGATGAAATCGGAATTTTTTTCGACGATCTTTTTACAAAATTTGTATTTTTGCACAATCTTTTCTCGAAAGCTGCGCTTTATCCCCGCCACCTTTTGACGAAATCGGCGTTTTTTCCGTGATCTTTTGATGCAATCGTCATTTTTTTTTCAATGATCTTTTGACAAAATATTTTTAAGCTATCTTTTATCGAAAACGGCGTTTTTTCCCGCGATTTTTTTACGAAATAAGCGTTATATCCACAATCTTTAGAGGAAATCAACGCTTTCCCGCGGTCTTCATACGAAATCTGCACTTCATACTTTACCGCGATCGGCACAGAAAATTCGCGTTTAGACAAAGCTCGTTGACAAAAACACTGACGAAATCGTCGTTTTTCCACGAAATAGTGACGAAATGTGTGCTTTTTCGGCGATCCTTTCATGAAATTTGCATTTCTCTGCTATTATTTTTTCCGCACGCAAAATCGTACAATCATATTGTTCATTAATACAACCGTATCGTTCGGCTAAACCGTACAAGTTGGCATCTACAGACATGCTACAGGCTCAGAAAAAAAAAAGCTGAACTTTCACGGCTTCACGGGTTTTTGATGAAATTAGCATTTTCTCGCAGCGTTTTGACAAAATTAGCACTTTTCTGTAAATTTTTAACGAAATTAGCGTTTTTTGCTAACAGTTTACGAAAATCGCACTTTTTTAACGGTCTTTCAAATGAAATTTGCATTTATCCATGATATTCGCGATTTTTCTCACCCGTTTTTGACAAAATACCCATATTTTCCACGATCTTTCGAGAAAATTTGCATATTCTCCGCGATCTTTCGTCAAAATTTACGTATTTTAAGCTATGTTTCGACAAAATCTGCGTATTTTCCGAAAAAATTCTTTTATTATCTCTGATCTTTCGACAAAATTCGCGATTCTCCTCCGATCTTTCTCCAAAAAACGTCTATTTTCCACAAAATACTTCTATTTCCCTCGATCTTACGACAAAATTCTCATATTTTCCGTGATCTTTCGTCAAAATTTCCATTTCTCCCGATCTTCCGAATAAATCCGTTATTTTCCCGGCTTCACGGATTTTTGATGAAATTAGCATTTTCTCGCAGAGTTTTAACAAAATTAGCACTTTTCTGTAATTTTTTAACGAAATTAGCATTTTTTGCTAACATTTTACGAAAATCGCACTTTTTTCAACGGTCTTTCAAATGAAATTTGCATTTATCCATGATATTCGCGGTTTTTCTCACCCTTTCAAAATTAGAAAATTTTCTTCAATCTTTCGAAAAAAATTGAGTATTTTCCACGATCTTTTGACAAAAATTCGAATATTTTTCACGATTATCTTACGAAATTGGACTATTTTTCGTAATCCTTTAACAAAAGCCGCGTCTTTTTCCGTAATCCTTTGACTGAAATCGCGTTTTTTCCGCAATCCTACGACAGAAATAAGTGTTACCTCCTCCCGCAATCCTTTGAAGATTTTTTTTTTTTTTTCCGCGATCGTTTGATATATTTATAGGTTTTTTTGCAATCCTTTGGAGAAATTTGCGTGTTTTATTGCAGTCCTTTGAAGAAATTTTCTCAATTTGGTGCGGTTACTCGTGTTTTTGTTGTATTTAGCCCCCCCCCCCCTTTAATAAGAAGGCCGACAAATTTTAATGCATGTTTGCATCGATCCCAGGGATGATAAAATTCATCGCCGAAAACGCGGAATTCAGAGTTTCCGCGGAAAAGTAACATATATGCATCTATGAATATCGCTTTCTGATTTTACGATCATTTGACGAAAGCTTGGTTTTATTTCGGGATCGTTTGAAAAAAAATCCCAGGTTTTTTTTTTTTTTTTTTCCTTTTCCCGCAATCGTTTGTCGGAAATCACGAGTTTATTTTGGGATTGTTTAAAATAACAGCAATTTTATTTCGAGATCGTCTAGTGAAAATCGCGGCTTGATTTCGCGATTGTTTAATGAAAATAGTCTTTTTTTCCGGTGATCAATTAATTAGAATAGCAGTTTTGATCATTTTATGAAAATCGCAGTCTTAAAAATTAAAAAACATGAAAATTTGCCGGTTATCAAAACAGTGATCCCCGTATATAATAACGACCGAACGAAGAATTTTGATATTTCTTCCTGCAACCCACTGACGAATTTCTCAATTGTTTTTCACAAGATCGACTGACAAATTTTGCAATATGTTTCTGTCACTGATTGACGGATTATACGCATTATTTTTCTCGCGAAAATGACAAAAGCGTGATATTCTTCCCGCGACCGAATGACGAAGTTAATTATTTTTACCCCTAGAATGGTTATCGAATTTCGCGTTTTTATCTTGCCACAGATAGACCAAATTCACTTTCTTTCAATGTCCGACAGAAAAGTTTTGCGATCCTTGCCCGCGAACGATATTCTAATTTCGTAACCATTTTTCCACGACATAGTGACGAAATTTAGAATTTATTCCCCTTCAAATGAGGGACAAATTTGGTATATTTTTTTCCGCGACTAAGTTTCACTATAGTTCCACGGAATATCATGGTTTCATACCACGACAGATGAACATAATCCATGATTTTTCCGCCGGTTTCCGACTGAAAACTTTTGCGTTTTTTACCCGCGAACAGTTAACAAATTTCGAGATTTTCTTGCGACAAATTGACAAGTTTTCCGATATTTCCTCACGACAAATTGTTGAATTTCGCGATGTTTTCCCCACTATCAAATGAGGAAAGTTACGATCTTTTTCCTGCGATCGATCGATGGGTAAGAAATATTTAAAAAAAAGCGAAAAAAGAGACTAAATCTGAAAAATATAGACTAAAAGAGACAAATGCAAAAAAATAGCGAGAAAAGAGAGTTTAGCGACTCACTCCGAGGCCTGCCATCGATATAATCCTATTGAATATGATCAAAATTAAGAAAATCAGTTTAAAAAGTGGTATCTTTATACTATATTTGTACTGAGATAATCAAGTCACTTTTATGTTAAATTTGTAACTACAACTTCTATATATATATTAAAAAAAAAAAAAAAAATCGTAATATTTTTAAAAAATTCTTATAGTTATATACTTCTTATTATTGCTGTTGTTTTTAGGTGCGTTCGTAATTATGTAAATATGTAGCACCTATTGTTGTCGCTCAGTCCGTCCGTCCGCATATAACAACGCAAAAACTACACAACCGAATCGTTTGAAATTTCAAATACATAATTATTACATAATTTTGTCGAGTCATTTCAAATTTTATGAAAATCAGATGGATAGATCAATTACAGGGACAATCAAAAGGATTCCGTTACATTATGGTCAATGGGGGAAAAAGTTTCAAATGCATTTTAATCGTTTGAAATGTAAAACGTATATTTATTACGTAATTTTGTCGAGTCATTTCAAATGTTATGAAAATCGGATGCATAGATCAATTACAGGGACAATCAAAAGTATCCCGTTACATTACGGTCAATGGGGAAAAAAGTTTCAAATGCATTTTAATCGCTTGAAATTTAAAAGATACAATTTTTACATAATTTTGTCGAGTCATTTCAAATTTTATGAAAATCGGATGGATAGATCAATTACAGGGACAATCAAAAGGATTCCGTTACATTACAGTCAATGGGAGAAAAAGTTTCAAATGCATTTTAATGGTGTTACACTCATTTGAACATAATAAAATTGACATGAATCTATGAAATATGTAGTAAAAAATACATTTTGACAATCTGTGATGCAAAGAATATTTATTAATAAATTACAGGGCTACACAAATGTATTCCACTAAATAATGTTATAAGGGGAAACATTGTTTGGGGCGTGTTTTAATTATATTAAACTACTTCACATTTTATGAATAAGATATACGTTAATGAAGTATAATAAAAATTACTCATTGCATATTTACAGGAACACGAAGATTTCGACCACTATACTGTATCCAGTGCTTAATTTGCGCCGGAGCTCAGCTCCGGTACTTTTTTGTTTTTGGTGGATATTTAAATATTTTCAGAATTTACCGGAACTCATAAATATTGCGCTCCGGAGCCCTCGGAACAGCGCTTCCGAAAAGCCGAACCCTAAATTATTAGCATCCGATGCTATTTCTTTCAGACAAGCTAAAAATGTCGTGTCATCAGCCCTGAATTTTCTACTGAACCGATTTTGATAATTATTTTTTTAAATGAAAGCTATTTATTTGTAGTTGTGCCCATTTTAGCTATTTTTTAATTTATTTCCATTTTTATATTTTATTTTTAATTTTAAATGCTTTTTTACGATATTTCTTCAAAATGGTGGCAACTTAGTTTAGCTTTTCTCTCGATAATAAAAATTTATTTTCCACAAGTCAGAAACTTTATTTCATCAGTGAACATGTCCTCGCATTTAAAAGAAAAAAGTTAATTGTTTTCGTAAAATTTAACCACAATAAAATGATTGCATATAATTATGCACTAATTGAGGTAAAAAATATATTTACTGAGAAATAATATTAATAATGTAAAAAAAATAACAGAAAATAATTTATGATAAAAATTAATGTCTAAAGCAAAGTAAGAAATATTTCAAATGAGGAAAATGATGGCATTCAGCAAACAGATAAAATGGATTTACAATATTATTACGGACGCCTTTTTCATATTACTAATAACAGTAACTTTTAAAAAACATTTGAAGAAAAAATGACTTCACTATTTAAAACATCGCATTTTTACTCATAACGATATTACATTTCAATATTTCTTTTCATTATGGACAGTGAGATTAAGATTTTATTTTCAGATGACTTCAGTTAGTGAAAATAATGTCATAGTAAAAATGAAATTAGTTTTTTTTATTAAATAAATCTATTTTTCTGTAGTGCATATAAAATAAAATTTCTGGATTTCGCCGTCACTCAGATTACAATTTTAACTGAAGATGTGCGAATATTTGCATGCAAAATTGTAACTGGCACACTGAGAAAAAAAAATATACCGCCTTCACCTAGAATGAATAGTTACGCACTTTCTGAATACCTAAACTAGAATTACAGATTGCCGAACCATGCGAATAGGTTAAACAACTAAGCTGAATAAACAAAATGACCTAGCATTTCTAGTCTCTTGTTTTCTAAGTAATGAGACGATATTGAATGATTTCATTTACAAGAAATTATAGCTTGATTTCGGGAATGGTTTCATAAACTAGAATTATCGTTACTAAATCAAACCTCTTGCGTTCTCATCAATTTGGAGTAAATTGTAAATAAGTTTGACGATGAGAATACGGAAAAACGCTCTTGAATTCTAGTAAGAAACTCTAGAACTCGCTAACATACAAAGCTAGAACTTATAAGGATGACATGGAACTATTTTTTCTAGAGCTACAATTTAGAATCTATATGCCGGAACTATATTTTTCTCTCAGTGCACACTTGACATTTACTTTGTAAATATATTTAATATATATTGATTCAATAATGTAATTACTTTTGCTTTTTTTAAACCAAATCGATCGGGTCTTTTAAACATTTCATTCGTCGAATTCGACGGGATTCCACTCGTTTTATTGTTAAAATGCATTTCCTATTTCTCAGGTCCTATTTCATATTTAACGCGGTCGCCCTTATAAAAAACTTTTATCGATTTTTTTTTCCTCTAATCGGAGGCGAAACTAAATTCTGCAATGGCAGAATCTACATTCAACTTGTGTTTTCCTTTTCCTTCCATTTCTTAAAACGTCGCGTTATTGCCTCATCGCATATCTAGGAGCATCTAGTGTCCTTCCCCAAGTATTGACTCAATGGTTTCCGAACGGCGGTGACAAAAAACTGAATACCGCCAGAATAAACTATAACCGTATCTACTGCTCACGTTTTTATTTACACGCAGTCGATTTGTGCATGTTATTTTTCCGATTAATTTTGTAGTTTTCTGATTTATTGTTAATTTTTCTTATTTAATGTTAAGTTTTGTTTTATTTATTGTTAAGTTTTAAATTAAAATAGGAGAAAGCGGGGAAAAAAAAATCATTGATTATTTTAAAGTTTCTTTCCTTTCTAAAAATTCTTCCTTAACTCAACTTGATGATTGGTAACAAAGATTATTATACATACTAACAATCTATGAATTAAGTCTAAATTTGTAATTTTTGAAATATTTAATTATTTTTTTTAAAGTCCAATTAGAGCCGTTTTTTTCTGCAGCTCTGCAAATAATGTATGGAATGCAAAAGGTTTACGAGAAAAAGATGGAGAAATATGCTTCGGTAGTTACTATACTACAAAATACTAGAGCTCCTGTACTTTTTTTGTTAGAAATTAAGCCCTGACTGTATCCAAAGTACGCTCGACTATATCAGCAAGATCCGACTATTTTAAAACTTCGTTATCGTACGAACGCACCTCATTTGCTACGCTTCACTTGCAATTTACAACTTGTTATTCTTTGCGGCGTGTTAAACAAACGATTCGAAAAAGCTGATTAATTATTTGTAGAACTCAACTTTAATTTTAATAACAGTCTCAAATAAAAACAAGTCGGAAATTGTACGTCAAGTGAAGTAAATGAGGTGCGTTCGTACTATAAGGAAGTTTTAATATTCAAATCTTGGTGCAATTATATACAGTAGAGTATCCGAAATCTTTTGTGTATCCAGGGGGCTGAATCCCTCCCCTGGCTACGGCCCTGCAATGCCGTCAGTATTTCTTTTAAACACAACAAAACGTTGTTACTAAAAAAATATACGCCAGTTAATGCTAAGTTTCCAGTTGAAATAAAAAAGGTCTCATCTGAATTGTATTTGAATACGAAATATATCTCCTGATTTCTGAAATAAAGGTATCAAAATATTTAATTCTACCCACTTATAGGGTGTTAAAAGAAATAAAATGGCAGTTTAATAGTTAACTTGTCTTGTGTAATGAGGCTAACGTTCTTGACAAGGGTAATTCAGAGTTTACAACAAATTTTCAGCAAAAGTTACAGCAGAGGGATAGGGAAGATCGGGATATAAATTTTCGATTAGGATCAATTTTAGGTTGAGTATTCCTTCCTGAAAGTTCAGTGCGGATTACCCCCCCCCCCTTTTTTTTTACAAATTAGTCCAGTACATTATTTCAGATTAAAAAAGGTACTACTCTGTTATCCCGTCGACCAATTTCGCCAAATTATACAAATCGCCAAACTAATAGCCAAATTATGCATATTGACATAATTTTCATTTTAAATAACGAAAAAACAAATAATTATTAGAATATTAATAAAAATATTAATAAAAAGTCGAAATAAAAATCACTTAATGACATTTTAAACACGTGAATCGTATTTAATGTCATTGAATGCGACATTTATGATCATCCATTATTGGCATTTAATCTTATAGTTTGGCGATAATTTTTTGGTCGACGGGATAACCAAGTAGTACCTAAAAAATATACATAATTATAATAACTAGCAAAAGCCATGCTTTGTTTGGATTCGCGAAGCATTATTTCATTAGATAACTATTTGAAAGTAACAATATATTTTTTAAATATTATTTGTACTACTTGTTTACGACGTCGACCCCCCCACCCAAAAAAAAAAATAAATAAATAAATAAATAAATAAAAAAAAAAAAATACCGCCAAACTAAAAGATTAAATGCCAATAATGATGATAAAAATGTCACATTCACATAACATAAAACTCGTATCACGTGTTCGTTACGCCATCATACAGTGCCGAAGTTGTAAAAGAAACAGAGAGTATACGCTCATGCTCAATACAGAGGATATACCCTAGAATATAGGTACTAAAGCTTTCTTGAGCAGCACAGGGTATACAATGTTCCTTTAAAAAATCCAGAAGGTATACTGTTGATACCCTCGTATATCCTCCAGTACATCCCTGGCCATCAAGTGATTTTTAATATGAAATTTTATTTGTATTCTTATTAAAGTTTTATTAATTTATTTGTTCTTTCGTTGTTTAAAATAAAAAGTATGCCAATTTGTATAATTTAGCGAATAGTTTGGTGAAATTGGTTGACGGGATAACCAAGTAGTACAACCAATAGTAGATAACCAATTGATACTGCTTGGTTATCCCGTCGACCAAAAAATTATCGCTAAACTATAAGAGTAAATGCCAGTATTGGTTGACCGTGAATGTCTCATTCAATGACATTAAATACGACAAAGGTGTTTGAAACATCATTAAGTGATTCTAATTCGACTTTTTATTTGTATTTTTATCAATATTCTACTAATTATTTGCTTTTTTGTTATTTAACATAAATTTTTTCCCAATATGTATAATTTGGCTATAGTTTGACGATTTGTATAATTTGGCGAAATTTGTCGACGGGATAACCGAGTAGTACCTTGGAATTTAATCCTGAAATTTGGCGTTAGATTTTTGGTCGACGGGTAACCAAGTAGTACCCAAAAATGTACTGTGATATAGTATCAATGGAATGAGGTAATAAAGTACAAAATTCTATAATATCTTGATTAAATGCCTACTGTACTCAAGCTGATGAATTTAATGCCATAAACAGTTATAACTGGATGAAATTGGGTAATTATTTTCTCCTCAACAAAAATTAAAATCTTCAATATTTTGGGATGTAGACCAGGATACATACCAGGGCACATGCATTCCCTGTCAGAATAGATTCGTCATGTCGTCGTTTTGGCACAGATGTCATATATGCACCACATAGGCGCTATTTTCTTTTCAGACGCCAGTGATATATATGCACCGAGGCACTTAACTGGCGACAAAATGTCGTTATTTTGCTTCACATGGTAACACGGATGTTGCTTATTTATTAATAAATTATTTATTTACTTTTATTTTATTTTATTTTATTTTTTCAAATTATATAAAAAGTTTTATTCTATAAATATAAATTAAACTTTTTAAAATATATTGTTATTCACTTTTTTAAAAATATGTATGGTAACTGGTATTCGAAAACGAAGTTTTTGCAAATTGGAGTTGGAAAAAATTACACCAATGTGATGTGTATATGACATCTGTGTCGTTGTTTTTTACGCTGATATCTAGCCTCTTGTCTTAAAGATCATCTATATAATAGAAGCAAGGCCCCCTTATCATAATATCAATCAGGAGAAAATCTATTGTTGAAATTGTCCCTATAATTGCAAACTTATTATATGACTTTGTCTAATAAGTAACGCCACCTGGTGCATAGTACTGCTAATAATCCATAGGAAATGATGGAAAACATTTCAATTTCTTACATTAGATGGCGCTACCAACGAGAAAATCATGTAGTTCAGCGCCCCCTGTACTGCGGTCAAAGGAAACTTGGCGAATGACAAGCCTTGATATATTATGATAAGTTAGCCTTGAATAGAAGCTTAAGTCATGTGACTGCCATCAACACTTCCGGGCTTACCCACTTCACTCTTTATATTTTATGCAGCCAATTTTGTGTTAGCCATCGCAGGTGATAAGTCGCCAAATTATTGTTATTATAAGTGCATCTGGTTGTCCTCAACAGTTTGCCGTAATGACCATTTCGCTATTATAGGCCAAAAAGCCAGTTTTAATCAAAATTATTTTTCTTGATGATAAAGCTGTATAAAAGTTATATTTTTATAGAGATCGGTTTAAAAAAATAATATTTGCGAGATGAATTACATTGAAGTAGGTGTATATTTTGAGATTACTTCAGTAAAATTTTAATTTACTTTCCAAAATCTGTTTCCACCAAAGTAAACAAAAATAAGATTCATTCTCCAATGATTGAAAAAAAAAAAAAAAAAAAAAAATGGAGGTAATAAATCATATAGCAAGTTCTCCAACCATCAATCTTGCCATGCAGAAATAATTCGAGCATGTAATTCAATCAAACTTCAGTTTCACTCTGCTAGATGAAATACTATACAACTCAACTTTATAAATGTTTTCTTGACGAAGTGAAATGTAAATGAACCAACTCACCTAATATTTAATATACAAATTTCATGTCTCATTGTAAGTTAATTTGATATCCACGTACCATTTACGTAGATCACCGTAAATTATTGTTAATCATCAATAATGCTTAAGATTGTAACCAATCGCATTCAGAACAATAATTTATTACACATTTATTAAATACAAATCATGGGAAGAATTCTAGGCACAGATGTCAGATGCATAACACATAGGCGAAATTTTTTTCTGACGCCAATTCATCGAAAATTTCGTTTTCAAATACAAGTTATATCTATATTTTTAAATTATTTTCTATTATTTTACAAAGGAAAGTATAATAAAAAAAGTTTAGTTAAAAATTATAGAACAAAATTATTTATAGCCTTTAAACAAAATAAAAATAAATAAACAATTTATTAATGGCACTTAATCTTACAATTTGGCGATGTTTTTTTGCTCGACGGGATAACAATGAAAAGGATAACTAAAGAATGAATTTTGAAACGCTTTACAAATAGGAAAGAGTCCCATATCCTATTGTGGTTTTTTGGCATTAAATGAACGATATTTTGGTTTAATGTAAGGATAGATTTCATTAAAGGCCTTTTACAGAAAAAGGCAATGACCAAATCGTAAGACATGGAGACCAAACTGGTCGTCAAGGCGGCTAGTACATCATATTCGCGTTCTTTTCAACCAGTGAGTGAACGTTTTCTTGGCATTTTTTGTAACAGAGCTAGAGGTCTGCACGGGCCGGAATTTCCAGGCCCGGCCCGTAGGAAAAAATTTTCGGCCCGGCCCGGCCCGTTGAAAAACTCAAAAGTTCGGCCCGAGCCCGGCCCGGCCGTAGAGAAATCAGGGAAAACAGGCCCGGCCCGTTACAATTTCTACGACTTCAAAAAAATTCAGATTTTTATCATATAATTAAGATTTTTTTAAAGAGTACTGCATACATATCTATGGAATGATTTTACAGGAAATACACACATTAGTAACATTAATGATTACTAAAATTCTTAGGCTTTCAACATTCAAATAAAGATTCATTAAAAAATTAATATGGCTTAGAATAAAAGAAAAAAAAAAAGAAATTTAAAAACATCGTAACTTTTGAAGCTGTTTAATAAAAGATTGATAAAAATATTTCTATATCATTTTATTAAAGACTTTAAATCCAAATTCATACGTTAATTCAATTAAGCTCCTTTCTGATACATTTCTAAATTCATTTTTTTCTCAGAAATGCATATGATTAGCAGGTGTCTTTATTCAGAAACTATATAATCGAATGGCGTTATCCATTTTTTCATACAAGCAATTTAAGAACACTGCAAGCAAATAAAATATTGTCATAGTTAGCGTTTTGAATAGAATTTCCGGAAGCGATAGCATGGGAAGGGAGAAAAACCTGCAACCATTTGAGAAACTATTGTATCTCAACAAGGTTATACAAGTATTTTATTTACCAAAAATGAAAAACGCTATTCGATTCAAAATCCCTTTAACAGTCAGGCTTATAACTTTTATATTTTTACAATTAAAAATTAATGTAAAAATGTGTCAAACTTTCGCGTTATTGAAAAATTAATTTAAAAACCATCAAAAAGTATATATATATAGATTAAGCTAATATAAGTTCTTTATCGCTGTTCATAATTTTACAAATTATGTTGTCTGTCCTACAGACCTTGAGAACAATTAAGTCTTCTTTCGGTCCGGCAAGTCTATATGTAGAAACATAATGCCTTGATCTCCAATTTTGATCTTGGCCGTGCACGAGTCAGTTTAAAAAAATATTAAATTTACACACAATGTAACTGTCCGATGCCGATCTCTACACTGCACAAGATACATTTTTATATTGATGCTGTCAAACTAGTATGGCCCGTGACGCACATTTATATTTATTCTCGTTAAAACCATTTTCGTTGAAAATAGGTTTATATTTTATCGTTTATGTCTAAATATTCAAAACGGGCCGGTAGGCCCGAAAATCTTTATATCGGCCCGGCCCGTTCAATTTTTTTGCCGGCCCGTTCAATTTTTTTGCCGGCCCGGCCCAGCTCGTTGATTTTGTTTGTCGGCCCGGCCCGGGCCCGTGCAGACCTCTAAACAGAGCTAATATATTCTATAGTTTGTTTAAAACAGCAAATTGTTTAAAATAAAACGGTAAATTATTTAAAAATAATACTACATGTACCAAATTAATAATATATGTTTCAGTTGGTTCAAATTTCAAACTTCAAAATTCAAACAACTCTTTGTTTAACGAATTTAAAAATTTATTTTATTTGTTTACTATTCTTTTGTTGCCACTTTACAAAAAAAATCATAACATAATTCTTTTAAAATGCGTAAGTGTCATCAGCGCAAACGATTTTGCCGGAATAAAGAAAATACATTTTATTTATTTAATTAATCATGATTCTACCTGTAATTGTAAGCTCCATGATTTCTTTTCTCCTGAAAACATACGTTTCATTTTTTATTTCGAAAATTTCGTCCGTAATGGAAAAACATGTAAAATAAATTAAAATAATTTTTTAAAGGTTATTCTGTAAAAAAACAATATTCTGCAAATTTACAGATATTTTTGTGTTTAATTTCATATCAAAATACTAAATAGTTTTTTTTGCAAAGTGTACGACAAAATGTAATTTGAGTGGCCTAGTAGAGGATTCGCTTCGCTCATCCTAATAAACTTAGATGTTTGTGTGCAAGCTGTTTTCTAAAGAGACCACTGCATTTTTTCCGCAATCCTCTGGTGAAATTCCCACTTTTTCATCGATGCTTTGAAGAAATTCGCTTTATTTCCGATGTCTTTTGGCAATTTTTTTTTTCCTTCAGCGGCCCTTTGGACAAGTTCGCAAGTTTTTCCGATTATGACGACGTTCACGATCGTTTGACAAAATTATTATTTACTATTTTTTGACAAAATTCGCTTTTTTGTGATCCTTTGACGAGATTCATGTTTTTTTCCGCAATCTTTTGACGAAATTCGCGTTTTTGCAGTGATTCTTTAACGAAATTGGCAGTTTTTTCTATAAACGATTGACTTTTTTTTTTTGGGGGGGGGGGGGGTAGTAGAAGCAATTACCTGTCGAAATTCGCAATAGTTCTTATGTCTGAATTTCAGGAAAATTCGGAACAGAATCACCTCAGTCTTTTGATGGTCTTTAAAAAACACACGGGCCCATCTTTCTAAATTCTAAAAAAGTAACACAGTACACTTAAATAAACAAACTCATAGTAAGAACATTTTATCTTTATTTCTTTCTTTGTGAAAAATGGATTTACAAATGAAGGGCAAACACTGTATGCTGGAGAATCAAAGAAACAAATGAATAACAAAAATAATATGAAGACAGCTATTTAAATCGCACAATCTTACTCAGAATGGAAACCTAGGGAGATTTTCCCCCTTCAATAAAATAATTATATTTCACATAAAACTACTCTTAAGCAAAAAAACAGCTCGAAAAAATAATAAAATATACAATCTAACACCCAACTCACATAAGAATAGAAAAGTTAATAATCATTGAAATGCATTACTTTCTTTCTCGCACAACATAGCATATCAGATATTTTACAAATATTAGATCGGCTACAAAATACATTTAATCTACTAAAACTATTTTCTCACAAATTCAAAGAAAGGAAAAAAAAAAAAAAAAATAATGTAATTCAACCAACATAAAAAGTTGAGTATCAATTATACACGAAAAAACTTTTATTTCAGTCCCTCATTATAGCATAAGCCCTGGTTACTTCCACATTGATGCCAACTCTGTCAGGTTTTTCCAAGTATTTCTGAATCTTTTGTCGAAATACAGCAAACGACATTAAATAAAACGCATATTTCTATTTGATATTTGTGACACTCAAAAACCGGGAATGTTGGCAACTATGGCTACAGATGAGATAA
The DNA here is from genome assembly GCA_964019185.1 of Maratus speculifer. Lineage (NCBI taxonomy): Eukaryota > Metazoa > Arthropoda > Arachnida > Araneae > Salticidae > Maratus > Maratus speculifer. The sequence continues at coordinate 309,295,684 of OZ025289.1, forward strand.
TGCTGGCAATCCTAAGCCTGGATAAAGTGTGTTTTAGTATAGTCAGGAACAGCCCTTAAAATTGTCAGTCCATTTATCTGAAGTGTTGCTTATCCGAACTAGAATCTGTCCCATGGAATAATCGGCGCTCTACTGTATAATAATTCTACTATGAAGGATATAATTAAGGGAATTTATTAGATTTTGCAGATTAAATGAGACAAAAGATTATTTTTGAAATAAGATTCCACTCTTTTTATAAAATGAAATCTAACAAGGAGCAGTGAAATTTGCTGAGCAAGAATAATGCGATCAATTAACGAATAATAATAATTAGTGCATTCAACATTAAAAAAACATTCAGTAAATATGAAACAAAAAAATATAAGAATGTAAATAAAATAAAACTTTTATAATTGACATTGAGCAAAACTAAGACATAGGCAGTGAAAAAAATATATTATCATCAAATTATATCACTGGTATCAAAACAAACAAATACAAACATGAAAACAATGTGCAAATAAAAACGGCGACTAAACAGACACTAAATTTTAACACAAACTGATTGATAAAATAAATCACAGAAGTAATATTTTTTCTAATTGTGTTAAAATAAATCCATGTCACGATTTAAACCTAGAACCTTTTTCTTTAATTGCCAACGCTCTTTCAATTGAGCTATTTGGACAACATCCTAAACAACTGGAAAAAAAAGATTCCTTCTGTGAATTAAATAAATGTCTAACAGTGTGTTTGTGCAATAGTATCTTTAGATGCAGCTCAAGATGCAAGAATATATATTTTGCTGCCATTTGTATGAATTGCATTTGATGCATAAGATTAACTAGCAAGTATGCATCTTCAAAGTCATATTTTAGCATCACTTTGTGCAAGGACTGCTCAGATTTATCCAATTTTTACAAATAATATTGACTTTTTTTTTTTCTGATCCGCTACACATTGTTTTGATTTGTCATTAATAATATTTTATGATTTTTTTAATTATTATTTAAATAAATGTGGGGGGATAAGCAAATCAGAATTCTTTTCAAATTCAACCATGACAAGTCATACATTATTGCTTATTAATTGCAAAATAGATGTACATAATTTATAGCAGTGGGCAATACACCATGCCTTATATATTTACACTTGTAAAAATAAAAAAATTAATTAAAAATAAAAAAATGTTTTGATAAGTATTTCGATATTATATTTTTGCTTGTTGTTTCATTAGTAGTTTGTAATATAAATTTTTAGCGAAAATATCTTTTTTTTTTTTTTTTTTAATGTATGTCATAAAATATGATTTAAAATTAGAACAGCTGAAAAATTAATTCAAATCATATATACTTTAGACGAGAATTTTTATTTAATACAATTTAATTATTTTTCATATTTCTGAATAGTACATATATTTCATTCATTTTATTAAAATAATTCCAATTTGGATTGAAAATATGTGTATTGTGGCAAGCTCAGACTAGTCGCTATGACCATTCTAATTTAAAAATATTTTATCAACCTATAGCTAATCAACGCATGCGGATTTGGGGGCAATTGAACAGAAAAAAACAACTTATTCAAAGGAAAGAAAAGGTGAATATCCTTTGTTGGCCTGTGTAAGATCTTGTGCATCTCAAGATACTTATACTAAATAGACTAAACAGAATGTCTATGAATTCTTGCAACGGAAAAAAAAATGTCATAGTATACAGCAAGATGAATAACATAATTTAAAGTAGAAATAAGTCTCAATCTACTAATTCAGTTGTAAAAATAATCTCATCCTTAGCCAAACATTTGCAGCAGTAAGGAAGATACTATATTAATATTATAGACAAACACTTTTCTCTTTTTAGTATAAAATGTGATGACGATACCAGACATGCTGAATGTGGTCACCATCTTTGCTCAAATAATACTGAACACTCTTCAGGAGTATAGCTGACATTACCTAAATGATGCACAATGATATTTAGAGAGATCAAGAAATAAGTCGCTCACTTCACGTTCTATTGGCCCAAATGAGATAAAATTTGAACTACAAATAATTGAAGTGATGCGCTTGATATATATTAAAAAATATATACAAAAATTAAGATTACAAAATTTCGTCGCTACTGTTTAAATTGTTCAAGTGTTTCACAACGTCCCTCTCCCCCTAGCGGCGAAATTTTGTATTAAATAAATATCAAGTGCATCATTTGAACTATTGGTAGTTCAAATTTGATCTCTTTTAACTAATAGAACACATTCTAGAGTCTTTTGAAGTGGGGAATTTCTTGAGGTGTCAGCATGTTGTGTGCTATGTGCCAATTGTTTCCCGAGTACTGGATATGCCGTATTCCACTGTACTGAAAATCTTATGGTGGATTTTGTATTTTGTATTTCGTATTTTTTTTTTTTTTTAATTGACCAGTTTTACTTATTTAATATTATTTATAAGGCGAATTAGATTTTTAGAAGTGCAAGCAAAACTGTCATTTTTCAAATTTATTTATTTATTATTATTATTATTTTTTTTTTTTTTGGGGGGGGGGGGTAATTATCAAAGGCACTACTTGAATTACCTGTAGTTCAAATTTGATCTTATTCGAACCAATAGATCGCATTCTAGAGCCCTCTGAACTGGGCAACTTATTTCTTGATCACCCTGTACAAGGGTGATCAAGGGTGTACAAGCCACAGGCTTAATTACAGTGCATTTAAAGCATTTGTCATGGTGTCATCAGATTTCACACACACAAAGTCAGTTCAAAATTTTATGAAATACCTTCGTTGCAGCAAAAGGTTAAGATGAAAAATGCTGTTTTGTTTTAGAATAAAATTGCAACATAAATTCTAGGGCAAATAGTGATTGTTTACTTTGCTGTATACTGTTACCCCTCTTTTTTTATTGCAAAAGTTTGTAGTCATCTTGTAGAACAGCAGTTCTTAAACTGTAGTCTGTATACCCCAAGGGGTCTGTAACACAGCTTCAGGGACTTCTAAACATGTTTTCTTTCTTTTCTTTTTCTTTCTTTCTTTCTTTCTTTTTTTTTTTTTTTTTGTTAAATTTATTTAGATAGAAGATGAGAAAAGTTTTGCAAAGAAAATCTCAGAATATAGTAAAAGTACAGTAATCATTAATTTATATAGTAAAATGCATGAAAATGAAATCACTAAGATATTTGAAATTAATAATGTATTTAAAATAACCATAAATTCTTTCCGGTAAAAAAAAAAAAAAAACATTACAGACAAACATTGTTTTTAGAGATTTTATTGCATATCTTTATTAAAATAATAGTTTCTTTATAATATATTCTAACAAATTTCGATCTTAAACACATGGAAGATTATATCTGATAAGAGGTCTGTGGTAACTAAGAGTTTAAGAACTGTGGCTGTAGAGTATACAAATCATAATATGTCAGAACACACGTATTATGATGAATTGTAGCATTTCTACAATGATATGTTCCCCTTCTAAAGTAGTAAATTATTGACTCACTACATGTACCCTGTCCTGCCAAACTTTAATGAAAATACAATCCTTTTCCTTATCTACTTAAAAGCTCAAGAACAATAAGTTTTATAAAAGAACATAGATATTTTTATACATGAATAGGGATCAGAGGAAAATACCCATTTTCTTCTGTACTTGATAGATAATTTAACATTTTAATCAATTTACTAGCAAAATGTTGTACTTAAAATGCACATTACTTTATACACTTCCTATTAAAGATATCTGGAGAACCATAAGAAATATATTTTTGAACAAGTCATGACAGGATTTGATTTTAATTACCAGAAAGCAATTCTTATTTTAGTCACTCAAACACAAATTACAAATATCTTCTTCAAACAGCAGACTGTATTTAGGGTCCGACTAATGGCTGGGACAAGTGGGGCAAGTTGCCCCATTAAAAATTAGCCCAAAATAACCAAAATTCTAACTTTTTCAAAAGGGGGAGGGGGAGTACATCTCCCATTGTTAACATGTCTCCACCTCCCCCCCCCCAAAAAAAAAAGCACAGACTACAACATTAAAAAGCTAATAATAAATATGTATATTTTTTATAATAATGTGTAGTAAGCCCATTGTTGTCGAAAGAAATTCATAGATGATGTTATTCTTGTAACAAGGCAAATTTAAAACTATTACTGATAACTAATTAAGAGCATTTACTTTTAGACTTCTTATGACAAATATTTAAGAATGACTAAGAGATCTATATATTTACATTTCTATGGCTTGCATGGGTCTTATGTTCTTATACCAAATAAAAAAATGTATTATATCACCTCAAAGTTGTGATAATCTTATTTAAGATATATATACAGATGTGTATATAGATATTCCTAATACCCAGTACGAAATTTATGTTTGAAATTTAGTCAACCCAACATAATTAAAGAAAATTTTCAATGATTAGGTAGAAATTGGGCCTCTAGATAGTCTAATTTGGGTCCTATTTGCATTATAAAAAAGCATATTAATAAATACACTTATAATTCAGTAATAGAACATTATTTTGCTTATGGGTAAACTAAAAATGGGCAATTCCTTAAAATGAAGAACAAGAGTAAATGAAAGTGATATTTACTTAGATATAGGATCAAAAGTTAAATTCTGGTTGTGACACAAGAACTCAAGGTTAGTTGAAATTCAGAAAGTTAATTTAGTATATATATTACAAAAATAACTCTTTTCTTTTACTCAAGAATAAATATTAAGTACATGAAAGTTAATTACTGGCAAGAACTGGCCTTTTGTTTCCGTGATACAAAAAATGTGTGTTACCCTGTAGTTTTAATAATTACATAATACTGATTAAAAAATATTATTTTTAGGAAAGTAGAGAGGGGGATCTTCAACTAATCAATACTGACTTGGGTAACTTTTAGATAACAGTGTTTTATTTACAGAAAAAGTAAAAGTAAAAACACAATCGAGTTAAAATTTAAAGAATAAATATTTAAAGGAAAAAAACAAAAGGATAAATTTTCATTATAAAAAGAAAATATGTGATATTAAATGTCATTATGAAATTACATCAATTATTAATAGCTTTATTTATATGAAATTGCTCAACTTAAAATTAACTAGGACTATAGAACTGTATTAGTTTTTGGAAATGCTCGACTTTCAGGGACAACAAGCTTAGTGACATCACTGAAAAATCAGGAAATATAATCATAACATTAATTTAGTTCCATCAAACAGCAAGTTAGATATCACAATATTGATTTATTTGCATTATAATGAAATTAATGAGAATACTATATACTATAGGTTAAGTAAGATAATATTGCTTAATATTTAAAATCAAATTAGAATGAAACTGAAAATTCAAGCACTGCAATTATTATCCATTGTTAAAGCTTTTACTGGATGTACCATTCAAGATGAAAACACAATTTCATCAAAATATTTATTTCATAAGTTATACAAAATCAATTAAAATTATTTAAATTGTGTTTAATATTACATAAAAAAATTCAATATGGAATAATTTTGTTAAAAAGTTAATTACAGATACAATCCAACAAAAAGCAGAAATTCAGAGAAACAAATTATAATTTTACAGATTGAAATTTAAGAATAAATTACAAACTCAATATTCATGCACAACATATGAGTTTAGAAGACTTTGTAATCACAACCAGAAAAATATAGGTTAGTTAAAACAGTACAGGCTTTTTTTGGTTGTTAATAATTTTTAAAAAAAATTTACTAAATTTAAAACAAAATACTATTCAAGCTACTACTAGAGCCTGGTTCTTAATAATAATAATCAAATTGGCAAAAATAACAGCAGACCACTGCCTGAGCAACTACCAGTTAAACCTACACACTTGGCACCCAGAAAAAAAAAAAAAAAAAGCTTACATAAAAAAGGTTGAGTTTTAAAGTCATATCACATAACATGGAGCATTTTTTTAAGTTCAACCATTAAATGCCAATCACTTGAATTCAGTTCATTTCTGAAATGTTGTTTGACAACATCGATAGACTGGCGAGATATATGGCTGACTAACACATCCTCATGATTAAAGTGCTTCCCATAGACTTTTGAGGTTTCACCAGATTTAGGATCTATGGTAATGCAGACTTCATTGCCCTTTTTGGCACAGTCAATTTTATTATTGTTCATTTCTATTGAAGAAACAATTCCAACTTCTAAAATAATGCCTCTTGAAGGAACACAGAGAGGTGTGCCTTCTTTTAAAATCCCTTGCTCAACGCATACACCCAAGATAACGGGATCTCTAGGACTAAACACAAATTCAGGAAGGATTTTCAACTTGCAAGGAAAAACAGCAAATGTTTTGATTTCTTCATTTCTTTTAAAAAGTACATCGTCTCTATACTGGACATACATATCAAGCAAATGATAAATAATGTCAGCATGAAAAATACGGACACCGAGGTTGTCAGCAAGCTCTTGAGCATCTCGCTCAATTTTAACATCAAAGGCTAAAATGGCTGCATAGATACTATCGTGTTCAAGCATAATAGAGGCTTTCATGACATCTTTCTTGACAACAGGACCGATTTTGGCATGAAAATACGGAACTCCAGATGCACTCAGGAAATCCAAAAGAGCTTCCAGCGAACCCAAAGTAGATGCTTGAACATAAACTCCACGCTCAGATGTCCTAATAGAGTTCATAACATCCTTCAGCAAGTCATTCATCTCCTGTTTGCAAATATCTATCATGGCTTGATTGGATGCAACAAGTAAGGGCAACCCAGCAATAGATTTCTCCAAGTCTCTTCCTGTTAGTTTCACTCCCTGAGCTCCTTCCACAGTTTTATACTCAGTGTATGGATTTTTCACCCTGAGTTCTTTCAGAGACTGGGGCATAAGAAGAGATCGGATCTGAGTGACTATAGGGCCTTCTTGACCAGCAATGACTATAGTGTCACCTTCTTTCAATCGACCATTGACTAGAATTACATCGATTGTAGTTCCCAGGCCTGGAATAGCTTTCACTTCTAAAACAGTTGCTTCTAAATTTTCAGAGTAAATCAACTTTTTGCGTATTAATGTTTGTGACAAATGAGTAACAGTGCCTAAGAGGTTACCCATACCATCTCCAGTAATGGCTGAAGTGGGAACCATAGAAATATAGGAACGAGGATCCTTATTTTCATAAAACAGAACAACATTTAAACATTCATTGGCAAACTGAAGAACGATTTCTTGACAACGTTTCTGAAATTGGGATTGAGTTACGTGCGACTGATTTTTGATAGAACATTCAATGTCTTCATCTTTATTACTTTTCCAATCATAAATTCTATCAATTTTATTTAAAGCAACAACAAAAGGAATTTTACCTTTTTTTAACAAGTTTATGGATTCAATTGTCTGTGGTTCTAACCCATGCATGATATCCACTACTAAAATTGCAATATCACAGATGGATGATCCTCTGGATCTTAAATTACTAAATGATTCATGACCAGGAGTATCAATTACTAACAATCCAGGAATGTCCACATTAAAAGAAGAAAAATCCTTCACCATTTTGCACTTTTCCTTTAATGCATCACGAGGTATCATGGTAGCTCCAATTTGTTGGGTGATGCCACCTGCTTCACAATCTTGAACATGAGTCTTCCTAATATAATCTAATAATTTTGTTTTACCAGTATCAACATGCCCTAATACACACACAACTGGTGATCTGTATTTAACATAATTTTCCTTACAGGGAGAATCAGCAGATTTAATTTGATTTAGAGAAATTATTTCTGTTTTATTTTGTTTTGATTTATCAAGGGTTTTTGTACCTGTTGTTTTCTTGCTGCTATACAAATCTCTACAGACACCATCATCTAATCCATCAGATTCATCAGAAAAACTAAACTTGGATTCTGGATTCAATGGTGATTCATCAGTAGAATCAAAATTGCTAGGTAAATCTGACAAGCTCTCCTTACCAGAAGATGAAGATTCTTGGGACGAAAGCGATTCAGACTTGTGCCTTTCTGAAAGAACTACAGCACTATCATTGCTATGAATAGATTGAGATGAATTGTTTCTTTTTCGATGAAAATTTTTGCAATTTCCTGATTTTGATCCAGACGAAATTGATGGTTTTCTTTCATTGATCTGTGGTACTTCTATGCCTTGTTGCCTAAGTGCAGCTAAGGTTGCTTCCATACGTGCTCGAGACTGTTTTTGAGATTTGGACAACAGCCTTCCTTCAGCCTTCATCTTCTCTCGCCTCTGTTTATCTTTTATTTTTCTCTTTTCTTTTTTTTCTACTTCTTGTCTTAATTTTTCTTGCCTTATTCTCTCAGCTTCTTCTGCCATTTTCTGTTTCATTTCTGCTTCTTTTCGTTGTTTTTCTTCTTCTTCTTTGGCTTTCTTTAAAGCTTCATGAATTAATGCAAGTTGTTTTTTATTAGGACGTTTCCCTTTTCTTTCAGATTCACTAACAGGCTTAGGCACTGAAATTTCGTCTTTAATAGAGTTACAGGCAGATTCCACAGAGGCAACATCTTGGCTACTAGAAGTATCAACGCAATTAGCATCAGGTAGATTGGAATTTGAATTACCAGATTCAGTAGTTTTTTGCTTAGCTTTCAGTCTTTTCTCCTTCCTTTTAAGTGATTTGCTATCACAGTCCTTACTATCTGTTTCATTACTGCTATCACGATTGCTTTTGAACTCTGAATAAGAGTCGTTTAATAGAAAGTTTGCTTCACTTAACTTCTTATTATAGGCATCAATATTTACATCTTTGGCAATATCCCTGCTTTTCAAGTGCGGAGAATTCTTGTCATGCGAAGCAATTATCACAGTACTTATTTTTGGCCCAGCAACAGTTTTGTCATCCAATTCTAGTTCCTTTATGAGTCTTTCGACTTCTAACTCTACAGAATTTTTCTTATGCATCTTCCTCTTGTTTTTCTTTTTTGTACCACAAGAATTTTCAGCAACCACATTTTCATTAGATGATGATTCGATGTTTGAAATCCCATTGTCATCAGTAAGAAGATCTCGTGATTCAGAATTTATATCTTTATTCTCATCGCTCACCGATACCTCTAAATCAGACTCAGTTTCAGCAGATTTACGACTCAATAAAATATTTAAATGAGATTCTGAATCATCAGATGTAGTCCCTACAGTTTCACACAAAGATTGTGACTTCCACAGAACAGAAGACTGTGCAGGATTAACTCTTTTTATATTATTCACTTTTTCAATATTGTCACCAACAACACATTTTTCTGACTTGGATAAAGACAGGAATGATGCTCCAGAATCTTCACACTCAGAACTTTTTTTGCATTCTTTTTGATTTTGAACCACACAAAAATCGTCAGATAAAAGAAAATCTCCAGATGATTTTTTATTGCGATTATCAGTCTCTAGGTTGCAAAGATTTTGTACTTGATCCACTCCATTCCTGAGCTTTCTGTTTTTTCCCATTGGATACTTCTCTCATCCGATGAAATCTAAAAATAAAAATAAAATACAAATTAATACAGAAATAATCTAGCTAATAAAAAATATTAATGTTTCATTTCAAACAAGAGCAAAATAAATCATCCACCCAGCACAGTTTATGAAACATCCTTATTTCCATTGACATTTCATCCAACTTTCCAACTCATTCGGAATAGAGTAACAAATCTCCAAAACTTATTAAGGTGAAAGAAAGTGTCTAAAAAAACAACTTTTGAAAATGCATAACACATTTTAAAGTCCAATTTTTGCTATTAGCATCAATAGTCAGGAAAATAAAAAATCCTCTTGTACTTGTATATCTCCGTATTTGTAATGAAATACATTGTTCCAACAATATTGTCTTCAGCAATACTGTCAACTTTTATATATATCATTAAATTAATTTTAAAAGCTACATTTTGGGTTTTATTTGATATGATAAATGTATGTGTTCTTAAGCAATTTGGTCATTGAAGGATCCCACTTGGCCTTTCATGTCTCAAATTTTTCCCTTGTTATCTGAGGTTGAATTCAAATTTCTTGATTGGCAAAACTTTTTTGAAAAAATAAAATTTGCCGTACACAATCTTATTTAATGACCTATTAATTAAGGCGAAAACAAGGAAATTTTACTGTTTCAGAAAAGTGATGCCAATCAAGAAAGAGGCTAGATACATTCCCAAAGAATTTGCGAAAAATATTATGTTGTACTTATGAAGAAATAAGATAACAAAACTAAAGCATAATCACCAGGGATAGGCAATTTTCAAAAAACTTTACCAGCCAACAACATGCAATGTACAGTTTAAAATTGTTACGATAAAATGTATGTCATTGTAAAAATAATTATTCATTAATTAATAATTAATTATTGTAATTCACTTGCACACACATATATACATTAAATTAATAAATACAAGTAGCAGAGAAAAATTTACTATAATGTAGAATTTAGTGACACATTTACATTAAGGCAGGGTTGATAAAAAACCGGGTTTTTTTTGAAAAAAACAAAAACAAAAACCATGGTTTTTTTTGGTTTAAACCGGGTTTTTTAAAAAAAATATGATTCCCTATTACAAATACATGCATATTTATCAATAAAAATAAATATTTTTGAATATATAAGTAATAACTTGATTTAAAAGTATTTCTAATCAATGTAATTATTCAATATACAATTAGTTATGTAGAAAATTGAAATCGTTTAAAAATTAAACATTTTTAGAAAAAGCTATGTCTTATTTCATAAATAAAATGTTCTACATAATCAAACACTGATACCTTGAAAATCTTAATATACAATCCTTTAAATATTAGCACTATAAATAAATATATGATGCAGTTTCATAAATAAAACTTCATACATATTATTTTCACAAGGCTATTCAAAAAATTTTTCTTTGAAATTCTTATTATATGAGATATCTGATTTTTCTGTTAGAAGACTACATTAATTGCAATAATTTGACACACTTAAATTACAAAAATGAGAAAATATTAGGGATGCACCGAATATTCGGTGTCTATTCGGCAGAGTTTCCCCCACAGGGTTTCAGGGGGGCGCTCCGCCCCTCCTGCCCTTTAGTTTAAAAAATAGCGCCCCTCTTGTCATTCATTCAAAAAAAAAAAATAACGCCCTTCTTGCCCTACATTTGAAAATAGTCGTTGGGGGCCACCGTAATACTTACCCATCATATATATGCATATATTATATATGAAAATAATACATTTGAAAACTATTTATAAAATGGATTGCAATTCCAAAACAAAATTTAAACGTGTATTTATATTTTTATTGCGCATAGTAATGTTGTATTAATGAGTTTCTGATGAACCTCTTTCGATAAATTATACAACACGCCTAACTACTCAAGTAGTACCGAATTGCGAAAAAGAAACATCCTTATAACTCCAAAAATAATAATCTTATTAACTAACAGTTTATTGCGTCGGATTAAGCGTCTCATTTCCAATGCAAATATATCTTTGAATTGAAATTTGAATGAAATACAGGGTCATGAAAAATCGAAGAATGTGGAAAACAGGATTACAGATATCTCGGCAACTAATAATTCGATCAACTTCGTTCTTTATGCAAAATTTGTGTTATTTTATCGCCTTTTACGATCACTCCTTAAAATAAAAAAATTCGAAAATTTTTATACACCTTTCTTCAGAACGAATTTTTCGAGTCCGAAAAAAATAGTTCCGGATAATCGAGGTTACTGATATTAAATAGGCTTCTTCTCATTCTTACATACTAAGTACATACAAAGTTTCAAGTCTCTATCTCAATTTGTTCGGGAGATGGAGCGTTTACAGACAGACAGACAGACGGACGGACGGCAAATTTTTTTTTTCTAAAAATATGTTTTTCGAAATCTCCAGTGTCGAAAACGTGTAAATCCGTCAAAAATTTTTTTTCGATTTTCAAAACGATTGCAAGACTTACTCTATACTACGTATGATGGGTAAGTAAAAACGCAGCCCTCCAGTGATGATCCGAACGCGCTATAGCGCGTAAATTACGCAAAATATCGGCGACGGAACGCAAAAAAAGGCTCATAAGCGTCCCGTGGGACGAGTAATTTCGTCAAAATATCGCTAAAAAACCGGCAAGTTTCGTTAGAAATCGCGAAATAACGACTAATTTCAGGCAAGATTCGCAAAAAATGGCTAATTTCGTCACAAAATTTCCTCAACTAGATTTCCTCAAAAGATCGTGGAAAAACGATAAATTTCTTCCAAAAATTGCGATAAAACGGAAAATTTTGTCAAATGAGTCGTAAAAAGCAGCAACTTTCGTCAAAAAAGAGCGAAAAAAATGGCAGATTTCGTGAAAAGATTTGCGAAAAAGACGTCCAAAAATCGCAATAAAACGGAAAATTTTGTGAAAAGTTCCGTTTTTTCGCGATATTTTCACGAGATTTATCGTTTTTTGCGATTTTTCAGCAAAATATGTGTTTTTTTTTACAATCTTTTAACAAAAACTACTGTTTTACGATCTATTAATAAAATTTGCCGTTTTTTCGCGATGTTTTCACGAAATTTGACGTTTTTTCGCGATTTTTTTTTTTTTTTTTTTTTTTTTTTTTGCAAAAAATGCCGTTATTTGCGATCTTTTAACAAAATATGCTGTTTATTGCGATCTTTAAAGAAAAATGCGTTTTTTCGTGATACAGTAAAACCTCCATAACGGACACTCCCGAATAGCGGACACCTCTATTTAACGGACAGTTTTCCGATCCCCACTCCCAAAACCTAAATTTTTGTATGTTTAACCTCTGAATAACGGACATTCCGAATAGCGGACACTTTATTCGGCGATAAAGAATGAAAAAATATTTTTTAAAGTGAAAAAAAAAAGGAAAAAAAAAACCCCCCAAAAAAACCTGAATTTATGAGGACAATGTGTTGCAAATTTTGTGATCACTGATAAATGTAGATAAAGAATTGGGGAAAATTACCCCCCCCCCCCCTCACACATGTTCAGTGCTAAATTCAGGGGGTTATCGGGAGAAATACCTCTCACAAGGAAGGTCTCCATACGGGCATATCCCGAAAAATCTGAAAAAATTACAGAATGTTCTTCTCGTATATATGCGTTTATAAAAAAAATTTCGGCGGAACCTCCATTCAGTAACCGTAAAAAAATAATGAAAATTTCAAAAAAACTATGTCAAATACACTTCAAGGAAAAAAAAAGTTTTATGTTGAACTTGTTTTGATAAGTTTAATTTAAATAACTTTATTTTTGAAAGTTTTAATTTGTTTTAAGTACAATTTTGTTATATCGAAATTTATATGTATTTATATTCAAATTTAATCATCAAAATTTGAGATTTAAAACGAAATTCATCATTTAAATTTAATTAAATTTGTTTCAAGCTTAAAGTCCAATTGAGAATTGTCGATTAGATTTTGTTGCTATGGAAACATATGACGTTTATTTTTGAGTGCGCTGAAATGTATGAAGATAATTTTTCTCAACACGATTTTTTTTAGCTATGAAAATATTTTTCCCAGCGATTAATTAAATAAGTACTTCAACGAGTAATATATATATATATATGTAATACAATATGTATATAGATTAGAGGTCTGCACGGGCCGGAATTTCCAGGCCCGGCCCGGCCCGTTGTAAAACTCAAAAGTTCAGCCCGGGCCCGGCCCGTTTAAATTTTTATATTTTAGGCCCGGCCCGGCCCGTACAAAAATCAGCGAAAACAGGCCCGGCTCGTTTTGGCCCGTTACAAATTTTACGATTTCTAAAAAATTCAGATTTTTATCATACAACTAAGATTCCTTTAAAGAATACTGCATACATATCTATGGAATGATTTTACAGTATGTTTTACAGCAAATACACATTAACAACATTAATGATTACTTAGATTCTTAGGCTTTCAACATTCGAATAAAGATTCATTAAAATATTAATATGGCTTAGAATAAAAGAAAAAAGAAAGAAAGCTAAAAACATCATTAATTTTGAAGTTGTTTAATAAAAGAAGATTTATAAATATATTTCTATATCATTTTATTATAGATTTCAAATCCAAATTCATTCTTAAATTCAAAGAAGCTCCTTTCTGATACATTTCTAAATTCATTTTTTTTTTTCCTCAGAAACGCATAAGATTAGCAGATATCTTTATTCAGAAACTATATAATCGAATGGCGTTATCCATTTTTTGATACAAGCAATTTAAGAATACTGCAAACAAATAAAATACTGTCATAATTAGCGTTTTGAATAGAATTTCCGGAAGCAATAGCAAGGGAAGGGAGAAAAACCTGCAACCATTTGAGAAACTATTATATCTCAACAAGGTTATACAAGTAATTTTTACCAAAAATGAAAAACGCTATTCGATTCCAAATCCCTTCAATAGTTAGGCTCATCACTTTTATACTTTTACAATTTAAAATTAATCAGAAAATGTGTCAAACTTTCGCATTATTGCGAAATTAATTTAAAAATCATCAAGAAGTATATATCCGAAGACTAAGCTAACATAATTATGTTAGCTTAGTCTTCGGATATATACTTAAGCTATCGCTGTTAATAATTTTACAGTTCATGTTTTCTGCCAATAATTAAGTCTAGTTCCGGTCCGGCCAGTCTATATGTAGAAAAATAATGCAAGCGTGATCTCGGACCGGCATGAGTCAGATAAAAAAATATTAAAACGGGTTACACATAATGTAATTCTCCGATGCCGATACACTGTGCATCTATATATTGATGCTGTCAAACTAGTATGGCCACATTTATACTTATTCTCGTTAAAACCATTTTCGTTGAAAATAGCTCATATTTTATCGTTTCTGCTTAAATCTTCAGAACGGGCCGGCAGGCGTGAAATTTTTTTTTTATCGGCCCGGCCCGGCCCGTTTATGTTGTCTGTCGGCCCGGCATGAGTCAGATAAAAAAATATTAAAACGGGTTACACATAATGTAATTCTCCGATGCCGATACACTGTGCATTTTTATATTGATGCTGTCAAACTAGTATGGCCACATTTATACTTATTCTCGTTAAAACTATTTTCGTTGAAAATAGCTCATATTTTATCGTTTCTGCTTAAATATTCAGAACGGGCCGGCAGGCCTGAAATTTTTTTTTATCGGCCCGTCTGGCCCGTTCAATTTTTTTGCCGGCCCGGCCCGTTTATGTTGTCTGTCGGCCCGGCCCGTTGAAAAAACTATTCTAAATCTGCCTGCCCGTTAGAAAATTCGAAGCGATTCCGCCGGCCCGTGCAGACCTCTAATATAGATGTATATGTTACAGGCCAAACCCGATTTTAGGCCAAACCGGTCTATCCTAATGGCCATCGGATAAACTAGTTTTTCCTAGGCCAAACCGGTCAATCCTAACGCCCATCGGATAAACTAGTTTTTCCTAGGCCAAACCGGTTTATCCTAACGCCCATCGGACAAACTAGTTTTTCCTAGGCCAAACTAGTTTGGCCTAACTCTTATAGGATAATCTAGTTTAGCCTGCTGTTTATTGGTCTGAACTAGTTTGTCCTAGGCTGATCTAGTTTATCCTAGGCCAATGTATTTTACGTGTTTTTAGCTCACAGGCGTCAAAGTCTGAGAAATAATTGGCTCGCAAGTTCTGTATGTACGCATGTATGTACACATGTATGTACGCATGTATGTACACATGTATGTACGCATGTATGTACACATGTATGTACTTACGTATGTACGTAACACGATAACTCTTGATAGAAATAATGTAATTTGACGTGTTATTATCTCATCAGACTACCAAAGCTTGAGAAATAAAGTGCCCGTGGATTCTGTATCTATGTATGTACGTAAGTACGTAACGCAAAAATTTTTGATAGAAATACCCGATTTGCACCAAACTTTCAATATAGGTTTATTCTTATGAGGAGTTTTTCTGTTTAATTTTGGGAGGTCATTGGAGAATAATAAGGGGGAGAAAGATCGAGAGGCTGATTCGCCCCTCCGCTTAAATCAAATAAATGGGTTTCCATGCATTATTAGTATATTTTATAATAAAAAATTAGATATAGAAGCATTCTGATGAGGCGCCTCCATGATTGGTTGTGGATGTTTATTGTTTAAGTATAAAGAGAGGGGGAAATATAAAAAACGCCCCATAATTTATGTAAATGCTTTTTTCAAGCAGAATTTGCTGATTTGCTTAAATTTTTGAAATAGATTCGTTCTGGTAAGGTACTTCCGTAATTAGTTTTGGAAGTTAATTAGTTAAGAACAAATGGAAGAAAGGGGGACTCCCGCCTAATTTTGCCAAATGGGTTTTTCATGCAGAATTAACCGATTTGCTGCAAATCTTTGATTTGTTTATTCTGATGAAGCGTTTCACTGATTAATTTTGGTGGTTCTTTGGTTAAGTATAAAGGGGAAGCGTACAATTTATTTCCTTAAATTAGATAAAGTAGATAAATTAGTTATAATACAGAATTATCCAATTTGCTTAAAATTTTGGACATGAATTCATTTTGATCAGACGATTCTTTAATTAATTTTTCTTTTGTTTAAGTATAATGGGGTAGTGGATGATTTATTGCCTTCTTTAAATTAACCTTCCGTCTACCAGACAAAACACCCATTTATCTACGGCAACACCTAATTTTAATTCCAAACTTGCAAACGGCACCAGTAATATTTTAATATAATTTTGCTTTTACAATGAAAGCTTAAATTAAGGAATTCGTAATATCTAGACAAGTCCTTTATAAATTCCGGTGTCAATCGACAATTTCTCATTTTACCATCGACACCAGAAATATTGCTGTCGGGTCCAATGGACCCGTCTGGTAGACGGAAGGTTAAATAAATGGGTTTTTAAGCAGATTTATCTGATTTGCCGATTAAATTTTGAACATAGTTTTTTTCATAAGGCGAACCCCTGAATAGTTTTGTTTAATGATTAAGCATAAAAAGAGGAATGTAGGGTTACCCTCCTTAAATCAGATGAATGGTTTTTGAGCAGAATTATCTGATTTGCTTCAAATTTTGGATAATTGTTCAATTTTATAAAGCGTACCTGGGATTAGTTTTGGGATTCAATGGTTAAGTATAATTAGGGGAAATGGGAAAAAGTAATCTCCCTTACTTGTTTTTTCGAGGGTGATATTTAAAAAAAAATGTCTGTAATACACAATCAGTGTAAACAGCCTGTGAATGCAAAGCCATTACTTTAACAGGGCAATATTCTTTTTAATATTAATCCTGACTACTGCTCTCTAATCTTGTGCAAATTGGTTTTGCTATCACCCCTGTATAATGTATTTTATTTGAAGGGTAGTAGAATACTGTTAAAGGTTTGCACGGGCCGGAATTTCGAAGCCCGGTATAAAAATTAAAAGTTCAGCCCGAGCCCTGCCTGTAGAAAAATCAGTGAAAAGGGACTCAGTCCGGCTCGACCTGGCCCTACTCAATTTCTGCAAAAAATTCAGATTTTAATTCACATACATTTAAGATTCCTTTAAAGAATACTGCATACATATTTATGGATAAATTTACATTGTATTTTTAAATTACGATGTGTTCGCTAAATGAAAAATACACAATGTATTATTGATTATTTAGATTCTTAGTCCTTCAATATTCAAATAGGAATTCATTAAATAGTTAGAACAAAAGAAAAAAAGGAGTGTTATAAACATCATAACTTTTGAATATGTTTAGTAAAAAGTAGATTTGTAAATATATTTTTCTATCATTCCTTAAGGGTTTTCTCAAATCCAAAAGAGCTACATCCTAACACATTTATTAATTAATTCCTTTTCAGAAATGCATAAGATTAACAGGCATAACCCAGAAAATATGTAATCGAATGGCGTTAACCATTTTTTCATAAAAGCGATGTATCTTTGAGAAAATACTATTAAAGCTACGTTTTGAATCGAATTTCCAGTTGCGAGTTTACGGAAAAGAAAAACTTGACGCCGTGACAAAAATAGCTATATGTCGACAGGTAATTAATTTTTCAAAAATGGAAAACGCTGTTCGATTCCAAATTATGTTCAGCTGCGATCTGGCTCGAATAATAGTAATAATAAAAGCAAGCTTATCACAGCATGGCCTGAGTCTGCAGAAAGAAAAAGAAAAATAAGCCAACACCATGTCCAATGTATCATGTCTCTACGGTGGACATGTTAAATTTCTGTATTGATGTTACAAGCAATGACTCTTAACACACATTTATGCTTATTCTAGTGAAAGATATGTTTTTACCGGCCAAACCCAATTTTAAGCCAAATTATATTAGCCTAGACCAAATTATTTTATCCTAACGCAAATTGGATAAACTATTTTTCCTATGCCAAACTTATTTCTCTAAATGTCCATAGGATAAACTAGTTTTTCCTATGAAAGTTGGTAATCCTTCACTTTTTCTTTCATACTTAACCATTAAACTCCCAAAACTATTCAGGGAATCGCTTATCAGAAAGAACATACATCTAAATTTGGCGCAAATCCGTAAATTCTGCATCAAAACCATTTATCTAAATTATTGGGGGGTTACCTACATTGTCCTTTGTTTTCCACTTAAACGATAAACATCCACAACTAATCACGGAGGCATCTTGTCAGAATGATCCTATACCTAAAATTTTAAATGAAAACTGATAATTCTGCATGAAAAATCCATTTCTCTGAATTAACAATGGGGTATTAGCCTCCCGTTCACCCCCTCTTAATCTTATCCAATGAATTCCCAAAACTAACCAGAAAAATACCTTATCAAAATGAAACTACTTCCAAAATTTTAAGCAAATCGAATATTTCTACCAAGAGATCGTATTGCGTACATATGTACGTACATACGTACAATCTGCGTACATACATGCGTACATACATAAATACAGAACCTGCGAGCTCATTATTTCTCGGGCTTTGACGCCTGTGAGCTAAAAACACGTAAAATTACATTGGCCTAGGACAAACTAGAATGTTGGCGCTCAGGCAGTCATTGAATTCAATAAAATCACGCCAAATTGATTTGGCCTAGGATAATCTAGATCGGCCTAGGATAAACTAGTTCAGACCAATAAACAGCGCGCTAAACTAGTTTATCCTATAAAAGTTAGGCCAGACTAGTTTGGCCTAGGAAAAACTAGTTTGTCCTATGGGCCTTAGGATAGACTAGTTTGGCCTAGGAAAAACTAGTTTGTCCGATGGGCGTTAGGATAAACCGGTTTGGCCTAGGAAAAACTAGTTTATCCGATGGGCGTTAGGATAGACCGGTTTGGCCTAGGAAAAACTAGTTTATCCAATGGGCGTTAGGATAGACCGGTTTGGCCTAGGCCATTCTAGTTTGGCCTAAAATCGGGTTTGGCCTGTAACATATATAAGATATTAAAGTCTCTCATTGTTTATATTTAAATTTATTAAATACCATTTACATGCAAACTAAATATCCAACAGTTTTGAGTTTCATTATAATCGTTTGCTTTTGGCGAGGAAAAGGGCTGCTCGCCAAATCGAGTGACTCTTTAGTCTTTTCACGCCAAATATTCGAAAATATTTTATTTTTTTACACAATATCTAATGTGATTCCGCCGCTAATTTTGACTGATCCTTTATTAGATACATAAGTACTTTAATTAGTATTTATTTCATAAAATTCTGGGTATGCTCAGTATGGAGACCTTCCTTGTCAGAGCATTGAAATGTTACCCAAGAAGTTTGAGATTTTATGCATTTAAAGCAGGGTTGGTACGGTTTAAACCAATTGGTTTTAACCATGGTTTAAACCACGGTTTAAACCAAATGGTTTTTTTCTCAAAAAAACCAATTGGTTTTTTTAGAAGAAATCTAATGACATTATCTTTTTTTTCTTTATAATTTACGTGTTTCAGATTATTGAACATAAATAATTTCTACTTTTAACACTTTATTTCAGTAATAAGTATTATATACAGTGTGTTTAAGGTCTTTTTTTTATCCATAGGATTAAACCTATAAATAATTTATATCGTTTTTTTAGTAGAAATCTAATGACATTTTCTTTCTTTCTTTATAATTTACGATTTGAATTTCTTTCTTCAGATTATTGGATATAAATAATTTCTACTTAACACTTTATTTCAGCAATAAGCATTAGATATATTGGGTATCATTTTTTTTATGCACAGGATTAAAATCAGTACACATCGGTGAACATATCTATTGCTCTAAAGAAAGAACTTCAAACATGTGAATTGATCAAAGATAAAATAGATTCAATATTTAGCATAAAATATATATATTTTTTTAATAATGCAGATTATTTAATACAATTAATAATGTAACACAATGATCTTTTAAGATTTTGCACAAGCTGTAAAAGAAATTTTTCTTTTAATGCATTTTAATAATATTTTTTCCCCTTCTTTTATCTGCTGATTTATTACGACTAAAAATATTAACTTCAAATTGTCACTCAGAAAGAAAAAATCCTAAGAAGTATTTGTAATTTATTATTTGAATAATTGTCTAAAAGAATATTTATCAAACTACATCCAAATGTTTATTATTAGTAATCAAAAGATTGTTTATAAAGATTTACAGGGCATCAATGGTTCACTGTGTAGAGCAATTAAAACTTTCAACATAAGACTGTTTGCTAAAATTGTTTAATTTCAGCATAAATTCACGATAATTATTTTTTGACTGAAGTTACACTGCTTATAAACCAATAATGTATGTTTTTATCAGTAAATATGCACGTATCTGTAATAAGAAAGGATGTTTTTAAAAAAACCCGGTTTAAACCAAAAAAACCGGTTTTTTTGGTTTTTTTCAAAAAAACCTGGGTTTTTTCCAACCCTGATTTAAAGGTTAAAAAGTGCAATACCTCCCTCTCCGCCCGGAACTCTACAATATCTAATAACGTCGCATAGAAAAGCAAATTATATGTAATTGCAAGCAAAAGTAAACTTTTGTAACAGATTTCTTTTTTTTTTTTTTTCACACGAATATAATAAATAGTGGATAAAAGTGTGCACCATTTTATTTCAATTTTATTGCTTAAAAAATAATTTTAATTTCTGATTAATTATATAACAGACATTTTAGAATATATAAAAGTAAATTAATGAAACATTAAGCATTTCTTAGCGGTTTTTGAATCTCTGAGGATTTCCCAATAGCGGACACCTCCGAATAGCGGACATTTTCTGCGTTCCCGAGGTGTCCGTTATTTAGAGGTTTTACTGTATTTTAACATCATTTGCCTTTTTTCGCTATCTTTTAACAAAATTTACCTTTTTTTTTTTTTTTTTTTCCAATTTTTTGATGAAATTTCTGTTTTTTCACGACTTTTTGAACCGACTTTTGGTTTTTTGTTTCAACTCTATAAAAGTGCCCTTACAAATGAAAAAGTGCCCTGAAAAATATAAAAAATGCCCTGAAAAATGTAAAAAGTGTCCTGAAAAATGTAAAAAGTGTCCTGAAAATTGTAAAAAGTGCCCTTTTCAGAACAGTAGCGCCCTGCCCATTTTTAAACCTGGGGAAAACTCTGTATTCGGTATTTGGCCATGTTACTGAATATCAAACTATTCGGTTAAGCCGAATATGAAACTATTTGGCTGGCCGAATATCAAAGTATTCGGCTGAATCCAATACTTAATAAAACCTTTTAAAACACATTTATAAAAACTTCAACTGTCAATTTATAAATATATTTAAAATAATTAGAAAGAAAATCATATTTAAGTAAAATAAATGTTTTTACAATATTTATTTGTTGTTTGTAAAGTATAATTTAAGAAAATTAACCATGAGTAGGATTAAAATGGTGATTTATGAGGATTCTCATAAGGAATAAATGATGTGCAAATGCAAGTTCCTAAATGTTGTTCAGTAAATAATCTGTTTCATGCTTTTCCCGAATAAAAGTCTTTAAACAAGAAAAAAAAAACTTTTGAGAATAGTAATAGCTAACAAGACAATTTTTTTCATGAAAAAATAATCATAATTAACTTATTGAGTCATAAATACATTTTATTTCATCTCACTTTAGGTCAAACTTGTGTTTTCGTTTGCTGCTTTAACAATAAATAAGATACCATAACTATATTTTCAACTCACATGCTTTATTTTCTGTAAAATATGATATAATGGGGAGGGTGGAAAATGCCTTCATTCATAAGAAAAGAAAAAATGAGCTAGATATTCCTTTATTCAGAATTAAGTTCAAAATATTTGTATTTTATATTGTAAAAAAATCTGCCTTGAGTTGACAATTAAGAGACTGTAAAGTTTTTCTTCGACCATTCTTTCATCATTCCTCTTTGATTTTAAAATGTTTGTTTTAATTCGTAGAAGAAACCATGAAATTTAAAATTTTATTAATTAAAATCTCATAATTGTGCTGAAAAACTCAAGGCAGATTTTTTTTTTTCATTATTAAATGTTCTTATAAAAATTATTGTTTATCAAAATGCAAGTTTCTTTTATTAAATATTATGTAAAATTGTTTTAAAAAGTAACATTTTAATATCTTTAAACTTTGAAATGTAAAAAGTATTTGGAAAGCAAAATATTCGGTATTCGGCTAGCCGAATGTTCGGTATTTGGTTCACCTGTCGGCCAAATATTCGGTATTCAGCCAAAATCACGATTCGGTGCATCCCTATAAAATACTATAACAGATTTATCCTAAAAAAAAAAAAAAAAAAAAAAAAACAATTGGTTTAAACAATGCCAAACCAGTTAGAATAAAATCATAGTGCAAGATCCCCATTCCTAATGTAAGAATGCAAGAAAAACAAAGGCTTAACCCAATAAACACAGAGAAAAAAAAATGCCAATTATTCATTAGCATACTTAACAAGAAGAAATCAATGGAGAAAATTATTTAAGAATGTCATATTCGAGACTTTGAGGAAAGATGAAATCCTTAGTAAATCTTAACTAAATCAAGCAATTTAAATGATAAAAGTGCATTTTTAGCTCGAGTCTGCCCTTCTGGCTATAAATATTTTACAATTAATTGTTTTACATATAAATATATATATCAGGTAGGGATGGACGATATACCGTAATATCGTTATATATCGATATTTCTTTAAAACCGCGGTAACGATATTGAGATTTCAATCCTTCCGATATATCGTTTCAAACGATATTTCATCCTACTTTCGGAATTACGGAGTTACGGAATTTCGAATCTACCTCTGTCGGCGCAAAAGTTGTTTACTTTTGCAAATGTTCGCGCTGTAATCGGCACTTGCGTGATACTTCCGGTTTTGAGCCGGTGTCGCGCACACACCGGAATATGGGCGAACAGTCTACTTTTTGCGCTGGTGTCGCGCACATACCGGAATATGGGCGAAACGTCTACTTTTTGCGATGGTGTCGCGCACATACCGGAATATGGCCGAACAGTCTACTATTCTGATGTACTGCTTTATTTATCGGAGTTCGTTCGAGAATCGAAGTTGAAACACTCGTTCGAGGATCGGGCATTTCCGCTACAATCACTTGTTGACTCCATATCGATGGCTGACTGTTGTTTTCCTTTAAGCTTGTGTACAGTTATTGCTGCCGGAATGCAGAATTGATTGCCATATTTTCAAGAATGTGAGCACAATTAATCGATATTTCTTGTATGTTTGTTTTTCATTTATTATTAGCATTAATAAATAATTATATTAAATCACATATTATTTTACATTTTTTATTAATAACATTAATAATTTACATGTATGGTAATTCTATTATGTCATTTATTTTAAGGGGTCAGGTACCTTTTAAAGAATCCAAAAATCGATTTTTAAAAAAATAGCTTATAATTAAATGTGATTCTTTAGAAACATTTAAAAACAAACCGCATTCAAAAATTCGCATTAGAAAAAGAGTTATGTCTAAAAAACTTTGCGCTTTTCCTATACGACCAATGGTAAATTTAAACTTTGACGTCAATTTTCTCAAAAGAGCGATTTTGTTCATTGCGCGCACGATTTCTCAAAAACGGTTGCGTAGAAAATAACAAAATTTTCGCTGAATATGTTAAACGTACACATGCACAAAATGACCTACTATTATGTTCCTCAAATTAGAAGTTTAGAATTTACGACTACTTTTTTGTAAAAAAAATCTCGATATTTCGAATTTCTTCAAAAAAAAAATTTTTTTTTTCTCGGGAACTATAAGTTTTATTTTTTTCATCGTAGGTCATTTTGAAAACACATTATTTCTCTACGCAGAAAAAAAATCTTGGTTTGTTTTAGCAATTCAAATTTGAAAAATCGTGCGCGCAAGGCATGCAAGATTTATTCTTCCGTAAAAATTGTATAATCTTTAAAAATAATTAAAAAAACATTGCATGCATGTATAATTTTTTTAACAACTTTAACTAATAAAATAAATCATTCTTAATATGTGTTTTCAATTTTATAGTCAAAAGTCAATTAGATATAGAGTGACTGCAGTTCTTACAGAGGTCACTTTTTCACGTATTTTGTTAGTTCGAAAGGTACCTGACCCCTTAAGAGCCCACAATAGTCACAGGAAAATTACAGAAAAAGACCCGGATGACCATGTAAAGTCTATGGGAGCGTTCTTTTCTAATATCTCGTTCAAATTTTAATATTTTGACATGATTTTTTTTGCATAAAATAGTTCAGGACGATCCACAACCGGGCTAGTTTTCACTTTTTCGATTTTGGTTATATATTTTTTATATTATGATAGTTTCAGTTTCAAAACCGGTTTAAACCGGTTTTGAAAATTAAAGTAATTTTTTAAAAAAAATCTAAAACCAAAATCGAAAAAGTAAAAACTAGCCCGGTTGTGGATCGTCCTGAACTATTTTATGCAAAAAAAATCATGTCAAAATATTAAAATTTGAACGAGATAATAGAAAAGAACGCTCCCATAGACTTTACATGGTCATCCGGGTCTTTTTGTGTACTTTTCCTGTGACTATTGTGGACTCTTAAGCAGAAATTTTACTTAAAGCGGAAGTTTTTTCTTTTTTCATTGTGATTCACCTTAGTTTTAGAGTTTATTGGATACTAGTATTTTTACCCGTTTTGCGTACGTGTTTTTAAAAAAATCCCCCCCCCCCCCCAAAAAAAAAAATGAAAATCTTTCTCAAATTAGGAAGGAAAATACTTTTCATTTTGAAAGATCGCTAAAACTCTATGGATGGTGTCTTTCTGCTTGGCAAAACATATAACCCATCCACAGCAGATGACAATATGAATATTGTATAAACGTTCAAGTTTCGATTTCGCTGAGTTCGATAAACAAAAACAAACGATGGATAGTTTCCTACGTTTTTTTTTTTTTTTTTGAGGTTCTTCTGTACTGGACACCTGTAAAAGATGCTCAAATTTTGCAATAACTTATTATATTTTAATAAAAATTTGTCACACAGCCTAATTTACTATTATTGCAAATTGCTGAAAATTTGAAAAAAATCGGTAAATTAACTTAGGAGTTATGAATTTTTTTCCCTTTTAATGTTAAAGAATAAAAGGTTTTGTTTTTCTTCCTCCCCCCTCCCTTTTTCGTTTGTATGTGCCGTTGAATGTGTTTTTCGCGCACTTAAGCAACTGAAACTAGTTGATACTTTCACAAAACCATTTTTATAAGTAAAAAAAAAAAAAAAAAAAAAAAAAAAAAAAAAAAAAAAAAAATCGAACAGTTTATCTCTCATATAAGAATAAGGATAGTTTTTATTTTGAATATCATGGCTCCTTTTTATTTCAAGAGTTCACAAATGCAAAAACATCCGCTCAATGTCAATCTTATTTTTTTTTATACCTCGTTTGCATTTCCATATTTTTATTTATTTATTTATTTATTTTTTGTTTTTGTATTGCACATTTGAGGTTGATCTCTTTCAACAAAAGCCGTTTTTTAATATTTGTTTTCAAGTTTTTTTTTTCTTTACTGGAATACTTTCATTTTTGAAACTGGTTTCGAAAGTAAAAGCATCCTAGAAAAAAAATCTGTAAACAAAATCGAAAAAGTAAAAGATCATTATAGAGATTAATTCAGCATTATTATTAAAAGAAGAAGAAAAAGCGGTAGTTAGCAAAACGTCCTGATTTGGGACTTTGTACTCTATTAAAGAAATTTCGTGTTTTCTTAAAATTATTTGATTATTCTAATGCTTTCATTTGTATTTTGACTAATAATAGAATTATTTATGATAACAACGAAAAGAAGATGTTCCTTACTGTTCAAAATTGCAGAAATGCATTTTTTTTTTTTTTTTTGTATTGTAATAAAAAATTCTAAGTTTATATTATATGTAATTATTTTCTTTCAATATATCTAATGTCTATTTGTTGTCTTATATACATTTTCTTGTTTCATTTTAATGATTTATATTGTTTAACTTTCTAAGAGTTTTCAATAACAATTATTTTAGATCAGATTTGCAGGTAAAGGGTTTCCATATTTTGAATCAATACATAAAAATTAAAATTTATGTTCCTTGGAATATGTTAAGATATTGATATTTTTGTTTTTTCTTGATAATTAACATACACACACATACATATATATATACTATTATGTGTTTGTAGTATTTTATACAGAGGACAGTTACATTTATAACCCTATAATGGAGTGACATATGAATTGAAATATATCGATATATCGAAAATTATCGATATTTGGTCAGCGATATATCACGATATTAAAATTCTGATATCGCCCAGCCCTAATATCAGGGTTGGCAAGTTTTTGCCGGGGTGGTTAAAACCGGCATGGCAGAAACTGGTTTCTGCCAGTAAGTGGCAAAAACTGGCAGAAACTAAGAAACAGTACTAAATAAGAACTTTACTCAGCAATGATTCATAATTCACACTTACATTTGATAGGTAAACCATTGAGCTAAAAATTAAAACATAAGATTATGAATGTTATTCAAAGTATCAAAACGTTTAAAAATGATCATATAAATACATACCTTGCTTATTTAAAACACTAATTTTCATTCACTTGAAAAACAGAAACTTTCACAACAATAACCTGATACTGTACAAGTTTAATTATTAATATTATTGTTTACAGTTGAATTTCTGTTGCATATAGTTTTCTATTTTGGTTTTTAAACTGAGATTTTAAGATAATTGTTTAAACATAAATTACATATGCATATGTAACAAAAAAAAAAAAAAAAAAAAAAAAAAAAAAATGTCTGTTACATTATTCAATTTTTCAAAAATCAAATTTTTTTTAATTAAAACTATCCACAATATTTTATTTGTGTGCATATGTTTATTCTAAATTATTTAAGTACTAATTATTTAAGGATGAACTACTTAATAAATTTAATATTACTAAAAAAAAAAATCAGAGATTGTGTCACAGAATGTCTTTATGCCAGTTGTTGCCAGTTTCTGCCGGTTAAAACCCGTTATAACCACTTTCTGCCACTGGTACGGCAGAAACCACTTTCTGCCGGCAAAAACCCAACCCTGATATATATAGTTATTTAAGCCTTTAAAAAAAAGTAAGAAAGAAAACTAATTTTTTTCTAACCAGCTAATTTTTAAAAAAATGGTTTTTCTGCCATGTAGATTTATAGCTTATACGATAAGGGGAGTTGATTAAAAAATATTTGCCATTTTAGAAATTTATTAATTCATAATTTTTCTGCAACTTTGCTTGTAGCTTCTGCATAACTTGGATTTTGCATTTTACAATGTGTAAAATAGAACAAAAAAACCGGATGAAAAAAACCCAGCTTTTTTTTTTTTTTTTTTTTGTTGTTTAAACCATTGGTTTAAACCAAACAACCCTGCATTAAGGTAATTTGGAAAGCTGCAAAATATTATCCAACTAGTAAAAAAAAGTTTTTTGCAGCCTACAGTTCTTCAAAGACTGCCTGAAAATTCACTCATCAGTGACGAGTAAAATGATGTATTTCCCCACTCCTGATAAACACATATTATTCAACTAGCGGCCTTCGCCCGCTACGCTGGTCGGTTTATCTAAAGAAATCTTGAAGAAGTAGTTAGATAAGGTTCAGACATACATTAAAAAAAAAAAAAAAAAGTCGATCATTCAAAAAACGTTGGGAAATATCAAATATTTACTGTAATTTTTTAAGAAAAACAAAGTTTCGAAAAAAAAAAATTAAATCGAAAAAAAAATTACACTGACATATTAATGCAAGGAAATTTTCCCAGAGAGAAAATTCGCCTTGAATACAATATTTCAAATTCTTTTAATTGCTTATAGGCGTTAATGCCAACATAGTGAAAAAAAATTCCATGCTGGGAATCGAACCCGGGCCATCAGTATGGCGCACTGACGTTCTACCGACTAAACCACATGGAACGACAGCCAGCTTGAAACTTTCTCATACTTAAGTAGACTGGCGAAAACATAACGATAGCGCGTTTTAAAATCGCACAGTGACATCTATTGGATTTTATATGTACTAAAAAACGTTATGTACTAAAAAACGTGAGCAGCGCACCTAATAGTTTCTTTTGTTTCTTTTTGTTACTTTTTTGTCTGTTGTCCGATTTTGATGAAACAAAGCCTTTGTTTCTTTTTGTTACTTTTTTGTCTGTTGTCCGATTTTGATGAAACAAAGCCTATACACTGCCCGGGAGTGTGCATTCTTCATTAGTGAAAACCGCATAAAAATCCATTCAGTAGTTACGAAGATAACCTCGAACAAACAGACAGACAGACAGACAGACAGACAGACAAAAAATTCAAAAATTTTTTTTTTGTGTTTCATTGGTTTTCTTTTATCGCCCTGACTCCATTTTTGTCAATTATCTTCAATGTACAGACACACCGGGTCCTACTGTTTTATTATATGTATAGATATGGCACTAGAAAGTTCTTGTTATATTTTTATCCTTTATTTTATGATATATTTATGATTATATATATTGTGCAGAGAAGCAGGACCTGACTAATGAAGAGGTATGTGGTGTAGCTGCCCCAAGGTAAGAAGTCCCATATCAGGATCTTTGTTAAGGTTGTACCAAATTGATAAAATTGGTCAAAAGGTAACCAAAGATCTTACATTATATATATATATATACAAAAGGTAAAGAGTGTGATCTTTTACTTTCAATACCTCTTTCAAACTCTTGAAATGAAAAAAAGAAAGATTCTAGGACGAATTTTGCGTATTTTTCGCGGTCCTTTGTAAAAATCTGATTACTTATTTATTTTTAGTTCTTTGATAAAGTTCTTGTTTTTCCATGACTCTGATTAAATTCGCATTTTTTATGCAACTTTTTATAGAAATTCGCGATCTTTTGACGAAATTCCTGTTTTGTCTCTATCATTCGAACGAAATTTGATCAAATTCGCATTCATTCTACGATTATTACACAAAATGTGTGTTGTTTTTGCGATTTTTTGACGAATTTTGACAGGGTTCGTTGATTTAAATCGGCTTGATTTTAATCATGATTTAAATCATGATTTAAATCAACTGATTTTTTTAAAAAAATCATTGATTTAAATCAGTTTTTCTTTTATGTTATTTTTTAATAAATTTCAGATGAAACAAACATAATAATGTGCTTTAATATAATTTAGTTTTATATACATATATAATCAAGCAACTTTTATAAAGATAAAACTTAAGCTTAGTAAAAAAGTAAAATAAATGTAAAGTTTAGAAAAAAAATGCTTTCAAATTTCATTTGAATCAAATTATAAAATAATCTTGCAACGGTAAAGAAATCTAAACAGAAATATACTAATTATTTGAATATTTACTCATTAGTATTTAGAAAAACTTTTGCAAGTTGAGGTAAAATAAAATTGTATGACTTTACGTGCTGTACTTTGGTGAAGCCTGCTATATAAGGATTTGAGCAAAATCTGAATCAGCAATTGATTTATTTATCTAATTTAATATAATTGATTTCCGCCCTTTAGAATGGTGGAAGGTATTTTTGTTACAGTTATCAAAAAAGCTCATACTAAAAAGAGAATTAATGATCAACTAGCTTTTATCCTGCAATAGATTTATCTGCTTAAATCGAACAAATGTTTTTTGCCTTTGGTTTGATACTTTCAGAAATTAGAAATCAACAGATAAAACTGTTAAACCGCTGCCATCAAAATGCTCAAGGCCAGAGGACACAAATTGTGAGGTATTCACTAATTGACTTACTTCTCAATTATGTTGAAATTCACACTAAAAAATTTTGAATAACAATTTACTTTTATTTTATTTGTGGAATATCAATCATCGTATAAAACAATGAACATACTGATTAACTTATGATTAATTACTTCTTAAACATACACATGAGAATTTGGAATCCCCCAATAAAAAAATATCCAGATGCGGCAACACTGTAGCATTTCTTCTCTGGCTGAATTTTTATTTAGGGATTCCAAGTTCTTATTAGTGAGTTTAAATAGTTATTGTTTTATAAGATGATAAATATTCCACAAGTAAAATAAAATTGCTATTCAAAATTTTCTTGTGTAAATTCCAACACTACTGAAAAGTCAGTCGATTAGTGATGACATCTCAATTTGTGTCCTCTGGCCTTAAGTATTTTGATGGCAGCAATTGAACTCATTTTTCTCAGTCAACACTTTAAAAAAAAGTTAAAAACTTCCAGATTTGTTTAAAATTTTTATGTGTTGCAGATGTTTTTTATTTTAATTAAAATATTGAAGGTTGAATTAATTTTTGACATCTGATTTGTAGTTTTTCATGCATTTTGTGTAATCAAGATTTTTTCATAGCCTAAAATTTTACCTTGAAATAATATGAATCATTTATGTAAATTGTGTAATATTAGTAATAGATAATACTTATAATATGCATGTCTATGTATGTAAACTTTATGTTATTTAAATTAAACAAAAAGTCATAAAATAATAATAATGTGTGGCAATTTTTAAAAAAATCAAAAAAATCTGATTTAAATAAAAAAAAATCCGATTTAAATCAAAAAAATCCGATTGTTTTGATTTTTATTAAAAAAATCAAAAAAATCACGAACCCTGAATTTTGAGGAGTTTTTTTCCGTGGTCCTTAATAATATAAGCGTTTTTTTACTCGACCCTTTGTTTAAATTCGTGTTTTTTGGCGATTCTTTGGTGAAATTAGCATTTCTTCGCTATCATTTGACGAAATTCGCTAAGTTTATTGATAAAATTTGCGTTTCTTTCGCGGCTCTTTGATGAAATTCGCGATTTTACACGACCTTTTGACGAAATTAAAAAATTTCCGTGATCTTTGATGAAATTTACGTATTTTGTTTTATTTTTATTTTAATTATTTATTTATTTATTTCATGATCCTTTGAAGGAATTCGCATTTTCCCCGCGTTCCTGATTAAATCCATTTTTTCCCACGATCCTTTGACCAAATATACATTTCCCCCCGCAAACCTTTGTCGAAATGGGAGATTGTTTTCTGCGAATGATTGGCGAAATTGATTTTTTAAGGCAGCCCTTTGTCAAAATTCGCGATTTTTAGTGTCTGGATTTTCAAACTGATTAATTTTTTTAATCGAATGCGTTTAATTTTCGGAAAATTCGAAGTAGCATTACCACAGCTTTTGATTGCACTCTTGAGTCAATCATGAATAATAATTAAAAATAATAAAGTTCAAAACAATAAATAAAGACTGTCTCATTGATTGAACGGATACAGTTCAAATCAATGAGTAAACTCAGATTTTGAGCCGAAAACGTAATCGAATTTTCACTTTGTCTCTAATCAACAACCGTTGATGTATAACAAAGCTATGTGTTAGATTAACATAAAAGAACATAATCGAATTTTCACTTTGTCTCTAATCAACAACCGTTGATGTATAACAAAGCTATGTGTTAGATTAACATAAAAGAAAGATTTGTTAATAGAATACTAGTTTATAAATAATGGACTGATGAACGGACGGGCGGGCGGAAACACACACACGCAAAAAAAAAAAAAAAAAAAAAAAAAAAAAAAAAAGAGAGCATATTGTAGCAAAGCAACATACTTGAATCTGAATTTTCAAAATTTTGGTGAAAAGTTATTTGGTTTTTCATTTATCTTTAAAAAGCAAATTTAGAGTTAAGGTTCCTGAAAATCCCTAGCCACCCTTTTAACCAGGGCCATTGTTAAGGTTGTGCAAGGAGGGAGGGGGTCTCAGCCGCCTCCTCCTCCCCTTTAAAACATTTTGAGCCTTTTTCTGGAAAAGATTCCAAGTTTTCTAAATGAATTTATGTTCCGAAAAGCCAAATGAAATCATTTTCAAGAATTTTGCAGAAATTTAAGATTGTAACTAAAATAAGAATTTCAACACCTGTTCTTTTATTAGCACAAAGGAAACTAGCATGATGTTTAATACTGCAGAAGTTTAACACGCGAATTTTTCATCATCATATTCTACTCTTAGCATAAAATGAAGCTATTACAACAGTTTAATAAGAACCAACAGTGTTAACAGTTTAATAAGAACCAACAGTGTTAATGAATTTAGGAAATAAGGTCAACGGAAAAAACGTCAACGGAAAAAAGGGCAACGGAAAAAACGTCAACGGAAAAAAGGGCAACGGAAAAAACGTCAACGGAAAAAAGGGCAACGGAAAAAACGTCAACGGAAAAAAGGGCAACGGAAAAAAGGGCAACGGAAAAAAGGTCAACAGATGAAAACGGCAACAGTAAGTAATAGTAACGAATGTCAGTTCTTAAATAAATCTAAAGATGAGATATATTAGTTATTAAGGGATGTATCTTAAGTTATAGAAAACCGATTCTATGTTTCAAGTAAGCATACACGTGCTAAACACGTGTATCGGTTATTTCAACTCGAGTATGAAAACAGCGACTTTCATATATTTATGCAAACTTTGACCAAGGACATTCTTTGAAGTGAAAAAATAAATAAATAAAAGAAAAAGTTGTAATTTAACAAATTTAACAAATTTAACAAATTACAACAACTGTTTGGAAAATAATATTTTTAAAGATTATAATTTAGACTTATGAATGATTTTTATATTTAATAAAACAATAATAACATCATTTTTATGGTGATCACAACGTAGCTTACGTAATAACAGAGTCATATTAATATGCCGAGTCACGTTAATATTCCTGGACCAATCATAATCAAATATTAAATGAATTTCAGTTTAACATTTTTTGATACTGCAAATTTTTAAATTTTTAACCATCGCACATTTTCAATTTTTACACAGTCGTAAAAGAAAAAAAAATTACTTTTAAATTATACTTGTTTCAAATCTGTATCTAAATTTGTTTTTGAGTTATTAATGTTTTTGCAGTTTTTAATACTTTTTTTTTTGTCATGGTGGCAACAGAAGTACTCCATTTTTGGACATAAAACATAGACCAATCAGAAAACGAATAAAATATAAATCAGAACTATTCCATTTCTAGACATTATGCATCGACCAATCAGAAAACGAATAAAATAAAATAAGTTGCGGAATTCAATTAATAAAAAGACTCAGATATACTTCAGATTTCCCAATTTTCTACGGAGGATAACAATTATTTTCCAAATAATTTATTGAAAAAAAAAAAAAAAAAAAAAAAAGGTACATATATTTTAATAGGGTGGAAAAAATGGTAAAAAGAAAAAAAATTGTTTTGATATTTAGTCATGTTATTAGGATATTAATGGGGATAACAGAAAATGAGTCGAAATGTTGAGATTTGGCACAAGAAAACTCAATTTTGGCTCTACGCAGCATAAATCATTTAAAATAAAATTTAAATCATGCAGAAATTTGTTATGGTGGTTCTATTGATATAGTAATAATATTAATAATAAATGAATAAAAAATTGTATCTAAATACATATTATTTCGTTTTTCGACAAGTGCATTGCATTTTTAGTTATAAGGTTGTGTTTTCTTGCGATTACCTTTAACAGGTTGTCGCGTGCAAAAATTCTGTCGAAAACGCCATTTTGGACCACATTTTCTGGAAGGCAGCCTGCATTTATCGAAAAATGAAAAATATTATTCGACTTTATGGTTTCTAAATAAGACCCCCCCACGCTAATTTCACCCCACCAGTGGCTGAAAGGTGGTACTCTTGAAGCTGGTAGACAGGAGGTGCTGGGTTCGAACCCAATCACGCCCATCACGCGTCGGAGTTTTCCATGATTTTCTTCTACCTTGGGTAACCTTGCGTAGATACGGTAAAAAAGACCTCCACGGAGGGCTCTCCTCCAAGGGCTTATATACCTCCGGGCAGATAATCACATGTCATAAATAAAAACAATAACAATTAATAATTAATTAATATTGAAATATTAATAATTATTAAATATTATATTTTTTTATTCATTTCAAATTCTCCTTCTAATTATCATTATTAATGGAACCAACATAACAAGTTTCGTTATATTTTAAATTTTAATTTAAATAGTTTATGCTGCATGTTGCCAGAATTGAGTTTTCTTGTACCAAATTTCAAAATATTGACTCTTTTTCTGTTATCCCCCTTAACATCCTATATATCCAGACAACATTTTTTTTTCTACTCTAATGTGTATGTACCTGTTTTTTATTTTTATTTATTTATTTATTTATTTTTTTTATTTATCCATGTGTGACCCGTTTTTCTCACTCCAAGGAATGTTCTTGGCCAAAGTTTGCATAAAGATATGAAAGTTGCTGTCTTTATACATAAGCTGTTCACCAATCGAGTTGAAATAATGGATACACGTGTTTAGCACGCATAAGCTTATTTGAAACAAATAATCGGTTTTTTATAACTTAACATATATCCCTATTATTTACCGTTGCCATTTTTACTTGTTGACCTTTTTTCCGTTGCCTTTTTTTCCATTGACGTTTTTTCCGTTGCCCTTTTTTCCGTTGCCTTTTTTTCCGTTGACGTTTTTTCCGTTGACCTTTTTTCCGCGCACCGTGTTAATATGCACTAATTTATCTTTTTGCGTCACAGAGAGAGAAAGAAAGAAAATATGACCCCCCCCCCTCCCTAATATTAATTTCTATTTCTATTGTTTTAACTATATAAAATTTTGGTACGGAAAAAAAAATAAAAAAAATATGAACATATATTCTTATTTATATCATAAGACAGGACGATTCCTGAGAGTTTCATCGAAATCTGAAAGGGTCAAGTTGAGTAGGTTGATTTGTCATGGAATGACAAATACAGGGTGTCCGAAAAGTCTGGAAACGGTCGAATAACTCGAGAAATACATATGAGATTGAAAAACGTAAATATATGTGTTAAATATTCTTAAATAAGCTACTCAGTGATACCAAATTTGACCTTCGTAACCGACCCCCTGGGGGCCAGAGGGGGGCCAACTTTGAAATCTTAAGTTATAACCCCCATTTTTTATTGCAGATTCGGATTCTACGGACAAAAATACGTAACTTTTGTATTTGATGCTTATTTCGAATCCTCGTTTATCACGGTGTAATTGAGCATATTAAATCGATACATATTTCGGCTTTTCCAACGGGATTTTCCCTAATCGAAACTAATTGGGGAGAATTTATGACATCAAATTCCTCGTCTTTTGCAATAATAGCGTTTCCTGAAAATCACCCGTGCCGATTATTTCGGTAGTGCTACACAGTTAAAAATTTGATCCATTTGCTGTAGCGTCACTCCACAGCTTTTATAGAATATATCTTTCATGACCAATGAGAATGTTCCATAACACAGTAAAGTACACTGTAAAAAAATTGACTCTTTTGCTGCATCGTCACTCCACCGCTTTTATAGAAAACGATTACTTTACTGTGTTATGGAGCATTCTCATTGGTCACAAAAGAGATATTCTATAATAGCTGTGGAGTGACGCTGCAGCAAATGGGTCAAATTTTTAACAGTGTAGCACTATTGAAATAATCGCCACGGGTGATTTTCAGGAAACGCTATTCCTACAAAAGACGAGGAATTTGACGTCAAAATTTCTGCCCAATCAGTTTCGATTAGGGAAAATCCCGTTGGAAAAGCGGGAATATGTATCGATTTAATATGCTCGATTACACCGTGATAAACGAAGATTTGAAATAAACATCAAATACAAAAGTTACGTATTTTTGTCCGTAGAATCCGAATCTGCAATAAAAAATGGGGGTTATAATTTAAGATTTCAAAGTTGGACCCCCTCTGACCCCCAGGGGGTCGGTTTCGAAGGTCAAATTTGGTATCACAGAGTAGCTTATTTAAAAATATTTAACACGTATATTTACGTTTTTCAATCTCATATGTATTTCTCGAGTTATTCGGCCGTTTCCAGACTTTTCGGACACCCTGTATATTTATAAGTACTAGGGATGCACCGAATATTCGGTATCTATTCGGTATTCGGCCTATTCGGCCATGTTACCGAATATTCGGTTAGGCCGAATATCAAACTATTCGGTTCAGCCGAATATTCGGCTTGGCCGAATATCAAACTATTCGGCCTGCCGAATATTCGGTTTAGCCGAATATCAAAGTATTCGGCCAAATCTTATATATTCAATGAAACCTTTTAAAATATATTTTTAAAAACTTTTCACTTTTAACTGTCAATTTATAAATATATTTAAAATAATTAAAAAGAAAGTCATATTTAAATAAAATAGAATGTTTTTACATTATTTATTTGTTTATAAAGTATAACTTAAGAAAATTAACCATGAGAAGGATTAAAATGGTGATTTATTAGGATTCTCCTTAAGAATAAATGATGTGCAAATGCAAGTTCCTAAATTTTGTTTAGTAAATATTCTGTTTCTTGCTTTTCCCAAATAAAAGACCTTAAAGAAGAAAGAAAAACTTTTGAGAATAGTAATAGCTATCAAGGCAATTTTTGTTCATGAAACCATAATCAACTTATTGACTCATAAATACATTGTATTTCATCTCAGTTTAGATCAAACTTATGTTTTCGTTTGTTGCATTAACAATAAATAAGATACCGTACTGTATTTTCAACTTTCATGCTTTGATTTCTGTAAAATATGATATGATGGGAAGGGTAGAAAATGCCATCATTCATATGAAAAGAACTATTAGCTAAATATTCCTTTATTCAGAATTAAGTTGAAAGTATTTGTACTTTATATTGAAAAAAATCTGCCTTGAGTTATTGAAAAAGGACAATTAAGAGACTGTAAAGTTTTACTTCATCCATGTTTTCATTATTTCTCTTTGATTTTAAAATGTTTGTTTTAAATCGTAGAAGAAACCATGAAATTTAAAATCTATATATATAAAAGGAATTCTGAGGATAATTGAGGCACAGGCGAAAGCAAATCTTGGCAATGCGCCAACTCGGTCCAGAGGAAGCAAATCTTGGCAATGCGCCAACTCGGTCCAGAGGTATAAAAGCAAGATAGAAAAAAACGCGCAGGTCTGTGCATTCAAGTACAACCACCCATATGTATATGCTGAAAGTTTGTTCTGACGCTCACCCGACGCACGTGGAGTGCCGATGGTCCGGGGAGAGTCACCGGGGGATCCGTCGCGAGCTGAGAGAGAAGCGTACCATACACATAAATTATTAAATAAACCTTCAAATTAAGCCCGGCGAAGCGGGCTGGGTATGCTAGTTTTATTAATTCAAAAAGTCTCATAATTGTGCTTCTTAAATAACTAAAGGCAGAATTTTTTTTCAAAATTAAATTTTCTTATAAAACACCCCTGTTTATCAAAATGTAAGTTTATTTTATTAAATATTATGTAAAATTGTTTTAAAAAGTAACATTTTAATACCTTTAAACTTTGAAATATAAAAAATATTTGGAAAGCCGAATATTCGGTATTCGGCCGAATAGTTAACTATTCGGTTGGCCGAATATTTGGTATTCGGCCCAACAATTACTATTCGGCCAACCGAATATTCGGTATTCGGTTCACCTGTCGGCCGAATATTCGGCATTCGGTATTCGGCCAAAATCACTATTCGGTGCATCCCTAATAAGTACACACAGAGAGAGGAAGAATAAATGAAATCTGCCAGAAAATCTCTTGCTCTACACATAGAGAGAGTGAGAGGATAGAAATTTTCTAGTAGGTTTTATCTAAGTTGTTTTCTATACAGGAATTCTAATAACAATTATGTGGATGCCATCTTTAAATAAGATTAAATCATTTTTATTATATGAAATTTTTAATTTTTTTTAAATTTTAAAAGCATTTATATATACACATTAAGTAATAAATTATAAGGAAGAATATTTAATTTATTTTAGATTGCAGATTTAAAAAAAAAACAGTTTGTAATCTATCTAAAGCATAAAACAAATGCCATAAGCGAAATTTATAAATGCATGTGCCAGCAATGTGATATACAGCTCATTAATGTTTAAAATATTCTATTTAAGGGAGGGACCGCTAAGTAAGACATTAAAACAAAATTCCAGTTATATGAATCTCCCCCCTGTCCCAGCTAGGTTACTAATGTGCTACATGCGAAAATTCGAACATCAAAATGTGGTTGTATCATGTTGTGATATAATTTATTTCCAATCGCTTTTGCATAAGAGAAACAAAAGTGTTTTATCACCAACTTAAAAAAAAAAAAAAAAAAAATATATATATATATATATATATATAGTTGTGGTTGCGATTGATGAATGTAGGTTTGTCTTTGTCAATATTCAATTACAGTTTAATTATTTTCTAATATTTTTTCTTTGAAATAGTTTTTCTATTGCAATTATTATATTGATAGTTCTGTTATGGTCTTGTTGTTTTTCTAATATTTTTCTTTGAAATGAGTTCTCATTTGCGATTGATCGGGCAATATGGAAATTATTTTTAGGTCTATCCTGATTTCCATTCAGAAATTAATCGCAATTAATGTGGCTATTTGGTATTACCCTTGATAACGAGCTAAATACCACATTTCCAATTTTATTTCTAATTCTGACAACTCCTCTGTATGATATAATTTGGCATTAACAAGTTTTTTACAGTAACTGATGTTGATTTGTAATATTATCTAGTAGGGATGGGACGAATAGTGATTTGGCAGAATAGCCGAATACCGAATATTCGGCCAAATTTTAGGCCGAATACCGAATATTCGGCGGCCGAATACCAACTTTTTTTCCCAATAAAGAAAATAAATTTTGATTATATATAATTTAAAAAATAGGAGCTCATTAATAATTATTACCCTTAATTGTGCTTTTAAATGTATTTTTAAACTTGAAAAACTTATTTTAACACAAAAAAAAAATTATGAAATTGAATTACAGTAAAACCTCCGAAGAGCGGCCAGCGATGGGTTGTGTAAAAGTGGCCGCTTCTTAGAGGTGACCGGTATATGGAGGTTTTCCTTCAACTGATTAGAAAAATAAACAAAATTATTTAACTCAATAAAATGCTTAAAAAATGTTTAATTTTTTAATTATTTTTCACAAACGATATTATTTCTCAAGCGAAATTTTTCTAACCACCCGTTAGAAGCTTAGAAATCATTAATAACAATTTCTTTGGCAATTTTCAATGAGGTTTTTGCAAAATCGGCCCTGAAATCGGTAAGTTTTTAGATCTGCAATTTCTAAATCACTCTAATATCATTTCTTTAATTACTTCATTTCCAGTTTTGCGACATTTGACTTTGTTTTCTAGGTTTTCGCCTCTAAGATGTTTCTTAAGATGCACTTCTTTATTCTTTAAAATCTCTCTCTCTCTCTCTCTTTTTCGCGTTCTATTGCATCCATATTTTTTTGCTAATTTCCGTGTACTATCCGTGTACATCAATAACTTTTAATTTTTCACTGGGTGATAATTTTTTTTTTTTTTTTTTTTTTTTTATATATAAATTTTACTCATGTTCGATTTAGAAAACTAGAGACAAATGGTTAATGAATAGGTACCGCTTTTTTTCTCTGTGTAGACAGGGAGGAACCATATAGGAAAGATAGGGGTGAAGACTTCAACATGACCGTATTAAAATTTGACCGTTTTCAAATTTGATTTCTCAGATACGACTCCACAAAAGTATGTGGAGAGGGGGGGGAGTTTAGTTTAGCAAGAAAACGCCTAACAGATTGAAATTTCCCTTTCAGCAATTTATATTAATGTATGGAAAAATACTTTACTGTTCAGCCCTGTAGTTTACCTAGCACCTTTATTACACGCCAGTATTTTGTTAAAATTTAGTTCAAATAAAAACACATTAATAACATATAAAATTTTCATAGCAGTCTGAGTATATTTACGGGAGTTAGAGCGCAGTCAGAAAAACCGAATGCATAAACATTTTTCAACTTTGTTGGAAAGTGTTAATAAAAAGTGCTCATTTGCAACAGCCAAGAGAGGGGGGGGGGGGGGGCAGGCTCAATAGCAAGATATCCTACATAAACAAAACAGGTGTCTTAAACAAAGAATTTTTTTTATGTCGGAACTTAGAATGCTCTCGGCTTCTTTTGATGGCCGTGTCGCAGTAAATTTCCCTGGCCGCGGCCGGTTTCCAGAGGTGACGGTATTCGGAGGTTCGATCTAGTATTATTTAAATACAACTCATTCTGTTCTATGAAAAAATGGCCAGTTGTTAGAGGTGACCGTTAATGGAGGTTTTACTGTATATTCTTTAATCCTAATGTACATCAAATTGATTTTCAGTAAGTCTGGATGGTAAGATATTTCCATTGAAATATGAAGAATATAGTTCACTTTTACTATCAAATGATACTTTTACCCTTTTTACCATCCGAAATTAACAACATTCTTAATCTCTCTCTCTCAGAACTCACAAGGAGATATTTTCTGAAATAACCTTTAATGAAGTAAATTTGATCATTTAGAGTTTGTGTCCCTAATGATAAGCAAATTCGTAAGAATGAGACTATTCTGAAATCAGTTCCAAGCTTTAAATTACAAATTACGTTAAAGCAAAAGGTTATGCTTAAAATAGAATGCATATGTAAACAAAATCTTTGATATTTGAATCAGCTCATACAATATTCAACTTCAATATTTCACCTATTCAATAAGCATTAAAAGGATAAACATAAATTGATAACAACATAAATGAAGGAAGATGTAAATTAAAAATATATACATAATAATGTTACATATTTAAGTCTGTAACTATGCAAATAATTACTTAAAAGTGGAAACTATAGAATAAAAA
Organism: Maratus speculifer; assembly: GCA_964019185.1. Lineage (NCBI taxonomy): Eukaryota > Metazoa > Arthropoda > Arachnida > Araneae > Salticidae > Maratus > Maratus speculifer. Next base: position 309,336,678 of record OZ025289.1, read on the forward strand.
AAATATTTTGTTTGGTATTTAGAATTTATGTTTAAATAATTATAAAACTATTTTCATAAAGCAAGTTGTGTCATCTAATGCGTATCTAGTTTGACACCAGTTCTGTTTTCAGATGAACCGTTGTATTTGGAATAGTGATATATAATTTTGAAAATGAATCTTCGTTAAAATACCTAGTGAATGAATTTTTTTCATTTCTTACTTTATAGAAAATAATTTATGAATTTCATAAGAGCCTTTTTTATATGTGCATGGAATTTGCTGACATTAATAAATATTGGAGTATTTTGGAATAAAACAGTGTTTTATTTATTTTTCTATTTTTTCCTATAAGTGTTTTACATCATGAATTGCAATATCATTCTCTAAGTAAGACATTTCCTGTACAATTGAATCTCCAACTTGGGCAGCATTTTCTAAAATATTCTCTAGTTTTTATAGGAAATACAGAAAGGCTGTATAGTTTTTAATATTTGAATAACTGTATATTTTGTAGAGATGGGAAATATGGTTATTTTTGGTTAACAGGTTACATCATTCCACAGTAGCGCTGGTAACAGGTTCCAACATCCTGTTATTTTTGTAACAGGATACAATAAACAATTTATAAACAATTGCTAAATATGCTCCCAAACGGGCAACACATGGGATATGGGCCCCCCGTGGAGGGAGGGGGGTCTTTCTAACTGAACCCAACCCGTATTTACGCAAGGAAATCCAAAGTTCGAAGAAAACCACGGAAAACTCCGAATGATTGGGCTGACGACCGCGATTGGGTTTTGTTCTAATCCAGATTTTGATCTAATCTTAGATTATATAATTGTGAGATTTTTTTAAATAAGGGTTTTTAAGGGTGTTTTAATAAGGGGGGGGCGCAATTTTTTTAAATAATTGTGAATGGGTCTGCGCAAGCAGGGGGGGGGGGGCTGTCCGGGCTGTACTTGCTGGATACAAACAATATCTTATTTTATATAGTAAAACCTTCTAAAACGGAAGCTTATAAAACAGTTTTAAATTCCGTTTTAGACAGTTTTTTATCTTAGAGTGTATAATTGTGAGATTTTTTTTAATAAGGGTGTTTTAATAAGGAGGGGGAACGCAATTTTTTTAAATAATTGTGAATGGGTCTGCGCAAGCAGGGGGGGGGGGGCTGTCCGGGCTGTACTTGCTGGATACAAACAATATCTTATTTTATGTAGTAAAACCTACTAAAACGGAAGCCTATAAAACAGTTTTAAATTCCGTTTTAGACAGGTTTTTATCTTAGAGTGTATAATTGGGAGTTTTTTTTAAATAAGTGTTTTTAAGGGTGTTTTAATAAAAGGGGGGGACGCAAATTTTTTAAATAATTGTGAATGGGTCTGCGCAAGCAGGGGGGGGGGGGCTGCCCGGGCTGTGCTTGCTGGATACATACAATATCTTATTTTATATAGTAAAACCTTCTAAAACGAAAGCTTTTAAAACAGTTTTAAATTCCGTTTTGGACAGTTTTTTTACCTTAGGGTGTATAATTGTGAGATTTTTTTAATAAGGGTTTTTAAGGATGTTTTAATAAGGGGGGGGGGGGACGCAAATTTTTTAAATAATTGTGAATGGGTCTGCGCAAGCAGGAAGGGGGGGGGGGGCGCTGTCGAGCACCCAGCCCGGACATTCAACATTGTTCGGCAAACGTCTCAAAAGAAACGATTAAGGACGTTTTTAATGAATATTATTTTAGAGGTACAAAAAATGAAATCTTGGTTAAAACAAGTGAAGGAAGATGCTGTCATTAAGAGCCATGTGTTATTTATTTAACAGGGACTTTTCAGTAACATATTAATGCAATATTAGGTTCTAGCGTAGTAACACTGTTATTTATCCTAATACGATAAATAATGCCCATCCCTAATATTTTGTAAGTAAGAATGAGAATGACTTCATGAATGAAGTAGCCAATTTGGATTAAAGAAAAAAAATGCAAGAAATAAAATTCTTTAAATCTTAAATTTATTTGGCAAGATATCTTTCACTATTCAGCAAGATTTTAACAATATTCGGCGAGATATCGCAAAATATTCGGCTACAGGTATTCGGCCGAAGTATTCGGTCAACAAGCCTTCAATATTCGGCCAACCGAATAATTCGGCAAAAGAGCCGAATAGGCCGAATACCGAATAGTGGCCGAATATTCGTCCCATCCCTATTATCTAGTGGTTCTATATATATATATATATATATATTTAAATAAGACTGATATATTAAACTCAAATCGCACACCATATATAAATAACTAAAGAAATATATAAAATATAAAATATTCTTAAAAGCAAAAACTCACGAACATCCACACCGCTAAACAAACTTGAAAAACCACTACGTGAACAATAACTAATCCATAAATTATAAACTGATCCAACAAAATGACAACTCATAAATAACTTAAACAAGAAACTCGAAAAGTAACAAACAAGGAGACGGGCGGCATGGCTAATGACATGCACTGCTGGGTTAAATCTGATTTTATGCATGCAACATCCCCCATGCCCGTCACAACCATAAATGAATTTTAACTAAAAGCAATCCATACTAAAAATAAACTATCGACCAGCAATAACCTTCAAATGACCCTCAAACTAAAACATTAAACTTGTCGAACTATCAAATCCATTCAATAATGATTTCAGTTCATTTCGACGACAACTACCCCTAACAAAATCATTCATAATATTTTTCATAAAGTTCCGAGGGTAATCTTGTTCAGAACCCAGTCAGTACCACTCCACAATGTCATTAATCGCATCTCCAATTTCTGAACTCAACCTATCAATACGAATTAAACCATTTCTGAAAATATTTCTTTTTACCGAGACATGTACACATGAATTGAAATTCATTAACTTTAAAGATCGGAAACTAAAAGTGTTCCGTTTATCAAATATCTTTGTAACCAATTTTTTACGCTCTAGAATTAAGTTTACATAAAAAAATCAATATTTCTGCAATCCAGTGAGGAGGGCTCTAATTTTAATGTTGTAGCAGGGTTCGTGATTTTTTTGATTTTTTTAATAAAAATCAAAACAATCTGATTTTTTTGATTTAAATCGGATTTTTTTTATTTAAATCAGATTTTTTTTATTTTTTTAAAAATTGCCACACATTATTATTATTTTATGACTTTTTGTTTAATTTAAATAATATAAAGTTTACATACATAGACATGCATATTATAAGTATTATCTATTACTAATATTACACAATTTACATAAATGATTCATATTATTTCAAGGTAAAATTTTAGGCTATGAAAAAAATCTTGATTACACAAAATGCATGAAAAACTACAAATCAGATAATTGGAAGTTTTTAACTAAGTTGTAAACTTTTTTTTAAAGTGTTGACTGAGAAAAATGAGTTCAATTGCTGCCATCAAAATACTTAAGGCCAGAGGACACAAATTGAGATGTCATCACTAATCGACTGACTTCTCAGTAGTGTTGGAATTTACACAAGAAAATTTTGAATAGCAATTTTATTTTACTTGTGGAATATTTATCATCTTATAAAACAAACTCACTTAAACAAACTTATTTAAACTCACTAATAAGAACTTGGAAACCCTAAATAAAAATTCAGCTAGAGAAGGAATGCTACAGTGTTGCCGCATCTGGATATTTTTTTTATTGGGGGATTCCTAATTCTCATGTGTATATTTAAGTTTAAGAAGTAATTAATCATAAGTTAATCAGTATGTTCAGTGTTTTATACGATGATTGATATTCCACAAATAAAATAAAAGTAAATTGTTATTCAAAATTTTCTAGTGTGAATTCCAACATAATTGAGAAGTAAGTCAATTAGTGAATATCTCACAGTTTGTGTCCTCTGGCCTTGAGCATTTCGATGGCAGCGGTTTAACAGTTTTATCTGTTGATTTCTAATTTCTGAAAGTATCAAACCAAAGGCAAAAAACATTTGTTCGATTGAAGCAGATAAATCTATTGCAGTAAAAAGCTAGTTGATCATTAATTCTCTTTTTAGTATGAGCTTTTTCGATAACTGTAACAAAAATACCTTCCACCATTTTAAAGGGCTGAGATCAATTATATTAAATTAAATAAATAAATAAATCAATTGCTGATTCAGATTTTGCTCAAATCCTTATATAGCAGGTTTCACTAAAGTACAGCACATAAAGTCATACAATTTTATTTTACATCAACTTGCAAAAGTTTTTCTAAATACTAATGAGTAAATATTCAAATATTTAGGATATTTCTGTTTAGATTTCTTTACTGTTGCAAGATTATTTTATAATTTGATTCAAATGAAATTTGAAAGCATTTTTTTCCTAAACTTCACATTTATTTTACTTTTTTACTCTAAGCTTAAGCTTTATCTTTCTGAAAGTTGTTTGATTATATATGGTATATAAAACTAAATTATATTAAAGCACATTATTATGTTTGTTTCATCTGAAATTTATTAAAAAATAACTTAAAAGAAAAACTGATTTAAATCAATGATTTTTTTAAAAAAATCAGTTGATTTAAATCGTGATTTAAATCATGATTAAAATCAAGCCGATTTAAATCAACGAACCCTGTGTTGTAGGGTAATATAAGAAATCTAAAATTAAATTATCGTTATTTAATTTAACTATTAAAACATCATCAATGTATCTATAACACAAAATATTTTTATTTAAGTTATTGTTACGTTCATATAAATATAGGTATATGTCAGCTATAATAGAACTACAACTCCCCCCCCCCCCCATTGGAATGCCACGAATTTGTCTAAACGTTTTTTTACCGTCGTAAAGGTAATTTTCTTCTACAACAAATTTAAATAAATTCAAAAATAAATCGATATCAGTTTCTGATTTACACTCAGTAACATAAAATTCCACAATTTTCTCTTTTAAATCCGTTAAATCTATATTATTGTATAGGTCTGCGAAGTCATTTGCATACAGACCTGTAATGTTTTTTATATTTTTCAGCTTATCCAATAAGATGTAGCTATTTTTTATAATAAATGTTGATTCCCTACCAGTCACTTTGTGAAACACACCTGTTAAAATCTCCTTTAATTTTTTGCTAACTACCTCAATGTAAGATCCGAAACCACAAGTTATGCTTCTGAATTTAATTGGCTTTTTATGAAATTTAGGAACTAATATAAGATATGGGAAATTTTGACTTTTTTGTTTTAACTTTACTTTTTTATAAAGTGCTTTGATTTTATTCTCCACAACAGTGATTTTTGTATTCAAAAGTTGCTAATGATATTTATTGTTATAGCAATCATTCAAAAGCGTACTATAAAGTTTTTTACAAATCAATGCGTAATTTGTGTTGGCTTTGTCTACATATGTAATTATAAATTTATCCTGGAGATTCTTAATTGATTTTGTAATTTTTATATAATTTTCGCGTGACATACCGTCACAATCTCTAATGTATTCCATAGGCGTAGCCAGCCTTTTGAACGGGGGGGTGCCCAGATTTTTTAACTCGGACCTGTTGCGTACAAACAATATCTTATATAATAAAACCTGTTAAAACGGAATCTCATGAGACTGCTCGAATTTCCGTTTTAAACAAACTTTTATCTTAGAAGGTATAATCATGGAGTGGTGTTTTTTTCTTTTTTTTTTTTTTTTTTTAAAGGGCACAAACACAATTTTGTTTTTGTGAGGGGTATTATAAGATTTTTTGTTACCAGAATCCGACCCCGATACTAAAAATATACAAAACAAAACTATATGGTATTTATGGTATTAAAAATTTATTATTATGTTAATTACTTATTTATGTTAATTATTTATGTTTATTATTATTGTATTATGAATTTATTATCATGGTATTAAAAATTTCTTACACAGATAAAATTGTTAAATGAAAATTTAAATTCAATCTTATCAAAATCCGTATCAAATAAATATATACTTGACTCTTAAAATTAATCTCAATTTTTTTCCCTAATTTAAAAAGTAAATTTCATATACATGTTTGTGACTTAATGAATAAATGCATGAAATTTGCAGAAACTACTATTTGTAATCTGGCGAATCGAACAACGTTCTTCAATTTTCTGTAAAAAATGTACAACTTTAACCCTTTGCGGGTCACTGGTTTCGTAGATATACCACTTAATTTTAATTCCCAAACGCAACATTGGCACCAAAATTTTGTTAAAGAAAATTACGATTTATTGAATGCGTGAAACATAGCGTTTTCTTATTTACAAATAAAGTTGTTTTAAAATTCCGGTGTCAGTCATTTATTTCAATACTTAAGCAATGAATTTGCCCTGCCCCGCAAAGAGTTAATTATAATCTATTCCTTTCTCATAACAATGTTCTTTAATTGATAGGTGTCATAAAATGAATGTAAAATTAAAGAAAAAAAGACGTTATTTTAAAGGTCCGATGCTTTTATCGGAAAAGAAGAAACACTGAACAATTGCTTTATACCAGAATAAGATGGTAATTATGTTTACTTACGGAGGAAAGTTTACTTCGAAAGTGTATACCATCCACAGCATGAAACAGTGTTCCTGTTTACAAATAGATAGAACAATCACTAATTTTCATATGAAAAACGACAATAACTCGTGCACAATAGAAGATTAAATAATTTGCAAGCCTCCAACTAACTTTCGTCTATTAATAACAAAAGAAAGTATTCTCTTCGCGTTATGTAACTAAAGAATAAATTTAAAAAAACAATCCTATTAAAAGAAAAGAAAACTTTTACTAACGAAAAGCCAACTAAAAGCAAATTCATAGCTGGTGTTTATTTTGAATGGCGCCATTCAGAGGTTGTCGTCGGAAATTATGTAGACATAAATCTGTAATTATCACAAATTTTCATTTGAAACAGCAATCAAATACTAAAATAAATAAACACTACTTCGGTTCCCCGTCATTTTGATCAAAATGATTTGAAAAAGAATAACTACGCAATTTAAAAAAAAAAAAGTTTTTTCAATCTTTTCTACTCAAGAATAAATAAAATCTTTCGCTTTCAGAAAAAAAATGAGCCCGTCCAGGGCCGAAGATTAGAATAAAATAGAGCCCGTACCCGTGTCGGGCCCGGGCTCGGATTTTCGGGTACGTGCTGAGCCCGTCTCATCTTTAGTGTGGATGCGCGTGTATGCATAAATCAGCAGCATAATTATGAACATAATAATAAATGTTACAATAAATAAAAAAGTTAAAGTAGTCAAATTTTATGATAAAACCACATTATAAACTCAGATCTCAGTGCCACAATAAAGATATTACTGCTGGTGTTTCGTAACCAGGTACCACATCGGATTAGACATACCACTGATGGATTCCGTCATGAGTAAACAAAGTAAATACAAAAATTTAAGTACAAAAGTCACTTAAACTCGATAACTTTATATTTATCAAAAAATGGAATACGCAATTTGATTCCAAATCACTTCAATGTGCACGTCTATTGAAATCGAATCTTGTGCTTTAATTTTGTGCCTTTACGTTTAATTAAAAAAAAAAAAAGTCATAAAATGTGTCAAAGTTTCGCGTTTGTTAAGCACAGATTTCAGAACCGCTTTAAAGAGAGCATAATAAACTATTCTTACTTTCTTTGGTTACTGTGGCTTCTGGAGATTTGACATATGTTGGACAGTTATTTTTTCTTTAAAAATATCCTGAATTGTCTTGCATTTTTTGCAGGTTTTTCTAAAGCTCGTTTTCTCTTTTCTGGCCGTCCCGTATTTTTTAAATACGCTTGGTAAAGTGCGAAGTATATTAACAAATTAAATTGTATAATTTTTTGGCCCATTTCGGGATGATACAGGACAAGAGAATGAAAACTGAATAAAACAGATTTTTCTCTTCTCGGAAAACCTTATGTGACTGGCAGGCTTTAATATTTATTATTATTATTATTATTATTTAAAAGATAAAAATTATTAAGCATAGCTTTCATATCTAGATTCAAATGTTTTTGTTTTTTCTCAAATGTCTTCAGAGGGGGTGGGGGGGGGGAAGTCTATTGTCAGTGTGAACATTTAATGTATTGGCGTCTTGCAAATGTTGGATTAACGGCAGGCCAGTAGTGTCTGGCGCCTGCTTACCGAACATTTGAAAATCTAAAATACTCTACTTTATAAAATATTGATAAATGAGTACAAATGTAATGTGAAAATATTAATTATAAGCTGTTGCATCATGATACTTGAGAAATTGTTGTTGTGTTCCGCAGAAGTGATATATGAACAGGATGTATGAAAAATAAAAATTGTTAATTGTTTTTAATTACATTGTTTTCAATTATTATTTTTTATGAATGCTGATTATTTTACTTAGGTTTTAAAATCCTTCATGTGTCTGTGTGAACGGGGGGGGGGGGGGGTGCCCGGGCACCCAGGGCACCCCCCCCCCCCCTGGCTACGCGCATGTATTCCATTTTTAAATCCTTTAGTATATGGTATTTCCACTCTTGAAAAACACTACATGGTAAACTATACCTATACATTAGTTTTTGTATAAAAATATCTAAATTTAAGTTAAAGCGCTTAAATTACTTCACTTTTAGGTATTATGCGTTTCACTCTATATTTTGTTCCATATTCCATTAACTTCCTCAACTCCACATCCCCTACTATCTCCAAATTTCCAGTTATAACGTGTCCAAAATCGTTATCTATATAATATCTATATATATATATATATATATACACTATATTGCCATTGATTATGGGACACTTGCGATTTTAGACATTTTACTAAATATCTAGAAAAATACACGAGGAATCATCTCGAAACTCTTAGTGTATAAATATAATAGTATACGTCATACATCTCCGTGAAGATTTTTTACCGAAACGCCATAGGGGACCGTCAACAAATTAAAAAAGAATGAATATCTTTTGAATAACCTTGTCAAAACTAATGTAGCAAAAGCGCTCAAACTCTAGATTATGATTGAATGCCTTATTGTAATACACTGTGTTCATTTTTATGCAAATAGCATGCACACTCGCAGAGTAATTAAGGTTTTTATAAAAATGGTCCCAAATTTTTCCAAGTTTTTCCATTATAATTTTCAGAGTTCTTAATATAAAATAATATTTTTTTTTCAGAAAATATGACAAACAACATTGCACACAGTACCCTGTAATGAAAATTAAAAAATAATAAAAATTGTATGAAAAATGAGTAGGTTTACTATATAATTTTTTACTGCGCATGCGTCAAAGATATCAAAATTTCATTTGCATATTATGTTAGCTAAATGTATAGAGCAACTTTTGTAAAAGTCTCAAAATCATAGCTTGAAAATTCTGAAAGTAATCGTCTATAGAAAAAGGACAAAATCCGTTGTTTCCAAAATGAAGCAAAAAAATGAGGGATTTTATCCAAATGCAGTAGTACATCCCATATTGTGTATTCTATATTGACACTAATCAATGAATATATGGATACAACCCCTCTTGTTTTTGCTTCATTTTGAGAATAACGGATTTTCGACTTATTCAATTGACGATTATTGTCAGAATTTTCAAGTTATGATTTTGTGACTTTCACAAAAGTTACTCTATACATTTAGCTAACATAATACAGTAAAACCTCCATAAGTTGACCACCCAAGGGACTGGAATTAAGTGGTCAACATATAGAGGTGGTCAACTTAGGGAAGTTTTAGAAAATATTTAGTACAATATTAGAAAAAATTTAGTAAATTTTTTTAGTATTTTTTAAGTAAAAATTTAAGAGAAAATTACCACTTAATCATTTTTATTTTTACCGATGGTACAGCACATTTTTACCACTTTAGAAAAAATAATTCAATTTCATTTGAGTTCTCTTTTTGTTCATTAGTTAACTGCAAAAAGCACTTTCACAGTTTAAAAGTACATTAAGCATGTTTGGGCATTTTCTGCAGCAAAATGTTTAAATTGCTCCATCATCATCTTCCTTCAGAGTTACTTTTCAGTTTCGTCGGCACTTGGATGATCATCCCCTTCGCCGTCCATTTTGTATCTTAGATTGCTCGCTGTGCTTAATTGCAGGGAGTATCTCATTCAAGATTGCTTCTGGGTCTGGTATAGTGAATGTTACTAACTCCCTTGCACCAATGTCGCAGTTTAACAAATCCAGTTTTTTGAAGCAGTTCTTAATCGTTGTTTGCACAACTTTATTTTAAGCAGAAATAATCTTAGGAACAGCATTTAAAGCACTTACTGGGGCTGTTGTTGATGATGCAAAATGCAGAAGGACCACAGGTTTGTGCTTTCATGATCACCCATTCCAGAAGTTGAGCTCTTTAGTGCACTTTGATGAACTCAATAATGCCTTGATTTAAAGGTCGTGCTTTCGAAGTTGTGTTTGAAGGCAAAACTTTTAGTTTCACATTTGTCAGGTTTTTCACTTTCGGGTGGAACCAGTTGTGTATGATGAGCAGAATAGACTGCTCCATTTTTCTCATTTCTGAGTCAATTTCTTTAAATTGCTTTACAAACAAAGCACTGGTCATAAAAACAGATCTATTCGCTCGCAAAAAGGAAGGTCATTAGGTTTTACATTTTCAATTGCACGAGTTTTTGCAGATTTGCCTATCACCGTAGGCTTCATTTTTTCACCAGTCATACTAGCACATAGAAGAACATTAAAATGCTGTTTTAAAAGTTTTCCTCTTTTCCAAGTGTCACCCTTAATTACTAGACTTTTATCATTCATTGCTTTAAAGAAGAGATCGCATTCATCAGCATTAAAGATATCGTCATCGTTCACCTTTTAGCAAACACTGCAAAATTTTCAACAAACTTCACCACCACTTCAGTTAAAGTCTCATTCGATTCCTCACACAAAATTTTTTCAGAAATCTCGTATCGTAGTTTGAATTTTTCAAGTCAGGCTGCTGACGCTTGGAAGTCCATTATTTCGATTCTTTGAGGAAATTTTTTGCTATTTCCTGAAGCAACTTTCCCAATATTCTTGCATAGACTGATCTCATCATTTTAACCCTTTCTAGAAACGCAAAATTATGTTAGTAAAATAAGAAATTATGAACTGTCGCCAGAATTTACAAACGACTTTTTTGAAATTAAGAATCCCTTAATTTGAACTTTCACTATAAAAGCAAAATTTTAGTAAAATATTATTAGTGCCATTTGCAAGTTTGGAATTAAAATTAGGTATCCTGGACTGGGCATAGTGTGCCGGAAAGGATTAAACCAATGAAACGTGGCTTTGTTCTTAGCATTAAGACGCATTCTTCTGTGCTCTTTTGGAGTCCCCTGTTTTGAAATGAATATTCTTCCTTGCATTTTATAATGTTGCATACAGTTGTCTTGCCCACACCAATTTTTTCCACTGTCTATCTTTGGCTGCTGCTTTCCAGAAAATTAAGATGAACCACATTCTTTTTTAACTTAACTCTTTTTAATGAAAATTCGCAAATAAACGACCGATCCTGCCACTAAGCAATATCCAGAAAAAAAAAGAACCAAATGTGTTACACATGGGAACGATACACGTTTTCCAAATCTGCTTATTGTTACACTGCTACACACATCCCCTACTCCCCTGACATTTTTTGACATATTTAAGGAATTCTGGCATTCATCTCCCATTGTATCATACTAGAAATGAACAATAAATGAAGCACCACTAGGTGGACAAGTGTTCCTCAGATAAATAAAATAACTGATTAAAAAAAAAAAAAAAAAAAAAAAAAAAAAATGAAAATTCGATGGAGAGTTAACGAAAGAGAAAACATGTACAAGAAGACATCAGTGGTCAAGTTAGAGAGTAAAACCTACAAAAAAGTGGTCAACATACAACTTATGGAGGTGGTCAACATAGAGAGGTAAATCTGTATTGAAAATGCATTGTGACATTTCAAAATAATAAATTTCGGTCAACATAGAGAGATGGTCAACATAGAGAGGTGGTCAACTTTGGAGGTTTTACTGTATGCAAATGAAATTTTGATATCGTTGACGCATGCGCAGTAAAAATTTATTTAGTAAACCAACTCATTTTTTATACAATTTTCATTATTTTTTAATTATGATTACAGGGTACTGTGTGCAATGTTGTTTGTCATATTTTCTGAAAAAAATAATATTTTATATTAAGAACTCTGAAAATTATAAGGAAAAAACTTGGAAAAATTTGGGATCATTTTTATAAAAACTTTAATTAGTCTGCGAGTATGCATGCTATTTGCATAAAAATGAACAAGGCTTATTACAATAAGGCATTCAATCACAATCTAGAGTTTGAGCGCTTTTGCTACATTAGTTTTGACAGGGTTATTCAAAAAATATTCATTCTTTTTTAATTTGTTGACGGTCCCCTTTGGAGTTTCGGGAAAAAATCTTCACGGAGATGTATGACTTATACTATTATGTTTATACACTAAGAGTTTCGAGATGATTCCTCATGTATTTTTCTAGATATTTAGTAAAATGTCTAAAATCGCAAGTGTCCCATAATCAATGGCAATATAGTGTAGATAGATAGATAATTACTTTATAAATGTTAAAAACAAATAATTTATCTCATTTTTTTTAAATAAAAATTATTTTTTTACAAAATCAAAAAAGTTTAATTTTAACCACAGAAATTTAAACGCTACTAGCAGTACTTTCTTCCCCACCTTTTTAATTGCAAGTTGAAATAATATTTTGAACATATTTAAGGATAGGATTTTTTTTTTTCTTTAAGAAGTAAGTTTTTAGGGGAAAATATAAATCTCATAAAAATAAACTTTAAAATTCGCTATCACAGTGTCAAAATTAAATTATAATATATTGCCATCATGGGTATTCTAAAGGTATAGATTCCTTGAATTGCGTGCATTTAAAAAGGAGATAGAAGCAATGCATTTTTCAAACAAGTCATTCAATTTCGGCATTCAACCTTTTTAGATTTTTTCTGGAATTAAAACTCCTAACCCAAAGAGAATAGCGACACCTATTGGACAATATATACCCAAGCCTAATAAAGGATTTATTTATGTGAAAGCAACAAAATATGATGTTTGATTAAATTCTTGAGACAGAGCAAAAAGTTTTGTTATACACTCACGGACACATATTTTCCAAAAACAATCGAATCGTCCAGTCAAATCCTCCTAAAACGCATAAATCTGCCTATTTTTTTTTACTCTTCACATATTGTTATATGCTGCCATCTATCTGTCCATAAAATACAAATTTAATCAAGTTTAATTTTTTTGGCAAACAAAATTAAAAACGATACATAATTGAGTAGAACATGTCTAACTTGTAGAATTTATTACTTATGAAAATAAAGAATAATCAGAGAAAGCAATTTAGCAAGAGTAAAAGCTTAAAGCTTACAAAATTTATACAATAAAATTATGAGGTGTAATTACACAAACAATGTTTTTACAAGCAAATTCTCTCACTAATTTTACACTAACAAAATATGTGTAATTATGTGTAATGAAAATTTAATTTCTGGAATAATTTAAAAACAATATGTTTTATTTGTTATGTGATCATCCTATCAAACACACATCTACATTTGTACTTCAATCCATTATTATCTCTGAAAAATTTTATTTATATTTTAAAATACTTTTTTTTTTCTTCAGATATGAAATTTAAAAACAAACAGTAAATACATTTTTAAAATCAACGAACAAAGAGAAAAGAAAAATAAACTTCATCATAAAAACATTTCTAAAAGCAATCTAAAAATTTGTCCTTAACATGGAAATGTTTTCAAATATAAATACGTATGCAAAGATACTTTTATAGGAAAATAATATACTTAAAGCAAACCTGTAATTTTTAAAACTTAATTTCTTGAAAATGTTCAGAAAATATACATTGCTCTTTGCAACATTTTCATCATCATTACTAAGCTGCTGGCTCAATAATGACAGTAACAACGGTTTTGATAAAAACAAACTATAATATGATAGACGATGCTTTACCAATAAATGTTTACTATTAATATTATTATTATTATTTTAATTCGTCGTTGAACTTCCTTTAATTGAAAACTTCATTTGGAATAAATCACGTTTTGCTTTATCACTTGATACTGCGGAAAAATATGTTCACAATTTACTTATTTTTCTTTCCATAATAAATAAATCAATAAGCTCCTACGAAAACCAAATCATTTGAGAATAACTGTTACATTCAAAGAGAATTATACGCATAGACTGATATCAAAATAACTAAATTCGGCGCCTAATGCCAGATCCCGAACACAAATTCGCATCTGTTACTGTCTCGCTTCATTTATGAATCACGAATTGCACAAACGTACGTAAAACATCGTTTAAAGTTAGTTTCGTTGGCGTATTGACAGTTGTAACTACAAGCGAGTGATATTTCAAAGAAACGATTCGGTATTTCGTTTTTTAGAGAATACCCGTTATATGCTAAAGAATATGTGCGGTTTGCAACAGCTCTGTTCTCATATTAGTATCATATACATACGGGTATTTCATTTAGTTGTTTGGGTAGAAAGAAGTGTACACTGCAAATCTTAAAACACTTTTCAGAACACTTTTTAGAACACTTATTTTGTCTCCTTTTTTAGAACACTTTTTAAGCGCACTTTTTGGAACAGTTTTTAGAATACTTCTCGGAACACTTAAGGAACACATTTGAGAATACTTTTCGGAACACATATTTGTCTCCTTTTTTAGAACACTTTTCAGTGCACTTTTTGGAACACATTTTTAGAACACATATGGAACGCTTATGTCTTTCCAGCACACTTTCTAGAACACATTTGAGAACACTTTTCGGAACACATTTTGTCACCTTTTTTGGAACACTTTTCAGCATACTTTCTGGAACAGTTTTTACAATGCTTATGGAACACTTTTTAGAATGCTTGTCGAATACTGATCTTTTTCCAGTACACATTCTAGCACACTTTTCAGAATATATTAAAAAAATAATTCTTTTACACATTTTTTATACATAGTTTCTGCAGGTGCACATATATTTTCAATGAAGTTTTTTTATGACCAAAAATATTTTCACATTAACCATTTCAGACAATTTGTTTATTGGGGTGGGCACCTGTTTTAAAAGGACAAAATGTTGTATGCATTCTGTTATTCTCCAATATAATAAAATATTTTAAATGCTCAGACAACTAATTTGATATTAAACAGGAAAAGTTTGATGTCAGTATGCAGTGAAAAAGAATAAATATATATTGTATTTTCTCTGTCAAATCGGCCTGAAAAATTGAGGCTGAAAAATTGGTGGATTTTAGATCATAGTTTTGTTTACAATTTTTTTGTTTGAATCTGATTATTATTATAAAAATTTAAACTGCAATGTGAAAACAATTTTAAAAATTTACAGCAAAATTATACACAATATAATTGTGCCATATAATAATGCCATAATATGATGTATTTCCCCACCCCTGTTAATAAAAGTTAAAAATACCGCAGGAAAATATATCATACAAATAAAACATTAAAATTAACAATATCTATTGTCGAAATTAGTAATTTATAGAGAATTAATAATGTAAAAAATATAGTAAAAAAATGTTTACACAGAATAATTTTATTGATTGTTTAATCTGCTATGCCATTTAGTACAATCTATTTATTGGTTTGTGATCATGAGCTTCAATATAAAATCTGTTCTTTTAAATAGATGAATTGCATTAGAATTCTTAAATAACTAAACATTTCTTTGAAAATTCACTAAATATGGATTCGATAATTTATTATTTTTTTCTTACAAACTTCATAGAGCAATTTTCATTTGTTTAAATCTGAAAATAAAGTGCAGATGATAGATAATTGCAAATAATGCGGATTTAACAAAGCCATATTTTTTTAAAGAACAAATGTACACCCAAAAGATTTGCATATCCTGTTGCAACTTCTAGCTTAGCTGGTGTCAACTCTAAAACATAGTAGATATATGTCGCTAACACATAGCTGAATAATGCAAGCTTGTATATCAAGATCAAGCTTTATTCTTTTATAAGAGAAAACTTAGATTACAAATATTACAGTAATAAAAAAATTATTGAAAAATGTATGATAAGCAGTAAACTTGTAGATCCAAGTTCATGCAACGGAGGAAAAAAATTATGCCCCCCCCCCCCTACCACAAAAACAATAAAAATGTTCACAGTCATTAACTTAAAAAAGCTTCAGGACTTGGCGAATTCAATATAAGCAGAACATTGAGTTAACTGAATTCAAGTTGCCTTTGAGTTTACTGTATTCATAAATTGTAAAATTTAAATAGCTGTTTAATTTGTGGTAAGCAAATGTAAACCCAAAATCAAAACAAAATAAATTTATTCTTAATGCTGATAGTAACAAGCAACAAAAATTATTCTTATTCTTCTGATATGCTTTCATTTAATTCACCATGATGCTTTGTTAAATTTTTGGTCCATTAGATTTTTTTTTTTTTTTTTTTTTTTTTTTTTTTTTTTTTGGCCTAATACATGTGAATATTCATTCATAAGTCGAATTATAAGCATTTACTTAATCATACAAGATCTGCTATTTACCAACAAGTACCACAATTCAAACCTGAAGGAATTCATTTATGTTACAGTTATACAAATCTTTTTTTTTAGATCCATTATATATTTTTTTAAACTATGATTTTCCAAAACCCCAGATGGAATTATAAATCTCCCGAGTGATCATACTTCATGGATTAAAATGTAAAAAATTAAGTAAAAAAATAAAGATATATAGCATAAAAAATAAAATAACATACATTTTCACAGAAATTTAATAAAAATATTGAATATTTTTTTTATTACCATGGGTGCAAGAAGCCCATCCAAGCCAAAAGTGAAAACCTTTCTGAGTATTAGAAATTGCTTGATGGAAATGGCCAAGATGATTTCTAGGTTTAAAATTATCTCTTATAATAAAAGAAACAGGTTAAAAGGTTTTTAGAGTAAAATTATTGTTATTTTTGCAGATAAAGCAAAATTTACTATTAGTCAAAAATCTCTTCAAGACTGAAATCAGTCAGCTGAAACTGAAGATCTTGCACACATGATTATTACTTATGTATAAAAATAACAACAATGGAAATTTAAACTTTAGCCCATTATTCGAATTTGTTCAAAACTTTTATTATCTTTAAATTAGATACATTCAAACTGCTTCACATTTTATTTTTTGACAATTACATTTTAGAAGGGCTTAAACAATTATGACTTTTTTCAAAGTTTATAACTGTGCTGGTCAAATACAAAGACTCCTAATGCTCCAACTGCTTGCACATATATTGCACAGGATAATTTAGTTTCAAAGTGTAATTCATCAATAACAGTACAATTCATAACTCCATAACACCTGCTAAGGTTTCACTTAATAATTGCTAACAAATACAGGACAGCAGCATAGGCGATTAGCATGTCTTTAATGCATACTATTGCACTTGGCGATCGAGAGGCTGGCACATTCTTCAGTTTCTGTCTAAAATTTGTCATCCTTCTAAAGAAAAAAAAAAAAAAATCAGATATATAATGTATATTGAAAAAAAAATTAGTTAATGACAATTTTGAATTTCATTTAAATATAATAAGCATAGTGTCGACTCTAAACTACTTTAGTAGGGTGCAGCACCTGACAGACTTTTGTATTTCTTTTATGTGCCCGGTGGCTCTTTCAAATCCTTCTGATGCACCTGGTGGTCTTTTTTAAAACTTCCAATGTGCTCTGTGGCAATTGAATTGATCATGGGGAAATATTGCAAATTCTAGAGTATTCTAAACAAACCAGTTCAAAATATTTTGGGTAAACAAGGTACATGTGTATCCTATTTATAGAATAGTGTTCCTTTTTTTAAAAAAATGTATCCTTTTTTAGAATAGTGTCCCCTTTTTGTAAAATTCCTGCCCGGCGGCCCTTTTTTATAGAGTCAACACTAAAGCATTATAGAAAGAGGTGTAAGATATATTAATCATCTGCTTCAGTGATATAACCAAAAAAAGATAAGTCCAAATATAATATTTAATGTGGGTCGCTAAAAAATGTAAGTGTTTGAAAAATATAAACTGTAATATTATTCCAAAATTTAACCATGTCTAACAACATCCTGTGTCCAACAGTATTGAGCTCTGATAATCTCACAGCAGATCACATTATTATTTGAAGCCATTTTATCAGGGCGCAGCACCTGGTGGACCTTTTAATTTTTTTAATGGGTCTGATGGTTCTTTTAAACATCTCCGGTGTGCCCAATGACCCTTTTAAACTTTTCCTGTGTGCCTTGTAGCAATTTAATTGATTCTGGAAAATTATCACAAATTTTAGGGGACTCTAAACAAAGCAGTTCAAAATATTTTGGTGGAACAAGATACAAGTGTGCCCTTTTTTTAGAAGTGTTCCCTGTTTGAAAATAAATGTACCCTTCATATAGAATAGTGTTGCCTCTTTGAAAAATTCCTAGAACTGTTAAAGTAACATTGTTTCTTGAATTGTGCGTATTTCAATTTGTGTCCCTTAAAACCTGATGAATTATTTAAATAGGTATAACTCTGAGTTTTGCAGATATGAAGATTCAATTTTTTGTGTATAATTCAGGACTGAATAAGGGAAGTTTTCCTAATTGGAATTTTTATCCTTTGGGGGGGGGGGGGGGGGGGGCATATAAAAATTTAATCTTTGTATTTTTTCAAATAGACCCTCCATGGAATTGTAACTTATCTTATGAAAATTTTCACATTTTTTAAATGAAACTTTGCAAATTTGGAAGTATTGTACAAAGGGACAATATTTAAGAGGATAGCATATTGTTTCGATAATTATGACTCACTCTGGTATATACTATAATGCAACATTCATTAATATAATATAGACGCTAAAATATAGCCTCTTATATGAATCACTAGTTCAGCCAATTAGTCACTTTCATAAATCAAAATCAAAGTTAATATAAAAAAAATTTTTGGCTTACTTAGAATCCATAATTTTGTGGAATAAAATTCTGCTCTAGAAAGTGATTCAGTTAAAGGGTGAATATTGCATTTAAAATTGTGAGACATCTATTGTGTATGCATTAGTTAAATGAAAACTGGTCATTTGTTTTGAAAAAGAGCAGCAATTACATTTCGAGACATCTTAGGCTAAAAGAGTGGTCATTTCATGCGGCACAGATGGTTTAAGTTTTTCCTTTTTTTAATTGCGTTTTTGCTTTTCTTCCAAGTTCAAAACAATTATGGGCCATTAAATTTAACAGAAAAATAAAATATTCACACTTTCTAGATTTTTCAATCTCAAGCTCCCTGTTTTGTATTCTTGCTCTCAATTTAAGAGCTTAAATCAATCTAAGACCAAGTTATTGTGTGTAAAAATCTTTGAAAATGTAATAACAATAAAAGGTACTATAAGGATACTAACATATAAAAAGCCTTTTTTGATTGTGATCAAGTTTCACAAAAAACCTGGGTTTTTTTCTAAACCCCCCCTCCCCCCCAAAAAACCAGTTTTTTTTTTGTTTAAACCAGGTTTTTTTTTTTGGTTTAAACTGTTTTTTTTTTAAACATCCTTTCTTATTACATATACATGCATATTTATTGATAAAAGTAGACACTGTTGGATTATAAGTAGTGTAACTTTAAAAATAAAAACTTTTAAATCAAATAATTACAGTGAATTTATGTAGAAAATTGAAAAAAAATCATATTTTAATTTAAACAGTATTAGCAAACAGTATTGTGTTCAGAGAAGAAACCTGCTTTACACAGTGAAACATTGATACGGTAAAAATCTTTATAAACAATCTTTTGATTACTAATAATTTTATTAGTAACATTAGTAGTTTATTAACATTTAGATGTAGATTAATAAATATAATCTTTTATTAATCAGTTATTCTAATAATAAATTTGATATATTTTAGGGATTTTATTTTGAGTGAGAATTTGAAGGCAACATTTTTAATTGTTAGCTTCAGCAGGTAACAGGAGGGGGGGAAAAGGAAAAGATTGTTATTATCTTCTTGTAACTTCATATTTTGATTTTAATTCTTAAAGATAATCTCTTCAATCAAGAAAATTTTCGTTTACAACTTGAGTAAAACTTTAAAAGATCATCGTGTTATGTTATTAACAGTAATAAATAATCTGTATTTAAAAAAAAAAAAAAAAATTTATTAAATATTGAATATTTTTAATTTATTTTATCTTTGATCAATTCACATGTTTGAAGCTTTTTATTTAGAGGAATAGATATGTTCACCAGCACATACTAATTTTTATGCTATACATAAAAACTTGACCTAAACCCACTATAATATTGTTCTTATTGCTGAAATAAAGTGTTAAAAGAAGAAATTATTTATATCCAATAATTAGAAATGTAAATTATAAAGAAAAAAGAGAAAATTTCATTACATTTCTTCTAAAAAAAACCATTTGTTTTAAACCGTGGTTTAAACCATATGGTTAAAACCGATTGGTTTAAACCGTGTCAACCCTGATTGTGATTGAACAGATTATTGTAATAAATGTTTATTTTGAACTGTTTTTTCCAGAGTGGAGATATACATAAATATAAATATTGCAATTTATTGGTAACATAGCTTGAAATTTTCCTCAGGAAATCCTACCATCAGGGAATTACTGCCACTTGTTCCCCATAAAAAAAGGTAATTGGAACTGCATACACTTTTAAATACAGGATTTTCATAACAGAGACAGTAAATGTGCAGCATTATCTTAAAATACATTTAAGCACAAGTTTATGTATGCATCAACTTAAATTAATAAACAATAAATTAGCTATACCTTAATCGTAAATGATGCTATCTTGTTTTTTCACCAGTTTTTCTTCGGTCTGGGTTAGGCACCACATATACCTACCATAGGTAACAGAAAATCCTAAAATCATTAAAAAAAAAAAAAAAATCAGAAAGGATACATACATTTTTTCTTTTAAAAAAATCTGACAGATACAGAGTGTTTAAAAAAAAGGTATGACAATGCTTAAGAGTGACAGGAATTAGCAACATCTGTGTAGGAAACAAGGTTGAAAAACATTTAATCAGTGAAAAATATATGGTACTAAAAAGTCAAAAGTCACTAATTAAGCCACAATTTAACTAAACTTCATTATTGCACTGCATTAGATGTAAAATATATCTAATATTAGGGATGCAAAACCTGTGGCCTGTGAATTTCGTCAAGTTACAATTGGAAAAAATTGCAATTTTTATGCATAGATTGTAGAAAAAAAAAATCATACATTTTGTCAATGTATCGTGGAGAAATATGGAATTTTGTCAGTCACTTAAGAATTGCAAATGTCATCGATCGAGCTCAGAAAAATTGTGAACATCATTAATTAAGTGCAGAAAATAGCGAAATTGTTCATTTGTTGATTAGACACGAATTTGTCAGTTATACGCAAAAAATTGCATATTCTACTGATCGGGCAAGAAAAAATCATCAGTTTTGTTGATGATAAATGAAAAAAATGCAAATAAAATTCATTGCTTGTGGAAAAATCACATGTTTTCTTGGTTTATCACATGAAAAAAAAAAATGCAAATTTAATTGATCTTACATGAAAAAAATAACAAATTTTGTAATCAAGGGAAAAAAAAAAAATTGCAAATTCTGTTGATAACATATGGAAAAATTGCAAATTTATTCATGATGCTCGAAAAAAATTTAAAATATCGTTTGATCGGCAGCAAAATAATCATGAGTTCTGTCAGTTTATCAAGAGAAAAAGTCACAAATTTCATTTTGTTATGTAAAAATATATATATTTTGTCAGAGTTAGTTAAAAATCACAAATTTTGTTGATTGGGCACAGAAAAACATATATTTCGTCAATTAAAAGCAGAAAGAGAGCAAATTTTGTTGATTGGCCACTGAAAAATCATTAATTTTTACTGATTGACTTCTAAATAGTTGCAAATTTTGTTGATTGGATGGAAGCGAGAAAAGCTACACATTGCATTGACTGGGCAAGAAAATATTGTCAGTTTTGTTGATGATGCATGAAAAAAATTTCAAATTCACCAGCTGCATAAAAATTAAATTTTTTCTTGGTTTATCGCACAGAAAAAAAGGGAATTGTGTTGATTGAGCACGAAAAAAAAAATCGCAAATTTTGTCCCTAAGTGGGTAAAAATCATGAATTTTGCTGATCAGGCGCTCTCATCAGGGGCGTGCAAAAAGAAAATTACACTTGGGACATAATTAGAGTTTGAGGCCCCTTCCTCCCTCGCAACTTTTTCTTGCGACAGCCCAAAAATGATGTTTGTTGAGTATAAATTTGACGCCCCTTAAATTTCAGTGCTCGGAGTGAACACCACTTTCTCCCTCACTCTCCCCCCAAACCCATTACGAACAATGTGCTTTTTTTTTTTTTTTTTTAATTTGCTTTTTTTGTGTTTAAACAAACAAAATTGGCGAAATTTGCCATTTTTTGTGATACTTTAACGAAATTTCCCATTTTTTGTGATCTTTTCACAAAATTTATTGTTTTTTCAGACTTTTTGGCAAAATCTGCCAGTTTTTTGCGACTTTTTAACAAAATCAGCTATTTTTTGCAATTTTTTAAAATCGTCTGTTTTTTAACAATATTTGCCTTTTTTTCACGATCTTTTAACAAAATTTCTTTTTTTTTTCAATTTTTTGATGAAATTTTTGAATTTTTTTCTTGATTCTTTGACGAAATTTCTGCTTTTCCATGAACTGGTAGATTCTAAATTCAACTCTATAAAAGTGCCCTGAAGAATGCAAAAAGTGCCCTGAAGAATGTAAAAAGTGCCATTTTCAAAAGAGTAGCGCCCTCCCCCTTTTTAAACCTAGGGGAAACACTGAGTGATTATTGAATGTAATTCACATTTTATGCGATTTATAGACGTACTTTACTATTTTTATGCGATTTATGGACATAATTTGCTTTTCTTTAGCTTTCTGTTGACAAAATCCATGTTTTTTGATCGATTTACTGACATAATTCGCATTTTTATGCAATTTATGAATGTAATTTGCTTTATTTTACACAATTCTTGGACGTAATTTGCATTTTTGCAATTTATGAAGGTTATTCGCGTTTTTTTTGCACGTTACATGGACATAATTCGTGTTTTTACGTGTTTCATGGACATAATTTGCATTTTTTGAGCGATTCATGAACGTAATTTGCGTTTCAGCTTTCTGCCGATGAAATTCGTGTTTTTTGAATGATTTATGAACGTAACTTGCATTTTACTACACGATTCATAGATGTAATTTGCATTTTTCATACAATTTCTGAACATAATTCTCGCCTTTTTAACACGATTCATGGACGTAATTTGCATTTTAAGTGATTTGTGGACATAATTAGCGTTTTTATGCAATTCATGAACGCAATCTGCGTTTTTTGAGCGATTCATGGATGTAGTTTGTGTTTTTTAAGTGATTAATGCATGTAATTCGCATTTTTTTACGCGATTCATGCACAAAATTTGTATTTTTTACGTGATTCATGGATGGAATTTACGTTTTTAATGCAGTCTTCGAACAAAATTGACATTTTTTTACTCAGTCTTTGGACGAAATTCGCGTTTTTCACACGGTATTCTGTCGAAATGTTGGGGTTTTTTTTTTACACGATTCTTTGTTGAGATGCAGGTTTTTGTTATGCAATTCTTTGTTGAAATGCATGTTTTTAAGCGATTCTTTATTAAAATTCACGATTTTTTTGAAGACATTTGCGTTAACAGTAAATAATTTGTTCATAAAATTGAGGGAATATTTTTTTTTTTTTGATACTAAAAAAAAATAAATAAGTAAATAAAAAAAAATTGTTTATTTCTTAAAATTTTCTGTGCATCGCGTGCGTCTATATTATACAACTCTGTTCTAAATATCTTGCGTAATCAAGAAAAAAAAATTCTAAAACCGATTTAACTCATTAAAATGTTATGAAATAAAAATTCCTAAGTTAATTCAGAATTTTATGATATTACACACAATGAATCTGAAAAATCAAAATATGTCATATTCAAGTGAACTTTTATTTTTCTAGAATTCTTCGGCTTTTCTTAGAAGTCCATACTTTAAATGCAGTTTCAAAATTATACTCTTCAAAACACAGGGCAAAAACACACACATACAAAAAAAAAAAAAAAGAAAAGAAAAGAAAGAAACTGCAAAAGTTGAGCACTAGCAATTTGACGAATCTAATCGCTTGTTTACTCGCCAAATGGAAAATTTAGTAGCAATTTGGCACAATGGCGAGCGACAGCGAGAACACTGAAGATAAGTCAAGTAATATTAATTTTGATTTATTTTATGACATAAAAATTAAACCATTATTGAATAGTTTGATGTTCTTTTTCTAAAGAAATGAAAAAATATTGTAACAGTTTTGGGCACACAAATTAAAAAATAATACAGAATAAAATAAATATATCAGAGTTTCCCCCAAGTTTAAAAAAGGGCAGGGCGCTACTGTTCTGAAAAGGGCACATTTACATTTTTCAGGGCACTTTTTCATTTTTAAGGGCACTTTTATAGAGTTGAATCGAGAATCTACCAGTTCAAAAAATCATGAAAAAACAGAAATTTCATCAAAAAATTGAAAAAAAAAAAGGTAAATTTTGTTAAAAGATTGTGAAAAAAGTCAAATAGTCTTAAAAGATCACGGAAAAATGGCCAATTATGTTAAAAGATCACAAAAAACCACAGATTTTGTTAAAGGATCGCAAAAAGCGGCATATTTTGCTAAAAAAATCGCGAAAAACAAGAAATTTCGTTAAAACATTGCGAAAAAAAACGGAACTTTTCACAGAATTTTCCATTTTATTGCGATTTTTTGATGAAATTTGCCGGATTTTTTTTTTCAAATCTTTTGACGAAATCTGCTGTCTTATCAGTATTTTTTTTTTTTTACGAAAGTTGACGCTTTTGCGACTCATTTGACAAAATTATCCATTTTATTGCGATTTTTGGAAGAAATTTATCGTTTTCCCACGATCTTTTGAGGAAATCTGCCGTTTTGTGAAATGTTATGACGAAATTAGCCATTTTATGCGAATCTTGCCAGAAAGTAGTCGTTTTTTCGCGATTTTTAACGAAACTTGGCGGTTTTTTTAGCGATTTTTTGACGAAATTACCTGTCCCACAGAACGCGTATGAAGCTATTTTTTGCGTAATTTAACGCACTTTAGCGAGTTCGCTGGAGGGCTGTGTTTTTTTTAATTTGGGTCAAGAAGGGCGCTATTTTTTTTTGAATGAATAACAAGAGGGGCGATAGTTTTTGGATGAGGGGCAAGAGGGGCGCTATTTTTCAAACTAAAGGGCTGGAGGGGCGGAGCGCCCCCCCCCCCTGAAACCCTCTGGGGGAAACTCTGTATATTAAAAATCTCTGGGTAAAACCAGCAGTGCATTTTGCAAATTTGAAAAAGGGCAGGGTGCTGCACCCTTCAAAAATAGCCTAGAATGAACACTATACAACATGGCTTAAAAAAAGTATTGAAGCAGGGTTGGCATGATTTAAATCAACTGATTTAAATCAAGATTTAAATCAACTGATTTTTTTAAAAAAATCATTTGATTTAAATCAATTTTTTGCAATATCACATGAATGCACATATCAAGGAAAAATTTTGGGTAAAAAGTTAGAAAATGAATTAGATAACGATAAAATTACAAAATTTAAAGCAAGATATGGACAAGCTATTAATGGTGTCATTTTGCTGGAGTTTTATTAAGTACCTTTGTTTTAAATCGAAATGAAATTTCACTTAGTGTAGGGGAAAATAATGAAGGTTTGACATTCACTGAAGAAGATTGTCTAAATCTTCTCACCACTATAGCACATTTTCAAGCAAAAAATGGCCCATTCCAAAAATTATCATTGCTTGAGAAAAAAGTTTCTGATATTATGACAGATTATGATTGGTGGAAGTCCTTTTATGTAATGGGAGGTAAAGAGAGAATCAGCGAAATTGAAATTGAATTTATTTACCAAATAACTACAGCCTTGGCTTCATCTGCTGAATTAGAAAGACAATTTTCAACTTTTGGACTAGTTCATTTAAGCCTTCATAATAAATTAGGAGCAGACAAAGCTTCTAAATTAGTGTTTTTGTTCAAACAATTAAATCCCTGATTTTTTTCCTATTTGCTTAAAAAATATTGAATCAATTGTGATTTTTATCCCTTAATAAATAGCTTGCATTAAATGAATACAGACTCCCTCAAATCCACACAGCTTGAGACCAGAGGTTGTGTGGATTTTAGAATTTTGCGGATTTCTGGTCATGGGTTTGTTTACATTTTTTAAACAGTAATTTGATTGTAAAATGCAATTGAAATTATAATGAACTAGATGGAACCCGTCAAAACTTGACGGCACTGAAGAAAGAAAAAAGGTATTTTCAGCTATTAAAGGATTTTTTAACGACTAATCTTCAGCAAAAATTTCAATAAATAAAAGAAAAACCTGCATTTTACATCTAGGCAAATGACCCGCAATTGGCCGAGTTACATTCAAACATGCTGTCATAGAATTAGAATCTCTCTCATTTGATAATTTTCCATTTACAAATACAACACCAATAAATTGTACATGACATGAATAAATCATAAATTACTGTCATCTCTCATTTCATACAAAATATACATACTTCACTTACTTCGCAGCAAAATAAGACGGAATTTATAGTTTGCCATTTAGCAACAACTATAACAATGATCCTCTCAGTGGTTAATTTGTTGTTACATTACCCACCCCATTCAACAAATAAACATTTGCATTTTCAACTACTTTTCTATTACCTTTTCATAAATCAAAAATACATGTAAATTTCACATATTAAAAAAATTAATGATAATATTTATTCTGGCTAGGTGAAAACCGTCAAAACTTGACGGCAACAATATGAAAGAATCAAAGAAAAAAAGTATTTTGCCACTATAAAAAAAATTTTAAAGAAATTTTTTTTTTAAGATTAATATTTATTAAAAATTTCAATATGCTTTTCCATTTACCAACTTAATACCAACATGACATGATCCCTGGCGCAGAATTGGTGCAATGCTGCGACACACGTTACAGACTCTTGAAAATGTTTGAAGATTTTTCAACTGTTAAAGTCTAAAAAAAAAAAAAAAGCTAGAAATCTTTTGCTATGTACCAAAGTTTGTCTAGGTGCCATAAAAAATGCAAATTTTGGCAAATAGTCACAAAAAATTGAAAATTTTGTCAAAATCCCCCCCCCCCCCAAAAAAAAAAACACTTAAGAAAATGCTAGAAATCATTCGCTATGTACCAAAGTTTGTCTAGGTACCATAAAAAAACCCAAATTTTGGCAAATAATCACAAAAAATAGCATATTTCGTCAAAATACCCCCCCCCCCCAAAAAAAAAACACTTAAAAAAATGCTAGAAATCATTTGCTATGAACCAAAGTTTGTCTAGGTACCATAAAAAATGCAAATTTTGGCAAATAATTACAAAAAATAGCAAATTTCATCAAAATACCTCCCCCCCCCCAAAAAAAAAAAAAAACATTGTCCGGAAATTTTATAAATAGGTGTGGAAAAATAAAACAGCAAATTTCGTCAACAGATTGCAAAAAACAACAAATTTCTTCAAAAGATTGCTAAAAAATTTGTCAAAAAACTGAAAAAAAAATTGTCTATCCCAAATAAAACAAATTTCGCAAAAGTATTGCACAAAAATCAAAATTTTGCCAAAACGTCTAAAAAATGGCAAATTTGCAAACATATTATGAAAAAAAAACTGAGAAAAAAACAAATTTTGACAAATAATTGTGAGTAAACAACAATTTTCGTCAAAAGATTGAAAAAAAGCAAATTTTATCAAATAATCACAAAAAAGATAAATTTTGCAAAAAGATCTTCAATAAACGGCAAATTACATCGAAAAATCATGACAACATGACAACTTTCATCGAAAGAGCTCGAGAAAAACGATAAACTTTACCGAAAGACCTCAAGATGACGAATTTCGTCCAGTTATCATAAAAGATGTAAATTTCACCCAAAGATCTCAAAAAGCACATAAAATTTATCCAGGTAATCACAAAAAAAGGTAAATTTAGCTAAAAATAGTGGAAAAAACGACAAATTTCTTAAAAAAATAACAAAGAACAACAATTTTGCAAACAAAAATCACAAAAAAAGGATAAATTCGATAAAAAAGCAAATTACATCGAAAGATCGCGAGAAAGAATGAAAAATTTCATCGAAAATCCCCAAGAAAACAAAAAATTTTGTCCTGGTACCATAAAACATGTGAATTTCATCAAAAGATCTTGAAAATACTTTAAATTTGTCTAGGTACTTCAAAAAAACACAAATAATGGTAAACAGATTGTGAGAAAACAACACATTTTGTCAAAAGATGAAAAAAAGAGGCACCTTTTATCAGAAGATCGCAAAACAGGTAATTTTTGGAAAGAAAAAAAGCGAAAATATGACATTTCTGAAAATAACGAAAAAAACGACAAATCTCACAAAAAAAAAAATCACGAAAAAAGCATAAATTTGATAAAACGGCAAATTACATCGATAGCGAGAAAAAAGCAACAAATTTCACCAAAAATCCCTGAGAAAACAATTTTGTCCTAGTACCATAAAACATGTGAATTTCATCAAAAGATCTTGAAAATACTTTAAATTTGTCTAGGTACTTCAAAAAAATGCAAATATTGGTAAACAGATTGTGAGAAAACAGCACATTTTGTCAAAAGATAAAAAAAGAGGCACATTTTATCAAAAGATCGCAAAACAGGTAATTTTTGCAAAGAAAAAAAGCGAAAATATGACAAATTTCTGAAAATAACGAAAAAATAACAAATTTAACTAAAAAGCATAAATTCGATAAACCGCAAATTACATCAAAAGATAGCGAGAAAAAAATGACAAATTTCACCAAAAATCCCTGAGAAAACAAATAATTTTGTCCTGGTACCATAAAACATGTGAATTTCATCAAAAGATCTTGAAAATACTTTAAATTTGTCTAGGTACTTCAAAAAAAAAAAAAAAAAAAAAAAAAAACGCGAATATTGGTAAACAGATTGTGAGAAAACAACACATTTTGTCAAAAGATGAAAAAAAGAGGCACATTTCATCAAAAGATCACAAAAAATGTAAATTTTGCAAAAAAAAAAAAAAACTGAAAAAAATGACAAATTTCTGAAAATAACAAAAAAAAACGAAATATTTCACAAAAAAGAATAAATTCAATAAAACGGCAAATTACATCGAAAGACAGCGAGAAAAAACGACAAATTTCACAGAAAATCCCTGAGAAAACAATTATTTTTTTCCTGGTATCATAAAAGACATGAATTTCATCAAAAGATCGTGAAAATACATAAAATTTGTCTAGGTACTTCAAAAAATGCAAATACTGGTAAACAGATTGCGAGAAAAAAACACATTTTGTCAAAAGATGAAAAAAAGAGGCACATTTCATAAAAAGATCACAAAAAAGGTAAATTTTGCAAAAGAGAAGTGAAAAAAATGACAAATTTCTGAAAATAACAAAAAAAAAAAAAACGAAAAATTTCACAAAAAAAAGTCACGAAAAAGGATAAATTCAATAAAACGGCAAATTACATCGAAAGACAGCGAGAAAAAACACCAAATTTCACCAAAAATCCCTGAGAAAACAAATATTTTTTTCCTGGTATCATAAAAGACATGAATTTCATCAAAAGATCGTGAAAATACATAAAATTTGTCTAGGTACTTCAAAAAATGCAAATACTGGTAAACAGATTGTGAGAAAAAAACACATTTTGTCAAAAGATGAAAAAAAGAGGCACATTTCATCAAAAGATCACAAAAAAGGTAAATTTTGCAAAAGAGAAGTGAAAAAAAAATGACAAATTTCTGAAAATAACAAAAAAAAAAAACGAAATATTTCACAAAAAAGAATAAATTCAATAAAATGGCAAATTACATCGAAAGACAGCGAGAAAAAACGACAAATTTCACAGAAAATCCCTGAGAAAACAATTATTTTTTTCCTGGTATCATAAAAGACATGAATTTCATCAAAAGATCGTGAAAATATATAAAATTTGTCTAGGTACTTCAAAAAACGCAAATACTGGTAAACAGATTGTGAGAAAAAAACACATTTTGTCAAAAGATGAAAAAAAGAGGCACATTTCATCAAAAGATCACAAAAAAGGTAAATTTTGCATAAGAGAAATGAAAAAAATGACAAATTTCTGAAAATAAAAAAAAAAAAACGAAAAATTAAACAAAAAAAAAGTCACGAAGAAGGATAAATTCAATAAAACAGCAAGTTACATCGAAAGACAGCGAGAAAAAACGCCAAATTTCACCAAAAATCCCTGAGAAAACAAATATTGTTTTCCTAGTATCATAAAAGACATGAATTTCATCAAAAGATCGTGAAAATACATAAAATTTGTCTAGGTACTTCAAAAAACGCAAATACTGGTAAACAGATTGTGAGAAAAAAACACATTTTGTCAAAAGATGAAAAAAAGAGGCACATTTCATCAAAAGATCACAAAAAAGGTAAATTTTGCAAAAGAGAAGTGAAAAAAATGACAAATTTCTGAAAATAACAAAAAAAAAACGAAAAATTAAACAAAAAAAAAGTCACGAAGAAGGATAAATTCAATAAAACAGCAAGTTACATCCAAACACAGCGAGAAAAAACGCCAAATTTCACCAAAAATCCCTGAGAAAACAAATATTGTTTTCCTAGTTTCATAAAAGACATGAATTTTGTCAAAAGATCATGAAAATACATAAAATTTGTCTAGGTACTACAAAAAATGCAAATTTTGCCAAATAATAATAATAATAAAAAAGAGCTAGCAGTAAATATGGTACATAAGGTCTGCATTATCACGAATGAATGCTATGCAAAAAGAGGGATCTCTTGTGATAATTTTATTTTTCTTCGTTGATTATAATGATCTTCATATTTTTGGAAAAACATTGTTGAGATATCAAGAGATTGAAAATATATATATATATATTTATATATATATATATATATATATATATATATATATAATATATATATACACAGCAAATTTCATCAAAATATTCTCCTCTCTGTCCCCCCCCCCCCCCCCAAAAAAAAACCTCAGCAAATTTCATCACAGGAACACTATTAAAAAAAAGAATATATTTTTTTGTTTTTGTTTTTGTTTTTAAAGGGAACTTCGAGTCAACTCAAGACAAAAAAAGTTAAACATTAAATAAATATTAATGATTTACAAAAGCTGTTTAAAACTGGGCTTTTTTTCATTTCATATGCAATTCACTATTCTTCGGCGAAAATAATGTAATGTAAATATTTTCTGAACATTATGAGTTAGCTCAAAAATGAAATTTTAAGGGGGAAAAAAAATCACAGATGTTATACAGATATCGCATTAGACATGAGTATTATAAGAAAATGAAGCACAAAATAAATAATGATTTGCGAATATGTTTATATCCATAAAGTCAATAACATCGGTCAAAAATCCCTGCTTTTTTCTCCCTACAAAAAACAAAACAAACAAACAAAAAACAAAACAAAAAAAAAAAAACGTGATATCTAACCTGGTTTTTTTACACATACTTAATACAAATTTGAAAATTACAATTTGGAAAATGCTTAATCGGCAAGAAAATAAATAAAAACTGTAATCATTAACTATTGAATGTTTCAATTTCATCGAAAACTGTCGAAAAAAAAATCGTTTAAGCTACATTAAGCCTAAACTATGTTTGCTGGCTAAAAAATGGAATAGAAATGGAAATAAAATAACTTACATAAAGTGAGAAACGGAAAAAAAAATGTTTTTCCAAAAAATGAAGATTATTATATTAACCAAGAACAATAAAATTATGAATAGAAAAAGAAATACTTCCCCATATTTACCGCTTGCTGGCTGGAAGCTGGAAGTATCAAGTATGTGTTTTCAGAGAGTAAGTACTCTTCTCTGATTGGTTCACGTTCTCAGACACCGGCGCAAATGTCGATGCGTAGAGACGAAAAAAAAAACTGTGCTGACTTTTTCTGGCTTTCCTTTTAATATATAGATGCTTATAGTATAGTAAAATATTAAAAGAATTATGTAAGGTAATAAACTAAAATAATAAAAATTTAAAAATGATTAAAATATTGAAAGCAGCAAAGATGAAGTAAATAATCAATAATGAATAACTAAATATTTATTATAAAGATGAGGTACATTTTTTCCTAAATTATTTAATGAAACTTGTCCCATAAAGATGCACTACTAATTCACATCAAAATCATAAAATAAGGAAGTTTTATTTCAGGTTTAACCATACTCAATGATAAAATAAGCTTGATGAATGTATAAATGCATTTTGCAAAAAGATTGTGATCAGCACTGACAGTGGCGCAGCCAGAATTCAGTTCTAGGGGGGGGTTTTGAGTTTCTGATAAAGGTTTTCGCCGGTTATTTGAATCGCCGGTTAATAGAATTAGTACTAATTAGAGTATTCACTGTATAATACTTAAACTCGAAGAGCATCTGTGTGGCAGGAAATCATCATTCTTTTAGCATAATGCGTCTCAGAAAAGTGATTTAGTTCAAATAACCAATTTTTATTTAACTAATCCATGTAATATGCACTTTCAGAGTTTTAAGTAGATTTTTCGCCATTTAATTGAATCACTTTATTAAATGAAATCTGATTCAATAAAGAGGCGGATTCCGAAATACACCAAAATGTTTAAATGTTAAGTTTGGTTTTGATTCATATAAGCGGCAATTATAGCGATCTTTCTCAGCTCTGGGAGGGGTTTTAACCCCAAAACCCCCCCTCTGGCTGCGCCACTGAGCACTGATATTAGCAATACCTTGAATTTTTTTCAGAAATAAATTTATTCTTCCTTCATGAAAAAGCATGAATTTAGTAATATTAATGAAAGTTACAGATTAAAATATATATAGAATTGCTATAAAAATAAAAAAGTCCAATTTTGTCCCTATACTTGACCTGAAAGCTTCGTTGTTTACATCGGTAAATTATGCGCAGATTTTAGAGAGTTGCGGATTTGAGGGAGTCTACTATATTTAACTTGTTTTTTAAATTTTATCATTTTCTATTCATTTACAACATATTTAAATATATTTTTATTATAGTGTGCACAATTCAATTACAAAATAATAGAATGGCTTTAGATTAAAGCCTAGATGTTTAATTTTTAGTATCAATCAGTAACTAGAATATAATATTTTCTTAACTATATAATTATTTTTTATATATATTTTTTAAATTATAAATATTTATTCTTTTTTAGTTATTTGTTATAAAAAACAGCTTCATGTATTGTAAAAACATAAACACACAGTAATTAAATATAGGATTTAAAAAAAATCAAATAAATTTGATTTAAATCAAATAAATCTGATTTAAATCAAATAAATCTGATTTTTTTGATTTTTTAAAAAAAATCATGATTTTTTTCCAACCCTGTATTGAAGTATTTTTCCATACATTAATATAAATTGCTGGAAGAGAAATTTCAACTTGTTAGGCGTTTTCTTGCTAAACTAAACTTCTGCATTTTACAGTATATATACAGATATCAACTGGCAGATCAAATACAGGTCTGTTCAAAAGTATCATAACCCATATTTGGCTATGGACATTAAAATACCTTATTTATCTAAATAATGAAGCTTTGTTCAACATTTCAGGAAGTGGTGGAAAGTGTTTCATAATATATATGTTTAATGCATGATTTTTTTTACTTGTTTGTATTAGTTTCAGTTTTGATATGTAATAATTTAATTTTTTTTTCTGATTTCATATGTAATTCTGCTTAGAGGCTGTTCATATATATTGCCAACTTTTTGGAAAATTTGGACTCCCGATATCAAATGTTATCATCTCTCGACCCCACCTCCCATAACAATATCGTTATCAATGTCTAAATCTAAATTTTCTTAGTGACATATAAAATATTTTTTTTTAATGTTTTATTGATTCAAAAGAAGGGAAGTTAATAAAATACAACTTTATATACAAGATATAAATCACTTTATGTATGAAATAACACTTAAAATAAATAGTTACTATTTAAAGGAATTTTATAATAGCTTTTTGTAACATAATCTATTTAACAGTAATAGTGTCTTCTTTCACTTACCGCTCATGAATGGGGAAGGACAGGAGGGGGTGTAGATAGAAATTTTTATCAACAAAACAAGCAAACAACATTCTTTCTCTTTTGTTTTTTAGTAAACATAAGTTTCATCTCAAATATACTAACTTTGCATTGTCGAACAGCGATTATGAATGCATACACATATAAAGAAGAATAGGAATGTAAAACATTGAAGAATTATATGTTTAGAATTAATCAACTTTATAATAATTTCGTAATTTCAATAACGCTTTTGCATTTTCATAAAAATAGACAAAAGGAAAAAAAAAAAAAAAAAAAACATACTATTTTGAACCAAAGACCATGTTACAAATAAAAAAGAGAAAATTTTGGTTAGATCCAAAATGATATTGATATCAATAAACAAACTCAGTCTCCCCCTAGAGATATCATCTGCCAGTGCCAGACCCCCCTCCCCCCTAAAATGATAATAGTTATATATGCACAGCCCCTTAATATGGATGATTCCAAATATAAAAACGACAGGAAAAGAAAACACGCTAGTTGACAATAACCCAAAAATTTCAAAGTATAAAACAACTTGACAGGGCTTCATTTTAGAGCTAATTTTTTATTATTTAATTTAATTATTAAGTCCTAAATTAATATTTTACTCATTTTAAGCATTCATTATATTTTTTAATATTTAATTACATTCAAATTATACTCTTAAAAAAATGTAAACAAAACATTTACACTATACATAACTGCTGGTTTGAAGATATATAGATTTGAGAGAATTTACTGTAAAACTGTTACTAAAATCATTTTGATTAATATAAAAACGGGAGATTACAAATTAACATACAATACAGATAGATTAGTAAGAGTATAGATTAATATAGATAAGAGTATAGATTAATATGCAAATTAACTACGTTTTTTTACACCGAACAGTTTTTTTTTTTTTTTTTTTTTTTTTAAGCAATATGGATGCCATCTGAATATCGAATTTTAGATTTCACTCGGATTTAAGGAATCTTAAAACAGTTAGTATTCTTTATGGGATATCTGAATACCTGCCTTTATTGTCAAAACTTCGATGTCACGATAAAATGGAGATCACGTGCCTATGTAAAATAAATTA
The DNA here is from genome assembly GCA_964019185.1 of Maratus speculifer. Taxonomy (NCBI): domain Eukaryota; kingdom Metazoa; phylum Arthropoda; class Arachnida; order Araneae; family Salticidae; genus Maratus; species Maratus speculifer. The sequence continues at coordinate 309,371,898 of OZ025289.1, forward strand.
GGCTGAATATTGATTAATTTGACTAACAAAATGCAATAGAATACGTACCACAGAAAATCGTTGTATGAATGTTATTAAAGAAACAAGTCGAGTAACCTTGAAATTATATTAATATAAATATATAAAAATTGCATTGCGCAGAGACGCCGGCCGAGTTGAATGTAAACATAAACAAACAGCTCAGCTTCCATTTCCCGCGCGTCGCGTCGATGTTGCCACACCAACTTGATAAAAACTTTCCACTACAGTACTTCGGAAAAAATTATCTGCTGTTCAGCTGGTCTTGTCAACTCGTTTGTTTGAATGCTTATTATTTGCAAGTTAGAAGTTTTATAATTTATTATTATTCATATTTCTTAATTGTTTAATTTAGAATGTACTGTGTCAAGATACCGACCGCATTTTAGGTCAAATAAGAATTAGGTCAATACAGTAATACAATTTAGATTCAATATTTTAAAATAATAATAATAATAATAATATAAGTACTGCGTTTATCATTAGTAACTAGGGAGAGGAGAAGGGGGGGGGGTTGCATACATCACCTGCTCAAGGGGTGAGGCTATGCTTCTGCTGTCATTTGAAACAAAATGAAGAAGAAAATTCTGCATCCCCCTCCCATCTCTCCCCCCCCCCACACACACGATAGAAACTTTAAGAGTTTTTTTTATTATAAAATATGTAATGAAAAAAACAGCAAAGGGCTATCAATATTTATTCCATTTATAAGTATACATGGGCTCTTAAGTTAAGGGAACATTTGCGTTTGAGAGAAAGACACATTTCATTGTAATAAAATGTTCCAACTAACTTGAAAAATCTCCTGATGTCAAGAGCCACACAGTTATATGCTATGTGAAAGAGCTTTAGCAAGTTGGACATGTAGTCTAGAGGGGGCGGGGGGAGCTCAAAATATATAACTCTTACCTTTTCATCTCACTTTTATTCATTTTTCAATTATTCACTAAAAAATTCAAACCTGAAGAAGTTGTTGAGCAGTCCGTAGAAAATAAGGGGGGGGGGGGGGGGTTGATGACAGTGTTGAATTTAGACACTTTTACCAAGAAGGATTTCTGTTGCTCGGGAGGGGGGGGGGAGACATTGTAGAGTTACGGGGGTGGGTGTGCATTTTTTTGCCATTGAAAACACAAAATCACAAATCTTCCAGGGAGACATCTAATTGCTCTGGAGGGGGGGGGGAGGATTCTCCCCCCTCGGACGTTTTCCTGAAATAACTCTGACAGATGGTACAAATTACCTGCAGCGCCGGGGGGCGGTTGCCCCTGGCGCGGAAACATGCGGGGCGCAAATATTTATGCTAACAACGTCATTTTTTGCCTGTTACAAGAAAAAGTTCAAGAGGGGGGCGCCAAATTCAGACTTTTCCCTGGGCGTAATTTCCTCTTCGTGCGCCCCTGATAACCTGTTACCATCTCTACTAGAGCACCTGGCTTCGATCCTTGTTTAAAAATAAAGTAGCAAAACAGTGTAATTGTACTTTTTAAGTTAATTATTTTTTAATTTAAATACCTAACAAATTATAAAATTAAAAAGTCAGAAGTTACTGTTTTTTAAATTTACCTGTGTAAAACAGAATTCTTATTCATACGGAAAACCAAAAAGGATATTATGCATTTATACCTCCTAAGACGGAAACAACCTGTCTAAGACGGTAATTTTACTTATTAAATTTCGACTTAGCAAATTTATATTTATGATGTGAGAGGAAAGAGGGCTTGCATTTGGATTGCTACCAGGACACGTGGTCTCTCTGTACGGCCCTGTGAAAGGGGGAGAGGGGGGGAATTACATGACAACCCTTTCCTCCTTAATTCACCAATTCCTGAGAACACTGTACGTCATTACGATCAGTATTTGAAAGTGGAATTGAATATGAAATTGAATTAATTAAGCACAAAATTCTGTTCCATGTTAATGTTACATCCGCCCCCTCTCCCCCCCCCCACACACACACAATGCACATATTATTCTTGTTCTCTAGGTTTTTATGAATTTATGAAAGACTCAAAAGAAATAATCACTATATACATGCATGCAAAAAATAAGTAAATATAAAAAAATTAACTTACCAAATTGATCTTGAAATCCACATTGATTGCGATCAAGACTCCTTATGGTCGTCATCATTGTAACAAAGAAAGCCATGATTTCACAAGTGTGCCCATATGTGTTCCCAATCTGCTCTTAAATGTGTTCCCAAGTTTAGATTTAACAAATATTCTGGGCAGATCACTTTCGGAACACTTTCAGGACACTGTCGGAACACTTTCTTTATAGTGGAACACATCCGGAACACATTTCAGTACACATTAAGGTAACTGGAACACTTTTTTTCAATCAAAGTGTTTCACATGTGTTCTCAATGTGTGCTGAGAATTTGCAGTGTATTTTTGTTATTTCAGCATCCGTTATTTTTCCGAATATGTAAGTATGAATTTGAAGGGAATTTTTGAAGCAGAAAAAAATGCTTTTAGAAGAACGATTGTTTTGAGATCGTTTAGGGATTGTACTATTTACCTTACAGATAAGAAGTTTTATATGCATTTTTAAAACTTAAACAAAATAATTGCGCTTTTTTTTTGAGATTACATATTATGTATTAAAATTTCGATTTAAAAAAGAGCAATCGATCTAAGCAATAGAAAAACAACGCGTGTTTATCATTAAAGAGTTTAATTAAACTAATTTTGTGTTAATTATGCATTTAATCTATTAAAATTTCCTTATAATTTCTCTGTAAAAAGAATGGAAGCTTTTAGCAGAATAAAATATTCGTTATAGCTGTAATTAAGGAATGATGAAGCATTTCTGGAAAGATTTATATTTGAAGGTGTCACCATCAGCGCCTTGCGAAAGGGAGGGGAGGCGAAGGGGGCGGCCGCCCCGGGTCCGGAGATTTAGGGGGCACAAAATTTATAATACTAACATCATTTTTTGGTCTATTACAAGAAAAATTTAGGAGGGGCGCCAAATTCTAAGTTTGCCACAAGCACAATTTTCTCTTCGCACGCCCCTGGTCACCATATAAATATATTAGATTATTACTTAATCTTCAATACATAATGCTATTCGATTTGATATCACTTCTATTGTCTCAGTGCCTTATTATGATATCAAGGGACCGTTCAAGTATTACGTAAGCACTAAAGGGGGAGGGGATGGTCCAGAGTCTGCTTATTTTTTCTGACAAAGGGGAGGTGGGGGTCACGACAATTCTTACGTAAGTATTACCTGTAGGATTAATAATGTAAAGGATTGGTAACTTTTTATAAATCAAGAAGTATTGATGTATAAACTGTCATAAAATCTTACGTAAGCAAAGGGGGGGGGGGTCTAGCATTTGCTTATATTTTCTTACAAAGGGGGGGGGGGTACAAAATGACTAAAAATATGCTTACGTAATACTTGAACGGTCCCCAAGCATTAGATTGAGTCTATGAATATATTAGAAAAATTTTGCGATGTTAAGCGGGGTAAAACGTTTTTGAGAACTCGCTTAATGCTACTTTCCGTTATCGGCAGGTTTTGTTATCGCATGTTTCACTGGTTTCACTCTAAGTAGTGAACATTTCTATTCAAATACACAATTAATATTTTTCTTTTTAATATGTGCCTTAATATACTTGTTGAGGCGGTCTCGCGAGAAAGCATGAATTATACAACCGTAAGCAGCGTTTGAAGTTAGTTCCACTTTGTTCAATTGCATATGGACTTCGGTAACGGCTAACGAGCGGTATTTTTAAATAACGATTCGGTATTTCGTATCTAAGAAATACCCGTTTCTTAGTAACGAATACGTACGGTTTGCAACAGCTCTAATTAAAAAGCTTGTTTATGATGCTATAATTAATGGTTTTCCTAAAAAATTCATAGATTCTTTAATATACAATTAGTAAGTACATGATCTAATAATTAACACTTTGCGTAAAAAAAGGTACAAAAAATTATTAAAACATAAAAAATAAGTATAAAAAATTAAAAGTGTAAAAAATGTATATAATAGGTTGGTTGAGTGGGTAGATGTTAGAATACGGGGGAGGGCAGTGTTGTCTGGATAATATGCAAAGGTTAATTTAATATATTTTAAATAAATAAATAAACAAATAAAAAATTGAGAGTGGAAAATTCATTTGTTAATTTGGTACAAAATTTTTATGGAGTTTAAACATCAATGTATGGATTATTTAGTTATATCTATTATATTAATAATTTTAATCATTGACATTATTAAACTGCCCTTCACTTTTAATAAATGAGTGTACTATATCACTACTAAATGTATAGGGTACATTTCTTAATAAGCTATTTTTTAATCTTTAATCTTCCTTAACCTTCCGTCTACCAGACAAAACACCCATTTATCTACATCTACTAATATTGCTGTCGGGTCCAATGGACCCGTCTGGTAGACGGAAGGTTAATTAAGATATTGAGTTCAGCCTAGCATAGTCAAAATAAATGTTATTGATTTAAATAATAATAGGGTAAACTATGGTGTATGGTTTAGTTATTCTGTTATTACATTATTCTGCTTTTAATTAATTAATTAATTTAATATTATAATGTGTACGATAAGACATTTTTTGTTTTTATTATTATATTATCTCCATTTTTCTGTCATATGATTAGAGATGGGAATGTTCGGAAAAAAACCCGGAAAAAAAAACGGTTTTTTCAGTTTTTTTTCCGAAGGCTTATTTTTCAATTTTTCCAAACCTGAAAAATTGAAATTTCATTTGTAAAACAATATACTGAAAATTTTGTAATAGCTACATTCTCATACTTTCAATTATATTTATTTTTATGTTGAGTGTCCCACATGAAAACTTTAATGTGGATAATCTGATCCCTCAACAGAAATCTGTTTGAGAAGACTTGAAAAGATCCTTCACATTTTTTCTAGTTTGAAACACAACTCTTCGCAAAATTTCTCGTGAAAAATAGATATTTTGGTAAAAAGTTTAATCTCCAAATTGAATCTTTTACAAAAGCAGTGAATGAAGAAAAAAAAAATCTTATGCCATATAGCAGCTGAATCTTATCAAGTTGTATATATGTATGAATAACCTTATTAAAAATATCTAAATAAGAACCTAAATATAGTAACAATTTCTGAATCATAAATTCTGATTATATTTTGTATAAGTATATACAAGAAGTTCACTATTTCTCAAAAACAGGATTACATGAAAAAAATCTAGATATATAATTAAATGCAACTTCTCTTTTTAAAAATTAATTCATGTGCAAAATTATTTCAATAATATGCCGATTAATGAGAATGGTAAAATTAAAAATTTAACATAAAATTTGAAGCATGCATTTATTACTTTCTTCTATCTTTACAAGAAGTATTGAATTCGTGAAAAATTTGATTTCCAGTTTTTGGTGCATTTGAATGTTTTAGAAGTTCCTGAACACGATTTGGTGATTTTTGGAAAATATCTGTCAATCTGTGAGTCTGAATGTGACAAGAATTTTATGGGCACTATCTCAAGAACTGATGCATAGAATTTCACAAAACTTTAGATTCAGTTACACCTTGCTATAAAATTCGATGTTTAGTTATTAAAATATATCGCCCAACCGATGGCGCTGTTATGCTGCATTATTCATGATTTCCATAATACAGTGAAACTCGTTTAAGATACGAATCAAGGGACCGAGAGCATTTCGTATCTTAAGCGGGATCGTATCTTATCCGGATTTCATAGATTTTCGAATGATAATGCATATTAAAACAGCGCACATTGTTATTAACGCAAATTTTAGCCATTTATAACTCTTATTTTACCTATTTCTAACAATTTTAAATATTCTAGAAAATTTGAGTTTAAGATATTGAAAAAAAGGATAATTTTATTTTCTCCAAAATTTTACTCAATATCTGTTTGTACAGTAAAAAAAAATAAAATGCTTTTATGTAGTACTTTCTGCCAAATTATAAATAAAAGACAATAAAATGAAAATTTTGTTAATCTTTAGAAAAAAAAGTAACTAAAATACATTACATTTAAAGGGGAAGAATAACAAATTTTCATAATTAAATTTTTGACAGACAAGCTAAATGTATGCAATAATAATTATTCGACACATTGTAAAAATCGTGATGTATTTTTAGTTTGTTGAAAAAAGTCGTTTACTTTGGTTTGGCGCAACCTAGGACGAGATTTTATTAGGAAGTTTTCTGCCTTATTGATGTGGTCGAAAAAATCCTCAACGGCGGGACCAGCATCCATCGAAGAGGCATACAGTCACCGCCAAAAATATCTTGACACTTTCGATTTTTGATGTTTTGTTAAATATCTAGAAATATATACAAGCAATCATTCTGAAACTACTGGTGTGTAAACAAAATAGTAAACGTCATATATTTTGACAAAGATTTTCCCCCCGAAATCTAACAGGGGAAATTGAAAAAGAACGAAGATCTTTTGGATCACCCTGTCAAAACTAATGAAGCAAAACAGTTTAAACTGCAGATAATGATTAAGAGGCTTATTGTGATAAGTGGTATCGATTTTTATGAATATAGCTTTAAAACTCGTAGAGAAATTAAAGTTTTTATAAAAACGATCCAAAATTTTTCCAAGTTTTTTGCTTTTAATTTTCAGAGCTCTTCATAAAATACAATAATTTTTTCAGAAAATATGACAAACAACATTGCACATAACACCCTGTAATCAGAATTAAAAAATAGTAAAAAATGTATGAAAAATGAACGGGTTTACTAAAGAATTTTTTACTGCGCATGCGTCAACGCTATTAAAATTTCATTTGCATATTATGTTAGCTAAATGTATAGAGCAACTTTTGTGCAAGTCTCAAAAACATAGCTTAAAAACTCTAAAAATTATCGTCAATAGAATATGTCAAAATCCGTTATTTCCAAAATAAAGCAAAAAGATAAGGAGTTGTATCCAAATATAGTAGTACATGCAATACTGTGTAGGTACTAATCAATGAAATATGGATACAGCCCCTCATCTTTTTGCTTCATTTTGGGAATAATGGATTTTGACAATATTCTTATTGACGATAATTTTTAGGTAGATTTCGTAAGAAATACTACCTATTGCAATCGCACCAGTTTATATATCTATCTATCTATATATATATATCTCACTTTTTTATGGACACGATAACTTCTATAATTCTTCACCAATCTCCACCAAACTTGTACATAAAATCAAAGGGGATAAAATCTTGGCTAAGTTCGTTAATGGGCAAAATCGGACCAAGGGGGTCGGAATAGGGGGCGTTTTTGTGAAAACCGAAAAAACGCCATAACTTCTTAATTAAAGTAGATATCGAATCGGTTTAAAGTTTATATTACTTCTTAAAAATGGGCCAAAAGTATATGCATGACAGATTTTTGATAAATTTAGAAGTTGGCTCAAGGGGCGAAAAAAACAGGGATTTTGAGAGAAAAAAATTCATAACTTCGTCAATTTTCAAGATATCAAGTCCAACTAAATTTTTTGTAAATGTTCTTAAAATTATCTAAAACTTTTGTATTTGCAAGTTTTTGATAGGACTAACTTTTACCGATGAAAAAAATTAAAAACGAAAAGAAAAAGGGCGCTGAAAAAAGAGAAAAATCCATAACTCCGTCAATTTTTAAGATATCAAATCTGATTAAATTTATTTTACATCTTCTCAAAAATATCTACAACTTATATATTGACAAGTTTTTCATAGGACCAATTCGTATAGCAAAAACAAATTAAACAAAAATAGGAGTTGGAGAAAAAACCTCAAATCCAAACTGCTTATATTCTGACTCATTTTTAAATTCATTTTTGATTTTAAACGAATCCAAATGGTAGATCCTCTTATTTAGAAACTGTATAAAGTGACGCATTGGTCAATTTTCTGATAAAGACAGAATATATTTCAAAAAAGGCTACCAAAAAGGGTATTTTGAACAGAATTTCCGAAAGTCATCGGTATTGAAAATTGAAGGAAGCATTCAAATAAGAAATTGCGGTTTTTTTCTGAATCGTTTTTAAATCCATTTTTGTTCTCAAACGCATCCAATTTACAGATCCTCTTATTTAGGAACTATATAATGTGATGCATTGGTCAGTTTTTTGATAAAGACGGAATATATTTCAAAAAAGGCTACCAAAAAGGGTATTTTGAACAGAATTTTCTGAAATCATCGTGACAGAAAATTTAAGGAAGTGTTCAAATAAGAAATTGCGTTTTTTTCTGACTCGTTTTTAAATCCATTTTTGCTCTCAAATGCATCCAATTTACAGATCCTCTTATTTAGGAACTATATAATGTGATGCATTGATCGGTTTTTTGATAAAGACAGAATATGTTTTGAAAAAGGCTACCAAAAAGGGTATTTTGAACAGAATTTCCCGAAGTCTTTGTGATTTGAAAATTTATGAAGTTTTCACATATCAAATTGCGTTTTTTATGACTCGTTTTAAAATCCATTTTCGCTCTTAAACGCATCCAATTTACAGATCCTCTTATTTAGGAACTATATACAGTGACGTATTGGCCAGTTTTTTGATAAAGATAAAATATATTTTTAAAAATGCTGTCAAAGTGAGTATTTCGCACAAAATTTTCCGAAGTAATAATGATTATAGAATTAAGGATGTATTCAAACAACAAATCGGTTATTTTATGACTCATTTTTAAATTCAATTTTTTTCTCAAATGCATTCAACTGACAGTTTTTTGTTATTTAGGAGCTGTATAATGTACTGTTTTGGTCGATTTTTTTAATAAATTCAGAATCTATTTCAAAATATGTTGTCAAAATGGGCATTTGAGCTGAATTTTTCTTAAGATGATTCTGATAAAACCAGTTTTTTCAGAAAAATGAAATTAAAAATTTTTCATAAACGGCCAAATGAAGTTATTAAACTGGGTTTATCTCTAAATTTTTTTTTTTTTTTTTTTTTTTTTTTTTGAAATGAGCACTCTTTGAAATCTACCTCCGCCTATAGGCCCAGCCGACAGGGATTTTTAGAGTTTTTAAGCTATGTTTTTGAGACTTGCACAAAAGTTGCTCTATACATTTAGCTAACATAATATGCAAATGAAATTTTAATAGCGTTGACGCATGCGCAGTAAAAAATTATTTAGTAAACCCGTACATTTTTCATACATTTTTTACTATTTTTTAATTTTACTATTTTTTAGGCTGGGTCGGACAAGGACCGAAATTTAGCTTTTAATCTTATTCCGCTTTTATTCGGAAGCTATTTAAGCTAAATTTCGCTTTTATTCCGAGCCGAACCCCGACCATGAAATTTTGTTCAGTGCGGACTAGAGATAAATTCGCGCTGTTATTCCACAGCCCGTTCCCGCCTGAGCCAGAAACATTTCGCGGCATCCAGAGCAAAAGCCCGATAGTGAAATTATACAGTAGGAAAAAATTGCATAATATAAAAAAAATTCCAAAAGTAATTACCATTTTAAAACTATTTTTTACATAAAAATGGCTGTTACGAAAATTTAAATTTAATATTATCAAAAGAACAGGAACTTTACACCAGGGTTGGAAAAAAATCATGATTTTTTTAAAAAAATCAAAAAAATCGGATTTATTTGATTTAAATCCGATTTTTTTGATTTAAATCGGATTTATTTGATTTTTTTAGAATCCTATATTTAATTACTGTATTTTTATGTTTTTACAATACATGAAGCAATTTTTTATAATAAATAACTAAAAAAGAATAAATAATATTTATAATTTACAAAAATAATATAAGAAATAATTATATAGTAAAGAAAATATTATATTCTAGTTACTGATTGATACTAAAAATTAAACATCTAGGCTTTAATCTAAAGACATTCTATTATTTTGTAATTGAATTGTACATACTAAATAACAAATAAGAAATAAATTTAAATATGTTGTAAATGAATAGAAACTGGCAAAATTTAAAAAACAAATTAAATACAGTAGACTCCCTCAAATCCGCTGCCCTAATATCCACAACTCTCTAAAATTTGCGCATAATTTACAGATGTAAACAATGAAGCTCTCAGGTCAGGTTATAGGGACAAAATTTGACTTTTTTATTTTTATATAAATTCTATTTATATTTTAATCTGTAACTTTCATCAATATTGCTAAATTCATGCTTTTTCATGAAGGAAGAATAAATTTATTTCTGAAAAAAATTCAAGGTATTGTTAATATCAGTGGTGATCACAATCTTTTTGCAAAATGCATTTATACATTCATCAAGCCTTTTTTTTTTATTGTTGAGTTTGGTTAAACCTGAAATAAAACTTCTATATTTTATGATATTGATGTGAATTAGTACACTGCACCTTTATGGGGCAAGTTCCATTGAATAATTTAGGGAAAAATGCATCTCATCTTTATAATAGATATTTAGTTATACATTATTGATTATTTACTTCATCTTTGTTGCTTTCAATATTTTTATCATTTTTATTATCTAAATTTTTATTATTATAGTTTATTAACTTACATAATTGTTTTAATGTTTTACTATATTATAAGCATTCATTAACTTCAGTTGCATTATTAATTACAATCAAATTACTGTTTAAAAATGTAAACAAACCCATGACCAGAAATCCACAAAATTCTAAAATCCACACAACCTCTGGCCCCAAGCTGTGCGGATTTGAGGAAGTCTACTGTATTCATTCAATGCAAGCTATTTATTAAGGGATAAAAATCACAATTAATTCTATATTTCTTAAGCAAATAGGAAAAAATCAGGGATTTAATTCTTTGAACAAAAACACTAATTTAGAAGCTTTGTCTACTCCTAATTTATTATGAAGGCTTGAACGAACTACACCAAAAGAAGAAAATTGTCTTTTTACTCCAGTAGATGAAGCCACGGTTGTTGTTATTTGGTAAATAAATTCAATTTCAATTTCGCTAACTCTCTCTTTACCTCCCATTACATAAAAGGATTTCCGCCAATCATAATCTGTCATAATATCAGAAACTTTTTTCTCAAGCAATGGTAATTTTTGAAATGGGCCGTTTTTTGCTTGAAAATGTGCTACAGTGATGAGAAGATTTAGACAATCTTCTTTAATGAATGCCAAATCTTCATTATTTTTCCTTACATTAAATTTCATTTCATTTTGATTTAAAAGAAAGAACCTTAATAAAACTCCAGCAAAATAACAGCCATTAATAGTTTGTTCATATCTTGCTTTAAATTTTGTAATTCTATCGTTATCTAATACATTTTCTAACTTTTTACCCAAAATTTTCCTTTGATATGTGCATTCATGTGAAATTACAAAAAATTGATTTAAATCAAATGATTTTTTTAAAAAAATCAGTTGATTTAAATCTAGATTTAAATCAGTTGATTTAAATCATGCCAACCCTGCTTTACACATAAAAGGATTCTAATATTTTGTCTCTGTTTTAATAAGAAAATATTATAGACCTATTGATGAAGTGCGTTTCATGAATAAATGCATGGAACTAGAAAATACCGTCTACTATCTGAAAAATCGAACAACATTTTTAAATTTTCTGCAAAAAATGCACATTTTAACTATAATCATTTCATACTTCATAACAAGCCTTCGTTATAGGCATGACCCAGGATCCAGAAAATAACGTTAAATTAAAAATTTTAAAGTTCAACACTTTTACAGGAACAGGGGAAACATTTCTCGATGGGAAGAATACCTATGGTAAATATATTTACTTACAGCTACGGCATCAGCAGAGATCCAAAAATAAATGATAATTAGTACAGTTACTTTCATATGAAGAGCGATTACGACTTGTATACGTTGTACACACTAGAAATTTAAATTATTCGGTAATCGCAAACTAAAATCAGAAGAAAATATTTTTTTCGCGTTAGATGTCTAAATAATAATAATTATAAACAATGCAATTGCAAAATAATCTCTGGCACAAACAAAAATCGAACTTACTAAAGACAAATTCATTACTCCCGCCTTTTTTCATAGGCGCCCGGACGTCGCGTCAGTCATCGGCAATGCTTGAACATACATCTATAGACATAAATATGATTTTTTTTAGTAGCGTTAAATATTAAAATAGAAAAAAAATGGGCTTCAATTTCATTTTGATCAAAATAGCTAGACATTGATTTGAAAAGGAATAAGATATTTTTAAGGGGGAAAATGTTCTTTTACTTTTTTCTATTCATCGATAAATAAAATTTTCAGGTTTCAGAAAAAATGACTCCGAGCCCGTCGACCAGAATAAAAATAGTGCCTGCACTCGAATCGCATACGAGCTCAGTCTGAACCTGTCTCCTCTCTAATGCAGACATCTAAAAAGAATGACTCCATAACCAGACACAGCCCGAGCCCCGCGAAATTAAAAAGGCGCGCCTCGGGATGGTCCACGTAGAGTTCAAGTTAGGATCTAACTCATTTCCAGCGAGGGTGCATGTCTTTTTGGGAAACTTTTTTTAGCCCAAGAGGGGAGGACAATCACACCTTCGCCCTCCCCCCTCATTAGACCCGCCATTGGCCCCGACCCAAATCTGAAGAAAAATAATGATCACGATGCGGCACGGGTCTGAAAGTGAGAAGACCTGACAGAGCCCGAGTTTCGCGAATTTAAAAAGGCGCGACCCGGGGCAAACCGCGCCGCACCGGACTCGAGTTAGGATTCAACTGATTTCCTGCAAGGATGCATGTCTTTTTGGGAAACTTATTAGCCCAAAAGGGGGCGATCGCCCCTTCGCCCCCGCCTTAGATCCGCCATTGTACCGGACAGAGCCTGGGCTCGAAAATTTTGGTCCGTGTATATCTCTAATAGGAAGGGAGTCCAAGCCAGGCGGCCCGAGCTGGAAAAAACAATGTGGCTCGGTCCAGCTCTGCAGAAAAAAAAAAAAATAAGACAAGACCTGGCCCGGTTTTGAAATTGTAAAGACCTAAGAAGTTCCAGTATAACGACCTGCGCGACCCGGGTCGGGTCGCGCCGGTCTCGAGTTTAGGATCAACAACTTTTCTGTGCGGGCATCTGATGTCATTCTGAAGCCCTTCATTGGGCTCAAGGGGGGGGGGGCGATCGCCCCCCCCCTTAGATTAGAGATGCACCGGATGTGGATTTTTGCCGGATACCGGATACCGAATATCCGGTAAAAAATTTTACCGAATATCCGGTATATCCGGCCGAATAATTTCTCATTTTTAATTTTATTAATATTTAAATTTTATGCTTGTTTAAAGAAGAAAAAATATTAAATTATTGTAATTTTGTATTATGCAAGTATTAATAGATTTTAATTCACTTATTAAGTCAAAGTTATTTAAAAACAAATGCATAGTAATAATTAAATATTGAAATTTAATATTATTTTGCCTTTTCATTTTTACTTATAAAACTACCTTTACATGCATATTTTTTTCTACCTTTTCTTTAGTCTCAATCATCAGATGGGTTATTCTCTGCAATAGTGCAAAAAGTGTTTCCCAGCCATATAAATGCTCTAAATTTCATTTTATTTTTATTTATTTATACTTTTATTAGAAGGTCTAAAGTTTGTTTATTAGGGGCAGGGCATCAAATTTAAAAATAAACAAATTTAATATTTAAAAATGTAAGATATATCATGCAGATATCATTCCCTCACCTGTCCCCTACCTATACTACCATACTTTACTGCCGGATTTTTTCCATTCAGAAATAAAAATAATAAAAAACACCCTAAGCAAAATAAAGTTCTTAATTGGTACCTTACAAAAAATAATAAAAATATTATTTTTTACAATAATTATGTAGTCTAATCAATCAATTATGTGTCCCCATGTTAGACCATCATTCCCTCACACTTTGCTATTATCGCAAATATTCTATCACTAAAGATGAGCAGCAGTCTAGCATTCTTCACAGAGAGGAAGCTTATTTGAGTACTTGTCAGTCCAGCAACATAAATTTGTGGTATAAGTTTTTGTTAATTTTCTAGAAAATTTTTTCAATCAGAAAATCGGGGAGTATTTTTATTAGAAGTCATTCCCTCACACAGAATGCTAAATTTTTAGCAATTTTCAAAATTTTTAATTTTATCATACATTATATATTTTGTGTTCAAACGGCCAAATTTGCTCTTACAGAAAAAATGCAAGAAATTGATTGCGATACTGTTAATATGAATACAATTGTTAAAAAAGAAACGAATGATTCTTTCTCTAACAAAGTGCATAACTCATTTTGGCAATGCTTCAATGAAATTGCTAGTGAAACAGAAGCAAGTACATCTACTGAAAGTTTATCATCCAAACATCCAAATGAATTGAATCTTTATCACAGCCACTGATACCAAGGGTGGACAATCCACTGACATGGTGGCAAGAAAGTAAACATTCTTATCCTACTCTGTCAAGATTAGCAAGGAAGTATTTGTCTGCCCCTGCTACTACTGTTGAAAGTGAACGTTTATTTTCTGAAGGAGGAAACATTTGTGATTAAAAACGTAACAGATTACAGCCTGAAAATGCTGAGCGTCTAATGTTCCTACATCATAATTTACCTTTAGTAAAATTTAATTATAAATAAATAGTTGCCGTATTTTAAATATATTTTCATTTACATATAAACATTATAATTTCGTAATTATGAAAATATATGAGTGTTTCTTTTTGTCAACATTGCTTTTTAATAACATAAGTTTGGAAAGGAGCAAATTAATTTTACTTTTTTTTAAATGTAAAAACCAGAATTTAAAATAGTTTCACTATCCGGTAACCGGATATTAAAATATTCGGCCGGAACGGATATCCGGTTTGAGTGCCGAATAAGCAGGATATCCGGCAGGAGCCGGATATCCGGTGCATCCCTACCTTAGATCCGCCATTGATAGAAGGGGTCCCCCAGTATAATGCTTGTTCCAGAGCACTAAATCGGAATTAGCAATATTCTATTAGCAAGCAGTTCTATATTAGCAATAGAACACAAATAGAAAAATTCATTACTTACTTAATCCCAAAGAGTTTAAAACATAACTGTTTAACATTTATAGAAATCCAATTTCTATCAACATAATACAACTAGAAGTGTTTGTACGATTCAATATTTTCGGAATATCAAAATTATTCGCACAAGGTTAGATATGAGGACGAAGAAAAATCTTTCGCAGTCGCATTATTTTTCAACGCGTCTTGTTTCTGTTCGTAGACAATCGAGACAGAAATTTAAGTATTTATGTTGCGCAAATCAATATAAAATTCCGAAATTTCTGATACTGTTTTTTTGCAGAAGAGATAAATGTCATCTTGCGAGGCCATATATTTGTGGATTTAATAGCATCAATCAATTTTTTTATATAATCGAGTTTAAAAATAGAAATGATAGTATTTTCGTATTCTTCTTTCAAAAAAAACAAAAAAAACAAAAAAAAACAATTAGCATTTATTTAAATCTAACTAATTACACTATTTTATTTAACATAATTTAGTTTATGTATGTGAAAATGAAAGCTTTTAATCGATATCTCTCTGGCATTTCTAAGTACTACAATTATAAAATAAATCAATAATGTACAAATTTGTGTTTCTAATGACCATACAACATTTCAATATTTTTAGAAATTAATATATTAATTTTAAGGCAGTTTTGCGTAATTCTTTGACAAAATTCAGGTTTTTCGCAATCTTTTCACAAAACCTAAGTTTTTTCGAGATCCTCAGACAAGATTCTCATTTTCCCACTAACCTTTAGCGAAATCCGCGTTTCAGTTGTGATTTTTTTTTTTTTTTTTTTTTTTTTTTTTTTTTTTGCGAAATTTGCGCTTTTGTTGTGATCCTTTGACGAACGCGATTCTTTGAGGAAATTCGCGTTTTCCTCACAGTCCTATACCAAAACTCACGTTTTTCCCGCGATCCTTTAACAAAATTTGAATTTTTCAGCTATGCTTTGACGAAACTCGTGTTTTTTCGCAGTCCTTTGACGAAATTCGCGATTTTATCGCGGCGATCTTTTGACAAAATTCCGTTTTTTACCGCGATTTTATATGTAATTTTATTTTTCTCCGGGAATTTATTTGCAAAATTCATTTTTTTTTACCTCGATCTCTCGACTAAATTTGCGCTTTTGCCAAGATTCCTTAAAGAAATTTTTTTTTCAAGATTCTTTGAAGAAATTTTGCTTCTTTGAGATTCTTTTATGAAACCTGCACTGTTTTACGATCCTTTGATGAAACTAGCTTTTTTCCGCGAACCTCTGATTAAATCTGCTTTTTAATCGCGATCCTGTGATGAAACTTGCATTTTAATCGCGATCCTTTTAATGAAACTTGCATTTTAATCGCGATCCTTTGATGAAACTTGCATTTTAATCGCGATCCTTTGATGAAACTTGCATTTTAATCGCGATCCTTTGACAAAATTAGTATTTTATTTGTGACAAAAGCAGAATTTTTTCCGCGATTTTTTGCGATGAAATTGTTTTTTTACAGCGATCACTAGTCGAAATTTCCCGATATTTTTTTGTGACCGAATTTCTGAACTGATTACTGATGACCTATTTTTCATAATTTTCAGAACTGAATACTCCAAACTTTCGTAAAATTCGGAACTGAATTACCTCTGAATTTGCCAATGGTAGCGGAAAATAGATCGAAATTTGTCAATCGATCTCGGGGAAAAAATCATGAAATTTGTCTATCAGCGGCGGGGAAAAAGGGATGAATTTTAACTATTTTTAGCAAAAACTCGCAAATAGGTCGTGCGAAAATCTTACAAAATTTCGGGAAAGTTTATCACAGTTTCAAATTGCAAAATTTTCCGTTTTTTTTTTTTTTTTTTTGTTTTTTTTTGTTTTGTTTCCGATACTCTTTTGGGCGGGAATCCCGCCCTGAAACTCAAGCCCTGCATCAGCAAGAAGATTTGTCAATAGGCTTTAAATAGATTTAAAACAAAATACCGATTTAAAGCTAACATAAGAAAACTGATTTATCTACATTAATGATTACCGCATGCATAAAGCAAATTGATGTTAAATCGATTTAGCAGGATCAGATTCAAGCAAACATCACAAACCTCGATGCTATTTTCCTTCCCATAAACGAGATTCAATGTTAATGAGAAGGAATATTTTTTTTTTTTTTTTTGGGGGGGGGGGGGAAATTAAGCACTGGAAAATGGAAAGAAAAAGTAAGTAAATTTTGGATTTTTAATAACACATAAAAATCCAAATTCATCGAATTTCAATTTACATGCTAATGCAATATTTCGAAGGAAAAAAAAGACAGGCACACACACACACATCAGAAATATGCTTGCCCAGGTGCCCTAGAACGTACGAAGTCGAGCCTGGCTGGTTGTCAGTCAAGAGAATTTGGTTTGGCTTATTTTTTGTCGGCCCATTATCTACTCGAGGGATATAGGCCCAGAGGGGTGTGCCCTTCGTGGGGGTCTTTCTAAGGGAAACCAAATCATATCTACGCGATGTTCGAAGAAAACCGCGAAAATTCCGATCGGTTTGGCGGACGGCCGCGATTGGATTCGAACCCAGCATCTGCCGTCAGACAAGAAGGATCCTACGATATTTCTTTGTCGTCCCTATAAAAATGATTTTACCACTATATTTCGCTTTTTAGGGTTTCGTTCATCTGACGAAACCCTATTTGTCTCTGTCTGTCAGTCACAGAGTCCGTACGCAAAAGCTGTATAAGTCAGACTTCAAATTTTGTGTACTTACAGCTGAATACCTTCGTGTCACGCGACAAATCGTAAAATTTTGAAAAGGCTATTATTTTAATAAAATTAATTTTTTCAATGTCATCCGTTCATTTTTGCTATTTAAATTTTTAAACAGAAGCTTAATTTCAATGTTTTTCATGTAGACATTTTAACTTGAGTAAAAGAGTCTCGCTAACAAAGAGGTCTTAGTTCGAATCTCGATGCAGAAACTTGAAATTTTCATATTAAAATGAATTTAATAAGAAGAAATTTCGTATTTTTTGGCCAATTTAAGGCTTTACATTATTAAGGTTTCGTTCATCTGACATTATGTTTTTTGGAATTCAATTATCTTTCTATTTTAAAACCTTTTCCGATTTATTAAAAATTCAGCATTTTAAATAGAAATTTAAATTTTATTTCTATCCTGACTAGTTTTCTTTAATTATCTGATTTTCAAAAAATTTAGACTTTTGGATTTTTTAAAAAATAATTTGACTTGAACATTTTAAAATCAGATTAAAATAACATCTTTATGGTTATTTTTCAATTAAATTTGTCGATGTAAGAGTTTAATAATTATAAATTAACAATTTGGATTTATTAATTAAGAGATGAGTTGTTTTGAAAGAAATATTAAATGAAACCCTCTGTGCGATCTCCGATCACACTTACCCACTTGTTTAAGGGTGTATTTCGATTCAAACTGCTTATTTTCCGATTTATTTTTAAATACATTTTTGCTCGTATATGCATCAAACTGGCAAATTGTCTTATTTAGAAAGTACCAAGGTGCCGTGATTTTCGATTCTTTGATAAATGCAGAAACATTGCAAAATGAGCAATCAAAAACGGCATTTTGAACCGATTTTTCCAAAGCGAGAGATCTGGGAACGAAAAAATTGGTCATACTGAGAAGATAATTTTTTATAAATCAAATTCTAATGAATGGAGCGAAAAATGACATCACACGGCATCTTATACATCAGTTCAAAAATCCCCTCAGCAAGTTTCATGTTCCTACTTTTAAAAATGTGTCTGAAATTGTATCAGAAAATTTCGAGCTGTGGAAGGTGGAAAAGTTTTTTCGACTACACCCTTAAATTAAATGCTGATTTTTAATGGGATTACTCACAGAACAGGAGGCGTAAGAATATTTAATGAGAACAAAATACAGTCGGCTCTCGTTAATTCGAACTCGTCAGGACCACAAGAAAAGTTCGAATTATGGAAAATATGAAATGAAAACATACTAAATACTATTACAAAGGAATTAATGTTAGAACTTGTTTTAAAATTTAATTCGTTTGTTATTATTCGAATATGACTTAATATTAAATTGGAATGTATAAATACATAAACTAATTGAAAGATTAGAAACAAGCACAATGGAAAAAAATTTTAAAGCGTCACTGATGGACAGACAGGACACTAAGAAAGTGGATATCAAATGCATTGGATTATATGTATACTTGTTCGTAACAATTTTCTCAAAAATCAAAGAAAGAAAGTTATTCAAATAATTTGAAATCCGTGAGAAAAAAGAGAAAAATGAAAAATCGGAATTCTTCTCAGTTCGAATTAAACGAAGTCAAGAGAAAATGAGTTCGAATTAATGAGAATTTTTAACGTTATTCTGCCATTGAAAATTTCGGGACTCCATATTTAGTTCGAATAAAGCGAAGATTCGAATTATCCGATTTCGAATTAACGAGAGTCGACTGTATATGCAGCTCCCATCACAGACCATAATATTTAAAGTCTCGAATACGCAACACACGCGCCGTATTTTTAAACCATCTGGCATCAATGATATACGCCGTAATCAAATAAGTCTTTGGCAAACGCCCTACTTCCGCGAGCAGCGGATGAATTCAGGTTGTACTTAGTAAACAATTCTTTTTTATACGATTCAGCTGTTGTCTCGAGCAAGATAAAGGTTTATCTAAGATGTTTTCAACTTGACAATAACATTTTTAATAATAACACTTTTACGATGGTGTAATGAATTGATTCTATCCAAGAACTAGTAGGGTTCTTAAATAACATTCTATAGGTTTTTTTTTTCCTGATCCCAATAAGTAGAACCCTTTTCTAAATGGGTTCGCCTTTTAGATCTATCACATGTAACCACAGGCACCGGCACAGAGCCGTCCTTAAAGACTTTTATCATAATCCGATGTATACTATATATCAGGGCTGTCCAACGCGGTGCCCGCGGGCGCCATGGCGACCTTTACAGATTTTTTTGGCGCCCTTTTGAAGTTTTTTTGTTATTAGAATTTCTAGAAGTAAAATTGAATTATAAAAAATATTTTCTGTAAAATCATCAATATCTGAATCAAAGATATTTTCAAACCTGGTGAAAACACATTAAAAACGAGAAACATATTTTGAAATTTTAATCATGTATATTTTAACGTTTTGTAGTTATTTCTTTAAAGTCTAATTATTATGATTAAACGTAGTATTTGAAATAGCCCTTTTTAGCTCACAGGCTATCATAGCCTGAGAGCTTATGTGCCCGTCCGTTCTGTATGTTCGTTCGTGCGTAACGCGATAACTCATGATAAAAATATCCGATTCACTTGAAATTTTGTATGTAGGTATATCCTGACAAGGCGCTTCCCTGATTAGTTTTTGGAGTTCATTCGATATGTATAAGAGGGGGAACGGGGGGCTCATGCCCCTCCCCTTAGTTGATATAAATGGGATTTTCATGCAGAATTAAGTGTTCGTTCAAAATTTAGATTAGGATCATTCTGATGAGGCGATTCCGTGACTGTTATTAGGTGTTCATTGAATAAGTATAAATAGAGGGAACAGGGGTTCTAATGCCCCTTCCCCTTAATTTATATAAATGAGTTTTTCAACCAGAATTTTCAGATTTCGTTCAAATCTCTGAATAGTTTTGGAAGTTTAATGGTTAAGTATAAAAGAGGGGGATAACTCCTTTTAAATTATATAAATGCTAAATGGGTTTTTATTAAGAATTATCTCGTTTGCTCTGAATTTTGGATATAGATTTTTTATATGATAAAGCATGTCTTTGATAGTATAGGAGGTTCAATGATTAAGTATAAAAAAAGAGGAAAAGGGAGAGCTGTTTCCCTTTCTTAATTTTTTTTTTTTTTTTTTTTTTTGAACGGAATTAACCCTTGAAAATATAAGGCTTTAATGTACAATTAGTATTTGTAGCCTGTGAGCTCAATGCCATCAGTTTAACTGGGCAGTATTCTTTATTAATAATCTAACAGAAAAATAAAAGCTTTTCCGAATTTCCCGTCTCTTTCAAGGAACATGTGCATGAAAGCTCATATTTTTACTGGCCATTGGCTGTTTTATACCAGGAATAAATGGGCTTAGTTTTCTGTGAAATCAACCATATAGATTAGTCATTAGCATTCTTTTTTATACTATACTAGCAGCCTTCGCCCGCTACGCTGGTCAGCTTTTTTTTTTTTTTTTTTTTTTTAAGAAACTTTGAATCAAACGAAATTTTTATATCATAGTAATTTTTAGTTTTATATCGTACTTTAGACTGTCTGTCATCGGTGAAAAATCAGTCATCTAAACGGAAAATTCAATGTTAGTCACAAATGAATGACATAGCGCTCAACATGTTAACAATTTTAATCACATAAAAATTCATTCAGCGGAACTTTTAAAATAAGGCCAAACTTTTGTAATTGGGTTAATCTGATAAAAAACATTTCCTAAGTATTCAATTAAAGAACGTAGAATTCTATATTTCATTTGTTACAAAATTTCTGAAAAATTATCCAACTAACAATGTAAAATCCATTAAAATCTATCTTGTAGAACTTAAGTTATAAGCGGCCGAAATGAAATTTCACTTTGCGTTTTACATATATCGAGATAATTAAATATCCTTATATCCTTACTAATATTATAAATCGGAAAGTGAGTTTGTTTGTTTGTTTGTTCCGCTTTCACGCCGTAACTACTGAACCGATTGCTTTGAAATTTTGCAGACGTAAAGTTAGAAGTCCGGATTAAATAATAGGGTAATTTTTATTTATTTTATTCAAATATTTTCCTTAATAATTCAAAATATAATTATTTTTCATACAAAATCAATAGGCATTTTTCAGATAAAATTTAACCATTTTCCTTTCCTGTTGCCAAGAAAATAAAAAATTGGAATAATTTTTCAGCGGCAATGAATTTTTAATAAAAAACTTCCACGCGAAAAACTATAACAAAATAATTTAAAAGAAAATAAATATGACGTCATGTTTGAAATACAGGGCTCCCAACACATTTTAGTCCTCAAAAAGGGGGAAAGGGGACCATTTTTATTTAAAAAGGGGACTTTGGGGGACCATTTTTGTTTAAAAAGGGAACTTTGGGGGACCATTTTTATTTCAAAAGGGGACTTTGGGGGACCGATTTTATTAAAAACGGAAACAAAAAAAAAGGATTATATGTGTGTAAAAATATAGCTCAAATTTTCGTAAATAAGAAAGTAAATTTTTAAAAATACCCCAGAAAATATGTTAGATGGTTATCTTTATAAGATTTCATTAAACAATGTACACAATTTTATTTAAGTATATTTAAATATCTTACTAAAAAAGTATATAAAGCATTCAATATTTCAGCATTCACCTTTAATTCTCGTTACAGGTAAAAAATAAGTGTGATCAATTAATAAAAACAAGTAAGTGGGTAAGTATGATCACAGATCACTCAGAGGCTTTTATTTAATATTCCTTTCAAAACATTCTAACCTTTAATTAATAAACTAAAATTGTTAATAATTAAATTTGTTAAAAATTAATAACTGCTTATAATGATTAAATCCTTATATAGATGGGGATGATATAAGGCAATGAGAATGGAGGTAGAGAGAGAGAATAAAGAATAACATTATTCATAACTGGCCTTTCATTTAAGATATTACATGACATATTGTAGATTAAATTTTTTGAGAATTTTTTTCAATAACGTCCCCTGGTGACAGAAAGGGGTGAAAAGATGCTAATTGTTGAGATTTTCTTTCCCTTAATTTTTTTGAAAATGTATGGAGTGGTAATGAACGCAATTAAACATTAAAACATCTGCTAGTGGTGAAAAAAATGAGTTAAGACGGTGGGAAATGGATACTTAGGCCAAGAGTTTTAAAAGGATGTGTGAAAAAAAAAAAATAAATTTTCTGATTTCCCACCCCACACACATACACATGAAGAAATGCTCCTAATTGTCTGGGGTTAAAATAGACCCTAGCAAGATGTTGGACTCAATGAGATATCTCCTTCGGTCAAGCCTTCAAATGAGATTGAATCTTGCTGTAGTTTAATTAGGGGTTGAGTTAGAAAATTTCTTAAAATACTTAAGTTAGAGCCTGGAGAAGTCAAAAAGAAACTTAGAAATTTCATCTCACTGCCCCCCCCCCCCCACACACACACACTTCTTAAAATTTTTTGTGTGTTATAAAAAAAATCTGAGATTTTAAAATCGATAACTTGATTACTTTTCTTAATTTCTTTTATTTTTCTAAAATTAATATTTGGATTAGTGCTGACTACTACCACTCATAAATAAAAGGGGCCAATAAGTTCATTCTATATAGTAGCCTATAATAAAAAATCAGACATAAAATAATGATAATTAGAGGAGAAATGCTCAGATTTAAATAGCATGTTATGCAAAAGCACTTCTTTTTCTTTTTAAAAAGCAACATTTGAATAAAATAAAATCTAAATTTTTACGAAAATTACACATTCAGAATTAGTGTAAAAAATTAGTAACTATGCATAAGTTTAAAATCTATAAATGCAGTACATGTAAATATTCTGTACCCCCCCCCCCCCAGGAACAATCCTTGTCAAACTAATTGGATGTGGCAATCCCAAAATTTTCTTCTACCTCATACATGTTAATACTTCAAAATTCGCTATCACAGTCCCAAAATTATATTGCAATCTATGCCCATGAGAATTCTTAAGATATGAAAATTTGTGTATTTGTTCTTCAAATATGACTATCGCTAAACTTGTGCAAATCTCACAAAATGCAGCTTAGGAGCACCATCTATTGAAAGATTAACATCAAAACCTAATCAGTAACAATTTGTGTCAACGTCATACTGAATCCTAAATTAGACAAAAATTTGTGCATTAAATCAAATAGATCTACTGCAGACACCCTAAAAAAAAAAATAAAAAAAAATAAAAAAAAAAAAAAAAAAAAAAAAAAAGCATCACAGCAGTGCTATCTGTAAACGAATTTAGATCAAAATGTAAAAAACATCAATTCATCTTAAGGACTAACTGAATCTAAAGTTTGATGGAATCCCGTGCAATAATTCTGGATATAGAACTATTGCAGAAATTGCAACAAATGCAGATTAACAGTGCCACTTGTTGAGCAATGATACCAAAATATAAAAAATGTAAATTCATGTCAAGGACTAACCGAATATGAAGTTTGATAAAAATCTGTGCATTGATTCTGAAGATTGAGCGATTGCAGAAATCGTGAAAAATGCTGCATAGAAGCACTACATGTCAAGCAATTTACACCAAAAATTAATCAACACCAATTTATAGCAGAGGTCAAAAGTTTCCTTCTAGCATAAAATTTTTTGTAATTTTGAAAGTATATCTACATAAAGAGGAATCTGAAAGTGATACTCATACATTTTATTAACATAATAGTTAGGAATTTATTTATGGAATAACAAATATCAATAAATACAACTGACAAAATTAATTGCAAAAGAAAAATGCATGCTTTCAAAAATTATCAGCCATCTTGGAAAGTTAAAAAAAAAAAAAAAAATTGTGTTATAATAGAAAATCACTGTGATCAACTAGATTCACAATTAGTATGTTGCTGTCATACCTTTAGCAAAATGTCCAGAGGCACAGCGACTTGGCATCGATTCAATGAACAGTTGAAAAGCAACCGTGGCATGTTTTTCCACTCATCTTGAAATTTTTGGGAAAATTCTGGCCATGCTGAATTGGTGTTTTAATAATTTCAAACATGTTTCTAAAGTTCATTCCAAAGATTTTCTATAGTATTCAGATTGGGTGCTAGGGCTGGACATTTCAAAAGCGAAATATTTTTGTGTGAAAGCCACTGCTTGACAAGCTTTCATGTATGCTTTGGTTTCTTATCATACTGAAACTAAAATTTGAAACCAAAATTTTGCTTCCAATAAGGCAGCAAATTATGTTTCAAAATATCTTTATACATTGCATCATTCATCTTGCCGCAGATTTTGTTGTAAGAATAACACATCTGGAATCATGTCTTTTGTTGTTATGTTAAGTCATCGAGCATACTGCCTGCCATCACTCTTAAAAAGATTAAACTTCAATTCATCAGAAAATTCTACTTTATTCTTACTGATTATGTTGGGTGATTTACACGAAAAACTAAGCAACACTAATCTATCTCAGGGAGTAACGAAATTGGAAGTTTGATGAAATTTCATGTATTAGTTTTTGAAATAAACCTATTGCGATACTCATAGATAATGCAGTATGGCAGTGCCACCTGTTAAGCAATTTACATCAAAGGATAATCAACATCAAATTATATTAAGGACTAACAGAATCTGAAGTTTTATAAAAATTCGTGCATTAGTTCTTGAGATAGAGCTATTAATGAAATTGTGAATAATGCAGCATAACAGTGTCACTTGTTGAGCTATATGCACAAAAAACTAATCAGCTTTAGTTTATATGAAGGTCTAACTGAGTCTAAAGTTTTGTGCATTAGTTCTTGATATACAGTGCCCTCAGAATTTTTGCCTCATACACACATTTTCTAAAAACCATCAAATTGTGTTCAGGACCTTCTAAAATGTATAAATCCATTGAAAACTGGAAGTCAAAATTATTTCATGAATTCAATATTTTATAATTTTTCTTAGTTTTAATTGTCTGTTTACCCACAAATCAATGATTCTTTCCATTAAAAAAAGCTTCGTTTTTTTAGGGGGGGGGGGGGGGGGGAGGGGGGTTTGAAGCATGTCAAGGCCCATTATTGAAGACTGGTCAAGCAGTAGCTTAATATAGTAACTTTCCTGTTCTGCAATTTTTTTAAAGAATTTTAATGAGATTCTTAAAATTTGCCCGTATTATGTGGTGATTTTTTAATATTTAGATTAAGAAAAGAATTTTAGTTACAACGCTTTTTTATACCCATTATAATGCTTTTTTTATGCCCACTTTAAAAAATTTTGTCTTCTTGGATTTTTAAACTTATAGTGATTTTCAGAGTTTATTATTTTGCGGCGATTTTTTTCAGACACAGAAAAGGGGACTTGGGGGACCAAAATACAAAAAAGGGGACTAAAGGGGACCTTTTTCTAAAAAGGGGACTTTTGTGGGAAAAAGGGGACCATTTGGGAGCCCTGGAAATAAAAATAAAAGGTGTATTTTTATAATACATTTAACAAGGATATTTGTTTAGTTAATGGGAATTTTTGTGTAAAATATGGTGACATAAATTAAAAGTAAAAAGAATGAAAAAGAATTATATTTTTAATAAAATGGTTCACTCATGAAAATGTGACATCATAGTTGAAATAAAACAGGTACTTTATAGCAGTCGTTAAAAATACAAGGGGTATGAATATCAGTAGCTAATGGAGCGAGATAAATAATGACGTCATATTTAAAATGAATCAGAAATATTTTTTACTTATACTAATTAATAAGTTATAAGTTACATACAAATGAATATTTTTATTCAAAATTCATAATTATCAATGGAAGAAATTTTTTGTGGGGAAAAGGTGGAAAATAAAATCACTGATTAATATATTTTTGGCTCGATTTTTTAACACTTTCGAACAAAGTTGAAAAGTTATTATGCTTTCGGTTTGTCTGTCTGTCTGGTCGCTTTCTAACTTTCGTAAATGTACTCCGATTTCCATGAAAATTTTGGACGTTCTTAACGTTTACCTAGCACGAATACCTATTGAAAATAGAGTTTCTACCATGATTAGTTTATTTACAGGGATAGTCAAAAAATTTCCTTATATTACGGCATTATGGGGAAAAATCGTTTTAATTAAATTTAACGATGTTACAGCCTGCAGAACATATTCAAATTTATATGCAATTACAAAGTGCACTAAAATATGCATTTTGTAAAGTATGTAGTGAAAAGGGCACTTACTATTCATTTACAGGGTCAGGCAGAAGAATTCCATTGCATAGGAATAAAGGGAGGAACAGTTCCCGACATATTTTAATTATGGTAAACGATTTCATGTATAATCAAATTGATATATGTTGCTGAGGCTTAATGTAAGTTATTTCATGCATAATACGAAGTGCATAGCATTTACAGGGACACACAAAAGATTTCAAATATTATATATTCTATCCGAAGTACTGTATATAATGGATGATGACTGTTGCATGGATGAAATGCATTTTGAATTATGATATGTGCTTTTAAGTTTCGCCAAATGTATGCATATTAAATGAAGAGTATAAATGGTAATAGTATAAATAGTTAAATTTAGATATACAGGGTTACACAAAAGATCTCGGAAAGGTTACTAAATATGAGCGTAATTTACTTAAAGGTGGTTTTTAAATAAAATATGCATTTTTATTTTGAACTGCATTTAGTAAACTAAGAAATGTTTGTAGTATATATATAAAATGATAAACAGGGTCCCGCAAAGAACTGGATACAAGGTTGTCTTCGGATGATAATTTCTGAAAATGTAATTTAGGTAGTAATAAGAAATATTTTTGTTTGAAATAGATTTTAGAAAGATACTTTCGTGTATTAAAGGCACTTGGAAAACTACAGGGCTGAAAAAAAGAATTCAAGAATGTTTCTATCTATTAGTATTAATCGCTGAAAGGAAAATTTTGACCAGCAAACAAATTAGCAAATAGGGATTATCAAAAGTTTTTTTTACCATAAATTCGCGATAAAAAGTTAATTACACATGCTTTTCATCATCGAAATTTTTTGCTTGATTGATCAATTATTTCTTCTTTAAATGTTATGTGAACGAAGTCACGGGTAACTGCTAGTCCTTATATATATTATAAATGTGAAAGTGTGTCCGAAAATTGGAATGAACTTGGCCTCAAAACGGATGGATTAATGTCTTTGAATTTTTGTATATAGATAGATTATTGGCTTGAAATGAACATAGGCTAATTTTTATTTATTTTATTCAAATATTTTTCTTAATAATTCAAAATTTCACTATTTTTCATACAGAATAAATTGAAAAAATTTCCATAATATTTAATCATCTTTCTTTTTTCGTTGCAAAAAAAAAAAAAAAAAAAAAAAAAAAAAAAAAACGGAATTATTTATTTTCTGTAATTAATTTTCAACTGAAAGATTTTCACGTGATAAAACAAAATGAATTAAATAAATGGATCCTATTCTGTTTTTCGGTTCGAGGTTAAAAACCGCAATTTTACCAATTGTGACGTCAGAGGAATACTGTTTTTCTTCTTATATCAGGCAGACGATTATGTAAAATTTCTTTTACACTTAGAAGACTTCACAAGAATATAACTTCACACTTTACAAGAAAATAAATATTTTAGTAGTTTTTCCAGATATTAATTCGTAATCAAAATGAACCTTTTTCTTTCTTTCGGTTCGAGGCTATACAATTCAATTTTTTACCAATTGTGACGTCACAGGACTACTTTCCATTAAGAATTTTAAACTTATCAATGTAACGTCATATCTGAAACAAAGTATAAGTTTTCAAGTTTTCATTTTAATAACACAATGTAATTTAGAGTAAGTGCTAAAAAGAGACGACTGTGACGTCACATATAAAAAATAAAATAAATATGCTCTGATGTTGTAATGAAATGAGATTGAATTATGATATCAAAAGTTATTATTTAAAGAAAATTAAGTTTATCGTCTGAGCGTGGTTAATATAAATATTTAATTTTAAAATGAAATAAGTTTTTTAAAGATTAAGCATTAAATGATTAGAAAATGTTAATAATTTATACATATCGTAAATAACGTAATGATCAATGAAAAATACTTTTTACCATTCTTAGAAAGTAAGAAAAACTCAACTAATAATTAAAAAAATATATTTTTGTGTGTTAATTCTTAAAATTGTTCAATTCTTCAAATATAAATAAAAATCACTTTAAAAATATACTATCGGGCTTAAAATGTAAAGATTTAATGTAATTGTGAGAAAATACATTCCCTCAGTCAATACCTCAATTTCGCATAATGCGCTCGAAGTGTGCTGGAAACAGGTTTGTTAAATGGATATTAATTCCACTTTTTTTAGCTCTTAAAAAGTAAAAATATGTTGTCACTTTTAAGAATATTTTTTTACAATAAATTTCTATAAATTTTTATGGTATGCAAAACATATATGTACAAATTATACAAAAATGCCACCTAAAACACAGTTTTGTACACTGTTTTTTTTTTTTCGTTTTGACACTTTCTAACATGGTCTAAAAGTGTTTACGACTTCAGCCTGTCTGTATACCGGATGCCGAGTGCCTGGGTCTGCCGTCTGTTTGTCCGTGTTTCAACTTGAGTAAATATAGTAGGATTCATACGAAAATAACTTACGTTATTGAGTTTTGCCATAGCATGTGCGGCATTGAAATTGCGCCAGGTAGCAATTATAGCTGAATCACAGGAGCACTCATAAGGAGACTTTACATTATGGTTTAAGGAGGAAAAATCATTTCTGATGTATTTTGATAATGTTACATAATTTTAAATGTAATGAAATTTACATGCATTTATAAGGTTCACAAGAACATGGTTACCATCGAATATGTTAAGTGTAGTACTTATAGTGTGCGTACAGGGAGCTCAAAAGTATTTCAATATATAATGGTCTGTGAAGAAAAACCATTTGCAGCGCATTTTAATAATGTTATTTTATTAAGGTTATTTTAATAATATTGAAATTGATATCAGTTTCTGAAATGCACTAAAACAAGATTTCTATAGAAAATGGGGTGAAAAGATTTAACATTCATTTACAAGATCACAGAAAAATGTTCGGTAATATAATAGTCCACGGGGGAAAATATTCTCAGCGTATTTTAATTGCGTTGCACTATTTCAAACATGATGAAATTAATATATTGAGATTAATCAATACAATGATAAATACTGAAATTTACTACATTATGCTTGCAGTTAAGTATGATTTGCATCACATGTGTTGTTCATTTACACAGACGCATAAAAGATTTTAGACCTGTGTCCAGATCTCAGATATTGTATCCAAAGTATGGTCTATTAGAAAAGAATGCTTTTACAATTATCGTATCTATTTTAAGGAAAACTAATGCATCCTGAAGTTCAGCTACATTTAGTATAATAAGAGATGTTTGTAGAATTTGAATAAATCATGTATCGGACTATACAATAAATTGGATATATGGTCACCTGTGCAATAGTGATTCCCGGAAATATGAATTCAATAAATTTAATCGGGTTTTTTGCTTGAATAATTTAAGCTAAATATGCGGTCGTATAAATATTTGCACGTAGTATACAGGACTGGAAAAAATAATCCAAGTAAGTTTCTGTCTATTATTAGAAATTGCTAAAAGGTGAATTTTAATCTTCGTTACACTTTTTCTAACTAAGCAAAATTTTAACATTGTATTTAGAATATTTACAAACACATAGATCATATACACAGCTGAAGAAAAGAATGGGCCGGCGAAGTTATGTATTATGGAAATGTTGGATTTTTTTTATTACCTAGGTTTAACATATGATTTTTCTTTCTTTGATATGGAATTCTGAAATACACTACAACATGATTTGCGTACAATTGGGGTGCGTTACAGTTGTTCTACAGTATAAGTGGTTGCAATTTCATTTTCGCGATTGCTCATATTATCTAACACATTTCCATTTTATTTGACAGAGTTCTTTAAGTCCCCCATAAAAAAGTACTGCATAGCCTCCTATAAGATATGTGTTATATATATTTAAATTATTATTAATGAAACGTTGTGTTTAACTAAAGCGTTTATCTTTTTTTTAATGCTACGTGAACGACGTCACGGGTAACAGCTAGTATATTATAAATGTGAAAGTGTGTCCGAAAATTGGAATGAACTTTTCTTCAAAACGGATGTCTTTGAATTTTTGTATATAGATAGATTTTTGGTCTGAAATGAACATAGGCTAATTTTTATTTATTTTATTCAAATATTTTCCTTGATAATTCAAAATTTAATTATTTTTCATATAGAATCAATTGGCATTTTTCAGATAAAATTTAACCATTTTCCTTTCCTGTTGCCAAGAAAATAAAAAATTGGAATAATAATTTTTCAGCGGCAATGAACTTTTAATAAAAAACTTCCACGCGAATAACTATAATAAAATAATTTAAAAAAAAAAAAATAAATATGACGGCATGTTTGAAATAAAAATGAAGGGTGTATTTTTTATAATATATTTAACAAGGATATTTGTTTAGTTAATGGGGATTTTTGTGTAAAATATGGCGACAAAAATTAAAAGTAAAAAGAATGAAAAAGAATTATATTTTTAATAAAATGGTTCACTTATGAAAATGTGACGTCATAGTTGAAATAAAACAGGTACTTTATAGCAGTCGTTAAAAATACAAGGGGTATGAATATGAGTAGCTAATGGAGCGAGATAAATAATGACGTCATATTTAAAATGAATCAGAAATATTTTTTACTTATATTAATTAATAAGTTATAAGTTACATACAAATGAATATTTTTATTCAAAACTCATAATTATCAATGGAAGAAATTTTTTGTGGGGAAAAGGCGGAAAATAAAACTACTGATTCATATATTTTTGGCTCGATTTTTTAACACTTTCGAACAAAGTTGAAAAGTTATTATGCTTTCGGTTTGTCTGTCTGTCTGGTCGCTTTCTAACTTTCGTAAATATACTCCGATTTCCATGAAATTTTTGGACGTTCTGAACGTTTGCCTAGCATGAATACCTATTAAAAATAAAGTTTCTACCATGATTAGTTTATTTACAGGGATTGTCAAGAAATTTCCTTACATTACGACATTATGGGGAAAATCGCTTTAATTAAATTTAACGATGTTACACCCTGTGAAACATATTCAAATTTATATGCATTTGCAAAGTGCACTAAAATATGCATTTTGTAAAGTATGTAGTGAAAAGGACACTTATTATTCATTTACAGGGTTACACAGAAGAATTCCATTGCATAAGAATAAAGGGAGAAACAGTTTCCGACATATTTTAATTATGGTAAACGATTTCATGTATAATCAAATTGATATACGTTGCTGAGGCTTAATGTGAGTTATTTCATGCATAATACGAAGTGCATAGCATTTACAGGGACACACAAAAGATTTCAAATATTATATATTCTATTCGGAGTACTGTATATGATGGATGATGACTGTTGCATGGATGAAATGGAGAGAAACCATTTATACTCTCCATGTTAAATGGAGAGTATAAATGGTAATAGTATAAACAGTTAAATTTAGATATACAGGGTTACACAAAAGATCTCGGAAAGGTTACTAAATATGAGCGTAATTTACTTAAAGGTGGTTTTTGAATAAAATATGCATTTTTATTTTGAACTGCATTTAGTAAACTAAGAAATGTTTGTAGTATATATATAAAATGACATACAGGGTCCCACAAAGAACTGGATACAAGGTTGTCTTCAGATGATAATTTCTGAAAATGTAATTTAGGTAGTAATAAGAAATATTTTTGTTTGAACTAAATTTTAGAAAGATACTTTCGTGTATTAAAGGCACTTGGAAAACTACAGGGCTGAACAAAAGAATTCAAGAATGTTTCTATCTATTAGTATTAATCGCTGAAAGGAAAATTTTAACCA
The DNA here is from genome assembly GCA_964019185.1 of Maratus speculifer. Taxonomy (NCBI): domain Eukaryota; kingdom Metazoa; phylum Arthropoda; class Arachnida; order Araneae; family Salticidae; genus Maratus; species Maratus speculifer. Next base: position 309,404,443 of record OZ025289.1, read on the forward strand.
GCAAACAAATTAGCAAATAGGGATTATCAGAAGTTTTTTACCATAAATTCGCGATAAAAAGTTAATTACACATGCTTTTCATCATCGAAATTTTTTGCTTGATTGATCAATTATTTCTTCTTTAAATGTTATGTGAACGAAGTCACGGGTAACTGCTAGTAGCTTACATAATCATGTTAAGCTGATTATAGAACTCTCTTTCAAAACTGTAGGTTCAATAGATATTTTTGTGCTGTGATTAATACGAAATCCAAACTTTCTTACATATATATAGATAAGGATTGAAAATTTCAGGTTTTTGCGCCGAAGACACCGCCAAATCAGGAAAATGTGAAGTATCTCGCGAACTACAGAACTTAAAAGAATTTGCTTGGTACCATTCGATTCAGCATGAAAAAATACACTAAAATATGTTATCAGTTCAAAAATAACTACAAAAGCCGATTTTTAAGGAATTTTTTAAAAGTTCGTTCCTTTTTTTAACCCCCTTAGGGGTGGAATTTTCGAAAATCCCTTCTTAGCGGCAATCGATGCTATGAGAAATATTTTTACCCCAATTTTCAAGATTTTAGGTTCGGCAGATTTTTTTGTGCTGTGATTAATACGAAATCCAGACTTTCTTTATATATATATATATAGATAAGGATTGAAAATTTCAGGTTTTTGCGCCGAAAACACCGCCAAATCAGGAAAATGTAAAGTATCTCGCGAACTACAGAACTTACAAGAATTTGCTTGGTACCATTCGATTCAGCATGAAAAAATACACTAAAATATGTTATCAGTTGAAAAATAACTACAAAAGCTGATTTTTCAGGAATTTTTTAAAAGTTCGTTCCTTTTTTTAACCCCCTTTGGGTGGAATTTTCGAAAATCCCTTCTCAGCGGCACTCGATGTTATCAGAAGTATTTTTACCCCAATTTTCAAGATTTTAGGTTCGGCAGATTTTTTTGTGCTGTGATTAATACGAAATCCAAACTTTCTTTTATATATACTAGTACACGGAACCCGGGGTTTTCGGGTTACAGAATAAAGGTGAAAACTTTTTTTAATTGAAAAGTCTAATAAATTTTTCTTACGTAATATGCTTTTTAAACTGCCAACTAACTCCAAACAGCAATTTTATATGAAACATAATAATTATGTAATCATAAAAAGCTTTGAAAATTATCGGTACTTCCGTATTAGACGCAAGATAGAAATTATTAGTCAAAGTTATTACCCAAAGAATAAAATTGAATTCTTTCAGTTTTTAAAACCAACTAAGAAAATATGACACACAGGTAATCTTTAAAATACATTTTTGTAAAAGTTAATTGATGTATCTTTTGTAAAGTAAGTTTGCAACGAACTAAAAGTCCAATAAATTGATAGATAAAAACGAAATGAAACCAACAACATTCACGGGGTTTTATAGCCGACGATATTTTACATAGCAGGTTTTTAATTATTACTATTTTTTTCAGTTGCTATGAAAAAATGGCAACAAATTATACAGTGATCTGTTATTTTCCATGGAGAAAAGAGATAGACAGAGGTGCAGTATGCGATTAAAACGGTTTGATGGGCGTTATTCTTCCAATTTAAATCTCTTATTCGGCTCAAACAAAACAATTACGTGGAACAGAGACCGAATTCTTCAAAATAATTTTTTCTCTAAATGAAAAAGATCTTTCAGAAGTTATTTTAGCATTCTAAAATAGCATTTCATTGTATTATGAATTAAAACTGTATTGCTAAAAGTTTTCCTTTTTTGCGAAAGCACACGATTGTGTTTGATGCAATGCCGCGAATGTTAGGGTTACATTTTTGGCGTCACCTTAAGCCACCAAACTGCATTTCTATTCTTTTTTTAATCTATGGCTATTTTTTATTTATTTCCCACATAAATGAAATACTCAAGTTGCCACCATTAGAGAAATTAAAGTAAGAACTACAAAAAAATTAATATCTCAAAAATAAATTGAGATACAGTTTTCTAACAAACTGCATTTTAAAGTGCATTTTTTTCTGTATAAGATGGTATAAAGGTTGAAAACCTGCTATGTCTAGAAGTTAAAAAATTTTTAATAGCGAAAATCGTAAAACCAAAATTTCATCGGAAAGTATTGCCATTCAAAACATGACGTATGCGTTACGCACAGATACGTTTGGCCTTTATTATATAGATAGATAAGGATTGAAAATTTCAGATTTCTGCGCCGAAAACACCGCCAAATCTGGAAAATGAAGTATCTCGCGAACTACTGAACTTAAAAGAATTTGCTTGGCACCATTCGATTCAGCATGAAAAAATACACTAAAATATGTTATTAGTTGAAAAATAACAACAAAAGCCGATTTTTAAGGAATTTTTTAAAAGTTCGTTCCTTTTTTTAACCCCTTTTGGGTGGAATTTTAGAAAATCCCTTCTCAGCGGCACTCGATGTTATCAGAAGTATTTTTACCCAATTTTCAAGATTTTAGGTTCGGCAAATTTTTTTGTGCTGTGATTAATACGAAATCCAAACTTTCTTTTATATATATAGATAAGGATTGAAAATTTCAGATTTTTGCGCCGAAAACACCGCCAAATCTGGAAAAGGTGAAGTATCTCGCGAACTACTGAAATTAAAAGAATTTGCTTGGTACCATTCGATTCAGCATGAAAAAATACACTAAAATATGTTATCAGTTGAAAAATAACTACAAAAGCTGATTTTTAAGGAATTTTTTAAAAGTTCGTTCCTTTTTTTAACCCCCTTTGGGTGGAATTTTCGAAAATCCCTTCTCAGCGGCACTCGATGTTATCAGAAGTATTTTTACCCCAATTTTCAAGATTTTAGGTTCGGCAGATTTTTTTGTGCTGTGATTAATACGAAATCCAAACTTTCTTTTATATATATAGATTTATACAAAACTAAATTTATGCTTTGAAATTAAGTCAAAAAACATTTTCACATCCTAAAAAAACATCAGCATCTCTGATTTCCATGTTTATTTCCTTTCTTCTTCTTGTTGTTACAGACGTGATTAAAATTTTTGGCATCTTACCCTACAAACATTTTTGAGATATAGAGCTATCACAGAAAAGTGTATAATATGAAATTTATGTAACTCCAGAATTGTAGTAGCCTTTAGTCTTCCGCTCTAAAATTCATTTCCATTATCTTAAACAGGCGTGATGTGTACTACTACTATACGATAGCAGAGTTTCCCCCAGGTTAAAAAAGGGGCAGGGCGCTACTGTTCTGAAAAGGGCACTTTTTACATTCTTCAGGGCACATTTATTTTTTATTTTTAAGGGCACTTTTATAGAGTTGAATCTAGAATCTAGCGGTTAAAAAAAATCGTGAAAAAAAAAAAAAGAAAATTTGTCAAAAAATTGAAAAAAAAAGAAAAAAAATGTTAAAAGATCGCGAAAAAACGGTCAGTTTTATTAAAAGATCACCAAAACAACAGATCTTGTTAAACAGATCCCAAAAAACGGCAAATTTTGCTAAAAAATCACGAAAAACCGACAAATTTTGTTAAAAAATCGCGAAAAAACGGCCGATTTTGTTAAAAGATTGTTAAGGGGCTAGCCTGATTTATTGAAAAAGTCTTAAAAAAAAAAAAAAAAAAAAAAAAAAGAATACTTTCAGGATTTACATTTAGAAAGTTTTGGACAGTCGAAAGATAATTGTAACAGGGGGTGGGGGTGGGGCGAAGGAGCAGGTTGCCCCGCGCGCGGAAATTTAGGGTGTGCCAAATTTATACTACAAAAGTCATTTTTGGACTGTCAAAAGAAAAAGTTGGTAGGGGGGGGGGAGGCCTCATATTCTAATTATGCCCTGGGTGCAATTTTCTCTTCACGTGCCTGATTGTGAAGCAGGAAAATCTGCTTTTTGAGCATTAAAAGCACAAATTTGAAGCAAGAAAAATAGTTTTTAGAACAGAAAAATTCACTTCTGGCATTAACTTTTTTTTTGTGTCTCTTTGACGAAATCTGCATTTTTTCGCGATTTTTTTTTACGAAATCTGCCGTTTTTACGGGATATTTTGACAAATTTTGCGTTTTTTCGCGAATTTTTAACAAAATTAGTCATTTTTCGCAAATCTTATGGCAGAAGTTTCCTTTTGTTGCAATTTTCGGACGAAATTTGCCGTTTTCTCGCAAATCTTTTGACGAAATCTGCCGTTTTATCGCCATTTTTGGACGAAACTTGTCGTTTATTTACTATCTTTCGAGGAAATCTTCCGTTTTTGCGGGTTTTTATGACGAAATTAGCCATTTTTTCGTGAATTTTGCCGGAAATTACAATTAGTCGTTATTTCGCGATTTTTACAGTGAAATTTGACTTTTTTTTCGCAATTTTTTGATGAAATTACACGTCCTCTGGGACGCGTAACAGCTATTTTTTTCTTTCCGTCGCTGATTTTTTACGTAATTTATCCGTTATAGTGCGTCCGCAACATCGTTGAAGAGCTGCGTTTTTTCAAATGTGGGGCAAGAAGGGCGCTATTTTTTTTTTTTTTTTTTTTTTTTTTTTTTAATGAGCGGCAAGAGGGACGCTAGTTTTTGGATGAGGGGCAAGAGGGGCGCTATTTTTTAAACTAAAGGGCAGGAGGGGCGGAGCACCCTCCTGAAACCCTCTGGGGGAAACTCTGATAGAACTAAAAAAGTCAAATTTTGCACTTACATCTGAACTGAGTGTTTCATTGTTTATATCCGTAAAATATGTGCGGATTTTAGAGAGTTGTGGATTTTAGGAGTGCGGATTTGAGGGAGTCTACTGTATTTGTAAATATTTTTTGAAACATTGAGATCTATGAAATAGAAGAGTCGTGGGATTGGTGCATCCAACTAGTTATTTCCGTGACTTCATTATAAATATTTAAAATTAAAATTAATTTTTTTTATATATAAATTTCAAAGTGATTTAACTTAAAAGAAAATTAAATGTAGCTTAAGGTAAAACAGTATTGAATGATTAAAAATGAAAAAAAAATCAATTAAACCTATGTTTGGAGATAACTCTTCAATCATTGGTATATATTAGTAAGACTTTTATGTTTACATAATAAGAACTGTATCACACGGAGAAAGATTTTTCGGTAAGCATTTCACAAAACACGATCGCTCATTTTGCTGCTTGTTCGGTAAACAGGTTTTTCAAACTTCTCCCGGGGTTATTTCGTTTCTCGCTCCGCTCCTATTGGTCCCAAAACTGATCATAGAGGTGTCCTCATCAGAATGATCCTATATCTAAAACTTGAATGAAATCTGATAATTTTGCATGAAAAATCCATTTATCTAAATTAAGGTTAGGGGATTAGCCTTTTTACTCCTTTTTATACTTATCCAATGAACTCCCCAAATTAATTATGGTGGTTCGCTCATCAGAATGATCCTATATCTAAAATTTGAATGAAATCTGATAAATCTGCATGAAAAACCCAATTATCGAAGTTAAGGGCGGGGAATTAACCCTCCGTTTCACCTCTTTTTACTTATCCAATGAGTACCTAATACTAATCACAAAGGCGCCTCACCAAAATGATCCTATGTCTAAATTTTGAGCAAAAACTTAATTCTGGATGAAAAACCCATTGATGTAAATTAAGGGGAAGAGTATTAGCTCCCATTCACCCACTTATAGATTGAACTTTCAAAACACTAATCAAGGAAGTTCCTTATCAGAATATACCTATACCCATAATTTCAAGTGAATTGTATATTTTTATCAGGAGTTATGGCGTTACGCATGTACATACCAGGGTTGGCAAGTTTTTGACACGCGACAGTTTTTGACGGTTTTAACCATGGTTTAAACCATCATGTCAAAACCTCCTAGTCAAAAATGTCGAAAACTGTCAAAAACCTATATATAATGTGAATAAAAATATTTATTTACAGATATATTATCTATCTATATTTATATTCAATAAATAAAATTTATTTGCTTTTAATAAAGAAAATGTTTTTAAATATGTTGTAGAAGAAATAAATTTAAATTTTTGAAGAAACATATTTTTGAATATTAAAGAAAACCTTAGATTTTGGAAAACTTATCTTTTGTAACATTATTTATTAAATTTTAAAGTGTTATTGAAAATATGCTGGGATATTATATTATGAAGAAATTTATTTATAACCAAATTTAATGTACAGTTTAAAATAATATTAAAGATTAGACATGTTCTATAATCGATTAGAAACAGAAAGATGTTCAAAACTGGTTATGTGCTACATGGGGCAAATGAATATGAATATTGAACTAAATTTCTACTTTGATAATTTTCATTTGGATCGATTTCGATTATGTAATAAAATTAATTGGAAGTATTTAATGAATGTTTTATTTTTTAAAATTATGTATTTAATTGACAAAAAACTATAATATTTTGCATTTTAGAAGTATTTCATAGATCAGTGTAATATTTTTCCTGTTTTGACTTTTGGAATTGTTATTTGGTTTTTCAGAAAAATCAGTAATTCTGAATTTTAAATAGTCAGTCATTTTTTGAATTTATAACTTAACATAAAGATTATAAAAAATTAACTCCTTTTTATAGATATCTGAGTAGAGATGGGAATGGTCGGAAAAAACCCGGAAAAATTGGGAAAAAAAACCGTTTTTTTTCCGAAGGCTTATTTTTCAATTTTTCCGAACTGGAAAAATTGAAATTTCATTTATGAAATAATATAGTGAAAATTTTGTAATAGCTACATTCTCATACTTTTTATTTTATTTATTTTTGTGTTGAGTGTCTCGCATTAAAATTTTAATGTGGGTAATCTGATATCTGAGCAGAAATCTGTTTGAGATGACTTCAGTGGCGTAGCAAGCGGGGGGCGGAGGGGGCGGTCCGCCCCGGGTGTCACCCTTTAAGGGGTGACACCCAATCTTTATTTGCATTGGATGTCACCCTTTGCATTATGTACCCTTTGCATTGTAATTGGGTACATTTGCATTGTAATGCACTCTTTGCATTGTAATTGGGTGTCACCCTTTAAGGGGTGACACCTAATCTTTATTTGCAAATATATATATATATACATATAATTTGCATGAATAAGAGAATATGAAAGAGAGAATATTAGAGAATATGAAATTTTATACAGAATGATCTATCTAAATAAGACATGCATCAGGAAACAAAAACCTACCTATCCAACGAGTGAATAGCAAAAGAAAATTTTAAAAGAAAGAATTTTCTTCGACATATAGAAATAGAAACCACATTGACTTATGCGGACTATGCATTCAGTAATAAATCAATCCTTAGTATTTTTTTTTTTTTTTTTTTTTTTATGCCGGGCAAAAGATAATAAAGGAATGGTATGGTCATTTGTTATGATAACGTAGAATTGTGATTGAAAAAAATATGAGGCATCAGAAGGAGGGGGGGGGGGGTGACACCATTTACATCCGCCCCGGGTGTCACCCATCCTAGCTACGCCACTGGATGACTTGAAAGGATCCTTCATATTTTTTTCTTGTTTGAAACACAAGACCCTTTGCAAAATTTCTCTTGAAAATAGACATTTCAGAAAATGTTTAATCAATAAATTGAATTTTTCGTAAGTGCAGTGATTGAAGAAAAAAAAAAAATCTCATGCTATACAGCAGTTGAATCTTATTAAAAGTTGCATATATGTATGTAAATAACCTTATTAAAAATTTCTAAATAGGAACCTAAATATAGTAATAATTTCTTATTCAAAAATTCTGAATATATTTTGTACAAGTATATACAAAAAGTTCACAATTTCACAAAAACGTGATTACATGAAAAAAAATCTAGATATGTAATTAAATGCAACTTCTCTTTTTAAAAATTAATTCATGTGTAAAATTATTGCAATAATCTGCAGATTAATGGAAATGATAAAATAAAAAAATCAACATAAAATTTTGAAGTTTTTTACTACTTTTATTACTTTAATCTATCTTTTCAAGAAGTAAGTATTGAATTCATGAAAAATTTGACTTCCAGTTTTTGGTGTATTTAAGAGTAACCATCAGTTGTATTTTGACCTATACTCCCCATACTGTATTTTTACAAACAGTATTACTCATTTGCTATTCAACCAATTTGTTTAAAATTTTTTTGGGTAATTTATATAACTTATTTCTTTAACTTGGCAAAATTTTATAAAAGAAAAGTGCGGCCTTCTATTTTAAATTAAATTTTAAAGTTTCTGACATTAGTTCCATCAAAAATATCCAGGTGGCAATAGAGGTACTATCGCTCATTCGTAAAGACCATCAAAGCGGCTATTTTTTTAGTTTTTATACATTTTCCTGTCAATTGTTATCATTATTTCTCTTATAAATTTATTAAAGAATACTTCCTGGACGATATTATATGAAATATCCCTCAATAAGACATTTTGTTTCCTCGAAATTTGATTTTATTCGTAAAATTCCACGGCAAAAATGAAAGATTCCTGCAATTTCTAATAAACCCAAACACTTCCTGTTTCTTGACAGAGGGGAAAATCCGCAGGCACTCTCTGTGGGAAGAGCCCAGTTGACCTTTGACATTGACCTTTTGGTGGGAGAAAGGGTCACTATTTGTCTGTTTGTGGAGTGCTTTGCTGTAGAAAATTTTCTTGTACTAAGTTTTTCCGAAGAAACTAAGACTCAGTCGCTAATATTAATCGTATGAAAGAAATTAAATATACAGGGTGTCCAGCAAATAAGACCCCGATTTCAAAATTAAATTTCTCAGAAATAAAGATTGATAGAATTATGAGGTAAACGGCTTGTTTATTAGGTAAACTGTAAAAATCTTATACAGAAGTTTCCAAGGGCTATGTATTTAAAATATTGTATTCTGATTGCAAAGAATATTTGACTTGACATTTTTCTTGTTTTAGATTGCTTGCAGAGAAAGAATTTTTTTGGCGGACTGTGTCATATTTTAAAGATTTTGCGAACATAATTTTTGGAAATCCGAAAAACGCGTTCTTTAAAAGCAATCTAAAACAAGAAAAATGTCAAGTCAAATATTTTTTGCAATCAGAATTAGGTCTTCACGGGCCGAAATTTCCAGGCCCGGCCCGAACTAAAGAAATATTGGCCCAGCCCGGCCCAAACAAAAAAAATATTGGCCCGAAAGTTAAAATTTCGGCCCGAACTCGGCCCGGTCCGGAAAAAAGTTTAAAATTTGGCCCGACTCGAATGAATTTCTACAGAACATTGATCTTTACTCTTACGGAAGAGTTCTGATCAAATAAACTTATATTAGTCTCTGTTTTTTTTTCCATGTTTGTAATCTCCATTTATGCAGAAATGCCGTAGGCTGAGATATTTATGTTTTTAATGAACCTTTGTTTGTTGTATAGAAATGTTTCATTTATCATTAATAATATTAATCATATTCCATGTAATGGAGACAAAAAAAATCTAAAAAATGGTATACGGTAAAAATAAAATTTCCTAATACGGAATCTCTTTAGAAGAAAAAAAATAAATAAATACGTTCCCTTCTTAACAGATGTAAATATTTAGTATATTTTTTTTTCTCGCGTACTGTTGTATTCATTTTGCATGGATGAACAGTTTAAAAGAAACTTGCAGTTTTCAGTTTAAAAGAAAATTCTGTCATAATCATGTCTTTTTCTTTTTTTTTTTTTTTTTTTTTTTTTTTTTTTAATCTGTTTAATTCTATTTTAAAACGCCTAGTAATCTACGATACTTTAAAAGGAATAAATTCTAATGTTCAGTTGTAGAATAATGACGGCTTAAAAGTATATGCCTTTTTTGCAAAAATTTTTGGACAAAGCCAAATTTTACTTATTTTATGAAGAGTCGAGAAAAGGATTTTCATATAAGAAGATTCAATAGGAACTGATTATTTTGGTCCGTAAAACTAGGAAGAATGAAATCAGTCTCGGCTTCGTACGAGAAAAAAAGTTAGGCCCGGCCCGATACTCCAGCAAAAAAATTAAGGCCTGAGCTCGGCCCGGCCCGAGTCTTCAGAAGTAAGGCCCGAGCCCGGCCCGAATGAAATTATTGAAAATCGGCCCGAGCCCGGCCCGTGCAAACCTCTAATCAGAATACAATATTTTAAACATATAAATCCTTGGAAACTTCTGTATAAGATATTTACAACTTACCTAATAAACAAACCGTTTACCCATGGGCGTAATCTGACAAGGGCGAAGGGGGGCGTATTTCCCTCTAGTTTTCCTGGAGCAGGGGCAAGACTTACCTCTTGCCCCTCCAGTTTTTTCTATTAATCTGTGGTTAAGGGCCAATTTTATATTTCAATTTTCTCTTCTTTTTTATTTAACCCTTTATGTGCTATATTTAGACTGCAAACAAGAATAAATACTGGATTATTTCAAATATCCAGCAATGAAATTTTTTCGTTCATATCAATAATTTCCGATGTGTATCTCATCAAAAATGATGACCCTATTAGCCCCTTTTCATTTTAGAATTGTTTGGATGCATGTGGGGTGGATCTCTTGACTACATTTCGAGGTTTTCATTACTGTGATTATCTACTGCATGATTGTATGAATACACCTGGCTAATATAGCCCTATATTTCAAGGTATCAGTTATACACACTAGTAATTGACAGTGACCATAAAACAACATTGAGTGTCATTGCGAATAGTCATTAGAGGCAGAAATATGAAGAACATAATTTGTTTTATAACGGTTTATAAAACAAATTCCATTTAATAAGTTTTTATGTATTGAGATGAAGAATTAGAATTATGTAACCATAGAGTGGTTTCTCTAAAGGGAAATAGGAAAATCTGCTATCATATTGAGTTTTCAATGTTCGTTTGGGTTTGTGTCATTTTAAATTCCATAAACGTAAAAACTTATCTTATACTAATTAAAAAATGTTTCGCTCTGTGTTTGGGGGATGGCTACAAAAATTTATCGCATGTGTAAGTCTGAAAAATTAAAGGAAGATTGTTCAAGACCTCTCCTAATGTACCTAAACTCAGAATTTTAAAAATTTATGATAAATAATTGAGTTATTAAAAATCAGAAAGAACTCCCATCAAAAACTCAAATTTTTTTCTTCCCAGAGTTCGCGAATGCACAGAAACCGATTTCATGTTTCGTACGCTTTGGAGAAAATAGGAAGTTAGAAAAAAAAAAAAAGTATTCATTTTCTAGGAATAAAAGGTGTTAGAAATTTTTCAAAAATGTAATAGTCCTCTAGGTTTAAAATAGCAACCTTCGTCAATCGAATGCGAAAAAAATCACGAATTTCCATGTGATTTACTTCAAATTTTCCAAAAATTTAAAACATTCAGGACGAAAATTTAAAAATAAAATTGGTCAACAGAGGGAAAATTCGAACCTAAAAAAATTTCACTGTAAAATATCGCGAATTTCGAATAATGGACGCTAAAAAGTATAATTTTTTTTTAAATTGTTCACACAAAAAATTGATAATTTCGAGAATGGATAGCTGAAAAAACGCGAATTTCGTCAAAAAATTGCAGATAATGCATATCTTATTAAAAGGTCGCAGAAAAAAAAACTCTTATTTCGTCAAAGAAAAGAAAAAGTAACGAAATTTGCGTGAAAAGATCAGAGAAAAACCGTAATTTTCATCAAAGAATTGTGGAAAATCGAGAAATTCAAAAGAACCTTAAAAGTTTCAAAAGCGGTTCCGAAAATGAAAATGTCCTCATTAAAAATACCCATAAATGAAATCGATAAAATAAGAAATGGCCTTTGTACGGATCGGTCTCAGTTATTCAATGCAAAAAAAAAAAAAAAAAAAAAAAAAAAAAGTTTAAAAATATTGAAATGCAACTGAGTTATTTTTTTATAAATTTTTTCCTTAGGATTAGCATTGGCAAATGAGTCTTTTTGTTTGACTGAAGTAACCTCTGAATGATCATTTTTTTTTCTAAATACGGGGAAACCATTTTGCATTTTTCTCTGGTGGAACTTTTCTTTGATAAGCTCCAGGAATGCAGTGAAAAGTATATGGGGTATCAGGGTTGGTATAAAAACCGGTTTTTTTTAAAAAAAAACCAAAAAACCGGGTTTTTTTGGTTTAAACCAGGTTTTTTTGGTTTAAACCGGGTTTTTTTCAAATCATTATTTAAATAGCATTTGCAAGAAAAATAACTTGAGTTTTAGAAAGTCATGAGGATTTTTTGTAATTAATAGTTAATTAATGTTAAACATTCACATTAGTATTTATTTTTTTTATAATTAAATAACTAAAGCATAAAAATTTATAATTAAATTATCTTATAAGTTTAGGTTTCTATAGGGAAATATTCATTGTGTGAAAAAAAAAACTATTAATTTATTAGTATACTTATATAAACCTTTTAGATAATAATTTAAGAAATAATTATATGCAGGTTGATAATGAAGAACATAGTAAAGGGCAAACAAACATATTTTACTAAATTAACAGAAATAAGCTGAAATAGAAAACATTTTCTTGTGCATAATTTAGAAATTATTTACAGTATTAACATCAACAAATGATTATTAATCTCTTACTACATATATTTACTTAAAAAATATCAATATGCATTTTATTAATGCTAAAAAATACATGTGTATTGACTTACTTGATACATCAACGAATGTAATGCTTACACAAATTGAGACATAGGCTTAGAAAAATTATTATTATTTTTTAAATACAAACTTTATTTTTTCTGTTTCTTTGTTCTTCAAAAGGTGAAGATTTAGCATTAAATTTTATTATCTGTGCAAGCATCGAGTTACATGGATATTTTTGTTTTGTAAAATTTAATGTATCCTTTTTTTCTTGTTCACATAGTTCACTTTGACTGTATTGTAGTTCAAGCATGTATACCTAAAAGGGCATGGGTGTTAGGGCTATTTTATACCTGGACTAAAAAACTATGGGACTTCTTTATTTACATTTTTTTTCTCTTAATATTTTTTGAAGACCTGCCCAATTATAAACTGCATAACTGTAATGGAACTTATTACTTTAGATATTATCCAGGGCAACTGCAATAGAATTTAACAGTTTAAACATATCTTCAACATTTCTTTTAAAATAAAAATTAGACAGATACGAGCTTTTGAATATTTTTATCAATAACATTCCTATTTTCTACACAAATTTTAAGTAAAGTGTGGCAATTTTTAAGGTAAACATCTAAAGCATCTGAAAATGAATCACACCTAGTATTATAAGGAAGAGCTAATTTGACAGCATTTACATTGCATGCAATTTTTACATTTGGCTCTTAAACATGTTTTTGATGTATTTCTTATTCCCTCGAATGAAAACCAGATTATATTTTCCTTTCTTCTAGTTTTAGACATTCTTTTATTTCAATATATATATAAGTAGCTTTCTTAAAATAAAACACAGTACAAAGTAACTAGAAACAGAAAAAAATAATGTAAAAACTGCAAATCCAATCCAAGAAAAACAAGCTTACTAAAACCAATATCTATAAAACAGAGAAAATTCATAGCCAATGATTCATTAGCATACAGAACAAGAGTAACCAATGGAAAGAATGACTTATGATTATGTCATTATTGATGCATTGATGCATGATGCAATCCTTAGTAAATCATAATCAAGCTATCTAAGCAGTAGAATTGCATTTTTGGCGGGCATATGTCACTTTTGCATTTAAAAGAAAATAAAAGGTTTAAAAAAGAATTAAAACTAACTACCTTTTTTTTTCCTCCACAGTTCACTGTAGAAAAATATTTTGCTATGTCAATTTATAGCTAGTAAGAAAAATTAGATTGATTAAAGATGTTTGTCACTTTAAAAATTTAATTTGTCTTTAGCTTTGCTTGTAGCTACTCCATAACTTTGATTTTGCGCTTTTTAATAATGTGTAAAATAAATGAAAACATTAGGGAAAAGGGAAAAAAACCAAATTAAAAAAAACCAGCATGGTTTTTTTAAAAAAACCACTTGGTTTAAACCATGGTTTAAACCACGGTTTAAACCAGCGTGGTTTAAACCAAACAACCCTGTGGGGTATACACCGTATATCTGCTGGATTTTTAAAAGGAATACCGTATCTCCCTGCTTCTCATGAAAACTGCAGCATTTATTCTAGGATATACCCTCTGCTTTGAGTGTATACCCTCTGCTTAGAGCGTATACCCTCTGCTTAGAGCGTATACCCTCTGATTATTTTACGACTACACCATTGATAAGCTGGAATAACATTTTACAGTGCACTGATTTGCCTGAAATATAAATTAAAATATACTAATTTTTGAGTAGATTACTGCTAAAAATTTACCTTATTTTAAAAGAACATCTACAATAAAATCAAATGCTCATGGAATTATTATTTATCATTATTATTATTTTTCTTTTTACTCGGCTCATTTTGCTTAGAAAAAACACATTGACTAGACATGCGCAATTTTCCAGCAAAGATGTGAGAAAACGTGCGCTCAAGGCATTTTTTGATTAAATTTTATAAAATTCTCAAAAAAATAAAATAAAAAAATTCCCATTTAACAACGCGAAAATTTCTGACTCATTATTTAACATAAAATCATTGTACTGGATTATAATCAGGGCTGCAGAGTTGGAGTCCAACCCATTTTTGAAAAAAAGAGTCGGAGGACGCTATTTAACATCAAAATAGTAAAATTTTCCTTCTTTCCTAGTCCACGGATCCAAAATAGTGAAGTTTCAGTATTGTTTTCCTCTTTAGATTTCGATAGTTTGATTTCTTGGGTTTATGGGATTTGAAATTAAAAAATTAGTCTCACAGAATTTCTGGTTTCTCGATTTGTGATTTTTAAAACACCAACTTCGGCTAACTTTTTATGCAAAATCTTTTGTTTTTATTAAAAAATGAAATATTTTTTTAAGCGTTTGGCAATTTGAATTTGAGAAACATTCATATTCTTTATGCCTTTTCTCCCTCCCTCCCTCTCTCTTCTGTGCGCGCACTATACAGCTTTGTTTCCATATTACTAAAAATGTTTCGAGTTCGTTTCTTTTTTAGCTCAGTACATATTTTATTCTCTTTTGAATAATATGTATTCGGAATTCACCTAGCAATTTTTGATTTTTTAATTAAATTTTTTTTTTAAATATTTCGAGTTCCAGGGCGACTTTTTGACATTCGTAAAAAATAAACGGTCAAATGTAAGTATTACTCGCATTTAGAGGGTTCCGTATAATAAATATAATAAGATGGCCATAAAGTCTATAATTTTCGACCCCCTTCCTTTAATTCTCTTTGGGACCAGGGATTTGTAAAAATCCTTTCTTAGTACACGCTTACGTCATAAGTCCCCTCCCTCTCTCTAACTTTTATGCTTCTAGCTTCATTAATTTGAGCTTTTTTTTTTCTTTTTTTTTTGCCGAAATCGAAAATAAAAGTGTCAACTTAAAAAAAAAACTAGTTGGATGTGTCAATCCCAAAACTTTCTTCTATCTCATAAGTACATTTTAATATTTAAAAAAAAAAAAAAAAAAAAAAAAAAAAACGTGGTGACCCCAAAGTCACCCACTATCGAATTTCCTCGAACATTTGACCTAGCCTAATGAGATTCTGGTATCCGAAAAGCCTAAAACGCAAAATATAATTAATATTCTGAGAAAATGAGCTTAGTAGTGCCTCATGTTGGGTAATTTATACTAAAACCTAATAAGCATCTATTTATGTCAAGACCTAACAGAATCTGAAATTTGATGGAATTTCGCCCATTAGTTCTTGAGATATAGTTATAACAAAACATTTGCAAAACGCAGCACAGCAACACCATATCTTGGACAATTTATGCCAAAACGTAAAAAAGCGTCTAATTATGCTATGGTGTAAAAGAATCTGAAGTTTGATAAAATTCTGTGCATTAGTTCTTGAGATATAGCTAGTTAAAAAAAACCGTGAAAAATATAGCACAGCAGCACCATCAGTTGAAGGATTTATAAGAAAACGTAATCATCGTGTAATTATGTTATATGTCATTTTGTAACAAAATCTGAAGTTTGATGAAATTCTGTGCGTTGGTTGTTGAGATATAGCTATCGGAAAAATTGTGCAAAATGCGGCATAGCTGCACCACCTGTTGCAAGGTTAATACCAAAATGTAATCAGCATCTAATTATGTTATATATTCTAGAGTAACAGAATCTAAAATTTGATGAAGTTCTCTGCATTAGTTCTTGAGATATAGCTATCGCAAAATCGTGCAAAATGTAGCATAGCAGCGCCACCTATAGGCCAGTTCACACCAAAACCTTATCAGCAGCCATGTATCTCAAGGTATCGCAGAATCTGAAGTTTGGTGAAATTCTGTGCATTAGTTCTTGAGATATAGCTATCATGAAAATCATGAAAAACGTGGCATAGCAGCGCCACCTGCTGGCCAATTTACACCAAAACTTAATCAGCGTCTATGTATATTAAGGGGTCACAGAATCTGAAGTTTGGTGAAATTCTGTGCATTAGTTCTTGAGATATAGCAATCTTGAAAATCATGAAAAACGTGGCATACCAGCGCCACCTGCTGGCCAATTTACACCAAAACTTAATCAGCGTCTATGTATATCAAGGGGTCACAGAATCTGAAGTTTGGTGAAATTCTGTGCATTAGTTCTTGAGATATAGCAATCTTGAAAATCATGAAAAACGTGGCATAGCAGCGCCACCTGCTGGCCAATTTACACCAAAACTTAATCAGCGTCTATGTATATCAAGGGGTCACAGAATCTGAAGTTTGGTGAAATTCTGTGCATTAGTTCTTGAGATATAGCAATCTTGAAAATCATGAAAAACGTAGTATAGCAGCGCCCCCTGCAGGCCTATTTTCACCAAAAACCAATAGGCTCTAATTCATATCAATGTCTACCTGAATACAAAATTTTATTAAATTTCGAGCATTAGTTCTTGAGATAGAGCGCCCACAAATTTTTTGTCACATACAGACAGACAGACAGACGGACAGACTCACAGACAGACATTTTCTAAAAATAGTCAAAACGTGTTCAGGACCTTCTAAAACGTATAAATCCGTCGAAAACCGGAAGTCGAAAATTTTCATGAATCCAATACTTTCTTCTTGTAAAGATAGAAGAAAGTAATAATAATAAATAAATAATACATATACGTAAAAATATGTATAGTTATTAATTGATTATACGTGTAATTATATGTGTCGCCCAAGTTGGCTCTTTGTCCCTCTAACCAAAACTTTTTATTTTCATATAAAACAGTGTAATTAAGTCGTTACAAAAAATGTGCATTTTTTTCCACCGCAAACTGATGAAATCCGCGATTTTTTCTCACGATATACTGATGAAACTCAAAATTGTTCAGCAGCCACTCAAAGAAATTTTCTAGTTTTCCGCGCCCCATCAACAAAATCTGCTGTTTTTACGTGCCCCATCAAAAAATTACCGATTTTTTTCATTCCGAGTCGACAAAATTCACGAGTTTTTCGTACCTCATCGCCCGAATTTACTATTTTTATGAAACTGACTATAAATATTCGCGACAGTTTCGTTCCCGATCGACAAAATTGGCAATTTTTACGTGTCATATCAACGAAATTCGTGATTTTTCCCCTAATCGACGAAATTCGCGAATTTTCCATTTCCGATCGGCTAAATTTGCGCAGTTTTCGAAAGCGATAGACTATATTCGGGATTTTTCCGTGCCCACACGACGAAATTCGTAATTTTTCCGTTCCCGATTGACTAAATTCGCGCTTTTTACGAAGCCGATCGACAATATTCGCGATATTTCTTTTTCCAACGACAAAATTAATGATTTTCTGTGCCTGATCGGTGAAATTGACCATTTTTTTCTTGCCCTATCAACGAAATTCGCAGGCTTTTTTTGTTTTTTTTCATCCCAAATTGACAAAGTTTGTGATTTCTTTCGTGCTCGATCGACAAAATTCGCGATTTTTCGGAGACCTATAGACAAAATTCGAGAGTTTTCGAAGGACGATAGACAAAACTCGCGATTTTTCCATGTCCGATAGACGATAATTTCAATTTTTCCATGCCCGGTCAACGAAATTCACATTTTTTTCGCGCGATAAACAGGTGGGACCGATTTACAAATTTGGGGGGGGGGGGGCTGGGCATAGATGATTATGGGGGCCTTCCTTGCACCGATACTTACAGGGGAGGTTGACCTTAAAAAAGATGAAAAAATATAGTCACTAAAATAACCGCTATCGACTTTAAAATATCCATTAAAATTTAGCTAGTATATCGGACCGGGTCGGGCCAATATTTTTTTTCGTTCGGACCAGCCCAGACTGATTTTTTTTATATTCATCGGACCGGGCTTGAGCCTGGAAATTTCGGTCCGTAGAGTCTTCTAGTATGAGTATTTTGAAAAATTTTAATAGTTTTAAATATGTTTTGTAATACTTTTTTTTTTTTTTTTAAATCCTTAGAAAGAAAAAATACAAGTGAAATGATACAATTTTTGAATAAAAGTGAAGTTACCGAAAATTCCGAATTTGGAGTATGAGTATTCCGAAAATATTTAATAATTTTAAATTTTGACAATTTCCGTCTATCAGTTTTTACATTGTTTTATGTTTCGTAATAATTTTTTTATTAAAATTTTAAAAATTCTTAGATGGGGAAAATACTGCGCGAAATGATGCAATTTTTGAAAGGAAGCGAAATTACCGAATGTAATCAGTCTTTAGAATGCGGAATATGAGTATTCCGAAAATATTTAATAGTTTTAAATGAGTTTTGACATTGTTTTATGTTTTGTAATTTTTTTTTATATATAATAAAAAAAACTCTCAGAAAGAAAAAATACAGGCGAAATGATGCAATTTTTGAACGAAATAATTATCGAATCTAATGAGTATTCCGAATGTGGGGTATGAGTATTTTGAAAATATTTAATAGTTTTAAATACCTTTTTGGAATAATTTTTTAATATATTAAAAATAATTCTTAGAAAAATAAAATGCAAGTGAAATGATGGAATTTTTGAGCGAAAGTGAAATTACCGAATGTTATGAGTATTCCGAAAATATTTAAGTTTTAAACATTGACAATTTTCGTCAATCAATTTTTACATTGTTTTATGTTTCGTAATAATGTTTTTAATAATTTTTTAAACATTCTTAGAAGAGAAAAATACAGTGCGAAATAATGCAATTTTTGAACGAAAGTGAAATTACCGAATGTAATGAGTTTTTAGAATGTGGGGTATGAGTATTTCTAAAATATTTAGTTGTTTTAAATATGTTTTGACAGTGCTTTATGTTTTGGAATAGTTTTTTAATATATTTTCAAAAATTCATACAAAGAAAAAATACAGGCAAAATGATGCAATTTTTGAACGAAATAAATTATCGAATGTAATATTCCGAATGTGGATATGAGTACTTTCAAAATATTTAATAGTTTTAAATGTGTTTTGCGATAATTTTTAATATATATAAAGAACTTCTTAAAAGGAAAAATACAGGTGAAATGATGGAATTTTTGAGCGAAAGTAAAATTACCGAATGTTATGAGTATTTCTAAAATATTTAATAATAAATATTGTCGATTTTTGTCCATCAGTTTTCACATTGTTTTATGTGTCATATTAGTTTTTTAAATATATTTTTTAACGTTTTTAGAACGGAAAAATACAGCACGAAACGATGCAATTTTTGAATAAAAAGGAAATTACCGAATGCAATGCGTTTTCCGAACATGGGGTATGAGTATTCCGAAAATATTTAATAGTTTTAAATATATTTTGACATTTTTTTATGCTTTGTAATAAATTTGATTAAAAAAAAATCTTAGAAAGGAAAAATGCAGAGCGAAATGATGCACTGTTTGAATAAAATGAAATTACCAAATGTAATGAGCCTTCCGAATGTGAAATATAAGTATTCTAAAGCTATTTAATAATGTTAAATATGTTTTAGCATTGTCTTATGTTTTGTAATATTTTTTAAAATTCTTACAAGCGAAAAAACTGCACGAAATAATGCAATTTTTGAACGAAAGTGAAATTACCGAATGTAATAAGTATTGTGAAAATGGGGTATGAGTATTATGAAAATATTTAAAATACATTTTGACATTGTTATAGCTTTTGTAATATTTTTAAAATATTTTTTTTATTTCTTAGAAGGAAAAAATAAAAAAAAAAAAAAAAAAAAAAACGAGAAATGATGCAATTTTTGAACGAAAGTGAATTTACTGAATGAAATGAGTATACCGAATATGGGGGAGGGCGTCTCACCCCCCCCCCCCCCCCTGTAGTTACGCCCCTGGCCCGAATAGCCAAACAACTAACAACCTTTTTTTTCTTTTTATTCTACCCTTATCCTTTCGCGCAACAAAAGAGCCAAGATCCTTGCAAGATTAAATTACACCCATTCCTTCTCTACCTCTAACATCTGAATTCTCCACTTATTCACCGGAGTTTCGATTTGAACAGGAAGTGACGTATTTAGACTGCCGAACGGGGTTTGCCAGCAGTAATTCTCTATTGCCTTTTCCGAGTGAAATTCAGCGCCATCTATTGTTAAAAGGGGATTTTTCAAACCTGTGACGCTCCCCTTTAAATGTTTTAGAAGGTCCTGAACACATGTTAATGGTTTTTGGAAAATATCTGCTACTCTGTGAGTCTGTATGTGACAAATTTTATGGGCACTCTATCTCAAGAACTGATGCAGATAATTTCACAAAACTTTAGATTCAGTTACACCTTGATATAAACTCAAGATGTTTAGTTTATTAGTGTATATCGCCAAACTGATGGCGCTGCTATGCTGCATTATTCATAATTTCCACAATAGTTCTATCTCAAACTAATGTATGTATTTTTATAAAATTTCAGATTAAGTTAATCTTTGACATAACTTCGTGCTCATTACTTTTTGGTGTAAATTGCTCAACAGATGACGCTGCTATGCTGCATTATTCATGATTATCGCAATAGCTTTACCTCAAGGACGATTTTTTTTAAAATGAAACTACAGCTTCAGACAGTTTCTGATCTACATTAATGCTGTTTAGTTTTTGGTGTAAATTGCCCTATAGGTGGCACTACTATGCTACATTTTTCAAGATTTCGTTATAGCTGATTAATTGAATGTTTTTTCAAGGTGTTGAATCTAAAATTGACCTCCATTTTACCTCCATAATGTACAGTAATATTGCAAAAACATGGGCAGTTTGCATTAGAAAAGTACAACTGCAATGAAAAAAAAAAAAACATTTGTAACTATGTTCCAAATTATACTTTCCCTCTTGATTAAACTTTGAATTTTTGTAGTTTTCTAAAGCACAGTAGAAGTTTATCTCTGTATGTGACTGCTTTTGTTAATTCCTCAAATAGTGAGCATTTTCTATTTGTAGTGTTCTGTTTTCATAACTTTTGAGTTCCACTCTTAGAAATATAAAACTACCATGTGGAAACATTATTGAATATGGTTTTTCTTACTTAAGAATATAATACCAGATTTCAGGGTAAAAAGAAAAAAAATTGCATTTAATTAAACTTAAAAAAAAATATTTTTTTTTTTTTTTTGGGGGGGGGGGGGGGGGTTAGTGAGTAAAAATCTAACAGTCAATAAATCCTATGCTATTTTTTAGTTGCAGATCTAAGTAAGCCAGAGTAAAACTTAGTTTTGTTTGAATTTAGATTAAAAAACTAAATCAAAATTTTTTTGAGTTGAGATTGGAAAGCTATACCAAAACTAAACATATTTTATAAAGGAAATAAAATTATAATTCTAAGAAAAAAAGTAATAATGTAAAAATATACATTTTTTAAACAAACAATGAACTTTTTGAATACTGATATTCATAATAATGACAAAACTGCAATAATTTCTTTAAACTAGTATCATTTACTTAAAAACTATACTTATGTAAATGGAATGCATAATTTATTTCATTCCAAACTGCAGACATATTGGCTCAGGTTTTTACATTAGGTCAATTGGTAGTTAAACATGTAACTGAAAAATCATTTCAACAGAGGTATGATATAACAAACAATAGCGTTTAATAAAAATTCTTAGGCTGTTGAAAAAAAAAACTAAACTTTTAAAAGCAGGCTTTGCTACTTTCTTTTTATTTTGTAATATAAAGTGAAAATAATTTTCATTTAATATATATAAATGGGAAAAAATGTTTATTTAATATTCTCTAAGAAAATATAATTTATTTGGGACAAACAGTCATGAAAAATCAATTTTTCCAATTTTTCCGTTTTTTTCCGAAAAAACCGGTTTTTTTCCGCCACTTATATTTTTCCGGAAAATTTACATCTCTATATCTGAGTATCTATTTTATTAACAATATTCAGCCTATTTACTATGCTGAAAAATTAGCTTATACAAATACTTATGAATTTCTTTCTTTATGTCTTTCCCACTGAATACTATGAAATTTTGTTAAATATCTTAAGTATTCAGTTGGTGAATAATTACTTCTTCTCTAATCTTGCTATCAAAGTAAACATTATTTGTATTTTTAATACTATTAGTGTGTGGGGTGTGTGTGTGTGTGTGGGGGGGGGGGGGGGTAGAGATAAAAATGGCTTATAATGATATGTAATAATCATACATATAATAAATAATATGCATTGTATTTAAATTCAAATTAAGCTACTGTATATTGGTATTATGTATATAATGTGTATAGCATAAAAAATTATTAAACACATGTATCAAGTTCCACATTTTTGAAAATCTGAATTTACAACACTTAATTCGTTAACACTTATAAATATCAGCTATGCCAAAATACATACTTAACATTAGATTTTTTTAAATATTAAAATAATAATAATAAATAAACAAAATATTTAAACAATTTTTGTGCAAATATTTCTACATGTCCATTTCGAGATAAATTTCTGAGATTTGAAATCTATCATTTTTACCTTAATTTTTATAAATTAAAAATATTTTAAAATCTGCTAATTACCTATAATTAAATTTCAACTTAATGTATGGAAACTGTTGCTAGTTTTAAAATTTAACAATAAACTCTAGTGCCCTGCAGCGGATTGTGACAGGTTTTTGACGGTTTAAACCTTTGTCATGTCAAAAACACCTTTTTGACGTCAAAAACCCAACCCTGGTACATACATACTTACATACATACATACAGAATGGACGGGCACATAAGCTCTCGTGCTTTGATAGCCTATGAGTTAAAAATCATTATTACAGTACCACGGTGAAATATTTTCAAATTGAAGGAAGACCTGACAGCCATTCCCAGAAACCTATCCAAAGAAATTTGGTTTAATTCTATGCATAACTTCATACAGTGTTTGATGTAGAATAATGTAAATGGCACAAAAATTGTGATTACAGTATCGCCTTACAACGAAATGTTTCCATATTGAAGATGGACCTGCTGGCTACAGCCAAAAACATGCATAAATATTTGGTTCATTCTATGTATAACTTCATACAATTTTTGATGATATGTTGGCGACACTGGGACAGACGTAGGTTTTGAAAAAAAAAAAAAAAAAAAAATGATTATATTACTTTTTTCTATCAAGGGTAGAAGAAAGTAAAAAAGGTTTGTTTAGTTGTTTAACTTAAAAACCAATTAACCCATTATTTAAACAAAGTGAAAAAAAAAAATTAATAAAATCAGTTTATTAAACAATTTCAAATTTTATAAAGACTAAAGACAGAAAAACAATATTTAGAAATGCATAAATAATACATGTAAAGGTAGCAAACAGCCGTTTCGAATCTACTATCATTCACTCCTGGAATTGGTATAAAAGCCCGCGCTTCTCTGTCACTTTGCTCAGTTTAGCTTTTTCTACATGCTGAGTCTTGTACTGATGAAGAATCTCGATAATAGATATACAGCCAATTCGAAACGGCTGTTTGCTACCTTTTCATGCATTATTTGAGCATTTCTAAATGTTGATTTTCTATCTTTATATATTTTTACAAAAAGGCTTTATTTGCTATTTTGACTTCAAATTTTGTTTTACAATCTGAAAGTAGAGATACAATTTTCTAAAAGATATAAACATAAATTCTTGAATTTATTACAGAGTTTAAATATAAATAGTAAGGAAAGCTGGCAATTTTTAAAGCTTTTGAGAGTTACCTTTTACTCATTGACAGGGAACTTATTATTTCATTGTTTGCATTATAAACAAAAGTTTTTCGGCATTTTTGGGATCAAACGATTACTGTTATTCATCTATATTTGCTTTGCTGCATTCTGCCGGATATCCGGTGATTGTGATCCGGATATCCAATGATATTTCGGATATTGAAAAATCATCCGTATATCGGATACTGGCTGGATATCCGGTACATCCCTAGATTTTAATAATTGGAGCAACTGTAAAACTGGTGTAAAGCTTTTCTAATTATAGCTATATTTAGAAATTAATAGAAAAATGAATTTAATCCATAAAACAAAATTAAAATTTGGACACTTCTTTAGTATTGGTAATTACAGTTGAATTTAGTAAAATAATAATAACATAATGCATCTCAGGGTTGCCGGCTTTTAGCCGGGCCAAAAAAAGCCGACCGGCTTTTTTTGGTTTTATCCACTTAAAAAAAGCCGGCTAAAATTGAAAAAAGCCGGCTTTTATTTTTAAAGTGTTAATTTGTATTGAATCCATATTAAATTTTGATTGATTTATTTTAAATACATTTTTAATAATTTACTACTAAAAAAGTTATAAATTTCTATTTAATTTTTCAAATAAATAAGTCTTTATAACTGCTAGGAGTCAACTGTGAAGGCATTATGTCTGAAAAATATAAATCTTGGAAAAAAGAAAATATACTCAAAAAATGTGTTTTAAACTTCTACATTTCATAGTTCTACTTATATTATATATTCTTAAGAATTATATTTAATGGAATTATGACAAAATTAGTGTTTCCTATAGCTATAAAAAGGGCAAGGTGCTATTCATTATAAAGGGTACTACTGTATCATAAAAGGGCACTTTTTCAAGAAAAAAATTGTTATTGCCTTTAGAAAGGGAAAAAAGAAAGCAGCAAAATACATAATTTTTAAATATGATAAATGAAGTAACATTAATTTTGAATAATTTTATGATATAAAAATTAGAAATACAATTAAATTAAAAAAAGGTTGAATAGTTTCATGTTCTTCTTTTTAAAGAAATGAAAAAAATTCTATCATTTTTGGAAATTTCACACAAATTTAGAAATACTACGAAATAAAAAAAATTATTTATCAAAAATTTCTGGATAAAATCAGAGGTGCATTTTACTACTTTTAAAAAGGGCAGGGTGCTGCACTCTTTAAAAATGGCCTAAAATGAACACTAACAAAATGAAACACATCAAAGCATTCATGGAAACATTGTTACAGGTCAATATGTAAAGATTAAGTCATAAAACGAACAATGTTGAAAGAGAAATTAGGAAGGATTCAATATTTGAGGAAAGTTTAATACATAATTACATAAAATTAAACAACAAAAAATGTTCTAATAAAATTTTCTGAATTAAAATTTTGAATAGCTCTTTGTTATTTAAAAGTGCATGTATGTCTACTTGCATGAATGAATATATTCATGCATATGCTAATTGAGAATACTGAAATAAATTGTGAAATATAATATATTATGAAATCTGCATAATTCGAAATACTATTTTCAATAGTGAGAAATGGTGTTTTTTTATATGTATGATTTTAAATGCTTATAGCGAATAAAACATGACATTTTAATAACTCTTAAAATTAGTTAAGTAATAAAACATGTAACTAAGTAACCTTTAATTTTATAAAGCAGTAAAAATGGAAAAACAAAGGTAGGATTAAAGGTCAATGTAAATCAGAAAAAGCATTTGGTATGGCCATTTTATAATTTAGCTGACATATTTGCAATTCTGACTATAAACCACTAGCAACTCCATCAATGTGTTATTCTAGTATTAATGTCTTCATTATTGAAATTTTGGGCTATAACACAATTTCTCAATGAATCATAATTAAAATCTCAATTTTTCATATTAAGAAATATATTTATTAAACTCAAAGTAAATTAAACATCATTAAAATTAGTTAAAAGACACTTAAAAATGTGTTGCTTATAATAAAAAGGCTTCACCGTATAAAAGCCAATTATGGCCAAAAAAGGCCAATTTTGGCCAAAAAAAGCCGGCTAAAATCAATAAAAGCCAGCCGGCCTGGCTTTTTTTAAATTTTAGCCGGCTTTTTTGCAACCCTGATGCATCTACATTTAAATCAAGGGACGATTCTTAAAAAAAAAAAAAAAAAAAAAAAAACTGAAATTTCCAGATTTTATTAAAGGTTACATCAGAGGGGGAAGGGCTGGGAATAGCCCCCTTCCTCGTTAATTATGTGTTTTTTTCACAATTCTTTGGTGAAAATTGAGGGTTTTTTGTGATTACTTGGAGAAAATTGAGGGTTTTTTGTGATTACTCTGAGAAATTTGAGGGTTTTTTTTTTTTTTGCGAACCTTTGATGGAATTAACGGATTTTACCCTAATTCTATGACAAAATTCACTTTTTTTAAAATTCTGTGATGAAATTAAGATTTGTTTTTGCAATCCTTTGTAGAAATTTTTTTTTCCCCCTTTAGGATATTATGACGAATTTTGCATTTTTTGATGAAATTATAATTTATTTTCGTAATTCTTTATTGAAATTAGTGTTTTTTCAACGATTCTTTGACGAAATTTGCATTTCTGTTCGCAATCCTTTGTAGAAATTTGAGTTTTTTTCCCGTTATATAAAAATTTTGCTTTTTTGAAAAAAAAAATGCTATTTTTTGAAAAAAAAATGCTTTTTTTTTTGCGATTTTTTGCCACAGGCGGTGATTTTTTAGAAAAAAAATTGACAGGATTTTTTTTTTTGGCGACTATTTGTCGAAATTCGCGATGTTTTTTGTTTCGAATTTTCACACTAGACCCCCTTTTTTTTTTAATTTTCAAAACTGAATGTCTAATAAATATTTTTTTTAAAGCAGGCATCAAATATGACGACCGAGAATAATTTTGTAGTCGTCAAATTCAATTATTTAGTTGCATTTGACGACTAACGATCGCTAATTTTTAACACTGCTTGCTGGTTTCAGCATTTTTCTGAATAGAATCTACTGTTCCCTTTTTAAAGGAACTAGCAGAGTTTCAGGAGGGTGCTCCGCCCCTCCTGCCTTTTACTTTGAAAGATAGCAACCCTCTTGCCAATACAAAACCTAATCCAAAAACTAGCGCCCTTTTTGTCGCTTATTCAAAATAATAGACCCTCACAGAGGACATCCCCCTTCTTTTCGGACTCATATCCCTCGTGTAGGTGTAGATGATTGGCTGTCATAAACAGCACAACCCTAATACTTAGACCTACTACCTACTACCTGAGATTCAACATTATTAAAAAAAGTGGTGCCCATTTTGCAAACTTGTGATGCCCCCCAAGCCCCAAGGTAGAATAAAATACACCAAAACGTAGTTATCTTGTAGAGACAATACATTTTGAATGGCCTTAATTTTACTCCCTATCTTAGAGCACTGTTCCATCAAGCCCATTTTTTAAGAACACAGAATTGTCTTTTTTAAACTTGGTAAAATGAATCTTGTTTGTAGTAAAGATTTTCACAATATTTGACATTTCTAAATTAGTGTGCCTGAAATCTTGCAAATGTTGTGCAACTTTATTTTTATTCTTTTTTTTTTTTTTTTTTTTAAGTACAAGAAATCATTAAATCATGCTGTAATTTATTGAACTTTTTAATTTAGAAGTCGTAAAATTTTTCAAAATCATTTCCACTATGATTAATCAGAGTTTCCCCCAGAGGGTTTCAGAGGGGTGCTCCGCCCCTCCTGCCCTTTAGTTTAAAAAATAGCGCCCCTCTTTCCCCCTCATCCAAAAACTAGCGCCCCTCTTGACCCCTCATCCAAAAAACTAGCGTTTCTCTTGTCGTTCATTCAAAAAAATAGCGCCCTTCTTGCCCCAAACTTGAAAAAACGCAGCCTTTCAGCAATAATGTGGACTCGCTATAGCGAGTAAATTATGCAAAAAATCGGCGGCGGAGTGCAAAAAATAGCTCTTACACGTCCGAAAAAACGTGTAATTTCGTCAAAAAATTGCAAAAAAAATGATTTATTTTGTCACAAAATCCCGAAAAAGCGTCAAATTTCCTCTAAAATCGTGAAAAAACGACAAATTTCGTCCAAAAATCTTGATAAAACGAATAATTTTGTCAAACGATTCGTAAAAATCGGCAAATTTCGACAAAAGATAACGAAAAACGACAACTATCGTCAAAAAATCGCGAAAAAAAAAACAACGGCAGATTTCGTCAAAAGATTTGCGAAAAACCGGCAAATCTCCTCCAAAAATTGCAATAAAACTGAAAATTCTGCGAAAAAATTCGCAAAAAGGCAAATTTCACCAAAAATTTGCGAAAAAACACAAAATTAGTCAAAATATCCCGATAAAACAGCAGATTTCGTCAAAAGATCGTGAAGAAATGCAAATTTCGTCGAAGGGACACAGAAAAAAAATAATAAAAGTTAATGCCAAAAGTGAATTTTTCTGTTCTAAAAACTAATTTTCCTGCTTCAAATTTGTGTTTTTATTGCTCCAAAAGTGGATTTTCCTGCTTCACAATCAGGGGCATGTGAAGAAAAAATTGCATCCGGGGCATAATTAGAATTTGATCCCCCCTCCCAACTTTTTCTTCTGTCAGCCCAAAAAGGATGTTTGTAGTAATTTGGTACTCCCTAAATCCCCTCGCAGAAACAATGCAAAAAAGAATCGGAAAAACTTCGACTTTCGTAAAGGAACCATCGAAAAAACATGAATTTCGTTAAGGACTGTGGAAAAAACATGAATTTTGTTAAATGATCGCTGATGAAAAAAAGCGAATATTGTCAAATGACAGACAAAAAATGCAATTTTTTCTTAAGGGCCGCTGAAGAAACGTGAATTTCATCAGAGTACAACAGACAAAACCACGAATTTCATCAAAGGGCTGCGGATAAAACTTGTTTTTTTCGTGATCTTTTGACAAAATTTGTCGTTTTTTGTGATTTCTTTATAAAATGTTCCTTTTTTCGAGATTCTTTTCAAAATCCATATATATTCCATATATACTTATACCATATACAGTCGAACCTCTATATAACGAAACTCCATACATCAAATTTCTCCATATAACGAATTTTTAGTAAGAACGGTCCCCTTTTCGCATGATTACATTAAAAACAGACTCTATATAACGAAATATCTATCTCCATATAACGAATTTTTTCATAAATTGATCTTAATTTATTCAGTTTTAAAAAAGCTTCGAAATCATATGGAATCAATTTTCCATCACTTATTTTTGATTTATCGTTCAGTGGAGAGGTTTTTTTTTTAATATAAATATTACTTCTCTCCTTATTCTTTAAATCTAACAAGTTCATCCCACCTCCCACACACCTTTCAACATCCTTCTCAAAACACAGTCAATTGAATTGTTACACATATAAGAGAGGAATCAAGGAGAGCACATAAGAGAGACCTTCAAATGGAGGAAAATATCAACTACAATTTTTCATTCCTTGCTAAAATTTGAGAATTTTTTTTGAGAGCGTAACAATTGTAATTTTAAAATCAAAACAACAAAAAATTACAGATTTCTTCCTCTGAAATTTATGTAAGTCTTCCTCATTTGATTTTTATTAAGCTTTCAAATAAATATCTTTTCTCTTTTTTGAAACTGCTTAAATAAGTAAGAAATAAAATGTTAGGTTAATATATACTTTTAAACATTTCAAATTCTTAATTAAAAAGATCAAAAATAATATTTGTTCAAAATTTACACATTAAATACTATTTTTAACATCATACACTATACATCGAATCTCTCTATATAATGAATTTTTTACTGGAACGATGGATTTCGTTATATAGAGGCTCGACTGTATATTTTTTTCGATCCCTGAATGAAATTAACATCTTTTCACGATCCTCAGGCAAAATTCGCGTTTTCCCTCCAATCCTATAACGAAATGGGCAATTTTTTTTTTCACTAATTTATGAAAATGCTTTTCTTTTTCAATTATTTGTCAAAATTTGCGATATTTAGTAAATGACTGCCTTAATTTTTCTTAATTTGGAAAAAATGTGACAGAATCACAGCAGTGATCCTAAGCAGGAAAAAAAAAATTAAAATTCACAGTAAATTTTCTGAAAGATTACAACAGAGGTAGGAGAAAAGAGGGGGCGATTCCATTCTCATTACGAACAATGTGCTTTTTTTTTTTCACGCCCCTTTTTCGAAATTTGCATTTTTTCGTGTTTAAATGTGACAAAATTGCCGGTTTTTCGCAATCTTTTGACGAAATTTTAAATTTTTGTGATCTTTCAACAAAATTTGCAATTTCTTGCAATCTTTTCACAAAATTTGACGTTTATTCACGATTTTTTAGAAAAATCTGTCTTTTTTTCCCGATTTTTTAACAAAATCTGTTGTTTTTTCGAGACCTTTTAACAAAATGTACATTCTTTTCTTTTTTTCAATTTTTTGGCGAAATTTTTGGATTTTTTTCTTGATTTTTTGACAAAATTTCTGTTTTTCATCGATTTTTTGAACTGCTAGATTCTAGATTCAACTCTATAAAAGTGCCCTTAAAAATCAAAAAAGTGCTTTAAAGATTGTAAAAAGTGCCCTTTTCAAAATAGTAGAACCCTGCCCCTTTTTAAACCTGGGGGAAACTCTGGATTAATCTTGTAGCCAAAAGTAGAACATACACAATGTTGAACCCTTTTTGGCCGCTCCATTGCCATAACTGATACACATAGCAAATTTAAAACACCAGTTTTGTCCCCTTTAAGCTGCTAAAATAATTAATTTAAATGTAAAATTGCAATACAGAGAAAGCTTACCCCATAAAACCTCATAGTAATTTCAGAGTTTCCCCCAGGTTTAAAAAAGGGCAGGGCGCTACTGTTCTGAAAAGGGCACTTTTTACATTTTTCAGGGCACTTTTTCATTTTTAAGGGCACTTTTATAGAGTTGAATCTAGAATCTAGCAGTTCAAAAAGTTGTGAAAAAAAAAAACAGAAGTTTCATCAAAAAATTGAACAAAAAAAAAAGAAAGTTTTGTTAAAAGATCGCAAAAAAACAACAAATATTGTTAAAAAATCACGAAAAAACGTCCAATTTTGTTAAAAGATTGGAAAAACAGCAGATTTTGTTAAAAGATCGCAAATAACGGCATACTTTGCTAAAAAATTGCGAAAAAACGACAAATCGTGAAAATATCACAAAAACGAAACTTTTCACAGAATTTTCCGTTTTATTGCGATTTTTGGACAAAATTTGCCAGTTGTTCTCACAAATTTTTTGACGAAATCTGCCGTTTTATCGCTATTTTTGTGACAAAAATTGTCGTTTTTTGCAACTCATTTGACAAAATTTTCCGTTTTATCGCGATTTTTGGAAGAAATTTGTTGTTTTTCTACGACCTTTTGATTAAATCTGCCGTTTTGTGAAATTTTGTGATGAAATTAGCCATTTTTTTGTGAATCTTGCCAGAAATTAGTCATTATTTCGCGATTTTTAACGAAACTTGTTGTTTTTTTCATGATTTTTTAACGAAATTACCCTTTCCATGGCACGCGTATGAGGCTATTTTTTGCGTGATTTACGCGCTATAGTGCATTCGGATCATCACTGGAGGACTGCATTTTTTCAAATGTGGGGCAAAGAAGGGCGCTATTTTTTTTTTTTTTGAATGAATGACAATAGGGGCAGGGGCACTAGTTTTTAGATGAGGGGCAAGAAGGGCGCTTTTTTTTTTTTTTTTTTGAATGAATGACAATAGGGGCGCTAGTTTTTGGATGAGGGGCAAGAAGGGCGCTATTTTTTTAACTAAAGGGCAGGAGGGGCGGAGCGCCCCCCTGAAACCCTCTGGGGGAAACTCTGGTAATTTGTTATAGAACAAATAAAGTCCAATAAATGCCTAATGTTGAAAAATTCTGAAAACATATTAGCTAAGCAAAAATCTTTGATACATGTAAACCATGCACTATAGTTTCACACTTCCCCCGCCCCTCCCCAAGTCAAATTTTATCTAAAAATAAACAAACAGGATTGAAAATTATAAAAGAATGCTTGATTAAAGAGTAAGAATGCATATAATTTGTTAACATCAATTTACAACCTAATAAGGGAACAAACCAATCCAATGTGGTCAAAATTAAAGCATCTACTCAATTTACAAAAACTGCCAAGAAATCTGAAAATAAATATGAAAAACACAATTTTTCCCCTAAAAGTAGTACTGATGCATATTACAATATATAGCAGTAGATTTGTTTTTAAAATGCCTTCCATCAAATATGAAATGGGAGACAAAATATGGTGATATTTATCCCATACATGTGCTAACATTAGAAATATAGACGTGTGTGCTAAAGGATTAATGTTACATCCATTAATAGCACAGGTTGTGCAAAGACTTTAGAATCAGATACTATAATAGGATCATTCCATAGTAACTTATGCTACAGTTAGAACAATTTACTGCAGTAATTTTAGTAATATAACACTAAAAAATATTCAAATGTAAAATTAACATGATTTGTCAATGAAAACTATCTAAGAGTCAATTTGGATAAAAATTACCCAAAAAAATAATAATTACACTTTATTTTATATGATTTCACTAATGGCAGTTACCATAGTAAATAAAACAACCAAAATTTAAGAAATAAAATTAGGTACTTTTCATCTAAATTGGGCTTTGAATAACCAACTAACCATGTCAAATTTACATTTTGAATAAAAAAAATTTTGTGTGCGTTATATTACTAAAATTAGTGAAAATAATTCAAAATGTAACGTAAGTTACCATGGAATGACACTATATCTCTTCTCTGTATATCCTTTTCAAATTAATTTTTAAGAGATTATAAAAACGTTAAGAAACTTAGACTACAAATTCCTCTTTCTAAAGTAAAAAGGTTGTTTTCATTTTCAAATTTGTGAAAATAATAAAAAAAATTCGAGATTTAAATCCGAAGACTCAGTCTGAGCTCCAGTTTGACCAGCATAACTGGGGGGACCTGCGATAAGAAATTGTGTGACAACTATGTTTTTTAATTTACTATGTCAGTTGAATTGTATTAAACCCTGAATTCAAAGCAACTAAAAGTATTTTGTTGTCCGTATCATATAATTAAATAAAAATAAACAAAAAATTAAATGCATAAATTAATTTAATAGGCACAGTATAATTATTATAAATTTCGGTATAAATTTAGAGTATCATAAGTACGACAAAGATAAAGTTGGAAAAATAAGGGGGAATACACACTTAGTTGATTTGTTCAATGTTAAGACTGCTCAAAAAACAAAATTGACGCTAATGCAAAATATTTGCAAAGCGCATTGCCATGTAATAAAGCCATAAATGACAAATCAACGAATTTTGCATTTGCATTTTGCTGATGCAAGAATATTTTAAATAACAAAACGAATAACATGTATAGGAATAATGACAAACGACTTACACTTCTAAAATTTGATGATTTCCGCCGTTGCAATCAGTAGATAAATTTTCAAAACCAGAAGTTTATAATTATTAATTCTGTAATGAAATATTTGAATAAAAGATTAACAGCTCTTTAAACACAAACCAAAACACAAGCAATAACACGTCTATCGTCAGTTAAATTCTTAACTGTAATCTGTGTTCTTCATACTTTTTGTTTTCTTCTTCAATTTTAAAAAAATATTCCTAAAAAAAAAAAATCATTTATATTGATTTCTAAATTTTAATAGTAGAAATATATATGCGTATTAAGCATTATATATACGCAAATATAATAAACGTAATTTCAAAAATACTTAATTTACTAACTAGGAAAAAAATAATTTTAGATTTTTTTTTTTTTTTTAATTGAAGATTCTAAAGCTCTTTTTCCATGTAATAGCTTAATTTTCGTCTTTAAATAGTAATTTAAATATTTTATGAAAAATAAAAAAAAATACAAGAGAAATGGCATTTTACTTCTTCTGGCATCACTCGAAACCGAAAGAAAAAGTAATGTTGTGAAGCCACTAATAAGGGAAAATGCAATGTCGAAAACATTATGAATTTGTTTTGGTTGCCTTTTAAATAAAATAATAACATATCAGATTATTTATTAAAATTAGAAAGTTCCTGTTGTTGCATGTTTAAATCGTAGACAGTATTTTAATGCTATTTATACTATTTGTTACCACTGATCAAAAGATTTTTAGTTATTAAACTCTAACATGTTTATTTGAATTTCTAATTTATATTGAAGTTTATAATCCTCGCTATATCTGCGATCATTTGATATATCACTTGTATCTTCTTATTTAATATTTATACTAAGGATTATACAATCTTATATGGTAATCATATTTTTTAAATTAGATTTTCTTCTGTAAATCTAAATATTACTTACAAAATAAACTGGATTATACATTTTAGCATAGATCTGTTTTAAAAAACGTATTTTAATGCTTCAATATTTAGATAAAAAACCTTTACTTTGTTATTAAGTTTTTTTTTTTATTTTATTTTAAATTGCTGTTTTTTCTTATTACTTGTTTGTTTATGAATGTTATTTATTCAAAACATTTTTATTGTAATATTTACTTAAATCCATCTTCTTAAATTTTTCTACTGTATTTGTGTTAAATTTTAGAGCACGCATTTGTTAAAATATAATTAATATCAAAATTTAATTAATTAAAAACACCAATGAAAGTATTTTAATGATATACAGTGTACAGTAGATGTGCCAGCAATAGACACTTTTCAGGGTTTTTGGTTTATAAAAAAATAACCAAGAAAAATTTAGTTTTTATTGCATATTTTATAATCTTGCATTATTGCTGACAATCTAGATCAAACCAATCAGGAAGCAGAAAATAATGTTTCGAAATTCCACTGTTTATTAGTGAAAATCTCAATGAACATGCTAAGAGCTGGCTTCATTTAATAAATTTATATATTCTTTATTTTCTTGCAACATTTTGTTTGGGTAATATTGGAAAACTTTGAATTTTATTTACATTATAAAATTTTATTTATTATTAAGATTTTAAAAGGGGTGTCCGTTACTGGGATGCTTAATTAGTCTTTTTCCAGTAATGAACATCCCATGTAGACATTGCTTAAAATGCAATTGCAGTAATGTTTATAGTTAATTAAATATTTTTACTTAACTGAAAACCTAAGTAATCAAATTTAATTTTTAAGTTACATTTACCAAAATGTATAACTTTTATAAATAGCTTTGTTTTAAACTTTTATAAATAGCTCTGTTTTTAAATTATTTTATGAGGTTAATGGTTTTGAGAAGGCATTCTTACAAAAATTTTATTCAATTAGCATTGCTATTTTTAATAGCTTTTTTAACCCCTAAAACATCAAAATTGTTCTAATTAAAAAAGATAAATATTACTTTTATTTAATAATGGCGCCAAGCAAGAATTGCTCTTCCACATTTTGACAATGCATAGGTATATACATTACTAATCATAGGCGTAGCCAACCTTTTGAACGGGGGGGTGCCCAAATCTTTTAACCTGAACATGTTGGGTACAAACAACATCTTATGTAATAAAGCCTAATAAAACAGAACCCCATAAAACCTATCAAATTTCCGTTTTAGACAGGTTTTTTGCGGAAGGTATAATTGTGTGGAACTTCTTTTAAAAAAGACCCAAACGCAATTTTTCATTGCGTGAAGAAGGATGAGAAGTTGCTTAAAACTAAATCTAATGGACAGGGGCGTGCAAAGAGAAAGCTGCGCCCGGAGCAAAGTTACAATTTGGTGCCCCCTCCACCCAACTTTTTCTTGTAACAGGCCAAAAATGATGTTGGTAGTATAAATTTGGCGCCCCCTAAGGTTCCACGCCGGGGCATCTGCCCCCTACGCTCCCCTTTTTGCACAACGCTGCTAATGGATAAGAAAAAGATGTATAAACATAGATGAAACATGATAGATATAAAATAAAGATATCCGTAAACATAAATCTGTAATTATCACAAGTTTTCATTTCAAACAGCAACGAAATACTAAAATAAATAAGCACGACTTTATTCCCCCCCCCCTCCCCCATCATTTTGATCAAAGTAGCATTAAAATAACTTGTAGTATACAATTTAAAGTGAAAAATAGCTCTTATATTTTCTACTCATGAATAAATAAAATTTCCCCGTTAAAAAAAATGAGCCCGTACTAATGTCAAAATATGATCCCAAAAAACGAAATTTAGCAAACCAACAAATCAACCTCCATATTAATTTGAATTTTGCATAGCATCATTTCTTATTTTCAGAGGAAGTACAGATTTGTACTAGAGATGAGTTTGGGCTCGATTTTTGAAACCCGCGCCCGAAAGATTTTTAGTACATTGGAGCCCGAGCCCATCCGAGCCCGATACAAAATGTATACAAAAATGAATAAATAAATAAATAAAAGATTTAATGATATTTAAAAATTGTTTCAAATATGATATCCCATTTTAAAAAATTTCTTATAAAATTTACTATTGAATAAAAATTTAAATTCAAGCTTATGAAAAGAGCAATTTGGTATCAAATAAAAATATCCTTCATACCTAAAATGATTCCCATATTTCTTGTCCTTTAAGAAGAAAATTTGATGGACATATTAAAGAAGTGTAATGAATAAATGGATAGTGTTTATAGAAATTACTATTTGCATGCTGAAGAATCAAAAAACGTTTTTAATTTCCTATAAAAAGAGTACATTTTCAGGGGTGTAGTCGTAAAAAAAACCACAGGTTACACGATCGACGCAGAGGGTATATGCTCAAGGCACAGAGTATACTCTAGAGAGTACATCCTATAGGTTTCATGAGAAACAGAAGGTTATACGGTCATCCTTAAAAAAAAAATCCAGAAGGTATACGGCGTATACCCCAGTATACCCTCCACTACATCCCTGTACATTTATCTATAATCAATTCATTTCTCTTAACAATTCCCCATGACTGACGAGAACCTTAAAATCAACGCAAATTAAAACATTGATACAGTTATCTTAAAGTTCCGTTGTTTTTATGGGAAAAGAAGAAACATTAATCGAATGTTTTCAATCGGAATAACATGTAAAATATGTTTACGTACGAAGGGAAATCCTCAGCATAAGCAAATGACAAACAGAAAAAAAAATCACAATGCTGTTATCATATGAAGAACGATTATGATTCGTGCACAATCAAATAATTTGCAAACCTCAAGCATCTAGTCTGCATCAAAAACGAAGAAATCATTCTCTAACAAAATAAATAAATAAACAATCGAATTAAAAAATATCCTCTGCCTCAAATGAAAATCCAACCAGAAGCTAATTTATTATTTATGATTCTTTTAATAGGCACCTTATCAATTAATCGTCGACGGAAATGCAGTAGACATAAATCTCCATACATCACAAATTTTCTTTCGAAGCAACAATCAACTATTGAAATATATAAAAGAAATTATTTTTATTTTTCTTTCGTTTTGATCAAAATAACACTGAAATAACTTGAAAAAGAATAAATAATTTTAAAAGGAAAATAGTAGTTATTTCAATCTTATCTACACATAAATGTTTTTTAATTCTCAGAAAGAATGAGCCCGACTCCCCCCCCCCCTCCGGGCCCGAACACTAAAATGAAAATAGAGCCTGACCCCCCCGCCCCCGAACACTAAAATGAAAATAGAACCCGAGCCCCCCCCCCCGCCCCCGAACACTAAAATGAAAATAGAGCCCGTGCCCGCTTCAGACCCGGGTTTGGGCTCGGGCTTTCGTGCTGGGGCTGAGCCTGTCTCATCTCTAATTTGTACAACCTTCCACCCCCTCCATTCTCCAGGCTAATCACATGGTGGAATTATAGTTTCACATCTGTATTTCCTTTCAATTTTTTTTTTTCTGCTTCTATCTAGATTTTAGATAACAAAAGCAAATATATAAGTAGTAGTTTCTATCCTTGTCGAGAATTTACTCTAATTTTTTATGGAAATATGCATGCAATAGAAAGGTGTTAAAAAAATTCCATAAAGAAACGACATCAAATTGGGATTATAAAACCAACTTTTTTGATTTACTGTGATTAATACAGATTCTAGTAAATATTCTAGTTTTAAAAAAGATGAACAAAATAATTTTCCTTAAAAGAAAAAAAGAAAGAATCAAGGTCTCTTCTTTTATCACATTTCAAAACATAGACTGTTAGTTTTGATTAACTAATTGAACTAACTTTGCTTACATTTTTCTTCTTTTTTCTTTTATAAATTTTGATTTTTAAAAATAATCAATCTTGGATCTGCGCGAGCGGGGGGGGTGCCCGGGCACCCAGGGCACCCCCCCTGGCTACGCGCATGACTAATTCCAAAAGAGTTAGATTGGTGCAGCTTGTCCCTCAAGCAATTTTGCATCACTAAATCACATAAAATCAACCAACCAACGAATGAGTCAGTGAAATTTCAATATTTTATTTTTTCTTTACATAACTCTGTTTTGCATATTTTATAATCTGGCAATCAAACCAGCCAGGAAGCAGAAAATACTGTTTAAGGACATAGTCAAAGAGGGGCTCACATTTTATTTTCTCTCTTAAATGCTTTCTTATTCATCTCTGACACACACGCCAGTGGCAGAACTATCTTCAAGTGTCTACAACACTAATAATGTTTTCTAATTGACAGTATATCATATAAATGTATTTTTACAGATGTTGTAGTTAAAGGGCAAAATCAGCACTAGCCACCGGCCACAGGGCCAATAAACGAGAGAAAGAGGCTAGTAAAAAAATGACTATCAGTGGCCACTTTTTCATATGGAGAGTAAAAAATTTTCTTGCATTTCATCAAGGATTCTGCTTTTTTTTGTTCCAATATTAACATATTTATTTGGGCTACTCAGTTTTAGATTAATACTTATAAAATTTTTACTGTTTAGTCATTTTAAATAAAAAAGTGGCCACTTAAAAAACTAGTCCTACCGGCCAGTGGCTGCTAATGAAACTTCCCAATTTTGCCCTATAGTTATAGTGCTAATTATTTATGGCATCATAGTTATCTTGTCTATATGTGCATTTTTCCCTAGGCTTTTGGACAAAATTCGTGTTTTTTTAACAACCTTTTGGTGAAATTCATGTTTTAAACATGATTTTTTAAAGAAATTTACATCCTTTTGCTTTCTTTTGACAAAAGTCACGCTTTCTTTTGATTTTGTGACAAAATTAACATTTTTTTTCACGATCCTTTCTAGAAATTTGTGCTTTTTTTCTCTGATCTTTTGATGAAAATTGCATTTTTTCAAAATTTTTTACAGAAATTCATGGTTTTTTAGCGATTCTTTGAGGAAATTTGTAACTTGCTACAATATTTTGACAAATTTTGTGCTTTTTTTTTTGTGTGTGATTCTTTGTCAAAATTCAGGATATTTGTATGTTTGAAATTTTGGACGGATAACTGTTTTTCTAATTTTAAGAACAGAATGACCCATGGTTTTTAGTCTGCAATAGCCAAAAAAAGTCTGTGATGCCTGTCATGGCATCACTCACATTCTGCCTCCAGGACACTCCCCCCCCCCCCCCCCCCAAAAAAAAAAAAAAAAAAAAAAAAAAAGTTTTAGTAATCATTAAACTAGTAAATTTGCAGATCAGTGGCCTCAAACATCTGTTCAGTTTTATTTTGAAATTTTTTTATTTAATATTTAAAATATCCAACGCACAACATCACTTCTTCCATGTTTGTAATTTCAATTATTACAAGTATATCAAGTAGTCTCTGGTAGTTTAATTGTTAAAAATACTGAGACAATACTAATACTATACACTAATACTCCAAAACTTTTCTTTACCTTTTAAGTCCCCCATTGTCTATGCAGTTTCATAGCTGTAAATGCCTGCTATTTAGTATTTTAAACTATCCATCTAAAATAATTGAAATACAGTGAAACCTCCAAAAAAGGGACACTCTGAATAAGGGACACCTCTATTTAAGGGACAAAACTTACGGTCCCAGTCCCTCAATGTAGGACTTGTAATGTATTTACCTCTGAATAAAGGACACTCGATTTAAGGGACACTTGAAAATGAGATTAAAAGGGCTGACATTTGAATTTCAGATAATGAAGTAGTCTGTGATGAAAAGGAAAATACAGATTTTTTGTGAACTTATCAAATTGACAGACTGCCATGTTGATACCGATTCAGACGACAGAATTGACAAGCATTTATTTACCCACAATTCTCATTCGACTTCAGTGCATTTATCCCCATTGATAGTAATGCTGAAAATTATGAGGGATTCTGAAAGTGGAGAATAAATAGAAATTGTGAAATAAAGAATTTTACAGATGCTTTAAGACTGTTCTCAAATCAAAGGGACAAATTTTATAACTAAAGTTTTAATTTTATTTTATTAAGAAATTCCTGAAACGTGCAAGCATTGCTGTTCAGAAATTATATAATTTAACTGTTTTCCTGTTTTTTTCTTTTCCCTTTTAACGAGCAAGTGTTGTTGATCAGAAATTATATAATTTAACTGTTTTTCTGTTTTTTCTTTTTCCTTTTTCTTTCTTTTTTTTCTTTCAAACGCAATAAATCTTTCAAAAAAATATTGTCAACGTG
Organism: Maratus speculifer; assembly: GCA_964019185.1. Classification (NCBI taxonomy): domain Eukaryota; kingdom Metazoa; phylum Arthropoda; class Arachnida; order Araneae; family Salticidae; genus Maratus; species Maratus speculifer. The sequence goes on from OZ025289.1 coordinate 309,445,010, forward strand.
GGCATTTTGAACTGAATTTATACACGATAGAAGATTAAGTACTCAAGAAAGGGTGAAAATTTTCTGTCAAGTGATGAAAATCGCTTATAACTCTGTAAATAATTTATTCAAAACTTGAAAACACAGTTTGGTTCCAAATCGCTTCCTTAGCTAGGCATTTCAGTTTTATACCTTTCCGTTAAAAAATAAATTTGTAAATATATCAAAACTTTTTTGGATAGCTGAGAAGAGCAGTTGGGAGATTTGTTGCATTAAAATACACAAAGCAGCTGAATACTTTTTTTTGTAAATATTGCTAATAATGAAGAACTAAAATTTATAAGTATGGTAAATGAACACTTATAAAGTTTATAATGAAAAATCGAAATTGGCAAAACAGTAACTTTTGATTGATTACTTGAAGTATAATTCTTTCAAATGTTTCTATACTTTTTGCATGGACACAGTTTGCATAAAAATACAAATCAACAATTTTACAAATTATTTAATAATTTAGCAATCAATTAAAAATTTTAATTAATTCTGATTAATAATTTGATAATCTGATTAACGTAATTTATTAACTTTGAATACATTTAAACTTTACCTTTAACATTTTGCTATTTTTATATCCTTCAGGACGATTAATAAAAAAAAACTCCGAATAAGGGACACCTCTATTTAATGGACAAAAGTTCTGGTCCCATGGGTGTCCCTTATTCAGAGGTTTCACTGTATCAATTTTCTGATAATTACATAATAATTGAGACAAACAGACTTGAAGTTAAATAATGACAAAAAATTAAAAGAACAGATTGCTCTATGTATAGTTGAAAGAAGAATAAATACAAGTAATAGATGTAGCATGTTTTTTTTCCCCCATTTAATTAGTAGCAATACATCTCATTCTGTCCCATATATGAAAGGTTCCAAAACTTTATTTGTTTCAAAATACAATAGAAAAACCGAGAATTTGCTGTTCAGTATTTTTCGTTACAATAAACTATAATGGCTTAATCATAAAATAAATAAAAATGGAATATGTAAAATATGACAAAAAAGAGATAGAGAAGTGATTCAGTCAAGTAGTTTAGAATTATGAAGGTTTAAAGTTTGGAATTACTAATATAAAATTAATTTCTAATTGTTGCAAAACAGGTTGCAATGTTGAAGATAGTTTTTTAAGCTTATTTTAAAAACTATTTGTGGAAATGAGTTGTAATTTTGGATTTCCATATTTGAAGGTTCTAGAAATCTATTCCTGTTGAAAATTTATCAATTCATATTTTTTTTAGAAAATTGATTTCAAACAATAAATATATTTATATATAGATTAAAAACTACAGACAACATTTTAATGCACTAAGCCCCCAAAAATCACATACACCATTTCAAGGATGCTTCAATCCCCTTCTTCAGTGAAAAAAAAAAAAAAAAAAAAGGTGAAATGGGTACTTACTAAGAACCCTCAGCTATAGCCCCAAGTACTGGCTAATGAAAGAATGAAAATGCAACAGCGAAGAGTTTAAACTCTTTGATGTCACATTTTCATACATTCCAGTACTCGGGACTATAGCCAAAGGATTCTTTCTTTCTTTATTTTGAGCTGAGGAAAGGGATTGAGGCATTTTTAAAACAGCACATGTATTTTTTTTTTTTTTTTTTTTTTTTTGGGGGGGGGGGGGGGGGGCTTTGTTTTTTATGAGACTTGTGTATTAAAATATTATTTGTAGTTTTAATCTATGTATTGAAATTCATACAAAGTGTTTTATTTTTTCTAATATATATTTGAAAAATTATAAACCTGTGAATTTTTCTCAGAAATAGATTTCTAGAAGCTTTAAATCTGCGAATCCAAAAAAAAACATTTCACTGCACCAAGTAGTTGTGCTTAAAAACTATCTGTGTTGCAATCTGTTTTGCAGCAACTAGAAATGAAATTAACAGTAGTGGTTCCAAACTTTAAGCTTTCGATGATTAATAATTAATAATAAATATTCTGATATTTAATATTCTGATATTAAATATTCTAATTATTTTATAAAATGTTTGTTTTGAATTAAAAAATAATCTTATTTATGCACAGTTACATTTTTATCCATCCTGATAGGATTACTAAAAAAAGTTTCTCTTGTCTTCTTGTAAGAATTTTAAAAGCTATAGTAGCTATTGTGTGAATAGTTAACAATTAAGTTAATCCTGTATGTTAATTAATTGATATATTATTTACATATCATATGTTCTTATAAGTATTTTAACTTAAAAAGTTTTGATAGTTTTTGAACTTTTAATATTTTTTTTAAATATGTTATTTTGTGTCTTTCAGATAAACTTACTGAGATGAATCAAACTGAAATGAAGAAATTTTTGCATGTTTCTGCTCAATCGATTTATTCTCTATATTTAAAGTGGTCACTAACATGACAGAAGATTTTATGAAACAAATGTAAACACATATATTTACACACATATGCATTCAAATGGGTAAGAAAAAGAAATGGATACGACCCCTTTGTGATAACACTAATCAGTGCTTTCCTCAGGGAGAATTTTGTATTAATGTTGAGCATCCAGATTCTAATAATTTCCAAAACTTTGAACCCCGCTTGGGTGTGTCAGTACCAAATTGGTCAAGACCTTCCATTCAGTCACAGTTAAGATGTGAAATCTGTGAAAGGGTGTTCCAATATCCTAGCCAGCTCCGTGATCATATGCTAATACATACTCGTGTACGTCGGTTTGTTTGTCAGGTATGTGGCATGAAGTTTATGAAAGAACATCACCTTAAAGCTCATCAAGCTACTCACAGCTCCGTGAAGCCTTTTGCTTGTCCAATATGTGGGCGAACATTTACTTTAAAAGCTAATATGGAAAGACATACATATATTCACAACACTGAGAGGCGCTTTACTTGTGAACAATGTGGCAAAAAATTTTCTCAACCCCAAACCCTAAAGATGCATATGATATCACATTCAGATGTAAAGCCATTTGCTTGTAACATATGTGGTAAAGGTCTTTCTAGAGCTCATAATCTTCGAGCTCATATGGCCATTCATCGAAACAATAAACCATTTAAGTGTCACCTTTGTAATAGTTCTTTTACTCTAAAAGGGAATATGCAAAGACATCTTAAAGAAAAACATGGTGTAACTGAAGCAGAAATTCCACAACATCCTGAACCTGCTCCTAGTTTATCAAGTGAAAGTTTCATTCTTTCTCTAGATCCTGCCGATACTGTAGGATCACCTACAGGTTCCAGGATAAGTGAGGAAGAAATGTCACAAAACTGCAATCAAACTTCTGATCTACCTCAAAACAATAAACGAAGAAAAAATCCTCCTAAACGTGTAAAGTGTGAAACACCAAATAGTGAACATGACAATTTAAGTAAAAGCTCCCCTAATGAACAAGATCCTCATCGTCAACCTGAATATCAGGGTGCTCCTGTATCATCAGTCAGTAATGTGATACCAGCTCCTAACAATTTTCAGCAAGTCCAGTCTAATACATTGGTGCCCGTAAATAATTCATTTCCTCCAAGTTCACAATTACAATTATGCAATCCTCCAATAAATGTTGGAAACCCATCTGAACATAAACCCTTTACTCCCTGTGCATTGCCAATACAAGCCAGTCTTGGACACTCAGGATTTGGACCTGTATCGGTAGCCAGTTTCTTACCCAGGCCTCCAGGGTTCTATGCTGATAGCAGCATGTTGACGGTTCCTCCAAATCCATTTCCAAATGAAAATGTGGAATCCAAACTACAGACTATTCATTCAGCTATTGATGATTTAGCAGGGAAACTTTCTTCACCTCATGAGAAAGTGTTGGCAATTCATGAAGCGCTAGATGAATTAATTCACCTGCGTCCAGATAATCCAGCAAACAACTTCAGGTGCGTAGAAAGAGAAAGATGCAAATGTGTTTATACTTTTGTTCAGAATTCTATAAATAAAAATAATAAATTAAAATGATTTTTTTTTTTTTTTTTTTTTTTTTTTTACTTGTTGCTATGGATAAAATAATCCTTTATTTGAATTAATTACTAATATTGTTTGAATTAACAGAATTACAATACTGATAAAATAGACCAAAAGTTGAGAGGTATACAGCAACCAATGGCCATTTGTGAAGATTTGGACACTTTTGCATTAGAAATTAAGATCTGATGAGTCCCCAAAAAATAAAGTCCCTCAAAGGAAAAAAAAAAAAAAAAAAAAAAAAAAGTTAAAACAACTTCATTTTTTCAGGGCTCATTGGATCTCCATTTCTAGTGTTAGAATTGAGTTCTTCCTAAATTTTTGGGAATGGTCATCAGTTTGAAGAATCCTGTTTTGCCTATATTAATAATTATTTACTAATTATAGTGTTTTTCTATGGATAATTTAATAATTTTTGAAGTGCTAAGATTAATACATGAAACACAGTAAAATATTACTCTATTGTACTACGTTAGATAACTGTATTGTTGAATTCCTTTTGACAAAATTGCAGGTGTACAGTAACTAACAGTGTCGCTGAGTAAAAATGATTTCTTGCTAAGAGATTTTCTATTTAAGAAATAAATTATATTTTTCACTGTGAAGAGAAATTCCATGAAACAAAGGAAAGACCTTCTGCAGAACAGTATTGAAAAGGAGTGATAGTTTTTCACATTTTCAGTATTTTAACAGAGTTTTGTCACTTCCAGAAATTTCTGTTTCTTACTGTCCCCTCTTACAGAGTTGTAAATCTTTAAAATTCTTAAGTTTTTTTTTTTTACTTTGATTTAATAAATATTGTATATCCTGGCATATCATGAGCATCACCAATTTGAAAATATAAAATTTTATTTCAAGCATTTACTGCTGTGTAATATACACCAAGTTTCCTGCATGAAAACAAATCTAGAAATACTAGCTTCTTTTCTCTAAAAATAAAATGTGTGAAAGTGACAGTGCTTCCAAAGATGATATTCATAAAAATATAAATGAGGATAAATACAATGAACTTTTCATGTTATATGATAAGAAAAATTAAGTTTGTTAGTAAATATGCGTTATAAGTTTCTTTATTTATATTGATATACAAGTATTATAAATTACCTCTAAAAATTTGAAATGCTTACTTATAATTTTATATCCGGTGTATAACATGCTGAAGTGATTTTTTAGAGTTAAAAGTGCATGTTATACACCAAGATATACCAGTAAATATAAAAGATTAGTTAATAAAAAACTCTGAAGAAAAATTGAATCTATGTTTCGGGCTGGACCTTCAACTCTCAAAAATCAGTGTTTATCTAATTATGGGTAAATTTTGTCCATTTCTCAAACTCTATTTAAGGTCAGGTTATTCTTGTTCAACCCCATCCCTTCTGGGAACAAAACTTCTATAACACTTAATGTTGCATATTGAGACAAAAAAAAAAAAAAAAAAAAAAAAAAAAAACATCAGGACATACAAATCCAGTAAAGCTTGTTAAGACAGAATTGCTAAAGACTGCAAAAAATTCTACTTTAGACAGATTTTTGTCTTAGCAGGTACAGTAAAACCTCCATAACGGACACTCCCGAATAGCGGACACCTCTATTTAACGGACAGTTTTCTAATCCCCACTCCCAAAACCAAAATTTTTGTATGTTTAACCTCTGAATAACGGACATTCTGAATAGCGGACACTATTTACGGCGATAAAGGATGAAGAATATTTTCTTATGGAGAAAAAAAAGTAAAAAGGCCACTAAATTTATCAGAGAATTTTGTTATCACAGATAAACGGGCTGGGGAAAATCCCCCTACATTATTCAGTGTTAAATTGTAGGGGTTGCCCAGGAGGGAGTATCTTTCAGAGCATTTAAATATCCCCTGGAAAATTTAGAGATTTTATGCTTTTAACAGTCAAAAAGTGCAATCCCCATCCCGTCCGAATTCTATAATGTATAATAATGTCACTTTGAAAAACAAATTACACGCAATCACAAGCAAAAGTTAACTTTTTTTTGTAACAGGTTTTTTTCATAAGAATGTAATAAACAATGGATAAAGGTGTGTACAATTTTATTTCAGTCCCACTGCTTAAAAAATAATTTTAATTTCTGATTAATCGTATAACAGAGGTTTTAGAACATATAAAAGTCAATCAATGAAATGTTAAGCATTTTTAGCGGTTTTTGAATCTCTGAGTTTTTCCCAATAGCGGACACCTCTGAATAGCGGACAACTTTTGCGTTCCCGAGGTGTCCGTTATTTAGAGGTTTTACTGTATAAACGCTTATTGCACAATAGCTCTACAGGATAGATCTTGGCTCTTTGACATTGAAAATCAGACCATCTACCAAAACTAGCTATGCCACAGTTGATACCTACCTACATGTGTATAGCCACATAACTATATTATTTTCTTAGAATAACTTCTGTAATGGAGATATTTGTCAATAATTGACTGTGATCATAATTGACATACAAAAACATTGCAATCTAGAAACTGTGGGCATATTAAGTATCAAAATTCAGTACAGAAATCATACTTAATATTGCTATTGGTATGAATATATTTAAGCATATTTTGTACATGTGCAAATATTTTGTTTTTCAAAATGGAAATGCATTATTTATTTACATTTCAACTTCATTCTTTTGTTAATGGCATGCTTACGTTGTTTATTTAAAAAAAAAAAAAGAAAAGAAAAAGAAGAAGAAAGAAATTAAACATAAATTATGTAATACTGTTTTAACTTTTATGCCTCGGCAGTACTTTAAAGTTCCATTTAAAGTACAGATTATTCCAGATTGTTAAAAAATTAATTTAATGCATCGATTAGTTGCAATTCATTTCAGAATGATAAAAATTTTATCTTGTTCTGAAAATAGTATTAATTGCACAGAACAGAAAATTTTTTATAACCAGGATTTCTTTTTTATTCCCATGTTTTTCAACTTTCTTGATGTTGAAAGATTGTAAGAGAAAAGCTTCAGTTAGGAAATATTTCTATTGTAAGAACATTACATTTGTACAGTTCCTAAATCTAATAAAACACTAAAAAATATATATTAAATAAAATTGCATGAAATCATTATAAATTAAAATTCAATTTATAAATTAGCAAGATTCTTCTAAAATTAACTAAATAATTGAGTAAGTCTTCTGATGTAGTTTCAGAACTGCATGAAAAATGTTTCAGAGGGTGAAATTTTCATAATTCAGGATGTAAAATGTTAACATATTCCAAATGCTGTTACAAAGCCACACCATTTAATAAGTGAAAAATGATGTTTAAATAAACAATTTGGAAAATGCATGACACATTTATGCATAATATCATTTTAGTAATTACCATCTATAGTTGGAAAAATATCTAAATTAATTTGTGCAATGCTGTATATGATCTATAGCTACTACATAGTATGCTAAAATTTAATTCCATTCAATAACACAATTGAAAATTGCATTTCAGAAATTTCCATCAATGTATGGTAAAAAAAGTTTTTGTTCAATTCTATATATCTATAGAATATATACACACCAAATAAGATGCAAAAATTTAATTACATTTAAAAACTCATGAAACAATTCAAAATGCTCTTCTAGCAATTATTGCTCATAGACAGTAGCAATCTTTATAGGCTTATCATAGCTGTCTGTCACTTTCAAATATATTATTAATTTATAAATCCTTTATCAGATCAATCATGATCTACAAGTCAGTTGTCTTAGGTTCAATCTGTGAAATTTATATGCAGAGACTTCAAATTTTTCTAAGCTCTACAGATTTGCAACGCAATAATGTTTGTCTGGAATGACATTATACATGCTGACTTGCAATTTATTAAAAAAAATTACAAATTTTTCAGAGTACCCAACGAAGTGTTGCCGTTCATCTTGCTCTACAGATTTGTTAGTCCCCAAAGCAAGAAAAGACGACTTGCCATCTAGGACAGAGATGATTGCTTAGCATTTTCTTCCAATAAAAGGAGATAAATACCCTAAACATATCATTGACATCTTTCAAATTCAATATTTAATGTTTTTGTATTGAATCTATTTTGGCTTACCTCCTCTCATTTCATCTATCTCCCCACCTTGCTTTTAGTATCAGATCTGTTAACTTTGCTGCCTTGCTTTATCTTTTTATTAAAAATAAATAAATCAGATGTGTAATTTTCTGATCTGGCATTCTTATATATTGTAATTATTTACATCCTATATAAGAAAAAAAATGTGACTGTCATGATCTCTCTCCCTCCCCTAAATGCAACTTCATCAATCATCAAAGTTCTTCAGAAAGCTTCAGTCATCCTGGGATCATCTCCCATTGCAATCTCAGAAGAAAAGGGAAAGAAAATGTGTTTTTTTACCCATTAATTAATAAACTCCACTTAGATAGTTCCTACTCCCTCCCTTTTAGGCACCCTGTAGGTACTGAAAAAACTTACTTTTAACACGCCAAATTTGTTTATGTGTGTGCCTTTAAATGAAACATGTTGAAAGTGTTAAAGAACATAACGATAGTCATAAAAAAGATAACTTTGCAGTTTTTTCCTCTGTATAATTTATCTCATCTTTTAAATGATGTGCTTTGTTTTTATTAATCTTTATTGCTGTAGTATTCAGTTGAGCTCCACCTACATTTTATGCGAAGTTTTTGAAAATGAAAATAAATTTAACTAAAGCATCTTTAATTGCACAGAAAATCTCCTCCTTCCCTTCCAAACAGAATTAGAAGTTTTATGATTAAGTTGATTATTTGTAAAACAGTAAAGTATTCATTTTTAAGGATTGTTTTATTTATTTCTAGGGCAGAAGGGAGCAGTTTTGAAACCTAACAGCATTGGAAGAAAAGTCAAAGAGCTATTTATGATTTTGTACTGGATTTAGTCTATGATTTTCGGGCAGCAATATTATTATATTTATATATTTATTTGTTCTGCATTCCATTTTTTAAAGAAGTTTTTTATATTTGTTTTAAATTCTTCAATTACTTTTTAAAATTTGTAAATAAATTCATCATCTGAACCACAAAAAAAGAAAAGTCTGAGCTCTATATTTCTGTTCAGTACTTGGATTGCATATATGTCATTGAATGTTACAAGACCATCATTGTTCTGTGCCATAGTCAATGTCTTGTGGTATGTGAATTAAAAAAATGTTTATCAGAAAATAGTGTTTTTACTTTTAAAAAAATCTTTATATTTTGTTTTAAAAAGTAATGTTAAGGGTGTATTTCGATCCAAACTGCCTTTTTTCCGATTTATTTTTAGATTCACTTTTCCTCTCAAATGTACCAAACTTTCAAATTCTCTTATTTAGAAACTACACAAGGTGCCGTAATCGTCGATTTTTTGATAAATGTAAAAAATGCTGTTAAATACGGCATTTTGGACCAAATTTTCCGAAGCGGGAGGTCTGCAAACGAAAAAAAAGGGCATCCTGAGAAAATAATTGCTTATAAATCAAATTCTAATTAATTCAGCAAAAGATTACTTCACACGGCATCTTCTACATCACTTCAAAAATCGCCCCAGCAAGTTTCATGTTTCTACTTTTAAAAATGAGTCTGAAAATGTATTGGAAAATTTCGAATTGTTGAAGGTGGCAAATCATTTTTTCGAATACACCCTTAATATAGATATATTAACATTACTTTTTAGCTCAATAAAATAAATTAAGGATAATTGTAGAAATGTCAGTTGATGGTTACTTTTAAGTCATGTAAAGTTCCTGTTTGTCAGATAATTGTAGAAAAAGCACCAGATTAGACTAATTAGGTATGTTGGAATATATCATTTCAGGGCATAAAAATAACATAGACAACAGGCGACACTAGTGTTGCCCAGGTCCCAGATATTGTCACCCAGTGACAGGTGATGGTGCCGGCAATTTTTATATATAAAACATGGGAATAACATAAGGCTGATTCATGACTCGGAGGTGATAAGAATGGCAACATTCATCATAGCAGTAAAATAAAACACAATAGCACGGTTATAAAATGCTGATTATTTTGCTATCCAAGTAGATGATTTTCAATGGCGGATCTAGTGGGGGGCGATCGCTCCCCCCCCCCTTGGGCCCATAAAGGTTTTCAAACTAACATGAGAAATCTTAATGGAATAGGTCTTGGGTTAAAGCTCAAGTCCGGCGCGACGCGGCCCGGGTTGGGCCGTGCCAATTCATGAATCATTCAATGGCTGATCTAAGGGGAGGAGGAGGAATGATGAAGGGGTGATTACCCACCCTAGGGTCAGGTTGGGTCAGGTCTGACTTTTAGAGCCGGGCCGTGTCCCGTTATTTATTTTTCTCCAATTTGCGTTGAGCCAGACCTCTTTTTCTTCAGTGTTGAATTCAGACACTTTCCTCCAGGAGGGACTTCAGTGGCTCCGAGGAGGGAATTGTAATTTTTTACCATTGAGTATTCAAAATTTCAAATTTTCCGGGGGGGGGGGATGTCCCCTCCGGGCCACCCCCTTAATTCAACACTGTATTTTCTTCCAGATCGAGTCCGGTCTAGAGTCATATTTCCTAAATGTCTGTATTAGAGATGAGACAGTGCTCGGATATGCACTTATTTTTTTTAAATGTATAAATTTTATTTATTAATGAATAGAAAATATTAGAAGAACTTCCTTTCCCCCTTACACATTACTTATTCCTTTTCAAATCACTATATTGACATTTTTATTAGAGTAAAGGAGAAACAGAACTTTTTTTTTTCTTTTTTCTATTTTAGTATTAGAATGCCAGTTTAAAAGTTAATTATTAGTCATTTCTACAAACTTTTTTTTGCCATTTCCGATGATGTTCCGGCAGATGCCAACGAAAAAGCGTAAATAGTGAATTTGTCTTTAGTTTGATTTTTGTTTGTAGCAGAGGTTATTTTGCAATAGGGTTGTTTATTATTATTATTATTATTTAGACATCTAAAGCGAAGAGAATATTTTCTTCAAATTTTAGTTACGGTTGGCGAATAATTTAGATTTCTATTGTACACAGGGTACATAGGTCGTAATCGCTTTTCATATGGCAATAATTTTAGTGATTGTCGCTTTTTTTGTTAATTCTGCTGATGCTCAGCAATTTACAAAGTCACTTTTAGTCGTAAGTAAATTTAATTTCCATATATTATTTCGATGGAAAGTAATTGAGCAGTGTTTCCTCTATTCTTATAAAAGCATTGGAATTTAAAATTTTTAATTTAATGTTATTATCTGGGTCAGTCCTATCCCAAAAGATTGTTATGAGAAATGAAATTGTTATAGTTTAAAATGTACACCTTTTATAGAAAATTGATAAATGTTGTTCGATTTGACAAATAATCGACAATAATTTCTAGAAGTTCCATGCATTTATTCATGAAACAAACTCCATTAATATCGGTAATATATTTTCTTATTAAAGGCGACAAATATGAGATTTTTTTATTGTAGAAAGTGCATTTTTATTTTATATTCAACTTTTGATAATATTAAATTTAAATTTTCATTTAAAAGTAACATTTCTATGTAAAATGTAGTTTAAAAATTATAATTTTTTTTGGAACATTAAAAAAATATATTACACATTTTTTTTTCTTTTACTGTATACTTTCGTTATCGGGCTGGGGCTTTGATGAAGCAAAATGTTTCGGGTTCGGGCGGGCTCGGATTTAAAATCGCCGAGCTTGGTTGGGACCTAGTTCTGAAAAAGAGCCTGAACTCATGTCTTGTCTGCACTGATCAAAATTTCCAGGTCGGGGCTCGGCCCTGAGTAAAAGCTAAACATTTGTCCTGTGTCCAACCCAGCCTGTATGATAAGCATTATTGGCCCAATCGTTATTCGTGCAATCCTTCACTCCGAGCCCTAAGGCTGGCATCTTATTTATTTATTATTCATAAAAAATATATTTACGTTGTACATTGTTTAGTAAAATCTTAAGAAATACATTTTTTAAAATTTACTTTTGTTCTTATTGTAGAGCTTTACTATTATGATTTATATTATAAGTGGAAATTAATCCGACCCACATGAAAAAAGAAGTCAACCGGACCCAAACACAACCCACAGAAGAAAGAATAAATAACCCAATACAGCCCCCCCCCCCAAAAAAAAAAAATAAAAAGAATTCAACCTGACCAGCAGTCAACCAGTAGTCAACTGGTCTGAAACCCAACAAGTAGCAAAAAAGTAGAAGTTAACCTGAGCCGCTGCAAAAAGTAGAAGTCAAACGGAGCCCAAATGCGAACCACAGAAAAAATATTAATTACTGCATGGTGTGAAAGGGTGGGGGGCGAACGGGGCGGTCGCCCTGGGTCTGGAAATTTAAAGGATGTCAAATTTATACTACCGTCATTTTTGGCCTGTCAAAAGAAAAGTTGTTTGGGTGGGGGGAGAGGACAAACTGAAACTTTATCCTTGCAGTTTTCCTTTTGCATGCCCCTGATTAATTAACACGACCAGCAGCAAAAAACTAGTCGTTGGGGACCACCGTAATACTTACCCATCATGGATATGTATATGAAAATAAAACATGTGAAACTATTTATACAATGCATTGCAATTCATAAACAAAACTTAAATATTGTTAATATACATAGTAATGCTATATTAAAGAACTGCTGATGTACCAATGTCGACAAATTATATAAAACGCCAAACTACTGAAATAGTACCGAACTGCGTAAAAGAAACATCCTTATAACTCCAAAAATAATAATTCTATTAACTAACAATTAACTGCGTCGGATTAAGCGTCTCATTTCCAATTAAAATATACTTTTGAATTTAAATTTGAATGAAATACAGGGTCATGAAAAATCGAAGAATGTGGAAAACAAGATTACAAATATCTCGACAACTAATAATCCGATCAACTTCGTTCTATATGCAAAATGTGTGTTATTTTATTGCCTTTTACATCCATTCACAAAAAAATTCGAAAAATTTTATATACCTTTCATCAGAACGAATTTTTCGAGAGTCCGAAAAAAATAGTTCCGGATAATCGAGGTTGCTGATATTAAATAGGGTTCGTCCCATTCTTACATACTAACTACATACAAAATTTCAAGTCTCTATCTCAATTTGTTCGGGAGATAGAGCGTTTACAGACAGACAGACTGACAGACAGACGGACAGACAGACAGATGGACGGCAAAAATTTTTTTCTAAAAATATGTTTTTTGGAATCTCCACTATCTAAAACGTGTAAATCCGTCAAAAAATTGTTTTCGATTTTCAAAACGATTGCAAGACTTACCCTATACTACGTATGATGGGTAAGTAATAGAAATCAACTGGACCCAAACCCGACCCGCTTGAAAAATAGAAGTCGACTGGACCCAAACCCAACCCACAGAGAATATAGAAGTTAACCAGACCCAAACCCGACCTGCAGTGAAAATATCGGCCCCGATCTGCGCATGAGATTCGAGCCTCCCAATTTTTAAAATCCCCCCCCCCTCCCCATAAATTGTAGGGTTTACATATTTACATGATTTAGTAAAAGGTATGTTATTTATTAACCGAAATATAATAGACATAACTAATAAGGTACAGAAGTTTATTAGTCATTCAATATTCTTATAATTTAGTTTTCTGTTTCACAGAAGAGGGAATTTATCAAACTTTTTTTGGGACAAAAGACCAAACCTATTGTTGTCCAGTGAAAATTTCTTAAAATATGCTCTGTACCATTTAGCAGTAGATCTGATTACAAAAGATTAACCAATGGGTATAAATATATACATACTAATGAACATTTGAACTAAATTGCAAACTAACATTTCAAAGCATTACTGCTGAAATGAATAAGTAATTTTTGTCTAACTTTATACTAGAAAGTTGAAGTATATGATATGGCAATAAAAAATACGCCCATTACAGAAAAATATTCTTCCTGTGGTGTTAATTTGTCCTAGTTTGTTGGAGTATATAGTAACTAAAAAGATTTCAGAAAATATTATTTTACATAGTTGCACATCAAAGGGTCGTTAATCTACTCACTGCAAGAGGATATTTAAAATTACACCATTTTATTGCCAGAAAAGCTGTTTTTTTAGAAGGATTTTGGTATGCATCTTGTATCAAAATAGTTGTGGGTTTATTTAAGAATACTTTAAATACTTTATAATATTCACTGAAACTGATTTTTACAAATAAAAATTATATAAAAGTTCAGGAAATATTTTGTTACATGAAGTTTTAGCAAACTTTTGCAACAAATGCTGATGTTTCATGTCAGACATGTCTATTTTATTAGGAAAATATATTTTGTTTAACACTTAAAGTAATAAAATACAGTTTAAAATGCACTGACAATTATTGACAATTGCAAATAAACTCAATAAGACAATGAATGTCATTAAGCAACCCCCTACCCCCCCAACCACACACACATACTCCTGAAGGATTATACATTTTCATTCAAAAGAATTCTGCATTCGATTTTATTTAACCTCTAACAGATGTGACAAATGATCACATATAACTACAATGAAGCAGTCTAAGAGACCATTCCATTTAAATAAGGCGTGATTAATTTATAAGGATGGGTTTTTTTGTACATGCCTGTTATAATTAAAATTTACCTATTCAAAAGTCCTTGGTGGCAATATTAAAGTTCCCAATGAAACAAAACTTTAGTAGTGTTTGTGGTTAAACTGGAACTTACGAATTATAAAAATTAATTTTATCGGATGAGGCAGTCTGAAAACTTTCTTTTACCTCATACATGTTAACACTTCTTGAAAAATGAAGCATTGTAGCATCACCGGTTAGGTGATTCACAATAAAATTTAATCAGCAACAATTTATGTCAAGTTCTAACTGAATCTGAAGTTTGAGAAAAATCTGTGTGTTAGTTTTTGAGATAGAATCATTGCAGAAATCTTAAATCTGGATAGAAGCATCACTTGTTGAGTGATTTACTCCAAACAAGGTTGTTAAAAACCCAGGTTTTTTCAGAAAAAACCCAACCCACTGTGTTTTTTCAGGGGGGTTTTTTGGGGGGTTTCCGGGTTTTTGAGGTTATGGGAGGTGGTTCAGAAAGCTTGAAAAAAAAAATGTACTTATTACTAAATTTAATGTAGCTAATTGATTACAAATATATATAAATCAATGACAGTAATCAAAATTATGCTTTGCTTTTAGATAAATTGATTAGTAATAATTTTAACAATAAAATTATCATTAAAGTACTTTACTAAAACTAGTATAGTAACTACATAATTAAAGTAGGATTCTCAGCATATATGGTATTTTGTTACGAGTTTTTATTGTTTAACATAGAATGGGTTATACATCAAAGTATTTTTTAATTGGGAAAATTTTTTTGTGTTAGTTACACATACTACAGAGATTAACTAACAATTATTTCTTTTAAAAATTATGGTTATAATTAGAACATTTCTTTTTTTTTTTCCTTGGGTGGAGGGTGGAGGTGATGGTTAAACTTTATGAGTGATGTACTGATATTAAGAAATATATTACAATATATTATATATGTAATATAAATACATTATATATGTAATTTAAAGTTGAAATTTTGAAAAAACCCTCTTGGGTTTTTTCAGAAAAAATCCACCCGAGTTTTTTGGGCTGGTCAAAATCATAACAACCCTGACTCCAAAAGCTACAGAATATTAATTATATTAGGGACTAATCAAAACTTTTTAAGAGTTTTTAAGAAGTTTTTTTTTTTCTGTTCATATAAAATTTTCTGATTTATAAACAAAAATGCAGCCAGTAACTAGGCAGCTGCTTGTAAATAGTACCAAATTTATTCCCAATCTTTATTTAAAAATTTAAAAAACTGGTTAATAAAAAAAAATTCATGCTCTGTCAGACCTGAAAAGAGAAAACACAATGTCTAACACGGCAGAAACATATCAACATGATTACAAAAAATGAAATTTTTATGAGCAGAAAATTGCACTTTTACAGGTTATCGCATTCAATCACAATGGCTCTCTAAGTTTGTCTCAGAACATCTTACTTGTCATATAAGGAATATTGCCTCCCATTTTCTCTCAATCTTTCATTTTTTGCTGGTGTCATTAAGTATTTTACTTTATGTTGTATTTATTTTGAGCATTAAAAGAATATATATATATATAATATTCTGCTCGAATCCATATTATTTAAATACTCTATCGAAGAGTTCATAATCCTGCCGCATTAACATATCAAGGCAAAGAGATCACTTCCTAAGGGATATTTCCCTCTTAAATCAGACAGAAGCACAGTACATTTTTTTAAGCACCTTTAACAGATTTCCATGTCAAGCAAAACATTTACACTAGTGACGAATCTTTAAAATTATAAGGTACCAAAAAAAAAAAAGGCTTGCGTTGTTGTCGTAGACATCCGCTCATTGCATTGTCTTTCACCAGGTAGCAAAAACATGAACACACACACATGAAACTAAAACTGATTAGGATTCCAAAGCCAATGTAAGCTGTCTTATATAGCTACATTGGGACAAGGGGGAGGGGATTTCACAACAAACTTCTAATTTGCCAATCAAATTTCCAATCTCACCTTTTACCAATGTAATTTAACCCGCCAACACAAAACTCAGTTTTCTTAGACGGCCGAATATGGTGCTGCTAGAATATCTTGTTCAAACAAAAACAATTGCAGGGGATGATGGGATATCGAACATTTGACAGAACAAATAATGAAATACTAGTTGCACATGTCGAAATTCGACAGAAGAGAATATGTTAGATAGGTATGCAACATTTGAAAATTATGAAAAAAAGAAAACTGTACTTAGAAGAAAAAGTCAATTTTATTTAGTTCTATCAATATTAAGTATCAAATCTATTTTGATATTGTTTCAACAATAGAATTTTTTTCCTTTTCCGTTTTTTAAAAATATTTTCTTATATACCACATTAGTTGTGCTACTTAGCAAAACTCGATTTTTGAAGCTGGAATTGAAACTTTAGCAAATTTCGTGATACTATCTAAAAATGCCATCACTTAAAAAAAATCAGTGACAATGTTATTTTTTACTATAATAGATGGCAATAATTCAACTTTATTTGAGTCTCCACTGAATTTCCCAATCATGCAAAAAAATTCCATTAGCTAGCTTAAGCAAAAAATCTAAAAATCCGGATTCATCTGGTCTTAATCACATATTTTTTATCAATTTAAATACTTTAAATCTTGATCTAAGAGTAGAAAACTTAGTGAAGTTTTGAGCTTTGATTTTGTCTTGAAGCATGTGGAATCACTGGTAGAACCTGTCTAAAATCACCTCCATGGAAAACTACTTTTCCTCCAAAAGGAATATTGTCATAGAGCCTCGCAGGAGTCGATCAGCAAACAATAATGCATATTCACTGGCCACGGGTGCTCATTCCCATGCAGACTTAATGTCAGATTCAGCCTTACACTCTTAAAATGTAAGAGTTGATTTAGCGTCTCAGGAAAGAGCTGTAATTTATTGGAACGTGAATGAGTTGCTTTTTTAAAGTTTTACTCATCTTGATTTAAATTACATTTTTAAAACTATTCATCTTGATTTAAATTGCTTACAAAAAACTCGCTACTCGAGTTGTTTCAACTCTTTTTCAAAAGCAGCCTTTCAAATGAATTCATTCGCGAGATGAATGAATTTCGTCCCCAGCTTGGGTTATTTTGTGGCTGCAGTTTTAAGAGAGTACTATTGATGTTTAGAGATCATTTAGAAGTATCATCTAGGTTTAAAGGTAACTTGTGCAACATAATTCTATGTAACTTGTATTATTCTCTATCCAGGGACATTAGATTTTCACAATCAACAGAATTACTTATTGGAATCCTATAAGAGTTATTACCCATTATTAAATTTTTTATAATGTGCCAAATTACCTTTGACTGTTTTGACTACTTGTAATCGAAGTTCACAATGATATGTATAAGTATTATATAGAAAATAGAATATTGAACAAAATAAGTAATTTCCATTTCTTAAAATTGGGATAGCACATCTTTCGACACAGATGTCACATACGCACCATGTAGTCGCAAGTTTTTTCCGCTGCAAATTTGGCGAAAACTTTGTTTTTGATTATTGCTATAAGTGTTAATACGATTTATTCTGATATTTATATTCATTATTATAGTTATGTTTATAATTTATAACTGTTTATTTATTGCTTCAATTGTTGTTTCATTTTTATATAAATTGTTGAAACAAAATAACCGGATTACCAAATGAGACGTAAAATCACCTTTTTGTGACAATCGCGCAAACCTGGTATATATATATATATGGCTTTATATATGGTATATATGGCATTTGTGTCCACCTTTCCATGATGAAAATGCAGAAATTTAAAAAATAAACAAACTAATATGAAAATAGATAAGAAAGATAAGGATTATGAAGAATGAATGAAAGATAATATATTACATTGCATCTAACTTCTTCAGCAAACATTTTTAATGCAATTTCCAAAGTTTGAAGCATTATTTAAGTTTAAATTTGCTTAATAAAGTTAATATGATATGTCAAAATACGAATTCAAAAATATTTGCACAACTCATTATTTCCTCGTTTAAACACTTGTTAACTGCACCATTGTTTAATGGACTGCAATTTCAGCAAAACATTTTTTATTATAATGGAAGCATGGGATTACTCAACTGCATAACAGACTCCCTAAATGTTTATAATACTAGCAAAAGCCATGCTTTGTTTGGATTCGCGAAGCATTATTTTATAAAACAGATATTTGAAAGTAACAATATTTTTTTTATTATTATTATTTTTGCATCTTTATTAAACAAAAACGTTATTTTATGTTTTGGCGCATTTTAATTTTTTACTTATGATGTAAAACTGGCATAAGATATTTTCGAAGCAAACTTTTACAAATTTTTTTTTAATTTTCAACTAAAAGCTCTTTTAAAGATGTTTTTACAATTTCAAGTAGCCACTGGTGTTTTTTAATTGTTTGAAATATGCATGTTTCCAATCTTTGTAATCAACATCCGATAATCTTTGATAGCTATTTTAGAATAATATATTTGAAGAAAGCTTGAAGAAAGTTACTTCTTCAAAATCCTATTTTCTGGAAAAAACATTTGAAATCTGCTTTCGTTGATACTATGAATTTTCAACTGTAAAACATTTTATTTTAATTTCTTCATTTTTATCCATGTTAGCGTATGAGAATTGCTGTAATTCTCTCCGCATGGGAGAACTGTTTACTTTCTGCGAATGGCAACTCAATTAATGGAATTACCTTTTAACGAAGCGCTCTCTGATTCTCGCAGTGACGTTTTCACGAATAATTATTGTTGTGTTTGCGAACTTATTAAAGTCTTATTTTTCTATAAAATCCTTCTGATTAATGAGTCGATATTATTTAGCCACAATACAACCTTCGCAAAAATATTTATAAAGAGCTTGAACCAACAACTTCACGCAGATCTTTTAATTTTTCATTTATATAACAAATTTAAGAATTAATTTTATTTGTTTACAATTATTTTGTTGCCAGTTTACAAAAAAAAAAAAAAAAAAAAAAAAAAAAAATCCATAATACAATTCTTTTAAAATGTTTAAGTGTCATCTGTGCAAACGATTTTGCGGGATAATGAAAACATGTTTTATTTAATAAATTAATCATGATTCTATCTATAATTATTTACTCCATGATTTAAACTTTTTTTTCTGAAAATATACGCGTTTCATTTTATATTTATTTGCTAAAATGCTTCCGTATTGGAAATGCATGTAAAAAAAATTAATTAAAATAATAATTTTTTTAACGTTTTACTGTAAAAAAAATTATATTTTGCAAATCTACAGATCATAATTTATTTTTGTGTTTAATTTGAAGTTAAAATATTGAATAGTTTTTTTTGTAAAGCGTACGACAAATTGTAATTTGAGTGGACTAGTAGAGGATTCGCTTCGCTCATCCTAACTATTCAATTGCAATAAATTTTTTATTGCTTTTGATTTTTTTTTTTTTTTTTTTCAATATGACATCATTTACGCTATCAGGAACATTCATTCTTCATGAAATAAAAGCACGATTTACACAGTTACTTAAATATTCTTTAGATTCATTAAATATTTATTATTAGGATGAGCGAAGCGAATCCTCTACTAGGCCACTCAAATGACATTTTGTCGTACACTTTACAAAAAAAACTATACAGTATTTTCACTTGAAATTAAACACAAATATAAATTATGATCTGTAGATTTGCAGTATATTATTTTTTTTTTACAGAAATACTTTTCAAAAAATTATTTTAATTAATTTATTTTACATGTTTTTCCATTGCGAACGCATTTTTTTCAAATAAAAAGTGAAACATGTACGTTTTCAGAAGAAAAACTTAAATCATGGGGTCAGTAATTATACCTAGAATCATCATTAAATAAATAAATAGAATATATTTTCATTATTCTGATAAAATATCTCAAAAACTGCTTTCAGATTTTCAAACTATGCTCATTCCTTTAACTATGTATAGTTTCATGATTTCTTTTATAAAATGTATAAAATACTTTTTTTTAGGAAAATTATAGCATATTTTTAATGAATTAAAATTTGTGAAAATTCTCTTATTAACATTCAATTATAAAAGTATTTTTCTGTGTTACGAATTCAAATACACAATTTATTCTTATTTTGTGAAATCATTTAAGCAGACGATATTTATGAATTTTAAAAGAATTACATTATGTTTTTGTGAAGTGGCAATAAAAGAATTGTAAACAAATAAAATTAATATTTTGTGTAATTCTACTTCGAAAATATTTTTATTTCTACCAGTCTTATATCATAAATAAACAATCTGAGGAAATTCTTAGTTATTTGGTTGAAATACATTTTAAAATTAAAATGCGCCGAAACATAAAATTACATTTTTGCTTAATAAAGATGCAAAAATAATTTTAACTAGTTGGATGTATCAATCCCAAAACTTTCTTCTATCTCATAAGTACATTTTAATATTTAAAAAAAACGTGGTTACCCCAAAGTTACCCACTATCGAATTTCCTCGAACATTTGACCTAGAATAATGAGATTCTGGTATCCGAAAAGCCTAAAACGCAAAATTTAATTAATATTCTGAGAAAATGAGCTTAGTAGTGCCTCATGTTGGGTAATTTATACTAAAACATAAATAGATGCTTATTAATTATAAGCATCTATTTATGTCAAGACCCAACAGAATCTGAATTTTGATGGAATTTCGTCCATTAGTTCTTGAGATATAGTTATAACAAAAAATTTGCAAAACGTAGCACAACACCACCATATCTTGGACAATTTATGTCAAAACGTAAAAAAGGGTCTAATTATGTTATGGTGTAAAAGAATCTGAAGTTTGATGAAATTCTGTGCATGAGTTCTTGAGATATAGCTAGTTTAAAAAAAACCGTGTAAAATATAGCACAGCAGCACCATCGATTGAAAGATTTATAACAAAACGTAATCATCTCGTAATTATGTTATATGTCATTTTGTAACAAAATCTGAAGTTTGATGAAATTCTGTGCGTTGGTTGTTGAGATATAGCTATCGGAAAAATCGTGCAATATGCAGCATAGCTGCACCACCTGTTGCAATGTTAATACGAAAATGTAATCAGCGTCTAATTATGTTATATATTCTAGTGTAACAGAATCTAAAATTTGATGAAGTTCTCTGCATTAGTTCTTGAGATATAGCTATCGCAAAAATCATGCAAAATGTAGCATAGCAGCGCCACCTATAGGGCAGTTCACACCAAAACCTTATCAGCGGCTATGTATCTCAAGGTATCGCGGAATCTGAAGTTTGGAGAAATTCTGTGCATTAGTTCTTGAGATATAGCTATCATGAAAATCATGAAAAACGTGGCATCACAGCGCCACCTGCTGGCCAATTTACACCGAAACTTTATCAGTGTCTATGTATATCAAGTGGTCACAGAATCTGAAGTTTGGTGAAATTCTATGCATTAGTTCTTGAGATATAGCAATCTTGAAAATCATAAAAAACGTAGTATAGTAGCGCCACCTGCAGGCCAATTTTCACCAAAAACCAATAGGCACTAATTCATATCAAGGTCTAACTGAATATAAAATTTTATCAAATTTCGAGCATTAGTTCTTGAGATAGAGCGCCCACAATTTTTTTGTCACATACAGACAGACAGACAGACAGACTCACAGACAGACATTTTCTAAAAATAGTCAAAACGTGTTCAGGACCTTCTAAAACGTATAAATCCGTCGAAAACCGGAAGTCGAAAATTTTCATGAATCCAATACTTTCTTCTTGTAAAGATAGAAGAAAGTAAAAATATATTGTTACTTTCAAATATTTACCTTATAGCATAATACTTCGCGAATCCAAACAAAGCATGGCTTTTGCAAGTAAATAAATGGAAATGATGTAATTTTTAGAAATATTTTCATTTGTGTATACCAACGACCTTTAAATAAATAGCGAATGTCCAATCTATTTAGATGCAGGAATGAAAGTCAGTGAATATGACGTCATCATTGCCAAATCAATAACAACACATATATTCATGGAGCAAGTTTATCCGGTTTCTAAATGGCATCATTTTTTCCACCAGAAACATTTCACTTTAGATATTACTTTTTATCATAAATTGTTTTCTGTTATTTTACATTCATAGAATATTTCATATTATCTCTGAGTAAATGATATGTGTATTGTATCACAATTAGTGCATAATTATACGCAAAAAAATTATTATGGTTACTTTTACAAAAATCATTATTTTTTTTCTTTTAAAAGCAATTTTTTTTTTTTAATTTCTTTTAAATTCACCGATGAAATTGTAGCTTCCATGAGCTTGTAAAAAATCTGTTTGTTGTTATGGTAACGAAAAGAAGGACAATATCTTTGTTATTAAAAAGAATAAAATTTGTCTATTTGTTGTTGATATGCAGAAAGCTTTTTATTTATTTTTATTTTACAAATAACTTAATATAGAGAAATTATTTCAATTATTTTTTGATATTACGTAAATAAAACTATCATAATACCGGCACATCACAAAATCAAGCTTATGATAAATGAAAAGTGATAAAGCAAAATAATTTTTTATTAAAGCGAGAAAATCTTAACCTTGTTGCCACTGTTTTGAAGAAATATCATAAAAAAGCTTTTAAAATTAAAAATAAAATATAAAAATGCAAATAAATTAAAAAATAGCTAGAATGGGCACATCTACAAATGAACAGCTTTCATTTAAAAAAATAATTATCAAAATCAGTCTAGTATAAAGCTCAGGGCTGATGACTAAAAAAACAGCCAGGTCTTTTAAATATATAGACTAGCTGCACCCGTCGAAACTCGACGGAAAAGAATATATATTAGGTATGATATATATCAATCTTACAAAGACAGTAAAATACTGCGCAAAATAAACAATTGCTACCTCTTAAAATAGGGATAAGATAGCTTTTCATGATGAAGATGTACAAACTTCAGAAAATAACAAAAAATAAGGGAAATAACTCATAAATTACTATGTTGGACTTAACTTCAGCTACAATTATTTTTTTAATGTGGTTTCTAAACCTTAAATGTTATTTAAATGCCAAATTATTTAGGAAGTTAATATTATACCCCCGAAGACGAATTCAGAAATATTTGCTTAGTTTATTTTTTCTTCGTTTAAACATCGCTTGATAATTGTACAATAATTATAATATCAATGAAACATTTTAATTATAATAGAAACAGGGACTTACTAAACTGCTTAACCAACCCACTACACATTTCCAGCACTCGCAATAAATTTAATTTATTTATTGGTTTGTATCCTCCATGAACTTGAAAAATTAATTTTATTGTTATGGCAACAACAAAAAGAAAGAAAAAAACCGATATATCTTATTAAAAAGAATAAAATTTTTGTATTTGTTGCTGAAATGCAGAATTTTTTTTTATTTTAAACAATAACTTAATACAATGAAATGATTTTAATTATTTTTTGATATTATGTAAGATAGAAATATAGTAATACCGGCATATCACAGGTTTTATTCTTTTTTTTCTAATATGACATCATTTACACCTTCAGAAATACTCATCTTTTCTTAAATAAAAGCGTGATTTATGCAGTTATTTAAGAATTCTTTATTTTTTCATAAAATATTCATTATAATTAAATAGAAATGGCGCAGTTTATAGAAATATTTTCATTTGAGCACACCATGGACATTCACATTAATAGAAGTTCACTTTATTTAGATGCAGGAATTAAAGTCGGTGAATATGACATCATCACTGACACAGCTATAACAATGTATATTATATTCATAGAACAAATTTATCTGGTTTCTGTATGACGACATTTTCTCCATCAACAAAATTTCGCTTTAGATAGTATATTTTATTAAAGTTTATCTTCTGTTATTTTACTTACATAATACTTAATAATATTACTCAGTAAATAATCTGTGCATTGCAGGGAATAACTATGAGCAGTCATTTTATTATGATTAAATTTAAGAAAAACCTTTATTTTATTTTATTTTTATTTATTTATTTATTTATTTATTTATTTTAAATGCGATTATACATTCACCGATGAGATCAATCTCCTGATTGGTGGAAAATAATGAAACAAAATAAATTTTGAGAAAAGTTTAATCTGTTGCCACTGTTTTGAAGAAATGTCATGAAAAAGCTTTTAAAATTAAAAATAAAATATAAAAATTGAAATAAATTAAAAATTAGCCAGAATGGGCACATCTACACATAAACAGCTTTCATTTAAAAAAATAATTATCAAAATCGGGACAGTAGAAAGCTCAGGGCTGATGTCCAAAAAAACGGCCAGGTGTTTTAAATATATAGATTATGCAACAGATACAATGAATTAAATAATGCGATTTTCTCTTTTAAGAAAAGAATTGTTTTGAAAGATTAATATTTTTTAGAATAAAATGAAATAAAAAAGGTTGACTTAAAGGTATGGAACTAAAAAAATGTTTAAATATTATAAAAAGAAAGGAAAAAGTTCAATGTTAAAAGAATTTGGAAGTAATTAACTTAGGATAAGGCAAAAAATTTTATTGTTACATATATATACAATAAAATATATGGCAACAGCTCGACTAATCAAAAACACATAGGAGTTCAAGCATAACATCTGCTGAATCACTTTTTTGATAATAATGTAAACGATTTCATAGACACTGATCAAAGTTTGTCACCTGAAATTTGCATTCCACAGTGATACTGAGAATAAAGAAGATTTTGATGAATTTTATTAACTGCTCTAAAACAAATGTGGCATGCAATAATATATCCAGTGCTGCGTTAAACTAGTTTTCAAGGTTTTTTTAACAAAAGAATAACTGTGGCATTATACTCGGTGTGTTGTTATTCCTGAAAAATACAATACATTATTTAGTAGGGATAAGGTAATTTATCTAAGCCAGATTTCTGTAACGCACGATATGTTGTGACTAAAATCAGAAAATTAAATCTTATTAGTTTAAAGAACACAAAATACTTTCATCATTTCTAGTTTGAGGATCTTTGATGCAAGGTAATACACAGATCAAAGTTATCTTTTTTGGTATGAACTACAAAACCTTCAGTCTTTTTAATTTAAAAACTTGATAAATTACAACTCTTGTGTTTTATTTTATTATAACAGTCCAAATATTGATGAAAATGTTTGATCTATTTTTATAACTATTTTATTATAAATAACCTATATTTACATGTAAAATACCTCCGAAATCAAATTGAATAAATTTTAAGTTTCGAATACACCAAAAAGTTCTTATTAGCTACAATTTTGAAAAAAAAAAAAATTGATATTCTATTTATCAAAAAATTAAAAACACCATTAAATTCGTAGATATATAAATAGTATAGTCGGCAAATATAATACATATGTTTATAAAAATGAGTTCATGAGTGTGTTGACTTGGTAAGGAAGGATAAGAAATGGACTTAAAATACTTTAAAAGTACTGTCTAGTCTACTTTGGCTTTGTTATCTAATTCCTGCCACTATTTACAACTATAATTTGAAATAATATTTTTCTATTTTTAGGTATTTTTGTCATATTATTCATACCTCTTTCTTAAAGTAAAAACGATCTTGAGATACATAGTGATGAGAATACAATAAATATTGAAAAGTATAATGTATATATCTTTCATTAAAAAACCTCGATGAGCTATATAGTCTACTAGCTGACCCGCCTGGCGTTGCCCGGGTCCGTATTAACAATATTAAACGAACTTGAAATTTGTATGATTTTATCATTAACTCGTTACATGCAGAAATGCATTGTCTGAAATATGTAGCCACTGACTGTGTGAAAAATCGGTTTTAAAAACAACTAATATTAAGCTCTAAAAATACTCAAAATGAGCAATGAAAAACGCGGGAGGGAATATGTATCCAACGATTGCATGATTTTCGTGTAAAAAAGTTGATATTTACCCGTAAAAATCACTGTTAAGTCACGTAACTAATTATTATTTTCACATGCAAATCCCAAGTGAAATATTTTGAATTTCAAACTAATTATATCACTCTTAAATCCGACTATACCATGAAGGAAATCGATACACGATGGTAGCTAAAAGGTTGGTATATAGTACTATAATTTCACAGCTATTTAACAAAAGTGTTATTTTTAATCAAAACTTGCGTATAGGTTCACTCTGTGTATAAATTCCTAACCTTAAACTTTTGTACCGTAACCAGAATTGTCTGTAACCTAACAGCGACTTAACAGTACCCTACCGTAAATTAAATATAACAGAAATGTAACCTAGCCTAAATGTATTCACCTTATTGTAACATATCCTTATTCTAACCATAACTTAAATGCAATATAACTTAACTTATTTAACCTAAATAATATAATAGAAAAAAACCATTTTAAAAAATTACTATTTCTTCGTAAAATATGCTTCAGCTGTAATTCGTTTCTTTCAATTCGTTTTATTAATACAAAATTCCTTCCTCGTGCTTTCGTTTGAGACATTAAAATTTCAGCGATAAATGGTTTAATATTGCAAACCACGGAGTAAGACACTTCTTATTCCGTGTTGTAAACCTTTTTTCGGTTTAATTCGCCTCCACCTATCTTTTTCTCCATGGTGTACAGCAGCTGTGATTAAAAAAAAAATCCTCATTTAAACTGACACTTTGCCAGTCTATGAATTTTAAAGGTCTGTCCCAGCTTTTTTAATTATTTCTGCGAAAATTTCATGCAACCAATCAACCATAAAAAAATGAAATGGAAAAAAAGCGAAAAAAGGCGATTTTTTATGAGAGTGAGCTTTGGAATTTAATTAATTACTCAGTTAATAAATAGAATTTTGAAATTCTGAGCTTCAGGTGCATCAGGAGAGACATTAGGCTACTCTCAAAAAAATTGTGAGCTTCGTACGTGCTGTAGATTTTGCTAGCCATCGCAGACACACACACAGACAGACAGAGCGTTTTGTTCTTTTATTAGTATAGATACTCATATCACAAAGTAGTAACATTTGTGTTGTCTGCAAAACTACCAAATCGATTTCAAAACTCATGGCGCCAAATTGAAGATGACAGTCCCTGCTCCAACATGGCTATATTTTAAATTGGTGCATAAAAATAAAATACATTATGCTTTTAGCATCCCCAACCGCTTCGTACGTGCTGTAGATTTTGCTAGCCATCGCAGACACACAGACACACACACAGACAGAGCGTTTTGTTCTTTTATTAGTATAGATACTCATATCACAAAGTAGTAACATTTGTGTTGTCTGCAAAACTACCAAATCGATTTCAAAACTCATGGCGCCAAATTGAAGATGACAGTCCCTGCTCCAACATGGCTATATTTTAAATTGGTGCATAAAAATAAAATACATTATGCTTTTAGCATCCCCCCCCCCCCCGCAAAACTTCTAAAATTCCTGAGCAGTGCTTATTACATAATTGTGGATTGTAAAGTAATTCATCTCTGTCATTAAATGATTTCACACCAAGAAACAAAATAGCTATCTGAAATAAATTTAATGAAAAACACCATTCAGGTACAACATGGTGTAAAAATGTATTTTGACAAATTCCTCATAAGTACCAAAACCCCTTGATCAGATCTTTAGAAACTACAAATATACATAAATGGGAAGGGAGCTAGTACCCCATAATTTAGCTGAATAGAGTTTAGAAAAATAAATAAATAAGAGTAACATATAATATAGTCTGTGAGCTCAGTGTCATCAGATTAACTAGATACTTTTATTTTTATTTATTTTTCAGGGCAATTACAACCCCTTCTTTGAAGATCAATGCATTTTAAATTCACAAAATGTTAAGTGTACTCCATAAAATCACAAAACCATTAGCCGCAATATATACAATAAAAAAACAAGTTTAATTTTCAATGATTAATGGATACTATACAAGCAATGGATGAGTGTGACATCTCTAAACAAAAGCTTATCAAAATACAGTATATAACTATTATTTCCTTCGGTGGTTATTTGGTGATCTGCGATGATGTTTCCTGAAAAGAAAAGAGTATATTTGTTAAATAACTATAGATTTTAGGGATGGAACGAATAGTGATTTGGCCGAATAGCCGAATACCGAATATTCGGCCAAATTTTAGGCCGAATACCGAATATTCGGCGGCCGAATATCAACTTTTTTTTCCAATAGAGAAAATAAATTTTGATTATATATCATTTAAAAAATAGGAGCTCAATAATAATTATTACTCTTAAATGTGCTTTTAAATGTATTTTTAAGTTTGAAACATTTATTTTAACACAAAAAAATTATGAAATTGCATTATATTCTTTTATCTTAATGTACATCAAATTGATTTTCAGTAAGTCAGGATGGTAAGATATTTTCATTAAAATATGAAGAATGTACTTCACTTTTACTATCAAATGATACTTTTACCCTTTCTTGCATCCAAAATTAATAATATTCTTAATCTCTCTCTCTCAGAACTTATGAGGAGATATTTTCTGAAATAACCTTTAATGAAGTAAATTTGATCATTTAGAGAATGAGCCTGCTCTGAAATCAATGGCCAAGCTTTAAATTACAAATTACGTTAAAGCAAAAGGTTATGCTTAAAGTAGAATGCATATGGTAACAAAATCTTTGACATTTGAATTGGTGCATACAATATTCAACTTTAATATTCCACTTATTCAACAAGCATTAAAAGGATAAATAGAAATTGATAACAACATGAATGAAGGAATATGTAAATTAAAAATATATACATAATAATGTTACATATTTAAGTCAGTAATTATCCAAATAATTATTTAAAATTGAAAACTATAGAATAAAAAAAAAGATATTGTTCAGTATTTAGAATTTATGTTTAAATACTTATAAAATGATCTTCATAAAGCTAGTTGTGACATCTAATGCGTATCTAATTTGCCACCAGTTCTGTTTTCAGATGTACCATTGTAGTATTTGGAATAGTGTTATTTGATATCTAATTTTAAAAATGAATCAGTGTTAATAAACCTAGTGAATTAATTTTTTAATTTCTTACTTTACGGAAATAAGTTAAAAATTTCATAAGAGCTATTTTTATATGTGCATGGAATTTGCAGACATTAATAAATATTGAAATGTTTTAAAATAAGGCAGTTTTTTTTTTTTTTTTTTTTTTTTTTTTTTAAATAAGTGTTTTATATCTTGAATTGTAATATATCATTCTCTAATGAAGACATTTCCCATACAATTAAATCTCCAACTTGGGCAGCATTTTCTAAAATATCACTCACTTTTATAGGAAATACAGAAAGGCTGTGTATTTTTTAGCAATCGAATAACTGTATATTTTGTAAGTAAGAATGAGAATGACTTCATGAATGAAGTAGCCAATTCGGATTAGAGAAAAAAAACGTAAGAAATGAAACTCTTTAAATCCTAAGTTTATTTGGCAAGATATCTTTCACTATTCGGCGAGATTTTACCAATATTCGGCCAGATATCTCTAAATATTCGGCTACAGGTATTCGGCCGAAGTATTCGGTCAACAAGCCTTCAATATTCGGCCAACCGAATATTCGGCAAAAGGGCCGAATAGGCCGAATACCGAATAGTGGCCGAATATTTGTCCCATCCCTAATAGATTTAATTTAACTGTTGCAAAAGAAATTATTAGTGAAAATTATTAATATTCTAACATATACATTTTATTTATTTATTTTTAAATGCACAGAGGACATCACATGATACTTTTTGTAACAGCACTATAAAACTGTTTCATCATTCGCAAATTACACTATGTTACAAATTTATTCTAATGATTTACCTTACATATTACTAATAAAGTAACAAAAATAAGCAAAGATAAAATTATATATGCTAACAAATATTTAGCAACTTAATATAATTTTTTTTTAAGTACATACCTATTATAATTTCATTTTCAATTTTAAAAATTGTAATTAAAATCAATAATTTGTTATTTGTATGTTTAAATATTTTAACAGCTTGATATATTTTGTGTAATATTTTAATCATCTTGATGCTAATAAAGAAACATGGCTTTTACTAAATTTAAATGGCTAATAGCATAATATTATCTGTTGATACTTGTAATTGATATGTATTTTAACTTTTAACTAGAGATGGGACGAATATTCTGCCACTATTCGGTATTCGGCCTATTCGGCCCTTTTGCCGAATATTCGGTTGCCCGAATATTGAAGGCTTGTTGACCGAATGCTTTGGCCGAATACCTGTGGCCGAATATTTAGAGATATTGCGCCGAATATTACTAAAATCTCGCCGAATAGTGAAAGATGTCTTGCGAAAAAAATTTTGGATTTAAAGAATTTCGTTTCTTGCAATATTTTTTTTTTCTTTAATTCAAATTGGCTACTTTCTGGCACATTCATGAAGTCATTTTCATTCTTATTTATAAAATACACAGTTATTCAGATACTAAAAAATATACAGCCTTTCTATATTTCCTATAAAAGTTAGTGATATTTTTAAAAATGATGTCCAAATTAGAGATTCAATTTTATGGGAAATGTCTTCATTAGAGAATGATAAATTAAAACTCAAAGTATAAAAACACTTATAGAAAAAAAAAATTAGAAAAACACTGCCTTATTCTAAAACACTCAAATATTTATTAACGTTTGCAAATTCCATGCACATATAAAAAGGCTTTTATGAAATTCATAACTTATTTTCTATGAAGTAAGAAATGAAAAATTTCATTAACTAGGTGTATTAACGAAGATTCAAGAAGATACATTTTCAAGATTTCATATCAAATATTGCTATTCCAAGTACAACCGTACATCTGAAAACAGAACTGATGTTAAATTAGATACTCACTAGATGACACAACTTGTTTATGAAGATGGTTTTATAAATATTTAAAAATAAATTCTAAATATTTAGCAAAATAATTATTTTATTCTATTGTTTTCACATTTAAATAATTATTTGCATAATTACTTACTTTAATATGTAATATTATTACATATATATTTTTAATCTACATCTTCCTTCTTTCAAGTTGTTATCAATTTCGGTTTATCCTTTTAATGCTCACTGCATAAGCAGAATTTTGAAGTTGAATATTGTATGCGTCAATTAAAATGCCAAAGATTTTGTGTACATATGCATTCTAATTTAAGTATACCTTTTGCTTTAACGTAATTTGTAATTTAAACTTGGAAACTGATTTCAGAACAGTCTCATTCTAACCAATTTCTTCATCATTAGGGACAAAAGTTCTCATTGATAAAATATACTTCATTATAGGTTGTTTACGAAAATATCTCCTTGTTAGTTCTGAGAGAGAGAGAGAAACAAACTAAGAATATTACTGATTTTGGATGC
Organism: Maratus speculifer; assembly: GCA_964019185.1. Taxonomy (NCBI): domain Eukaryota; kingdom Metazoa; phylum Arthropoda; class Arachnida; order Araneae; family Salticidae; genus Maratus; species Maratus speculifer. The sequence continues at coordinate 309,476,810 of OZ025289.1, forward strand.
AAGAAAGGGTAAAAGTATCATTTGATAGTAAAAGTGAAGTACATTCTTCATATTTTAATGAAAATATCTTACCATTGTGACTTACTGAAAATCCATGTACATTAAGATACATTGATGTACATTAAGATAAGAGAATATAATGCAATTTCATAATTTTTTTGTGTTAAAATAAGTTTTTCAAATTTAAAAATACATTTAAAAGTACATTTAAGTGTAGTAATGATTAATGAGCTCCTATTTTTTAAATTATATGTAATCAAAAGTTATTTTCTTTATCGGAAAACAAATTTTGGTATTCGGCCGCCGAATATTCGGTATTCGGCCTAAAATTTGGCCGAATATTCGGTATTCGGCTATTCGGCCAAATCACTATTCGTCCCATCCCTACTTTTAACTAATATTAAAACTCATTAATACCATTGTCAAAAGTACTTTATTCTTTATTTTGAAAACTTATTTCAACACGGGAATTTATATTTTAAACTTAAACTATTTGTCACTACTATTCTGTCATACTTTTATCCTTTCTTACATTTAAAGTGAATGATCCCATCATAATGCTTAAACAGTAGAACCCCAATAATCCGGATTGGTTTTTTTTATTTCGGTTTTTTAAGTTTGAGAAGCGATTGGCGAAAAAGTTTTTTTTTTTTTTTTTTAATAGTCAGAATATGACGATGCAACAAGTTAATGTTATGGAAATTAGCCAATCACTTCTCAAACTTGAAAAAAAAAAAAAAAAAAAAACTAATCTGGATTATCGGGGTTCTACTGTACTTCCTCATAATCAATTATGCCTACGGAAACAGCATTTGGTCAAGTAAATTTTATTGCTAGGAGTTTGTATGTTAAAATTCACTCATAAGTCATTCATTTCAATTCATAATTTATATAAAATATTAAATGAGTTACATATTTTCAATTTTATTATCATATTTCCATGTGTAAGCCAACACTTTTTGGAACTTTTCTTATCTCCAAAATGATGAAGTCTGTTTATACATGAGTCTAAGAAAATTTTCTAATTTGTTAAAAATAAAAAGGATTGAAAATGTAAACAAGTTGGAAATTGCACGTGAACATAGCAAATGAGGTGCGTTCGTACGATAACGAAGTTTTAAAAATATTCAGATCTTGCTGATATAGTAGAGCGTACTTCGGATACAGTATAGTAGTCAAAAACTTTGTGTTTCTGTAAATATGCAGGAAGTAATTTTTATTACACCTCAGAAACCTATATCTTATTCATAAAACGTGAAATAGTTGAATATAATTAAAACACGTCCCAAACAATGTCTCCCCGTATAGCATTATGCAGGGGAATACTTTTGTGTGGCCCTGTAATTTAATAATAAAAATTCTTTGCATCACAGATTGTATAGAATGCATATTTTAGTATATATTTCATAGATTCATGCCAATTCTATTATGTTCAGATGAGCGTAACATCATAAAAATGCATTTGAATCTTTTTTCCCATTGACCGTAATGTAATGGAATACCTTTGATTGTCCCTGTAAATGATCTATGCATCCGACTTTCATATCATTTGAAATGACTCGATAAAATTACGTAATAATTATATGTTTTAACTTTCAAACGATTAAAATGCATTTGAAATTTTTTTTTCCCATTGACCGTAATGTAACGGAATCCTTTTGATTGTCCCTGTAATTGATCTATCCATCCGATTTTCATAACATTTGAAATTACTCGACAAAATTACGCAATAATTATATGTTTTAACTTTCAAACGATTAAAATGCATTTGAATTTTTTTTTCCCCATTGACCGTAATGTAACGGAATCCTTTTGATTGTCCCTGTAATTGATCTACCATCCGATTTTCATAAAATTTGAAATGACTCGACAAAATTATGTTATAATTATGTATTTTAAATTTCAAACGATTCCGTTGGGTAGTTTTTGCGTTGTTATATGCGGACGGACAGACAGACAGACGGACGGACTGAGCGACAACAATAGGTGCTACGTATTTACATAATTACGAACGCACCTAAAAACATAAAAAAGACTTCAACATTTTTTGAAAGATTGGGAGATCATTTCTTATGACGATTCAAGTAAAGCTTCTTTCTCCATTCAGATACAGCAACAGAGTCAGCTTTTTTCAAATTACAGCCATTTGTCGCAACTGCATCAGCAGATAATTTCTATTCAGTGAATTCAGATAATATCCATTTGAATGGAGCCTGTTTTTAAATGATTCCTTTAGAAAAATTTCAGTATTTTGGTCAACGAAGATCTTCAGGAACCACCAATAATTTTAAAGAGTACGTTTTTTTCTATTAGGTATGCAAAAAAAAGTGCTAAATTTTCATTTGCTGAATTTTACATTGCATTTGTTTAACATTAGATTCTTTACAGGTTTCAATTTTGGACAACTTTTTACTCAAACATTGTATACTCAGCTTATACATGAAAATATATGGTAATTAAAGTTGCAATGCTTATTTAAAGATACAATGTTTAAACAGGTGTAACATAAAAACTTATTTATGTAACATTTTTTGCACTTGAACAACCTATCAATATACAGGGTGTTTATAAAGTCCCGGACCCATTTTGATATTTAATAACTCATAAAATAATAAAGATAGATTAAAATTAATAACATAAATGGTTAGATGGACTCAAAAAGTTTCTTGACCCTTGTCAATGAACTTCCATGTGTATCCCCTTTGTCCCACGGAGAATATCAAGTCGGTAGTCAATTTCATGCCAGGTAGCGGCAAGCATGTCGGCATCCACAGAGGCTATTGCAGTTGTAATTCTGGCTTTTAAATCATCAATGTTCAACACTCTCCTCCTGTAAACATTGTCCTTTACAAATCCCCAAAGGAAAAAAGCCAACGGCATTAAATGAGGCGATCAGGTGAAAGCCAGAATTACAACCACAATAGCCTCTGTGGATGCTGACATGCTTGCCGCTACATGGAGTGAAATTGACTGTTGAATTGATATTCTCCGTGCAACGAAGGGGGCACACGTGGAAGTTCGTTGACAAGGGTCATGGAACTTTTTGAGTCTATCTAACCATTTATGTTATTAATTTCAATCTATCTTTATTATTTTATGAGTTATTAAACATCAAAATGGGTATGGGACTTTATAAACACCCTGTGAGTTGAACTGAATTAGTGATTAGATATTTTTAATATATTGAAATAAAACTCAGCAATATTTTGTATTGCATACATTTAGAGCTGCTTTTAAATAAAACTTAATGGCAATATTGCTGAATAGTGGGAAAGTGTTTGACAAATTAACAAAGCCACTTTTATAAGTGGATGAATTTTGCCAACATAAGAGTCACTCTGATCAAATCTTAGGAATGTTCAAAATGATTCTCTTCAAGACAAATACACTTTTGTAAGCAAATTTTCCAAAGATTTAATGCCTCTAGCCATCTATTTTTTGGAATAGATGAAAAACATTCTTTTATAGCTTTACCAATCTCATCTTTGGAATGAAAATGTTGTCTCAAACTTCCTGTTTGTCATTAACAGTATGTCTTTTTTTTTTTTCTCCTTAAGGCTCCACACTAGGCACAGAAAAAGACCAGGATGATAATGTAAAGTCTATGGGAGCGTTCTTTTCAAATATCTCGCTCAAATTTTAATATTTTTACAGGATTTTTTTTTTTTTTTTTTTTTTTTTTTTTTGTATAGGATAGCTGAGAACGATTCACAACTGGCCTAGTTTATTTCTCAGTTTTGGTTTCAGATTAAAAAAATTATTTTAACTTTTAAAATTGGTTCTGAAATTAAAACTATCGTAATATAAAAAATATGTAAGCAAAATCAAAAAAGTAAAAACTAGGCCGGTTGTGGATCCTCCTAAACTATCTTGTGCAAAAAAAAATCATGTAAAAATAATAAAATTTGAGCGAGATATTTTAAAAGAACGCTTCCATAGACTTTACATTATCATCTGGGTCTTTTTCTGTGACTAGTGTGGGGCCTTAAGGAAAAAAACAGCCTAGGCCTGTAAGGTATAAGTTATTATTTGAATGATTTACTGGAACAAGCTATAAGAAAAAGTTATTCGATTACCTTACACCTCATTAATTTTATTTTGAAAAAAAAAAGTAATTTTTCCTATTTAAGAACAATTATTAAACATCTCTATGAACATTTCAAACAATCAAAACAAACATAAAAAAAGAAATATACATTCAAACAGGTTAAAAAAAATTTAAATTTTAAAGTAAAGATATTACATTTTTAAATTATTAAAAAATATTTTCTTTTCTTTTTGAGAAAAAAAATTACACATTTAAAAGCACATTTTCTTATAAAAAATGTAAATGAGAAAGTATAAGAAAGTAAAAAACATTTTATGAAAAACAAACATAGAAGTCAGTTGCAGATAGAAGTTGGAATTCATAAGACATCTAAACCAAGATTTGCAGTGCAAGATAAAATCAGAAAGGGTTAAAGATTAAAGATATTTTAATATCTTACTTTTTAGTTGGACCTTTTACAAAAGCCCAGTCCACACTTATTTGCTGACCAAGCATATCACTTCCATTTAAATTTTCTAAAGCTGATTGAGCTTCTTTGTAAGTTTCATATTCTACAAGAGCATAACCCTAAAAAAAGATATTTTATGAATGAATGGCATTTCAACAATAAATAAATAATTTTATTGCATGCAATCTATAAATTGAAAGCAAAATATTAACAGTATTATTAATTTATATTACTAACTATAATAAAAACATTGTGGAAAAAAAAAGACTGAAAATTTGAAAATTTAAAATTAAACAGATACATTTTATTCTACAATTTTCAAAAACCATTGAGATATTTTGACTTTAGGTCAATAGAAAGTAATAAAACTACTATTTATTTATTTATTTATTTATTTATTTATTTTTTTTTGGGGGGGGGGGGGTTATTGTTTACATTTTAAAATGGATTCATTTAGCTTTTTTTTTTTTTTTTTTTTTTTTTTTTTTGCTGTTATGTTGTCATATGCCTTTTTTTATCTTGCTACGGTTTTGCCTCAAAAACATTTAGGGGTTTAGCCAAATAATGACAGCTAAAAAAATATGCTGTATCATTCCTATTTTATTGCTCAACATTTTGTAAATCTACTGCTCAGCTCATCGCACAAAAAAAAAAAAAAAAAAAAAATATATACTGTGTCAGCAACTCACTTCAACATTTGTCCCGTCATTTCTGAGTGAGCATATTAAAACTCTGTCAGGCTCTGTCTTTGTTAGGCAAAGATACTCGCGAACGAATTTTAAACCTATGGATAAGTTATTTGCTAATATTTCATTTGTATTTTTTTTTTTTTTTTTTTTTTTAACCTTTGGATAGCTAAAATTCATTTCTACATTGCATTTTTTTTTTCTTTTTCAGTTTTGATTATAGATATTTTTAAAAGTTACTTTCACTTTCAAAACCAGTTCTGAAAATGAAAGTGTCATTATAAAAAAAGTACAAAAATTGCTACCACAGCAATCCCTTCCGGCAGAATATTTTCAAACTGATGGTTATAGCCAAATACATACACAAAAAATTTGGTTCAATTATTTGCATAACTTCAAATGTTTATTGCTGGTACAATAATAAAAATGATACAGACATTGCTATTACAGTGCCCCTTTCCCACAGAATGTTTTTCAATTGAAGGAGTCCTATTGGATATAGCAAAAAACATACACAAAAAATCTGGTTTAATTCTATGCAAAACGTCAAATACTTTTTGACAGTACTATAATAAAAACAGCACAGACATTACTATTACACTGTCCCATTTCAGCAGATTTTTTCAAATTTAGGAAGGACCTGCTGGCCATAGCCAAAAATGTACAGAATTCTACAGATAACTTGATACCCTTTTTGATAGCACACTAAGAAAAATTACACAAAAATTGGTGTTGCAGTATCCCCTTCCAGCAGGATATTTCTAAACTAATGCAAGACTTGCTTGCTATAGCCAAATACATACACAAAAAATTTGGTTCAATTTTATGCATAACTTCATATTCTTTTCGATGTAAAATGATATTACATGGATACAAGGACAGATGAATGGACAGACAGACATTTGTATAAACATATTGTTTGGTAATATCAATGTTGAAGATGCAAAATTGTAAAAATTCTCATTTTCACCAGTATTTATTTATCTATTTATTTTTCATATGTCAATTTTGATCCCATATACTTAAATGAAGTAAATAAGCTAGCATAAAAACTAGCTCTGCATTAAATGAGATTTGAATCCTGCATTTGCCAGTTTCTATGATATTCCCATCATTAAATAAAGTTAAGCAAATTTTCTTAGCAACTGCAATAGAACAGTCATGTTTTTTACTTTTATCTAAAGCAAAAGCAACAGATTTTAACATTTGTAACAAGTATTTAATTTCTTTATAAATCATGATATCTATTTACAATTTTAACAAATGTTATGTCCTTAATATTATTTCCATTATTTTCAATTATCTGCAAATAACAGGGTTGATTTTTCGTGAAAAATTCTTTTAAATTAAAATAAAATTTATTTTTTAATTAAAATTATTCACAATCTTTCATTTGTTATCTATCCTGAATAATAAAACGCGTATAAGCAATTTAGTACTACTAAAAAAGTCTCAGATTATGTCATAAAATGAGTTCATGCCAGTTGTTGCCAATTTCTGCTGGTTAAAACTGGTTATTAGCACTTTCTGCCACTGGCACGGCAGAAACCATTTTCTGCCGGCAAAAACCCAGCCCTGATACCAGTCAGTATTGAATATCTATAAACAACAGTTTAATCAGATACAATTTTTCAAACAATTAACGTAACTTAAAAAATACTGGATTAAAGTGAAATTTACTTTCAAAAAACCCGTTCTTCTGTCAAGGTTTAAATGTAGATTTTTAATATCACCGTGTTCAGAAAACTTTTCATATATATCATCTTCTGAAGCTTCTTCATGTACACCAGTTATGAATAAAATCCAACCTTCAATAGCTGAAAATAAAAATTATAACTAAGTAAATGATTATATTAATTATAAAATTACTGATATTACTATTATTACATAAAAAGAAATCAAATTCCAGTCCTAACATTTTCAGAATCTATAAGCAGGGATCATTTTAGGTAAGAATTGGGTTTTTTAAAGAACCCTTCATAGAATTTTTCATTTCAAAACAGTACCACTCACAAAAAATTTTATCTCAAAGGAAGACACTTCAGAAATGTTTTCACTTTAAAACAGGACTCTTCCTAAAATTCTCTGCCTTAAAAATAGACCTTTCACAAAAATTTTCTTTGTCCAAAGTGGACATTCTGCAATTTTAATCATTTAAAAGTAAAATCCAACCAGTCACTTTTACATAGATAAAGAAAATATATGTATCTTAAATACATATTATTTTATAAATGTTTAAACAAAAACTTGAATATAACAACCATTTCAAATTCACAAAATTATCACTAGATTTTTTACAAATATAAAACTCTTTTTACAATTTCATAAAAACAGAATCCTGAGGTAAAAGTCTGGACAAACACCTGTATAAGCAGAGAAGTAGTTCTAAAGTATGAGATGTGTAGGAATTAGATTTTGATAAATTGGTTATGGTTTTACTAGTTAGCTGTGTTCCTGCTTTTGTAGCTTATAAAAAAATATGAAAATCTAAAATGGTGAACTAAAAGTTTAAATGGTGAACTTAAACATGTAAACCGCTCATATTAAATGAGTTTAACTGTGTATATACATCAACATTTCGACGGGGGGATAATTTTGAAGATGATAATCCTAATTAGGGATGCAACGGATATCCGGCTGATTTTTCAATATCCGAAATATCATTGGATATCCGAATCACAATCACTGTATATCCGACTTCTTTATCGGATATCCGGCAGAATGCAACAAACCAAATATATATTAATAACAGTAATCGTTTGATCCCAAACAATGCGAAAAACTTTTGTTTATAATGCAAAAAATGAAATATTATTATAAGTTCCCTATCGATGAATAAAAGGTAACTCTCAAAAGTTTAATGAATTGCCAGCTTTCCAACTATTTATATTTAAACTCTGTAACAAATTTAAAAGTTTATGTTTACATCTTTTAGAAAATTGTATCTACTTTTGTAAAACAAAATTTGAAACCGGATATCCGGTATCCGATATACGGCAAAATCAGTATCCGGTGCATCCCTAATCCTAATCAGTGAAAATATATCAAAATTTTCTGTATTTGCTTTCTTCTAGATAATTCCCATATGCAGCTTCTTTCTTTTTATAATGGAAGCTACTTATCATAGTTTTTATTCAAGTAAATACTAGGTTGAAAGAAACGTTACGGAACTGTTTTTCCTTTGAATTACAATAGCTTACAACACATAAAATTTAACATTTATATCAAGAGATACAAGAGATCATATATAATTTCTATTTTCTTTACTTTTTTATGTAAAATTTATTTTTAATTTATAGTAACAAAAAAAAAAAAAAAAAAAAAAAAAAAAAAGATGCCATAACAGGAAGAGAAGGTATCACTGAACTGTGACAAACAATAACATAGACAAAGAGAGAACTAAAAAAAAAAAAAAAAATACCAAATTTGTATGACAAAATTAATAATGGAGGACTTTTAACGATTCAAAAAAAAGGAAGTAGATGAGGAGAGAATAACTTTTAGACTGAATTTTCAATACTGCCACAAAACTATTTTTTATATAGTTAATGTTAATTCTAAGCCATTTTAGTAGGGCACAGCATTCGGTGGCTTTTTAAAAATTTCTTTTATGCAAATGGCGGTTCTTCTAAACCCTTCCGATGCGTAGCATCAGAACTTTACTTTTAATATTTCCTATATGCCCCGTGGCAATTCAATTGATCTTGAAAAAATATGGCAAATCCTAGAGGATTTTAAACAAACCAGTTCAAAATATTTTTGGTGAATAAGGTACAAGTGTACCCTTTATGAAAAAAAAAGCTTTATTTTTAAAATAGTTTTTTTTTTTTTTTTTTTTTTTTAATTATTATCCCTTTTTTAGAATAATAGTGTTCCCTATTTGAAAAATTTCCCCTCAGCAGCTGTTTTTTCTAGAAACAACATCAATAGTACAGATGAGTCTTTAAAATCTAATGTATGCAAACCAAGGATAATCTGATTACTAGATATTGAACAAAAGAACAAATAATATAAATGAATATGTTCAACTTATTACAAAGAAAACTAATAATAAAAAGTACTTTCGGCATGTGCCAGGGGAAAAAAGTAGCTTTCATATTCCTTTTCTTTTTTAAATATAATTTATTTTACTCAAACACACAAAGCTAAAATTAATGGAACTCAATTAGATGATTCAATAAAAATCAGTTATATTAGTTTTAAATATGGGGGTTTAAACTGGTCTTAACCATCTTGTTCAAAATCCTTTTTGAACATTTCGCCCACTGAAATTCACTATTCAATTTATTTACTGCTAATCAAATGAGTTTTATTAGCATATGCTAAAACTAAGTTACCATTTGTTAAAAATGTCATAAATAACATAACACCAGCAAACATGAAAAACAGACATAAACAAGTTGGAAATTGCACATCAAGCCTAGCAAATGATGTGCATTTGTACAATATAGAAGTTTTAAAAATATTCAGATTTTAGTGCAATAGTGTACTACTGTACTACGGAAAAAATACAGTAGTTGAAACATTTGTGTGTCCCTGTAAATACTTTCTGATTTCTATTATACAGAAAGTAACTTGTAGTAAACATAAGCAACATATATCAATTAATAAAATGTGAAGTATTTTAACATAATTAAAACTCAAAAATGTTTAACTCTAAATCATTATATAATTAAGTACTTTTATGTGGCCCTGTAAATTAATAACAAATATTCTTCGCACCACAGATTGAAAGAATATAACATCATTAAAATTCATTTGAAACTATTTTTTCCCCATTGGTTGTAATGTAAAGGAATACTTTTGATTGTCCTTGTAGTTAAACTATATATCCAATTTTTTTTTATAAAATTTGAAATGAATCGACAAAATTATACATCTATATAATTCAAACTTTAAATAATTCGATTTGAAATGGTAGGATAGTTTTTGCTCTGTTATATGCGGACAGACAGATAAACTGAACGATGACTTTAGGTGCTATATATTCACATAATTACAAACACACCTAAACTGAACAAAGAATTTTGTAGTTCTGCAGTTACGGTTAAAAATAGAAGCCAGGAGTTGCAGCTAAAAAAATATAAAAGTTTGGTATCATTACAGTAATAACAATTTTAATTCCAGACCACTATTATATTGTTTGCTTTAATTTTAAGATTTATATATTTTTAACTGCAACTCATGTTTTATGATTTTTTGCAAGTGGTTTACATTTTTACAAATGCATGGTCCATTTTTAAATTTCTAACTTTCTTATTGTATTACACAGGCATATTTTGCTCATTAACTTGTCTGTGTATTATTTTCTAAACTGCTTGCCACTTTAATTAGTAATTAAGTTACTTTTAATTGTAAAGAAAAATTAATTATCAAAATTAAGACTACTTTTAATAGTTTTGACCATTTCTGATCAATTTTGGACGGTTAAAACCATTTTTATCCAGTGTCCAGGACAAATTGATTTTTGAACAGTTAAAATTACCCAGATAAAAATTCCTTATGTTTAGGTTTTAAAATTTAGCAAATTCTAAGAAGTTAAAACACTATGAACCTGTTAAAGAACATTGGCCTTAACTTATAATAATAATAAAGCAATGTTGGCTTTGCTAGTTAACATTTAAAAGCTTTAGACAATAGGATAAAATTTCTTACATCTCTGTGGACCTGGTTCATCTGTTCCATCATGATCCATAGCTTCATAATCCTGAAGATCCTCTCTTGCAGTTCCATCTACATAAAAAGTAACAAGAAAAATCATGTGTTAAGCATAAATTATGAAATACTTTCCAACACTTACAGAAATCTTTAACAAAACTTTGTTATTTAGGAAAATAAAGTTACTGTCTAAAGCCAAATATGTATTTAAATACTTTTGAAAGCCCTTTATTTGATATGCCAGTTGATATATATACTATATAATGGGGAAATGGTACTACGTGGTTATCCCGTCAACCAAAAAATTATTGCCAAACTATAAGATTAAATGCCAATAATGGATGATCGTGAATGTTACATACAATGACATTAAATATGATCTAAGTATTTAAAACATCATTAAGGAATTTTTATTTTGACTTTTTATTTCTATTTTTATTAATAATTCATCTAATTATATGTTTTTTCATTATTTAAAATATGTATAATTTGGCTATTAGTTTGGCTATTTGTATAATTTGGCGAAATTGGTCGATAGGATAACCAAGTAGTACCGGGGAAATCTAGAAAAGCAGGTTGAAATTTCTATTTCAGCAATTTATACTAATAGATGGAAACATACTTGAATAATTTTGTCTAACCTCATAGTTTATTAGTACCTTTATTACATGTCAGTATGTAGCTAAAATTTATTTTAAACTAAAACATTCTTAAAATTACAGAAGTCACATTTTCAGAAATTATCATTCATAGGCTTCCATGTATCCAATCTTTTGCGTGGCCCTGTATAGAATTTTATCGATCTTCTACAAGCATTTCTAAGTAAACTGAATGCAGTTCAACATAAAAATGTACAACTTATTTAAAAAACACCTTTAAGTAATTTATGCTCATATTCAGTAACATTTGAGAGCTCTTTTGTGTTTATAAAATATAACATTTATACACCCATATAATATGCACAGAAACTTAAAAGTATGTATTATGATTAAAATGCATTTCACCCATCCATCAGCAATCATTGGATGCATATACAGTACCGGAAAGAATATACAATATGAAATCTTTTGCTTGTCCCTGTAAATGCTTTGTATCATATATGATTATATTAAGCTTCAATGACATATCAAATTTATTAGTCATAAAATAGTTTAATTAAAATATTTGACACACAGTTTCTCCCAGGGTTGGCATGATTTAAATCAACTGATTTTTTTAAAAAAATCACTTGATTTAAATCAATTTTTTTGCAATATCACATGAATGCACATATCAAAGGAAAATTTTGGGTAAAATTTAGAAAATGTATTAGATGAAGACAGAATTACAAACTTTAAAGCAAGATATGAACAAGCTATTAATGGCTATCATTTTGCTGAGGTTTTATTAAATCCCCCTGTTTTAAATCGAAATGAAATTTTGCTTAGTGTAGAGGAAAATAATGAAGGTTTGGCATTCATTAAAGAAAATTGTCCAAATCTTCTCACCACTGTAGAACATTTTCAAGCAAAAATGGCCTATTCCAAAAAATACCATTGATTGAGAAAAAAGTTCCTGATATTATGATTGGTGGAAGTCCTTTTATGTAATGGGAGGTAAAGAGAGAACCAGCGATATTGACATTGAATTTATTTATCAATTTACAACAGCCATGGCTTCATCTGCTGGAGTAGAAAGACAATTTTCTTCTTTTGGACTAGTTCATTCAAAACTTCGTAATAAATTAGAAATTGACAACGCTTCTAAATTAGTGTTTTTGTTCAAACAATTAAATCCCTGATTTATCCTATTTGCTTAAAAATAATGAATTAACTGTGATTTTTATCCCTTAATAAATAGCTTGCATTAAATGAATATAGTAGACTCCCTCAAATCCGCACTTTTAAAATCCACAACTCTCTAAAATCTGCACATAATTTATGGATGTAAACAATGAAAAATTCAGTTTAGAAAATTTGACTTTTTTAGCTTTATATCAATTCCATATATATTTTTTAATTTGTAATTTTTATTAATGTTATTGAATTCATGTTTTTTTTTAAGAAGAAAAAATAATTCATTTCTGGAAAAAATAAAGATATTGCTGATATCATTGGTAATCACAATTTTACCAAATATATTTATGTATTTATCAAGCTCTTTTAGTGATTAAGTTTGGCTAAACCTGAAATAAAGCTTCATTATTTTATGATCCTGATGTGAATTAGTAATGTACCTTTATGAAGCAAATTTCATTGAATAATTTAGGAAAAACACAATATTTATAATGAATACTTAATTGTACATTTTTGATTATTAACTTGATCTTTGCTTTTAGTGTTTTAATCATTTTAAAAATTATTTAAATTTTTATTATTTTAGTTTATTACTTATTTTAATAGTTTAGTATATTGAAAGCATTCATTATACTTTTGATTCCATTTTTAATTACATTCAAATTACCTTAAACAATATAAACAAAGCAATCAGCAGAAATTTGCAAAGTTCTAAAATCCACACAACCTCTGGTCCCAAGCTGTGGGATTTGAGGGAGTCTACTGTATTTAATTTGTTTTCTTATTTTTACCATTTTCTATTCATTTATATTTAAATTTATTTCTTATTTTAATTTGCACAATTCAATTACAAAATAATAGAATGGCTTTAGATTAAAGCCTGGATGTTTAATTTTCAGTACCAATCAGTAACTAGTATATAAGTATTTTCTTAACTATATAATTATTTCTTATGTTATTTTTATGAATTACAAATATTATTTATTCTTTTTTAGTTATTTAGTATAAAAAACTGCTCCATGTATTGTAAAAACATAAAAACACAACAATTAAAAATAGGATTCTAAAAAAATCAAATAAATCTGATTTAAATAAAAAAATCTGATTTAAATCAAATAAATCCGATTTTTTTTATTTTTTTTAAAAAATCATGATTTTTTTCCAACCCTGGTTTCTCCCCCATTTTTTAACATTATGTAATGTAACTCCTTTTGAGCAGCCTTTAGCCCAAATAGCTTTTTTTCATTGCATACTTTTCAAAATGCATATTTTAGTGCACTTCGTAAGTGTATATAAATTTTAATATGTTAGACAGGTTGTAACATTTTTAAAATTCATTTGAAACAATTTTTTTCCATAGGCCATAATGTAATGGCAAACTTTTGACTGTCCCTGTAAATTATCTAATCATGCTAGAAACTTCATTTGAAACAGGGTTGTGCTAAAGGTAAACGTCAATAATGTCCAAAAATTGTAGGTCAATCTAAGTATATTTACTGGAGTTAGTAGAGTGCAGACAAGCCAAAATCATAAATACTTTTCAACTTTGTTGGAAAGTGTTAAAAATCACAATTTAGGCCTAAATTATTACAAATTAAAGTCTGATGAGCATCTGTTTTATAAAGAAAATGCCGGTATGTTTGGAATGTTATATCTCTGGAAAGCAACAACATTTGAAAATTCTTTTGTAATAAATTGTTAGAATAACACTGCCTGCTTAATAAAATTTACTTGTTTCCATGGGACATTGTTAATTTACATTGTTATGTTGCCATAAAATGCAATAAAATTACATTTTTGTCTGTTTTTCACACTCATTATCTCATTTAAACAATAGTACCCCAAACTTTTTCTTATAGATTATGAAAGTATACTTATTAGGAGAAGCTAAATAATAAAGAACTTTACCGAGATATTGCTGCTGTTAGCAGATATAATCCGTTAAATATTTAAAAGTTTCAAAATCTGCAAAACTTCAATTACTTATATCTCAAAAAAGGTCACAGCTGAATAGAACAAAATATATCACTTAAAGGTGAACATATGTACAAAAACATGGAAAAGAAAAATAACTGAGGCCTCATGAAATATTTTGAAAAAAAAAAAAAAAAAAAAAAAAGACAAAATTTACCAAAAAAGCAATGTCACTTCTCCCCTATAAGGAAATGAAACATTCCATTTCTTTTAAGAAATGGAAAGGAAATGGGATGTTTCAATGTCTATTAGGGAAAAAGTATTGTAATTTTGTCAATTTTTTTTCAAAAAATATCATGAGGCCCCAATTATTTTTCTTTTCCATGTTTTTGTACATATGTTCACCTACTATGTGATATATTTAGTTCTATTTAACTGTGATGCTTTTCACAGATATAAGTAATTGAAGTTTTGCGATTTTGATATTTTCGAATATTTAACAGATTATATCTGCTAACAGCAGCAATATCTTGGTAAAGTTCTTTATTATTTAGCTTCTTCTATTAGTATACTTCCATATTCTATAAGGAAAAGTTTGGGGAGTGCAAAATATTGATAAAAACATAATTTTGATTGCATTTTGTGATGACATATTAACAATGCCCCACGGAAACAAGTAAATTTTAATAAGCAGGCAGTGTTATTCTAACAGTTTATTACAAAAGAATTTTGGTATTTTGGAATATTGTTGCTTTCCAGAGATATAGCACTCCAAACTTACTGGCATCTCACTTTTCATGAAAAATGGTGTTCACAACCTTCAACTTCGACATTTTATTCTGGGAAGGAAATAAAACTTTCTGGACTTCAAAATTGCACATTGTATTTACTAAATACCATCTACTTCAGCATAAAAAAATATCAAGCCAATTAAAAAATACTATTAACATGTCAATTTTTTGTCTGAAATTCAAAATAATGTCTCTTAAGTACATTTTGGTGCAAATTTAAGAAAAAATGCTACTTTGGCACAGTGCACAGCATTTGATACCCTGTCTTTATTCATCCTATGTAAGGCATCTAAACAACAACACACTACCTTTTTCTTTACAATCATCCGAAATAAAAATTAAAAACACTGAGGAAGAGGAAAAATGACTTTCATGAACAGGCAGAAAGAAAATCTGAACCAGTCCTGTTCCCTTGAAGGAGGAAAAATCCTTCTATCCTATTTGTCTTCTCATTGCCAGATACTTAGAGGTATTTCTCAAAACTTACCCTCACTGTCGAATGAGATAACTCTGTCGTCCCAGTTTCCTCTGCTGTGAAAATCAATACGTTTCCATTTAGAACAGAAATTCACCTCTGAATTTTGCCTGATATTAAGAAAAATTTGTTGTCTATTAAAAGTGGAGTTCCAATTAAGAGGGAGGCTACTGTACAACAACTTCATTCACATTTTGTCTGTCCTGAGCAATTTATTATTTGTATAAAATTTGACATTAACTTACTTTCTTTTTTTCAAGTAGCTTTTTTTAGCACAAAGTAGGTAACTTATTTAATTTCTGTCAAAAGCTGAATTAAATTTAATCAATGACTAATAAACACCATTCAAATGTTTACATTATTTAATGCAAACTTTAGTTAGTGATGAAAAACAGAAAAAGGATTCCCTTTTATTTAGAAATTCACTGTATATAATATTTTGTAAGCAAGCTTTTTTTTTTTTTTTTTTTTTTTTTTTTTTTTTTTTTTTTTTTTTTTTTTTAACAATAAACTGTTTTACTAAATATAAAAATTTTAATACTTACCAAATCCTCTTCCTTTCCTCTTTCTTGCTTTTTCTTTTAGCTTTTGAACGCTATCTGAAATTTAAAAGTGCAAAAATATAAATATGTAAAATGTGACAATGAAATTTAAAAATGAAATTTTCAATAAACTTTTATTATTTCTAATTCAGCTTATAAAATTAACGAAATAATTTCAAAACATCAAAACCATTCTGGTGAGAGAACAAAAAATAAATCTTTTAAATATAGAATCCATACGTTGACCTAAAATTATTACTATTATTAGAAATAGCCTTATTTATAGCTGAAACTAAATTATGTATGTCAAACTGACTATGTTGCATCCTACATACACCTACATGCATTCTCATTTTAGTGCATAAATGTGTTTTTGCACCAGGGCTCGAAAAATCTATTGCCCGACATGCCCGGGGCATGTAAAATTATCGATTGGGCATGTATTATTTTTATCAACATGCCCGAACGGGCATGTATTTTTGAAAGTACCACATTTAAATTTAAATAGGTTGGCATAAGCTAAATCATGAAGAAGAATGATCAAACTTCGTAAATTAATGGACGCCTTACGAAAAGTAGACATTTTATTTACAATGCAATCGGTCAGCGCCGGAATACGACTGAGCTTTCGTCAAAACAAGTGAAAATAGAAGAGGAGCATAGCCTTTGCTGCGCACATCCGTTGTGCGTACACACCTTTTCTCCGATGGAACGGCAGAGAAAGACTCTCCGCTAGCCGCTACCGCATTGGCTGCCAGGATAGAACGTCACTCACGTAACTAAGAGCCGTGATCACCGATGTACCAGTGATTCTTTAATAACGGTTTTCAAAAGTTATGGAGCAACATATTTACCCGCGCAGCAATGGCGGCTCGCATAATGTACACCATTGACGAATGTAACAGTAATTTATAATATAATAAAAAAATGTGTAATAAATTCCATGATGTAAATTTTATTTATTAAATGAGAATTATTTAATAAAGAAATCTTTAATCATACGAGTTTGATATTTCCTTCAATAAAAAATATTTGGTATGTATTTTTATGATTTTATGGACTATGATATATAAAAAATACCAGCTTTAAAGTTACAATCATAAAACTTAGAAGTACAAAAAAGTAGGGCATGTAAATTTTTTATTCGGGCATCTATTTTTCCCTACCACATGCCCGACTGGGCATGTAATTTTTTTTAAATTTTTCTAGCCCTGTTTTGCACATGTGTAAGCTTTTTCGTTCCCTGAGCATAAAAAATTTGAATTTTTTATTAGAGTGAGTTGTGCTTTGTAATTAATATCTTGGAAACTAATTAAAAAAATTTTAATGAGCTCCAGACACAGCATGAGAGACTTTGGTCTAACTTCACAAAAAAAATTGAGCCTCATATGTATCATAGATTTTGCTAGCCATTACACACACTAGAAGTCTGCATCTACATGGACCGAAATTTCCAGGCACGAGCCATAGAAAAAAAAAAAAAAAAAAAAAAAAAAAAAAATCGGTTTGGATCGGCCCTTTATTAAAGTTAATATTTCAGCCCAACCTGATATAATAGGTAAAAACAAGGCCTGAACTCAGCCCAGTCTGGAAAAAAAAGTTAACATTTTAGCCTGAGTGAATTTCTACAGAACATTGATCTTTAATCTTATGGAAGAGTTGTGACAAAAAAACTAATCTTAGTCTTTTTTTTTTTTTTTTTTTTTTTCATGTTTATATTCTCCATTTATGCAGAAGGCTGCCATAGGCTGCAATATTTATGCTTTTAATGAACTTCCGTTTGTTGTATGAAAATATTTCAGTTATCATTAGTTCTATTAAATCCATGTTCCATGTAATGGAGACCTTTAGATGGTAAAAGTAAAATTTTCTCAGACGAAATCATATTAGAAAGAAAAAAAATACATTTCTTTTTTAGCAGGTGTAAATGTTTAAACTCCTTGGTCCGGCAACGTAAGACGTCTTACCGTGAGAGAAATACCCCTTGAGTGCAGAGGTGGTAATACTCCTTACCAAGGCATTCGACCCTCTTTTTGAGCGAAGCGTCATTACTCAGCTGTCAGTTTCTCCTCTCCCCGTGAAAATTTCCCTCCCACATTAAACGGAGAGGTCAGTTTTTATAATTGACGATTCTTTGGAGAAGAAAAACAAGTATTTTGGCAAAAGTTTCTTTTTCCAGGGGAAATTTTAAAATTGCGAAATCTTTATTATGGCTCTCGGGTTGGGTTTTTGCCGGCAGAAAGTGGTTTCTGTTGTGCCAGTGGCAGAAAGTGGTTATAACCGGTTTTAACCAGCAGAAACTGGCATAAAGACATTCTGTGACATAATCTCTGATTTTTTTTTAATAATATTAAATTTATTAAGTAGTTCATCCTTAAATAATTAGTACTTAAATAATTCAGAATAAATATATGCACACAAATAAAATATTGTGGATAGTTTTAATTAAAAAAAAAATTTGATTTTTGAAAAATTGAGAAATGTAACAGATATTTTTATTTTTTATTTATTTATTTATTTATTTATTTATTTTTTTACATATGCATATGTAATTTATGGTTAAACAATTATTTTATACAACTCAATATTTTATACTCAACAAATTAAGAAATAATCTGGGGGCAGAAAGATTAGCAAAATTAGTCCTATGTTATGGAATGCTTCGTGGAAAAAATACTAATAGTATATTTGAGTGGTAATTTGTTTCTTCAATATTGTAAAATAATTGTACAAGATATTTCATTAAATTTTCTTTGTCTATGTTATTTTTTATGCTTCAATTATTTACTTATATATTTTCACAAGAAATTGCATTATGTTTTTTATTTAAAAATCAGGGTTGGAAAAAAACCAGGGTTTTTTTTGAAAAAAACCAAAAAAACCGGGTTTTTTTGGTTTAAACCAGGTTTTTTTAAAAACATCCATTCTTATGGCATATACATGCATATTTACTGATAAAAACAAAAATTATTGGTTTATAAGCAGTATAATTTCATTTAAAATAATTTAAATTTAATAATTATAGTGAATTTATGCTGAAAATTGAAAAAAATCATTTTTCAATTTAAATAGTTTTGGCAAACAGTCTTATGTTGAAAATTTTAACTGTTCTACATAATGAACCATTGATGCCCTGTAAATCTTTATAAACAATCTTTTGTTTACTAATAATAAATGTTTGGATGTAGTTTGATAAATATTCTTTTCCACAATTATTCAAATAATAAATTACAAATACTACTTAGGATTTTTTCTTTCTGAGTGACATTTTGAAGTTAATATTTTTAGTCATTAGATTTAGCAGAGGGGAAAAAATTATTATTAAAATGCTATAACTAGCAACCAGTCTTTGCTTTTAATTCTTCAAGATAATCTCCCAAAAGAAAAATTTATTTTACAGTTTGTGCAAAATCTTAAAAGGTCATTGTGTTATATTATTAACTGCATTAAATATTCTGCATTATTAAAAAAAATAAAATATTTTATACTAAATATTGAATCTATTTTATCTTTGATCAATTCACATGTTTGAAGTTTTTTCTTTAGAGCAATAGATATGTTCACCAATGTGCACTGATTTGAATTCTATGCATAAAAAAATGACATAAGCCCAATATATACCTAATGCTTATTGCTGAAAAAATGTGTTAAAAGTAGAAATTTTTTATATTCAGTAATCTGAAACTCATAAATTACAGAGAAAGAATGAAAATGTCATTAGATTTCTTCTAAAAAACGATATACATTATTTATATCTAATAATCTGAAACTCGTAAATTATAAAGAAAAAAAGAAAATGTCATTAGATTTCTTCTAAAAAACAAATTGCTTTTTTTTTTTTTTTTTTTTTAATAGAAAAAACCAATTGGTTTAATCCTATGCATAAAAAAAGACCTAAAGCCACTATATATAACACTTATTACTGAAATAAAGTGTTAAAAGTAGAAATTATTTATGTCCAATAATCTGAAACACGTAAATTATAAAAAAAAAAGAAAATGTCATTAGATTTCTTCTAAAAAAACCAATTGGTTTTTTTGAGAAAAAAACCATTTGGTTTAAACCGTGGTTTAAACCATGGTTAAAACCAATTGGTTTAAACCATGCCAACCCTGTTAAAAATAATCTGAAAAGTAATTTGTTATTAAATCAGAAATTTTTGTAAATTTATTTTTAAAAGAAATAGAAATTCAACTGTAAACAATAATATTAATAATTAAACTTGTACAGTATCAGGTTATTGTTGTGAAAGTTTCTGTTTTTCAAGTGAATGAAAATTAGGGCTGGCAAGTTTCTGCCGGGGTGGTTAAAACCAGTGGTTAAAACCGGTAAAAACTGGCATGGCAGAAACCAGTTTCTGCCAGTAAATGGCAAAAACTGGCAGAAACTAAGAAATAATACTAATAAATGCAATTATTCATAATTAAAAGATGTATTTAATATGTAAAGAATTTAGTTAAGAAATCAAAATAAATATTATGAATGTTATTCAAAGTAGCAAAATTTTTTAAAGGATCATATAAACATACTTTGTTAATATAATAATTTTTTGTCACTTAAAAAACATAAATTTTCATAATGGTAATCTGATGCTGTATAAGTTTAACTATTGATATTACTGTTTACGGTTATTTAAAAAAAAAAAAAAAAAAAAAAAAAAAAAAAAAATTACGAAAATTTCTATAATCTTTTAACATTATAACTTAAAAATTATCTACAACTACATACAAATAGAAATGGTTTTTGTAAAAGCATATAAGTAAATAATTGTAGAAAAAAAGTAATAGAAAAAAAATGGATTAATTTTTTTATACTGTTATTTCAAAATATTGAAAGAACAAATTTGTTTTGTGGAAAAATTAATAATATATTAAGAACATTCCATACTATAGTATTAAATTTGCTAATCTTTCTTAACGTAACAGCTTTTTAATTTGTTCTGAATGAAAAAAAAGTTAGAAAATATTCTTTCAAGACCAGCATTACTTGCTGGTAGATGATGTAAATTTTAAAAAATTTTCATTTTCACCGTCATTTGTTTCTAAAAGCGGCCACACATAGAAGGCAAGACATTTTCTAGAACTTCCTTGGTGAAATATGTTTCTGAAAAAAGATTATTTTCTTGCTCTTTCTTTATGTTTAAATATCAATTTTGATCCCAAATATTTAGGATGAAGTAAATAAGCTAGCATAAAAGTTAACGCTGCAATAAATGAGAAACTATCAAATTTTAATACAAATTTTTTTATATTTTAATTTAAACTATTTACAATATTTTTTTTTTTGCAATTTATCCTGAATAAAATGTATATAAGCAATTTAATACTACTTAAAAAAATCTCAGATTATGTCATGAAATTAGTTTATGCCACTTTCTGCCACTGGCAGGGCAGAAACTATTTTCTGCCGGCAAAAACCCAGCCCTGGCTCCCTAGCTGTGAACCAATCAATGGTGCTAAATGGTTTTGCAGATGCGTCTTCCAAGGCTTATGGCACAGTGATATACATGCAAACATCTAATTCTAGTGAAACCATCAGTCACTTATTATGTAGTAAATCCCGCGTGTGTCCAACCAAAGTAATAACAGTGCCACTTCTCGAACTGTCAGCATGTCTTCTTCTGGCTAAACTCACTAACAAGGTCTTAAATCCATTAGACAAACAGGTAGCTTCAGTCAATTTGTTTTCTGATTCAACTATTGCTTTAGCTTGGATAGACACTGCTCCTCATCTCCTGAAAACGTTTGTGGGAAACCGTGTTGTGCAAATTAAGGAACAAACTAATAAAGGAAGGTCTCCATTGGGGGCATACTCAGAATTTTTTGAAAAAAATACGAATTAAACTACTCATGTAGGTAATAAAGGATCAGTGAAAATTAGCGGCGGAATTACATTATTAGATATGTAAAAAAATAAAACAGTTTGGAATAATTGGCGTGAAAAGCTGAAAGCGACAAGGGATTTGGCGAGTAGTGCATTTTCTCGCCAAAAGCAGACGATTTTAACGAATCAGAAAATTGATTTTAATTGACTTCACTGTTAAAAATCTGCAGCATTTACTGCAACGTCACTCCACTACTTTTATAGAATGTCTCTCTTCTGACCAATGAGAATGCTCCATAGCACGGTAAATTGACCATGTCATACACTGTTAAAAACCTGCTGCATTTTGTTGCAACGCACTCCACCGCTTGTATATAATATCTCTATTCCAACTAATGAGAAAGCTTCATTTCACAGCCAAGTAACCGTTTTCTATACAAGTAAGGGAGTGCGTTGCAACAAAATGCAGCAGATTTTTAACAGTGTATTTTTCAATTTGGAACAATTTTAATAAATTTAAATTGTGTTTTAAATGATAAAATATATTAATTTCATTTTGTTATAAGTACATATAAACCTATATGACAAAATTACACTTAAAGTAAAGTAAAAATGCAAAACTAAACTTATTTAAATAAATTGAACATAGAAAGTTTTTTCTTTAAAAAGTATTCGAAACGTAAAAGCGTATTTTTCAAAATTTCGTTTTTTCGCCAACCGGAGATAAATCGCCAAATAAACGAAATTTTTATTATTTTTTTACGGACGTTATAAGGAGGTTCTGCCGAAATTTTTTTTTATAAACATATATAACTATATGAAAAGAACATTCTGTAATTTTTTCGGATTTTTCTGAGTATGCCCGTATGGAGACCTTCCTTGTAAGAACTTTCCATGGTTTCATATTCCGTCAGAACATAATCCAGCTGATTTGATATCAAGAGGTGCAAGTGTGGAAAACCTGTCTTCTAACCAGTTGTGGTGGCATGGCCCGCCTCTTTCAATTCTTGAAGAAACAATATAGCAAAAACTGACTCTAATATAAGTGACATTAAAAATGAACATTATTCTAGTGAGCTTAAAGCTCCCAACAACTTGACATTCGCTATACATAATGAATCCAATTTGTGTGATAATTTAATTAATCTTAGCAATAATTTCCAAAAATTAATTAGAATTTTAGCTTATATTTTCAGATTCATACATAAATGTAAAAAAGTAACATCTGCAACTGGCCCTCTATTGCTGGAGGAATTAAGAAAGGCAGAGAATTATTTAATAAAAGATATACAGGTAAAGTACTTCAAAATTGAAATTTCGGCCCTCCAAGCGGGATCTTCGGTTCATCGTGCAAGTAAGTTAAAATTCTTAAATCCCTTATTAGATAGAGATAGCTTATTGAGGGTGGGAGGAAGACTAGCAAAATTAAATTTGAATTTTGACCACAAACACCCCATTATACTTCCGGCGAGCTGTCGCTTGACGAAATTAATTTTTCAATATTATCATAAACGAGATTTTTATGTAGGACCCCAAGCTCTTTTGAACACTGTGGGTCAAAAATATTGGTCGCTTGGTGGCAGAAATATTGCGTGTAAAATTGTACATGAGTGTTTACAATGCTTTAAAATTAAACCTATAACGGCTAGTCAAATTATGGGGGATCTCCCTCCTGAAAGAATAGTGCCCAGTTCCCCATTTTCAAATGTGGGATTAGATTTAAGTGGGCCTTTTGAAATAAAATATAAAGGTCAAAGAAAGGATACTTTTCAGAAAATCTATGTTGCCATATTTGTATGTATGGTCACTAAAGCTGTGCACTTGGATTTTGTCTCAGATTTGACATCCGAGGCTATAATAGCAACTCTAAAAAGATTCTTTGCTCGTCGTGGGAAAAGCTCTGTAATCTTTAGCGACAATGCTACAAATTTCGTTGGGGCTTCAGCAGAACTAAAACTTTTACGCAGACTTGTTAAAAGTGATGAAGTTTCAAACTTTTTAGCTTCTGAAGGTATTAACTGGAAGTTCTCCCCTCCTAGGACGTCAAATTTTGGTGGCCTTTTGGGAGGCAGGAGTCAAATCTTTCACATACCACTTAAAAAGAGCTGTGGGCTCAGCTCATCTCACGATCGAGGAATTCCTGACAGTTACCACACAGATAGAGGCTATTTTAAATTCGCAACCACTTTGTCCTTTGTCAACAGATCCTGACGATATAGGTGTAAATTAACGGTCGCCACTCGCCACGTGGCGATTAAAGTTGCAAAAGTGGCAACTAAAAATCGGCCATCGATCGCCACCCTAGTCGCCATTCGGCGATTGAAAAATCTTATTAATTTGCTTTGTGAAATACAGCTTTTTTCATGAATATATGCATCTCTACTTTGTTTGCATTTAATTAGTGAATATTTACTAATTCTTTAAATTAAAAATCGGCCATCGATCGCCACCCTAGTCGCCACTCGGCGATTGAAAAATCTTAATTTGCTTTGTGAAATACAGCTTTTTTTATGGATATATTCATCTCTACTTTGTTTCCATTTAATTAGTGAATATTAACTATTTCTTTAAATTAAAAATCGGCCATCGATCGCCACCCTAGTCGCCACTCGGCGATTGAAAAATCTTATTAATTTGCTTTGTGAAATACAGCTTTTTTCATGAATATATGCATGTAAGAAAATACAAAAAATCAGACCTATTTATTACTTTAATAAATCGCCCCTCAATGTGGATACGGGCCCCATGACTAATAATCACGGGTTTTACAGGGCAACAAGAAACCTAAGTTTATCGTATTAATTTAAGTAAAATACATGGCCTTTTTAACTGGTAACCCCCCTCGGGAGATGAGAAATTTCTATACATCTACGCACTTGGTCTCCAGAACTCATGATGTAAAGACTTGCGAAAAGAGTTTGCTATGTTTTAAATAAATCGTAATTAAAACTCATCCCCTTGAAGTCTGTCGTTTCATGAAAATGCGACAGTATTTCATAGTCGGCAGTATGATACCTAGTGCGGGAAAATAATCGACGAAATATGAACATCATTAAAAATACCAGACCCACAAAGGAAAGCAAAGACAGTGGTCATTCTGACTCGAAACATCGAAAGAGGCCCTGAAAAGGGGTTAACGTCTCGTCATGAGTTATCCAGCAAGCGTATTCCATGTTGGGATACTGAGATATTTTTCTACCATTCGTCGAGCCTTGCCGGATTTGAAACACGGGATTTGTGAATTTTCATCCAAAAAGTGGGTTGTATCGTGGAATACTAGGATGCTATTTTTCTGCCATTCTTCACACCTTACCAGAGCGATTTTTCTGCCTGAACGGGGCATGCAGTTGTGTGTTGATGGTTCATCCTCCATAGTGCTATAAATCATTTCAGTCAAAGCGCTCCGATGACCGGGTGAAACTGATACTCAAGATGTTTGTGTTCATCTGGTTTCATCGAAGTGTGGTGCCGTATGTGTTTATTCTTCTATGGTGATAATGAGAGCAATGTTATCAGCAAAAATGTCGGGTACTTTGTGTTTTATTTCCAATAAAGTGTTTGAATGCAGTCATCGAGTCATCATGAAACGCGTAAATCTTTTCGATTTCAACAGTTCTGTTTGCTTTCTAGTGATTCATCAATAATCTTCAAATAGTGTTCCTGTAATCGCTTCGTTATTTATTGAAAGAAAAACTCGTGTTGCGTGAATTTATTCGACATTTATTACATGAGTATACTCAAGGGGTGGTACAGTGATTTATGATTAAAGGAATGTTTAATTTATAATATGTGAGCTCACAAGTGTACACTATTTTATTTATTTATTTATTTATTTGTTTATATTAGTGCGCATGTTTTTCCCCTAATTCCTTGATTATAAAACTAATTGATTAAGGTAAGTAATATATCTCTAGTGTTATTGTTTTTATTATTTCTACAAACCATGGTTTTAAGGTGTAATTATATTTTAAATTGAAAGAAAAAATGGATATCCATAATTACGTCTAATTCTTTTATATAACTAATTCTTTTTATTTATTTCATTTCACAATTCTATGCAGATGCTTGTATTATGTTGATATTATTATTATTTTTGTTGAAGGTCATTTAGAATTTGTTTATATTTAGATTTTAGGAAGTTGTCATAAAATTAATTTAAAATGGAAGCTATTAAAAAACAAAAAACTGTTCTTAAGGGAAAAATCACTCGCATAAAAAATATTATAAATCCCAAAATTGATAATGAAACTGTAACTCTTGAAGAGTTAGATTTATATGGTAAACAGGTTCAGGATATTGAAACCGAATTAAATAAACTCCATGAAAATGCCATTCTTCAGAGCGATGCATCGGAAACTGATCCTATAATTGATGAATATAATGAGATTGCACTTAAATTGGATAATTTAACCATAGCAATAAATACATCACGTAATAAGTTAACTAATAGTTTAAACATTCACGAGGGTGGTTCAGAAAGTCTAAATAAAACTACAGGTAATGTTTATGTAAAAACTGTTAATCTTCCAAAATTTGAATTAAAACCTTTTCACGGAGAAGCTGATCAATGGCTTTCTTTTAAAGAGATTTTTCTTACAACTATAGATCAAAATTTGGAGTTGGGGGGCGTCTCAAAATTGCAATATCTACTGGCTAGTGTAAAGGGTCCTGCTCATAAATTAATTTCTGGATTTCCTCTCTCGGAAGCCAATTATAAAAATGCATGGGACACTCTCTGCGCTCGCTATGATAAAACTAGGGATTTAGCCATCGCACAAATAAGTAAGTTATACAATTTAAAAAACATGAAAAATTGCCCCTCTTCCTCTAAAGCTATTTTTGACATAATAGATACTTGTAATGAGTCACTTCGAATTCTAGAGTCTTTGAATTTGACTCAAAATGCTTTGGTGGATAACATGATAATTTACACTATAATTCAAAAATTAAGTGATAATCTAAAAGAACGATGGGAGCTCTCTCTTACTCATAATGATATGCCTAGTCTCACGGAATTTTTAAAATTTTTAGAGACTCATGCCAAAAGTATGCTAGTGTTGGAGAATCCAACTAAAATAGATTTAAGAAATGTAAATTATTCCCGAAATTCTTCCGAGAGATATAAATTCCCCAAAAGTCAAGAAAATACTAAATGCGGGGTTTGCCTCGAGTCGCATGCCACCCATGCCTGCAGAAAATTAATGAATATGTCCATAGATAACCGTTGGAAAACTGTCCAACTAAACAAACTATGTATCAATTGTCTGCGAGGTGGCCACTTTTCAAATAAATGTCCCTCCAAGATGAACTGTAAAAATTGCCATCGAAGACATCATACTTTACTCCATAAATATGATGTTCAAGGCAATGCAGGGACAACAATGAATCCCGATTTGGCAATCCATAGTAATCAGTTTCAATCACAAAATGTCCATGAGTATTCCCCTGATCAAGGAGTACCCCATAATGCTTTATGACGGTTTATAGTCCCGGGGTACCTCAGATACGGGAATTACAATAATCATACGTATTCAGAAACTTGTCATGAGGTTCAAATACCATTTTTATTGGATAGCGGAAGTACCCTTTCCCTTATTCCAGAAAACTTAGTTGCAGCTTTGGATATGACGTCTATTCAAAGCTGTCATCCTCTTAATGTTAATCAAACCCAAGGACAAGTTCAAATTTCTGAAAAACTTCACGTACCCCTCAAAATAGGAAATATCAGGCAAAATAGCACCTTATACCTAGTTAGGTCATTCTTGCCATATGCGATACTGGGAACTCCAGAATTACAAAAATTCCATATATCGATGGACTTTTACTCGAATATTCTGACTCAGGATGGAGTCATTCTAAAGCATGATCAAAATATTTTCAATCAAATTTCTCAGGAAAACTCATTTAACCATACTTTAACTTTAACGGATGATATGAATTGCAAGAAGCCGCTTCGTTCTCCTTCCAAATGAAATCAAGAAAGTTTGTCGCAACAAGGACAATGTTATCTTGATACTCAAATTCTCTCGGATTATGATGACAAAAGTTTTAGTCATTGTACTACTGAAGAGAACTCACAGTTGGAAGGGCTTCTAAGCGACTTCAAGGATATTTTTTCGCGCAATAGATATGACGTAGGTAGAGTCAGATGGGAACCTCAGCGGGTAACTCTCACCTCGGAACTTCCTATCTCGCTTCGACCTTACCGTGCATCTCCTAGGGACAATGAAGAAATTCAAAAACAAATACAAGAATTACTGGAAGCTAAACTTATTAAAGAATCCTGCAGTCCTTATTCCTCTCCCGTCACTCTGGCATATAAAAAAGGAGAAGGTAAAACGCGTCTCTGTATTGATTACAGAAAAATCAATGCCATTTGTAAGACTGACTCGGAACCATTGCCCCGTATAGATTGGCTTTTGGACAGACTTGTCAATGCCAAATATTTTTCCACGCTAGATTTAGCCTCTGGCTACTGGCATATACCACTTCATCCTTCAGACACAGAGAAGTTGGCCTTTGCAACCAATCAAGGTCTTTATGAGTGGTTGGTTCTTCCTTTTGGCTATAAAAATGCCCCAGCTCAATTTGCAAGAGCTCTTTGAAGAATCCTAGATAAACATAAAGTTAATTTTGCTACCATTTATTTTGATGATTTTATAATTTATTCCGATTCCTATGCCGAGCATATGGATCACCTTAAAACTATATTTAACATTTGCCGTCAAGAAAATCTAAAATTAAAATTTTCCAAATGTAACTGCTAAATCTCAAATTGACTTCCTCGGTTATGAAATTAGTAACGGCCAAATAAAACCAGACAATGCTAACACCGAAACTATTAAAAAATTAATCCCTCCAAAAAACGTTAAAGAATTGCAAAGGTTCCTTGGTTCTGTAAACGTATACCACAAATTCATAGACAAGTACGCTAAAATTAGAGCCCCTCTAAATAAATTGTTAAAGAAAGATGCTCCTTGGGAATGGTCAGATGCCTGTCAACAATCATTTGAATTGCTTAAAAACGCATTAGTTTCTAGGCCTATTTTAAAATTATTCAATCCTAACCTCCCATGCCATGTCTATACCGATGCCTCAAAGGAAGCCGTAGGTGCTGTCTTAAAACAAATGGATGAAAAAGGGAACTTGCATCCCATTGCGTTCCACTCGAGACAATTAAGGCCCTACGAGCAAAATTATGCTATCACAGAACTGGAATGTCTAGCAATAATCGATGCCCTTGACAAATTCCATTATTACCTTCACGGAAAACCTTTTACAATACATACTGACCATGCCTCCTTAGTATGGCTTAAGAAGGTGAAGCATTTAACAGGTAGGTTATTCAGATGGTCATTAAAATTAAGTATGTATGATTATACTGTAAAATATAACAAAGGATCCACCAATTTTGAAGCAGACATGCTTTCAAGAAATCCCACTTTTTCTGTAAATCCCCACATTCATTTATTAACGTCAGATGAAATTAAAGAACACCAACAATTAGATAATATAACAGGGCCTAAATTTAAAAAAGTTAATGACATTGTAATAATTCGCAAAAAGGGTTTTCAAAAAATTGTAGTACCATTCTCCTTGAGAGAGAAATTACTAATAAATACCCATTCACAATTTGGCCATCCCGGGATCAAAAAAATGCTAAATTTAATTTCCCCACAATACTACTGGAGCAGCATGACGCACGATATCACACAATTTGTCAAGCATTGTGAGGTCTGCCAACTGAACAAAAAATCACACCAACCAAAATTTGGTCTTCTGGAGGCATTACCACCTTTCGATATAATTTCATTAGATTCAGTAGGAGGTTTTAACTATTATAATTCATCTAAAAGGTACATGCACATAGCTATTGATCACGCTACTCATTATGTTTGGGGTTTTGCATCTAAAAATGTTACAACTGAAGCCTACATTAATATTCTTAAACAGATTTTTAATATTCAACTTCCCAAGAAAATTTTAACGGATAGAAACCCTGCGTTTACAGCGTCTAAACTTCGTAAATGGGTACATAAACAGAATGTAAAAAAATTACTTACTTCTTCTCATAGACCACAGTGTAATGGGAAAAATGAGCGTGTGAATCAGTCAATTTGCACCCGACTAAGACTTAAAGTAAATTCTACCCCTTCAAACGTCCCATGGCCCAAAATTCTGCAGGAAGTAATTAATGAGTACAATAACACACCTCATTCAGTAACCAAGTACCCTCCTGCATATTTAATGTTCGGCCAACTACCTTATCCATCAGTATTAGGCAATGAAAATTATTATCCCCCTGTAGAGGAAGCCAGAAAAGAGGCTTTCCAAAGAACAAGTGAACATCATTTGAAAAATAAAGTCAGGTATGATTTAAAGTTTGTGGAAGCGCCTTTTAATCCTGGTGACCTTGTCATAGTGGAAGAATTTCACTATCCGAATACTCGGAAGTTAAGTCCGCCTTTTTCTGGTCCATATCAAATTATGGAAAAATTATCCAATGTAAGTTTCAAAATAAATAAGCCTAACTGGCTTACAAAAAAGGATTATGAAGTAATACACGCTTCCAAACTAAGATACTTTTTTCCTAGTAATCAATTTAAACTACTTACACCAACAAACTGAAATAGTTGGTATCATATGAACTGATATTATATTATATCAGATCTCGGTTTGCATTATTATGAATATTTGGAATTTTAATTACCTTTTTGATTTATTATGAATATTTGAATTTTAAATTATTTTTGCATTATTGTGAACATTGTGTTATGTGTAAAAATACTATTTCTTGAACTATGTCAGGACAGTTCCATACAAATTTGAAAATGTAAATAACATTGGACTTTTCAGAATCCATCTGCAACATATTTCTTATTTTGATTATCTTATTCTATGTATAATATTTACTGAGTTTTTTGCATTTATTAATTCAATTGTTTTTATCTTGTTCAATGACGTATAGTGGAACATTTTATAACAGTGTTGTTTTTAGATATGATATTTGTACATTTTTTATTATTGTTATTCTATTATTTGTTAAGTATACGAAAGAAATAACTCATCTCCCATTAGCTCACTTAATGTAAAAATTGTTTACCCTTTTCAGGTGAGTGTCATGGATGGAAGCCAGCCCATCCCCGAAGACTTGTCTGGAAGGGGGGGAAATTGTAAGAAAATACAAAAAATCAGACCTATTTATTACTTTTTTAATAAATCGCCCCTCAATGTGGATACGGGCCCCATGACTAATAATCACGGGTTTTACAGGGCAACAAGAAACCTAAGTTTATCGTATTAATTTAAGTAAAACACATGGCCTTTTTAACTGGTAACCACCCTCGGGAGATGAGAAATTTCTATACATCTACGCACTTGGTCTCCAGAACTCATGATGTAAAGACTT
Source organism: Maratus speculifer (assembly GCA_964019185.1). Taxonomy (NCBI): domain Eukaryota; kingdom Metazoa; phylum Arthropoda; class Arachnida; order Araneae; family Salticidae; genus Maratus; species Maratus speculifer. Next base: position 309,508,379 of record OZ025289.1, read on the forward strand.
GCGAAAAGAGTTTGCTATGTTTTAAATAAATCGTAATTAAAACTCATCCCCTTGAAGTCTGTCGTTTCATGAAAATGCGACATGCATCTCTACTTTGTTTGCATCTAATTAGTGAATTGGTTAATTCTTTCTTTCTATTGGATGCAAGCATATTTAGCAACTTTGTTGTATTTTCTATATTTTGGCTTTTTACCATAAACTCTTTATTTGGATTATGTTTTCAAAAAATAGTTTTTTTCCTACAAAATATTGTCATCAATTTTAATTCCACATGCATTTCAAATAAATTATGCCATTTTTACCTCTGGATGCAAAGAGATTTTAAGAACATTGCTGTATCTTAAATCCTTCACTTTTGCCATATGCTCACTAATTGTACCAGTAATAGTTGGCTAGTACATTTTTTTTTTTTAATTTATGGTTGAAGTTTATGTAGGTGTCAAGAAAGATTGAAACATTATAGCCAATTACTTTAAAAACATAAGACAAAATTAGCACTCGCCACTTAGGCAAGTAATACTGCAAATTTAGCATCCGACTTTACTGCTACCAAGCAGACTTCCTCCACCTCACCAATACATTGGCACTCTCTGATTTTGCCTTAATAAGACATCCAGAGTTTTGAAATCTCAGCCAAAGCAAAGAATATTTATATTTATCTGTACACTCGCCAAACTTAATAATTACCACCAATTTTAAGTAAGAATAAAATATCCAAGAAAGATGAAATAATTTTTTTATTTAAAATTTAAAAATACAATTTCCTTGTTTGTTTTATACAATGCATTAATATACATTTAAATATAGTTTATCACTTATAATTTTATCTGCAGTATTAATCACTAATTCATATTTTTCCATTCAGTGGAATGGCAGTTTTATTTTTAACCAAATATGTGCAACTTTGTAACTCACTAGCCACTAAATAAATAAAAAAAAGCCATTTTGACCTATTTTTAAAAAGTGGCCACTAATGAAACTTGGTATACCGGCCACTGGCTACTAATCGAATTTCCCAGTTTTCACCTATACCTGACGATCTTCAGGTGTTGACTCCTGGTCACTTCCTCATAGGAAAGCCTCTTAATTCCAGAACCCAATTTAAGTGAGGTCAAAGAAAATTTGCTAAATAAATGGGAAAGAACTCAAAAATTAATGCAGTTAATATGGAAATGTTGGCAGAATAATTATCTGAGCCAGTTACAAGAAAGGAATAAATGGCTATTTAAAAAGCCTAATATTCTGCCAGGAATGCTAGTTTTGCTTAAGGAGTCACAACTGCCCATTTGCACTTGGTCACTAGGCCGCATTAATAAGGTTTTCCCAGGCGCGGACGGGATAGTCAGAGTAGTTAAAGTTCGTACCGCTAAAGGTAATTTTAAACAACCTATTTCAAAAATAAGTATATTACCCATTGAGGACAACATCATAGATCATAAACTTTAAATGTGCTTTATTATGTATTAATTTTTCATGTATTATTTGTGTTTATTTTATTATTATTATTATTATTTTTTTTTTTTTGCTTATAATTTGTATTATGTTGTGTTATTATTTGTATTGCATATGTATTTTGAAATATAAAAATATTTCAAAGCCGCACAGTGGGGCAAAATCCCGAAAAGCTGGCCAAAATATGAAAATGTTATTCAAATTGCACGAAAATTCGTATACAGGTGTTTTTGAGGATGCTAAGTAAGAATACAAAATTAAAATTGAAAAAAAAAAAATGGCGGATACAATATGGAGGAATAAAAATTTAAATGTCTCAAAAGTTATTCAATTTATATGCAATTTCGTAAACTTTTCAGGATGCTAATTAGGATTCAAAAGTTAAATTTAAAAAATAAATAAATAAATAAAATTACAGATTAAGAGTAAAAACAATAAAATTTAAATAAAATTTAAAATTTCGAGGTAAACTTAAAAGAGAATTTTCAAAAAACCAAGACATATTTAAATAAAATTTAAGTACATTAATGGAAAGTAAAACATTAGACAATTTAATTTTTATTTTATTAAAATAAAAACGAAAATATATTCCAGAAATTAGCCCTTAGAATCAACTGTAGTATAATAAAAAGATTCTTCAAGGGTCAAGGTGTCGAAATAGTTAGCAGAACTTGTTGGCGGTATTGGAAGATCCAGTGACTCTTAGGATTAATGATTTTAATTTCTTCTACGATAATTTACCTAAACTGGAAAAGAAAGAATCTGATGACATTAAAAGACATAAAAATATCTTTTTTTTTTCTCTCGCTACTGCATCTTTGCGATAAATCTTCTCGGTGTCTTTTGATCAGTTTGTTGCATGATTCTTGAGTATCTTATGGCATTTGATAAATTGGCAGTAATGAAGATAATGTCATTTCTTTGTCATTAATAAGTAGTTTGTGTACTGAAGTAAGCATATAGAACCAGGGGTGCTGCTCAAATCTACGAGCTATTTGTAAGGGAAAATTTTCGAAGTTTATCAAATAAATAACATGGCTACAAGAAATTACTTATGGAATAGAAACGTTAAATCAAATCTTCGTATATGCTCGTTTAGAAACACAAATAGCTGCGTTTTCAAAGAATCGTTGAATTGTATTTCCATCATTTGAGCTTCCAAATCTGGGTTTTAGTTTCTCGACGAGAAATCTTGATTGTAAGCGAAATATTTTTTGCATATTTTATTTTGCAATTTCAGTGTTCTTCTTTTCATGCAGAGTACGAGCTTTACATTTTTTCTATCCAGGTGTCTGCCAGGTGTAAGGCCTCTCTAAACATCTTTGCATGTAACTTAGATATTCTGAATTCTAAATCATCTCAATCCACTTTTAATAAAAAATGTCAGATCGGTAAGATGCTGTTTTGGTGCTGTCTGACATAGGTAGCAACGTTGAATGTTACACTAATTCATTTTTAACGACTTTTTCTTCTGTATGAATGATTGTATTAAACGAAATAAGTTTATTCTGGTAGTATTTAACACAATCCCATTCATTGACAGCTTTTTCTGTATTTCTCGAAAAAGAAAAATGGATCTTGATTGGCCCGATAAAATCAGTGAAATGAAGATCTCGATATTTTCAAATTGACTATTCATGAATTATTCGCAATATTTATGTATTCTAATAGCACAGAAGAAAAGAAAAATACATTGACATAATGTCATCTTCATAGCTAAATATTTGTTTAAATGTACTCAGAATAGATGTGCCATCACATCCTCAATTGCAAATCAAATCCAAATTACTAATATGAGCAAAAGTGATATTCATAATGATTTTTACTCGCATTAATGAAATACGCTCAGTAGTTTGATCTAGCAAATATAGCCATTGACAAAATAATTCTTCTAATTATAATAGAACAAACAAAATTACTATCTATAAAGATAAGAAAATGTTATTCTACAGGATCAGTAATAGAGAATAAGTTTTCATTTTTTCATTACTAAGCTTACTTATCAAATTAATTTAATCTTATGATTATAGTACTTATTTACAATATAATAGGAAATAAACTATTATAAAATTGAATAATTCAAAAATTTGAAAAATATTTATCGGTTAAATTATGTGAAAAGTAGTCAATTTCAAAATTTTTGAGGCGGCCGAAAAAGTGGCATTTTTACTTGCGGTTACTAAAATATGCGTAAAATGCAGAAAGGCAGTTTTTGGCAGCTGGACACTAGACAATAGCCGAAGTTATTATTTCCATTAAATTTCGTTGTGGAACATTTAAACTTTTTGATGTTTAAAAGCAAAAAAGTAATTTTTTTTCTAAAATTTTTTATTAAAAATGACAATGAATTTATTAATTTTTACGTGCTTAATATAAATTTTGTAATACATGCAAATAAAGTACATACTATCATAGTGTGAATCCATTTCAAATCATTAAAATCGGACAATATTATAAAATATAGCACGCGTTTAGAGGAACTGCTGTTTTGCTGTTTTCGTTCGCTCTAAATAATACTCCTTCAAGCATCATTTTTGAAATGATGCTGCTTGTAAGGGCAAAGCAAAAATCTTTTTTTAAATACAGATTCTGACCCTCCAAATATTATTCTAGCCAACTGTACAATCGAAATTCCCTAAATCGTAACTTCATTTTTCGACTTTTGGCCAGCTTTTTGGGTTTTTGCCCCACTGTGCGCCGGGCGGGATGTTCCGCTCCTGTATTATAACTTTGTAACATCGCCTTGGCGACAAACACAGCCCACGCCAATTGGCAATTTAGTGTAACTCTGCTCACGTATTGTGTGACGCAGTTGGCTTAGAAAAACAGTCTCTTAGCAACAAGCTCTGAATGCTGCAACAAGCGGCGACTCTAACAAAATAAACATTCCATTAAAATTTACAGTCTACTTGCTTTTTCTTTTTAATTTAATTTTTCCTTTTAATTTAGTACATCTCCGTACAGATAGCATTTGCAATCTTTTGACAAAATTTGATGTTCTTTCGTTATCTTTTGGCAGATTTGGAGACTTTTTGATGAAATGTGCATTTATTTCATGTTTTTTTTCACAAAATTTGCCTTGCACCTTTTTGATGAAACTTGTTGTTCTTTAGTGATCTCTTGGCAAAATTTGTGGTTCTTTCACGATCCTTGGAGAAATTTGCAATTTCATGTTTTTTTCTGGAATTCCTGGACAAAATTTGTGATATTTTTATGTCCAAATTTTCAGATTGATGACTGTTTTAATTTTTGGAGCCGATTTCCTTAAATTTTCTAACAAAGTTACCTCAGATATACAGTACAAACTATTCCAAACTCTATTTTGTGATGATCACCATACAGATCTTTTTATTTATAGTGGAATTTTTCTATCTCAAGGAATTATGGAATTTGTTGTTAAAATTGTGATCAATTGTATATGTTTTTTGCAAAATTTCCCCAAGTAATTAAAATTTCCCCTGATCCTAGATCAACAGATTGAACAAATCCTGCACCTGTGAGTATGATCAGTATAATTTCATCTTTACTGTCTTTGGAAGCAGTGACTTTTTTTTTAAAGAATTCTAACGCTGATAATAATTATAACCATTAATTAAAAGACAATTTTGAAAGAAGTTCTTTAAAGGTGTCCATTACTGACACACCTACCCAATAAACAAAAATACAAGGAATATAAAAATATATACATACGTATTAATACAAATATAAAAACACGTGAAACCTCATGAGGTTTGTTTTACGTTTTCATAGCTAATTATATTATTAGCCAAGAAATCTCTCTTTCTGACTTTAAAAGAATGCCATAGTCCCTATACAGGAAAAGTGCTAAATAAATAGTAAGTTGATAATCTATATCACAGAAATTAATTTTTAAGGATAATGAATTTCATCCTTTATATTTTGTACTTGCATTTGATGATACTTAGTAACCAATTAAACACAAAAATTACAAAGAGAAGTTTTAAAAGTATATTAACTAATGATTAAGTTAAATGTGGAAAGAGATTATAACTAGGGATGGGACGAATAGTGATTTGGCCGAATAGCCGAATACCGAATATTCGGCCAAGTTTTAGGCCGAATACCGAATATTCGGCCGGCCGAATAGTAAAACTTTTTCTTCAATAAAGAAAATAAATTTTGATTATATAATTTAAAAAATAGAAGCTCATTAATAATTATTACTCTTAAACAAAACTTAACACAAAAAAATTATGAAATTTCATTATATCCTTTATTTTAATGTACATCAAATTGATTTTCAGTAAGTTAAGATGGGAAAATATTTCCATTAAAATATGAAGAATGTACTTCACTTTTATTATCAATTGATACTTCTCGTATCCAAAATCAATAATATTCTTAATCTCTCTCTCTCTCAGAGCTCACAAGGACATATTTTCTGAAATAACCTTTAATGAAGTAAATTTGATCATTTAGAGTTTGTGTCCCTAGTGATAAGCAAATTTGTAAGAATGAGACTGTTCTGAAATCAGATGCCAAGCTTTAAATTACAAATTACGTTAAAGCAAAAGGTTATTCTTAAAGTAGAATGCATATGTTAACAAAATCTTTGACATTTGAATCAGCACATACAATATTCAACTTCAATATTCCACTTATTCAACAAGCATTAAAAGGATAAACAGAAATTGATAACAACATGAAGGAAGGAAGATTAAATTAAAAATATATACATAATAATGTTACATATTTAAGTCAGTAATTATGCAAATAATTATTTAAAAGTGAAAACTATAGAATGAAAAAAATATTTTGTTGAGACTTAGAATTTATATTAAAATATTTATAAAACCATCTTCATAAAGCAAGTTGTGTCATCTAATATGTATCGAATTTGACACCAGTTTTGCTTTCAGATTAACCGTTGTAGTTGGAATGGTGATAAATTATATTTAATTTTGAAAATGAATCTTCATTAACACACCTAGTGAATAAATTTTTTCATTTCTTACTTTATAGAAAATAAGTTATGAATTTCATAAGAGCCTTTTTTATATGTGCATGGAATTTGCAGACATTAAAAAATATTCGAGCGTTTTAGAATAAGGCAGCATTTTTATATTTTGAACTGTAATATATCATTCTATAATGATGACATTTCCCGTACAATTAAATCTCCAACTTGGGCAGCATTTTCTAGAATATCACCAACTTTTATAGGAAATACAGAAAGGCTGTATATTTTTTAGTATCTGAATAACTCTATATTTTGTAAGTAAGAGTGAGAATGACTTCATAAATGAAGCAGCCAATTTGGATTAGAGGAAAAAAAGTTGCAAGAATGAAATTCTTTAAATCCGAAATTTATTTGGCAAGATATCTTTCACTATTCGGCGAGATTTTAGCAATATTTGGCAAGATATCTCTAAATATTCGGCTACAGGTATTCGGCCGAAGTATTCGGTCAACAAGCCTTCAATATTCGGCCAACCGAATATTCGGCAAAAGGGCCGAATACCGAATAGTGGCCGAATATTCGTCCCATCCCTAATTATAACTTCATACGTTTTTATATTTCACGCATTTATAATAACTAATACTAACTAACTAATATTAAGTATAATATTTAGTATAACTAAGTATATATATATATATATATATATATATATATATATATATATATATATATATATATATATATATATACTTTAGTATATATATATTTAGTATAACTAATACTTACGATCACCCTCTTCATCAACTGGAAACTCTTCACCATTATCCAAATCTAAGATATCTGATGATATAGACATAATTATTTTTTTAATACTAAATAATAAATCTATTAAAGGTAAAGAATAATATTTGACGAAGAATAAGAATTATAATCTGTTACGGCAGTCTAAATCGCACATCAATACAAAACACAAACAGCCGAAAGCCGAAACAAATTTTCCGGCTCAATCCGGAATTAGTTTTATGTTTCTGACATGAAGATAGATATAGTAGAAGGAGAACAAAGACGGCGCTTCCACTTTCGTCCCTAAAGTCTTTCCGAGTCCGGCAGTTTGGGAGCAGATGAAGTCTAGCGCCCTCTACGTCCCGCTAGCAGACTAGTCGAGAGACCAGTCAAACAAGTCATGTGATCGAAAGTCAGTGCAGCATCACTAGCGCCACGCCATGCACCGGGAAATACTTTGGGGCTAAGTTCTGTTGGGAAAAGCCTATCTTCTCGGTTCTCCTTCTATTATTGGTTTCTGCTCATCGTGGCGATTTCATACGAGGAGGCGGATATATGTGAGGTGATGATGTGATCCATACAAACGACGAGTCCAGTCCACAAACGAGCATCCGCCAATGTATACATGCGATAGTAGCGCCACTTATTAAAAACTATTTTATGGTGAATTTTTTTTATTGAAGTATCCAAATTTGACAAAAACAAACAAAGCGAAAATTTTGTTCCGAATTCGTCTGCTTTATTTATGTTCATGGGCTTGAAACGGGTCCATATTAGGATTAAATCAAAAGAAATTCTTGATTTAAAATTCTGAGAACTTATATTCGTTTATTTTTCATTCTTAATAAATGTGTGCACTTGTTAAACATAATGCGGCACTTTAATTAATATCAGACTATGTATATGAAAAAGAAAATTAATTAATTTTTCATGTCTGAATCTATCAAAGAAAAAAATGAAGTTTAAAGTGTAAGCAAATAAATTGATGAATTAAGTGTTTTGTTATCTGGTTGATTTAGCTCAAATTTCTAAATTTAGATTAAATTTACATTGCTGTGTAACTAAAAGTCAAGGATTTGTGAGATATTTTTAACAGAAGCTGTTGAATAGTTTTTAGAAGGGTAACATTGAACGTCAGAGGTATGCGCTTATTTACCAAGAATCTGGTTTCGCTGTTTATTAGTGATGAACTGTGTGAATTTAAGAATATATTTCTGCCTATAATTTAATTTATTATCGCAAAAACATTAAAGTAATAGCTAAATATTTTCCTTTTATTCTGTAAAAAAAAATCCGTTGATTTTCTTTAATAATCTGAACATTTAAGCATGCTATTAATTAAATGTTTTTCCCCATTTATGTATTTCTAGTAAAAAATGAAATTAAAATAACAATTCATAAAGTATAATATAAATTGTCTTTTGTTGTTGTTAGAGAGAGAGGATAGAATTCTCTAATGTAAATAATAATTGCAGTCATAATTTTTATTTATTTTTTTAAGCCAAAAACTGTATAAAAACTTTGTGAAGTTAATAATTCTTCAAATATCACACATTTTAAAGATTATATAAAATTATTAGAAAATGCCAAGCACCAAAATAGAAATTTTTTACACATACTTCTATTTTCTTTTAAAATTGATTAAAATTAATTAACTTGTGTATATTTAATAATTGAAATCGTCTTATAAATACTTGAGAACAACCAGTAATGAGTAATTGATATTCTATTAACTTATAAAAAATGACATATTTTATCCTATGAAGGTGTAACTTATTCCAGATATGTCCATATGGACAGATTAAAATTCTAAGATGAAGCATTTTGAAAGGGAAATTAGGAAGAATATAACATTTGAGGAGATTTTAATACATATAAGTGCATAAAATAAAAAGAACAATAAAATCTCCAAATAAAACTTATTGAATTAAAAATTTTAAAAACTTGTTACTATATAAAAGAGTGCATATTCATGCATAAATTTATTATAATACTCTTTCAATACAGTGGTACAGCCAAGGGGGTGGTTTTGGGGTTAAAACCCCTCCCAGAACTAAAAAAGATCGCTATAATTGCCGGTTATATGAATGAAAACCAAACTTATAATTGAAATGTTTTGATGCATTTCGTAATCGACTGCTTTATTGAATCAGATTTCATTTAATAAAATGATTCAATTAAATGGCGAAAGTTCTACTTAGAATTGTGAAACTGCATATTACATGGATTAGTTAAATAAAAATTGGTTATTTGAACTAAATTACTTTTCTGAAGCGTATTATGCTAAAAAATGATGATTTTCTGCCACACAGATGCTCTTTGAGTTTAAATATTATACAGTGAATATTCTAATTAGTACTGATTCCATTAACCAGCGATTCAAATAATCAGCAATCACCTTTATCAGAAACTCAAACCCCCTTACCCTAGAACCGAATTCTGGCTGTGCTACTGTTTCAATAGAGAAAGAAATGCTGTTTTTAATACATGATTTTACGTGTGATTTTTTTAAATAAATTTTTATGAGTAGTAAAATAAGACTTTTATATTAATACTGCTTAAAATTAGTTAAGTAATAAATATGTAACTAATCAACAATTGTCCTTTTTAATTATATAAAGCAGTAAGAATTTTTAAAAAAGGGGTATATTAAAAACAGTATAAACCAGATAAAATCCATCTTAAATTAGAGAAAACAATTGGTATGGCCTTTTAAAATTTAGCTGACATATTTGCAATTCTGACTACAAATCACTAGCAGCTCACTTCAGTTAAATGTGTTTCAAACTAATTAAAAGAACACATAAAATATGTAGTTCATAATTGAAATGCTTTGTTGTATAAAAACCAATTGGTACTACTTGGTTATCCCTTCGACCAAAAATCTATCGCCAAACTATAAGGTTCAATGCCAATAATGGATGATTGTGAAAGTCACATTCAATGCTATTAAATACGATACACATGTTTAAAATGTCATTGAGTGATTTTTATTTCGGCTTTTTATTTGTATTTTTATTAAAATTCTACTAATTTGTTTCTTTTTTCATAATTTAAAATAAAAATTATATCTATGTATAATTTGGTGAAATTGGTCAACGGGATAACCAAGTAGTACCAACCAATTTTCGCAAAAAAAAAATAAATAAATAAATAAACAGTTAAAATGAATGAAAGCCACTGGTATGGCCTTTTTAATTTTTACTTGGCTTTTTTACAATCCTGGGTGTAGTAGCGGATATATGGTGGTAAATGCCATATATCTTCTGGATTTTTTTAAGGATCATCATATACACTCTGTTTCTCAAAAAGCACATACTGTCTGGGGTGTACACTCTGCCTATAATGTATACTCCCTTGCAGGGTGCAAAAAAGCTAGATTTTTTTTTTAAAGGCCTGGCCAGCCGGTCTTTTGAGGAAAAAGCCGGCTTTTATTGTCTTTTTTCCAGTGTATATATTACTATTTATTAACTACTTTTGTTAATTTACCTACTAACGTTTATTTTATGTAAATTAAAACTAAAATCTTATGAAATTCATTTAAAATTATGTTTCAGATGTCCATTTTTACAGCCAGTTAAGAGTGTATTCGAAAAAATGCTTTTCCATTTTCAACAGCTCAAAATTTTCTGATACAATTACAGACTCATTTTTAAAAGTAGAAACATTAAACTTGCTGAGGTGACTTTTGAAGAGATGTATAAGGTTCCATGTGATGTCATTTTGTGCTCAGTTCATTAGAATTTAATTTATGAACAATTACTTTCTCAATGTGACTCTTTTTTTTGTTCCCAGATCTGCCACTTTGGAAAAATTAGTTCAAAACACCAACTTTAGCCGAATTTTTTGCAATATTTTCTATATTTATCAAGAAATCGATAATCACGGCACCTTATGTACTTTCTAAATAAGACAATTTGCCAGTTTGATGCATTTGAGAGCAAAAATAAATCGGAAAATAAGCTGTTTGAATCTTAATACACCCTTAATAATGTATCACAAAAACCTCACAAATAGCCAATATGATTAACAGAATTCTATACTACAGATCCAGTGGCACTCCTATGCTTAGTTAAGTTATTTTCATGTTATTATAAGTAAGATTTATATTCAAATAAATAATATACAAAATGATACTGTTTATAAAATACTTCACTTGAACAATGGCTCCTGTGTATATGAATAAAAATAGTCACTTGTTTATGTAAGAAGTTTACAAAGCAACATTCCACTTTAAAAATAAAAAAATATAAATAATTTTGTCATAGCTTTTATCTTTCTAAGTACAGTAAATTCTCTGTAAGCCAGACTGAGTCAGATGGAAATTTGTCTAGCTTGAAAAGATTTGTCAAGTCCTTGTGAATCCATAGACAGTATAAAATTTGTCTAATGCAGAATTCATTTACTGTGAACAATTTTCTCGGTCCTGATTGATTCTGACTTATACAGAGTTTGCCGCACATCCTTTTTTCTTCAGTTGTTTTTTCTTATAAGGAAAGAGCAGCTGACATAGTGTAGGTGGAATTACTGCAGGGTGGCAATGACAAAAGACACATGTCTGTTCTTTATATCTCCTGTGGTACACATGACCTCGACCTATCTGATTGGTCTCTGTTTAACAGATCCATGATATGATTGGCCCATATTGCCATAAATGTTCCTGCAGTGATCACTATGATAAAAATGCAGTGGTGTCGTAAATTGGTTGATGGAAATGTTTCTAAACATGCTCTTTCCTTCTATATATATTGACTAAATATTTTGTTCTTGTTTCTTCACAAATCTTTCCACACATTAAAAGGAGAGGAATTGATTTGGATCAATCAGCAAATTTTCCCATCCACAAATTCCTCGTATTAGGAGAGGTTTAGTGTTTAGTCTAATAGGTTACTGGATAAACAAGATTTCAGGAACTAAAGCATTTATGCTAAAGGAGTATAGATATGGGAGAGGGAATTTAAAATAAAATTTCAACAAATGGTATTGTTTGGAACAAGATCAGTGTAGTTCTGATTAGAGATGTAAATTTTCCGGAAAAATATAAGTGGCAGAAAAAAACTGGTTTTTTACCGGTTTTTTTCAGGAAAAATTGATTTTTCATGACTGTTCTCCCAAATAAATTATATTTTCTTAGAGAATATTAAATAATAAAAAAATTTTCCCCATTTATTTGTATTAAATGAAAATTATTTTCACTTTATATTAGAAAATAAAAAGAAAATAGCAAAGCCTGCTTTTAAAAGTTTAGTTTTTTTTTTTTTTTTTTTTTTTTTTTTTCACAACCTAAGAATTTTTAAAACATAATTGTTTGTTATATCATATCTCTGTTGAAATGATTTTTCAGTTACATGTTTAACTACCAATTGACCTAATGTAAGAACCTGAGCCAATATGTCTGGAGTTTGGAATGAAATAAATTATGCATTCCATTTACATAAGTATAGTTTTTAAGTAAATGATACTAGTTTTTAAAAAAAATTGTTGCAGTTTTGTCATTATTATCAATATCAGTATTCAAAAAATTCCATTGTTTGTAAAAAAAAAAAAAAAATGTATATTTTTACATTATTACACTTTTTTCTTACAATTATAATTTGGTGTAGCTTTCTAATCTCAACTCAAAATTTTGATTTAGTTTTATAACCTAAATTCAAACAAAACCATGTTTTAGTTTGGCTTATTCAAGTCTACGATTAAAAAATAGAATAGGATTTATTGACTGTTAGATTTTTACTCACTGAAACCAGAAAAATATATATATTTTTTTTTTAAAGTTTAATTAAATGTAATTTTTTTCTTTTTATCCTGAAATCTGGTATTCTATTCTTGAGTAAGAAACCATATTCAATAATGTTTCCACATGGTAATTTCATATTTCTAAGAATGGAACTCAAAAGTTATGAAAACAGAACACTACAAATAGAAAATGCTCACTATTTGAGGAATCAACAAAAGCAGTTACATACAGAGATAAATTTCCAGTGTGTTTTAAAAAACTACAAAAATTCAAAGTTTAATCAAGAGGGAATGTATAATTTGGATCAGAGTTACTTGTAATAAATTACAAGGTTTTTTTTTTCATCGTAGTTGTACTTTTCTAATGCAAACTGCTCATGTTCATGCAACATTACTGTACATTATGTAGGCAAAATGGAGGTCAATTTTAGATTCAATACCTTGAAAAATCATTCAATTAATCAACTATAAGGAAATCTTGAAAAATGCAGCATAGTAGTGCCCCCTATAGGGCAATTTACACCAAAAACTAAACAACATTAATATATATCAGGAACTGTCTGAATTTGTAGTTTGATAAAAAAAATCGTCCTTTAGTCCTTGAGATAGTTATTGCGATAATCATGAATAATGCAGCAAGCAGCGTCATTTGTTGAACGATTTATACCAAAAAGTAATATGCACAAAGTTATATCAAAGATTAACTTAATCTGAAGTTTTATGAAAATACATACATTAATTCTTAAGATAGAACTATTGTGGAAATTATGAATAATGCAGCAAAGCAGCGCCATCAGTTGGACGATATACACTAATAACTAAACATCTCGAGTTTATATCAAGGTGTAACTGAATCTAAAGTTTTGCGAAATTATGTGCATCAGTTCTTGAGATCGAGTGCTCATAAAATATTTGTCCCATACAGACTCACAAAGTGACAGATATTTTCCATAAACTACCAAATCGTGTTCAGGACCTTCTAAAATGTTTAAATACACCAAAAACTGGAAGTCAAAATTTTCATGAATTCAATACTTACTTCTTGAAAAGATAGAAAAAAGTAATAAATGCATGCTTCAAATTTTGTTAAATATTTTATTTTATTATTTCTATTAATCGGCATGTTATTGAAATAATTTTGCTCATGAATTAATTTTTAAAAAGAGAAGTTGCATTTAATTATATATCTAGATTTATTTTGTGTAATCCTTTTTTTGTAAAATTGTGAATTTCTTGTATATATACTTATACAAAAAAATATTCAGAATTTGTGAATAAGAAATTATTACTATTTTTAGAGTCCTATTTAGACATTTTTAATAAAGTTATTTATGCATATATACAGCTTGATAAGATTCAGCTGCTGTATGGCAGGAGATTTTTGTTCTTCAATCATTGCATTTGCGAAAGATTCAATTTGTAGATTAAACTTTTTTCTGAAATGTCTATTTTCAAGAGAAATTTTGTGAAGGGTCTTATGTTTCAAACAAGAAAAATGTGAAGGATCCTTTCAAATCTTCTCAAACAGATTTCTGCTCAGAGATCAGATTACTCACATTAAAGTTTTCATGTGGGACACTCAACATAAAAATAAATAAAATAAAAAGCATGAGAATGTAGCTATCACAAAATTTTCACTATATTATTTCATAAATGAAATTTCAATTTTTCCAGTTCAGAAAAATTGAAAAATAAGCCTTTGGAAAAAAACCGTTTTTTTTTCCCAATTTTTCCATTTTTTTCCAAGCATTCCCATCTCTAGTTCTGATATTTAAAATGTAAGTCAAATGATTGGTATTATATTTGGTAAAAATCATTTGAACTACTTCAAAAATATTTTTATTGCACAAATTTTTTAATAAACATTCTTTCCATCTGGATAACAAGAACATTTCTACTATCAATTCACTTATATTTTAATTGACAATTTATTAGACAGTTCATTTTTATGACAACAGCAATTCAACAGTTACTAATTAATAATACATTTCATTTTAAGAATAGTTTTTGTAAAAGAAAAAAAAAAAAAAAAAAAAAGAAGATGAAAAGAAATGTTTTAGTAAAAGCCAGCTTTTTCTTTAAAAAGCCGGCCTTTTTCAAGCAGTTTAAACCAGAAAAATCCAGCAGCCCTGCTCCTTGTGTTTTTACAAATACACCACTGCTGAATCTATATTATAAAGGCCAAACGTATCTGTGCGTAACGCATACGTCATTTTGCAAATGGCAACACTTTCCCACACAATTTCAGTTTTGCATTTTTCGCTACTGCAAGTTTTATACTTCTGAACATCACATATTCCCGATTTTTACGACGTCGTATAGAGAAAAAAATGTACTTTAAAACGCAATTTGTTTGAAAGCTGTATCTCAATTTGTTTTTGAGATATTAATTTTTCTATAGTTTTTAGTACCAATTTTTTAATTTTGGCAACAAAAAACTCCATTTTTTCTTAAAATTGAAAATATATATATATATATATAGAAATTAAAATGCGTATATTTTGTAAAAAAAAAAAAATCGTCTGTTATAAAATTCCGTGATTTCGGTTTCCTTTCGTTTTTATTCATCAGTTAAATAACTTCAAATTTTGAGTTAAAGTGATTTTAAAATGATCAAATTAAAATACCATTTTTTTAAACTTAAGTGAATACGGATATGAGAAGTAAGTGTTTAAATTTTGAGAAGATTAAAATTATGACGGGTTTTAATTTCGCCTGAAATTTTATGATCATGTCAATTTGAAATAAAATTTGTTTTTTTTTTTCATCCGCATTAATACTAAAAATAAGAGTCTCAATCGTTAAATTCATCTTAATAACTGATCTTTATTATATTTTACTGATTAAAGTATGAGATTGAAGTTTAATTTTAAAAATTTGGACAATTGAGTTTTATAATATTTTGTTAATCTTAGTTTAAAATAATATTTGTTTTAGAGTTAGACTGATCAACGTAAGATGTATATAATATTTGTTTGAGAGGTAGACTGATCAATATAAGATGCATTTTTTATTTTAAGTAATTTTGTAGATTAATTATAAATCAATGCAGCAGTTCCTTCTTAAACATTTTCTTTCGTCGAATTTCGACGGGCTTCACCTCGTTATAATAATTTCCAATACTACAACTGCAGTGAAATCTGAAAAAATAAAAACTTTCTGTTGTGGAATTTTGTCTTAACTACACCCAATAGAAATAATACTTACTAAGACAGAAACCTATATAAAATGGAATTTTTATTCAATTCCATTTGATTTAGTTTTTCTAAATTTTAAGAAATAATTTTTTAACAAAACCTGATTACATATTTCTATATATGTATTTTATTGTTACACGTTTTCAGTTTTAAAATAAGTTTGTTATTGTTAACTTCATGTATATATATACAGTAGACTCCCTCAAATCTATACAGGTTGAGACCAGAGGTTGTGCAGATTATTAGAATTTTGTGGATTGCTGGTCATTGCTTTGTTTGCATTTTTTAAACAGTAATTTGAATGTAATTAATAATGCAATTGAAACTATAATGAAAGCTTATATAATAAATACAATATAATAAAATATTAAAATAAGTAATAAACTAAAATAATAAAAAAAGGAATTTTTTATAAATATTAAAACCGAAAGGTCAAGTTAATAATATATGATTAAATATTCATTATAAAAATGAAATGTATTTATCCTAAATTATTCAGTAAAATTCTCTTCATAAAGATACATTGCTAATTCACATCAAAATCATAAAATAAGGAAATTTTATTTCAGGCTTAGCCAGACTTAATAATAATAAAAACATGATTAATACATAAATATATTTGGTAAGAAGATTCTGATTACCAATGACATCAGCAAAATCTTGATTTTTTTCAGAAATAAATTTATTTTTCCTTCATGAAAAAACATGGATTCAATAATATTAGCAAAAACTTCAAATTAAAATATGTATGTAAGAGATATAAAACTAAAAAAGTCAAATTTTGTCCTTATATCTGAATTGAATCTTTCATTGTTTACATCTGTAAATTATGTGGAGATTTTAGAGAGCTGCAGATTTGAGGGAGTCTATATACATACACACTATATGACCAAAGGTGACTGGCCACATGCAGTTTTAGATGTTTTGTTAAATAACCAGAAAAATACACGAAGAATTATCCTGAATCTCAGAAAAAAGTGTGTAAACAGAATAGTATACCATTTCAAAGGAAAATCAAATTTCAAATTATTTTTTAATTGCTTATAGGCGTTAATGCCAACCTAGTGAAAAAGATTCCATGCCGGGAATCAAACCTGGGCCATCAGTATAGTGTACTGATGTTCTACCCACTAAACCACATGGAAAGACACCCAGCTAGGAACTTCTCACTATTATCTGTGGGCAAGCCTACATTTGCGGCACAAGATGGAATATATTCCGTGAGCCACCGCTCTGGGGCAAATTCAAATAGAACCAGCATCGATGAAGAATATCATAATAGTATAGGTCATATACAGGGTTGCCACGCCACCTGGAGAACCGGGAAAACTCAGGGAATTTTAAAATCCCCTCCCAAAACAGGGAAAGTCCAGGGAATTAAAAAAAAATCTGGAAAACACAGAAAAAAATTTTTCCCTACTA
This sequence comes from Maratus speculifer, assembly GCA_964019185.1. Classification (NCBI taxonomy): domain Eukaryota; kingdom Metazoa; phylum Arthropoda; class Arachnida; order Araneae; family Salticidae; genus Maratus; species Maratus speculifer. The sequence continues at coordinate 309,525,890 of OZ025289.1, forward strand.
TATCCAAATGTAAATTCATTTTTTTTTTTTTTTTTTTTTTTTTTTTTTCCGCTTTCATTTTGAAAGCCGAATATTACCTTATGATATTTTTTAAGATAAAGAATAAAACAGTGTTGTGTATCAAAGTTATCTTATATTTTATGTGTCCTGTATTTTAATATAAATATTAATTTGAATGCATAAAGTAAGTAGTTTTTCTTTTTTATTTCTGCAATTTTTGTGATATTATGTTCAAGATAATTGATTTTTAGGTAAGGTTCTTTAAAATTTTATATTCTTTAAATTATTAGATACAAATTTTTTAGATATTTTAACATTCATTTACAAATATTTCAAAGTATTTTTTAGCTGAATGTTTGAGTATCGCTTTACTGTTTTTATTATTATTAATGTAAAATGTGGGATTCAATAATAAGTGTAACAACTTTAAAGGGTTTTTACATTTGCTCATATCATATAATAAATTATATTTGTTAAATTAATTGGGTAATGGTAAATTATATAAGATGTCTAATTAATCTACATACACACATTTATTTTTGTGCACTCAACATAGAATAAACGCATTGCAGTACAGGGAAAACTCAGGGAATTTTTTTTCAAGATTAGAGTGGCAACCCTGATATATTTCTGCAAAGATGTTTTCCCAAACACCATAGGAAACTGACATCAAATTGAAAAATAGTGACAATCTTTAGGATAACCTTGTCAAAACTAATGTAACAAAAGCGTTCAAACTCTAGTTTATGATTAAGTGGCTTATTGTAATAAAGTGTGTTCATTTTTATGAGGATAGCATGTATACTCATAGAGAGAATAAGGTTTTCATATAAACAGTCCCAAATTTTGCCAAATTTTTCGCTTATAACTTACAGAATTCTTAATATAAAAAAATGTTCTTTTCTGAAAATATAACAACCAACATTGTACACAATACCCTGTAATCAAAATTAAAAAATAATACAAATTGTATGAAAAATGAGCAGTTTCACTTAATAATTTTTTACTGCACATGCATATGTAAATTATCAAAATTTAAATATGTAAATTATCAAAATATAATTTGCATAATGTTTTAGCCAAATGTATTGCGAAAGGTTTGTGAAAGTCTCGAAAACATAGCTTGAAAATTCTAAATATTATCCTCGATAAAAAAAGTTCAAAATCAGTTGTTCCCAAAAAGATGAGGGGAATATATCTATTGATTAGTGTCAATACAGCATACATAATATTGCACATACTACTATATTTGGCTACAATCCCTCATCTCTTTGCTTCCTTTTGGGAACAACTGATTTTGAGCTTTTTCTATCAACGATAATTTTCAGAATTTTCAAGCTATGTTCTTGAGACTTTCACAAAACAAAAGTTGCTTCTTATATTTAGCTAACTCATTATGCAAATTATATTTTGATTGTTTTCATGCATGCACAATGGAAAATTATTTAGTAAATCTGCTAATTTTTCATACAATTTTTATTATTTTTTAATTCTGATTACAGAATATTGTATACAATGTTATTTGTCATGTCTTCTGAAAACAATGTTTTTTTACATTAAGAATTCTGCAAACTATAAGCAAAAAACTTGGTTAAATTTAGAACTGTTTTTATGAAAACCTTGTTTTTTCTACGAGTATACATGCTATCCTCATAAAAATGAACACATTTTATGACAGTTAGCCACTGAATCATAATCTACAGTTTAAACGCTTTTGCTACATTAATTTTGACAGGGTTATCCAAAAGATATTTGTTATTTTTGAAAAAACAAATTCTTCGTGAAAATACATGACAGTACTATTCTGTTTATACACCTGGAGTTTCAGGATAATTCCTCTTGTATTTTTCTGGATATTTAACAAAACATATTAAAATCACAAGTTGGCGGTCACCTTTGGCCATATACTTTGTATATATATACCTTGTGAAGAAAGGAGGGGAGGGGTTAACACCCAAATCCATATTTCTCATGGATGAAGGAAAAGCTAGTTTTGGTCCTGCTTCAGATAGACAACTTCAGGAGCCAAATTTTTATTTAAAGAATAAACAGTTTATTAAATCATTTAGTTATAAAAAATGCTTTCCTGTGTTATAATTAATTATAAGATAAAGCAGATCCCTGTAGAAAAAAAGTCTTGGAAAGATTAAAAAATTGCTTAACAACTGTTAGTATTGTAGAAATAAAAAAAGAAAAAGGGCATACATTATAGTCATTGGGTATACACTAGAGCAGGCCTTTCCAACCTTTTACTAAGCAAGGGCACATCTCAGGTTTCAAAAATCAATGAAGGGCGCCATTATTAACATGGTTCAAAACATGCAAGAAAATAATCTTTTAATATCAAAAGCAATATATATATATATATATGCAAATGAAACATAATGCCCCCATACATCTAACGCGCCATATTAAAAAAAAATCAAAATAACAGTAAATTGTAATAAATTTCGAATAATACATTTTTCTGCGAGGAGTTTGTTATATCAAACATTTTTGAATTGGAAGGAACCAAAAAATAAAATATCATCTATTATTGAAATAAAATGGTAATCAGAGATATTGTTAGGGTTTTTTTTTGGGGGGGGAGCACAAATACTCTGCAATAACTATATATATATATATATTTTTTTTTTTTTTTTTTTTTTTGGAAATGTAAATTTGCCACTATAAAATGTACAGAAATAAAGTCATGGGTGGTTCCAAACAAAGAGCCTGAAAGAGCTTTCATTTATGGAAATCCATTCGCACAATTTTAAAGATAAAAAAAAAAAAGCCTAAATTTTCAAAGTTCTAAGAGAGAAAAATAGTCTTTTTCCCGTATTTAAAACATCCAAATGGCCTGTGAAACAACGTCAATGACAATAACAAAAATGCTGAAATTTCGTGCACGAAAAAGAAGGATCGCTTATATTTTCCTACATTTTAATTCTTAATGTATTAAAAAAATTATTGCTGACACTTATTAATTCCTACAGTCATAATTTCCATAAAAAATTATAAAGCAGAACTATAAATTAGTAAAGAAATGCAACAGCACATTATTAATAAAGAAACTAATCGTGTGTCGTTTACTTTCTTTTAATATGTTGCATTATAATTGTTGATACGTGAAATATATTTGTAGAGATTTTTAAAACATATCTCATGAAGAATTTTAAATAAAGTATTCTTTACTAGGGAATTGTATTAAAAAAAATAATAATAATACTAATAACGGAAAATATTTAAAGGGTGCCAAGAAAATCTGCAAAGGGCGCCGCGTTGGACAGCCCTCCACTAGAGTCATAAACATTCATGACTAGAGTATATGCTTTATTTGTAAAACAGGAGGTATAACTATCTTCTAATAAAAATTCAGAAGGTATATGGCATTAACTCCACTGCATCCTTGACAATTCTCCAAATTCTAAGATTTTATTATCGTAATTTTTTCTCAAAATAATAATTTTAATATTTTTTTTTCCAAGATTATTTTATGTAATCAAACTACTATGTTTTATTCTAACACTTCCTTCCTCTTAAAAAAAATGAATACTTCTTTCAAAATTGGATTTATTCTTTTCTTTCATTTCAGGAGATTTCTAAAATTTCATGGCATGTTTTGGACTCCTTTAAGTAGCCTTATACCTTGCAGTCTCCAGATTCCTGTTTCTGTAACTCATAACTGTGATAATAAAGATTTAGTTTTTAAAATGCGGGATTACAACCAAAATCTGAGTTGGTTAGCTGAATTTTGCCCAGAATTTCCTGTTTCAAGTAAAAATATTCAAGTTTTAAAGGAACCCTCTGAATTTTTTGAAAAATTGAAGGTAATTATTTTTAATTTTTAGACATACATATACTACTTATATGTAATCTGACAATTGTAACTGATATTACTATATATTTTTGTATTTCGTTTCTGTAAGGTAACATATAATTATTACCATTGAAAAAGGGCATATCTCTATAAATACATTTGATAATTTTATGTTTGCTAGGTACAAATCTAACCAATAGCATTTTTTTTTCTTCCCCCTCATTCTCTCTGTAGTAGCATCTTTATTTTCCATGTGTGAAATTAGAAACAAAACAACAATGTTGAAATAAAGTATGTTGGTTCATAATACAGTAGACTCCCTCAAATCCGCAAAGCTTGGGACCGGAGGTTGTGCAGATTTTAGAATTTTGCAGATTTCTAGTCATTGCTTTGTTTACATTTTTTAAACAGTAGTTTGAATGTAATTGACAATGAAATAGTAACTATAATGAATGCTTACAATATAATAAAATATTAAAATAAATAATAAAATAAAATAAAAATTTAGATTTTTTTTTAAATGATTTAAAATATTAAAAGCAAAGGTCAAGCTAATATTCAATAATGCATGAATAAATATTAATTATAAAGATGAGATGTATTTTTCTATGAAACTTGCTTCATAAAGGAGCATTACTATTCCACATCAAAATCATAAAATAAGGAAGTTTTATTTCAGGTTTAGCCAGATTTAATAACCAAAAAATTTTGACTAATACATTTATATATTTAATAAAAAGATTGCGATTACCAATGATATTAGTAATATTTCGAATTTTTTTCTGAAATAAATTTATTCTTCCTTCATGAAAATAAATGAATTCATTTATATTCATGAAAATTAAATATTAAAATATACTTGGAATTGATATGAAAATAAAAAAGTCAAATTGTCCCTAAAATCAAAATCAGCGGTCCCTACATTTGAACTGAATGCTTCGTTGTTTACATCTGTAAATTATGTGTAAATTTTAGAGAGTTGTGGATTTAAGGGAGTCTACTGTATTACTTTTTTTTTTTTTCTCCCATATGAAATAAGGGGAAAGTATATATTTTAGGTGTATATAATACATTATATGACCAAAGGTGACCTATCATAATTTTAGATGTTTTGTTAAACATCTAGAAAAATATATGAAACATTATTCTTTATTAACTCCATGTGTGTAAACAGAATAGTATAGGTGATATATTTCTGAGAAGATTTTTTTTTTCCCCTGAAACCTCAAAGGGGACCATCAACAAATTGAAAAAGAATGAATATTTTTTGGATAACCCTGTCAAAATCAATGTAGCAAAAGCATTTAAAACCATAGGTTATGATTAAATGGCTTATTGTAATAAATTGTGTTCATTTCTATGAGGATATCATGTATACTTGTAGAGAAATTAAGGTTTTCATAAAAACAGTCCCAAATTTTGTCATGTTTTTTGCTTATAATTTGCAAAATTCTTAATCTAAAAAAAAAAAAAAAAAAGTCAGAAAATATAACAAACAGCATTGTACATAATAAATACCTTGTGATCAAAATTAAAAAATAATAAAAATTGTATGAAAAATGAGCAGGTTTAGTAAATAATATTTTTCTGTGCATGTGCCAATGCAATCAAAGTATAATGTGTTAGCAAAATGTATGGAGCAACTTTTGTGAAAGTTGCAAAAACTTAGCATTAAAATTCTGGTTGATAGAATAAGATCAAAATTACTTGTTTCCAAAAGGAAGCTAAAAGATGAGGGGTTGTAGTAGTACACGCAGTATTGACACTATCAATGTATATATGGATACAGGCCCCAATCATTTTGGGAACAATGAATTTTGAGTTTATTCTATCGATGATAATTTTCCTAATTTCCAAACTTTGTTTCTGAGACTTTCACAAATATTTCTGTATACATTTAGCTAACATATTATGCACATTATGTTTTTATCGTATTTGTGTATGCACAGAGAAACATTATTTAGTAAATCTGCTTTTTTCTCATACAATTTTTATTACTTTTTAATTCTGATTTAAAGGTATTATGTACAATGTTATTTGTCATATTTTCAGAAAAAAACATTTGGTTATATATTAAGAATGCTGCAAATTATAAGCACAAATTTTGAGACTATTTTTATGAAAACCTTATCTTCTCTATGAGTATATGCAAATTCTCTATGAGACAGGATTATCCAAAAGATATTCATTCTTTTGCAATTTGTTAATGATTCATCATAGAGTTTTAGGAAAAAAATTTCATGGAAATTGATGATCTGTACTACTCTGCTTACATCCATAGAGTTTCAGAATAATTCCTTATATATATTTTTTGTTGATATTTAATAAAACGTCTAAAATCACAAGTGACCGGTCACCTTTTTTGGACCTACATAGTCTGTTCGTGTAGACAGATATTGATAAAACTTGTTAAATACATTAAATGGACAATTTGGAAAAAATTATAATAAAAAACAGTTTTGTTTTCTATTGATAAATGGTGGTTTTCACTGCTAGAGGTGAAAAAAAAAACGTTACTTGTGAAATTGCTTTATCAGAAAAGCAGTAATTTGTCATGAAAGATGATGCACCATCTCATTTAGCTCTGGTTTTGGCTAATATTTATACTATTTATTTATTTTAAATTGAAGCATGAAAAATATTTTTATTATTAATCATTAATTTTTATTTATTGTGATAGTGCTGTAATTGGGCATGAACAGGTGGGAACACCGTTCCCAGAAATATTTGGTTTGTTACTATTAAAAGAAAAAAAATATATTGTGCACGAGTACATTTTTTTTTTCAAACAAAATGATAATTATTGTTATTTATTATAATAATAACTATCAAATTTATTGATACTGGTGATAAGCCTAGAGAGTTAAATCCTCTTCTCCAGAAATTTACTCCTTATTGAAAAAGGCAGTTCTCTTATATTCATAAGACATATAAGATCACACTTAAAATTTTTTTTGTAGGAACTTAATGCGAAATCTTGGTTGTGATTAGGAAAAACATAAGAACGCTAGAGAACTTGTCGTAAATCAAAGAACACAGAAAACACTTCTCTTTATCGGAAACTTCCAGGATAAATGTGTTAGTAAATAATATCACATATGGATTCAGTTCAATTCAATTTTGATTTATTATAGAAATTTTTACTATGAGATTAATTAAATATTGCTTTTTGATGAATGCTATGCAAACAGATTACTATAGAAACAAAAATATAATAATTATAACTGTTAATTTCAAAAGACCTGCTTTTAGCTAGATGTTTTAAGATGGCTTTTTTCTTAACAAAAATCCGGTAGCGTAACATCTACTCTATGAAAAGTTGAGTTCCCATAAATATTTTTTTCCAATTACAGCACTGTAATATAAAATACACTTTGTTTAGCATGTGTACTTATTATCTCTTATTTCTAATAGGAATTTTCTCGCAAGTCCTCTAAGAGGATAACTTTAGCATCACTCTACATTGGAACAGGATCACTTGAAAGAGATTTAGTGAGTGTACATAACTTAAAATATTATCTTCAATCTCAATCTGTGATATTCATTTTCATTCAGTGTTAAATTCAGGGGGTGGGTCAGAGGAGGGACTCTCCCTATAGTAATGAAATGTTCCACCTCCGGTCCTAAAAAATTTTAAATCTTGTGTTTTCAATGATCAAAAAGTGCATGTCCCCCCCCCCCCTGCCTCACTCTTCCAGAGTCACAGAAGTCCCTCCCAGAGAAAGGCATCTGATTTCAACACTGCTTTCATTGTGGCACAAATCAATTTATCTTAAATACATAATTAAGCAAGGATTTTAAAATTTTCAAAAAATCTCCATGGTACTTTTTAGGATTGTTTGTATAGTTTATTTTTGGCTTTGCTCTTTGTGTGCACCCCTCCTTCCACCCTATCATCTTTTGTCATGAAAACTCTGTAGTCTACCCCAATATCATATTATTTACATGGCAACGTCAGCATTTTTACAAAAAGATAGAATGTATACAATCAGACAGGCACATTTTTGTGATATGCTTTTAACATATATTAATGTAACTAATTGTTGATTTTTATTAATTCTGTGCTTTACTTTAGAATTTTGAAATTTTTTTGTATTAGTCATGAATTTTAGTTTCACTGTAATCATAATCTGTTCTTCAAATATTCAATCTTTTTAAGAGGGCATGTTAGAATCTTCCCTAGTGAAATTTAAATATTTTACATTGATCTGTGCTTGTTATATTTTGCATCTTAGGTTAGCTGTATTGCTGAGAATTTGCAACAGTCATCCGGTCAACTTAAGGTAAAAATTCTCCTAGATTATACCAGAGGTTCAAGAGGCACAGAAAATTCAAGAACATTATTTCTACCATTACTGCAGTCCCATGAATCTCAGATAGAGGTGTCGCTCTATCATACTCCTAAATTAAGAGGTTTCATCAAGTGGCTCCTTCCAGAGCGTTGGAATGAAACTATTGGACTGTCACATTTAAAAGTGTATCTATTTGATAACACATTAATATTAAGTGGGTATGATTTAATTCAGTTTTTATTGCTATTTGTTTGATTGACTTCTAAATGCAGTACTTTTTAAGATCTTTTTGGTATATAATATTTATGTAACACTTTTCATATTTATGATTCCATTTAAAATGACAGATGTTAGCACTATTTCTCTTCTAAATTCATGAAACTTACTTTGTAAAAAGTAAGTAGTATGTTCGCTCTAGAATGTGTATTATGTTTGTGTAACTTGTATTTGTTTTGTTAAGTGTTAATTAAATGTTAAATATTTATTTGTATTACCTCTTCATTTATATTTTGTGATAATTATTAATTAATTAGTTATACAAGCAGTTTAATACATATTTTTTTATATTTAATGTTTTAAAGTTGTTTTGAAAACTGTAATTATATCATTAATTAATTGAAATTTAGGTAAAATTTTAGATCTGAGTAAGGAGAGGGGAATCAGTTATTAATGGCTGCAAATTATTGCAAATTTAAAACATATTTAAATTTTAAAACATTAAAAAGATGCATTTATAATATTTACAACTAACATGTGTAGCTGGATGATTCTCTCCAAATAGGCCAAAATAAGAGTTATGAGGGAGTGATGAATTTTATCAAAATGCTCATTTACTTTTTTACCATTATCTGAATTGAGATTAGGCTTTGTGAGTTTTAACTATATCTAAATACTTATAAATCACTAATAATTAATACTAGCTGGCTTTGCCCGCTAGCAGGCTCCTCATTTTTCATACAATCTCAAAAGCTTACAAACCTTGAATAGTGTCCCAGCTGCCCTTGGCAGCATATATCAGATGTGCCCAGCATGCACTGCCGAATATACCCCTCCATTTTGAACAAAGCTCGAACTGTGTCCCCATTACTTATGGCAACATATAGCAATCATGCTTCTCCTTTTCGAACGAAACTCAAACTACATGGTCGCTGCCTGCGACAGCATATAGCAGGCATGATGCACACGTACTGCCAAATTTAACTCTTTTTAACGAAACTCAAACTGATATGTTTCTTAAGGAGGGGGTGCTTTAAAGAAAGAATTTAAGATTTTTGCAAAAATTACTATCCTTAAAAGAGGCATTTAATGCAGAATATTTTTTTTATAAATTTATTTCACTGCCATAAACAATCTTTAAAATTCCAATAGATTAATCTGGAATTTCTGAGTCTTTTGGAACCCCCTCTCCCCCCCCCCCCCCCTCTGAAATGTGACTTTTTTTTCTAAATTTATATTCTGTGTCATAAAGTTTTAAACAATTGCAGCAAGAATTTAACATTTTTAGAAAAATTGCTATTAGAAAATAATTGTATTCGTCATGGCATCCTTTTTCTTAAATATTCATCATCCTGTTTTATTATGCATCTAAAAGTTTCAAACAGACCGCATAATAATTTTAGTATTTAAATAGAAGCTAAAATGGCAAGAAGTGCTGATGTTTTAAAAAAAATTCTAGCCCCCCCCCCTTCCTCCTACCCCCCACCCGCCCAAATCCTAAATTTTCAGTGCCATGCTTTATTTAAGCATTTTCTTATGTTTAAAAGGGATGGGATGTTTTCGTTCACAATAATTTTGCATGAATTGATCTGTGGAAAACCAATATCTGTAACGAATTTAAAATGGATATTTTCATAAATCCGAAAATTTTCATCAAATATAAAAAAATAAAGATATATTCTAAAACAGAATCAAAATTTTCATCAGTTTCAAAAAAAATCCTAACTCAAAAATAGAGGTTTTAGAAGTTTTTGTTAGCGTATAAAAATTTTGAGTCTACCGGTGCACCTGTTTTTTATTGTCTGACATTGAAATTAAAGCGACATTCTTAATAAAACTGTATCTGAATGAAACTCGGTTAAATAATATATCAGTAGATATGTTACTCGAGTTGCGGCTTTAGAATAAGAATTTAAGAATCTTGCAAAAATTACTATTTGTAAATAGTGGCATTTAACTCTGAATATTTTTTTATATAAATTTATATCGTGTCATAAACTATTTTGAAGTTCCAAATATATCAACCTAAAATTTTTCTTATAGTTCCTGATTTTCTTTGCACTCCCCCCCCCCCCCTCTTTAACTAATTTGCATTATATTAGTACCACCTTCCAGCACAAGGGAATGCTATTCTTAACAAAGCTATGCCTGAATGAAACTCTGTTAAACAACCTATCAGTAGATATGTTACTTGAGGTAGGGGGGGAGGGGCGCTTTAAAACAAGAATTTAAGATTTTTGCAAAAATTACTATTCGTAAATTGCAGCATACATGGAATATTTCTTTTATATATATATGTATATAAATTGATATTCCAGCAAGAATTTAACATTTTTAGAAAAGTTACTATTAGAAAATAGTGCAAGTCAAGGCAATTTTTTTTTTCTTAAATATTTATTATCATGTTTTATCATGTATATAAAAGTTTCAATCACATCTAGTAATAATGATATTATTTAATTAGCTGCTAAAATGGTAAGAAACACTGAGGTTAAAAATAAAATTCTAGCATCACTCTTCCTCCCTTCTCCTAAACTTTAAGTGCTATGCTTTATTTTAGAAAATCTGTGCAAAAACCAATATCTGTAACCAATTAAAATGGATATATCCATAAACCCTAAAGTTTTCATCTAATTGAAAATATAAAGACATATTCTTAAACAAAATGAAAATTTAAATCAGATTCAGAAAAAATCCAAACTCAAAAAGTTTATTTTCAAAGTTTAAAAAAGTCAAAATTTAAAAAGTTTTATTTTCTGTATGAATATTCTTGGACCACTATTGCACCTGTTTTCATGGCCGTCATTGAAATTAATAAGTGGAAAGAAAATAAAATTTTTAAGAGTTCGATAAAAATTCATAAATTGGGATCTAATTGGGCTACGAACATGATCTTTTAAAAATCTGAAAGTAGATTTTTTGCTACCTCTAGTAGTGCAAGTTTCAAATTTTTGTGATGTACAGAAAAAAAAAGTTACAGACCCCTTCAAAAAATCTCCTACTACCAGATGCCACATGACAGTGCACCAGAAGTAAAAGTTTGATTTGATTCCAGTCCTTCTCAGACATGGTGCATCCTTTAAAAATCTGACAAAAGGAATGAAATAAATGAATTTTTAATCAATTTTTAAGGCTATTTTGAGAAATAATCTGGCTATAAAACTAAATTTTAGAATTTCGGAAAGCTTTTTCAGTTTTACATTCTTTTGTGCAACTTGTGTGTTTGTGGCTTTTTTAGAATGAAAGATATCACCTTTTAAAAATTTGCCTAGTACAAAAATTCGGTTAAATTGACACCTGCTTTTGATCCAACTAAGCTGAATTTCACTAAATAAAAGGTTTTTAATTAATTTTGCCACTAATTATGGCCGGATTTTTTCAAAAAAGCCATATTCGAGTGTACCGAAAAATTAGCTTTTTTTGTTTTTATACATTTTTGTGTTTTTCTGTGTCAAATAGGAAAGAAGTTTTTGCGGCTTCAAGAGGTTTTTGTGCACAGACAGACGTTTACCGCTTTTAATAGAAGTGATTTTTTTAATATTTACTTGTATTCAGTAGAAGCTGATGAGTTAAGCCTCATATATTGATACATATGGTCAGGGATGAAAGAGTTCCGCCTAAAGGCGGAAATCCGCCTTTTTGAAGATGATTTTGGCCATTCTCTGGATCGATGCAAAAATGCAAAGAAAATATTGCTGGTAATTTGGGGGGGGGGGGGGGTCCGAGAAGCTCCGGGAGTAATTCTCGGACTTATCTTTCACCCGCTAGACTTCACCCACAAATCGCCGAAGAGCTATCTGTCAAGGTCAGCGGTCAATTTACGTTTAGGAGCATTCACATGCGGTACATTTCGCGGGGCGAAAATCCATTTTTAAGGACCGGGCAAACATAACTATTCTGAAGTTAAACTTTATTCCCGAAACTGCCTTTTCTTTTCTCTCACTTAGGTTTACTGACAGTGGGAAACGAGGGAGATACAATGGTCACGGAAGATCACTATCTTAACCCTACTGAAGGGAAAGATTCCCGTGCTTCTCTTGGATTGAAGTTGAACTGAAAAACTCATTTACATCAAACGCGCCGCCTGCAAACCGCAAAAAAACTTTGTGTGTGCCCGCAGCCTTAGACTGGCAGCTGTTTTCTGACACCTGGGTCCATAGGTCACTGTGACGCTGAAGAGAAAGAAACTCTTGGGAGGGAATAATTTAATCTGGATTAATGAGCTTTAACAGTGATAATAATTTTTCAGTTGTTTTGTTTTCCAGAATAACTATTATTTTTGCAGCGCGACGGATACGAGCTAATAAAAATTCTGTTTTATTATTATTGCACTTCAGTTCTGGTTAAAATATGTCAATTTCAGGTCAACCTTTTTTAAACATTTTTTTAGTTGCGTTTGAATTTATTTCGAGTGGAATTTTCAGTTATAACTAAAATACCCGAACGCGAGTACGTGCAAGACTTGACTACTAATCATAATTAAGAGTTTTAAGAATGATATCTTCATCATTATTATTATAAATAGTGTTGATCGATGAATTATATAATTTCTGAAATAAATGAGAATATGGCATTGATAAATTATATACATTCTGCCACAAAGAACACTAGTATAATTATTTATGGTGCATTTACACTCCATTTACTAGTACGGCTTTTACGATATTTGCGTTCAGAGATAAAGGTCTGCACGGGCCGGGCCTCGGTCCGAAGCTCGAGCACGGCCCGGCCCTCGGGCCGATTTGCAGTAACGTCATTCGGGCCGGGCTCGGGCCTTGCTTCTGAAGACTCGGGCCGTAATTTTTTTCCCTGGAGTATCGGGCCGGGCCGAGCCTAACTTACTTCTTCCGTAGAAACCGAGACTGATTTCATTCTTTTTAGTCTTCACGGACCAAAATAATCAGTTCCTGTTGAATCTCCCCATATGAAAATCCTTTTCTCGACGTGGAAATAAGTCTGTTCACAAATCAGTAAAGTTTGGCTTTGTCCAAAAATTTTTGCAAAATAGGAATATACTTTTAAGTCGTCATTATTCTACAATTAAACATTAGAATTTATTCTTTTTAAAGAATCGTAGATCACTAGGCGTCTCAAAATAGAATTAATCACATTAAAAAAAAAAAAAAAAAAAAAAAAAACATGATTATGACGAAATTTTTGTTTAAACTGAAAACTGCATTTTTTTTTTTTTTTTAACCTTTCATTCATGCAAAATGAATGCAACAATACGCGAGAAAAAAAAATACATTAAACATTTACATCTGCTAAGAAGTAAAGGTATTTTTTTCTTTCCAATGTCTTAAAAGATTTTAATTTTACCGTATACCATTTTTTAGATTTTTTTTTTTTAATGCATTAATAAAATTGATGATAACTGAAACATTTACATACAACAAAGAAAGATTCATTAAAAGCGTAAATATCGCAACCTATGGCACTGCTGCATAAATAAAGATTTTAAACATGAAAGAAGAAAAAAAGAGACTAAGTTTTTTTTTTTTTTTTTTTTGGGGGGGGGGGGGGGGCTGAACTCTTCCGGTAGACTAAAGATCAAATGTTCTGTAGAAATTCACCCGAGCCGAGCCGGATTCGGGCCGAATTAAAACAAAAATTTTCCGGTCCGGGCCGGATCAGGCCAAAATTTTAATTTTCGGGCTTGGGCCTGGAAATTTCGGCCCGTGCAGACCTCTATTCAGAGGCTGCTTCACCACTCAAAAACGTGCGCTCGCTAATGTTAATCCTATGGGAGAAATCTTTTTAAGCATACAATTTGCATTTTGATAATTTAAATTTTATTTATTTTGTGTTGAATACTTGAGGTTATTATATACAAAGACCGTTTTTTAATTTTTCAATTTTGTTTGCAGATTTTTTTTTTAAATCTTTAGGGATATTTTTACCTTTGGAATCTGTTTTGAAAATAAAAATATCCCCAAATATTTTTTGTATAAATCTGTCGTTTTATCCCGAATTTTTGACAATTTGTTGCTTTTAATCAATTTTTTTAGGAACTTTGCCGGGGTTTTTTCGAATTTTATGACAAGTTCGGCATTTTTTCGCATTTTTTCGACGAAATTTGTCATTTTTTTGCGTATTTTTCGATGAAATTTGCCATTTTTTCACGATTTACGACAGAACTAGCCATTTTTTCGTGAATCTTCACGTAATTTGCCATTTTTTCGCAAATTTTGACAAAATTTGTCAATTTATCGAATTTTTTAAACAAAATTTGCCGTTTTATCACGAATTTTTTGACGAAATCTGTCGTTTTCGCAAATTTTTTGACAATTTGTCATTTTATCGTGATTTTTAGACAAAATTTCTCGTTCTTTCAAGATCTTTTGAGGAAATCTGTCGTTTTTCTGTTAGGTCCACAGAAGGGGTCTACTGTGGTCCCCTGTTTCATCAAGAGATACACATTTATACTGTGAATTTTGAATTTTTTTTTAATCAAATTTTTTGTAATTTTTATGTTTTTGTAAAATTTAAAACTGCACTCCAGTCTATAAAATGTCATCATTAGAATTTTTCTATTTTTTCTCTTTATATTTGGCATCTGAAGTTGAAAAAAATTTTCCTCCTTTTTTTCTTTGGTCCACTTTCATGCCTGATATGTGGATCCACCAGTGTTTATTATGAATCAGGTCATGGATCCACACGTAGATCTACTGGTACTGAAGGAGCAAATATATATATATATATATATATACACACATTTTAACTAATTTTAAGGTAAACTGACCCCTTAATATTGTAGCATCACTATTTAAGGGCATAGTTGCATAGATAAATATTTCAAATTAAAATCATTTGGTGGCATAACAAACTGATGTAACATTTTTTATATCAAATGAATGTGCCACCACAATCATGCATTTTTATCTTTAATTTCTATAGTTTGGCAATTTTGTTTTTGGTGTTGTTATGAAAAGTAATTTACAAAATAATGAAACAATACCTACATTGTCATCTAAATACAGCCTGTAATATCCTGTTTCATAATAAATATGCTTAGTGAGAAAAAAACTAATCATATCATTCTTACACAAAAAAAAATTTAGGGTTTAAGTTATAAACCCTAATGTTATAACTTAGTTTGTAATGTTAAAAAGAATTTGAAATGAACTTGCGCACTTAAAAACTATTAAAGCATCTGATATTAACACTGTCACTGGAATTAATTGCTGATAAAAATTCTAATATTAAAATATTTACTAACTTTATCAGTTATAGATTTCTTTTTAGAAAGAAGTAAGGAAAATATTACACACATAGAAGTGCATTATGTTGATGATATTCTCATCTAATTTTTAGTACTGTGACAATAATATAAAATGTAATACTGAGCAATTTATTTTCATTAATGTCTCTTTTTGATTTTTTTCAGGGCAAACCTGAGTGATCAGTATTTTACTAATCGACAAGATCGATACATAATATTTCATGACTGTAAACCTTTGTGTGATTTCTTTGATGAGCTAGTGTCTACTGTGTCTTCCATGTCATTTTTGTTGAAACCTGACAATTCTGTGATTCTTCATCCTAGATGGAATATACATCCATCTGAAGGTACAGTTTGTATTACATTTTTATTCTCACTTATTTTTGCTTCCCTAAGACTATTTTAGTGTTTAGATATAACCATCTACATTGTAAAAAAGTGATAAGCTTGATTAAAATAAATCATGTTCGTATTAGCTTTATCTACAAACTGTATTGTTACTAGCATCTTTATTTTTACTAGTAGATAAACCCAGTATTCCTAGATAATTGAATATAAGTGAAGACCCTCACATATTTTATTTTTAACAAGGTGAAACCCTTTGAATTTCAACAAAAGTAAATGTACAAGAAGGAACTGTTTCATTGATTTATAATAAACCCACAAAATTAGCTACAGTAAAAAATGCATCTTACAATGATCAGTCTAATTCTCAAAGAAATATAATTTAAAGCTAAAATTAAGAAGAAAAAAATACTATTTCTATAAAATTCAGTTGTCCAAATTATTAAAATTAAACTTTAATTGCATATGTAAAAATATAATAATAAAGCAAAATATAATAAAGATCAATTATCAAGATGAAGTTATCAATTAAATATGTAGAAAAAAAAAGATTTTTCAAATTGACACTATCTTAGAATTTCACGTGAAATTTAAACCCGTCATAATTTTCATCTTCTCAAAATTTGCATACGCATATTTCAATTTTTATCAATTTTAAGAGAAAATGGTGCATTTCTGTTGCCACAATTACAAAATTTGCACTAAAAACTGTAAAAAAAATTAATAAGTCAGGAATAAATTGAGATACAGCTTTCAAACAAATTGCATTTAAAAGTGTATATTTTTATCTACATGATGGTGTAAAAATTGAAAAAGGGGGATTTTGAGATGTAAAAAATTTGCAGTACCGAAAATTGCAAAACCGAATCGCATGTGAAAGTGTTGCCATTCGCAAAATGGTGTATGCGTTATGCACAGATACGTTTGGCCTTTATAATATAGATATAAATATCCTTTTTTCTTTGCACATGCTGAAAACGCAGCATTGAATGAGATACTTTTCAAAAGGTCCTCTCAGAGGCTTTTAAATATAGCACATTTATATAGTGTTAAAATGTGTTGTTTCATTGAAAAAAAAAAAAAAATGCAGTTAATGGAAAAAACGTATGAACAAATAAACTCAATGTCTACAGTGAGAAAACCTCACACAGATGTACTTTTTTTTTTAAATTGATAACTCTAATAGACATTTTTTGCATTTAATAATTTTTTTAGAATGTCCATTAACAATACTAAATGACATATTAATATGAAAAACATGAGTAATGCATTCAAATAAACTTTTGAAATGTATTAAAAATAGATTGTCAACGATTTAAATCAACCAATTTATAAAAAAAAAAAAAATAAATAAATAAATAAATAAAATAAAATCATTGATTAAAATGAAAAAAAAATTATAAATGTTTAAAATTACATAAAAGTATAAAAATATGAGATTATTTTTCCACAGGTATTTTGTCTTGTGAATAAATTTAAAAAAAAAAATAGTTTTAGAAATTGTTTCTAAACTTAATTCCTGAGAATTGTGAAACATTAAGTAAATAAGTTTGTAAAGGCATAAAAAGCATTTCATTCAAATATTTTATTTTAACTTGATATAATTTGTGATGTCATAATGTTCTTTTAAGTAATCAAATTATTCATTCTTTTATATAAAATAAACATGACAAGTATAATAAATTTCTGCAAAGCTAGAGAGCAAACAACCAGAATCTTATTTTCTCATTCTATTTGTGCAATAATAAATTTATACCAAAAATTGGAGCTGAAGAAAAATAGAAGTACAACATCTACTCAATAGCTGTTGTAAAAGAATGTATAAAAGAAAAAAAAAAAAAACTAATTGGTATAAAAATGTTAAGCACAGCAAGAGATATTGGTTAACATATACATTAGGGTGGTGCGAAAAAACAAAAGTTTTTATTTCCGAATCGCTATAGTGCGGAAAAGTTGCGATTGGTAAATACAAGAAAAACTAAAAAAAAATTTTTGAAATTGGACGTTATCTTCCGATTGCGCAAACCACCTAAAAATTCAAAAAAATTGAAAAATTTCGATTTTTTCAGAAATTTTTAAAAAATATTACATATATATATATTTTATCACTATAGTGAAAAATATTTACATATTGTACTATTTAGTAATAATAAAAAAATAAATTGCGTTTAGAGAATATCTTCCGATTGCGCAAGCTCATTAAAAATCAGGAAAAAATCAATTTTCAGTGATTTTTGATGCATTAAGAAAATAATTAAATAAGTTCAATTTGCGGTCTCATGTTAAAATTTAAATGTAAATTAATACTATTGTGCATGTTATGCTATTTTTAAACAACCGAGATCTTACCACGACGAGATCGCTGCAGGGTGAAAAGGTTTAGTAATTCGCACAACTCCTGTTAGCCCCGTTGGAAAACAGCGTTGAAGTCGCCCTATGTGTCCACATCCTTTTCTCTCCCCAACCTCGTCCACTTGCACAGTGCGCCATTTCGTATCAGTGAGCCCGTGAACGAATTTCGTTTGTTAATTAGATGTATTGTGTTATTTAAAATACATTAACATGTGACAGGTACAGAAATCTGCATACGTCGTTCACAAAGAAAATTACTAGACAATCTTTTCATTGTCCTATATTTTGTCATCCCCAAGAGATTTTTTGTCAAATATTCTTCACAAATATAGCGCCTGTACGAGAAACTAAAGAAAATCCTTTAAAAGAATTTAAATACTTCTAAAATCGTTAAAAATACTTCTAGACATTTTCAATAAATGCTTCCATATAACACGCATTGATATGTAGAATGATACATGTTTGAAGATGGTTTATAGTAATTTTAAACAGTGTATGTTGTCCATCGTGATATTTGTCTCAGGACTGAGGAAGATAACTAAATAATCGCCCTTTTTTCCATCAAAATGTATGTCATGTGGTTCTTCTGATTCCACTTGCCGTAATTTTTTTCTTTCTGTTTGTTTTATTCTAATTTTGTATAGGTCAATAACATGAAAAGCATCTGTTTTAGTTATTACAGGAGTATCTTCTAGTACACTCAACGCTTTTGCAGAACCTGCACTGTCAGATACACCATTGCGATCACAATGTAAAGATGTAGATTGTAACTCCACTTTCATTTGCTATGGTAATTTCTTCTTCTTAAATCTGATAGGCTGTATCCGTCATGGTAATGATATTTTACCTATACCTACATTAGCATTAAAATTCTCATGTATTTCATCTGAATGCTCAAGGTCTTTTATTTTCGCTTCAACAAATTTGGAAGGTTGCCTTTTCAATATATAGTTTCGTCTTCCAAGTCTTGTACTCAGTTTTTTTCTTTTTTTTAAAACTTTAGTACCAATTTTTCCCGTTCCGTCTTTTCTCTGGAGGTAGATAAATCTATGCTGAATGACTGGAATTTTGTTGTGTTTTTGAGACGTACAATTAGTCTCAATTAGACACTCCCTCAGATCTGGTAACTTTTTACAGGAGCAATATAAATTCATTACACGTTTGCAGGCTGAAATATCACACAGTTGAGTTTCTTGTTTTTTAAATTCATCAAACTTTTTTATAAGGTTTGGCTATTCCTTGTCTAGAATATAAGATTTCGTTAGTTTAGAATATTATCGTAGTAGGCATTAATTAGCTAAATGATTCTACAATCAAACACTTTTTGAATTGACGCCTTCTAATAAATATATTTTATTTTTTGTGCCATTGTATTGCTGACGAATGAGAAACTCACTTTAAGATGTTGAATTTACTTGCTAAATAGAGACCTCTTCTCAAGGTAGCATTGAAGAACATCTTCGTGTGTTGGAAGAATATTTGGCAGAAAATCTCTTGGATGACCGAATATAGGAAAATGAAAAGATTGTCTAGTAATTTTCTTTGTCAATGACGTATTCAGATCCGTGTCCCTGTCACATGTTAATGTATTTTTAATAACACAATACATCCAATTAACAAACGAAATTTGTTCACGGGCTCTCTGATACGAAATGGCGCACTGTGCAAGTGGACGAGGTTGGCGAGAGAAAAGGATGTGGACACATAGGGCGACTTCAACGCTGTTTTTCAACGGGGCTAACAGGAGTTGCGCGAATTATTAAACCTTTTCACCTTGCAGCGATCTCGTCGTGGTAAGATCTCGGTTGTTTAAAAATAGCATAACATGCACAATAGTATTAATTTACATTTAAATTTTAACATGAGACCGCAAATTGAACTTATTTAATTATTTTCTTAATGCATCAAAAATCACTGAAAATTGAATTTTTCCCGATTTTTAATGAGCTTGCACGATCGGAAGATATTCTCTAAACGCAATTTATTTTTTTATTATTACTAAATAGTACAATATGTAAATATTTTTCACTATAGTGATAAAATATATGTATATGTAATATTTTTTAAAAATTTCTGAAAAAATCGAAATTTTTCAATTTTTTTTTAATTTTTAGGTGGTTTGCGCGATCGGAAGATAATGTCCAATTTCAAAAATTTTTTTTTAGTTTTTCTTGTATTTACCAATCGCAACTTTTCCGCACTATAACGATTCGGAAATAAAAACTTTTGTTTTTTCGCACCACCCTAATATACATACATCCTGTAAGTTAAGTTTTAGTCGATTAACAATATTATTTATTTATTTAGTACAAGGCAAAATGAGGTGTCAATATTATTTGCTAAATATTATTGTAACAAGTCTTGTTATTTGTGCTAATAACTAATGCAATTACTGAAATTGCAGTTTTTATTAATTCTATAATTAATTGTTTCTTCTAAGCCATTTTTTAAAGACCCCTTTAAAATTGACAAAATGCTGTCTACCTTTAAAAAAAAAAAAATAGTTAAACTTCTCCATATCTACTACCATTTTTTTAAATATATGTGTCCAAGACCTTATAAAAAATGATAGATCTTTATTTCTTAGGGGGAAAAAACAGGATGTTACTGAACCTTGTTATTTAACATTATTTTTCAATTTGTAATTCATAATTTTTTTTTAATGTATGTTTTTTTATTTATCATAGTAAAAAATTACGTTATTTTTCCCCTTATTGTTATTAAACACGTTACTAATATATTTTCTTAATTTTATTAATTAAAGTGTAAAAGCATAGATTATGTTATAACAGATGTAAATGTCATGGGTGAAAAATGTCCGGGACAGGATTTGAACGAGGAATGTGTTGTGTTGGCTGAAGCCGCCAATGCTCTTCCAACTGAGGCATCCTGGGCGAATAATGGAAGACTAATTCACCCAACTAGCTATAACAATCACACAATTTATAACCAATTGAATAATAGTGTTATAAATTAATCTAATGTAGATTATGTTAATAATTAAAGGTTTAATTCTTCTTTAAACATAAAACTCTTGGTATCTATTCAATATTTTAATGCCGCGGAAAAAAAAAATTGAAAAATCTAATTTAAATCAAAAAAATTTGATTTAAATTTTAAAAAATCAGATTTTCTTTAAAGAAAATCATGTTTTTCACACTCTAGGTTAAAGTGATATTTTCCAATTGTCCTCGTATCAGGATTTCACAATCGTAGAAATTGCAAAAGATCACTTTTTACAATCAGCCTTTTTTGATTTAACTCATTTCAGTGGTTTAAGCATGAAATCCCATTACATGTCTTTAATTTGTATTTTATTTAAATTTTATTGTTTTTCTTATTGGAAATTTTTATTTCATTATGGAATATATGCTGAAAACAAATTATGAGCTATCATATATATTATAAAGCAGTATGCTCTGAAACTTCGGCTTGAGTGTTTTCAAAAACTACCCGATGGATTTTTTTTCAGATTGCAACATTCGATAGGAAATATTTTTGTGGAAGTTTGTGACTCAAATATACAGGGATAACTCTGATTTTTGGTAATAAATTTTGTATTTTTTGGTTATTTTTGACAAAAGGGTTGCCAGTAGTTATTTTTTGGCAAAAATTATCATTATAAAAAAAATTAAAAAGAATATACCTGTTAGAAATCTTACAAACATCTTGCAAATTAAAACAGAAAATAACTACTGATAATAATAATAATAATAAAGAAAAACAGTTTAATGAGGGGTAATATTTAAAAAAAATATTTATCTTAAAAATAAAAGAAATATTTATAATGCTTAAAAAATAACTTAATTAGAAATATTACAATTGATACACATTTAGCAATATATCCTTTTAGTTAGAATAAAAAAATGAACTTGAAAATTTTATTAAATGAATTTTGAATGATAGTTATTTTCCTTTTTATTAATTTCTCTCTCTTTTTTATTGAATTTCCATATCATATGACTTACAGCAGAAAAAAGAACATCTAATTATAAAAGTTACTGTATTGAGTTCCATATTTGTTTGTTTGCAATTGTTATTTTGCTTTTGTCGCCAAGGAATGTAATTTTAAGCCAAAAATGCATATGTCTGACATGTTATTGATAGTTGCAATAATGTTGTTTTTTCAAGTGAAGATAATTTTTGGAGTATATTTTAATATTCAATTATAAATTATATAGATAATGGGTTTATATTTTAAGAATTGGAATCATATATTTAAGTTTTAGCTGCCGCTTCACTCAAATGAAAAGACCCGTTCGCTAATGCTAATCCTATGGAAGAAATTTATAAAGATATCTCAGCTGCATTTCAGTATTTTTAAATGATTCTTTTTGCTTGGATAGCTGAGATTGATCTGAATGCAAGCCGTTTTTTACTTTTTTGGTTTCGTTTACAGATATTTTTTACGAGAATGCTTTCATTTTCAGAACCGGTTTGGAAAGCGAAATCACCCTCATAAAAAATATCTGTAAACAAAATCGAAAAAGTAAAAAACGGCCTGCATTCAGATCAATCTCAGCTATCCAATGCAAAAAGAATCATTTAAAAATATTAAAATGCAACCGAGATATCTTTATAAATTTCTTCCATAGGATTAACATTTGCGAACAGGTCTTTTCATTTGAGTGAAGCGGCCTCTTAAATGTGAATTTCTGCCACATATATATATTGTAAAATAATATCATACTTTTTCAAAAGTTTTTCACCGTAATTTTGAAGAATGAGATCAACGAATATAATCTCTTTTTTTAGCAAATATTTTTTATTGTTTATTTCATTTTTCTTGTGCCATTTCGTCAAATTTACTTACAGGAAAAACTACAAGTTTAAAATTTATAAACTGCAGAAGGATATCTATGCAATTCAAAGGAAATTTATGCAATTATGCGTTATTACTATTGATAAATTCAACGTTTTGAATAAAAATTACCTGCTATAAACGATGGTACAAATGTCATATATGCACCATATTGTCGCAATCTCAACAAAACGTCCATTTTATGCCTCATCAGATCAGATATTATTCATTTATTAAAAAATTGTTTACTTTCTTTTATTTATTTTTTTTAATGATATAAATTGTTTTGTAATTATTAACTAAACATTTTTATTTATTATTATTTCCTTTTTAAAATTATAGAAAACAATTAAAAAATATGTATGTAACTGGCATTTGAAAACAATGTTTTTGCAAAAATCTCATTAAAAAAATCACGCAAATGTGGTGCATATATGACATCTGTGCTAAAAAATTTTACAAGTTTTTTTAAATTAGCCATTTTTTATTCAATTTTCTTAATATTTTTCCTGTGTTAGGTAATATTTAAAAAAATATTGGACTAAGCTTCGATGATTGAGCACCGCCAAATGGCACATTTACTATATTATTGAAAGTTTTGTTGACACTGATATCATGTATGTTCTGAGCAAAGCCGTCCCTAGCAAAAGCGAGGCCGGGTGCGAGAATTTTTGCGAGGCCTTTTCCGTCATATCGAATCAGGGCCGTAACTAGGGAGGAGGGTGCCAGAGGGTGTGTACGTGGGGGGGGGGGGGGGCTCAACCCTCCTAAAACCTTTTGAACCTTCTTTAAAAAAGATTCCAAGATCCTTAAAAAAATTTCTGTTCTGAAAATCCAAATAAAATTTAGTTAAAAAATCGAATTAATTTTGAGACCCAGTACTAAATTTGTAGCATTTATACAGTTAATAAGTGTTTCAACACTCGCACATCCTATTTGCACATATGAAGCTAATAGGATGTATAATTTTGCGCTTACTATACACTCGTATTTTTCCCTCATCATTCTATCCTTTTCTTTGCATAAAATGAAGTTATTATTAACCATTTAATAAGAAACATAGTGCCAAAAGTGTGTTTTGTGTCCATTTGTCAGAGAAAGAGAGAGAGAAAAAAAATATATAAGCCCCTCCCCTTACATTTTCTTGAACCCTCCCCGCTCCCTCATTTGAACTTCTGGCTACATTCCTGTATCGAATCAGAACAGGTTGGCATTAATTTTTAGAGTTCCGTTTACCTGAATAAACTCTATTAGCATCACTCTTCTGTTAGCCTCTCAGAATTCGTTCTCGAGAACTGTGTAAATTAGAGACTTGATAATTTGCATACTTATAGCTGAATAACTCCAATCACGTGCAAATCATAAAATTTTGAAAAACTCTTACATAATCTTAATTAAATAAATTAATTTAATAACATCCAATCATTTCTGCTACTTAGATTTTAAGACAACCTTATTTTCATTTTTTTTTAATACGAGCAGATTAGTTGGCTAATTGTTAGTACATTCATTTGTTTGCTATTCAAAAGGTTCCTGGTTCAAAACTTAAAAAAAACGAACTCAAAATTATTAATTGGCTTAGTATAGAATTTTAAAAAGTAGAAAAAAAAATGGTAGCAGATCACAAAATGGGGAAAGTAAAACAATAAAAGAAATGGGAACAATCCTAAACTATGAAGAAAAGGAAACTAATGAGTGATTAAATAATGAAATACATGACCCTGGATATTAGATTTTAAATGATGATGAGATTGTGGATGAAAATTATGATGAAAAAGAATTTGAAAAAAAGAAAAACAAATGCTCTGAAATCAATCCAGATCTATCACATAACGAAGTCTTTGAACCTTTAAAAAAGCTATGAAATGGCTCAAACGGCAGAAGATCGTTGATATATTATTCAACTAACGTATTTAAGAATTAGAGATGTGGCAATATTGAAAAGAATTTCTACGTTGAAGCAAGCAGCAATCAAAAGCTTCTTTACATAAATCATAATCTTTGGAGTTCAGAAAATGATAAAAGAGAGAGAAAAAATTAATGATAAAAATTTAAATTAAATATATTAAAAAGACAAAACAATTTTTCAGCACCCCAAAAGTAACTGGTTTACCAGTCCTAACCTAAGTTAGGATAACGTATAAAGTTTTTACTTTTTAGTATAGTCAAGAACATATCTTAAATTGCCTGTCTATTTTTACAAATTTTTGTTTATCCAAACTAAGGTCTGTCCCAATGTGTTCGAATAACTGGTGCTACATTGTATTCTTTTTAATTCAAAATTCTTTTTTTGAAAAATTGTGAAAATTTAAATTTTGATTAAAATTTTGCTAAATGTTTACCCCCTAGGAGAAGAGCGACTGGTGTATACGTAAAAATCAAATTTGCCGCTTTTATAGGTCTTTTTACTTATAAAAATTACTATTTTATATTCTTTTAAAAGTAAATTAACTTTTCATATTGAATTGTAATCAAAACTTAATGTAAAAGACAGCAAATTTAAAAAAGCTAAAAAGAGATAATAGTTTAAATTATAGATGTGATGTTTCTCTTATGTATAAAGAATATATTTTAGTCATTAAACTTCTTTTCACACAAAAATTTCTATTGATATTTTTCAATTAAAAATAGTGTGTTTCTAATGTATCAATGTGATGTCAAAATGTAAGTCAATCGGGAGATGGATCCCTGCACTCGCGATGACGTCAAGCAGCGAGTCTCTCCCTATTGGCTATGGGGTGAAATGGTGCAACCTTTAGATATAGTAACCTTGCTCTATCATAGCTCTGGGTTGGGAATTTTACCTGTGGTCTCGGTCTCATTGAATCTGCATAATTTTTTATCATTTCTGAAAAATATGTAGAATGTTACATGGAAGGAAAATATAAAGTTGTAGATTTCAAATCTTACAAATAAATAAATCTTATGAATCTAGTGCAAAAATGAACTATCTCAGTTTGATTTTGATAGAATAATTTATAACAATGCTATAATGAATTCTAATTGATATATGGTTTATGCAATCTTTTGTTTCTATGTACAAAGCTAAAAGTAATCACAGATTATTATTTTTATCCCCTATTATACAGTTCTTGATGCATAATTATTTTATTGAAATCATTTTGTCTTGTAACTTGTCATTTCATCCATTAAATATTGAATGGTTAATCTACCGTTATTTCAATCAGGTTTATTACCATCACATCTTGCTTCAATACTTTTCTTCATTACAATGAGCAAAATCAGAAGCTTATAACAAAATGTTTTATTCATTTTGTATTTAAACCTGTAGAAGTGTTTAATTTGAAAATAACTGTTTTAAAAAGCAGTAGCTGTTTTATTTAAGTAATTATGCTTTATTTATTGTTTGCATGTAAATTTAATTATTTCATTGTCTATAAAATGCCATTACATACTGTGTGCCATAGTTCAAATTTTTCATTCAGCTTTCTAATAACAGTTGTATTTTAAAAGAAAAAGTTATTGTAATTAATTTTTGTATAAATTTAAAATAATGATGTATTTTTTGCTTCACATAATTCATAGCTTATTTTAGTCTGTTATTAAGCGTTTTCTCATAAAAATGAAGAAGATTTTTTTTTCAGTCCGTAGTCTTCTGTGAAATTGAAATTTTCAAAAAACTCCATCAAAAATCTTGGATTTCAAGCTGTGAGGATTTAAGAAAGCATACAGTAACTCTTTTTGACAAAAAATTGTATAACTCTTCTGACAGTAAATTAAATGCTATATTTATTTCATTTATTTATTTGTTCTTTTACTAGGTAGCTATAAAGAATTTATATCCAAAGCACACAATCGTTTGGAGAATTTCATACAGTCTGCTAAAAAAAGCACCCATGCAAATAATTTGTATGAAAATGCAGAAGGTGTTACCAATGATACATTAGTGTATCCCTTGCTTCAAATGTATACATTTAATATACGGCAAGACGAACAAGTTATGGAAAAGTTCCTATGTTCTGCTGAACCTGGTTCACAAATTAAACTGGCATCTGGCTACTTCAATTTAACAAATCACTACATGAACATCATTTTAAAATCATCTAGAGCCATGTACAGTCTTTTAGTTGCTTCACCGAAGGTATGTGCAATTATCTTTGTTTTTATTTTAGTTTACTTATAATTAGGGTGTCAACAATTTTAATCAGTTGACTTTGATCCTGACTTAAATCAACTGATTTTTTTTTTTAATCATTAATTAAAATGATAAATTTTCTAAATACTTAAAATAACATAAAAAGTTTTAAAATCTGAGATAAATATAATTTGAAAAGTTTCTACAGATATTGTGACTTATGAATACACAAAAAAAGATTTAAATAATTGTTTTTAAGCTTAATCCCTGAGTCTTGTAAATAATAATAAGTATAAAGTAGGTTTGTTTAAAGTATAGTTTTTATCTAACAAATACAAAAAACATTTAATTTTAAAATGATATTTAAATCTGATATCATACAATGTCATAACTTTCTTTTAATAATCAAATTATTCAGACGGCCAGACAAACTGAAAGCATAAACACTTTTCATCTTTGTTGGAAAGTGTTAAAAAGGATGAAAGATTGACATTGTCTGAACTGATATTGTAAAAGAATGTATGAGAGGAAAATAAAATACTTTTGTAAAATGTTAAATATAGCAAAAGCTTCTTCAGTAAATTTGAATTTTTTTTAAAACTCATATACCAAATAAAAATTGTTAGGGATTAAAATTGCAGCAAAACTGTTTGAAACACCAAATGCTGAGACTCCCCACTGAGTGCTAATAATGCTGTTAATTATTGTTTTGAGAATTGATATAAATGGTTACATCTTATATCTATTCTGCATGTGCGTATGAATGGCTTAACACATTTTCTGATTTTGGGGGGATTAACATATGCATATATGTGTGTAAGTTTAGATTTAGATGATTAACTGCACAAATGCAAAATGAGCAGTAAATAATAATTGTTAGTTTTATTATTTGTTAAACTAATGGAATAATTTTGAATAATTAATGGAATCATTTAATTGCAGTTTTTATTAATTGTGTAGTTACTTGCTGTTTTCTCAAAGTCATTTTTTTAGGATGCTACAACCTGTTCTTTTTTAAATTGGCAAAAAATAGTGAAATTCATCTACAATAGATAAAAATTTCGATACTACTTTGTTATTACGTCGACCAATTTCGCCAAATTATACAAATCACCAAACTAATAACCAAATTATACAGATTGACATAATTTTTATTTTAAATAATGGAAAAACAGATAATTAATAGAATATTAATAAAAATACAAATACAAATCTCTTAATGATGTTTTAAGCATGTATATCGCATTTAACCTCTTCGCGACGGGCGAGTCATATATGCATTTCGTACGGACGTATCTCAGGGCCGGGCGGTTCACCCGTGCATTGTTGGAGAACTAGCCTGGTGAACGGGCGGTGCATATATGCATTTTAAGCTGGAACAATTTATAATAACCACTAGATGGTGTAGCGGAGATTATCGCTACATATCTTTACCTTCATAAATGCAATAATTATTTCCCTTTAATAAATTCGTTGGTTTATTTTAATTTCCCTTTTCACTAATAAACCCAGTAGTTTAAACTAATTCTACATTTAATAGTTATGTTCTAACTTTCATACTCCCACTAATAGAAGTGAAACTTTTCATCTTTTGGAGCTCTCTGTATAAAATAATAATAGAACTTCCTTTCTCACAAATTTTCTGTTGTGTCGGTGAAAAAACATCTGCCCATAGTAACCGCACTTATTAACAAAATAAAGAAAGCTCTGGGCTTAGTTCATCATAATCTCGTATCCGTTACATTTTTATTAACATCTGCCTTACACACCCTGTTTTCATTCTCACAATTAATGCTTAAACCTAGAAATACTTTTATCTCTGTTTATCCTGACTGTGCTTTCTTTCTATTCAATTGCGCATCTGGATAACTTAAAGTTTTGTCTGCAAAAGGCAAATGTATGTAATGATTTGCTTATCTCAGATACTTCCCAAGCTTAAAATATTTCTTTAACCCTATAAAATATTCGCAGATGTAAAAATAATCCTTGGGTTCCCAGAACGCAAATGTAGTCACTGATACTGAACGTGTAGTTTATCAAATATCGCCAAAATTCTTTGTATGAAAGACTTCTGATGCCTTTTGGCGATAAGGGCTATGACATTGTATCGTCACTTTGCTGATTGCTTTGATACTGACAACATGTAGACTAGAGCTCTCTCAGAATCCCCTCCCCTTATGGGGAGTTGCACTGTCGTACCTCAAGTTAAATAAATGCATCGTCGTAAAATGTAACTCTCGCCTTTTCGGAGTTTTTTTGTGTGTGCTTCCTTTGGTAAATCACCTGGGCCTATGAATTAACACCTTTACATATTATAATCTGGTGCATCTGGCCTTTTTTTCTCCGGTCAAAAAAAAAAAAAACGCACACACACACAGAGAGTTTAAAAAAAATCATACTTAAAATCTTCGACAGAAAAGACTCTATCAAACATCAATGCACTGTTAAAGCAACATTCCCCGAAGTTCCAAGGCTGTCTGTACTTCATAGTGTGACGTTTTCCCCTACATCCGAACCGAAACTTGCAACAGTCTATATTATTCATTCATGACTTCTCCCGCACTCAAGAAATGTTTTATCTTCTTTCTTTTTCTCCCTGTGGTTCTGCAATATCTATGAAGGTCACAATTTATCAGCTGGTTGTTTCGCCGGAATATGGGTCAAGTGTTTTCGGCTCAGGACTGCAGCATTCTGTGTTTCATTTTACCCTCCGTTGTGATATGGCTAAGTTTTTTTTGCAGTGTTGTGATGGTGAATCACAAAAGAGTAATTAGTGGTGGTGTCTTTCGTCATCTACGTTCCAGTGAGGTGTGCAACATATTAGTGAGAGCCCACATGCAACACCATATGCAACATACTATAACCCTGAATCATCATGCTGTGTGTCAACATTCGAGAATGCTAAAATGAAAAAAAAAGTTTGTGAATGTGCTCATCGATGTGCAGGCCTGTTTAATTGCGTATAGATGTAAATCTACTTTTTGTGTGAAATATGCAACGTGTGTAACAAGCACATCTCTTGAAGCTGAAGGTTATGTGAAATTAGTGTGACTGGTGTTACCAGTCGGTGCCATAGTGTCGTATTATCTTATAGTAAACAGTGTGCATTAGTGTATTCATCCTGTTAAAAAAAAAATAACAAAATTTATGCGTTACGGGTCGTCGCACCCATACGCACCTTTAGTAAATAGTAAATCTTTCTCAGCAATAGATTACTGTGATAAAGTACTTTCAGTACATTTAGTGTGTGAACGTGGTGTTTATGTGCTTCTCTTGTCCTCTGATGGTGCAGCCACTGTGTCAAAAATTACTGATTTGCATAGTTAAAACTGTAGATCTACAACAACAGTCTCGTTTAATGACAGTACTTACTGGTGCAATAAGGGGTCGTCGCACCCATTGTTGTACCGACAGTTTTTTTTCTCTTTCGCAAGAATCTTTGCTAAAAAAAAAGGTATTGTGACAAAAAAAAAAAAAAAAAAAGAAAATAATAATAATTATTCAACAGAACATAGCAACAGATTTTATTAACTCGTACAGTCAATTCATATTGAAAATAGTTTGTGTTCTTTTTATCAGCTTGAACAGAGAAGATTCTTTTTAATTTAAATAGTGTGCATTTTTGAAATTTTAGTAGTTATTAACTTAAACAAAATACATTTTAAAGTGTTGTATTTAATTTGCACTTTTGAAAGCATTCTTCTCTTTTCATGCTCAATTTTCAAAAGTATTATTATTTTCAAGGCATGTTGTTTTAGTATTTATGTGTTGCATACTTAAATATTACAGATTTTTTTATTATTTTATGTGTTCGCGCATTAATTTTTCGCTGACATTACTTGTCCTTAATTAATTGCAGTTTGAGATTCCCATTCTCGTTTTTACTAAATTTTTTGCCATTAACTATGCCAGTACCTTGTTAAACAAGCCTTCTTTGATTTTTTTACTTTCGGTTGTCAAGAAACAAGGGAATTTTGGCATTGGTGTTTTTGAATGGTTAATTACTTTATTTTGAAGCCAGTACAAGTTTAAAAAAAAAAAAAAAAAAAAAAAAAAAAAAAGAAATTTTGTGTTTGCATTTTTTTAAAAGGGTATTATTTTGTGCATGCATTTTTGCTTGTTTTGTTGTATAGGCTCACATTTTGTTTACCCCCCCCCCCTCATTAAATGTCTCTTGATTCACTCGTAACTTACCAGGGTTTACTCTCTGACTAATGCAAAATTTAATTTTTGGTTTGGACTTGCATTTTTTTGTTATTTCCCCAAATTATTAATTTTAATACTGTGGTTAACAGTCAGATTTGTTATGGTGCACCTAGTTTAATTATAATGCTTTCAATTGATTTAGATTAGTGCATTTGCTTTTGGGTAAACAGCTATGGCTAATATTGAGTTAAAACAAGCTTCAGCTACATCCCAAACACTGTCAGAGAGAGATAATAAATTTGGGTCTACTTTTGGACAATCACAAGTTTCAATATCCCCTTTACTTGAATTTTATGAGGAAAATTTAACAAAGTTTTCAGACACAATTATCGCTGAAGCCACAGCATTTCAAAATCAAATACAAAATCAAAACAACACTGATACACTTGTCTCCAATTTTAAGGAACTTAAATTCACAATTGAATGGGATCTCAATATTTTGAAAGAGACCTTTCAGGGACTCAAAGATGAATATACTAAAGTAAAACATGATAAGGAAAATTTATTTTTGGTAAATAAGAAACTGTTCGAACGAGTACGTGACTTGTCTCAGGAACTAAAAAGTAAACCTAAACCTCACATATCAAATGCTCTAAAAGAACACACTCCTTCGGTTAATACGACTTGTCTAAAATCTGTTCAGAATATGTCCACACAGACAGATAACAACCTCATTATCAAATCTCCACACACTACAATACATGAAAGTTGCAATACAAACCCCTCTTTCTCTAGTAATCAACAGGTTAATGATTTAGGTGACAGTAACAATTTTCATCCCAGTATTTTCAGTACCCCTAAGAAAAATAGTACCAATTTTATCCCTGTTGTAATCATGCGTTTGCCTGAAAATTTTAGCATACCTGACATTATTTTGGCTATTTCAAAGCTAACTGATACTTCTTCGCCTCCCATTCAATTTCAAAGCAAAATAAAAATAAAGCATTGTAATTTATTTAACTGGATTTTTCTAATGCCATCCCACTTAGCGGAAACTTTGCTTAAGCATAAACATATTATTATTCAGTCCACAAAGTTTACTCTTAAAAGGTACATAGATATAAAAAGATGTTTTACATGTCAGAGTCTTTTTCATTTAAGTAAATTATGTCCTAATGACATAATATGCCCTGTCTGTGCTATGTCACATAAAGATCCTAATTGTGTAAACACACCAAAATGCATTAATTGCATGAGGTGCAATGAATCAAGTAATACCCATTTTGACATTCAACATACAGCTTTTTCTCATAACTGCCCAGCTGTCAAGAGATATATAAACATACAAAGACAATCGCTTCATACAACTGAGTCTATTTCAAATGAGAAATGATATTTTTTTTTTCTTTAACTTAATTTTCCTGGTCACACATTACATACTACAGGATAAATTCACTACGCTTTTTATGCATTCTTTATACATTTTGACAGATTTGTTTTTTTATAAAACATTTAGTATTTTGTTCCCTCACATTTCCTGTTACACTTTAAATTTTAATAATGTTTCTTCACATTAATCTTGTGTACAAATGCATTGTATTTTTCTGTATTCGGCTATCAAGCGCGCAGATGGTTGAGTAATAGAAAAAAGGTAAGAGTGAAAATTTTGATGCGGGTCGTCAATTTTGTTTTTCACTTGGTTTTGGTTGTTTCGCGTTGGTGTACACAATCATTTTAAAAATATTTACTCAATCAAGCACACTTTCTTCTCCATTAATGTTTTGTTTATGCAGTAACAGGAATGCAGTTAACATTAATAATATTTCAACTCTATTGGTGTAGAGGCTACATTTTCCACATTTAATACATTTTTCATGGTCCAATTTTTTTTTGGGTTCTCAATTAACTTTTAACTTTAAAAAGGACTTTTGACAGTACAATTACATTTTTACTTTCCTCAACTTTGAGTTATATATATTTTTTTTCTTTCAACAAGGTCATGTGCATTTCTCTCTCGGTCAAGGTATATTAGATACCAGGTCATGCGATTTCTTTTACACACATTTTTCTTTCATGTGTTTTTACACAAGGTCATGTGCATTTCTCTCTCGGTCAAGGTATATTAGATACCAGGTCATGTGATTTCTTTTACACTCATTTTTTTCCTTCATGTGTTTTTACACAAGGTCATGTGCATTTCTCTAGGTCAAGGTATATTAGATACCAGGTCATGTGTTTTTCTCTAGGTCATGGTATATTAGATACCAGGTCATGTGATTTCTTTTACACTCATTTTTTTCCTTCATGTGTTTTTACACAAGGTCATGTGTTTTTCTCTCTCGGTCAAGGTATATTAGGTACCCGGTCATGTGATTCCTTTTCCCCTTTTTCTTTCATGTGTTTTTACACAAGGTCATGTGTTTTCCTCTAGGTCAAGGTATATTAGATACCCGGTCATGTGTTTTCTTTTACACACAATTTTTTTTCATGTGTTTTTGCACAAGGTCATGCGTTTTTTTTTTACACCATCACATCGTTCTTGTTTTTTTTCTATATACACTCAGTCATGTACAATACACTAGGTCATGTGGTACACACTAGGTCATACGAATATACTTTAGGTCATGTGCAACATATCAGGTCATGTGGTTCTTACATTGTTTTTTCTTATTTCTCGGGTTGAGGATTGTACACCAAGTTCACTTGTTTTCTCCAAGCTCGTTCATGATAACACACAACACGGTCATGACATGTGTTTACGTTTTTACACTTTTGTCATGTGATATGAATCCTTCCCTCATTAAATATAAAAATTATTTTGTAATTAGGTAGTTGAAAACCTCATTCACACAAATATCTTGGATATTTTTTTTCTTTTAACACACTTACCGTTAAATTATCTTCGGTTCATTTTTTTTGTTTTGTTTTTGTTAAATGGCTCATCTTAACACAAAAAAAACAGTTGACATTTTTTTTTTTTACAGTTTGTCATGCTCACACTTAACCATTTCATCTTAATTGTTCAAGGTTAGTTTTATTCCCTTTACATGTTACAGTACTTCAAACGACATTTAGTTCATTTTTTGTTTGTCACATTTACATTGCATATTTATTTGGATTTTTACACTACATGTAAATTCCCTTGTTACACTTACCTCTTTTTATGTAGTGGCAGTACATGAAAAGAAGGTCACTTACTTCACTAATAATTAATTTTCATTACATGCATTTTATCTCATCATTGTAGTTCAACAATAATTACAAATTATTTTGGACAGTGAAATAGTACCATGCAAAAAAAAAAAAAAAAAAAAAAAAAAACCTTTCATCGTTTTTTTTGAAATATTCCAGTTGTAGTAGCACCTAATCCTGACTATTTGTTTACCTTACCCGGACTGACTGTTTCAATTTAATTTATGAGATGAATTACATTTCATCTTATAGTTTTATTTTTGTATTTTTTAATTTTAGCCCCCAAAAAGTCGTGAACCGTTCAAAATTATGCCCCAAGGTTTCACGCCACACCTGTCTTGCGAAACATTTTTACCGTGAATTGGCCTACCAATTCTTTTATGTTAAATTTTATGTGACTTCCAAGCGCGCTCCTTTCGTAGATCAGTGCGATTTTTACTGAGGAGCGGGGCGGACTTATATTGTACGCAATGTGGGTTCGTCCACTACTCCCTCCCCCCCTAGGGCCGACGTCTTAAACCGAAGCCATAATACTTGTACTGTTTGTACAAGAATAAGGGCTACAACCTTTTTATGGGCATGCCACTGGCATCTCTTTTTTTAGTAGTCCTGTGCCTTATGCACAAATTTTCATTTTAACAGCATACATCATTTTTAGAACATGTTATTTTAGTTAGTTTTCTTTTATTTTGTTTTAAATATACTATTTGTGTTTTGTATTTTATAAAAATATTTTTGCTTGCAATTATGCCAATTTGATCTCAAAAAGGATCAATTTAAAGAGAAGTTATCTAATACTAAGCTAACAGGTGATCACAAATAAATAAATAATATACTTCTCTCAATTTTTGCCTAGGACAAAAATAAGATAAATAAACAGCTGGTACCAGCGCCACAATAAAGAAATTAAATAAAGGATCCGATATAAGTAAATATGTTGTGGCATGTTTGAACTATTAAGGAGCTCCCTGTCATGATAATTATAAAGATAGATATGGCCATTGTTTTTATTTACATATGCTGCAAGCAAATAGCATATTCAATCATTTTTGTAGTACTTATATATATACTTGTATGTTGTTGATATGTGTTTTTGTATATATTTTGGTAGACGGCACTTTCAGTATCTTCAAAATAATGACAATAATAGTATTAAAAAAAAAAAAAAAAAAAAAAAAAAAAAAACTTTAATACAAGTATAAAGTTTTTTTTTTGTGGTGGCTGGGGTGAGTTATGTAGCGGAGATTATCGCTACATATCTTTACCTTCATAAATGCAATAATTATTTCCCTTTAATAAATTCGTTGGTTTATTTTAATTTCCCTTTTCACTAATAAACCCAGTAGTTTAAACTAATTCTACATTTAATAGTTATGTTCTAACTTTCATACTCCCACTAATAGAAGTGAAACTTTTCATCTTTTGGAGCTCTCTGTATAAAATAATAATAGAACTTCCTTTCTCACAAATTTTCTGTTGTGTCGGTGAAAAAACATCTGCCCATAGTAACCGCACTTATTAACAAAATAAAGAAAGCTCTGGGCTTAGTTCATCATAATCTCGTATCCGTTACATTTTTATTAACATCTGCCTTACACACCCTGTTTTCATTCTCACAATTAATGCTTAAACCTAGAAATACTTTTATCTCTGTTTATCCTGACTGTGCTTTCTTTCTATTCAATTGCGCATCTGGATAACTTAAAGTTTTGTCTGCAAAAGGCAAATGTATGTAATGATTTGCTTATCTCAGATACTTCCCAAGCTTAAAATATTTCTTTAACCCTATAAAATATTCGCAGATGTAAAAATAATCCTTGGGTTCCCAGAACGCAAATGTAGTCACTGATACTGAATGTGTAGTTTATCAAATATCGCCAAAATTCTTTGTATGAAAGACTTCTGATGCCTTTTGGCGATAAGGGCTATGACATTGTATCGTCACTTTGCTGATTGCTTTGATACTGACAACATGTAGACTAGAGCTCTCTCAGAATCCCCTCCCCTTATGGGGAGTTGCACTGTCGTACCTCAAGTTAAATAAATGCATCGTCGTAAAATGTAACTCTCGCCTTTTCGGAGTTTTTTTGTGTGTGCTTCCTTTGGTAAATCACCTGGGCCTATGAATTAACACCTTTACAGATGGCACTCTGTGTCCATTACATTGAAACTGAACATAGTTGTAGTGTTTTGACCTTCAGACTATTGACCTTTAGAGTTTTAGCGTCAGTTTTGTTACAGTTTGCGTTGCTTTCGGATATATTTTGCGCACTGCTCGTGTTAATTCAGAAAGCTTTGACTCCAGATTATTATGGCGAGAAAGCGTTATTTATCAGAGGAGGAATATACTCGAATGATAAATGAGCCAATCAGTGATATAGAAGATAGTGATGATTCATGTGCTAAAGAGTTAGAAAGTGATAGTTATAGCGACTCTGACACAGACATCTTGTCAGAGACTGAGCTCGCTGAATGCCTGCCTTCCACTTCCCGTCAAAGTTTGACTCAAGATGCTTCATCTTGGACTCGAGAGCTTGAGGAATTGCATCCTCATACATTTATTGGAACACCGGGAATAAATTCTGCAGATCATGCAGAAAGAGAAATTGATTTCTTCAATATTTTCTTCAATGATGATCTTTTAAATTTGATTGCTGAAGAAACAAACAGTTTTGCTCAAAGCGCTCAGAGAAGTTCTCCATCAACTTCTAAGTCAGCCAAATTTTCAAATCTGAGTATTGAGAACATAAAAGTGTTTCTGGCAATGATAATACTCATGGGTATCATCAAGAAGCCTAATTTGAAAATGTACTTCACAACAAACGAGATATTCGCTACTCCGTTTTTCAACAGAGTTATGCCTAGAGATGTGTTTCTCAACATTTTAAAATTTTTGCATTTCACCTCAAACAACAGTGCTAAAAAGTTGGAAAAACTCGGATTAATTGTTGAAAACCTGAAAGATAAGTTTAAAAGAACCTACACACCCGAGGAAAATATTTGCATAGATGAATCCCTTTTCGCTTGGAAAGGACGTCTTGGGTTTCGTCAGTATGTTCCATCGAAAAGATCACGTTACGGCATAAAAATATACAAATTATGCGAATCAATATCCGGTTACGTGTGGAATTTTCTAATTTATTGTGGTAAAGATACAGAGATGTTAAGCAGCGAGGGATCTTATGGAGAAAGAGTAGTAAAAACATTGATGGACGACTTATTTCAGAAAGGATATAATTTATATTTGGATCGGTTTTTTACTTCCCCATCGCTTGCAGAATATATGCATTCCGTAAAAACGAATATTTGTGGAACAGTGATGAAAACAAGAAAGAGAATGCCCAAACACTTTCCAGAAAGAAAATTAAAAAAAGGTGACATGGATGTGATGCAACTAGGCAACGTGAACGTCATT
The DNA here is from genome assembly GCA_964019185.1 of Maratus speculifer. Classification (NCBI taxonomy): domain Eukaryota; kingdom Metazoa; phylum Arthropoda; class Arachnida; order Araneae; family Salticidae; genus Maratus; species Maratus speculifer. The sequence goes on from OZ025289.1 coordinate 309,563,769, forward strand.
GCATTCAAAGAAAAAAAGAAAGATGTTTTTATGCTAACAAGCATACATGAGCCAGAAATGGCTAAATCTGGCCGGAAAGATAGAGTAACTGGAGAGGACATTTTAAAACCTCGCTGTGTTATCGATTATAACAAAAACATGGGTGGTGTAGACGTAGGAGACGGAGTTATAACACACCATTCATGTTTTAGAAAATCTGTAAAGTGGTACAAAAAGTTATTTTTTGGGCTTATGGACATTACAATATTGAATTCAAACATTCTCTATGACAAAAAACACGGCACTAAAACGCCCCTTCTCCAATTTAAAATGAAACTGATTGAACAAATTTTGGAGAACTACGAAAATTATAGAGACGAAAGGCAATTTACAGTTAGATCTGTACCAGCAGCTATCAGATTATCTGGTAGGCATTTCCCTACCCTTAATATGAACAAAAAGGGAGAAAAAAGCCGTAGAAAGTGCATAGTTTGTTCGCAAACCGTGCTGAAAGAAACGAAAACGCAACAAACATTTTATTCTTGTAAATCATGCAATGTAGGACTTTGCGTTTTTCCGTGTTTCGAGATTTTCCACACCCAGTCTTCATTTTAAATTTTTTTTATTTTTTCTTGTAAATAGCATTTCTTGTATATGTCTTATTAATTTGAAAATATATTAATTTTTTTTGTCAATTAAAACTTTGGAATAATTGGAATGGCACTATCAAAAATTATTTCTTGAAGGTTAGTATTTTTTTTATATATATGTTAATGTAAATTAAAGGAAAAACATTTTTAAAGTCTAGTTTTAATGTATATGACAGATTATGTAATAATCTAAAATGGTACCGAAAATTACGGCGGTTGGACTTAAACTTCATTATTTCTGATTTTTTTTCTAAATTTAGGCTTAGTGATACAAAACCCCCGTCCAGTAGCATAACTCCTTTCGCTTCTGCTTCGTCCCGAGCGAGCGTCTTACGGAAAGGCGCCCCGTCCCGAAGAGGTTAATGTCATTGAGCGCGACATTCACAATCATCCATTATTGGCATTTAATCTTATAATTTGGCGATAGTTCTTTGGTTGACGGGATAACCAAGTAGTACCAAAATTTCTTGCAAAAAAAAAAAAAAAAAAAAAAAAAAATCATAATTTCTCAGTATTTTTTTATTTATGTGTCCAAGACCCTGCAAAAATGATAGAACTTTATTTCTTTAAAAAATAATAACATTTATTTAATTATATTTTATATTTATACTTCATAAAATTATTCAAAATTAATGACATTTTATTTATCATACTGAGAAACTATATACTTTTTTCTTTTATATAATTACTAATAAATACATTACTAATATATTTCCTCATGAAATGCCCTGTTTTGGAACTAGCATTCTAGAAGGAATACTAAATTATTAATTATCAATTTAGTAATTAAAGCATAAAAATGTTTATTTACATACCTAATTAAAGGTTATTTGTTTAAAAATTATTAATTTTAAGTAGTGTTAACAATTTAATGTTAAATGTAGTTATTAAAAATTTTAATAAATGTAAATATCATTAGTATTTAATGTAGTTTTGCATAATTATTATAATATTGTTATATGCTACTTATGTAACTACTAATTTGCAGTTTTTATAATCTTTAATTACTGACTAATAATTATAATTCTATTAATTACAGTGTAAAAACTTAGGTTAATTAGCAATTAGAAGTTTAATTATTTTAGTAACCTAAAACTCTTAGTGAATATTCAATATTTAAACCTTTTGAAAAAAAAAATCCAATTTAAATTTTAAAAAAAACTGTTTTCTTTTATTTTTTACTCCCTACTTATAATGCATAATAACGAAGATCAAAGAAAAAACGTTTTGATTTTTTGTGCAAAATCTATATTATAAAGCAAAAGTATGTTGTTATATTGACAGCAGAAGCACCATTTTGGAATTTTCTTGGGGGACGGGGGAGGGCAAAATTTTTTTTAGGGCAGTAGTATAACTTGGCTGTTCCTTTTGATAATCTGCCACACTATTCCTCCCATGAATTGCTGAAAATCAAAAGTTTATTGTGTTAGATTGTACTTTTAATATGTCAATAATGTTTCTTCAATATTGTTGCTTTAAGCATCTATCATTTCAAATATTTGAATTGTTGATTTTTATTATTGTTATTATGTAGGTGAATGGTTTTTATGGTGCCAAAGGCATTTCTGGTGCTATCCCGATGGCTTACACTCATATTGCTAAAACATTTTTTTCCAAAGTTTTGAATTATAAACAAGAGAAAAGAATTGAACTCCATGAATATGAAAGATCAGCTTGGACATTCCATGTCAAAGGATTGTGGTATTATAAACGAGGAGAAAGTTTGCCCTCTGCTACATTTATTGGATCACCAAATTTTGGTAAATTTTCTATATAATTCCAATTTACAGAATATTGTTATATAGTGTGTTATTTAAAATTAATAGTTTCATATTGCCCAGAAAGCATATCTCTTATGATTATATATATATATATACATATATATATATTATTTTTTTTTATTTATTTATTTTTTTTTTTTTCAGCAAGTTCTAAAAATATTCAGGATGTTTATAAATTAAATACACAATTTCAAAGAACTTTTGTTTGTAAATTAAAAATGATACAAACATATCCCACACTTATTCATAAGGGAAATATTTAAAAAGTTGAAGTTATTCAGAAAAAGCAGAAAATATTAAATATGGAAACATTTATTTATAATAAATCAACAATTAATTCAAACCTTTTAAGTATATAAGTATCTTAAAAATAAGACTTCTTTGAGTTTCATCATTTTACAAAAGAATGTGCTTTATATAAATATTGAAATGTGTAAAAAGTGTAACATTTTTAATTATTTTACATTTTATTTGTTATCATTCATCTATGAGTGGCACTTTGTGTCTTATAATAGTGTAATTAAATATTTCATCGTTGTTGAATGATCATCAGTGAAATACATTCGCACTGAAAAATATGTACTATATGTATAATATATTTTATATTATACAATTTGCAAAGACAAAAAAAAAAAAAAATTAATATAAGTAGCAAAAAATTACCAATTGTCTTCATAAAAAAAACCACCAATTCAAAGCAACTGAAAGTAGCTCTCTATTTTTAAAGTAACTAATGCTGTTACTGCCATTGACAAAGAATTTTTTGTGACCTAGTGTACTTCTTTGCTAAATATTAAGAAAATGACTGCACATAAAAATATGAAAATTGATAGCATTATTGAGAGATGTTTGATAAGCATGTTGATGCAAGCATTTTTCAAATTCAAGAACTATTTTAAGAGCTATTTAATGCTAAAGTTGACCAAATTGTTCCATTTAAAAAGTTTTGCAGAAATAAAAACGATACATAGGAAATCAACCATTTTTCCAGAAAATATACATTAAAAGTTCCTGGTGTACAAACTGCTTATTTTTTTTTTTTTTTTTTACATGATTCATTTTTTATGTGTTTATTTCCATTTTAAATTAAAATTTTCAGCATTTTGAGAGTCATTTTTTACATATTTTAGAAAAGATTATTTTAAATTGTTGCCAAATGATCAAAGAGTAATATTTTATTTTTATTATTTTTCTTTCCAAGTACTTTTAAAATTCTGTGCATAAATGCATATTTTTTTGGATAAGAACAAATAGTAAAGATTTCATTAATTTATTTATTTCTTTGAGAGTTTCCTGACAGAATTTGGCAAGAGAGTTTGTTGATCGTTTTTCATAATTTGTCATCAGAGTAAAATTCATTGCCCAAAAAGACAAAAAAAGAATTGAACACTTAAAAATTACTAGAATACAAAAAAAAAAAAAAAAAAATCTAACTTTAGTTTAGAAGTTTGATGAATAATGCACTCTCCAAAATCATTTTTCCAAAATAAAACTTTCAAGCAACCCAAAATAAATGGAATTAAATTCATCTTCTTCAAAAAAGTTGGTTATGGTGGGAGTTAAACTGTTAAGGTCTCTGAATGGAGGTAAAATTAGTATTGAGCTTATTGGAATAAATTTTATTCCATGAAAAATTATAGTTCAGGGAGGTGGTCGCACAGGGAAGCTTTACTGATTCATTAATTTATGTTAAAAGCTGCAAGTAGAAAAAAATTAAGTCATATTTAAAATGACCAAATAATATTGCAAAGCAGTTAAAATTTAAAAATATATTTAGACAAGACATTTTCTTCATATTTTGATGTGATCTTTTGAACTATTGTTGTGAATTCTAAGATTGCACAAATAATATTTCCTTTCAAACAACAAAAGTATTTTCACAGATATATTAAAAATAAAAATTTAGTGAAAATTAAATCAGATATAAAACGATGCATTTAAAATATCTTATTTAAAAAATTTTCTTATAGCATGGTTTAAAAAAATTCCAGGAGGCAGAGACTCTGTGTATTTTGACTGTTTAACTGATCTTATTTAATCAAACATGTAAATAGCTAGTAGATGCTTAACAGTAGCTGATTAGACCTTAAAATTTCTCAACCAAAGAAAAAGGAATGGAAACCCATTTACAGGAAAATTACGACTTTAAAAAAATGTATAGATCAATCTTTCGCAATCTTTAAAAAAACAATCAAATTAACATGTTTTCAAGTTTGTGGTATCTCAATGGGGTTTGGAAAGTATAGTTCATAGGGGCCAGAGCTTCCTATTTTTGAAAGAAAGAAGAAGCCTAAATTATTATTGTTTAGACATTCTTTTTATGCCTCAAAAAATGTACTTATACATCTTGTGTTTTGGCTATACCAAGAGTGCCATTTCCAATATCTTAGAAAGAAGCACAAAGTTTTCTGCGGCAGGGTTCGTTGATTTAAATCGGCTTGATTTTAATCATGGTTTAAATCACGATTTAAATCAACTGATTTTTAAAAAAAAATCATTGATTTAAATCAGTTTTTCTTTTAAGTTATTTTTTAATAAATTTCAGATGAAACAAACATAATAATGTGATATAATTTAGTTTTATATACCATATATAATCAAACAAATTTCAGAAAGATAAAGTTTAAGCTTAGTAAAAAAGTAAAATAAATGTAAAGTTTAGAAAAAAAATGCTTTCAAATTTCATTTGAATCAAATTATAAAATAATCTTGCAACGGTAAAGAAATCTAAGCAGAAATATATTAAATATTTGAATATTTACTTATTAGTATTTAGAAAAACTTTTGCAAGTTGAGGTAAAATAAAATTGTATAGCTTTATGTGCTGTACTTTGGTGAAGCCTGCTATATAAGGATTTGAGCAAAATCTGAATCAGCAATTGATTTATTTATTTATTTAATTTAATATAATTGATCTCAGCCCTTTAGAATGGTGGAAGGTATTTTTGTTACAGTTATCGAAAAAGCTCATACTAAAAAGAGAATTAATGATCAACTAGCTTTTTACTGCAATAGATTTATCTGCTTCAATCGAACAAATGTTTTTTGCCTTTGGTTTGATACTTTCAGAAATTAGAAATCAACAGATAAAACTGCTAAACCGCTGCCATCGAAATGCTCAAGGCCAGAGGACACAAATTATGAGGTATTCACTAATTGACTTACTTCTCACTTATGTTGGAATTCACACTAGAAAATTTTGAATAACAATTTACTTTTATTTTATTTGTGGAATATCAATCATCATATAAAACACTGAACATACTGATTAACTTATGATTAATTACTTCTTAAACTTAAACATACAGATGAGAATTTGGAATCCCCCAATAAAAAAATATCCAGATGCGGCAACACTGTAGCATTCCTTCTCTGGCTGAATTTTTATTTAGGGATTCCAAGTTCTTATTAGTGTGTTTAGATAGTTATTGTTTTATAAGATGATAAATATTCCACAAGTAAAATAAAATTGCTATTCAAAATTTTCCTGTGTAAATTCCAACTCTTCTGAGAAGTCAGTCGATTAGTAATGACATCTCAATTTGTGTCCTCTGGCCTTATTTTGATTTTTGATGGCAGCAAGTGAACTCATTTTTCTCAGTCAACACTTAAAAAAAAACAAAAGTTAAAAACTTAATTAAAAACTTCCAATTTTGTTTAAATTTTTATGTGTTGCAGATGTTTTTTATTTTAATTAAAATATTGAAGGTTAAATTAATCTTTGACATCTGATTTGTAGTTTTTCATGCATTTAGTGTAATCAAGATTTTTTTCATAGCCTAAAATTTTACCTTAAAATAATATGAATCATTTACAGTCGAACCTCGTTAATACGCGAATCAGGGGTCCGATCAAAATTCGCGTATTAAACGGGTTCGCGTATTAACCAAAGGTCGCGAATTTTCGTCGAGTGGTCTATCTAATAACAATCCATGAGGAAAAACACATTTTTTTGTCAATTTTTAGCTTTTTTAAGACAGAAAATGATATTTTATTTATTTTAATCATTATGTGCTTATTAAGCAGGAACGTTTGAAAGCTGAAAATTAAATAATCGTTATTTTTTCAAGTAAAAATCCATGTCTTTTCAAATTTAGATTTATTATGGATGACACATAAAATTGAATAAGACAAACATAAAAATTTCTGCTAATCATATTAACTAAAACTAATGTTTACAAAATTTAAATTTTTGTTAGCTATACAGAACAGATAGATGCGATAATAAATAGTTTTGATAATTATAAAAAATCAGTAAAGAAAAAAAAAAGACCTTACTGAAGTCAATAATGTCACAAAAATTACTTTTTGAAAAAGTAGCTGTCAATTTTGGCCTGTTTGACATGCGGTCGCGCTATCACCATGGTGTTTTCCGCCTTAATTAGGTAGTAGTAAAGATCGCTTATTGAGGGTCCTTCGTTCAGTGATGAGGTATATTGTCTTAGGAAATTGAATGCCTCTGTAACAATGGGGATGGAGTCGGAAGCGCAGGTCATCTTCTTCCTCCTCATCCAGTTCGTTAGTCGCAGTTACATCGGCGATGATATCATTCAAATTTCTAATTCGGAGTTAACAAATCCTTGTCGATATTAATGAACGTGTTTAAATCGACAAAAATTTCCCCTACAGTTTCTTGTGTGGCCAGCTAATCTTCTTCAACATTAGGGTGCGAGGTTGGCTCTGTGTAAATGATGTCCTCGCTACTTCCGAAACCCACTTTGTAAAAGCAATTTGTAATTATTGTTGGTGTGATACTCTCCCATGCTGCAGTAAGCAAATGCATAGCATTGAACACTATAATTGGATGGCATTCGTAGCAAGAAGGATTGCTGCCGTGTTCCATTTGATGAAGGTATCGCCGTACGACGCGAGTCTTGTTATTCACTTTGGTGCTGTTAATTATTCCTTGGTCCAATGACTGGGTGACAGTAGTTGAATTTGGAGGTAGAAATTCTACTTGGACATTATTCAGGTCTTCGTTACCTTTAGGATGTGCAGGGCAGTTGTCCACAACCAATAACAGATGGCGCGATTCTTTTCTCATACGCCGATCAAAATTACGAATCCATGTTGTAAAAATTTTGCCCGTCATCCATGTTCTACACTGGCCTTCGTACAGGTAGGGGAAATTATTGACATTTTTAAAACATCGCGGATTGTGTGATTTCCCTATGACCAGCAGCTATAATTTATCTGATCCATCAGAGTTGGCACAGAGCAGAATAGTAAGATGCTCCTTTTTCAGTTTGCCTCCACGACGTATTTCTCCTTTCACGGCCATTGTTTTATTGGGTATCAGTTTGTAAAAAAGCCCAAATTCGTCCACGTTGTAAATATTCCGACTTGAGTAGTTTTTTACAAGCTGCGGAAGTATATTAATTTTCTAACAGTGAACATCTTCAATGTTGACTGCAGCTAACTCATCGCACACTTATTTGAACTTTATACCGTACCGAGTATAAAATCGATCGAGCCATCCATTTGAGGCATTGAAATTTAAGAATCCGATTTTTGCTGCGATTTCAGAAGCTTTTACTTGTATTAACAAGCCGCTTATTGGAATATTTGTAGAGCGCGCTTGGACAAACCACTCGTGAAGGGCCTTTTCCATGTCCCCAAACTTGGCGGTTTTTATTTTCTTGTTTTTTGTTCCTCCAACTACAGCTTGGTTAACGATGGCATTCTTATTCTTTAGCAAAGTCCTTAAAGCAGGGTTCGCACAGTTCTACCACTAAATTTTAAGAATATTTTCAAAGTGTTTCACAGAAGCAAAATAGTGTAAAATCTGTGAATTAAGGTGAGGATTGCGAATGTAGTTGTTTAAAAATTAAATGTAAATTTTCTTATTTTTAATAGTGGTGCCAGAGTCCTTGGAAATTCCAAGGAGTGTGCGAACCTTGTTAAAGTTGTCTCAGGTATGCCTTTTCTTTGTCGAACGCAGATTTATTTGAGACAGCTTGGGCCTCGTATTGATTTATAATTTTTAACTTCTTAATGATAGAGAGAGCGTTTCGTTTAATATGGTATACTCCTTCCGCCATAGTTTGGACTACATTATAAAAGTATAGATGGATATCATGGACTAGACAATACTGGGAGCGACAAGCAACTCTCTTTTAAAAATATCACAACACTGATGGAACGGCGATTGGGAAGACTCACGTGATTAATCTGCGATTGTAACGCATGCTCCATCTATCGGTTATACCGCTCTAATTTAGGGGAGGGGGGTCAATTCATTTCTTAATTATGGGGAAAAGTTATTTTTATTTTTGCTTTTTATAAAAACTTACTTACACGCGGAGTCCGCGCCCGCGATGAATGAGCCTTACATGAACTTCAAATTTGTTTGATTTTATAAATTTAATTTCCTTTTTGTCCACATTTATATTTTTAAATAACAAAAATCGTATGAAAATTATTGAATTGAAGTTCTATTCTGCTTTGCGTAATTTCATTTTTTGAGCCTATGCATACAGAAAGCGAGCGAAACCACGACAAAACACTCAGGTTTTTACTGATTTCAAAGAGTTTCGCATCAATTACTTTTTAATTTACATAATCTTAATTAGCGTCTCATGATAGGCCGAAATGCATAAGTTAAAAATCTCTAAATGCAGTATTTTTTTTTTTTTTAATTTCAATGTAAATTTTACATTGTGGTTTTATATTCTCTCCAAATGAAAACATGTATTTTTCAAAGCAGACATAATGTCTAACTTTTACACAACGTCTCGCTAATGAGATTTCATTGAGAGAGTTTTGATTGGGCAGTCTTTTGTAATCATCGATCGGGGTCAAAATCTAGTCAGCGTGTGGTTTTGAGGGGAAAATGCTCAATTTAATTGGATTTAAATAATTGTTGTATAAAAAATAAGTTAAATAATTGTTGTATAAAATGTTTGAGACTTCATCTAAAAACTCGTATATGTTTAGAGCTAAGCTCATTCGCGTATTAAACGTAGGTTTTTCCTTCTAGGGACTGGTAAAATTTCGCGTATTAAAACGGGTTCGCGTATTAACCATTCGCATATTAAAGAGGGTTTTTTATATGCGTAAGATAGGAGTATTCCAAGGGACCAAAGAAAATTCGCGTATTAAGCGGTTTCGCGTATTAAGCGGGGCGCGTATTAACGGGGTTTGACTGTATATAAATTGTGTAATATTAGTAATAGATAATACTTATAATATGCATGTCTATATATGTAAACTTTATATTATTTAAATTAAACAAAAAGTCATAAAATAATAATAATGTGTGGCAATTTTTTAAAAAATCAAAAAAATCTGATTTAAATCAAAAAAATCCGATTTAAATCAAAAAAATCAGATTGTTTTGATTTTTATTAAAAAAATAAAAAAAATCACGAACCCTGTTCTGCGGGAAAAGCAAAAATATCTTTTTATTTATTTATTTTTTTTTCTGTGCACAGCTCAATTGATACCATTTTCTTCTTGAATATGCATATTTTTTAATTAACTAAATTATTCATTAATGATAAATGTGTCTCCCTTTGAGAATATTGCAATAGCAAGTATTAGTAATATATATATTTTTTTTTTGCACTTAAAGTGCTTATGTGTTAGTGCTAGTGTTTCCGTTTTACTTAAATGAACACATTTGCTTTCATGCAATTTCTGAGTTCAATGAGTTTGATCTGCAAGCGAACTGGATTAGACAGCCTGTTAAAAGAACTCAATTTATTGGAATCCCTTGGAAACAACAATCCTGCATAAAAATAAAAGTATCAAATATCTAATTAAATAGGCTTCCATTTCCAATACTTGATGTTGGCATCAAGGTATACCATGCATGTGATAATGTGTCAAGCTATGCACTTGTCAAATTGGCACTGTATAACATTTTTCTTTCTGGAAAGATTCTGAAATCAGTCATTTGGAAATATATTCTGTATAACTGGTCTTCTGGCCATTTATCTATTTCATAAGTGCAAACTTGTAGGAAGAAACTTAAGCAGATAGCTGTAATGTAATTTAATAATATCTACTCTATTCTATCTTCCAAAGTGGAAGTACTGAAAAATCCTAAAAGTCAGATTAATTTAGTTTAATAATTAATTTTATTTATGTTAATTAATTCCATTGATTAATTAGTCAAAGTCATATACTTAAGATCACCTAAGTATCTAATTCTGTATTAAGTATCAGAGATGATAATCAGATTATTAATTATTAATTACTGATTAATAATTATTAATATTATTATAATAATTAAATCTAGAATGACTTCATTTGTTGTTGGCATGTAACTATGTCTCTAAAAATATTTAAATGCAATTCCTCTCTCTTTTATATAAAAGAAAACTATTTAGATTACTAGTTTAATTTTAATTATTGACATTAAAAATCTATAATAATTATAGTCTTTTTTTTTTTTCCTTCAGGCTATCGATCTGTATATAAAGATTTAGAAGCTCAAGTTGCTTTAGTGACAGAGAACAAAAATTTACAGATTCAGTTGCATGATGTAAGTAGCATTAAAATATTCTTTTGTATCATCTAATCAGGATTCTTTTTTTTTAATGATTTATTTTCCTTATCTAGTGATTGCTATATAAAATTGAGTATCATATATAAATTAACACAATCAGAAAAATTATTATATTTTTAAATTATGCACTTTATGTTAAAGAAATTTTTTTTTTATTGTTTAGCTTTAAATTGTTCTAAAATTTGTTTCTTTCTTCTTGTCAATTATACATTTTTCAATAATTCGCTTTTCAATCATGCAAGAAATTTAAATTCTAACACTGAACACTTGTAATTCTTCATATAAATCTTATGCCTACATCTTTCCTTTGTAATTGACATTTTGTTGCTGTTTCTCATTGTTTCCAAGATAAGACCAGTGACTTCAAAATGTCTTCACTAGTTGGCACTGCTATACGTTGCATTAGGATTATCTCTTTACTACGCTGTTATCCAATTTGCATAACTTTAGCTTTCTCTCTGTTCACAACTATTTTTTTTTTTAATTGTTTAGCTTTAAATTGTTCTAAAATTTGTTTCTTTCTTCTTGTCAATTATACATTTTTCAATAAATTCGCTTTTCAATCATGCAAGAAATTTAAATTCTAACACTGAACACTTGTAATTCTTCATATAAATCTTATGCCTACATCTTTCCTTTGTAATTGACATTTTGTTGCTGTTTCTCATTGTTTCCAAGTTAAGACCAGTGACTTCAAAATGTCTTCACTAGTTGGCACTGCTATACGTTGCATTAGGATTATCTCTTTACTACGCTGTTATCCAATTTGCATAACTTTAGCTTTCTCTCTGTTCACAACTATTTTCTGGATAACAGGACTTTCACATGCACCCTGTATATTCAAATAATATAATTTATAAATAATCAATAAATTTGAGTGTTATAATGTGAACTTGTGATAGATTGCTTGATTTTTGTTTTCACTTACATGAAAAATTTCAAAATCTTTTACAAGTAACAAGGTATTAATCACAAAAACTTTAAAATGCTGAAATATAGTGTTTTCAACAACAAAAGTGATTTAGAACTTTTGAATTTTATATGAAAAATTATAAGTAATTATTTTGATTGTGTTAAAATCTTGCTTTATGGACACTGCGTTTCAATTTTCTAAGTAAACCAATTTTGATGACATAGTTTGTGATCAGACAGTAAATAAGTTCCAAAATTTCAATTTAAGATACTTTACTTCTTAACCTACTCATAATGAATGTGTGATATTAAGAATACTTATAGTAATGATCTTGTTTTATTAGGTAACAACACTTCAGTTGAAAATTTTATTTCTTTTCTTAACTAATTAAAAATTTAATGAGAGGTTTTGTTTTTCTGTTATTTATTGACTGCTGAAATCTACATTCTTGAAATTCAATGTCATAGAACAAAAAAATGTGTGTAATTAAGGATACCAAGTAGTCATGATGATCATATTATGTCAATGAAATATGCATAATTCTTTTTTGTGGTTTTAATGCTATCTTCAAAGCTCTTTTTAATGAAATATTTATTCTTAATGATAGTGGAAAGTGTACCAAATGCAATTCCAAAGTTAAGAGCAATCACGCTTTTCATTATAGAAGGATTTTCCTTCAGAAAAATCAAAATCTCGATCTTTTTTTCAATCAATAAAATGTTTAATTTTCTTTTTACATTCAACATTTTTAGCTCTAAATTAAACAGCAAAATGTGTTGAAATGATACTTTACTTGTTTTGCTAAATGATCATAATCTATGAATCAGTTCTCTCTCTGGAGAATTTACAGAAGAAGCTGTCTATAAATTCTTCCTTCAATCCTTTCCCCCGTGTCTTAGAATCTGTCGTAATCCCCGTGTAATTCCTAACAATTCCTGCAATGTAGAGAGGGACATTTGCCCCATGGGTATTTCATGCAAATGTGGATTAGCAAGTTACAAATGTTTATTGATACTACAATGGAATTGTTTGTTATTGATTAAAATGATCAAATTTTAAACAGAAAAATGGCGTTTCTTCTGAAAATTTGACATAGAAAAGTTTGAAGAAAAATTAGTTTGGAAAATATATTGAATTTTGAATGAAAGTACAAAGAAGGTTGAAAATATTATTTATTGCCTATGAAAAAAAAAATGCTTACACCATATTTCAATGGTGTTACTCTGTTACACACATAATGAAATTGATATGAATTTCTCAGATGCACTAAAACAGACTCAGAGTCAGACAAAAGAGTTTGGTTGCAAGTCTTAGGGGAGAACTGTTTGGAGCATATTTTAATTACTTTATGCTATTTGAAATATAATGAAATTGATATGTGTAACACATTCCCTGTACATGTACAGGGATACTTAAAAGTATTTTGTTAATCAGCACATTCCCTCTAATCCATACAATTGGGACCGAGGGGTAAGATTATAGAATTTTGCAGATTATAGGTTATTTCTTTGTTTATATTCTAATATTTGGAATTTATCATCAAATATAATAATCATGCTGTAAATAAATAATATGGATAAAAATGCTTTTTTTTTTTTCTTTTGTAATAAAATAAACTTTATTGAATATTAGAAATATTTTTTAAATAATATAATACAAAATTAATAGAAAACATTTCTCCTTATTTTTAAATATATCAAACATTACAGTGATATATTGGTTTGTTTTATAGTTTTTATTTTTTGATCTGTAATTTAATCTTGAAGCCTATTAAGAGCCAGGATTTCTTGATCATTAACAAAGGATTGTCTTTCTAAAAAACTAAGATATTTATTCTCTGGTGCTAATGTCTCTTCAAAAGTAATTTTATCTGTTATATGGCCAATAAATGTATGCAGAATATAACAGTTTAATAGTTATTTACAAAATACAATAGACTCCCTCAAATCTGCTACCTTAAAATTCGCACATAATTTACGGATGTAACCAATGAAATATTCAATTCAGATATAGCAACAAAATTTGACTTTTTTAGTTTTATATCAATTCCATATATAATTTAATTTGTAATTTTCATTAATACTGCTGAATTGATGTTTATTCATGAAGGTAGAAAAAATTTATTTCTGAAAAAATTCAAGAAATTTCTGATATCATCGGTAATCACAATCTTCTTACCAAATATATTTATGTATCAATCAAGCTTTTTTGGTTATTAAGTCTGATTAAACCTGAAATAAAACTTCCTTATTTTATGATTTTGATGTGTATTAGTAATGTACCTTTATGAGGCAAATTTCATTCAATAATTTAGAAAAAAATACATTTCCTCTTTATAATGAATATTTAATCATAGATTATTAACTCGATCTTTGTTTTTAATATTTTAATCAGCTTAAAAATTATCTGAATTTTTATTATTTTAGTTTATTACTTATTGTAATAGTTTATTATATTCTAAGCATTCATTATAGTTTTAATTGCATTATTGATTGCATTCAAATTACTGTTTTAAAAGTGTAAAGAAAGCAATGACCAGAAATCCACAAAATTCTAAAATCTACAGAGCCTCTGATCCCAAGCTATGTGGATTTCAGAGAGTTTATTGTAATATAAAACATTTCCTTATAATGAATGCAGAATCCATTAAAGTTTTCATAATAAATTCATCAGATAATTTTTTTTCTGGTTAAAGTGCAATATTTTGTTTTAAAAAATATTTCAACTATTTGTTTACATCTGAAATATAATGTAGATTATAGAGTTGCAGAATAGAGGAAATTAGCTGTTTTATTGTCTATGAAAAAATATAGTTTTGGACATATTTAAATAATATTACTCTGTTACAAACATAATGAAACTGATATGAATTTCTGAGGCACACTAAAACATGCTTTGTTGAATATGTGGTACAAAGTATCTATCATTCATTTACAAGGTCACACACAACAGTTAAGTTACATAATGGACTATGGTAAAAACTTTGCAGCTTATTTTAATTATGTTGCTCTATTTCCAATACAATGAAATCGATATGTGTTAGCAAGGTTTGCTGTAGAATATTCTGTACATACTGAGAGAATGTCCTCCCTGAATTCAACACTAATTTCATCATGCTTGTAATTGACTAACATCATTAAAATATTCCATCAACGATTTTTCTTCATAGGCCATAATATAAAAGAATACTTTTGAGTTCCCACGTATGTGAACTGTATGTGTTACAGATAATATACTCTATAGCAGGCATGTCAAACTCATCTACCACCGAGGGCCAGATTTAGCATTGTACACAAAGCCGCGGGACACATTATCGAAAATAAAAAAGCAGATTTATTTGATAACTCTCTCACAAAATGAAAACTGTACATTAAAAATACAGCATTGTTTTAAAAAACAAACAAGCAAACAAAAATGCATGCAAAAATTTTAAAACTATTTATTGAAAAAATTAAAAACACCCACCAGAAAACGTTTAAAAATATTTATTAGGTTAAAAACAAATCCATAGTAATAGAATCTTACAAGAGTGCACTGTCAAATGTAATGAAAAATAAACTAAAATAAAAATGCAAACATGTTTAAACAGATTTGGAACATTTTAAAATTTAAATTGCAATCCAAATTATATGAAAATGTGTTATTAACTTTGTAATCCTAATATTTGTATTTTCTTTTATGTTGATTACAACATAATGCTACTTTTTATAAAATCAATCATTGATAGAACACAATTATTTACAAATCATAATTTATTGAAATATATTAGCTATGGTTAATGATCCTGCATAGGAATAATTTCCTGATTGTCCTCACTTATTTTTAAGTACATAGCGTGTTTGCGAAAAAAAAAACTGCCCACAAAGTAAAATTTCTTGAACCTATATATTTTCAAGAATTTTAATGTTAAAGGGCAAAATTAACGCTAGCCATTGGCCACGAGATCACTAAATGAGAAAAAGAAGCTATTAAAAAAATATTTGTAGGTGGTTACTGATGGCTACTATCTACTAATGAAAATTTGTTAATTTAATAAAAAATTTCAGTTATAGCAGCATTTATTGAAATTGTGGATTTCATGCAATTACTGAAATTTCTGGTTACATCATTAATATTTATAGAAATGCCCCTGCATATTTTTAAATTTGTCTAACTATTCTGAACATCCTTTATTCTACCTTGAATAATTTCGAGTTGTGTGCATTTGCATCCAATCATTGTTTTTAGTTACTTTTAATATGTTTCACAAACGCACTTTTCTCAATGAAGTTTCAGTTCAAAATCTATTTATTTTTCAAAATTATTTCTAGATATTTGTGAATTTTTCAAAATATTTGTTAGTAAATTCTTAGAGAACTTAAACTAAGTGTCTACATATTAAACACAATTTTTCAGTCTTTGTTTCAGTATAAAAAATTATTACAAATTGACTTTTATGAGTCTGTGATGCTATAGCTTCATCATCAAGAAAAATAAAGATCACACAGGGATAATTTACAGTGATACTTTTACTAACCTTTAGGAATGGAATTAATTAATGAGCTTATGTCCAAAATGCTCATGTTCGACTATGCATGTAACCAAATTATAAAAATAGGGTAAATTTTTTTTGTTATTATTATTATTATTACTACTATTATTATTTTACAAGGCGAGGAATCATGTCACTTTCTCTTTTAAAGCTATTTATTTCTCTTGAATTTTATGGAAACTTTTAATTAGAAATTAGCATCGTATTTTAATTGATATTCGATACATTTTTAATACCTAACAAATATCTTTGTAATGTCATAGTGAATCAAAGAGAGCAGTAAAATAATGTATTCGTTTTAACATAAAACACATAATAAACTATTAATTTTTTTTTTTTTTTTTTTTTTTTTTTTTTTTTTTAATTTTAGATTAAGAGATGCTTTTTTTAAATTTCTTATTGATAACTTTTTCATACCTTATCTCCTAGAAACGAAATTTTAAAATAAATTAGATTTAATGATATTTTAGACAGTATGTTTGCATCTTTTATACCACAGTGTTGTTGAATTGGTGCTGTTTGCATCTGCTACACCAAACTGTGAAAATTTTTCATCCAAAACAACAACCATTAATTTAAAAATTTAAACTTTTCTGTATTCAATAGCGGATCATTAAATTTAATGTATGTCAATATCTGCCATTAAATGTAATGAAGATATTCTGAAATAATGGTAGATATTTTGAATAAAATCATTCCCCAATTTTGCAGCGCTGCAATATTTGCAATGCAAAGTGTATTTTCTGCATCAACTAAGAACTGAATCAAACTTATGAAAATACTAAAGGCTTGGCGGGCCACAGAGAAGTTCTTGGTGGGCCAATTGTGGTCCGCGGGCCATGTGTTTGACATGCCTTTTAGGAATCATTTCATCATGTTTGTAACTGAGTAACATCATTAAAATATGCTGCAAATGAATTTTCTTCATAGGCTATAATATAACAGAATACTTTTGAGTTTCCCTGTATGTGCTACAGTTATTGTACAGGAATCATCTTCTAGTGCATCCCAAAGATGTTTAAAATTGTGTACACTATTAAAATACATTGAATATAATTTTTCCCAATTCCTTTTTTCGATCGCCAAGTGAAATGCAGCTTTTTTCATGGAAATACGCATCTCTACATTGATTACATTTGATTAGAAAAGTGTTTATTTCTTTTCCCTACTGGGTGCAAACAGATTTCAATGATTTAGCTGTATTTTCAATATTTTTGTTTTTTGTCATGTTCTTTCAGTGTGTTCAGTTGGAATTATTTTTCCAAGAAATAAAAGTTTTATTTTGGAAAATATATTAATTCACCAGGTTTGATTTCACATGCATTTCAAGTATATTTATTGGACATCGACTGCCACCTTAGTCGTCACTCTACAAGTGACGATTAAAAAATCTATTTTCAATCGCCAAGTGAAATGCAGTTTTTTTCATGGAAATATGCATCTTTACATTGATTACATCTAATTAGAAAAGTGGTTATTTCTTTTTCCTACTGGATGCAAACAGATTTCAATGACATAGCTGTATTTTCAATATTTCGGTTTTTTGCCAAGCTCTTTTATCGTGTTCAGTTGGATTATTTTTTTAAGAAATAGTTTTATTTTGGCAAAATATATTCATCAGCTTTGATTCCACATGCATTTCAAGTAATTTGCTGGTCATCGATCTCCACTCTAGTCATCACTCGCCAAGTGACGACTTAAAATAATAATTATTGATCGCCAAGTGAAATACAGTTTTTTTTCCATCAAAATATGCATATCTACATTGATTACGTCTAATTAGAGAACTGCTTAATACAGTAGAACCCCGATAATCCGGATCTCCGGATAATTCGGATCGGTGGTCATTTTTTTTTCATGTTTGAGAAGCGATTGGCTAATTTCCATAACATTAACTTGTTTCATCATCGTATTCTAAATAAAAAAACTTTTTCTGACATGTTTTCGGAATAATTAAGCAAAGTAAACATTATTACTGTCTGCAAATATTCGATAAGTTTAACATAAAGGTGATTTTCTGTTAGTATGTTATATTTTATTTCATTTTTTTTTCTAATTCTCCGGATAATCCGGATTTTCGATAATCCAGATTGGGTCCGGTCCCAATTAATCCGAATTATCGGGGTTTTACTGTACTTTTTTCTATTGGATGCAAGCAGATTTTGATGACGTTTTTGTATTTTCAATATTGCGGGGGTTTTTTGCCATGTGCTTTTAGTATATTCAGTTTGATTATTTTTTCAAGAAATATAGCTTTATTCTGGAAAATATATTCATCAGCTTTGATCCCACATGCATTTCAAATAATTTATTTCTTTATTCACACTGGATGCAAATGGATTTCAAGGACATTTCAGTATCTTCAATATTCAATTTCGGTTGCATGCTCAGCTCTTGGATTATTTTTTCCCCAAGATATACTGTTTAATGATGCGAAATACACTCACCAGTATATATGCCAACTGTATTTGATGTGTGTAGTGCATTAAAAACACATTTATTTATTAATTAAAATTCAAATAACATTTTACTGTGTTTTATTTGTAACTGATTCACTATTTACGTCTGAGAAAAATAAAAAAAAAGTCTTAAGGTTAAAATCTAAATTAATCCATTCTTAGTTTATATTTTTAAGCATTATTTTGATGAAAAATTATTTTTCATATGTTTGTGTAACATTAGAATACTTAGTTTTAATTAATTAATTAAAAATATATTAAGAGGGCTCTGTAATGTTTCAGGTAATTTGTTTTTTACAGCAGAATGAGGGAGCATTCAATGGATTTTTCTGTAGATTTGCGGTTTTCTACATTTTTTCTCATTTACTTATTAAAAAGATATACAGGGTGTCCGAAAAGTCTGGAAACGGCCGAATAACTCGAGAAATACATATGAGATTGAAAAACGTAAATATACGTGTTAAATATTTTTAAATAAGCTACTCTGTGATACCAAATTTGACCTTCGAAACCGACCCTCTGGGGGGTCAGAGGGGGTCCAACTTTGAAATCTTAAATTATAACCCCCATTTTTTATTGCAGATTCGGATTCTACTGACAAAAATACGTAACTTTTGTATTTGATGTTTATTTCAAATCTTCGTTTATCACGGTGTAATCGAGCATATTAAATCGATACATATTCCCGCTTTTCCAACGAGATTTTCCCTAATCGAAACTGATTGGGTAGAATTTTTGACGTCAAATTCCTCGTCTTTTGTAGGAATAGCGTTTCCTGAAAATCTCCCGTGGCGATTATTTCAATAGTGCTGTTAAAAATTTGACCCATTTGCTGCAGCGTCACTCCACAGCTATTATAGAATATCTCTTTTGCGACCAATGAGAATGCTCCATAACACAGTAAAGTAATCGTTTTCTATAAAAGCGGTGGAGTGACGATGCAGCAAAAGGGTCAATTTTTTACAGTGTACTTTACTGTGTTATGGAACATTCTCATTGGTCATGAAAGAGATATTCTATAAAAGCTGTGGAGTGACGCTACAGCAAATGGATCAAATTTTTAACTGTGT
Organism: Maratus speculifer; assembly: GCA_964019185.1. NCBI lineage: Eukaryota > Metazoa > Arthropoda > Arachnida > Araneae > Salticidae > Maratus > Maratus speculifer. Next base: position 309,583,664 of record OZ025289.1, read on the forward strand.
AGCACTACCGAAATAATCGGCACGGGTGATTTTCAGGAAACGCTATTATTGCAAAAGACGAGGAATTTGATGTCATAAATTCTCCCCAATTAGTTTCGATTAGGGAAAATCCCGTTGGAAAAGCCGAAATATGTATCGATTTAATATGCTCAATTATACCGTGATAAACGAGGATTCGAAATAAACATCAAATACAAAAGTTACGTATTTTTGTCCATAGAATCCGAATCTGCAATAAAAAATGGGGGTTATAATTTAAGATTTCAAAGTTGGACCCCCTCTGACCCCCAGGGGGTCGGTTACGAAGGTCAAATTTGGTATCACTGAGTAGCTTATTTAAAATTATTTAACACGTATATTTACGTTTTTCAATCTCATATGTATTTTTCGAGTTATTCGACCGTTTCCAGACTTTTCGGACACCCTGTATATATTTAAGATTATGTTTTATTACTAATCTTGAGAGGCCAAAGATCTCAAAAAAATCAGCAACTTTGGTAATGTGGCCTTTTAATCTTTCTCCATTCACTATATGAATGTCAACATTTATATTAAACACATTTTATTATAGTCTAAAAGTTAAAAAAAAAAGAAAAAAAAAATTTCACCCCTTTTTCTTAAATCTCTCTCCCCCCCCCCCCTTCCTTTTTTTAATACTACAATTTCTGATGGTAAATGAACAGCTAAATTTATCAGTGAATCTGCTTCTGTCTTACTTCAATAAGTTTTAGTGCTAAATCGCGATGTTAGATTGATGATAAATCGATTTAAGAAATCTCTACAACGCCCAGTCCTAGTAGGCAGGCATATAACAGACAGACAAACAGAAATTATAAACATTATTCAACTACATTGGAAAGTGTTAACAAGAAATTTTTTTTTACTTTCTTCTATCTTACAAGAAGAAAGTATTGGATTCATGAAAATTTTCGACTTCCGGTTTTCGACGGATTTATACGTTTTAGGAGGTCCTGAACACGTTTTGACTATTTTTAGAAAATGTCTGTCTGTGAGTCTGTCCGTCTGTCTGTCTGTCTGTCTGTCTGTATGTGACAAAAAATTTGTGGGCGCTCTATCTCAAGAACTAATGCTCGAAATTTAATAAAATTTTATATTCAGTTAGACCTTGATATGAATTAGTGCCTATTGGTTTTTGGTGAAAATTGGCCGGCAGGTGGCGCTGCTATACTATGTTTTTCATGATTTTCAAGATTGCTATATCTCAAGAACTAAAGCACAGAATTTCATCAAACTTCAGATTCTGTGAGACCTTGATATACATAGACGCTGATTAAGTTTTGGTGAAAATTGGCCGGCAGGTGGCGCTGCTATACTACGTTTTTCATGATTTTCATGATAGTTATATCTCAAGAACTAATGCACAGAATTTCACCAAACTTCAGATTCCACGATACCTCCAGATACATAGCCGCCGATAAGGTTTTCATGTGAACTGCCCTATAGGTGGCGCTGCTATGCTACATTTTGCACGATTTTTGTGATAGCTATATCTCAAGAACTAATGCAGAGAACTTCATCAAATTTCAGATTCTGTTACACTAGAATATATAACATAATTAGACGCAGATTACATTTTGGTATAAACCTCACAACAGGTGGCGCTGCTATGCTACGTTTTTCACGATTTTCACGATAGCTATATCTCAAGAACTAATTCACAGAATTTAACCAAACTTCAGATTCCGGGAGACCTTGAGATATATGGACGCTGATTAGGGTTTTGTGTGAATTGCCCAATAGGTGGCGCTGCCATGCTACATCTTGCACGTTTTTTGCGATAGCTATATCTCAAGAACTAATGCAGAGAACTTCATGAAATTTCAGATTCTGGTACACTATAATATATAACATAATTAGACGCTGATTACATTTTGGTATAAATCTCACAACAGGAGGAAGAAACAGGATAGACTCACAACAGGATAGAAGAAAGTTTTGTGATGGCCACAACATACTAGTTTTCACAATGTGATAATACTATATCAAAGGTAGTAAAAAACACAGTAAATAGCAGTAAAATATGATAAATCTCTGCCAACCAAACTAGCAGGCAAAATATGGCATAACCTGGTGGTTTTGCAAAATATTGATTAAAATTAGAATTTACATAAGTTGAACTTGTCATTCTGTATTTAATTCAAATTTGTAGCACATATCTTTCTGATTAATGTAAAATTTGATTTTATTGGTTGATTATTATACATTTGCATATTTTTATTATAGGAGCAGCAAAGACTCTATGATAGAACAACACTAATTGGCAAAGAATTGTTTGAACGCCCAGATAGGAAAGTTTCTTTATGGGTGAAACTGGTTACATTTTTCATCAGAGATTATTTTTAACGTTTGTTGTAGCTTTTAGAAGATTTTTCATCTAGAGAAACAGATGTTTATTATTTATAAATTCATTGTAAAATAAATCATATTTCATACATTAAATACTTTCTCATACATTTCAAATTATTTTCTTTAACACAGGGTCATTCCATGCCAAATCAACCAGTGACTCAACCTGCCCCTTTCAGATTTTGGCGAAATTCTCAGGAATTGTTCTGCCTGATGATATAAATGAGAATATATGTTCATAATTTTTTTTTTTTTCACATCAAAATTTCATATAGTTAATTATTTAAATTTTAAAAATTTATCATTTTTTGGCTTGCTTACATGTTTTTAATTTTTAATTTCTCAAATTCTATCAAATGTAGAAAATTTTATGACCACTCATTTCAAAGAGGAGTTTCTAAAGTTTAATTTGATATGCAAGTTGACTATGTATAGTTAAAATAAATAAAATTAAAAAAAAAATTAATTTGAAATTTGAAATTTTTTTAGATAGTCATTTTAAAAAGTTTTGAAAAAATTGTATGTTTGTTGTAATATTATAAGCTTAAAATTCTGAAATTTTTGGAGTGGGATCTCAATGGGATCAGGAGTTATGAAATAAAAGCAAAAATTACCATTGAAATAGCAATTAATTCTATCTATTTTGTTATTTATTTATGATTTATATGGTAATTTTCAGCTTTTATTTCATAACTCCTGATCCCATTGAGATCCCACTCTAAAAATTTCAGAATTTTAAGCTTATAATATTGCAACAAACTTACATTTTTTTTTTTTTTTTTTTTTTTTTTTTTCAAAATTTTTAAAAATGACTATCTAAAAAATTTTTAAATTTTAAACTTTAAAAAAAAAAAAAATTTTTTTTTTAACTATGCATAGTCAACTTGCATATTAAATTAAATCTTATAAACTCCACTTTAAAATGAGTGGTCATAAAATTTTCTATGTTTGATAGAACTTGGGATATTTATGCAGGTCAAAAAATGATGATTTTTCAAAATTTAAATAATTAATTGAGTGAAAATTTAAAGCGATAAACAAAAAATAAAAATATGCTCTAATTTATATCATCAATGTAGAATGATCCCTGGCAGTTTCATTGAAATCAGAAATGGTCAGGTTGAATATTGAATTTTTTTGGTTGATTTGACATGGAATGACCCCACACAGTTGTTTAAAAAACTGTATTAGGTTTTTATCATTATTCACATTTTGAAAAAATAATACAAGATTGCCATTTTTTTTCATAAACAAATTTGAATACAGTGGTGGTTATTTTTACTTTAATTCATACATATTTAATTTTAAATGAAATTCATTTCACTTTTTTTTTTTTTTTTTTTTTTTTTAAGTTTAAAATTGTTTTCCTACACAAAAAGAAAAAAAATCATAATCTAATAATTATCTCATTATAATAATCTCATAAATATATTATCTGATTTACTTTAAATTTTGGATATAGGTTCTTTTTGATAAGGCGGATCTCTGAATAGTTTTGGAGGCTTAACGGATAAGTATAAAGGAAGAAACAGGGGATAGCTACTCTTGAATTATATAAATGGGCATTTATATAGAATTATTCAATTTGCTTTAAATTTTTAATATAGGTTCTTACTGACATGGCAAATGTCTGAATAGTTTTGGGAGTTTAATAGTTAAGTATAAAGGGGGGAAGAGGGGATAGCACCTTTTAAATTATATAAATGGGTTTTTATGCAGAATTATGACTTGCTTCGAATTTTAGATATTGGTTTATTATATGATAAGGCTTATGCATGATTAATTTTGAAGGTTCAAAAATTAAGTATAAAAAAAGGAAATGGGAGAACTAATTCCCTCTTTAATTTGTTTTATGAAGGACATTATTTTTTGAAAAAAATAAGACTGTAATATACAATTAGTGTGCATAGTCTGTGAGCTCAATGTCATCCGTTTAACTGGGCAACGTTCTTTTTATTAACTTATATCCTGAAATGCTAGATTTGTAAAAATTATCTTCACTGGTGTGTTCTACAGTAATACAACATTTTAATAGTTTTAGAACTTAATTATAATAATAAATTAATCATAAGGAAGTTTTTCTATTAGCCCACCACAAGTGATAAATTGCCTTACTTTTTCTGTAACTTGTATACGAGTTAAAACAATAATGGATTGAATAATGTGTCAATAAACACTGACAAAAATAGGCCAGATAGCTGTGAAACTGAAACTATAAAACATTTTAATGATTAAATGATACAAAATAAATTACAAATGAAAGGGGGAAGAAATAATTGTAAAAAACTTTTTATCAGTTAATAGTTTAATAACTTATGGTTATACATTCAGAAATCCTAAAAACATAGTTTACATGTTTATTTTTCTTTTCCTTGTCGTCCTATTTTAAAAGAAAAAAAACTGAACAGAAATTATACAGTTTTTAATAAATTCTCTTGCATGCACTATTTACCAAGCATAGAAAAGTCAGTGATTTTTTTCATAATAGAGTTCGATGCCTATGCCAAATTCATATATTGTAATGGAAAATTTTGTGAAGAAGTATGAATTTCAGTCAAATTAGACAAGATATTCAAGGTGAACTTTAAATGCATATGAAAGAGTGTTTAAAAAACTATTTTCATACCTATTACATTCTCTCCTATGTTGGAATTTCTGAAAAATATTTTGTAGATTTACACTGATCATGACCCCTAGAACCAAAAACCATCTTTAATCACTTTTTTATGGCCATAACTTCCATAATTCTGCTCAAATTTCTTCCAAACTGATACAAAAGATCAAGGTCTAGGAAATCTCGGTCAAATTGGTAATGGACAAAATCAGATTAAAAGACTGGAAATAGGGAGGTATTTTGTGGGGAAAAAAAAACTATAACTTCTTAGTTATAACACATATAAAATCAGTTTAAAGTTATTACTTCTAGGAAAAGGGTAAAAAATGTCTGGTTACACTGGTCTGCAATGAGGGAAAATACATCTATACAAGGGAATTGATAGCTGAACTTTATGTATTTTTTGGTGCTGATCAATTGATAGCTGAAAAATAATAATAAATTTCTTGAAAAATTCAATTTTATATTCCACTGATCATACCCCACTCCTCATAAATCTGATCTGCCACTTACTTCGACTCCAACTGTATTGCCAGTCATTTTTTCATAGTCTTCAGACTCTGAACATCCAGAAAATAAAGACGCCAATACTAAATATAAACCCTCTGGAGGCAATTCACCTCAGCCCTTCTCTCAGGTTGAACTTAAGTTGACTAGAGATCTGGACCTTTCGGAAGAGGCAGGTCTGAGTTATTGGACTCCAGATTGAAATGAATAAAATTATTGGTCAAAGGAACCTCTTTTAATTGGGACAGGAATTGTTAAAGAATTCCTTTTCAGGATAGTATTTTAACAAAAATATAAATAGTGATTTTACAAAAAATCCTGATGTAATAGAAAAAAAAAAAAAAAAAAAAAAGGAAGTTATGTTTGAAATTAGCACTGCAAATACCATAAAAATCAGTGAAAAGTTATTTTGTATTTTTCCAAAACTTCAATTTTGCAGACCTGTGATATTGATAAAATTAAAAATGAGCTCGATTGGTACAACTTTTATATTGACAAGTTTTTTAATAGAACATACACTTACTGCACAAAAAAAGGAGGGAGGGGGGAGGGTTTGAAGAAAAAAATCTATAACTTCATCAATTTAAATGATATCAAATTCACATAATTTATTATAATTCTTCTTAATATTATCTACAAATTTTATACTGACAAGATTTTGATAAGAGCAATTCTTACAGCAAAAATCAATTTAAAAATTTTATCTATAAAATATTTCTACATTACAACTGTCTATCTAAGTATTTGTAATTTATCAGTTTTACAAAACTGAACTGTAATCATCATCTCCCCCGCCCTTCCTACAGATATGCACACTAGAGATCTGCATAGGCCGATCCATTAACGTCATTCGGGCCGGGTGTGGGCCTTAATTTTTTTCCTGGAGTATCGGGCCAGACCTAACATATTTTTTCTGTATGAAGCCGAGACTGATTTAATTCTTCCTAGTCTTTACAGACGAAAATAATTAGTTTCTGTTGAATCATCCCGTATGAAAATCTTTTTCTTGACCTCGCCAAGTCTGTTCATAAATCAGTAAAATTTGGCTTGGGCTAAAAATTTTTGGAAAAAAGACATACTTTTAAATTGTATTTATTCTACAATTAAAGATTAGAGTTTATTCTTTTTAAAAAATCGTAGATTTCTAGGCTTATTAAAATAGAGTTAAACACATGGAAAAAAAAAAAAAAAAAAAAAAAAAAAAACGATTATGGCGTAATTTTTTTTAGAACTGAAAATTGCAAATTTCTTTTAAACTGTTCATCCATGTAAAATAAATACAACAATACGCAAGAAAAAAATGTATTAAACATTTACATCTGCTAAAAAGGGAGGGAAAGTATTTTTTTCTTTCTAATGCGATTCAGTCTTAGAAGAATTTACTTTTACCATATACCATTTTTTAGATTTTTATATCTCCATTACATGGAATATGGATTAAAAATACTAATGATAACTGAAACATTTACATACAACAAACAAAGGTTCATTAAAAGCATAAATATCGCAGCCTATGGCATTTCTGTATAAATAGCGATTATAAATATGAAAAAAAAAAAAAAAAAAGACTAAGATAAGTTTTTTTTGTCTGAACTCTTCCATAAGAGTAAAGATCAATGTTCTGTAGAGATTCACCTGGGTCGGGTTCAGGCCAAATTTTAATTTTTTTTTTTTTTTTTTTTTTTTTTTTTTTGGCCCAGACCGAGCTTCGGCCAAAATTTTAACTTTCGGGCCAGGTCAATATTTTTTCGTGCGGGCCAGGCCGAATTTTTTTTTCTATGGATCGGGTTGAGCTCGAGCCTGGAAATTTCAACCCATGCAGACCTCTAACACACACACTTGCATCTAAAAAAATGGAAAAGAATATTCTAAAATCTTGGAAAAAAAGGAAGAATTAAGGATGTTTCAAGCACAGCCCCTTTGTAATACACTATTCCCTTGAATCTGTACAGATTGGGATCAAGAGTTCTGCAAATTATAGAATTTCACAGATTATAGGTCATTTCCTTATTAACATTCTAATATTTGGAATTTCTGCCAATAATTAACATAGAAGAGAAAAAAAAGTGCTTTTTTCAAATAAAAACTATATTCAATATTAGAAATACATTAAAATGTTACATAAAATTAATACAAAACATTTCAAGCTAATTTCTATTTATTTTTAAATATATCAAACACTGCAATGATAGTTTTTCCTATGAAGTTTTTAATTTATGCTCCACAATTTAATCTTGGAATCTTTTTAAGAGTCAGGATTTCTTGATCAGCAACAAGTTTGTTTTTCTAAAAAACTAAGATATTTATCCTCAAAAGCTAACCTCTCTATTAAAAAAGCTTACATCTGAAATATAATACAGATATAGGCTTTTGAGGATTACAGAATAGCAGATTAGAGAGAGCTGACTGTATTTACAAATCAGCAACGTAAAGAAAAGATCACTAAAGGAGACATTCATTTATTTCTTCCTTTAAATCCAGACTTTGGACTAGTCTATTCATGTATTTTATTGCACTGCTAAAATGAAAATGATATGTGAATTCAATGGCTAAAAAATTGCAGATACCATAGCCAAGTTTTTCTAGTAGTGAAAACTAGTAAGTAAAAGTAGTTTTCTAGTAAGTAAAACTAGTAGTGATCAGTTCTAGAAGCAGGCATTGCTATAAGACCTGTCAATGGAAAATGACACTTGAAAACCTTAGTTATGCCACTGATGGTAAGAATTTAAGAACTTAATCCTATCCCTGACAGAAGTAAAAATTATTGAAAATGATATCATGTTGTCACTATTGAAATGTTTCAAACAGTTGAAAATTTTTGAACTGAGTCAAAAAGTGTTTAGACTTGAACTCAAAACCCAGGAAATTTGATGTACTGTACAAAAGGTCTTGGGTTATGTGTGCCATATAAAAGGTTGCATGACATGCAAAAAACTGTTAGTTTGATTTCTGGTCTGGGCACTTTTTCACTCGATTTAGAAATTTTCCAATTCTTGTTTCTTTCTCAATCAGTTTGATTGAGATAAAAACTATAGTAGAGTATAATTATCTGTACATACTCTTCTTTCAGTATATGACAGATGAATGAAAGCACTGCATCAGAAATAACAAAATTTTATTTTTGTATATAACTGTACATTACATTTCTCACCAATCTACACAAAACATTTTCCACTACTCTTGAAACATAAAATGAAATTAAACCTGCATTGGGAGAAGAAAAAGAAAAAAAAAACCGTTAAGAAACAATATAATTTAACAAACTACAACAATCATTTGGAAAATTATTTTTTCAAAGACTAAAATTTAAGACTTATAAATAAATTAAATATATATATACATAGTCTTTTATAATCAGTTGGTTTAACAATATAATGTTTCCTTTTTCATGATCGTTACACATTTCGTAATCTGTGGTGTAGGCTTGATAATCAGACCTCCTTTTTTTTGCTTTAAAAAACAATCTTTCATACGTCTTTTTTGGATTAATTTTTTTTCATACATGATAATTTGTGTCTATTCTTTTTATAACTTTACTTTCTTCATTACTAATAACGACATTTCAATTTCCTATTCAAATAAAAATTCTTCTAATTTTAAAAAACTTCATTTAAAAAAAAAAAAAAAAAAAAAAAAAAAATGTCGACATACATTGCTTAAAGCAAAATTTTTTAATGTTTCTCATTGACTTAATAAAACTCAACAAAAACATAATTTTTATGATGATCAAAACATGATTTACATAATAACAGAGTCCTATATAGTATACCATGGATTAAGCATCAATATTCCTGGAATGATCATAAAAAAGATTTAAACAAAGACACCTCAAGAATTCAGATGTGTCTCACAAAATGTTCAGGTTTTGTTGAGAATTAATAAGCAGTAACTTTTTATACCTAAATTAACTATTTTATATAGAATTTTTTTTTTCACACAGGTAAATTCATTTTAAATAATCATAAAATTTATTGATTTTTTTTTTTTTTTTTTTTTTTTTCTGCCAGGAAACTGGATTCAAAATTGTATATCCAGTTTATTTATTAATTTTAACAAACAGATATAAAAAAAAACTTAGGATTTTTTCTTTTTTTTTTTTTTTTTTAACTTGTAATTTATTTTTATATAAAATTGTGTATAAGTAAAATAAATAAGTTTATTGGGTCTTTTATATATATATATGTGTGTGTGTGTGTGTGTGTGTATAACATATACAAGATATTAAAACTTCTATTTCATTTTAATAATTATTATTTGCTACTAACATTTTGTGTATTTTTAACTTTTTTTTTTTTTTCCCAATATAATAATTTTAACTAATGTTATTCATTATTCAAATAAGTATTTTAAATATAACTGAGAAAAAGTCTCTTACTCATTTATTAAATTACTAAAAAAAAAACTTTTGTTTGAATTATTCATATCAAAAATATTACTGTGATTAACATCGTATGAAAAAATAGCAAAATATTATTCAAACAAATATTATTAATTAATTAATTTTATATTGACATACTTTAAATTTATTAAATATAATATCTTATTTTTTTACTTTTAATAATCTATACTAATGAAACATATTTATGCATGTTATGAATAGGAAAATTTGTATCACACAGAGGCCTATAAATTTGATTCTGGATATCCATAAACAGATCCAGTCTGTGCCATTAGTAAATTCAAATATTTATCTATGAGCAAATTTCTCATCTTAAGTAGGGTGGGAAATTTTTGGGAAATATCATCCAAAGATTTTTTCTACCCATCAGCAAGATACAACATAAGTTAAAAATTGTCAAGAAACAGAACTACAAAAATAATCCCTTTCAGAGCATTTTTATAAAGGTCTAGTATAAAATTGAGTAAGATATACAAGGGGAAAGCTTGTTTTAGAAATCTGAGATTTGATTGGAAAACACTGCATGTATGATTTATAAAAAACTGATTTAAATAGTTTACTTGCAACTGTAATATTGAATTGCATTGAAATGAATATACTTCATATAAGTAAGAAAAAAGCAAAATATTTTTTTTTTAATTTTAGTTTTTTTCAGCTACATCAGAGCTCCCAACACATTTTAGTTCTCAAAAAGGGGGAAACGGGACCATTTTTATTTAAAAAAAGGACTTTGGGGAACCATTTTTGCTTAAAAAGGGAACTTTAGGGGTCCATTTTTATTAAAAACAGAAACCCCAAAAAAGGATCACGTGTGTAAAAATCATGGGCATAACTACATAATTTTTCTAGGGGGGGCCACGGTCAACTCTTTGATAATTTCAAAACGATAAAAATAAACATTTTTATTAAAACTAATAATACTCAACAGAAAACTCACCTATTGATACATCCCTGGGCACTGGTTCCTTTAAATGTATTGTCGATCGCAGAAACTAATCAAACAGAACTTTCTTCTATTTTATACTTTTTTTTTATTACTACACATCTAAAGTTTTTTTTTTTTTTTCAATAATTATTTTAGATGGGGGAGAAAGAAAAAAAAATCATACAAAAGTCTAATAGGTTTGTAATATAACTAAAATAGTGAAAATATTTGACTTATTACAAATATGAAAATTAAGCCAAATTAGAATATTTAGATGATTCAATATCATTTTTTTCTTCAACTGCTATTACGCCCCCACCCTGTCCCGGAAATTGTATAAAATTCGTTATCACAATGCCAGCTGCAAACCGATTTTTCTCGAAAATTGTCTCAGATACTTATTGCATAAAATCTTTAAAAAAATCAATGTTACATACATCTAAATTGTAAATTTATTGAAAAATTTTGTTTTACGTCCATCTGCGAATGGCAACACTTTCAAAATTTAAATAAAATTTCAGTTTTACAATTTTCCGTACTGCAGATTTGTAAACTTCTAAACATCGCACATTTTCAATTTTTACACCGTCGTATAGGGAAAAAAATTTACTTTGAAATGCAATTTGTTTGAAAGTTGTATCTTAATATGTTTTTAAATTATTAATTTATACTTTTTAATACTTTTTTTGTCATCGGGGCAACAGAAGTATTCCATAATTGAAGACATCATAAGGATTCAGATATATATATATACTCGACTGATAGCAACAACCATTTTCCAAATGGAAAAGAAAAAAAAAAGTCAATTGCAATACAGTTTTGAAATAAATTAAGTTTAGTAAACACTCTGTAATTCCGACTCTATGTGATATGGAAATCTGTCTTATTTGGAAAGATTTTCAAGCCCCTGCAAATCTATAGACATAGACTAAAATTTGTCTAAGGCGGAATATTGTCTATTGCGGGAAACTTTCTCAATTCCAATGGATTCAGCCTTTGACAGAGTTTACTGTACATTTTTTCTCCCATTAAACAGCATAAAAATTGAAAATATGCAGTGTTTAAAAGTTTAAAAAATTACAGTAAAATCGAAATTTAATTGCCTGCTGTTGCCACTTAAGCACAGACACATTTGTGCTTTATAATATAGACTAGCTGACCCGCCCAGCGTTGAGCGGGGCCCGTTATTATAACCTTAAAAAAAATAAATTATTATTTTTTTTTTTTTTAATCTTTTGAAAATCTTTTAAATGGACCTAAATTCAGGGATCTTATTGATTTCCGCAGCGACTAGGGTGTTCCCAATAGATCCTCTTTTGGAACCCCCACAAGAAGGATTTAGAACCCCACAACCTAAAGCGGCCTGCACTGGAATGTGCTCGGCATGTGTTTCGTAAAAATCAAGCTCACACAATATAAAAAAAGAATGCACCATTAATGTTCAAAAAAGCTATAGCTGAAGCTAACATAAAATTTCATAATTGTCATCTGCCGAATTGTTATCTAAGTTGAATGAGCCAAATCCCATTGAAATTAGGCCTTTAGAACTAAATTAATTAATGCTATCCAAAATGGTTGAAGGTTCAACTTCTTGTTATTTTTCACAAATTTCTTTTAACATTAACACAATATTTAATAAACGACTGAAATCTCTTAACTAAAATTACCTTCAAAATAAGGCGATTTTTGATTTACAGCTGTAGAGAATAAACATATCTGCCCATAAAAGTGATTAATGTTTAAAAAAAAAAAAAAAAAAAAGAAAAGAAAGAAAGATAGTAACTGAACTAAATAGAAGGACCAGTCCTAGAGGTCAGGATGTTAATTGGATATAGTTGTTAGCGTTAAAATAGCTAGAAGACGCTAAAACTATGTTACAGAAAATTGCAATTAAATCGGATTGCTTTAAAAAAGCTGCAACAAAATTTCAATGAAGGAGATTAATATTCAAAAATAATGGTAGCTGAAGTCTGAGAAATATTTTTGTCATCCATAGTAGCTGGAGGAACTTAGAAGTTGTTAGAAAAAAAGCCAGTGAATCGGACAATTTTAAAAGGAGTTATAACAAAGGACTCAAGAGGGGCCAACTGATAGTTAAGAGCAGAGTCCCACATGAAAACATGTTAAATGGTTATAGTTTTCAGCACTTTAGTTATTCAGTTAGTCAAAATTAAGCATATGTATGAATTAATCATTAGAATGAAATTTTAAAGACATGCACAAAAAAGAATGACAAAACATAGAAAAGGCCAGTGTCCCAGTAAAAATGTAAAGGTTTTGGTCCGAGGAGAGCGATCCAACACTCAATTTAAAATTTTTGCATTGAGAATGTAAGAAAATTAAGATGAAAAACTTATGACGCACAAAAAAAAAAATCAAGGTGTCCGGGATCGGATATATGTTACTGTATAGGGTGCCCCAGGCTGTTAAAGGAATATAGAAATGTTAAAATATCTACATTGAAAAAGGGCACCAAAAATGAGAATCCAATTATACGGAAGGGAGGGGGGATTTATAAACAATTTATAGTGCAAAAACTTCAAGGGGCCCAAGTATCCCCAAGGTGCCAGAAATTTAACTGGCATTTAGTTGCATATAAAGATATTTTTTAGTACTTTTTAAAATAATCGGCGGACGCTAGAATATTGTTATAGAAAAATGATTGCAACTCGGATCATTTAAAAAAAAGCTGCACCAAGGGCTCCAAGAAAGTGATTATAATTTGAAATTGATGAAGCTGAAGTCTAAAAAGTTTTTTGACTTTCATTTAATAGCTGGAGTATTTAAGAAATTGATAGGAAGGAAAAAACAAAAGATAATCAATCGAATTATTTTAAGGGAACTATAATAAGGGGCCCAAAAGAAGCCACATGATAATTAAAAGCAGGGCTTTAACATGGAAACTTATTAAAATATCTCAGTACTTTATTCTTTAGATCTACAATTAATCAAAATTAAGTATGGAATTTGAATTATTCGTTAAAATAACATTTTACAGAAATACATAAAAAAAAAAAAAAGAGTAAATGCTTTAAAAAAACCCATAGAGCCCCAGTAAAAATATGAGGGTGTTTGTCCTGGAAGAAGAGTCAAAAGCGCAACTTAAAATAATGCACTGAGAAGGTGAGAAAATGAGGGAGTGCAATAAAAAATAATTAAAAAAAGAAAATAAAAATAGCATAAAAAATTCAAAGTCCCTGAACTGTATCCTATATAGGACTGTAGGGAGTCCAGGATCTTAACTGGAATGTAGGAACGTGAGAGAAATGAAAAAAAGTTCTAAAAAGTGAAGATTGGATTAAGAGGGTAAAATTTAATAACAATTTATGGTGCAAAAACTTCAAGAAGCCCTGTAATGGGCCTCAAGGTGCCAGGGACTTATTTTGCATGTAGTTGGATATAAAAATGTTTTCAGTAGTTATTAAAGTAATGCGCTAAAACTTAGTTAAAGAAAATTGAAAGCAATTCGGATCATTTTTAAAGAAGCTGCAACAAGGGTTCAAAGAAGGTGATTATTATTCAAAATTGATGTTAGCTGAAGTCTGAAAATATTTTTTTGTCGTTCATGCAGAGCTGCAGGACTTAAGAAGTTAATAGAAAAAAAAAAAAAAAAAAAAAGATGGTGAATCGGATGTTTTTAAGGGAGGTTTAATAGGGGGGCCAAAAGTAATACAGATTTGACAGTTAAAAACACGGCCCCAACATGAAAACGTAAAATGTCTTAATATTTAGCGCTTTCGATCTACAACTAGTTAAAATTAAGAATAGAGTATGAATTATTCGTTAGTATAATATGTTAAAGAAATGCACAAAAGATTGGGTAAATGCTTAAAAAAAGTCCCAAGGAATCCAAGAAAAATATGAGGTTGTTGGTTTAAGGGTGTATTCGAAAAAACGATTTTCCACCTTCAACAGCTCGAAATTTTCCGATTCAATTTCAGACACATTTTTTAAAGTAGAAACATAAAACTTGCTGAGGGAATTTTTGAAGAGACGTATAAGGTGCCGTGCGATGTCATTTTATGCTCAATTCATTAGAATTTGATTTATAAACAATTACCTTCTAAGTAGGACCCTTTTTTTCGTTCACAGATCTCCCGCTTCAGAAAAATCGGTTCAAAAGGCTGTTTTTGATTTTTTTTTTTTTTTTTTTTTTTTTTTGCCATATTTTCTGCATTTTTCAAAGAATCGACAATCACGGCACCTTGTGTACTTTCTAAATAAGACAATTTACCAATTTGATGCATTTGAGAGCAAAAATGAATTTAAAAATAAATTGGAAAATAAGCAATCTGAATCAAAATACACCCTTAAAAGACCCTGAGCCATTCTCGGGGGTGAGGATAGGGGCAGTGTCTTGAATAAAATGTAAAAACATGGGTGGGATTTCAAGTTTAACCCCCCCCTTCCCCTTCCCCTCACACACACAAACTCACCAACAGCCATTTAAAAGCTATAAGAAGATGCATAAAAATAGTAAGATGTGATCGAAAATATTAATGTATGTAAAAAGAAAGGTAAAGTATAAATAGCATAAAATGTTTCCCGTTTAACTGTTTCAATTCTAGATAACAGGAGCCTCTATTTGAACGCAAAATTAAAAAAAAAAAAATTAGGAGAAATGCAATACCTGTATTACTGCAACTGCTCTTTCACTCTTTTATTCTTCTTGGAGGGTGAGGGAGGGTTTGAAGGAGGGGTGTTTTTATAAAAAGATAAATACCAAGAATGCTAAATTTATTATGATTATTTGCATTTTACATTACGTCGGCTTTTATGCATCATACATTTACTAAACATTGCTATATGAACATGTAATATAAGAACACTGTTCATTTTATGAATAACAACGGTTTATAAGCTACCCAAGACGAAGCTCTTGGCTGTGCAATAATGCATATATACAATACAACCTCTGAATAGCAAGCACGTTGAGACTCTGGAATTTGGATGCTATTCGGTGGGTACGCAATTCAGAGGAAAAAATTAAAACATACAAATGTTATAGAAGTATTGGGGGATAGAAAAAGTACGCTAAATAGAAATTTCCGTTTTTTAGGAGTCTGCATTAAAAAGTTTTACTATATTTTAAAAAATGTAAAAAAATAATAAAACAAAGGAATATTTTATCATTCTCTTCCTCTACTTAGGAAAAAAATTTCACAAAAATCTTTCCTACATGTCTCGGAAACCAGAAATCCTAGCCAACTAGGCTGGAAATAACAAGAGAATAACGGAATAATTTAATTCAACTCAGAAATGATCTAAAATCAATATAAATTATAAAATATTTTTTAAAGGTACATACAGAACAGTCTGCCACGAGATATCTCTTGACAGCTCACAAATGGCACTATTATATGCGTGTATGGGACTAAAACTGAAGTGATAGATATAATGATAAGCAGATATATTGAAATTATGATAGTGATATCTATCAATCACCCCTCGCTCTCAAAAACATATTTAGGAATGGAAAATTAGATAAGATTAGTTTAAAATATACAATAACAATCAAAATTTCCTTCATATAAAATAAAAATTTTGAAGAAAATTAATGAAAAAACACCATACCCTTGAAAATTATATGTTCTTTATCTGGGTGATGGTAGCAGGTAGCCCACCCGTTCTAAGTACATGTAATTCACAGATAGCCAACGCAAAACTGTGTAGTTAGATTACTATCTTTGAGACTAGGGAGGACTTGGTTTCTGTACGTAAATTCCTAGAACTTAGGCTGGGAGCGAACAGCACTAGTTTTTATTACACTAAAAGAGCAATCAATCAATCATTGTTTTCGAACGGAACAAGGGTGAAACGTCGTTAAATGATTTTTGAGAGACTGACCCTACCAAATTGACAAAGGAAGGGGAACTTTTATCTACTCCATCTTCAGTCGTAAAGCTGTCAACTGATATTCCTCTCTTAAAGTTCAGATTCAGTGCACTAGAAGTGCAAATTACTCATCAAAGCGCCGACACGAAAGATCAAAGATAGCGTAAAAAGTTAGTGCTATGTGCGTAGACCTTTAGTTCGAATAGAGGAAAGCTGGAATTTTTTTGGTTCTACCGACAAGATCAAGGACAATCCATACAAAAGAAAAGCCAGAGTTGCCTTCTTACCGCAGATACGTCCAGCTTCCTCTTTAGCTTCAGGCATGAAAGTAGGGAGACGTTCTGTGTTCCAGAGCAAAAAGAATCACTCTCATATCTGGCTTATCTGTTGTTGTTTATCATTTGTGAGACACTGAGTGTGCCTCCCCTCCCCCGTCATAAGTAATGGCATAGAAAAGTAATAGTTGCGTTTTATTCGGTTTTGTTATTATTTGTCATTTATAGAACTACTGCTCTTTTAAATGTCTTTTTTTTTTTCAAAAAATAGTCGTATTTTCACTATAAAATGTTTCTAGGGAGTTCAGCCAAAATTCTAAGGGGGTCCAGGACCCCCCCCCCTTCCTACACCCATGGTAAAAATATAGCACAAATTTTCCTAAATAAACAAGTAAATTTTTAAAATTACCCCATGAAATATGTTAGATGGTTATCTTTATAAGATTTCATTAAAGAATGTACACAATTTTATTTAAACACATTTAAATATCCTACTGAAAAAGTATAATAATTGTTTATAATTATTAAATCCTTACATAGATGGGGATGATATAGGGCAGTGAGAATGGAGGTAGAAAGAGAGTGAAGAATAGCATTATTCATAAGCTGGCCTTCCATTTAAGATATTACTTGACATATTGCAGATTAAATTTTTTTTTGTGAATTTTTTCCAATACTGTTCTCTAGCGACAGAAAGGGATGAAAAGATGCTAATTGTTGAGATATGTTGAGCAGATTTTTTTTCTTAGAAAATTTATGGAGCAGTAATGAACACAATTAAACATTAAAACATCTGCTAGTGGTGAAAAAATAAGTTAAGACGGTGGGAAATGGGTGCTTAGGCAAAGAGTTTTAAAAGGATGTGTGAAAAAATTAATTTTCTGATTCCCCACTCCACACCTACATGCACATGAAGAAATGTCCCGAATTGTCTGGGTCCAAAATAGACATTAGCAAGATGTTGGGCTCGATGAGATACCTCCTTCGGTCAACCCTTCAAATGAGATTGAATCTCGCTATAGTTTAACAAGGGGTTGTGTTAGAAAAATTGCCATTAGTATGTTGTCATCATACCTTTAGTAATAAATACCGAGGGGCAACGACTTGGCATCAGTTCAATGAATGGTTGAAAATCATCGGTGGCATGTTTTTCCACTCATCTTGAAATTTTTGGAAAAATTCCAGCAATGCTGAATTGGAGTTTTAGTAATTCAAAACATATTTCTAAAGTTCATTAAAAAGGTTTTCTATAGTATTCAGATTGGGTGCTTGGGCTGATCATTTCAAAAGCAAAATGTTTTTGTGCGGAAGCTACTGCTTGACAAGCTTTCATGTATGCTTTGGTTTTTTTATTATACTGAAACTAATAGTTGTGACCAAAATTTTGCCTCCAATAAGGCAGCAAATTATCTTGGAATATTTTCTTATAGATTGCAGCATTCATCTTGCTGTGGACTTTAACAGACGGACCGGTATCTTTTCCATAAAATGCTCCCCATAATGTAATGTGCCTTCCACTATGCTTAGTTGTAAGAATAACACATCTGGAATCATGTCTTTTGTTGTTAAGTCATCCGGATAGTGCCAGCCATCACTCCTAAAAAGATTGAACTTTGATTCATCAGAAAAGTCTACTTTATTCCAGCTTTGCGAGACCACTATTTGTGTTCTTTGGCAAATGCCCATCGGACCCTCTGATTTTTTTTTTTTTTTTTTTTTACTTATGAAAGTTTTTTAATAGATTCTTCCATAAAGTTGTTCATCATGTATGTGTTTTGACATAGTAAATCAAATTATTTCAGGTATATTTTCCCTCTGCCTATTGCGGATGATTGCAGCAGCATTTTTATGCGAGTCATCAACTGCTTTTCTTGTGACAATTCTCATAAATTGTTATTTTCCAGGTCTCCCAGGCCGTGGCAAGTCCTGGAGGCCATAGCCATCCGTATCTTTAAAAAATATATCCCACAGTAGATTTTCCTATTGATAACTTGGCCGTCATCTCCTGAGAGAATTGGTCCTTTAGCGACAAACAACTAAATCTTTACAAACAATAATTGTTCAACTTTTCTTTTTAAAGTTAGATTGTCTTATTCGTGTTGATTAATTAACAAACACGGCCAAAAAAGCATTTTCCAATAGCAAGAATAAAAAAATGACGAATGGCCGGAAACTTTTACACACACAAAATTTCATGTTCCTCCCCTTTGCACCAAGTGTCTTCAATACTGTATATCAAAATGGTCACATGGTTAGAGGTCCTTTGTATATTCCTAACTTTTGGAGTAATTATGCTTCTTTGCTGAAATGTTCTGGCAAACAAATAAAAAAACTGATCAGCTGGAAACTTTTGACCACCACTGTAAATCAAGAATTGACTGAATATAAATCTTTATTAAAACTCCATGCATTAGTTATTGAGATAAAGTACCTACAAAATTTGTGCCCCATACAGAAATTTTGTAAAAACATAATTTTCTTGATCTCCAATTCCTAAAACATGCAAGTCCATTGAAAACCTAAATAAAAAAAAATTCATGAATCTAAAACTTTTTTCTTGTAAAGATACAGTAAAAACTCCATAACCGACACTCCCGAATAGCGGACGCCTCTATTTAGCAGACATTTTTCTAATCCCCACTCCCAAAACTTAAAATTTTGTATGTTTAACCTCTGAATAACGGACATTCCGAATAGCGGACAGTTATTTTGACAATAAATGATGAAAAATTATTTTTAACGAGAAAAATAAATGAAAAAAGTAAAAAAGTCTCTAAATTTATGAAGGTAATGTGTCACAAATTTTGTGATCAATGTATGGGATGGGCTGGGAATCCAAGTTTTCATCCAAAGCATTTGAAATTCGACAATGTTACAATTGTGTTTTTTTCCCCCAAAACATATTTTCAGTGTACCAGCCACTTGATCAAGGCATAATGTACAATTGTTAAGCATGGTATAAAGCTTTTATTATGTTATATTCTTTTAAAGATTCTATGAATAAACTTGAGAATTGCCTAAAATTAGTTAATACAACAGTAACAGCAATTAGTTAATACAATAGTTGATGCAACTATTTGGATTTCATTCAGGCTTTACATTAATAAAAATTAAAAAATCGACATAGATGAAGAATTAAGTGCAATAATGAAATATATCAGGAGTGAAGAAGCTGCCGAAATTTTCATTAATATTAATGATGAGTTTCCTACTAGAGAAGAATCAGTTTCTGTATCTTTATATATAAAAATCTTCTGTGCGTGTGTATGTAATTGAACCCCTCCTAAACGACTGGACCGATTTTGATGAAATTTTGTGTGTGCATTCCAGTAGATTCGAGAATGGTTTAGATTCACATTTCATCGAAATTGATTCAGTACTTTTTAGTAACTAGGCAAAAACTAATAGTTAGTGATTTTTCGCTAATTAAAAGTGTTGAATAAGTTCGATGAATAGAGTGCGGACGGAATGCCCGAGCGGTCTAAGGCGCCAGATATAAGCTCTGCTTCTCGAAGAAAGAGATTGCGTGTTCGAACCCCGCTCCTGTCAAACGTGTATGTTTTACAGTAATATAGCCTGTATTATAATTTTGATTAACTGACTTCAGAAAATCGTTAACTTTTAACAAAAAAGAGAAAAATAAACTTTTCTATCAAAAATTGAACCGACTTCAAAAAATACTGAAGAGTGAAAAATAATTTCCTTACATAATTGTAATAAGAAATTAAATTAAGAGCGTAGTGTTTATCGCGCGTATTACTATATTTAAGTACATTTATTTGATTTTCTGGTGTCGGTGCCAGGAAGGACAACTTCTGTCGGTGACAGGACAACGTCTGTCGGGTCTGCTAGTGTGATTATATTGCTTTAGAATGTTTGACAAAAGCTGACTTTTAGTGATGATGAAAGAGATGCTGAAATTGAAGATGTTTCCTGCAATATCGAGAATTTCCATGAAGCAGCAAAATACAATGACCAGTTACACAGTTTTTTTTTTTTTTTTTTTTGGAAAAATAAAAGATAGCTCAGAATGATTAAAGTTACCTACAGAGTTAAAACTTCACATTGAAAGAGAAATTACATGTAATAGAATGCAAAAGCAAATTTTTCTAACAGATTTTTTCATAAGAATGTAATAAACAGTGGATAAAGGTATGCAAAGTTTTATTTCAGTTTTATTGCTTAAAAAAATACTTTTTATTTCTGATTAATCATATACTTACTCCATCTAATTACTCCAACCATTTTCTTTAATATGATTCAAAGTTGTGAACTTTAAATTCATTTTTCTAAGTTTTAATAGTCTGTTTCCCCCCCAATTCAATAATTTTTTCCATTCAAAAAGCTTCTTTTTTGGGGGGAAGGGGGGGAGGAGGGTGAAGCACGCCAAGGCCTGTTATTGAAGATTGTTCAAGCAGTAGCTTAATATAGCAACTTTTGTTTTCTGCAATTTTTTAATTTTTAAGAATTTTAATGAAAATTTCTGAATGAGATTCTTAAATTTGTCTGTTTTCTGTGGTGATTTTTTAACATTTAGATTCATGAAAGAATTTCAGTTACAACACTTTTTTATACCCTTAATAACGCTTTTTTATGACCACTTTAATAAATTTTGTCTTCTTAATTTTTAAGCTTTTAGTAAATTTCAGTCTTTTTTAATTTGCAGCGATTTTTTTCAGGCAGAGAAAAGGGGACTTGGGGGACCAAAATACAAAAAAGGGGACTTTTGGGGGAAAAGAGGAACCATTTGGGAGCCCTGCTATATGATAATCATTAGAGATTATATTCTTTGTCAATTATAGAACATGTAGTTTTTCTTTGTTAAATACTACATTAGACTAACTGTCTTTACACTTATTAATAATTTAGAAAGGCGAGAAAATGACACTTAAGTTTACTCTCTAAGAGGGAAATATTAAATTACATTTAATTTAGAGCTATGTTTACATCACAGCAATTTGAAAAAAATTCCAATGAATAAATGTATATGTAAGTTTTTAGTATATTTCCCATAGTGTGAAATTTTTTTTAATTTACTGCCTAAAAATTCATTTCCTTTGGTCAGAAGATTCACTCACAAGTGATAAGTAATTAGTATAATTTCCTGCCACTGTTATTGGTTAATAATCTGATGAGTGCATTATACTACTTATAACTTCTTCATCTGCTAAAGTATTGGGTGGGAGCTTTATAAAAACAGGTCATTCAATTTTTAAGTCAACCAATCAAATGTGGCCATCTTGTGCTTCTGTGTTTTTTCCAAATCGTCACTGATTTTTTTTTTCCATACACTATTTATGATATGTGAATTTTTAAAATTTGACAGTAATAAAAGAAAAATTAACCTTGATGCTAAAAGTGAAATTTTTTTAAACTAAAGATACTACTCAGAATACTATAAATAATATTGATAGAGTAAAACATTAATTTTATACATAAAATTAATACAAAATATACTGCTATATCTTAATACTTTTTAAAGTTGTAAGATTATGAGTAATTAAAATAATTATTAGATTTCCTTATATATATATATATATAATGCAGTTGTGAAAATACAATCAATGTTATAAAAGAACTAAACTGACTGATAAAAAGTTGTAAAAAGCTTCTTTTGTTGTTGTTTTTTCAAAATTCATGCACATTTCTTTAGATAAAAATCAAGGAGCCCCCACTCCTTCCATGCACACACAAATAAATAAATAAATATTAATTGAATTAATTAATGAATTATAATATGCATTTTTAAATACAGCTAAATAAAACAGGTAATTTTTGTACATTCAACTTTTAAACACTCAAATGGAAAAGGTAGAATTCAGGAATGTGGCAGTAGAAATTTTGAAAAATGATTGTTCATTTTATAGTTGCTTCAAATAAAAATTACATAAAAAGAATTAAAAATACATAAGGAATGTAACCTTAGTGTACTGGAAAATAATTAGAAGGGGTGGGGGATTAAAATTATTTGCATAAAATTGCAACTAAAAAGTAACAAATAAGACAGAAAATTTTAAAGCATTTAAAGAGCTCTAAAGACCAAAAACTCTATGTGGCAGGAGAAGAGCAAAATCTGAAAAACAAAATTTCTTAATTGAAAGGAAAGTTTTTTATTTATTATTATTTTTTTCCCTAAGTATCTACCAAAACATGAGGATTCTCATTCCTAAAATAATGGATTTTAGTTCAAATTATGCATAATGAAAAATCAGAAGGGAGATAGTATGAACTGAATTTTTTTTTCCATAGTGTGTCACAACATGCAAGCTCTAGCAGTATTGAAAATAGTGCTGAATTCAGACATTTTTCTCCAGGAGGAATTTTTGTAATTACAGGAAGTGAAGAGGGGAGGGGATTTGTTCTTCTGGACCATTAATAACCATAAAATCCCAAATTGTCAAGGAGGAAAGACTTCCTTTTGACTTCCTAAATTCTCTGATTTATAAAATTAAAAATTGCTGAGAAATATTAGGTACATTCTATGAATTATAGGAAGACATTAAAACTTTAGGATTTGTGTGAATTTAAAGAGTACAATGTTTTGGACCAATTAGGAATCCTCCTACCTTTAAGTACACGGATGAGGACAGTAAAACAAAAAATATGAGTAAAAATTCTCTTTTTGAGAAAAAATTATCTTTTTTTCTGGGGTGAATCTGGAATGTTTTGTAAGAACAATGAATTTGAATGATTTATTTATTATTGCTTCAAAAGTAATACAAAGCAGAGAGAATGTTTTTAAAAAAATTCAACTTTGTATGCTTGGGAAGTGAGAGTGAAAATTTCAGAGCTGTTGAGAGTTAGAGGATTGTTTATTTATTGTTACTGAAAAATAAGGGATATAGAAGAAAAAATTAATGAAATGAAAAAATTTTAAAGATTGTTAAACCTTATGAGGATAGGAGACAAAGGTGGAGAATGAAAGAATTTTTGGGATAAAAGATTGATTAGATGATTATTTATTATTACTGCATCGTTACCAATTAGCATTATAAACAAGAAAAATTTTAAAAATTACTTTTAGAGTTTTAACTTTAAAGTCTTTATACTTAAAGGATAGGAGAAATTCCACAAAGAAAAAGAAATTTAAAGATTTCACATTTTGAATTTAGTTGGTAGGGAGGCGGATACGTAAGGCAAGGGAAGAAATGAAATTTACAGAAAGAAATTTTACAAGAAGAAATATGCTGAAATGCCGATGATTTTTGCCCTTCATTAAAAAAAAAAAAAAAAAAAAAAAAAAAAAAAAAAAAAAAAAAAAAGGAGAATAAAACTAAGACTTTAAAGGCTTTTATGCATATGTTGCATAAAAATAAGTACATTTTTAAGAAATATAAACATAAAAATAAGTACACTTTAAATCAACAATTATTTTTTCAAAATTTAAAGGCCATACAAACTTTATTTCTTTTAAAATAGAACAGGATAGTCATCAAAATAATTAAAAAGATGCTTGCCTATTCATAGATATCAAATCTATCAGCAATATATCTAATTAAATCTCTCGGCCTCATCAGTCTGTGATGATGTTCTTCGGGGATCTCAAAGTCTATGAAAGGAAAAAGAAAAACTTATATATAGCTAATATATAGGATATATAGAGATTACAGAAATATCTATCTTGAACATGCATAGGCTTTTAAGACAGCTGATATTACACAACATAAATAAAACTGGTTAAGTCCATGCCTAAAATTCAAAAAGGTTTCTTTTCCTTCTTGAATAATTCGAAAAGTTGAAAAAGTTGTAAAGTGTATTTTGAACTTAAAACTATGCAATGTTCTTTAATCTAAAATGATGATAAAAAGGTTAAACCAGCTTTTATTTTAAACTAGAGAAGCATAATAATGTTACAAAAATATAACATCAACTAAATATAAAAATTGTGCCAGCTAATTTAAAGACAATTTCTTTGAAACACAGTTTACCCATCTACTGCACTAAATCATCAATGACAGAATATGGTTAAACTTGAAAAGCCACAGTTAATTCAATTATTGCACTTTAGTTAAATATTATTGCACTCATCATTGAAAAACATAAAAATTCATAACCACAAATGTTTATGTTGAAAACCATACTTGAAAAACTAAACCATGACCACAATTGTTAGGAAATGATACTTTCATAGACAAAGCTAATTCATCAACTTGCTTATAGTGAAAAAAATCCACATAATTCATGACCACTCAACTGCCTTTCTAGAACAATCTGAAAGAAGTATTTGAGTGATGGTGAGGATGTGATATGAAGCACATTGTTCGATACATTAATGCCATCTAGTATGCAAGGAATACACAACATCACTTACAAAAAATTCTGCAATTCTGTCCTCGTTCCAATCCCTCACATTATATTATTTGCACTCAAACCCCCTCAAGTGTTTGTGATTCATATAAAAGGAAAGTACATTTAAAAATAAGTTACGTTTGTCTTCAGAATTTTTAATACCATTATCATATGTTGTCCAAAAGGAGAAGAATATCCACTTCTGGCACTATGTGTGAATGTTTTTTTTTCTCCTTTGTCGAAATTTGCCATTTTTTGCAATCTTTTGACGAAATTTGCCATTTTTCACAATCTTTTGATGAAATTTACCATTTTCACAATCTTTTGACGGAATTTGTCATTTTTTAGATCTTTTGGTGAAAATTGCCATTTTAAAGGATCTTTTTATGAAACTTGCACTTTTTCTCGATCTTTTCACAAAATATGATGTTATTTCATGATCCCTTGATGAAATTGACAATTTTTCCGCTATTTTTGACGAAACTAGCTATTTTTCTACGAATGATTGATGAAATTATTTTTTTCTTAACAAACATTTGTTGAAATTCGTGATATACTTTATGTCTCTCAGATTTATGACTGATTTTTGTTTAAATTTTTGGAAATGATTGCCTTAATTTTTCAGAAAATTATTAACAGAATCATCCCTAATTTATAGTTTAACAGGGATCGGAGCTTCATCAACCACATGTGGTGTGGATCATATGGCTATAGCACATAGCAAATAATTTTTAGCAAACCTTTTTTTTTCTAGATTCTAATAGTTGAAAAATAGTCTTCTGACTGTCCCAAAAGTCTGTGACCAGGGGCTTTGCTAAAGGTGGAGGGGGACCCCTCAAATGTTTGCATATAGTGTTACAGTTTTCAAATTTACAAATTGAATGGCAAATTAGTTCAAAATTTTAATAGAAAATTTTAATCCATTTTCTATTTCTGATAGATTTGACGTAAATTACCAATATAATTAGAAATATTATTAAGCTTTTTACAAATAAAAACTACATTACATTTTCTAATTGTGATAACCTAGTAAATTATAAAACTAGTTGGCAAACGTTCGAGAACTATTTATGTTTGCTTTTCACCAAGTTGGCAAATACTAAATTTTGACTCTGCAATTTAAGACTCTCTACCCCACCAATAAAAAGTCTTCACAAGGGCCCTGTCTGCTAGGTGCATTGCAGCATTGCACTGATTCTGTGCCTGGGATGTTGACAATGTTTGATTGTGAAACTGGGGCAATGAGAACATTTGGGAATAAGTACATATTTCATAACGGTTCAAGATTACTCTCAAATTCAAGCTGGTTACTTTCTGACACACTATTGAATTTATTTTCATTCATAAGTGCATAAAATTAGCAGTTGATCATATAAAAAATCCATGAAATGAAACAGTATTTTTTATATTTGGATAAAAGAAGAGTATATTTAATAAAATACTACAAAAATATTATCAAAGTTGGCACTTTGAATTGAATTTTCTGATGTAGCAGTGCAATAAAAGTTGTTATGAGACAACAGTTTCTTATAATTTGAAAAGCAATTCATTTATTGAAAAAATAAACTATTGAATTACAAATCTCTATAATAGTCAAAGCCTGCTAGTGTTATGTTTAAAAATGAATCCAGAAAATATATTTTTAAGAACCCCCTCAATTTAACACTAATACATTAAATAGCACTTCAACATCAAAACATTTTTATATGTTTTTCTTACCAAATTCATCCTCCATCGCTATAATGACCTCAACATGATCCAAACTGTCTAATCCTAAATCTTCATAAAAATGTGTATTGACAGTCAGCTGAAATAAAAACAAATTTTAAGTACTTACATTCAATTGATTAAGACTAAAATTAAAACTTATATATAATAAAAACATACAGTGTCAGGATTAACTTTGTCATAGAGCTTCAACACCAGCAGCACTCTTTCCTCTATATGTTTGAGAGTATATGGCTGATGAAAAGACCCTCCATTTCTAACAAAAGTGATAGGTAATAGCTGTAAGTTCTACAAAGAAATAATCACATTATTAACAGTAATGTAGTTTAAAATTCAAAAATGTAAAAAAACAATTACTGCCAGACAAAAAGAAAAGTTTATGAAAAATATAAATATTTGATATTTTTCTATTATACCTGTACCAATGTCACAAAGTGTAATAGCTAACACTAAATAAAACATTGGAAAAACATTAATATTATTAGCATTAAAAGGATCATTTACACTAGTTGGATGTGCCAATCTCAAAACTTTCTTCTATTTCATACACTTTAATATTTTAAAAAGTAGTTGTAGATGCACAAGTCAATATTTCAACATTATTCATTCAATACTACACCAACTTTTGTTTTCACCTTAAATTCCTGCTTCAATCAATTAATTGGAGTCAAAGCCAATTAATTTAGATCATCATACTTATTAAAATCAATAGTTTTTGTTATTCTGTTGTATATTAGCTGTTTGTGAATAGCTGGCAGACTTGTATAAAAACAAAAACTTTCTGTGCACATAATATTAGTTTAAAAACTTTCTGCAAATTAATTGAGTGTTAAATAAAAGTATGCATTAATGTTATTTTGGCATGGAAAAAATTTGCTTTTACTATGCAATTCATGGATGTAATTCACGCTTTTTACGCTATTTGTGTACATAAATGGCTATTTTTATGCAATTCATGGACTTAATTTGCATTTTTTGAGCTATCTGTCGTGCACTTTTTTTTAGCAATCTGTTGATGAAATTAGCATTTTTTGAACGATTTATGGACGTAGTTTGCATTTTTTATGCGATTTATGGACGTAATTCACTTTTTTATGCGATTTATGAATGTAATTTGCACTTTTTATTCAATTTATGAACATAATTCACTTTTTGTATGCGATTCATGGATGTAATTTTAATTTTTTTAAGCAATTTATGGATGAAATTCGCATTTTTTGTGTGATTTATGGACGTAATTTGCATTTTTTGAGAGGTTCATGGACGTAATTTGAGAGATTCATGGACTTAATTTGTGTTTTCTGAACAATTCATGGACGTAATTCTCGTTTTTTGAGCGATTCATAGATGTAATACACTTTTTCATTCATGGATGCAATTTGCATTTTTTTGAGCGATTTATGCACAAAATGCATGTTTGGGACCGTTCAACTATTACGTAAGCATATTTTTCGTCATTTTGTACCCCCTCCCCCCCCTTGTAAGAAAATATAAGCAAATGCTAGACCCCCCCCCTTTGCTTACGTAAGATTTTATGACAGTTTATACATCAATACTTCTTGACTTATAAAAAGTTACCAATCAATTACATTATTAATCCTACAAATTTATATAGGCATATAGGGATTATGATATCAAAATATATAAAATCATTTTAATATATTGTTGCTAATTGCATTAAACAAACCACAGAATACAAAATGGTTTAAATATATTGTTATTTATCACTTTGAACAATAAAACAAGATATACAAGAAGTCTTAACTTACTTAGGCATCATAACTAAAATTTTTGCCATAAATCATACAAATGTTGGAGTTCAATTCGGTGTTCATATTTTAATCTGATGTCCAGAATCCTTGAACCCATGTTTCAACATTGTCTGTTATAAGGTTTTCACTGGAACAGTGGCCTGGGGTATTGCAGGTTTCCGGTCCTTGTTTGCTTGTTGAATTTGAACTGCAGTTGCTTCGTTGTTTAATGCTTACGTAAGAATTGTCGTGACTCCCCCCTCCCCCTTGTCAGAAAAAATAAGCAGACTCTGGACTCCCCCCTCCCCCTTTAGTGCTTACGTAATACTTGAACGGTCCCTTTTTTACAAGAGTCATGGATGGAATTTACGTTTTAGCACAGTCTTTGGAAGAAATTTGCCTTTTTTATGCAGACTTTGGACAAAATTCACATTTTTCGCGCAGTCCTTTATTGAAATTTGCATTTCTTTTACGCAATTCTTTGTCGAAATGCACGTTTTTTTACGCAATTCTTTGTCGAAATGCACATTTTTTATGAGATTCTTTGTTGAAACACATGATTTTTTTTTAGGTCTTTTGACAAAAATTCGCGTTAACAGTAAATAATTCGTACATAAAATTTAGGGTGTATTTTATTTTTTGGTACTTAAAAAATTACAAAAATAAAAATTGTTTCTTTCCTAAAATTTTCTGCAAAGTTCATAAAAATTTTCTGCACACAGCGTGGGTCTATATTTATACAACAGCGGTTCCCAATCTATGGGTCGCAACCCACTGGTGGGCCACGGCTGTTGTTTTAATGGGTTGCGGAGGTTTGTCATCAAAATATCTTTTTTTTCATCTGTTTAAAAAGATATCACAATGTCAACAGAAAATAATATTTCAAGGGATAATCCTTAATTTCCTTCTAGATTAATATACGAACAGAATATCCAGAAATATTTAAATCAGCTTTGAGGACCTTAATGAAATTTAACATTTCTTGCTTATGAGAACATGCTTTTTCTACTTTGCTGTTTTTGAAAGACAAGTACTGAGACAAACTGCGTGTTAATATATGTTCCCACATCCACATTGGTAAACACCAGTGCCAGAAATCTCATTGATTACAAAGTTATGTTTTCATAATAATTAAGCGTATTTTTAACTATCTTTGTAGTTTGTGCATTGTTTTAATTACTATTCACACACATTGAGATTACCTATTCTTGTTCTTGTTGATAATACGTTCCATACGAAAAGTTGCGTTTTTTGAAGGATAGGATACCAGAGCGTATAGAGATCTTACAAAAATTGCTATAAATGATATACAACTTTATCTTGGGTGGATCGAGAAATTTTTTTATACTGAAATGTGGGTCGCAAAATATTTTTCATTGAAATGTGCGCCGCGTACCAAGAAAGTTTGGGAACCGCTGTTATACAACACTAACAGCTGGCTTAGCAAGATGTGGAGTTCACTAGTCACCAATGTGCAATAAAATTACTAAAAATTCAAGAAAGTTATACAAAAATTGCTATTACAGTACCTCTTTCTAGGGGGAAAATTTCCAAATTTAATGAGAACCTGCCAGCCATATCTAAAAACATACCAAAAAAAAGAAAAATAGGTTCAATTTTCTGCATAATTTTACATACGTTTCGAAGATATAATGGTGACACATGGACAGACATTTTGGATGAACATGTTTCTGGGGATTTCTGATCCCTAAAATAAGTAAATCTGTCGAAAAGTGGAAGTTGAAAATTTTTTTCATTAAAATACTCTCGTCTATTGTAGATAGAAGAAAGTAAAAACATAAAAAGAGAAAGAAAAAGAGGGGAAAAAATCAGTTATTCGGCATGTCAGAGTTAGACACAACTTTTCTAATCAATACAAGTACCAGTAACTGCTATAATTGAAATTATGATAATAAAAAAACATGATTGTCAACTAAATAAGGATATACAGTAGATGATATTTATAATGTGCAGCTTGAGACGAGAGATTCTGCATATTACAGAATTCTGTGTTACAGAGATTACATTTCACACATCATTTAAATTTATATCTAGTAAAGTGTGGCTAAAGATGTCTGGAACAAAGTCTATTGTCCAGAATTCAATAGACAGAATTCAATTTATATGGCATTTTTTGGGATGAAAAATCATGAAGATTATATTTTTTTGCATAATATATATCATTTCACACATTGTTAAATTAACTTATCAACATGATCTATATATGTTTTAAATCAAATCATTATATTACTTATTTCCATTTTTTTTTTTAAAATCTTATAATAGCAATTTTTTCATTAAAAAAGTCAATACTTAGAAAAATACTAAAAATTATAAATTTAGAACTAAAGTAGCAAAAAATGCCTTTGTGTAAAAATGTATAAAAGATAGAAAATCAATATTTAAAAATGCACAAATATTGTTACATTAATACAATAGTAATTAAAAATTTTCTAAATAATAATACATTTCATTTTACAAATAGTTTGTATTTAAAGAAAAAAAGTTGTTTTTTTTAAGTGGTTTAAACCGGCCTCGCTAAAATTCAGCAGCCCTAACAGACCCCCTGAAAAGTATAGGCCGAACTTCAAGAGCTCCATCTAGCACACTTTATAGGAACCTCTGCTCTAGAAGGTATGGTTCACGGGGGTTATTGCTTGCCAAAAATCATCAAAATTCAGTTATTTTTAAAATTCCAAAAGGTACTGTTCCTTTTTTTTTTTTTTTTTTGAATAAACCTTTTTTAATGTCATATATTAATGCTCAAAGGGTTTGCCAATAATTAAAATCCCTAAATATGACATTAAAAAGGGATTTTTTTTTTCTTTTTAAAGAGAATATTTCTTAATACTGAAAAGATTATCAAGAACTACCTTGGAAAGTTTTTGACAAAGAATTACTCTGGTGAACCTACAGTATTTCTATAATGTGGATTGCAGATGCTTCTTAAGTTCAAAATTCATTGTTTACACCTGAGATATTGCATGTTATCCATAAAATTTGTATTATAAAGATCTTCTACTGTAATTCTTATATATAGCCTTTTGGATACTTATGTATTAACGCCACCACAGCAGAAGTTGCGCTATTGTGCCAATAAAGTTCACAATAAAGTTCAATCTTGTTGTTCATACGTGCACGCAGTTATTTTTTGAATCCCTTGTTGCCTTGTTTTTTGCCGATTTTTGATGCCATTCTTTTGTAATATGAAAATGCGTACTTGGTATTTGCCAAAAAGAGACTGTTTGGAATCTATGTTAAACTCTATATCGGCTTAATTTCCACCGAAATCCGATTGACTACTTTGTTTTAAAATAAAGTGTTTTGAATTTTAAAAGTGTTTTAATTTATGATTTGTCGCAAAAATTTTAGGTGTAGATTGGCGGTACTTAAAAACTGCCAAATCTATAGCTGCAGTGGCGTTAATACATAAGTACCGCCTTTTCGTTCCACAGCAATGGTATTTAAATATAGTAAACCGGTGTTTTCTAACTTATTAAATAGCAGCACTTTCATTTGTATGGTGATTCAAGTTATACAAATACTGTTAAAAAAAAAAAAAAAAAAAAAAAAAAGAGAGAGAGAGAAAAAAAAACTTTTTTTTTTTTGTTTAAAATTCTTTAAAATTACTGAACTAATTATTATTTTTCTTTTCACTGCATGCTAGCTGATAAACCAAGTTCCCAAATAGGCTGCATTAAAATCTATTTTTTCTTTAAGAATCTCTCCAAAATCTATTTTCATATTAAGGTTAATTTGCATAATCCATTTTCATCTGGAAAATTAGAAATAAGCTATGACTGAAAATTAAAATAAAAATGAATAGCTTAGATTATTTTTAATAGTTAAGCTACGCTTTTTTTCAGTGATGAAGTTTTTCTAGTAATATTTGAATATTATCAATAATTACTTCTTCAATTTTGTTATTATGAGATGCAAATTATTCTCGTTATGCGCTTTCTTTTTTGCATTATTATTTATTTTGAAGAATTAGGACAATTTTTTTTATTTTAGAACAGTCAAAAGGTAAAATAGAATGGCATAATTTATCAGTTTCTAGTGCAATGAGGTACTTAAACATTACTGACCTTCGTGTTACCTTTAAGAAATACATGTTTGCTTAAACCCTGATATTTTCTACTTTTATCCAACAAGATCTTATTTAAACATAATGGAAGAAAGCGACTATTCTGGCGGCTTAGAGCAAATACACGATTTAAAGTGCTTAACAACATACTTGAAACTGTACTCCAAAAAGATTGTTTACTTTTTTTGTGGTGATTTTCGGTCTGAAATTGGTTGGTTGGTTGGTTGGTTGATAGGGGAAGAATTTGGATTTTCTCAAACTGAAAAGAAAAATTTTATCCACTAGAGGACGCTACACATATTTTTGCGAAACCTCTTGCGAGAACTTTTCGCAAAAGTCTACAATAAACAAAACATTTCAACTCTTCTCTATTGTTGTTGACGGACGACGGATTTCTGTTTTTGTTGAGATTATTGCTTTAAATTAAATTGCATCTATTTTCAAGATGGCTATGCAAAGGAAAACAAATGTACGTAAAATTATATAAACTCATGTACACTTTGAATTTGCTATAGTAATACTTTGAGTTTGCTAAATCTTATATATTTGTTGTATCTGCCTTATTCCAGGTTCGTCTTCCACCAGAGGTAAACAGAATTCTTTATGTCCGGAACTTACCTTATAAAATTACTGCTGAAGAAATGTATGATATATTTGGAAAATATGGTGCTATTCGACAAATAAGAGTGTAAGTAAATTTTATTATCCAAATCGCCCTTTGACATGATTTGTGTTTAAATAGTTAATGATGTGAGTAGGAAATTTTCTAAATGGCATATTTTTCACTATATTTTTCTGGAAACTTTTAAACGTCAAACAGGGATTTTTTAAATAATTTTTATAGGAGGCAACATATAGACAAGGATAATATTAGAACTTTCCATATTTCCTTTTATTAGTCCATTTCTTTATCATTTAAACAAAAACGACACCTTATATTTCTAACTTGGAGTCACCCATGTAGCCAATCAACAGTGAAGGCAATCTAGAAAGAAAGTTTTCTTACTTAGCCTGCAGAAACTAGATCAGGTTCATCAATGAGATTTTTTAAGAGTTTGCTGCATAAATATAATTACTTACAATATGCAGCTATAGATGATACGCTGTCTCCAAATGTATGAAAGCAGATACAGTAAACTCCCTCAAATCCGCAAACCTAAAATTCGCACATCATCAGAGATGTAAACAATCAAACATTCAGTTCAGAGAAAGATCATGACCCTCATTGTAATTAAAAATTATTTAATTAGATCATTTAAATTATCTATATTTACCTTAATTTTGACTTTAAAAATTATTAAAATTTACTTTTCTTGCATGACTTTGTTTTAATTAATTAAATAATCTATTAATAATGATTCCTTCCACAAAAATAAAGAAAAGTGTCTCATACCTAAATTTAGTTATGACGATGCCTATGTAATGAATTTATTTATTCATTATTATTCTTTTTATTACATACTAGCTGACCTATCTAGCATTGCCCGATCCTTGATCAAATTTGTATGATTTTATTATTTTATATCTTTAAACAAAAATCTTTCAAAATGAACCTATGATCAAAAGGTTCTAGTGACTTGCCTTGGTAGCAAATTTCCATGCATTTCTCCAAAAATAGCCCTGGCACAACTGAATATGATCTTATACTTTTATGGGTGATTCTCTTCAAATAGGCCAAAATAATAGTCATGAGGGAGTGGTGAATTTTAACAAAATGTCCATTTACTTTTTTGCCAATATCTGAATTGAGATTAGGTTGGTGGGTCTTAATTATATCTAAATACTTACAAATCAGTAATAATAATTTTTTTTAACTATTTACCAGCATTCAGTAGAGGCTCATGAGGGGGTGATGAGGAAGGCTTAGCACCATATCACTCCCTCATCAGCCTCTACTGAATGCAGGTAAATATTAAACAATTTTAATTATTACTGATTTATAAGTATTTGGATATAGTTAAGGCCCACTAATCCTAATCTCAATTCAGATAATGGTCAAAAAAGTAAATGGGTATTTTGTTAAAATTCATCACTCCCTCACAGTAACAGTC
This sequence comes from Maratus speculifer, assembly GCA_964019185.1. Lineage (NCBI taxonomy): Eukaryota > Metazoa > Arthropoda > Arachnida > Araneae > Salticidae > Maratus > Maratus speculifer. The sequence goes on from OZ025289.1 coordinate 309,618,492, forward strand.
ACTCCTTCATAACTCTTATTTTGGACTATTTGGAGAGAATCACCCATATACGAAAATCCTTCAAAGCGAACCTGCGATTGGTAGACCCACTACCTTCGGCAATGCATCTTGTGCGGGCAGCCTTCAGAGATGACAAGTATAAGATTTATCTGTAATTATTATGAATACACAATAAAAATTGCAGAGTTATGAATACAGATTATTCATTTTTAAAGATTTTTTTCCCCCTCAAAGACAGTCCAAACATTATCTGTACAAAAAATGCAACAATTTTCGATAACAGAAGTGTATTATATACTGTCGGGCCTGATTCTGTTCCAAATTTTACAAACATTTAAGGTCTTTTGTTCCAAAAATTTTTTTTAATCAGTCATCAGTCTGAAAATTTGGATTGGAGTAGGGATGCACAATCTGTGGCCCGCGAGTTTCATCAATTTACAACTGGAAAAAATCAACATTTTTGTTATACATCACAGGAAAAAAATGTAAATTTTGTCAATTAACTGCAGCAAAATATAATGTTTCGTCACTTAAGAATCACAAATTTCATTGATCAGCACAGAAGAATCGAAAATTTCATTAATCAAGTGCGTAAAAAAGTGAATTTAGTCGATGGGACTCAGAAAAACCACAAATTTCACTCATCGGATATGAAAAATTGCAAATTTTGCACAAGAGGCTTAGAAAAAATAACAAATTTCACCGATCGGGCACAGAAAAATCGCGAGTCTTGACGATCAAGCACGGAAAAATCACGAATTTTGCCGTTCAGGCATGGAAAAACCTGTGTGTTAAATTTTGCAACATTGTGCCTTGTAGTTTCTGAGGTTACATAGTTACGCACACAGATTTTAATAGTATTGATTATACTTTTAATTTATCATACATTTTTTTTTTTACATCTTTACAGTTTAATAAATTTATTAATAAAAATACAAGTTATGAAAAACAGTAAACTGTCTACATTAACTTCCTCAGTTCTGAGACACATTTTACGTGGCATTATCAAAACCAGTTTAAAATTATTATAAAATATCTCCAAAGATGCATCAGTCTATATCAATGCTTCTAATATGCACATATTTATTTAAAAAGTCTTGATGTAACTTTATCAATTTGAGAAACATTTAAACATACTTGCCATCTTTTACACTTAGAATGCTATTTTTACACATTTTTGAAAAGTTTTTCCTAAGTTTTATTTTTCTTCCCAAAAATTGTGACTTTCTTTCTTGTTGTCTTTAATAATGGCAAAAGCTGAATGCAAGCAGTAGATTGTTAAAGAAATGAGTTAAGGTTTCATTGTCCAGACATGCTACTTTTCCGCGGAAAAGTGGAATTCCGCTTTTTCCGCGATGAATTTTATTATCCCTGGGTTTAATGCAAATCTGCATTAAAATTTTTTGACATTTATATCTAGGGGGGGGGGGGGTAACGATGAAATACAACAAAAACGCGAGTCAAATGGCTCTAAATTAAGAAAATTTTTTTCAAAGGATTGCAGAAACAACGAAAATTTATCCAAAGGATCTAAAAAAACCTATAAAATAATCAAACAATCTCGGAAAAAATACTATTTTCTTCAGAAGGTCGCGAGAAAAGACACAATTTTTGTTAAATGATAACGAACAAGATGCGATTTTCGTCAAAAAATTGCTGGGAAAACACGATTTTTGTGAACAGGTTGCGGAAAAATACTCTAATTTTGTCAAATAATCGTATTTTATCGGAAGATCGTGGAAAACGCTCCAATTTTGTAGAAAGATCGCAGAAAATACGCAAATTTTGACAAAAGATCGAGGAAAATACGGAAATTTTAACAAAGATCGCAGAAAATACACATATGTTGACAAAAGATCGCAGAAAACATACAAATTTTGACGAAAGATCGCGAAAAATACACAAATTTTGTCGAAAGATCGCGGAAAATACGCATATTTTGACGAAAGGTCGTAGAAAATACGCATATCTTGATGAAAGATCGTGGGAAATACGCATATTTTACGAAAGATCACGGAAAATATGCAAATTTTGACGTAAGATCGTGGAAAATACACAAATTTTGACAAAAGATTGAGGAAAATACGGAAATTTTAACGAAAGATCGCAGAAAATACACATGTTGACTAAAGATCGCAGAAAACACAAATTTTGACGAAAGATCGCGGAAAATATGAAAATTTTGACTAAAGATCGCAGAAAATACGCAAATTTTGACGAAAGATCGCAGAAAATACACAAATTTTGACGAAAGATCGCGGAAAATACGCAAATTTTCACGAAAAAGCGCGAATTTTGGTAAAGAATTTTGGGAAAATGCAAACTTCATTAAAAAGGCTGTGGGAGAATTAGTGCAATTTTCGTCAATTGGTCACGAAAAAATGCTAATTTCGTTAAAAAATTGCAGAAAAACGCAGATTTTGCCAAAAGTCTGTGAGGCCATGAAAGTTCAGCTTTTTCCTTGCTGAGCCTGTAGCATGTGTGATTGTCAAACCAGCTGAGGTTAATCTATTAATTTTCATTGTATGTAAAAAGTCATGCATTAAAAAAATTGTTTGAATTTAGTTGTAAATATAAAGATTTTTTTTTTTTTTTTTTTTTTTTTTTTTTTTTTAAAGCAATGTATGTTTTTAAAATAAGTTCCTTTATGAATTTTGTTTTTCATATTTTTCTCTCATCAAAACAATCTTTAGAATGGCCATAACTATATTATTCAACAGTATGAATATGTACTTTAAAAAGATGTATAAAAGTCGTATATGAGCTGCATAAAAGATTGGGTTACATGGGGCTCGTGTTTTTATGAATAAAAAATTTTATGTCGATTGCACGTCATTTTACACTTTGTACCATTTTCAAAAGCTGGCATATATGATTTAAATTAATTTAAAGGGGGTTTTTTAGTGTTGCCATTTACCAATGCTTTTCAACACTATAAATTAGTGCTCTCAAAAGTATACTTTTAAACTTATATGCAACCTTTTTTTTCCATATTGTATCTATCAAATTAACGGTTACAATATGTTTGAAATGTGTATCCGCGAACACTAATATTAGTGTTGAAAATCATTGGTAGATGTTTGATTCAGTACCCAAAACTTTTTTCTTTATTCCATACAGCAAAACTGATTAAAGACCACATTCTCCCTTTTATGTCACAGATTTATGGCATACTACATCTTGAAAAATGCTTCATTCTAGAGGGCAGCTGGTTCATCAGTAGATTTCTATCCTCACTAGTACTAAATCTGGTTATATTATTTGCAGTTATGTTTAAATTGATAAACAGACGTCCATATTTGTTTATCAATTGCATTTCATTATGATTTTCGTCACCACAAAATATAGTAATTAGTTTTATCAGAATGCTGTATAATATTCTTGTTTGATAAATGTTACTTTTAAAAATATCTTAATTATTGATAATTCTTATTTGTTATCTGTAGGGGTAATACATCAGAGACAAGAGGAACAGCATTTGTTGTATATGAAGATATATTTGATGCCAAAAATGCATGTGATCATCTTTCAGGATTCAATGTCTGCAACAGATATTTAGTTGTTTTATATTATCAGTCTAATAAAGTAAGTATTAAAATTTTTGTAATTGTTCACAGAAATTAGCAGAATGCTGTTTTATTAATAATTCTTATTTCAGTATAATGCTTTTCATTGTTTTCAAAAATTTCCGTGTTTTGTAATTGAATTGTGCAATCCCTTGTAATAAATTTTTATGTATATAATTCTCAAAAAGTTAATTTATTATCAAATACTTTTCAATCAAGCTTTGATATTTTGATTTTCTGTACTTTTTTATATCAGAGTCTTCCTAAAAACTGGCTCAAAACATTTTCTTTGAACTTAATTGTGTCACTTTCTGATTAATGTACAATATATTGTTGATGATAATCTTTTCATTTTTAATTTGAATCCAAGAAAGTTACTGTGAGATTTTTAAATTTCAACATTTAACAATTATCTTTTTTATTTTGAAATACTGTGTGTTGCCATTCGCAATTAAAAGGACCTATAGAGGACGATAATCAAAGTTGTCAGTACAAGAAAATTAATTCAATATCTTTTAATTAAAAATCTTATTTTTTATTATTAAAATTAATATTATAAACTTCTTTAAAAGTTTTTTATATTTTGTCAAAATTAGCGTATTTCTCACGTGATAAACCGAAAAAACATGTGATTTTTTCCACAGCCGATGGATTTAATTTGCAGATTTTTCGCACATCATCACATTTCATACTGGCAATTTTTTCTTATTCGATCAACAAATGTCCATTTTTTTTCGCATCCGATCGACAAAATTTGCGATTTTTCCGTTTCTGATTGACAAAACTCGGTTGTGTCCCTAGAGTAAGGGGTTACTTCATTCCATGCCATTGATATCCAATTGGCAGATTCCGTGATGTTGACCTTCATAAGTTTGCTTGCCCAATTCATCACCCACCATCATCAGAGACACTTTCTTCAGAAAGTGGATTTGATTGTGAGTTTTAATGGTCTTGATTACTCTTTGTTTCAATGGTTCGATTATAAAAGTACAGTTTGGTGATAGAAACTTTGGAGTCATGTTGTTCAGCTGCATGTTTCTGTGATCTGGCATTATCCACAAAAAGAAGAATTTTTATTCTTTCTTTCCATCATTTTGTTAATGCTTTCTAACCACTGAGAAAATTGTGAATGTTATCCAGATTTTTCAATGTGATTTATACTGCATAGCCAATGATGTAATTTTCACATTTTTGAAACATCGTTGTTTTTCACTTTTTCCAATCACCAGTGATTTTAGCTTCTCACCTGTAAAACTAGTACAGAGCATAATGGAAATTTTTTCTTTCAACATTTTTCCACCCATGCATTCTCGCTTCTATCTGCTTGGATTTTATTTGGAAGAGCTGTAAAAAACAGGCCAATTTCGAATGAAGACATCAGTGATGCCAAAATCCTTCGTTATGTTTAGAAGTTTTATTTGTCATTCCTCCATAATGTTGTATTTACGTCTGCAGTTTCACTATTGATTACTTTGAGTTCAAAACTATGCCGACTTTTGAAGCGAGTCAACCATCCTTCCAATGCCTTAAATTCCATTTTTTTTTTTTTTTTTTTTTTTCTTTTTTTTAAAATCTAGTGACAGGAAGTTTTTTGTTTTTGGAAAAAAATTTTCCAGATGTTATTGTTTATGTTATCATTTTCCATTTTCTTTTCGAAAATTCTGTATTTTGAGGAAGATTTGTTTGCTTCAAAAACAACTACAACCACTTTATCTTTCTTGCTGAAGGCATCGACTATGCCTGCTGAAATTCCAAACACAGTGATAATTTGTTTTTGACTTGCTTTTGATTTTAGTTTTTGAGCAATTTGGTATTTTTACTGGAGCTTTAGATCTTTCCATTTTTTTTTTCCTACTTATTTCTGATATATCTGCATGAAGGTTGTACTTTTTTCCCTGCTACAATAGCAAAATGTCAAAAAAGTTGCTTTTGCCGAGGAAAAGGGTAGAAAGAAACAGAAGCGATAATGCTATCCGACTAGGTGTGCAGAAAAGAAACCATAATCCTTTTAAACCACTTCCTCTAACACCTGTTATCTCTTATCTATCAATGCAGATGGAGAATTTCTTATATAATCTTTCTATTTATGTAGACTTTTTTATTTATTAAAAATAAGAATGTTCTAGTTGAGATGTAGAAGATGTATCAGGGTTCGCACAGACCTTAAAAGTCCTTATAAACTCCTTATATTTTGATAGTCCTTAATAAGGATCCTTAAAGTCCTTATTTTTTAACATGGGCTTAATATTAACACGATCCGTAAAATGTTTAAAAAAAATCTCCAAACATTCCAGGGGTGATTCCCGTCCGAAATTTCCAAAAATTTAAGGAATCCTCTTCCGAAAATTTGAAATTGGGCTATGAGTTCCACATAGTTGCCAACTTGTACGGTTTAGCGCGCGGAGAAATGCAAATTTCGTAAAAGGATCGCCGAAAAAGCACATGTTTCGTCAATATTTCGTAGGAAAACGACGATTTCACCGATGTTTTTGTCAACGAACTTTGTCAAAAGATCGCTGAAAAATACAAATTTCATGTGCGGATCACCGAAAAAACGTCAATTTCACCAAATATCGCAGACAAAACGCGGATTTCGCCTGAAGACCGCGGGAAAACGTCGCTTTCGTCTAAAGATTGCGGATATAACGCCGATTTTGTTAAAAGATTGCGGAAAAAAAGTCGTTTTCGATAAAAGATAGCTTAGAAATATTTTGTCAAAAGATTATTAAAAAAAAACGCCGATTTCATCAAAAAATCACGGAAAAAACGCCGATTTCGTCAACAGATCGCGGGGATAAAACGCATTGGGTTATCAGTTCTGCATAGTTGCCAACTTGTACGGTTTTGCGCGCAGAAAAAACAATCGCGGTGCAATGCAAATTTCGTGAAAGGACGCCGAAAAGCACACACTTCGTCAATATTTCGTGGAAAAACGACGATTTCGTCAATTCTTTTGTCAAAGAACTTTGTCAAAAGATCGCTGAAAAACGCGAATTTCCTGTGCGGATCGCGGAAAAAACGGCAGTTTCACCAAATATCACTGATTTCGTCTGAAGACCGCGGGAAAACGCCAATTTCGTCTAAAGATCACGGAAAAAACGCCGTTTTCGATAAGATTGCTTAAAAATATTATGTCTAAAGATCATTGAAAAAAACGCCGATTTCATCAAAAGATCACAGAAAAAACGCCGATTTCATCAAGACCGCGGGGGTAAAAGGATGTTTTCGAAAATAAATCGCGTAAAAATGCGATTTTGTGTAAAGATCGCCGAAAAAACGCCGATTTCATTAAAAAGGAACACAGGAAAATGCGGATATTGTCAAAAGATCGCGGAAAAACCACCAATTTTGAAAAAAGATCGCAATAAATCGCCGATTTTGCTAAAATATCGCAGATAAATCGTTGATTTTGTCTGAAGATCGTGGATCCCCCCCCCCCCCCCCCCCCAAATCCCCGTCGATTTCCGAAATTGCGATGTGGATTTCCGAAAAAAAATGTCCAGAATCACCCCTGAAAACGCCGTTTTTGAGAAAATATCGTGCAAAAAATGCAAATTTTGCTTAAAAATCGTCGAAAAAAACGCCAATTTCATAAAAAAAAAAAAAAAAGGAGAACGTTGCTTTCGTCAAAAGATCGCTTAAAAACCGCCGATTTCGACAAAAGATCGCAATAAATCGCCGATTTTGCTAAATATTGTAGATAAATCTCCGATTTCTTCTGAAGATCGCAGATAAACCTCACCCCCTTCCCAGGGGGGGAGGGGGGTGCAACTCACGGAATTCCCCTGCACCGCCGATTTCCGAAAATGCGATGTTAATTTCCGAAAAAAAAAATTTCACCCAGAATCCCCCCCTGAAACATTCATAATCTGCCAAATACAGCAGCTGAAAAAAAAAAAAAAAAAAAAAAAAACTTTCTTTGTTATAATTTTCTTATTTCTGATTGGACATTAAAGCTGCCTCTTTTGTTTTCCGATTGCAACGTAGAAACCTCGTATCCACAAACACCAATCGTAATCAGTATTCACCATCTAAAATTTCCTTTTCTTTGATATAGAGAAATGAATAACAAAGAAGATATTTCGCCAAATTATTGCACCAATCTGTTTTATAATCCGCTGATCTGTGTTTGATCGTAGTCTTATTATTTCACTGGATATGTGTAGCATGGTTAACAGCAAGTCTTCCTCTGCAGGAAATAAAAGGAAATTAATTAAAGATGACTTAGGTTTTATAAAAAAAAAATATAAATATATATTTTCTTGAAAAAGAAGTATCGGAGTTAGAATATAAGGCCAATGAATTAGTTGATAAAGCTGATCAACTACAGATATTCAATTATTTATAAAATTGAACAATTGTAGAAAATCTGCAACAAAAAAAAGGAAGAAATTTCCTCCCTGACCAAAGAAGGGGTTGCTAAAAAACACTTACTAGCCAACTAATGTTATATATTTACGATTAAAATTTAATGTAAGTAATTATGTGTACTGTTCTTTTTTAACTTTAGAAAGTCCTTATTTTTCTTTTAGCGAAATCCTTACAAAGTCCTTACAGAGTCCTTATTTTCCATTTAGCAAACTCTGTATGAACCCTGTGTATGGTAAAGACTTATACCTATTTGAAAAATATTTTTTTTATTTCTTGTTATATGTATATATATATATATCAGAGTTTCCCCCCAGGTTTTAAAAAGGGCAGGGCGCTACTGTTCTGAAAAGGGCACTTTTTACATTTTTCAGGGCACTTTTTTTATTTTTAAGGGCACTTTTATAGAGTTGAATCTATAATGTAGAGATTAAAAAATCGTGCAAAAACAGAAAATTGATCAAAAAATCGAGAAAAATAAAAAATTTCATAAAAAAAATGAAAAACAAAAAAAAAACGGCTGATTCTGTTTAAAAAAATCGTGAAAAAACGACAAATTTCGTGAAAAGATCTCAAAAAACTTATATTTTTGTTAAAAGACCTCAAAAAATGGCAAATTTCTTCAAAAGATATCGTTCAACTATTGTTGAAAGGCTGTGTTTTTTCAAATGCGGGGCAAGAAGGGCGCTATTTTTTGAATGAGTGACAAGAGGGGCGCTAGTTTTTGGATGAGGGGCAAGAGGAGCGCTATTTTTTAAACTAAAGGGCAGGAAAGGCAGAGCGCCCCCCTGAAACCCTCTGGGGGAAACTCTGATATATATATAATGACAAAGGTTTGTTTATTTTGTAAACTGAAAGATTCAAACAAATAGACTCTGAAGTATTCAAACAAATTGCAACATTGGATCAATGCTTAAAATCTAGCAGTGATTTTGCTTGTTTATTTTTAAATCAAATTTGTTGAACCTTTTTATTCTTCTGCAACGTTTTCTCCGAATTTCCATCTTGGGGAAATTCTCCAAATTCCGATTGCAAACACGTGTTCAGTTTATAGAGAGGTGATATAGAAAGTGGAGATCAAAAGTAGCATTTATAATAGTGGGGTGTCCAGATTAGAGGGTGTTCAGATAGAGGGAGTCCACTTTGGCATGTTACTGATGATATGCACAAGCCTGCGAACTGCTATAACTGTGTACATTGCTTATTGGAACACTTTTTTTTTTTTTTTCTCTAAGTAGTTTTCAATAAGATATACTCTTGTCTTGTCATGTTTTCATTTTTCATCATATATATAAATTTTATTTTAATTTAAAATTTGTATTGTGGAGATCTTTGTGGGATATTTTGGGTAAGAATATTCAATTGATACTTTTGCTAAAATTTTTATTTTGTGATACTACTTAAATATGTTGAATAATTTTAAATGGATTGTGCCCAATAAATCTATATCTAATAACATGAATTTTTATTTACACTGCCAATAAAGCATAAAATCAATAGATTGAAAAAGTATCCATGCCTGGGACATATAGTTAGAATGAAAGGTGCCAGGCTAGATATGTCATTTCAGGTGGCTCAGCTGGAAGAGCATTAGTGCGCTGCATCAAAGACTCAGGTTGAAACTCTCACCTGGATACTTTTTCACTCTGTTGGTTTTACGTCTTGTTAAAATTCTGAATAAAAAATTCACATAATTAAATATAATCATAAATGTTTTTCAAATTAATAGATGATTTTAAATAATAATGAAGGTATGCATACTTGTTTAAGGGTTGTTCTCATTTGTGAATTTTGTTGTTGTTGTCTTTAATGATTTGATACTTTAAAATACTTCATAAATAAAAGTTTCTTTTAATATTGTTAACTTTTAGATTTTTCAGCCTGTAATATAGAATTATTTGCCCATCTGAATATTCAGTATGCTCCTTAATAATTACTATTCAACTGGCAGAATATTCAGTATTTAATTTACTTTTATACCAAATATTTGGTATTCGGTTTACCTTTCTGTCAAATATTCAGTGTATTTCTTAATTTTATTTTAAACCACTGATTTTTATTATGATGATTTTGTAACTTAAATCATTTGTGTCATAATATTCTAGTTCTAAACTTTCTTTTTTTATATAAAAAAATAACAAGCATTATATGCATCTACTATTTCAAGTTGAAGTAATTATTTCTTTCTTTAATTTATATAGGCTTTCAAGAAGCTAGATATTGATAAGAAACAAGAAGAAATAGAGAAAGTAAAGAAGAAATATGGTGTCAGCACTGATGAATAATTTAACATCCTCTTTTTGTATATAAGATTTTATTTCTTATATTTCATTTCCTATATTGTACTCATTTGCTGTACATTGTGACTTCTCATCTTTTGTTAACTTACTGTTTTAAATATATTCTAGTTCAATCCTTACACTTAGTTATTCTTTATTGATTCTTCAATTTTTATTTCGAGTAATGAATGCATTTTCTTCAAATAAGAAATTAATTTAACTAAGAAATAATTTTACTGACATATTTCTTATATAAATTTAGCTATTATTTGTTACAAAGTAAAGAAGTGCAAGCCTGTTTCGTTCAAAATAAATATTTTTTTCTCTCTCTAATTTCATAATTATTCTTTTGAAAATATATAAATTAATACCAGGGTTGGCAAGTTTTTGCGGAAGTGGGAAAAACCACCCCGGCAAAAATTAGTATTTTAAAACAGCATTGTAAAGATTTTGTTTTAATTATATGAGGCTAGAACTAAGAGATACTGATAAACTAATAACGTGTAGATACTCTGGTCATCTTCTAAATGAAGATATATCTCCACAAGCAATTACAAGGAAGGTCTCCATATTTGGAATATTTTGAAAAAAAAAAAAAATAAATAAATAAATAAAAATAAATAAAAAAAATAAACTACTTATGCATGTAATAAAGTATCAGTTAAATTTAGAGGCAGAATTACAGTAGACAGTTTGAAAAAAAAAAAAAAATTATATATTTTTGGATAGTTGCCGAGGAAAAAAGAATGCATCAAAGGATTTAGCGAGCAGTATTTTTCTTTGTCAACGGCAAATGATTTTTTATGTAACTGAAAATTGTTTGTTAATGATTTTTTATAATGCGTGTAAATGGTATTTAGTGAATTTAAACTTAAAAAATGGGAGATTTCAATTCATATATTGTATTAAATATACATATTGCTTGTTGCTCAAGTTGTTTAATTTATCACTAAAAAAAATCAAGGTAGGTAAGTTTTTGCCACACGTGGAAAAAACCTGGTTAAAACATTCCCAGCAAAAATAGTCTTGTCCATTTAAATTTTTCCCCAAAAAAAGAAAAAAAAACTTAATACTTAGTTAAAAAATCAATATTCTAAATTTATTTTTTACCCTCATGTAAAATAAGTATATTCATGCATTTTATAAAATATAATGAATCTGTTCTTGGTGTGTAAGAGGAAGGGAGAAAAAATCTAATTTCTGAACAAGACATAATAGAGAATTTTTTCATCATATAATTTTCCATTTAATTTAATTTCTAATCTGTAACAGACTAGTTTCATCAGATAAATAATTATAAATTAGTATCAAAGACTTAAATATTTACATATTTTTAGGACTCATTACATAAAACAAAAGTAGCAAAGTTATATAAAACTTTTTGATAATTGAAAAAATATATTAATGTCTGCAAAATAATTTACTTAAGAAAAAAAAATAGCCACCAGATTCTTAATTTGGTTCTTAAATTCCTAAGTATTGAACTGGATCCCACCTATTTTATAAGATTTAAAATATGTAAAATTATTTAATTATATTTATTAATTATAAAATTAAATAAAAATATTAAATAATATGTTATTAAATTTTATTGTTTGTACCATTATTATCCTTATTAGCTTTAAAATTTTATTACACATTAGAGACAAAAAAAAAATTTCCGTTTTTGTCGGTTTTCTCCATTTTTCCCCTGGTTTTTTCTAGTTTTTGCCACTGTCCTGGCAAAAATGCCAACCCTGATTAATACACTAGGGTACTATGGATTAGAGAACTCTGCAGGTCAGAGAAAACCTGGAAAAGTCAAGAAATTCAGCAATTGAGTCAAAAAGTTGGGGAATTTTACAAATATTTGAAGAAGTTAAATAATTTTTTAGGCCTAACAAGATCTCACTTATTGTCCTAATCACTGCCTTTGTGATGTGATGCTTTCTTGCCGAATATCAAATTTTAATATGATTCTGCACATGTCCTCCTACTACCAAGCTGGGAAGCCAATCAACACAGCAAGCAACCAAATTATAGTCTGCTAATTAATATTAAAACTTCTCCTTTTGCTTTTGAAGCCTCACCTTGGATCACTGTAATTAGTTGCTTTTGAGCTGAACTTCCCAATTACTAATATCTAGTATAGGACTAGACTACAGAGGAACTTGTTGATTTGTTTAGAGAAGCAAATTTTTCTACAGCCATGTCATCCAAAATCCTCCCTGCAAAGGGTTAAAAGATCAGAGATGTGAAGGGTCAGAGCAGATCGACTCACAAGACAAGATTTCTAAAATTCAGAATTCTTCAAAATCTAGATGTTTCCCTCATCTTTTTTTTTTTTTTTTTTTTTTTTTTTTTTTTTTTCTAAAATAACTTAAGAATACTTCTAAAAAAATTTAACTGAATTCTCTTATATTAAATATTCAACAGAATGTTAAACAAACTGACTTACAGAAAAAAATGTGAATTTTGCTAATTTGAATAAAAGGTGCTGAAACAGGGATGTAGTGAAAAGAGTACAGGTGAGTATACACTGTATACTTTGTTTTTTATAGAATGCAATATACCCTTTGTTTCTCAAGAAAACTATAATGTATACACTGTGGGGGTATACTCTTTTTTTTTTTTACGGTTACACTATGTCCCTACTGCTCAGAAATCAAAATGAGAGTAATATTATATTAGGCAGGGGTAAAGGTAAGGTGCAGAAGCATGTGCAGATGAAAAAATTTATAAAATTTCATTAGCGAGCAGGTCTTTTTGTGTGAGTGAAATGACTCTTGATGATTGTTTAAGCTAATTTCAGAAATATATGTCAAAATAAAACTGTATCAAGTGTTCCTCATTTGTTTAGTATAAAGCCAAAAGAATTCCACCCTCCTTCAAGAAAGTTTTGAAAAGATACTCTTGCCTCTTATCTTACCCCTGCCCAGTATCATATTTGCCTCATTTTGATTTTTGAAACTATACCTTTTATTGGTATTAACAAAATGCACATTTTTTTTTTTTTTTTCCATTTAATCTTAACATTCTGTTAAATATTTAATGTAAGAAAATTAATTTAATTGTATATCAAATAGTATTGATCTCTCATTTTACAAGTTGCCCCTGCCCCTCTATCTCAAATTAAAACCCTAATATTTTGGGTCACATTAAGGTCGATTATAATGTTATGTGATTTGGTGAAAAATGTTGCTTTATGTTTAAAGACTGGTGAAAGAAAGGTGTTTTTTTATGTATAATCTCACACATTGAAAAAAAATATATATTATTAAAAACAGCTTTTAAATTTCCAAATTACAAATTCTTTCTAGGCCTACTTTAAAAATATTTGAAGTAAAATTTAAAATTGTGGAAAAATTAAATAAATATGGCCCCTGATGAATAAACAATTAGTTGTGAATCATACTTAATAATTTTTATCCCCCCCCCCCTTTTTTTTTCTCATTTTTAATTTTTGTTATATTTTTTCACATTTCTTATGAAAATGTTTAATTATTTTTTATTCAGAATGTTGTATAATATTTTAATATTGCTAGCTTTTACATTTATTAAGCATTAATGCATGAAATTTCTCTTCATCATCAATATGAACGTACTTAAGCAAAAAGTCTCTGTTATGCTATGTATCTGAGCCAAAACAAAAGTGGAGGGTGAAGGGAAGGATGCATTTTTATTCAAAAACTAGTTGTCTCCCTCATAAAATTTATAATGTAAATGTAACTTTATATTACAAAGGTGTTTATTCTAAGTTCTGTAAAACATGTTTTTCACTACTAAAAATAACTATATAGCTTGTTAAAAATAGCCACACCCAAAAAACCATACATTTTTTTAAAAAAATTTAATTGGATTTTTAAATTTAGAAAACTTTGAAGAAAAACTGTTTAAAAAATAAGAATATTAAACCACCTTGGTAGTTTGAAATGTATTGACTCTTCTTCTTGGTCACTGTTTTGAGTCTATTAATTCGATAAAAGAAAATTCTCCAAGAACTATGAAGAGGTTTTACAAAAATAACATTAAGCCATATTTTGATGATCAAATAAAATATTTTTAGAGGTGCATTGCAGTCAGAAGAAATTATTTTAAAGGAAATTCAATAAGCTTTAACAAATAAATTGATTTTTGTTTTATGCCCTCATTCCAGGTACTATTTGGTCACAATAGTATAGAACTGAAATGAAAATTGATGAATGATAATGTTATGTAGAGGAGATGTAGTTTAACATCTGAGTGTTTTTATAATTCTCAATCATCTTAGTTTTATAACATTCAACACGGAAAATTTTAACAGAAACTTTCTGTATAATATTTCTTTCAAACATTTTATTCGTAAAATTTGCCATCGTTTTAGAAACTTGTCGTATAACAAATGAAAATTTATCATATCAAACAGATTACAAGGATTTCAAGTCTGTATTCAGAAATTATTAGCCAAGGATAATATGAAATTCTTAATTTAATGCAATATCCAAAATTTTTTCTTGGTTGAATAATTTAGATTAGCAATAGACCAGTGGTTTCACTATTTATTGATTATCTCTCTTCTTTTTCAACTCGCATGCTGTGGGCCTTTTCGGAGGTCCTCTTTCTGGCATATTAAATGCCCTTTCCGTTAGCGAAAGAAATTTGTTGCCAAGAAATTATTATAACTCTTCTTTATTGAGATTTAATTTTCGTGTAGATGTAATGTAACCTATGAGGTGAGTGCCTGGTGCTATAACAAGCTTTTCTGAACCAGGTATATAGTTTGGTAATAATAAACAAATTAATTTTTAATATATTTTCAAGATTTATTAAAGGACACATGACATAATTTATATGAAATCAATCGATGGGACGATTTTATGAGTTAAATAGAAAAAATCTAATTCATAGCAAGAATTGTTTAATTACTATTGTTCATTTGGAATATGTCATTTCTTTGGCATACTGTGACTCAATGTTAGGACTGAAATGATATTTAGAATTGACTTATCTGAATCTGAAGAGTAGAAGTAAGCTTAGTCTAATTTATATTTTTATTGTTGAATAATTAATTGTAAAATAAAATTACCGACACTTTGAAAAAAAAAAATGTGCAGGTTTGCTCATACAAGCTATTAAGTTAGGTACAATGCTTGAAGATGATACTGTGTCATTATAAAATAAGTTAGATATGTTGAATATTTGTAAAGATCAATTAAACAATAAATACGAAACTTTTAAAAATTAGATTCCGACATTCAAAATGTCTTCACTGATGTAGACTTTGAAAGGGAAATTGAAAATGCTGAAAGCTATAGTGAAAAAATTATTGAATCACATTATAAGGTAATAAAGTTCTTAAATGAACACAATTCCCAGAAACAAAATGCTTTCAAAATTTTATGAGAAATGAATCTGGTTCTCAAAACAGAAATTTAGAGATATCTGGGAAATTACCAAAGCCCACTATAAGCAATTTTTTTTTGTGACAATTGTTCTTGGTTAGAATTTTGGGGGCAGTTTTTCAATGCAATCAAAAATGACTCCAATTCAACACCTGTTGACAAATTTGTCTATTTAAAATCACTTCCTGGATGTAGTGCATATAATGATATTGCTGGGTTTTCACTTTCAGGGGAAAACTTTAAAGCAGCAGTTGATTTGCTAAAAACTCACTGATGATCTAGTTGTCAATGCTCACGTGAACAAATTGTTAAAGTTAAAACAAGTAAAAAAACTTATCCAATGTTAGATAACTTCGAGAATTGTATGATAGCTGTGAAATACAAATCAGAAATTTAAATTATCTCTATGTTATTGCAGGTAGTTATGGACATATGCTTTGTCCTATTTTATTGAAATTGATTCCTCCTGAAATAGCTCTAGATTTTAATCATAAAAGAACGGATGATGAAAAAGTGAAGGTGGAACAACTTCTTTCCTTCATTAAAAATGAAATTCAATCTTAAGAAACTATGATGGCTCTGCAGAACTCTGAAAATAGTTTTAATGCTAAAAGAGAAAAGTTTAAGCATAATAACCATTATAAGCATTTAAGTAATTATAAATATGATGTTCCTTCAGTCTCAACATTAGCTACTGATGTAAAAAAATGTTTGTATATTTTGTGAAAACGAGCATGATTCTAAAATATGTAAAGAATTTACTATCTTTCAAAAACATGATAATTTGTGCATCCAAGGACATTGTTTTCTCTGTTTCAGCAAATTTCACATAATGTAATTATGTAATAAGTAAATGTAAATGTAAATTTAACTCAGAACATTGCAAATTCGAAGGATGATAATTTATGATATCGAAAGGGGAGGAGGTGGGTCAAAATTACCAAAGAGTTGATAAGGTTATATTTGCACAGTTCTTTACAACCCCAATTTTTGTTTAATTTGCTTTTGCTGTAAGAGTTAGTCTTATCAAAAACTTGTCAGTATAAAAGTTGTAGATAATATTAAGATGAATAATAAATCGAAGCAGATTAAATATCTTGTTATTATTAAAATCACTAAATTACTATAAAATTATTTAATTCTAAAATATGGGAACATTTGACATCCCTATTATTCTTCATATGTGTATGCCTGTATATTCATAGTTCGAGAAACTATATTTGAAATGAAACTTGTGTTTACTAATAAATAAAAGAGAAAGAATGTTGTCCATTTGTTTTGTTGATAAAAATTTCTATCTGCACCCCATCACTTCTCGATTTGGGGCAAGTACAACACATTATACTATTCAATGCATTATGTTTCAAAAAGCTATTATAAAATACTTTTAAATAGTATATATTTATTTTATGTATTATTTGATATAAAGCAATATTTATTGATTTTTCTTCATTTGAACCAATATATAAAACATAAATGTAACCTGTTTTGTATATCACTGCAAACAAAAGGAATAAATTTTAAAAAAAATTATACAATGATAATGATATCATTAAAGGGGGTGGGGTGGAGGGTTGAAAGATGATAATGTATGGTATCGAAAAGGAGGGAGAAGTTTTTAAAATGCCAAAAAGTCGATAACATGTTTGCACAGCCCCTAAATATACTTTATGCAGAAGGGAGTAGCAACGACATCAAATGGCATAATTTATGACGACTCCATCTTAGCACAATGGATATGAATGAATGTAGGAGATTGACAAGGATGCTTTCATGCACATTATTTGTTAGAATTGTGTCGTAAAAAATTAGGGGTCACATATCATATCAACTTCATATGTCGCATACCATCATAGAGACTTCACCAGCTTTAGCAGTCTCCTGGGGGTCCATCAGTCCATGAAGTTATCTCCATACTTGTACACATCCATCCTCCTGATATAATTGGAAACGAGACTCATTGTGCCAGGCAACATGTTTGAAGCCATCAACCAACCAATGCAGGTGTCGAGACCCCTGAAAAATCAGCTCTATGCCATGCAATCAACAATAGTACACACATATACTGTCACTAACATGACTACCAAAGTCCATTTCAGTGACAGTATATTAAACAATTTGTACACTCGCACAGACCTTTCACAGTTTTGTAAAAATACTAAATTATTACTAAAATAAGTGTTTCAACATTTGCTTATCCAATTTGCACATATGAAGCTAACACAATGTTTAATATTGCACTAGTTATACATGTTGGAATGTTATTCCATAAGGCATGAATAAGTGAGTTCCTCAATAATAAAAAGAGTTAAAAGCTTTACCTTTAGTTGACACACATTTATTTGAAGAAATAAAGTAGAATAATGATGAACAAATACTTGGAATATTTCACAGAACAAAAGAACAAATGCACAATCTTCACAATATTTACAGAAACACAACAAATAAAGAAAAATAACTTTGAAACATATTAGCTTCACTTCTAAGCAAGCAGTTCTTGATGAATAGTTATTATTCCTTTGGAATAAAATAGTATATTAATGGATTCTTAATCCTTGACAACATTTTGCTGTCTACTACCACTTGAGTCTCATTTTAAACTCGCTGTTCTAAAAAGTTCTGTTCCAGGGAAAACAGAAAAATGTCTGGTGCTGCCATCTGGCGGCAGATTTTGGTACAAAAGAAGCAATTGTCTAACAATACACTCGAATTTTTAATCATCCTATTACTTTCTTAGCATAAAATGAAGTTATTACAAGAGTTTAATGAGAAGCATAGTATGTACAATGTGAATATGCACTAATTTATCTTTCTGCATGCAAGAAAATATGAGTCCCCCCCCCACCCCCCACTTTATTCACTTCTAGCTACGGCGCTGTTTGTTGATCAAAAAATGGGAAATAGAGTTAGATTCCAAATCGCTTCCATAGTCAGGCATTCCAATTTTATATCTTTCCGTTATAAAACGAAGTTGTAAATATGTCAAAATGTTTTGCGCTTGTGGAGCAGAGCAGTTGAGAACACCATAAGGTGTAAAAGTAATACACGATTTTCGCATTTTCAAACTATCAGAAATTAAATGAGAAAAGTTAGCAAAAAATCCCAAAGATGGTAGCACCAGGTATTATAAATAACTTTGTAAAAGTAAAAGTAATTGAAAATCCCCCCCCCCCCCCGCCAATGTTTATTTTATTGGTGTTTATGACATTATGTATGTAATTTTTTTTAAATAATCTTATTTATTTATTTAATAATTTCTTTAATTTAGAAGTACTTTTATTATTAGAGATACACATCTAACATCAAGAAACTAATCGATCAATAAAACGTACGTAAATTTTTACAATTTCCTTCCAGCTGATCTGTGAAATTATCTGTATGTTGCAAAAGGAGGAATGGATTTTCGTTTATGTACCCATGGGTCTGGCGCAGTCTGCATTTCCTCTGTTGTTTTACAAAGTACTACGAGGATAATAAAGAATACTAATAAAGAAACCCTATAACAGTTTTTTTAATATTTGATAGGCTACTGTTCAGCATACATAAAATCTGCTCATAAGACAGGTTTATTTTCCCAATCTTGTAAACTGTTATTTTATTAATTGTTTCTGTCGAATAATTAAATATATACACAATTACACTTAAAGTGCATTTAGTACTGATTTTAATTGTTTTAATCGCCAAAAAGAATAAAAGCTACGTTGCTTATTCGAATAAATTTTGAGTATTAAAGCATTTTAAATATTTAATGCTACATTACTATTTAGACGAAAGTTTATTATGTTTTTGACAGTTCTCCAATCCCCTTCTCAACCACGCGAAACTTTCTGGCTCATTTTTAAACGTAAAGGTCTGATTATGGAAGCTATTAGGAATCGAAACGAGTTTTCCATTTTTTAAATAGTTAAATTACTTATCGAATTATAAGCAATTTTGATCACATAGCGACTAGGTTTTCTCCTTTGCCATAGTGTTGCGTCAAAAATTCCATTCAAAGCGCTCACTTTGAGAGAATTTTCTAAAGAATCTTTGCTTTTAATAAAAAATGGGAAACGTCTTTCGATTACAAAGTTTCCGAATAATAATACCTGTTCGTTTCATGCATTTTCGAACAAAATATCAAACAAAAAAATGTGTCGGAAAGTAATTCCTCTGGTTTTGGAAACAACCTTAAGGGTGTTTTCAATTCCAAAAAGGCAACTTAATGACATAAGTTTTAATTTATTTTTGATCGTAAATGCATAAATCAGCAGATGTATTTGTTCAGTATTTTGTTCATAATGGTCTAATCGCACAACTTTTTTTTCTTTGCAAACGCAATAGATCTTTCAGAAAATAGTGTGGAGGGCATTTTAAACCGAATTTCCGCTAGAGGTCTGCACGGGCCGGAATTTCCAGGCCCGGCCCATAAAGAAATCAGGGAAAACAGGCCCGGCCCGTTACGATTTCTAAAAAAATCAGATTTTTATCATATAATTAAGATTTTTTTAAAGAGTACTGCATACATATCTATGGAATGATTTTACAGTATATTTTACAGGAAATACACATAAGTAGCATTAATAATTACTAAGATTCTTAGGCTTTCAACATTCAAATAAAGATTCATTAAAGAATTAATATGGCTTAGAATAAAAGAAAAAAAAAGAAATTTTAAAACATCGTAACTTTTGAAGCTGTTTAATAAAAGAAGATTTATAAAAATATTTCTATATCATTTTATTAAAGATTTTAAATCCAAATTCATACGTTAAATCAAAGAAGCTCCTTTCTGATACATTTCTAAATTCATTTTTTTCTCAGAAATGCATAAGATTAGCAGGTGTCATTATTCAGAAACTATATAATCGAATGGCGTTATCCATTTTTTGATACAAGCAATTTAAGAACACTGGAAACAAATAAAATATTGTCATAGTTAGCGTTTTGAATACAATTTCCGGAAGCGATAACATGGGAGGGGAGAAAAACCTGCAACCATTTGAGAAACTATTGTATCTCAACAAGGTTATAAAGTATTTTATTTAACAAAAATGAAAAACGTTATTCGATTCCAAATTCCTTCAATAGTCAGGCTTATCACTTTTATATTTTTACAATTAAAAGTTAATGTAACTTTCTATAATAAAACTTCTGTAATAAAACTACTTCTGTAATAAAACTACTTCTGTAATAAAACTTTCGCGTTATTGAAATATTAATTTAAAAACCATCAAGAAGTATATATCCAAAGATTAAACTAACATAAGTTCTTTATCGCTGTTAGAGGTCTGCACGGGCCCGGGCTTGGCCCGTACCCGACCCGGCGGAATCGTTTCAAATTTTCTGACGGGCCGGGCCGGCAGAATCACAATAGTTTTCTCAACGGGCCGGGCTGACAAACAAAATAAACGGGCCGGGGTGGGCCGATAAAAAAAGTTTCGGGTCTGCCGGCCCGTTCGGAAGATTTAAGCAGAAACGATAAAATATTATCTACTTTCAACGCGCATGGTTTTAACGAGAATAAATATAAATGTGCGTCACGAGCCATACTAGTTTGACAGCATCAATATAAAAATGTAACTTGTACAGTGTGAGGTCGGCATCGGACAGTTAAATTGTGTGTAACCCGTTTTAATATTTTTTTAGCTGACTCATACCGGGCCGAGATCAAGCTTGCATTGTTTTTCTACATATAGACTTGCCGGACCGGAACAAGACTTAATTGTTCTCAAGATCTGTAGGGCAGACAACATGATTTGTAAAATTATTAACAGCGGTAAAGAACTTATGTTAGATTAATCTTTGGATACATACTTCTTGATGGTTTTTAAATTAATTTCTCAATAATGCGAAAGTTTGATGGTTTTTAAATTAATTTCTCAATAACGCGATAGTTTGACACATTTTCAGATTAATTTTTAATTGTAAAAATATAAAAGTGATAAGCCTGACTATTAAAGGCATTTGGAATCGAATAGCATTTTTCATTTTTGATGAATAAAATACTTGCATAAATTTGTTCAGATACAATAGTTTCTCAAATGGTTGCAGGTTTTTCTCCCTTCCCATGCTATCGCTTCCGGAAATTCGATTGAAAATGCTAACTATAACAATAATTTATTTCCTTTCAGTATTCTTAAATTGCTTGTATCAAAAAACGGATAATGCCACTTGATTATGTAGTTTCTGAATAAAGATACCTGCTGTGCGTTTCTGAGAAAAAAATGAATTTAGAAATGTATCAGAAAGGCGCATATTTGAGTTAACGAATGAATTTGGATTTAAAATCTTTAATAAAATGATATAGAAATATTTTTATAAATCTTCTTTTATTAAACACCTTCAAAAGTTACGATGTTTTTAACTTTCTTTCTTTTTTCTTTTATTATAAGCCATATTAATTTTATAAGAATCTTAGTAATCACTAATGTTGCCAATGTGTATTTCCTGTAAAATATACTGTAAAATCATTCCATAGATATGTATGCAGTATTCTTTAAAAAAATCTTAATTATATGAAAAAAATCTGAATTTTTTAGAAATCGTAGAAATTGTAACGGGCCAAAACGGGCCGGGCCTGTTTTCACTGATTTCTATACGGGCCGGGCCGGGCCTAAAATATAAAAATTTAAACGGGCCGGGCCGAACTTTTGAGTTTTACAACGGGCCGGGTCGGCCCGAAAAAATTTTCCTACGGGCCGGGCCGGGCCCGGGCCTGGAAATTCCGTCCCGTGCAGACATCTAATTGCTGTTTATAATTTTACAAATTATGTTGTCTGTCCTACAGTTCTTGAGAACAATTAAGTCTTCTTTCGGTCCGGCAAGTCTATAAATGTAGAAAAATGATCTCCAATTTTGATCTTGGCCCTGCACGAGTGAGTTTAAAAAATATTAAAACGGGTTACACACAAGATAACTGTCCGATGCCGATCTCTACACTGAACAAGTTACATTTTTATATTGATGCTGTCAAACTAGTATGGCTCGTGACGCACATTTATATTTATTCTCGTTAAAACCATTTTCGTTGAAAATAGGTTTATATATTTTATCGTTTATGTTTAAATCTTCAAAACGGGGCGGTAGACCCGAAAATTTTTATATCGGCCCAGCCCGTACGGCCCGTTCAATTTTTTTACCGGTCCGGCCCATTGAAAAAAACATTCTAATTCTGCCGGCCCGGCCCGTTAGCAAACGCGAAATGATTCCGCCGGGCCGGGTATGGGCCAAGCCCGGGCCCGTGCAGACCTCTAATTTGCGCGCAAAAAAAAAAAAAAAAAAAGAATAACCATAAAAGGAAGGGTAAAAAAAATGCGTTTTTCACGTGATCAAAAACTGGAAAACACAGTTCCATTCCAAGTTTCTTCCATAGTCAAGCTTTCCAATTTTATATCTTTCCGTTAAAAAAGGAATTTGTAAATGTGTCAAAACGTTTTGCGCTTGTTGAAAACAAACAGCCTTAAGATAATTTCTGCAATTTGCTGTGTTAGCTGCGGCATTACTTTTATTTTCAATAATTTAGTTCTTTAAACATCAGTACAGATTTTGAAAATTGATCTGAATCTGATTCATTGCATTTTGACTTTCATAATATCATTCTGATTATTGCGATTTGCATTTTAGAAATCTTTATTAATTAATGGAATAACTATAACCATGATTAAATTCTTTTTTATTAATTATCAATCATTTGAAAAATGTGTTAAACTCTTGATATTTTTTTAAATAAATTTTTAACTGTTATTGAAAGAAACTATATTCTAATAATGATTTTAAACATTTTAGAAATACTATGTATATAAGTCAATGAAAAAACTGTGTCATGATCACATGTGACATATTCAAATTATCTTTTTTATATATATGTTGCGGCCAAAACCCGGAGCCTGGCCAATTCTAGAACTGGCCGGCCAATACCCGAACTGGCCAAGCTTCCCGGCCAATACCCGAAATACATGAAATGAATAGCGTATTTCGGGTTTTGGCCGGCCAATTCGCGAACTGGCCGAGAAGCCTTGGCCAACACCCGAATTGGGGATTTAAGGCTACCCAGTAGATGCGGCGCCGTCATGAAATTCTTTTAGAAATTGTTTCTTATTCAAAGAAGAACGTAATTTGCGACGGTTCCGTTTGATGGCACTGATATGCACACGTGACAGAAAAGGATATTTCCATGCTATTCTGATATGCCACCTTAGTGGTCTAAATTGCCATTTTTTCTTATAGAAATATTATTTTTTATTTGTATAAAAATGGTCTCAGTAAATTTATAGTATTTCGCATTATTTCCAATTCTTTTGAACCTGATTAACTACATTCTGCAGAAGATTCTTTACAAATTAAAATAAACATGAAGGGGGATTTTTTTAAAGTAATAAACGTAACTCTTCGACAAATATGCAATTTTAAACTTAAAACAAGAAAGGAAATGAATCACTGTGTAGATTACAAAATATCATGCAACTCTATCGCAATGTTGTTAAGAGAATTTACTCCGGTTCTTTTTATGTAAAGAGATATCCACATAAGCATAAAAAAAAAGTAAAATTTCATTTCAGCAATAGGTTTCCGCAACTAGTAATCTATTTATTTTATCTTTCATTAAAGCTTTCTATGATCTACAAATTGCTTTACAAATAAATATTAAAAGTTTATCGCAGCTGGAAATGCACATGAAAAACAATCGGAATATAAATGGTAAATTCCACCTACTCAATAATCTATAGAAAACATGTTGTAGAGCATATTAGAAATGTATAAAGGGTTTATTATGTTTGAAGTTGTGAAATATAAAAAAAAATACTCTGTAAAAGTATTTCTCGCATATATCATAATTCCTTATCGGAATACTTTTTTGGAGTCCCTATTAACGATTTATAATGATTTCTTAATATTCTACAAAGAAACCTACTGCTTCCCTCATGAGTGATGCATATAAATTTTACTATGTTTGAAATATGCCATAATTATTTATTGGAATTGTTTTGGCGTCCCTATAAATGATCTACAAATGCTACTTAATCAATACGCAACAAAAGACATTGTTTCTCACATCAGTGAGGCTCATGAATTGCATTATGTTTGAAATAGTGTAATATCATTAAAATAACCTATAACAGATTTTTTGGCATACATCATAATTCTATACCGGAATTCTTTTTGGCGTTCCTGTAAACGAACTGTAACGGCTATTTAATCAATACTTTACAAAAAAAGTATCACATGTGCATTATGTTCGAAATCGTGTAACATCATTAAAATGCCTTATAAAAGATTTGTTCGCATGTATTATATTTCCTTATAATGGCTACTTAATCAATATTCTAAAAAAAAATATTGCTACTCACATGAGACAGGCTTGTAAATTGCATTATGTTTGAAATAGTGCAACATCATTAAAATACCCTATAAAAGGTATTTTGGCATACATCATTATTCTTCATCGAAATTCTTTTTGGCGTTCTTATAAACGTACATTAGAATGGCTACTTATTCAATATGCTACAAAAAATTTACATCCCACATATGCATTATGTTGAAATAGTGTAACATCATTAAAATACTTTATGAAAGATTCCTTGCATTTATCATAATTCTTTATCGGAATACTTTTTGCGTCCCTACAAATGAGCTATATTGACTACATAATCAATACTCTACAAAAAAGCATTGCTTCCCACATGAGAAGGGCATATAAACTTCATTATGTATGAAATGTATCATAATTCTTCATTGGAGTCATTTTTGATGTTTCTATTAACGAACTATGATTACTAATTAATCAATACTCTACAAAATATATATTGCTTCCTACATAAGCTAGGGTTGTAAATTGCATTATGTTTCAAATAATGTAACATTATAAAAATGCCCTAAAAGGATTTTTTGGCAATATCATAATCTTTATCGGAATTCATTTTGGCGTCCCAATAAACGAACTAAAATGGCTACTTAATCAATATACTCTATAAAAAAAGTTCTTCTACACTAGAGAAGCATGTGATTTTCATTAAATTTGAAATAGTGTAACATCATTAAAAGGCACTAAAAAATTCTTTCATCATTTTCTTAGTAATAAAATTTTCAGTGTTTCTGAAAAAATCTAGAATTGCTATATTTCATGCACTGTAATAAATAACTGTTTGTCGTCTTTATTAATGATACATAAATACCAATTTTATTGTAATGTAACAACATTAAAATGTACCGTAAAAACGACTCTTATTGATTATATTGAAACGAAATATTTTTGTATATCCCAGTAAATTAACAAAAAACAGTACACAATTCCCTATCAGTGCCAAAATAAATTGATAAACGAAATAAGATAACAAATACAAGTCATCCCGAGCCTTTACTCGAGTTAGAGAACGGCCAGGTAGACGACTACACTATTTGAATTCATAGACACTTTCAACTGTGTTAGAAATGATTAAACCGAGTGCCTCTATCTATTTCGGGAATTGGCCAATCACATCTGGTCAGTTCGCGAATTGGCTAATCGCATCTGGCCAGTTCGCGAATTGGCCGGCCAATTCTAGAATTGGCCAGTCATTTTTAAACGTTACTGGCCAGTTCGGGAATTGGCCGGCCAGTTCTAGAATTGGCCGATTTCGGGTTTTGGCCTTTGCTCAAAATTCAAGTCAAGATAAATTTACAAACAGCTTGAAAGATTTGTGTTTTATTTCGATGTGAAACATTTTAAAAGGGGCTGCGCAAATTTATCAATTTTTTGGTAATTTGGACCCCTTCCCCCTCCCTTTCTTCCTTCCTCGGTAATATTATCGTTATCAAAGTGTGTTTTTTTTTTTTTTTTTGAATTTAGTTCTTTTATTTGAAATAATATACAGAACTGGTTAAATTTATTCTTCGCATACTTTATTGATTCAAATGAAGAGAAGTCAATAAAATATCACTTTATATCAAATAACACTTAAAAGTAATAGTTGCTATTTAAAAGTATTTTATAATAGCTTTTTTGTTACATAATGCATTCACTAATAATAAAGTATTGTTGCACTTGCCCCGAACGGTGGAGAGGCGGAGGATCATCAAAACAACGAAATCAACAAAATATCTTAACAACTTATCAATACAACAAGTGAACAACATTCTTTCTCTCTCTTTCATTTAAAAGAAAACACAAGCTTCATTTCAAATGTATTTCACATGTGGTTTCTCGAACCGTGATTTGATTTGAACACGTATGAAAATGAATAAGAATGTCAAATGTGGAGGTATCCCATATTTTAGAATAATTTAGTGATTTTAATAATAACTTTGTATTTTCATAGAAATAGCACATTAAAAAAAGATAACATGCTATTTTGAATAAAAGACCATGTTACAAATAAAAAGAGACAATTTTGATTGGATCAAAAATGATATCGTATCAAAAGCCCCCCCTACCCCTAAAAATATCTAACGATATCATGTGTCAGATCCCCCCCCCCCCAAAAAAAAAGATAAAGTTATACATGCACAGTAATGTGTACAAGGATAAGTCAAAGAAAAAAAATCTGATAATTCAATTCATTATGATAGAAAAATGTGCTAAACTCATGAGAACCTTCAGTTAAAAAGATTTATTGAAAGAAACAACATTTTGTACCGTCGGTTGTTGATTGTGATTATGACGATCAATTATCAACACGAGGAATACAGGCCCTAAATGGAGCAGTGATGTAGTAAATAAACCTGCGGGTATACGCTTCAAGCAGAGGGTATACGCTCAAGGTAGAAAGTGTACCCTAGAGTGTTTATACTATACCTTTCTTGAGAATAAGAGGGTGTACGGTGTTCCTTAAAAAACAGAGGGTATATGGCGTATACCTCCGTATACCTCCACTACACCCCTGAAGCGGAGGGGGTAGGTGCCCTCTGTGGAGTCTATCTAATAAAGCCGTCGGCAGAAATTTGATATTATTACTAATAATGCACGATAGATGGCAGCAGGTATGTTATAATCTTATGAAAAATATTTAAAATTAGATAAATTTGTTCGGCACAGGCGTAGCTGAGCGGTTACTTCGCAATTCTACTTGGAAAAAAACTACTGGAACTTGCCTGTTTGACCGCTGGCGCTGTCCTGTGTTTTGTTTGCCATTCTTTATTTTGAGGATATACGTCTACCCAATTCCCCGTATTTTTTTTTTTTTTTTTTAATTCCAAGTTTATATTTATATAAATTTAGATATTTAGTCATCATAGGGAATCCGGGAGGTTGTGGGTTCGAATCCCGGAATTTCTATTTGGACTAAAAAAAAAAAAAAAAAATATCTATTTTGTCTAATAAAGCTTATGCGTGATACATGTATTGCACTGTCTATTCTAAATGCAGTAGCATTCACAGTAATTAATATTTTGCGCTTTCCGTAATTCATAGCAATTGGCTGAATTTAACCTAAAATATTTCGTTTGTGTATAAGACTGCTTAATCAATAAAATGAATTAATAATATTTATATAATTAAAAAGTTAGATTATTTTTATTTATCAATCAATTATAATTACAACCTTTTTTTAAAAATTTTGTGTGAATTTTTTAAATGGTTTTTACCAAAAAAATTGCTATAAAATTAATAATTCATTTTATAGAACTTGAGCACTCTGCCTCCTACGGGAAACCCCTAAAAATGTATTAATTTAATTAGCTTTGAACAGTAGCGTAGCCTATGTTTTTTGGCGCCCGGGGCCAGCAAGAAATTTTGCGCCAAACCCCAATATAGATATATAACAATTTCTCTCAATTTGGCGCTCCTAGGCCTCGGCGCCCGGGGCGGACGCCCCCCTTCCCCCCCCCAGCTACGCCACTGGCTTTGAAAATATTATGGAAGTTTGAATTACAATTAAACGACCTCTGTTCTCTGAAATCGGGTTGCCGTTCATTTCCGTTTGAATGGGGGGATTTTAAGGCTGAATCAACTGCTATTGAGGCATCTATGGCACAATACTACAACTAAAATACATTTCGTTGATTTATAGATGAATGATGTCGCGAGCAAAATTGCATTTTGCCTGGCGGTTCGATAGCTATAAATTCACAAAGAAGTTAATTGTTTTTAAATAATCTCTGAAAAACTCGATTTATAAATGATTTTCTACGTGGTTTAATATTTTTAATAGTTGAAGTTGAACGAATCTGTATTGCTTGTTTACTTTGTTGGAATGCGATATTCAGATGTCAGCCTAATTTCATCTGAAGTTGTTTCAGAATATATATCCATACTAGAAGGTAATGTATCACTCAAATGTTATTTTTCAAACATTCAAAGAATAAATAAATTTAACTTTTTCAAAAAAATGTATAACCGACTCCAAAAAAAAGCGCAAAAAAGAATTAAATAATTCTATAAAATTCTCTAATGACAAATCGTTATCCAATAACCACACATTGACTATCATGTACCGGTATAAAATGGTTAAATTTAATATATAGAATTTAATATCCACCAAACATAGGTTTTCCAGAGAATATTTTTTACAAGAGATTAATTTACATATTTTTGATTTAATTTTTGAATATATACATATAAAAAGTAAGGAATTACTTTTTGAAGTTGGTGCCAAACAATCATAATCGATAATGATTTCCCCATTTTATTTATGGTACTAGACATAATATATCCACAATTCTTACTATATTTAAGATAGTTTGGCACCAACTTCAAAAAGTAATTCCTTACTTTTTATATGTATATATTCAAAAATTAAATCAAAAATATGTAAATTAATCTCTTGTAAAAAATATTCTCTGGAAAACCTATGTTTGGTGGATATTAAATTCTATATATTAAATTTAACCATTTTATACCGGTACATGATAGTCAATGTGTGGTTATTGGATAACGATTTGTCATTAGAGAATTTTATAGAATTATTTAATTCTTTTTTGCGCTTTTTTTTGGAGTCGGTTATACATTTTTTTGAAAAAGTTAAATTTATTTCCTACTTTTTAGTTATTTGTACCGTAATACATAATTATGTGTACTGACATATGATGGCTCTTTGCAACGCATTACTAATAAACGCACTTTGCTGAGTTCTGATGTATTCGCTTTACTTGTCACCGTTTGATTGTCAACTTTCCAAAAGACACTTACAATATCGGTTAGTATCGTTGTGAATCTTTAGGTTTTCTGGATGTGGTAACTTCTTCAGATCTGGCACGACGAAAAGCTACCGCATTCATGAAATCTTAAAGTCAACATCTAATCGTACGGACATCGGAAGTGGTTATCGAAAGGTGACAATGCCTCAAGTAAAGTGTCCTTACACATAAGCGCGCGGCAAAGCGCTTCCATATATGAGTAAACAGCAAAATGACTCCACATGTATCTATGAATAGTAAAATGCTTTTCTAGTGTAGTCAAAAGTACTCCCCCTTCACTCAGAAAAAGCAAAAAGAAAGATTTTAACAAAAATCGCTCTATAATTCAATAGAGAAACAACAACAATCTAATTCCTATAAATGCAGTAAAGGCATCGGAAATGAGCGGTGATGTTTCGACGAGGAATCCGAAAATCATAACCTGTACTTGGCTGCATCTATAAGAGATTGACAGCATTCGAAGCCCAAATACTTTTTTCACGGACGCTTTTGTCCCAACTAAACTCTTAAAAATTTGAAATTCACTCCACCGCTTTTATGGAAAACGATAATTTCAGCCTATCATGGAGCATTCTCATGGGTCAAAAGACATTTATTTTATAAAAGCGGGGGAGAGACGATGCAGCAAAAAGGTAAAATTTTTTACAGTGTATGCACTGTTAAAAATCTGCTGCATTTTGCTGCAACGCACTCCCCTGCTTGTATAGAAAACGGTTACTTGGCCGTGAAATGGCGCTTTCTCATTGGTTGGAATAGAGATATTATATACAAGTGGTGGAGGGCGTTGCAGCATAATGCAGCAGATTTTTAACAGTGTGTATGAGATATTCCATAAGAGGGATGGAATATCTCATACCATCCCTCTCATGCAGCAAAAGTTAAATTTTTAACAATGTATCGCAATGCCAGGCATTTTCTATTATAAAATTTGATGATGATTTCCTGGTAGAATTCGATTGCACGCCGAATGATCCTTTATTTCTACACAGACATAAATACATAATCCATATTATTTTACAAATTCGTGGACATACAAGGACAAGATAGCACAAGGAAATATTACGACACAAGAAAAGTACAACCGGGAGCTACATATAAAGAGTGTGTGCAACGGAGCCAGTGGGATTCGAACCCACAATCTCTTACGCTCTCAAGAGATTAGCAGCTCATTGGTGTCTTAACCACTCGGCCACAAGGACCCCCTTGATGACTCATTTTTGTCCAGAATCTTTTCAATCAATCGTATACTGTGCTCCATGTGTCGTCATATTCACATCGAGGAATCCTACATGAATAAAATCTGAAATCATTCTGGTGTCTAATCCGGTAACCAAATCTGAATCTAAAGATAATTTTGCTACACATATCTATGCACTTTATTTTGCATTGATATGTAGAGATAGTTTTTTCCTCCGGAGCAAAATATATACGAAAGGATTTTCATCTTTTCAACAATTTAAGAATGTCGATTGGTATCGATGTCCATTTCCGCTTTAGTGGATGCGAGAACTTGTCCATTTAAGCTTTAACATTTCGGAAATTTATCGCATTCAGCAAACTTTAAGGCCCCACACTAGGCACAGAAAAAAGACCCGGATAATAATGTGTAGTCTATGTGGGCGTTCTTTTCATATATCTCGCTCAAATTTTAAAATTTTTACGTGATTTTTTTCTGCATAGGATAGCTGAGGATATTCCACATCCAACTAGTTTTTACTTTTTCAATTTTGGTTTCAGATTTAAAAAAAAAATATTTTAAATTTCAAAACCGGTTTAAACGGTTCTGAAATTGAAACTATCATTATATAAAACATACATAAGCGCAAATCGAAGAAGTAAAAACTAGGCCGGTTGTAGAATATCCTCGGCTATCCTATGCAAAAAAAATCATGTAAATATATTAAAATTTGAGCGAGATATTTGAAAAGAACACATCCATAGTCTTTACACTAACATCCGAGTCTTTTTCTGAGACTAGTGTAGTGCCTTAAGGTCCACATTGAAATCTACAGACTTCGTAAATGGGCATTGAAAAGCTAACAATCCATCAGTATACGTTAAAATTATTGTGAAAAATTACCTTTGTTTTTAAAGACTATCTATTTTCTGACTAATGAGAGCGATCTAAAAATGTGTATGGAGCGTTTTTATTGATCAGAAAATAGATAGTCTTTAAAAACAGAGGTAATTTTTCAAGATATTTTAAACAAGGTACACTGTTAAAAATTTTACCCTTTTGCTGCATCGTCCCTCCACCGCTAATATAGAAAACGATTACTTCAGCCTATTATGGAGCATTCTCATGGATCAAAAGTGAGATATTCTATAAAAGCGGGGCAGTGACGATGCAGCAAAAGGGTCAGATTTTTTTACGGTTTAAAGTACGCGTACACAATCAGAACGCGTCAAGTTGCTTCTATGATGCAATGCATAGCAAAGTAATTCTAAATATTCGTATGTATTAAAATACCCTTTTCAGTCATAAAAACTAAAAAGGAAGATATTATTAAAATCACACCATGATTCAACATGCGTCTATATGAAAATAGAAATATTTGAAGTTAAGAATGTTCTTTGATAAACGCGGTTTTCCAAAGTACAGAAAATTTAAGAATTTTTATTCCAGAACTTGGCGTTAGTCGCCTGAACGAGTTTGTTTTATGGGTGAAAGAAGTTAACTAGCTTAACTTTAATGATAAGCTTATCAAAATTTTTCGCCATTTATATTTGTCCAAATGTAAATCTAGCACATAGCAATGTACTTTAATCACTTTGTGAATCCGGCATAACAAGCACCCTGATACACATACACTCTTGCTTTAACGTGTAAGGCTCTTTAGAGATGGATTTTCAGCTTTTCGATATCGAATTCTCATGTCTGGATCGATATGGATCTTTTACTTTGGTAGATACGAGAATTGTTCCAGCTAAGATTTCGTACTTTGAAAAAAAAAACTATCATCTCTACAACAGTGGTTAGGATCCAGAAGGATTATTCGCTGTTAAGCAAAACAAGATTGACCAATAATAAGCCTTCATTTTTGAGAACTTTTCATTGTTCGAAGGAGAGAGTCTGGAATACATTGAGTGAAAATCTGCTATCAACTGTAAAAAATTTGACCCTTTTGCTGCATCGTTACTCCATCGCTTTTATAGAATTTCTTTGTTTTGACCAATGAGAATGCTCCATAATAGAGCGAAGTAATCGTTTTCAATAAAAGCGATGGAATGGCGATGCAGCAAAAGGGTTCAAATTTTTACAATGCAAGCAGTGCTAAAAATTTGTATCCTTTAAATGTGCAATGATGTTTCTGAATTCCAAAGTGTCGATCACAGCGACATCTGCGGCATTTTCGTGATACATTATCTAGACTAGCAACAATTCTTCCATTTTTAGAAAATGTCCTGCAGATGTCGCTTCATCTTTAAATTTCATTAGCATTGTTGCACTTTTAAAGAATAGAACATTTTAGCGCTTTTTTTCACGTGTTACAGAGGGCGTGTTCAGCACAACTTACCGGTTACTTACCGACCACTTACCGATTGTAGGCAAGTACGAAATGAAAATCAAAGCGAAGTGTGACGTCAGCTACAATTCAACAGAATAGTTTTCATTGATGCCAAAATTTGCTTTCGTACTGCCCTACAATCGGTCGGTAACATTGGTTACTTTTGTAAGTTGCTCTGAACACGCCCTGAGATGGCCGATTTCCACACTATATCCCCTAGATGCTATATTTCCGGTTTCTTGCATAAGAGAACTTGTCCGGGATCCAGGTAGAATTTGCGCTGTCAGCGAAACCAGATTAACGAATCAGAAGTAGAGTTGCAAAAAGTCGGTTTATTCCCGGGTTTATTTCCAATAGACCAGGTTTATTCCCAGGTTTATTTCCAAAAAAAACGAATTATTCCAAAAAATCCCAGGTTTTTTCCAGGTTTATTCCTAAAAACCCGGTTTATTCCCGGGTTTAAACCGGGTTTTTTCTAACATTTGCAACGCTAATCAGAAGCCTGAAGTTTAGCAAATTTTTCAATGTTTTAAATAAATTTTCTTGTTAATAAATCTCGTTTCGCAAACAGCGCAAAATTTATGTGAATCCTGGCCCTCGTCCAGTTAGGATTTTGCACTTTGAACACCATTAAAAATTTGAAACTTTTACTTTATCGTCTATCCATCGCTTTTATAGAAAATGATTACTTCATTGTACTATGGTGAATTCTCATTGGTCAAAATAGAGATATTCCATAAAAGCGGTGGAGTAACGATGCAGCAAAAACTTCCAACTTTTAACAGTGAAAAGATCGTGTGTCTATGTAAGTGTAACATAAAAGCATGCAAAAGGAACACTTCTAATTGGTCGATTGCTTCAAAATGTATTTGAAATTTAAAGTTTTTATTTTTTAAAAAGTTCTAATTATCAGATTTTTATGAAATTCGAATGGGACCACATGGGCCTCATACGCTTTCAAACAAAAAAAGAATTATGAAAATCAGTTCATATTTGCAAAAGTTATGCGTGAACAACAAATACATACAGGTCGAAATCATAACCTCCTCTTTGAAGTCGGTTAAAAAACACATTGTATCTTTAAGGGTGTATTTCGATTCAAACTGCTCATTTTCCGATTTATTTTTGAATTCATTTTTGCTCTCAAATACACCAAACTTTCAAAATCTCTTATTTGGAAAGTACACAAGGTGCCATGATTGTGGATTCTTTGATAAATGCAGAAAATATTGCAAAAAAGGCAATCAAAAACGGCATTTCGAACCGATTTTTGCGAAGCGGGAGTTCTGGGAACGAAAAAAAGTGTCATACTGATAAGGTAATTGTTTATAACTCAAATCCTATTGAATTGAGCGTAAAAAGACATCACATGGCACCTCATACGTCCCTTCAAGAATCCCCTCAGCAAGTTTCATGTTTCTACTTTTAAAAATGTGTCTGAAATTGTATCGGAAAATTTCAAGCTGTTGTAGGTGGAAAAGCGTTTTTTCGAATACACCCTTAACAGCGGCTGATTTGGACTTAAAAATCTCCAATCAAAGAAAAATGGGTACTACTCTGTTATCCCGTCGACCAATTTCGCCAAATTATACAAATCGCCAAACTAATAGCCAAATTATACATAATGACGTAATTTTCATTTTAAATAATAAAAAAAACAAATACTTAGTAGAAAATTAATAAAAATACAAAGTCGAAATAAAAATCACTTAATGATGTTTTCAACATCCATTATTGACATTTAATCTTATAATTTGGCGATAATACTTTGGTCGACGAGATAATAGAGTAGTACCGAAAAATGAATGGGAATCCTTTTACACGGATATTGCCACTGTTTTTAGTTATCACAGCAAACGCGGTAGCGTTTGGTATAATGTGTTTAAGAAATAGAAAATGCAAACAACTTTCTAAAATTTCTGGCGAACCAGTTGAGATACGGCAGTGAAATTTTTTTTAAAGATAGAACTCGTCGAGACGAATAAAATGATAGCATTCAAAAAATTACTGCAGCTTACAATAGTTTTTTATTTAATTTTAAATGAAAAAATTAAGGCAAAAAATTCAACTAAGTCTAGCTAACGTTTCCGTGGATGGATTAATTTCGTTTTTGGTTTATTTTAATCCTCACGGTAAAATTTAAAACAGTTTTTTTTTTTCATCTTTGTATGTTTGACGGTCGCTGAGAAAATCGAATTTTTGTCTGAAATTTCCAGCTGAACATAGTCTTTTTCTTATATTTGTTTCTTCTTGTAATTGTTGCACGTAAGTTCAAATGAACATAAAAATTGCTATGTATGTAACATAAATAAATAGATTAGATAAATCACGTGAAAAAAATACTTATTTGTTGTTATTTTCATGTATCATATTCGCTATCTATTTTGAAGAGCGAAGTGAAATATTTTTTTTTTATTTATTAAATTCTTATTTATTTAAGATACAAGCCGCCTCTGGCAAAAAGTTTAGTCTCTCTTAAATTCATGCTAGCCATTGTAATATGATACTTTTATTCATAATTTTATTTACTTGCTTATCTGAAGGTCCATATGATGAAATCAACAAATTTAGACGATCAGGGCAAGATTTTGCGGAAAAGTTCATTATCCTGTTCTGGTTGGTGTGTTTGGCGAATAAATCAAAAATGGCACCGAAAGACCGAATAGCAAATTTTTTTAACCGCTAAAGCGGCGTAACTGTGTTTTTCCATCACGTAATATTTTATTTCAAAGACTGATTTAACACAAGATTGACATTAATATTATTTTTTTTTAATTGTACAAGACAAAAAGATATGTATTAAAGTTATTAAGTACAAACGTTCATACCAATACTTTTCACAGTTATTATTTTATGAATAATTATACATGAATGGAAAAATCTACAGGACATTTAAAAGATAAGCGTAAAAATATGGTTTTAAATTTTTATAAACATTTATTTGAGCCTTTGAGACATAAGGTAAGGACGTACCGGTAAGAAATCTGGTTTGGCGCAATACAAGAGAAGTGAGTCGGGCGCTCCATGATGATTCGGACGTGAGAATGAGTCAGCTTTTTTTGAAGGTACGTTGAATGATTCTAGGTCAATTAAATTACTTATTTTATGAATGTCTGATTAATATACATCTGTTTGCCAAAGCTTGATGCTATTTTGGCTTCAAAAAGGGAGGGTATGTAAAATATATAAATAACTCTGTGAAAACAAACCTGGTGAACTTTAATTTTTGTTTTCGTACGAATTATTTCTGTTTCTATATTAAAATGCGGCTCAAATATCATATACGAATCACATTGGCGTTAATTTTTTCTAAAGCCAATTTGGCGAAAATCTCATTTTGGAATACCAGTTACATATATATTTTTTAAAAGGTAATAACAATAAATATAAAAAAGATTTGTTTAATAACTATAGAACAAAACAATTTATATATTTAAAAAAAGAAAAATATATTTATTAATAAATAAAGAACAACATCCGGGTTGTCATATCAAGCAAAATAACGACACTCTGGATTCAGTTAAATACTCCGATGCGCATATGACATCGGCGTCAGAAAAAAATAATTCGCCAACAAAATGACATCTGTGCCAAAAATGCATACCTATTTTATTTACATTACGTACGGTGCTACTTGATTATCAGGTGACCAATTTCACCCATTTATAGAAATCGCCAAATTATTCGCCAAATTATTCAAAAGGAAAAATGTTGCCATTAAAAAAATTTAAGTTTAGAAAATTAATGAATTTAGGTTAAAAAAAAATCATTAACGAAAAGGATTGCTTTAATGATGACGTTTACTTATGACGTCGAGACGTACCAAATATAAAATTTGATTTATTCAGGTGATTTCGGACAAAAGAATCCTAATAAAAGTTTTCATATTTTAATGCAGAATTTATTAAATCAAACCATAAAGAGATATTTGTAAGATATCGCATATGTGAATAACATTGAAGTATTTTAAATGTAATATTAGAATTTATTAAGGAGCATAAAAAAATATGGTACTTACTTACGTATTAACGCCACCACAGCAGAAGTTGCGCTAATGTGCCAATAAAGAGCAATCTTGTTCGCACGCGCACAAAAAATGGCGTCAAAAATAGGCTAAAAAAGTACTAAAGTACTGAAAATGACGTCAAAAGGAGCAAAAAAAGAAACGCTAAAAAAGCACGAACAACAAGATCGCTCTTTATTGGCGCATTAGCTCAACTTCTACTGCGATGGCATTAATACGTAAGTACCAAAAATATCAATGTTAGCGGAAATTTGTAAGGAGTTAAATGCCTTTTATTTAGCAAAATAATGTCGGCGGATATAACCATAAAATAACTTTAATAAAATATATTATATTTTTCTCAATATTAAGATCTATTCGCTTATTGGCATAAAATTTATATTAAATAACAAAAGAACAAATAAATTAGTAAAACATTCATAAAAATATAAATAAATCATCGAATTTAAAATCATTTGATCATTTAACAAACAAGTGTAGCGGTCTTAATGTCAAGAAAGTGTAACATTTATGTTCATCCATTATTGGCATATAATCTTACAGTTTGTCTATCGTTCTTTGGTCGACGGGATAATTAAGTAGTACCTTAAATACATTGTTATCGTATGAGAAAAAAATGCTTGTGTGTATGAAATAGTAAATAGGTTGCCAGAATATACGTTGCCAAACTCCTTTTTCCGCCAAGAACTTTTCGTTATGTACAACTACTGAAAAAGTTCCTTTATTTATTTACATATAGTATTTTTAATAAAATGAAAGAAAAACGTGCAAGTTAAATACATCTCATATATGAATTTTTAATTTATGTGTTTTTAATGAAAGTCATGTATTTTAAATAAAGCTAGTGACAGCTTTATATTTAAAATGAAATTATGGTGAAGGAAACCTATTTGGCGATTGTTTCAGGTAGCTAAAATAAAAGTAGGAAAATAGCCGCCGGACATATAAAAAATAAAACAATCAGACCGGAGCTATTGATGACAGTCACAAGACTTATATTGGTATTTATATAGATACTATAGCAAAATTTGCAGCATCTTTGGTGTTAAACTAGGACTCTCGAAATAAGGCATTTGGCTGCTCAGCAGCGGGTAGAGAGTTCAAATCCCGTTGGGTGTAAATTCGTTTTGTTTAGAAATGCTTTTGTGTTAAATTATTAGTCTTTCGGGAAAAATCTTATGTTAATTGTTATTCAATTTCTAGAATTTTTCTTGTTGTGAATGTTTCATTCGAGAAATTACCTTGAATGTATTTAATTGGTATAGCTTTTAATTCTTATAATAAAGTTCTGTAATTTTTTCGTTCGAATCCATGGTTTATTTTTCATATCATGCATTTTATATGGCAATGCAATGACTTTTTTAATTATTTTGATACATCAAAATTTTATGCTGGTATCATTTTATAAATTTTGACAGCAGCAATTATTTTTCTTTTTAAGATATTAGAAAATCTTCAGTTTTTTATCAAAAAATTAAATGACTAGTATTAAAAAATGCTCTGACGAGCACCAAAAAAGGTTAATATGTTTTTAAGTATGAAAAAGGGTTTGACAAGTGCTTCTGTTAATTACTGAGCATGAGGAAGGAAAAGGGATCCCTTCTTGGCTACAACTCACTTCAATGCCAACTTTGAAAAAATCATATTTGCGCTTTTTCCATATAAAAGAAATTTGCGGCTCTTTAGTAGAATTTTCCACCGTGCTTTAGATGTTAACCAGGGGTGTAGTCGTAAAAATAACATAATATATATGCTCTAAGCAGCGGGATATTCTAGAATGTGTATACTATAAGCTTTCTTGAAAAACAGAGGGTATATGGTGTTCTATTAAAAAGTCCAGAAGGTATACGGCGTATAGCCTGCACTACATCCCTGATGTTAACTGCACTGTTCACTCTGCAGTATACTACAAATCAATTTTCTGTGCAATTATACACTTAGGGCATGCTTGGTGGCAATGCATGAATGTGATACTTGCAGGAACTAGGTATCTGGCATTATGTCGCCTCCCTTTACATTTATGTCTAATTAAGCTGCATCTTTACTGGTTACGTCTTTACATTACAAATTTTTATAGTAACTGCGACTGATTTGTTTTCACGGAAAAAGCGCAAATATGATTATTTCAAAGTTGGCATTGAAGTGAGTTGTAGCCAAGAAGGGATCCCTTGTCCTTCCTCATGCTCAGTAATTAACAGAAGCACTTGTCAAACCCTTTTTCATACTTAAAAACATATTAACCTTTTTTGGTGCTCGTCAGAATATTTTTTAATACTAGTAATTTTTTTTTTTTTTTTTTTCTAAAGCCGATTAAATTAGCGTGCTTTTAGAATCTATGGTGTCAGAAATGTGATTGGCAAGCGTAGCTCGTAAAGAGTAGAGCCTCCTAGTTTATAAAAAAAAAGGGGGGGGACGTTATTCGCTTCTAAATTGCCTCAATAGTTACGCCTTGCAATTTTTTAGCATCCGATGCTATTTCTTTCAGACAAGCTAAAAATGTCGTGTCATCAGCCCTGAATTTTCTAGTCAACCGATTTTGATAATTATTTTTTTAAATGAAAGCTATTTATTTGTAGTTGTGCCCATTTTAATTATTTTTTAATTTATTTCCATTTTTATATTTTATTTTTAATTTTAAAAGCTTTTTCATGACAAGTCTTCAAAATGGTGGCAACAGAGTTTAGCTTTTCTCTCGATAATAAAAATTTATTTTCTAAAATGATTGCGTATAATTATGCACTAATTGAGTTAAAAAAATATATTTACTGAGAAATAATATTAATAATGTAAATAAAATGACAGAAAATAATTTATGATAAAAATTAATGTCTAAATCAAAATAAGAGAAATTTCAAATGAGGAAAATTATGTCATTCAGCAACCAGATAAAAGGGAATTACAATATTATTATGGATGCCTTTTTCATACACAATAACTATTGAAAAACATTTGAAGAAAAAATGACGTCACTATTTAAAACATCGCATTTTTACTCATAACGATATTAGGTACTACTCTGTTATCCCGTCGACCAATTTCGCCAAATTATACAAATCGCCACATTAATAGCCAAATTATACATATTGACATAATTTTTATTTTAAATAACGAAAAAATAAATAATTAGTAGAATATTAATAAAAATATTAATAAAAAGTCGAAATAAAAATCACTTAATGACATTTTAAACACATGAATCGTATTTAATGTCATTGAATGTGACATTCACGATCATCCATTATTGGCATTTAATCTTATAGTTTGGCGATAATTTTTTGGTCGATGGGATAACCTAGTAGTACCCAATATTACTTTTTTTTTCTTTTTTTCTTTTTTTTTTTTTTTTTTTTTTTTTAATAAAGCTATTTTTCTGTGAGTGCATATAAAATAAAATTTCTGGATTTCGCCGGCACTCATATTACAATTTTAACTGTAGATGTGCGAATATTTGAATGCAAAATTGTAACTGGCAAATTTGACATTTACTTTGTAAATATATTTATTATATATTGATTCAATAATGTAATTACTTTTGCTTTTTTTTAAACCAAATCGATCGGGTCTTTTAAACATTTCATTCGTCGAATTCGACGGGATTCCATTCGTTTTATTGTTAAATTGCATTTCCTTTTACTCAGAGTCTATAAAAAAGCGTTTAAACTAAAGAAAAAACCCGTTTTTGATGAATCTAGTCAATGAAGAAGTAGCACGTCAAATTGTATCTCTTTATTATTCCGTAATTCCAATGTCTCAGAGAGAAATTGCTATTCAATTGAGTATTTCACGCCGTTCTGTTTGCTATTATATTGATAATCACAAGAAAAATGAAGTTAGTTCATTGCAATCTAAACGGGGTCGCCCTTCTAAAAAACTTCTATCGATTTTTTTTTTTTTTTTTTTTTTTTTTTTTTTTTTCTAATCGGAGGCGAAACTGAATTCTGCAATGGTAGAATCTACATTCATCTTGTATTCCTTTTCATTTAAATGTGAGTTAGAAAGTTTGTCGCTGTTGAGTAAGGACTTTAAGAACCACTTAACTAG
This sequence comes from Maratus speculifer, assembly GCA_964019185.1. NCBI lineage: Eukaryota > Metazoa > Arthropoda > Arachnida > Araneae > Salticidae > Maratus > Maratus speculifer. The sequence goes on from OZ025289.1 coordinate 309,659,730, forward strand.
TTATTATTTCTCTTAAACACACTTACCCATAACTTCATATTATCAAAGAAACGCTTTTCGTTTAAATCGTCTACGATTTCTTTTACTCTAATTTTCCGAGATAATTTTGGGAAATATGGTGAGAGTTCATTTTGTTTCGGTAAAGATGGAAATCGCCATCGAGATTTATCGATAGGCTTGATGTTTTTATTGGAGACCGGTTTCATTTTTAAGCAATTTGACATTTTTTCTTTCTTTCCTATGCCACTTTTTAGTTGCAGAAATGGAAAACTTATGCATTCCTCAGTCCCCACACATTTAAAATTCTGCGAATTTGCTGATGCTGCCATCTGGGGCATAGAAAAAGTATTAACAATCTTAATACACATTCTGTTTTACGTTAACAACCGAAAACTATGTATCACGGGTCGGAATTAATAATATTCTTTTCAAAATATCATGAGGATTCATTGACGGATATCTACCCGATATATTATAGCTGTCTTAAAAGGAATAAAGACTTCAATTTTAAATAAAAGGACATTTAATTCACAATCACACAGAAACGCAACATTACAACATAAAAAAAGAAAATGGAATCACAGAAAAGTTTGTTTCTTTCTCGAGGAAAAACATCAGTTCAGTTCAGTTCAGTTCAATTCAATTTATGTCACTGACGCAACATATCCTCCCCCCATAGCTCTCTTACTATGGCCTGGAAGCGAAAATGAAACCGCGAGTCACGTGATCAAGATAGACGGAGAAATCGGCGCTCAAATGAAGAAAGAGAAACCAATTCTACTAAATCCTCCAAAGATTATTACTGTTTTTTAATCATTTAAAAAATTTATATAAAAATAAGAAAAATAGATCAATATTCATCAAACATTATTCAATTATAAGATCAATATTCATCAAACAAAAAGTACACATTTTCTAAAAGCACTAAAACATTTTCTCTCATATTAATATACAACATAACTAATTTACTTTTAATTTATTTGACTTATAAAAACATGTAATAATATATGGATATGCTAATCATAAATACTTGCCTTTATGATATCTTCTAACAGAATATAATATTTTTTAATATTTAATAAAGTTAATACTTATAGCAATTTATTGTGTACAGAGTTGTTCTGTCATAGATGATGAATAAAATATTGAAGATTGAAAGTAATAGATTTTTAAGAACTCGTGTGAATTAAAAAATTGTTTTTATTTGAAAAAGAAGGGCTTACACCCCATGAGCATCTTTCCCCCCCCCCCCCTCTACCTTTGAATACTGAACTTTATTATCTGTTTTCTAAGTGGTTTATTTGGGAAAAAATTGGGCCCTTCACAAAACTTTTTATCTCAAAACAGCCCCCTTTATAAAAATCTTTGTCCTGAAAATAGCCTTTGACAAAAATTTTCAATTTCCAAACTGAACCTTTCACGAATTTAATAATTAACACACATA